>OY728153.1:405033306-407533306 GCA_963277665.1 Viscum album | reverse complement strand
AGTATAGCAATAAGATTTTGCACTCCATCTCCCATAACATTTGTTTGTTCAGGAGGGCAATCATTGCATTGTCCATTGCATTGATCAACACGGTTCCTTCGGGTTCCAGCCATTGTCTAAAACCCAAAAAGAATAGTGTGAGAGGCAAAAATCATGCTAGGGAAAACAACATAATAAAGGGGGAGTACCTTCAATATCCAACATCTTAGGTTTAATTCTATGATCGTTAGCGTAATTCTATTACTATAACCTATACGTATACTTATCCCTAGGGACATCCCTAGACATACCTTAGAAATATCTCTAGGGATCACACTAACATTTTCACATCCTAGTTTCCAAAGGTTGACTAAACCTTTCCTCTGATACCAACTGTAGAGACCCGTATCTTGACGTACATGGACATTACATTACATTTGCGGAATACTTAGTACATAACAAAAACACACACACAAGGATCGTAATAGTTTAGTGTCTTTAGAAACTCGGAACGTAATCTTCTAATCGTGGTGAAAGATCTTCAATATCTCCCATAAAGTTCTTCCCCCTTTTTTTTACCTAAAACCTTTCTTTATATCCTGGGGAAAAGAAAACATAAAAGGGTGAGCTCAAATGCTCAGTAAGGGTAAACAAAAGAAATATCAATCACATCATATACATAAGAACATAGCTTTTGGAAATCTTAACCTGCAAAAGAGCTCATAATATCATATCATGGGATAAATCATAGAAGTGAAAATGAGATACCCATAATCATAACATAAAACTTGAAACTTTGTGGCATGCACACATAATCATGGAAAATCATTTCTTGTTAGTCATGACTCATTGCCAATACTATCTTAGTGGACAAAGTCCCTTTCTGAACCGAGTTCACTCCTCGTTTCAGTCCTGTATCACTGAACCGAAATAACCTTCCGTTCCATCCATGTCTATCTCATGAGATATAAAATATTTACCCAATTCATTGGAGGGAGATATAGGTCCCACCCATCTTATAATGAATCCCTTCTTATGTGTGCCACATAATCATAAACCATATATCATAGCGTAACCCATGTAATAAAAATGGAATTCTTAAACAACATGACATCATAAAACAATTCATATAAGATAAAGGAATTCATAAAAATATTTCCATCACAACATAATCAAATCCATGTTATAATAGGGATAAAAACAGAACCCTTTTATTATCTTAGATGGAAAATAATTTTGATAAAATACTTGAACTCCATTCTTGAGGAAAATATCCTTTCTACTTCAAAAACATTTTTCCTTTCATAACATGTCATACGACTTTAAAAAAAAGAAGATGATTAAAAATAAACTTGAAAACTTGTAAAGGAATCTTCTTGGAAATAATGTTTTAAAAATCCATTCATGCCGTATAAGTTAAAAAAAACATTCTTCGTACTTTTGTCGGAAAAGTCAAAAAGTACCTCGTACGAAAAAAATGACAAAAGATTCCTTTCATATTCTTTACTAAAAACTCACTGAAGGGTAAAATTGGATATAAACTATTGTAGAAGGATGGAAATAATATTACATATTGAGGGAACATGGATGTGGATGATAAAATACACCTCAGTAATTACCAAAGTAAAAACAATCTCGGATAAAAGTGAGATTGTGATATTTTCCCTTACCTTAGGTCCGATTTGCTTCGTATGTGTCCGAACCTCCTGTATAATGATTTAAATAATGTCATTGACTTATTACAGAATCATATTCATTGTTATTATATCATATATTGTTCACTTATGACATTATATTACCCGTTCTTTTGTAAATTCCATGTTAAAGAAGCGTTTTGGGTAAAATCGTTTTATTTATCGTAGGTGTTTTGACTTGTTATTCTTGACATTATTATTACTTATATCATGATTTACTTACTTCCAGAATATAAAATATGATTTATATATCATATATATTCAGTATATATATATATATAATAGATAGATAAATGAAATGAAAAACACCGTTCATGGAGACGGTAGTCCGTACGTACGCATGAACGCTGTTTTCCTTTCCTTATTGTCTTGAATGGAAGTAAGTAGATGACATACATATATATATACATAAATCCAGTAGCTTTATAATGTCATATATTTCATTATTATTTCTTATATATACTTTATAATCATTCTTAAATGGTTAACATGGAGAATGAATCTCATCGCGTCGTGGAGACGGTAGTCCGTACGTACGCACGAGCGATGATATCATTTCCATAAATATTGAATTGAATTGGAGTGGATTATACAATATATCATAATAAATATGTTGTTGTAATAACTATGTATAGTTATTCTTTACATCATTATACCCATCCATGTAAGGTGGTGGTGGAAAATAGATTACACCACGGCGTGGAGACGGTATTCCGTACGTACGCACGCGCGGTGATTTCTTTTTCCATAGGATGGATAGATGGTGAAATAGGGTTGTTTCATACTTATAATAACATATCAGTATATGAGTGATACTGATGTTATTACTTCATAATGAAACAACCTAATAAGAAGAAGTGGAAGAAGAAATAAAGATGAAAGAATTGGTAACGGTAATTACCTCTTCTTTGAAGCGCCTTTTGGAGACCTCCTCTTAGGGAACTAAAATTGGTCTTTGAGAAAGACCAGAACCTATAGGATGTTGCTAGGGAAGTGTAGAAGAGATTTTGGCAGGGGTTTTCCGAGCTTTAGTGCTCAAATTGGTGTGAGGAGGAGGGGGAGGAGGTGTCCTTTTATAAGGGAGGAGAGGGGCACCTTAGGAATACCTCAAAATATTATTTTATATTAATGTCAAAATCGGTTTATAATGGTTCCAAAGGGTCTTATTTCGAAGATAAAGTGGGTTTGGGTCGAAATCCTATCAACCAATAAGATTTAGACAAGTTTAGGGTATTATTTTAACCTTATCAATTTGATTTAACTCTAAGTTAAATAATTTAACTTTTACCATGTCTTTTTGTTTTCTTTCACTATATGGTTAATACACTTACTATAAAATGCCAAAAGAACCCCAAATTTTTTATTATTAATATATATATCCTTATCTAAGTCATTTGGCCGAACCTTAGATTTTTAGGAATAAAATAACAATTAATAATATAATATTTTATTTAAAAACTATTTTGTGTCAATTTTGACACTATTTGATATATGATTTTTGTGAAAGTCATAACAGAATTATATGTTCGAACCAAGTTGATTAAATCAACACTAATATATCATAGTAACCTAGAAAATTAGTGGAATTCATAAAAAGTCTCAAATTATATTTAGTTTGGTGTTTATAACATCAATTATGTCAATATTTCATTAATAAGATAATTACTGCATCATCTTTGTGTCATAAATAAATTGACTTATTTGATGTCTAAAAATTACAAATAAAATACCATCATGTAGGAAATCGTTTTAGATTTCTAATTAATATTTACAATCGAATTTAGCTTATGTAAAACCCTATATTAAAAATGTTTTAGTAAATAAACTTTGATTTTGACTCTTTTAACTCTTCTTTGAATTAAATAATAATAAATGTCCTAATCTAATCCAAGTGGCCCTAAATGATAATATTTTACACTTAAGGTTGTTTTTGGTCGAGATACACTTGTCAAATAGAATTAGGACATGTGTTATGGTAATATTAATATCATTCTTACCCTTAATTACCCTATTTACTTTTAACCGTGGTAAATAAAAGTAAAAAGTTACTATTCACCAAAAATTATTTTCATCTCATTGAACCACATTTTACTTACTGACATCAACCGTGTCTCTTGGATTTTTGAAATTCCATTCACAGAAGCGGTAAAATTAAGTTTTATGAAAAATTCAATTTTTTTAACTACCACTTAGTAGTTTCACTATTCATCAAAAATTGATGTTTTTCAGAACAATGCCAAAATTTCATCCTAAGCTATATTTCATATTCCGAATTCAAAAATGAAGTCTATTTTACCAAATTCATAACATAAAAGTTTCATTAATTAATTTTATAATTAAATCCCACTGTTAAAACAAATAGCGTGTTTTTAAGAAACAAAATCTATCAAAAGATTGACACTTGATTATGTCTGGTTTAAATGTGAAATTACGTCCAACGACCAACATTGTATTAAATTGTAAAAATATATTCTAAATATACTTTAAAACCACTCAAATTAATGATTTATCACTATTAATTATTTCGATTAAAAAAGTTGTTTTTAATTATAATTTAGTAATTTTCACTATTCATCAGAATATGAAAGTTATCCGAAAAGTACCAAAATTTCACCTTAGGCTAAATTCGATACTCCGAATCCAAAAATGAAGTTCATTTTGAAAAATAAGATTTACAGAGTTTTAAAAAGTGGTTATTATTATTCATAACGGCTAGTTTTAATAATATTTTAATAGCATATCGTTGTTTAGTGAAACTCGGTATTGCGTATTACACACGCTATCGAGGAAGGTCGTGATTGCGTGTAATGCAAGGCAAGTCAAGGATGCGTGTTGTGCAAGCTCCTTTTGGTGTAGCGTACAACACAAGACTTTAATAAAATTAAAAAGAATATTTTTTTATAAAATCTTGGGCTGTTACATCAAGTCTCTTCAAACCTAATTCTTTTAAAATCGAATATCTGGTTGATAGATTAACTCCTCATATGTGTGTGATTTCATACTTAATTTGTTTTACCCATCTCACATATCTCATTCATGATAAAGAGGCATAATATTTACCCCATTTGAAATAGATTAGATTTAGAGTTTTTTAGATCTTATTCCCTTGTATATTGATCATATATATTGGTATTCTATCATCGGTGTCATTTTTATTTTAATCTTTTTGATTCAATTTGGGAATTATCAGTTTGGAGAATGTCTCTAAATGATATTATGGTAGGTATTATAGTAATAAATTTCCATAATATTGATTATAATTTCTTGTATGTAATTGTGAAATTTACATTTCCACATTAAGAAATTTCCCTCTATAAAAATTAACTGGTTTTTTTTCACATGTGATTCTGAAATTTGGGTAACATGTGATTATGAAATTTTCCAACATGTGGTTATAAAACATTTATAATCCCATTAGGTGTGATGGAAAAATTTAAATGATGAATTATCAATTATGCATGGCTTTTTAATGGGATTATGAATATTAGTCATAATTTGAATTATGATATTGGGATAAATAATGAATTATACAAAAGTTTGATATATGGGTTAAGAATATGGAATCATGACATATGATGTTGTGTCTAAGTTGTGAGATAGGAATTACTACACCTAATACCCAAGAGGTGAAAGAAATTAGATTTAAGCCCCAATATAAATACGTATTACATGTGATTAATGAGTTGTGGTATATGGAAAACTACTCCAAATACCCACGGTGTTCCAGAATGCTGCTCTAGGACCGCACTGATTGAATGTAAATTTTGAAATAAATGATTAATGAAAACCATTGATTGATTTCAATGTGTATACCCATGGTTTATGGTTAAGACCTTGACATCAGATGAAGTCTCTAATTTTGGTTTGGATTTCATTGTGTACGCATGGATTTATGTGGATAATTAAGTAAAAATTCTACATGAAAACATTTTACATTATCTTTTCTATTTTATTCTAAATAAAAAATTCATTCACTTATATATACAAGATATAATTTTAGATTTAGTCGGCATTGTCCCACTTAGTAGTAATCCCACCCTACTAGGGAATACTAGTCATTACCCAAATAGACAACATGTTTATAGGATATGATTATGGAATGAGCTTTATGGATGATGGATGAATTGGGATGGATCATTGATGATGGGACATTAAATTATGCATGGACATATTTAGGGATTTTTCAATGTTTCATTTTTTACATTTTACACTTTTTTCTTATATGAAATTATTTGACTACTATTTTAGATTATAGTACTTTATCCATGTTTTTTTTATTATTATGTGAGGTTTTCATTTCTTGGTTATGGGTTTATTCTAGTTATTGTTTTAAATATTTTTTCTATCTTTTATATAATTAACCTATTATTTTACTTTGATAAAGATGATATATTCTCTGGATGATATATATATATATATATACATGAACACCACTACTAGTAAACATATTATGGAATACAGGGAGGCACACATGGGGTCAGTAAAGAATAGACTCAAGGCACTAAAATTATTCACTTGGGATGGGATGTTACAATTTGTTGTCATGGACTAGTTGAATAAGATATTTCATAAGTATTTAAATATCATTATGGTTGTTTTTTAGATGAAATCAATATTTATTATAGTTAAAAAAATCTATCATGAAAATCATATAAAATTGTTTTATGTGAATTTTCATAAATATTTGATATAATTAATGTTCTATAGATTACACTTTTGGATTTTGGAGGTGTAATTTTATCGAAGAAAATTATTAGACAGAGGAATATTAATTTATTATGGAAATGTGATTTTTTAACTCCATAGTATTGGCCAATTTGTTTTTCTATCAACTGTATTATTATAAAAGTTATATATTAATGTATTATTATGAAATACTTCTTAGTATTGGAATCACCAATGAAGAATCCATCTCAAAATGTTGTTTAGTGTTAGTAGTACCGAAATTTAAAAAACATTTGATGAGTATAATATAATACACATATCATCACTAAATAATTCTATAATAGTGTTCAGGTATATATATAAATTAATTGTGTTTCATTGTATTTCAAAGTGATGTGTCTTCACATAGAAGGAAGTATATTTAGGTTATAAATATTCATATTTATGAAACAAAATAAAATAAATTATTCTCCCCCTTATCAATAATTTGAAAGAGTATATCACAAACTAATATTCTTGAGACATCAACACACTATTTTAATGATCATTTTATATTGTGATTATAAGTGCTTAATGTGTATCATCAAAAAATGTGATCCCAGTTTGAGATAATGAAGGTTTTATGAAAATTATCTAAGTTTAATTTTTTTCTTTTATATACCTAATGAAAAAAATAACATTGAATAATATGTTAGGTATTGTTAAAATAAAACTGAAGCTATAAATGGGGCTAATTAAAAATTGAAACTAAATGAGATGTTGGATAAATTTTACTATAATACAGTAAAAAATTAGAGTTATATTGTTTTTTCTATCATGAATATTACTTATTAATTATTTGAATGTATGAGATAATAGTATTTAACAATTAGTTTGTGTGAGTGGATTTAGGATACCATTATGGTTAGGGGACCAGATATATAAGGTTGTTGGAATTAGATTCAACTTGGTTCAATAATGTGTGATTGATTTTTCCAGTTACAATGAGATATATATGGATGAGGATCTATCAACATTATTATTTCATGGTTTATACATCGAATACAAATATACCTGATATTAAGAAACAAAATATTATGGTTGAGTATATAAAATTATATCTATAAATATGTTTCATTATATTTATGCCATTAGTAAGTGAATGTATAATATCAAATAATTTCTATATTTATCTAAAACATACCAATACATACATGAAAAAAATCAGAGAAAATTGTAATAAATTTTGTGATATATTTTCCTAACTCTCCTTTGAATTTTTTTTCATGAGTTTTGGTGGATCAACCTAAAACCATGAGCTCAATTATTTTTCATCACAAAAAAAATTACATTGAGTGACAGAGAATAATAAACCTGTATTTTCATACATAACTATTATGTCCTTTTATATGAATATTAAATTCATTTCCCAAATACACACTCAAGAAATATGATGGATTAGACATTTTAGATACTAGTTACAAAATCATCTTATTTCATGAATTTCATCCAATATCTCCCATGATATTTTCCCATTTATTTCTCTTCGTATATATAACCTACATCAAGAATTCCTCATAACATGAGAAAAAACATAACAATGGGTGATATTAGATGCACATTAATGGTAAACATGGATGATATAAATAAATTACCATATTGAATCAAAAGTTATTAATATGGGTATGACATGATAAATATAATGTACCAAGTTCATAACCAATCTATCATGGATTGTACCCATGGGAAATGGTATAAACCATTATCATTTCCAAAGACATCATAACATAATATTGAAAACTCATCACCAATAAATAATGACCTAGAATTCCATGTCACATTAGTGTTGCACCATAATACATATTGAAACTATCTCATATGTCTATGTTCACATATTAGACCATAAATTAATAATGAATCATTCATCAATTACTTCATCACAATTCATAATAAATCATGCATTTTCACCTGTTTCATATTGTGGATCAATACCATCAAACAATTTCTCATAGGGGATCATGCACCTCAGCATGTTTCCCATAGCTATCTAATGATTTATAATACTTTACACATAGTATTAGATGGAATTATAGGTCTGACCCATCATGTAATGAATATCATATATATGTGTGTCAGCAAAATCATACCTAATTCATCATTAAATATCCCGTGAAAAAAAAGGGTTTCCCAAACATTTCATCACAGAATAACTCATTGAATGGAAATGGATCCTATGACCATATCATCAATTCATCATAACATAACCTATGTAAAAGTAATGTGTTGCATAAAACTACCTTAATCACAGTCATCAAACATATAAATATATAATGTGGATGGTATAATTAGATTATATACCTAGAAAAAAACAAGAAACACCTATTTTTTTTTTCATTAACATATATAAATTTATAACAAATCATTAAATCTCTCTTGAGAAGAGTAAACTTTTAAATTTTAAAACACCCTTTTCAAAACATTAATTTCAAAAAATATTTGGACAAAAATTTTATTTTAAAATATTATTTGAATCGTATAATGGATTCTTTAAAACATTTCATTTTTCAGAATTTAATTAAATTATATTGAAAACATACACACTAATAAAATGATTCCTTTCACGTTTCTATAAAAATCTTAAAGGGACTAAATCAGAAAATGACATGAAGATTACTCATGATTTTTTTATAAAAAAACTCATATTGTGGTATAAATATAATTATACAATAATTCACGAATTATTAAATATTTATTTAATATATTTTCCGAAAAAATAATTATATGGATGAAACACGTTATCGACTGATGATAGAAATAAATTAAATTTTTACATAAATATATTCTTTCTTGAATCTTGGGTAAATATGGGCAGGAAAATGAAATGGAAAAAATTATTTTCATGAAATTACTATAGGACCCAAAAATTTAGAAATTTAATCATATACAGTCCATAAGATATAATAACTGGATGCATATAATAAAAAATCCAAATCGACAATGAGATTATATCATTAAACCATTACTACATTCGTATCTTTTTAATTGAGTGTACCATGAAATAAATAACATTATATGGATATTTATGTACAATAATTTTCATTATAATGGTTATAAAATAAATTCATAATTAGTATATATACAACAAAAATGAAATAGGTGGTGTATAAGGCATTTATCATGCATAAATTAAAGCATAAAGAAAAAACTTATACATTATGGTAATATTTAGAATTGTAAGAACCATTAGAAATAATATCAAATGAAAAATTATATATCTGGATGATAAATGTATTAATGATGTATAATGTCATGATTTTAGAAAATAAACCACAGAAAATAAGCAAATTATGAATAGGGTATAATTCTCCAAAAACAAGTTTGACTAGAAATACCTTCCCTTTAGTATTCACTTCTATTGAATACAATAAAATGTCATATATAATAAATATATTTTTATTATACATATATTATATAACCATAATCATATATATCCTACCATATATTATTTACCTATGACATTTTATTTCACAGTTATTTATAATTCCCGGATGAAATCATCTTTTACTTAATAAATTCTCTATTTTTTACATATCTTATGGTTATTTTCGATCCATATATTTTGATCATAGTCACATCATCTATATAATATTACAAATGATATAAATATAAAAAAACTAAAGATATATCTATTTAGTGTAACCAATTTATATTAGAGAGTGAAAATTAATTGCATGTTTTATGAAGAGGGTAGGTCGTACGCATGCATGATTGATGTTTACATTTTCTTAAATGATGAAATTAAATATTGGTAAATAATATATTAAATTTATAGATTAATGTTTATGTTATATATATCAAATAATTAAATTTCACATATCCCTATTAACTAACATGTAATGCATAAATGAAAAACGAATAATATCACTTTGGAGGTGGTAGCCTATCGTACACACATGTGATGTTATAGTATTCACATAGAATGGAAAGTAGGATGTTATATGTGTTAGAGTAATTAAATAAGTACAAATATTTTATAATTATAATTTAAATAAATTTATTCATCATTACATCCATCCTTGATAGGCTGTGATGGAAAATGAATAACATTGGTTCTCGAGGAGGTAGTATTCTGTACCCACGATACACAATATTGTTTCCAACATGATAGAATATGATATTGATATAGGTCATGAAATTAACATGATGACAACATGTTATATTAGAGATAAAAACTGTATTATATAATAAAGGATTAATAATAATTTTATTATTTATAGTAATAAATAAAATGAAAAGGCAATGTTTAGGACAATACATCATCTTTAGATAACCACTTTAGTTTTAAACATAAATCCTTCCCATGAGGTTTTCCAAGTAAAAATAATAATATATGATATGGTAATGTATTTATGTAATTTATTTGTAAATTTATTTTTTCAATAAATGGTTTTTGAATTATTGAGGGGGATTTGAGAGGGGGTGTTCATTTATTAGTGGGGGAGAGGACAAACATGGATGTTTTGTAATAGACGGTGTACACACATTTTAAACATTATAAAAGGATCAAAAATGGATAATTTAAAAGCCTTATATGATTTATGGTCTCAATATTCACATAAAATGGGGATTTTAAATGTTTTTAAGTCATTTTACCACTTTTCTATTAAGTTTACTCCATAGTAAAACAATTTTTACCATTATCGTGGAAATAAATTTTTTTGTTTCTAATAATCATTTTGATAAAAAAATAAGTTAAAAAAAATATATAATATTATTTATTCTAATTACATATATGCACTACATTATTATAAATTACATTCATATAATTGAAAATTTCTAATTTAAAAATAAACTCGTTGATGTGATGAAAATATGTTTTTCAATCTGAAAATTTATAAAAAATGAGAATGATTTTATATAAAAAATCAACATAAATATTATTAGAATATACTAAATTGGAATAATAATGATATAATTGTGATAATTTCACTTTATGAATAATTTTAAATATAAATTTATCCCTATTCACACTTTAAATGAATAGGCATTTCTAAATAAAAACTAGAGTTTTTAACAATTTTTTTTTAAATATTTTCTTTTTGAAAAATTACAAAACAAAATCCATAAAAAGATATTTAAATTTATATTCAAAAATTAAATTTTTAATGAAAAATTTACTTTATATATGTTTCAAAAATTAATTACATCATATATTTAGAAAAATATTTGGAAATGATTAGTAGTAATGTTTTTTAAGAGATTATTTTATTTTAACTATAAGACATTTAATCATTATTAAATGAATTTAAAGATATATATATATATATAACACTAAAATTAATCAATATATAATATTTTTGTTTATTGCACTAGAAAATATTTATGCACATTAAAATGATACTTAGAAAAAATTAATTTTCGGTTTAAAAATAGATTTATAATGAAATCATGGAAATTATTTATCCAAATAAAATTAATATGTTTATTATAAATATTATTTATAATAGTTAAATTTATGAAAAAATAAAAAATAATTTGAGACATTAAATTAAATTTTTTAATGAATTAAAATTATAATATTTAAAAAAGTGTTATTTTCACTAACAACCCAATATTTTCAAAAAAATACCATATTAAGACATACGATAATTTGAAATAATATATTAAAAAAGAGGTAATTTTTATAAAGCATACAATTAAAAAATGTTTTATAAACTAAATATATTATCCATGCATGAAATTAATAAAAATACATTATGGAAGAAACGTATTTTTGAAGAATGAAATGATTTATTTTAAACATTGTTCTTATTTCAAAATAATTAATCAATAAATTTCTATTGAATTTGGTACACACACACACAAATATATATATATATATATATTCTATAATTATGTTTGATAAAACCTGATGTTTTGTGTAAAATTTTTTTCAAATAAATTGAATTTATTAAAAAAAATATTACATAAAATATCAGGGTGTCAAATTTAACCCCCTTAATAAATTATTACCCCATAACTTTGAGCATGATATTGTAAATCAAAAGATTTAAATTTAAATATTAAATTTTGAAAAAACTAAAATTATAGAGGTTTAATAAAAATCCTATCAATAATAAAGGGTAATATAAATACAATGGTCATCTGGGAAGACACGTAATTCAGTATCTAAATAGAAAATCCTTAGTGGGAATGAATGAGATAGACATGGAAGAAAATCACTTTCCATTGATAGTCGAACAAGTGAATGTGAATGATCGTGATAAAGACTATGAATATAAAATATTAATCAAGACAGGTGAGTACAATACCCTAAATTCAATAAAATAAGGTAATAGTCTAGAATTTTTGCCTTTAGATCATTTTTCTTATAGTTGGGGAACTTTTTTCTATCATGATTGAGTCGATGAGAAAATATAAATTCAATATTTATTTCCATTTCATAAGAACAATATCATGATTTTTTTGGATATAATTGTTTTATACATCATTCCATGATCTAAGAAATAATGATTAAATTTGTGTGCTAGATATAGAAATGGATCCTAAGATTAATAAAATAATTGTAAGTCCTTCCTTTTATATATAGTTATTATCTAAACCAAAGTTGTAATCATATTTTATCCAATCTGAATGAAAATTAGGTTCTTTAAATAATAATGTAATATATAAATCATAATACAAACTTAAACATAAACCATTTCATATATGGTAAAACATAGCACCCATAAAAATTAAAAATTGTATAAATAAGGCCACTATATTTTCCTAAATCATCTTTACATTAATCCCCAAAATATCAAATGTATCTCTTAGTTTTATCATACCGAATATGTTAATACCTTTTCCATATATTCCCCAAAACATAGTACCAACAATATTACCAAAAAAATTCAATGAAAACATGCATTCCTCCTCATTTAATAAATAATAAATATAATATTAGATATATTTTGTACTCCCAAAAATGAATTAAACACCATCAATGATTACATAAATAGTTTTTCTAATAAATAATTAATCATTTATGATGTAATCAATACTATAAAATTCACCTTATCTATATAAATCATGGAATTATAAAAAATAAACACATTTTCTAATCCTCAAGAATATATTTGGGGTTATCTTCTCTTAATCATGTGTTTTTTCTAAAATATCACCTTGTCATTAAATCACTTGTTTGTTCATCAATACCATTTATCATATTAAGGAAACTTCTTAATGAAAAACATATATAGAATAATCCATAAATATATTTCATAATTCAGAAGATAAAATTATTGAATTAAACTATATAAACACTTGAATCATTCCACTTTATTCTTAAACCATTAAATACTATTCATTAACTCAACTCTTAACACCTTCTTCCTTAATATATAATTTTATGTATTTTCATCATTATTTAAAAAATATTTTATTATTCAACCATTATGAACCCATTTTTTGTCATCAAACTCAATACATGATTGATATATTTCATATTCCTTCCACATTTAAAATATAAAATAATTGATGATGACTCAAGGAAAGAATTCTTCACATCCTCTGTGTAAACTGAGATATTAATTTTCCTTGTTAAATTATATAATTTTCTTGTATTCACCAAACAAAAAATTTATTCTTTTTAAATTTTTGATTTTCCATTATATATCCTTTGAATAATATATATATATAGGAAAATTAATTTCCATTTCTTTATGGTACTCACCACTTTACCTCTTAGTGAGCAATATCGATCCATTTTTAGTGAGTCTTAGAATTAGTTAACATGAATCCAGTTAATCATATATCCTAGAAAATGATTACAAAAAAATAACCTTTAATCAAGTAATCATTATATTTGGTTTCTCATCAAATCAGTTTCTATCACATTAAATGGTATCCCAGTTCCTTCTCGTTAAAACCAATCACTAAAACCAAAAATTCTACTATTAGAAACAATATACATATCTGGAAACCACATAATCATGAAAATATATTTATATGATGTCTAAATAATGAAAAATAATTTTCAATATTTTAATTAATTATATTAGTAATAGGATATACATGGTTATTATTCAAATACATTATGATGGATCATAAAGGTTTTGTGAATTTAAAAGCATATCCCCCGAATGTGTCAAATAATGAGTGTTGCAAGGCCCATTTTCATGCCCCATGTTATGAATGAGTCCATGTCAATGAAACATTTTCTATGATATATCCCCTATGTAATAAATTTCCATTTCCACATCCACATTTAATATATAGAAATTGGTGAAATATTTCCTAAACCACTCACTCTATCCTTCAGCAAAATTCCTAGAAAATTTTCTAAACCTTAACTTATCCATAAGTATATAATTAGAAATAGCCATAGGGATACCAAAAAAGTTTTTATACAATAGTTTATAAGTTTTAACTAAACTATATCTTTTATTCGATCATAAAAAAATATGTTATATTTTAATAGTAATTTTCATTTCATTTCACAATTACAATTCTAATTATCGTAGTGGTTTTTTTTCTTTTATATTAGTTAGGAAATAATCATATTTCATGAATGATCTCCAGAATCTCCCGTCAGGATACTGAAATTTAGTAATGTACATATACATACAATAATTATACCATTATTTATACCCTTACTAAAGGAAACATAATAAATGGCGACTTGTGATGTTAAATAACGATAAAAATGGAAGATGTGAAGTAATTATCATATGGAATAATATTATAAGAATAAGAGTATTAGATGTTTAATATAACATAATAATTTTATACCCAATATATAAAATAATTTATTAATAAAAAATAAAACAAAAAAATATTATTCCAACAAACATGAACCATATGAGTTTAAAATCATCATTATAATGTAATGAACTAAATGATCATGTAATATAAGTATAAAACCATTATAAGTACAGAAACCAAATCATATGTCAAGGTTAAAAAATGAGACCATAAAATAATAATAGATTTAGGAATAACAACCTATATCAATTTTGTAATTTATCATTTATCATCACTTATTTAACAGAGTGGATCAATCTAATCGACTACTTTCCCATGGTGGATCAATAACATCGGTCTTTTTCCCATAGAAATATGATAAGATATAATACATAACACATTTAATTAGAGTGGGATATATGTCCTAAACATCAATTTGAATGAAAATTTAGAACTAAAACATCAATGAAAACACAATATTGAATAAAATGTTTTATCAATTTGTGAATGGTTTGGACTATTCCATGTGTTTATTTAGGTATTATTGGATTGGGTGTACTCATGAACTCAAGGATTTATGTAGAAAATTAATCAATATTTTAATATGAAAATTTTTATATTATCAATTGTAATTTATTCATTATATAGATTCATACGATATTATATATTGGATATTGTTTTATATCCCATTGGTGGTGGACTATTTATTTTTATTCACATGATACATGGGCATCCAAATCAGAACCTGAATGGACATCAATATAAGGTTAAAAGACCTCTGATAGATAGAAGAGTTAGGATGGGGCATGGATTAGGGGACCATGCAAGATGTTGGGAGTATCATGGAATGTTTTTGTGTGTTTTTATTTTTGGTTATCATTTTACACAAGAAAATTACATGTAATAATATATCTATTTTTTAGTTTATATTCATTTATCTATGTTTTGGTATTATCTTGTGATTTTGGTGTTTGTTGGTTGATTTTTTATTATAGATATTGTTTATTATCTTTTGGCTATAATTTATTTATTTTTATTGTAATGCTACTTTCATAAATAGATTATAGTCTCACAATGATATATATATATATATATATATGACCATCAATTCTAGTCACTAGCCTCTGGAATATGAGGAGGTGCAACTATGGTCATATAACAAACTAGCTTCGGGAAGAGACAAGAGGCACCTGGGTTGGGTTGTTACAATGTGGTATCAAAGGGGTATTTATTTTATTTTCAGATGTATTATTAGTTTTTAATGTTATAAATAATACTATAATGAGTCATTATGTGGTCATGATAATGTGCATGTTAGTAGATAACCCATGGATGAGGTAGAAACCAAAAGACCATGGTTGGGTTTTTTTTATTTTTGTTGTTGTGGTGGAATATTATTTCACCTAAATTGATGCACATGTTTTATGGAAATATTTTTTTTTTTAAAAAAATTATATAACGCACCCATATCATCTTATATTTTCATTATAATGAATCACTATAGGCACTCAAGGTATAATGTAACATGAATCATTTAGGCACACATAAAAAAGAAGGTATTGGGTGAGTTTTATGGATTAAAATTCTTTTCTTTTCTTGTGTAAAAAAATGTTGTTGGTTCTAATGTTATATTGAAAATGAATTGTTTTAATTGTGTTAATTGATATATTCAAAATGAGTTTATAATGATAATATTTATATAAAAATATGTTTCACCCACTATTATCCATGAACCAGGTGAGGAATGATATTGGGTAGAGTAGTGCCTCAGTTTGGACCATGTGGCGAGGTTTGGTAGATGAGTTTCTGTTGACTTATGTGAACACATTGTGTGTAAAAGTGTTATTAATGTATTATTTTTTCTAAGATAATTTTCTATCATTGTAGATATATAACATTATGATGACACATATTGATATGATGGCTGAAGGACGTGGATCGAAATGTTCCTCCAATACTAGAACATGAGGCCCCAATAGTTCCATGAAAAGGGAAAAGAGATAATTTGGTGATAATATTGCTTGATTGATGAACATTATATAGTGATACGCTAATAGGGTTTTGAGGAATGCATCTGAAAATACCTGAGAGTTTATTTTTCATAACCCTCTGATCATCATTGGAGAGTGTAGACCTGAGGTTTATTGGATTTGAATTGATTCTATACAGATGATCCTTGACTATTTAAATAGTATTATTGAGAATATAGTAAGTATGGTAACATAAATATTATGTTCTCAATAGAAATTTATGTGGGACATTCAGACTTGGTATTAGTATATTTATAAAATGGTATGTAAGTAAATATAGGAGATGTTTATCGAACACTATTACCATAGTATGATCATGAATGAGAGGGAACTTGAGTTAAGGTAGTTGAACAAGGGAGTAGGTCTATAATGTACTATTCTATTAACTTAATTTATTTTTATTGATTTTTCATATCATTTAGAGTATATGAGGTGACTATAGAGAAATAGTTTAAGGATGGTATTAAATGCGTGATTAATTTGTTGGTTAAAATCATTAGGTTGAATAAGTTTTTAGAGGCGTTAAATAAAGAAATGATTTAATTGGGGAACCTGGAGGGTATTTATTGAGGAATATAGGTTTTTTCTAATGAAATAGTATGAGTAAAATCTTCAAAGTGTCAGAAAAATTATACTGATAATGTTAACAATGGAGATGGAAGATAGAGTGTCACAATAGATGGATTCGTTGCTCAGTGTCGTAACCAATATATAACAAGCAATGTAGTAGTTTGGGCCACATTAGTATGTAGTTTCTATTACCACTAGTGTAGTGTCAAGACTACAGAAGGGTAGGTCACTTGTAGGGGAGATTTAGGAGCCCTAAACCAACTGGTAGAGATGGATGAACCAGAATAAATCAGAGTATGGTAATATGGTCTTCCAAATTAAATCCATAAATATTTTTGTGGATCATCTATTTATTGTGGTTGAGTTAGTATATGTATTACATTAGGGAATGTGATCCAATACAACTAGTGTTGAATAGCTCAAGGGCTCATAATATAATAAATTGAATAACAGAAAGATAGATTCATGAATTTCAGGCTACACATGTGGATTAGGAGGCTTGGGAATCAATGCCCACAGGAACTATTATTATAGAATATACACATTCTATATCCATAATGGATATAATAGAAACTCATTATATTATAACTTCACAGCTTGTGAATGGTTTCTATCCAACATTTTTTTAGTGAGTGGGGCTATAATGATCGTCACACAATTGGGAGTGGGGTTGATGGACATGAATTTATGTAAGGGGTGTTCTCTAATGTTTGGGGAGTATCATTTCTACAAGGATCATTACATATATGACATGTATGAAATTAAATTTATTTTTGTTGTGGAATGGCTGTTATCATATTTAGAATATATTTATTATTACCATAGGAGAGTGACTATTATGACTCCTAAGGGAAACAATTATATTTATCATAGATTATGGGATATCCATGTAGAATGTGCAATGCAAATTCATCATCAACTCTAGGAGCTCAAAACATAGGATGAAAGTATTTTTCAACATGATAATGGTGTAATGCATTACGAATTTCAACTCATAGTTCACCAGTTCCATGTTCTATTTCTTGAAGAAGTCTCAGGTCTTCCACTAGAGAGGGTTCAACATTTTACAACTGAGATCATGCCTGTATAATTCTAATTTCCTGTCTACATTATTGAATGGACCCAAAAAATATTCAAGAGCACAATAAATATATTTTAGAGTTGATGGATAAGGGATTTGGCCATCCAATTATGTCACAAAGGGGTTCTCCAGTCGCATTTTCTAAGAGGGATAATTTGAAATTAGTTTTTTGTGTTAGTTACCAGATGTTGAATCGAATTACAGGTAAGAACCAATATCCTATTCTATATATGAATAATGTATTTTACCATTTGAGAGGATCATGTGTTTTCATTAATATTTTTTTTGAGATCTAGATTTTATTAGATCAGATTCCAACCATCTAATATACCATTGAACTTTTTCTAGAAGTTGTTATGCACTATATAATTTCATTGTGATAATGTCTGGGATGATGAATTATCCTACTTTGATTGTTTATTCGATGAAATAAACCATTCACTCATACCGAGTTTTGTTTTATTCTTGCCTTTGTGGAAAATAGATCGTTGTACTCCAAGACTCATGATGACCCTTCCCAACATATTTAACTCTTTATGATTACACTGAGAGAGAATATAATTTATTCCAAGACAACTAAGTGTATATTTTTGATTGACATGGTAAAATTTTTTAGTTCATATCATCTATGAAGAAGGTGTGTTATTGGATGAAGAGAATGTACATGAAGTGGTTTATTCAGTGCATCCTATGAATTTTTTTGATATCAAAAGAATTCTATATTCAATAGGATATTATCATAGATTCATCCAATAATCATACTACATGACAACACCAAATTATAGCATAACCAATAAAGGTATCATGTTTAAATGGTTTGGAGCATGTGAGATTTCTTTCCATTATTGTAGTTCAATTTAACTACCGACCTAATTTTGATCCTACACATGTTGTGTGAGAAGTATAAAATGTTTAGTGATGCATCTGGGGGCATACATCGAGTATGGGTGATGAAACGATTTTATTTATTGGCATATGGGTGATAGAAGTTGAGGACACATGAATGTAATTACCCAACACACAATCTTGAGTTCAATACATTGTTTTATACCTTAAGGTTATGGATGCATAAATTTTGGTTACAATTAATTACATTATCCTTTGACTTCATAGGATTATAGTACATCATTTCATTGTGATATTTTAATTTTTGACAATAGATATCGGTTTTAATATAAATTATTTTTGTTTTGATTAAGCCTATACAATGACGAAGTAATTAGTGTCATAGATACATTAAGTAGGAAGAAGAATACTCAGACAGCTATAGAATCATGTTTTAAGTGGGATATGTTAACTTTAATGGATGAGATGCATATTGTGGTATTATAGATGTTGTAGACGATTACCCATGTATCAGTATATATTGATTCAAAACAATAAATCCATATCATGGATAGGTAGTATAAAAATATAGAGTATGTGGAGGTGATGAAAATCTTTCATTATTGGGAGTCACTTGTTGATTAGACTATAAAAGAATATGATACCATTTAAGGATCAAACTATATTGTTGATGTGTATGTGTGAAGAGATGATACATGTATTTCATTCCTCATAGTTGGAAGTCATCCCCATTTAAAAAATGTTCCATGAATTCATTTATAATATTGGTGTTTACGTATTAAAAATGAGAATGTAGGGTTCATGACATGATGAAACAGATATTAGTAGATGAAGGTTGAGAATCATCATCCTAGTGGTATACTATATTTATTTCCCCTTCCATGATGGATGTGGGATGTTGTTAACATAGAATTTCTTTTGGGTATTCTGATGATTCCATAGACTAATGACTCTTTTAGGGTGATTGTTGACTTATTGGTGAAATTATCCCATTTCTTACCTACCGAGGAGACATTCATAGAAAATTAGTTGGAGGACATTTTTTCTTGGGAGATAGTCCATTTACACATCATGCCATGTAGTATTGCTTTAAACTGTGTTCCATTGTTTAATTCACGTATTGTAAAAGTGATTATAGGAATTATTAGGAACCTAGAAATTTTTTAGTACATCTTTCTACCTCCATAAATATAGTAATTAGGAATGTACTATAATAGTTTTGGAGGATATGTTATATATGTGGTTCTTCAAAATGGTCGGTATTGGGAGAATTTTTTTTAACTCTATTAGTTCTCAAATAATAATAGTTATTAAGATACTATTTAGATTAAACTATTTGAGTAACTTTATGAAAGGCCTTATAGATAACATTTATGTGGATTGAGGTGTGGGATTATAAGTTCTTTAGACTATGTGTTTTGAAGGAGAAAATAAAATAAGTTACATTGGTTAAAAAATGTATGGATACTAATCAAAGCAGGTATAATTCATATGTTAATTGAAATCTAAGACCCCTTGAGATTTCAGCGGGAAATTATGTGTTCCATTGTGAGTTTACTAGATTGGGTCACTATCAGATTCAGAGGTTGGGTAGTTCATAACCAGTTTATTTACTATTTTAGATTGTGTGTAGAATAAGACAATTGGAATAATAATATTCTCTTCCACATAGGTATCGTGATTTGAAGATTATTTTCATTTATCACAACATCAATAGTATCAACCAGACCCTTCTCAGGTAATCTATATTGATGATGTTGAAATTGAAGCTCATGCATTGTTTTAGGAGCATCTGATTTGTGTTATGGATCACTGTGGGAATTTTTTTATATGGAAATACAATTTTAATAGTGTTAGTGTTGTGTAAGAATGGAATAATTCCTGAGGAAGCATGGGTGAGAGAGGAAAATTAGTATCCAAGGTATATAACCTTTTCACCTCAGAATCATTGAGTTTCTTTTGGTTGCATCATGATAATGAGTTGTTTTATGTTGGGGAGATTTTATGGCATTAAACCTTACATAGACATTTAATGTATGTTTTCAGGTACTCTTTCACCCATTTCTGCATATATCACTATTGGGATATTCTTGACTGAAATTGGATAATTCTAGAATCCAATGGGGATATTCAGTTTTAGAACATGGTTAGGAAAAACCATACAGTTTTACATGAAACCATCTTATATTTTTTGAAAATATGGGAGGTGGAACATAGTTGGATGATTTTTTTGCCAAACCATATGATCTCCCTCCCAAATCGTGGACCTTCTAACAAAGGGTATTATCATGGATGACATATGGATTTTCACATTGTTCCCCCCATGATAGAGACCATGCTGCCCTTATGTAGAGTTTCACGATTAAGGATAACACTTTGGAAAAATTTGCACCTTGACACCATAATCCATGAACACTAGTTATTAATCCTAAAATAAATTATTTAGAATTTATAATCCACCATGTTTTAAATCTATTATCACCTATTCATATTAACTCAATTTTCAATTATTTGGTGGACCTTATGAGGATTGCAAGTCTCTTAAAACCCCATTCTTGTAAAATCGTATATCCGGTTGATAGATTAGCTCCTCATATGTATGTGATTTCCTACTTAATTTGTTTTACCCCTCTCACAACTATCCTTCATGATAAAGAGGAATAATATTTTCCCCATTTGAAATATTTTAGATTTATGGTTTTTTTGGATCTTATTCCCCCGTATATTCATCATAGGTATTGGTATTCTATCATCGATGTCATTTTTATTTTTATCTTTCTACATCAATTTGGGGGTTATCAGTTTGGAGAATGTCTCTAAATGATATTATGTTAGTTATTATAGTAATAAAATTCCATGATATTTATTATAATTTCATGTATGTAATTGTGAAATTTAAATTTCCACATTAGGAAATTTCCCTCTATAATAAATTAACTAATTTTTTTCACATGTGATTCTGAAATTTGGGTAACAGGTGATTATGAAAATTTCGAACTTGTGGTTATAAAACATTTAGAATCCCATGTGGTGTGATGAAAAAATTTAAATGATGAATTATCAATAATGCATGGTTGTTTAATGGGATTATGAATATGGGTCATAATTTTAATTATGATATTTGGATAAATAATGAATTATACAAAAGTTTGATATATGGGTTAAGAATGTGGAATCATGACATATGATGTTGAGACTATGTTGTGAGATAGGGATTACTACACCTAATACCCAAGGGGTGAAATAAATTGTCTTTAAACCCCAATATAAATATGTATTACATTAGATCAATGAGTTGTGGGTTATGGACAACAATTCCAAATACCCACGGCGTTCCAGAATGCGGCTCTAGGACCCCACTGATTGAATGTAAATTTTGAAATAAATGATTAATGAAAACCATTGATTGAATGAAATATGTATCCCCATGTTTTATGGTTCAGACTTTGAAATCAAAAGAAGTTAGTAATATTGGTTTGGGTTTCATTGTGTACCCATGGATTTATGTGGATAATTAACAAAAAATTCTACATGAAACCATTTTACTCTATCTTTTTTATTTTATTCTATATGAAAATTCATACACTTGTATATACAAGATATAATTTTAGATGTAGTTGGAATTGTCCCACTTTTTAGTAATCCCACCCTACTAGGGAATCCTGGTCATTACCCAAATAGACATCATGTTTATAGGATATAATTATGGAATGAGCGGTATGTTTGATGGATGAATTGGGATGGATCATTGATGATGGGACAAGAAATTATGCATGGACCTATTTTGGGATTTTTCAAGGTTTCATTTTTTACGTTTAACTCTTTTTGCTTATATGAAATGATTTGACTACTATTTTAGATTATAGTACTTTATCCATGTTTTTTTATTATTATGTAAAGTTTTCATTTCTTGTTTTTAGGTTTATTCTAGTTATTGTTTTAAATATTTTTTCTATCTTTTATTTAATTAACCCCGTTTTATACTTTGATAAAGATGATATATTCTCTGGATGATATATATATATACATGAACATCACTACTAGTCAACATATTATGGAATACATAGAGGCACACATGGGGTCATGTAAAGAATCGACTCATGGAACTAATATTATTCACTTGGGTTGGGATGTTACATTTTGTTATCATGGACTAGTTGAATATGATATTTCATAAGTATTTCAATATAATTATGGTTGTTTTTATAGATGAAATAAATATTTATTATAGTTAAAAAATTTATCATGGAAATCATATAAAATGTTTTTATGTGATTTTTCATTAATATTAGATATAAGTAATGTTCTATAGATTCTACTTTTGGATTTTGGAGGTGACATTTTATGGAAGAAAATTATTAGACAGAGGAATATTTATTAATTATGGTAATTTGATTTTTTATATCCTTTGGATTGGCCAAATTATTTTCTATCAATTGTATTATTAAACTATTTATATATTAATGTATCATTATGAAATACTTCTTAATATTGGAATCACTAATGAAGACTCCATCTCAAAATGTAGTTTAGTGTGAGTAGAACAGAAATGTAGAAAACAATTGATGAGTATAATATAATACACATATCATCACTAAATAATTCTATAATAGTGTTCGGGTATATATATAAATTAATTGTTCTTTTTTGGATGCTAAAGTGATGTGTCTTCACATAGAAGAAAGAAAATTTAGGGTACAAATATTCATATTTATGTTACAAAATGAAATAAACTATTCTCCCCATTATTTATAATTTGAAAGAGTATATCACACACTAATATTCTTGAGGCATCAACACACTATTTTAGTGTTCATCTTATATTGTTATTATAAGTGGTTAATGTGTATCATCAAACAATGTGATCCCAGTTTGAGATAATAAAGGTTTTATGAAAATTATCTTAGTATAATTTTTGTCTTTTATGTACCCAATGAAAAAAATAACATTGTATAATATGATAGGTCTAGTTAAAATAAAACTGAAGCTATAAATGGGTATAATGAAAAATTGAAACTAAATGGTATGTTAAATAACTTTTACATTAATACAGTAAACAATTGGAGTAATATAGATTGTTCAATCGTGAATATTACTTATTCATTATTGGTATGTGTGAGAGATTAGTATTTAACAATCAGTTTGTGTGAGAGGATTTGGGATACCATTATGGCTAGGAGCCCTGATATATGAGGTTATTGGAATCAGGTTCAACTTGGTTATATAAAGTGTGAATGATTTTTCCAATTACAATGAGATATATATGGATGAGGATATATCAACATTATTATTACATGTTGAATACATCAAATATTAACATACCTGATATTAAAAACAAAATCTTATCGTTGAGTATATAAATTGATATCTCTAAATATGTTTCATTATATTTCTATCATTATTAAGTGAATGTATAATATCAAAGAATTTCTATATTGATCTAAAACATTCCAATACAAACATGAAAAAATTTAGAGAACATTGTAATAGATTTTGTGATATATTTTCCTAACTATCCATTGAAAACAATTTTCATGAGTTTTAGTGGATCAACCTAAATCCATGAGCTCAATTATTTTTCATCACAAATAAAATTACATTTAGTGACATAGAATAATAACCCAGGATTTTCATACATAAATATTATGTCGTTTTATATGAATATTAAATTCATTTCCAAAATACACACTCAAGAATTATGATGGATTAGACATTTTAGATACTAGTTACAAAATCAACTTATTTCCTGAATTTCATCCAATATCTCCCATGATATTTTCGAATTTATTTTTCTTCATATATATTCCCTACATCAAGAATTCCTTATAACATGAGAAAAAACATAATAATGGGTGATATTAGATGTTGTTTAAGGGTAAACATGGATGATATAAATAAATTATCATATTGAATCAAAAGTTATTAATATGGGTTTGAGATGTTAAATATAATGTACAATGTTCATACCAAATCTATAATGGATTTTACCCATGGGACATGGTATAAAAAATTATCATTTCAAAAGACATGAAATCATAATATTGAAAAATCATCATCAATAAATCATAACCTAGAAGTTCATGTCACATAAGTGTTTCACCATAATACATATAGAAACTGTCTCATATGTCTATGTTCACATATAAGACCATAAATTAATAATGAATCATTCATCAATTTCTTCATCACTATTCATACCAGATCATGCATTATCGCCTATTTCAGATAGTGGATAAATACCCTCAACCAATTTCTCATAGAGGATCATGCACATCATCATGTGTCCCATAGCTATCTAATGATATAGAATACTTTACACATTGTATTATATGGAGTTATAGGTCTGACCCATCATGTAATAAATATCATATATATGCGTGTCAGCAAAATCATACCTAATTCATCATAAAATATCCCATGAAACAAAAAGGGTTTCACAAACATTTCATCATAGAATAACTCATTTAATGGAAATGGATCCTATGACCATCTCATCAATTCATCATAACATAACATATGTTAAAGTAATGGGTTGCATAAAACTACCTTAATCATAGTCATAAAACATATAGATATATAATGTGGATTATATAATTGTATTATATACCTAGAAAAAAAACAAGAAATAACAATGGTTTTTTTCATTAACATATGTAAATTTATAACAAATCATTAAATCACTCTTGAGAAGAATATCCTTTTAAATTTTAAAACACACTTTTCAAAACATTAATTTCAAAAAATATTTGGGAAAAAATTTAATTTTAAATTTTTATTTGAATCGTATAATGGATTCTTTAAAACATTTAATTTTTCAGAATTTAATTAAATCATATTCAAAACATACACATTAATTCAATTATTCCTTTCATGTTTCTATAAAAATCATAAAGGGACTCATTCAGAAAATGACATGAACATTACTTATAATTTTTTTTATAAAAAAACTCATATCGTGGTATAAATATAATTATACAATAATTCATGAATTATTAAATATTTATTTAATATATTTTCTAAAAAATAATTATATAGATGAAACACGTTATCGACTGATGATAGAAATAAATTAAATTTTTACATAAATATATTCATTTTCAAATATTGGCTAAATAGAGGCAGGAAAATGAAAGGGAAAAAATTATTTTCATGAAATTACTATAGGACCTGAAAATTTAGAAATTTAATCATATATAGTCCATAAGATACCATAACTGGATCCCTATAATAAAAAAACCAAATCAACAATGAGATTATATCATTAAACCATTACCACATTGGTATTTTTTTAATTGAGTGTTCCATAAAATAAATAACATTATATGGATATTTATGTCCAATAATATTAATTATAATGGTTATAAAATACATTAATAAGTAGTATATATACAACAAAAATGAAACAGATGTTGTATAAGGAATTTATCATGCTTAAATTAATGCATGAATAAAAACCTTAAACATTATGGTAATGTCTAGAATTGTAAGAACCATTAAAAATAATATCAAATGAAAAATTATATATCTGGATGATAAATGTATTAATGATTTATAATGTCATGTGTTTCGAAAATAAACCACGCTCAATAAGAAAATGATGAATAGGGTATAATTCTCCCAAAACAAGTTTGACTAGAAATACCATCCCTTCAGTATTCACTTCTATTGATTACAATAAAATTTGATATATAATAAATATATTTTTATTATACACATATTATATAACCATAATCATATATATATTACCATATATTATCTACCTATGACATTTAATTACACAATTATTTATAATTCCTTGATAAAATCAAGTTTTAGTTAATAACTTCTCTGTTTTTTACATATCTTATGGTTTAGAATTTTTGATCCATATATTTTGATCATGGTCACATGATCTATATAATATTACAAATGATATAAATATATTAAAAAATATATATATCTATTCAGTGTAACCAATTTATATTAGAGAGTGAAAATTACTTGCATTGTTTATGAAGATGGTAGGTCATACGCATGCATGATTGATGTTTACATTTTCTTAAACGATGAAATTAAATATTGGTAAATAATTTATTAAATTTATAGATTATTATATATATATATCACATAATTTCATTTCACATATCCCTATTAACTACCATGTAATGCATAAATGAATGACTAATAATATCACTTTGGATGTGGTAGCCTATCGTATAAATATGTGATGTTATAGTATTCACATGGAATGGAAAGTAAGATGTTAAATGTTATAGAGTAATTACATAAGTAAAAATATTTAATAATTATAATTTAAAAAAATATATTCATCATTACATCCATCCTTGATAGGTTTTGATGGAAGATGAATAACATCGGTTCTCGAGGAGGTAGTATTCTGTACACACGATACACAGTATTGTTTCCAACATGATAGAAGATGATATTGTTATAGGTCATGAAATTAACATGATAAAAACATGTTATATTAGAGATAAAAATTGTATTATATAATAATGGATTAATACTAATTTTACAATTTACAGTAATAAATAAAATAAAAACGCAACATTTAGGACAATACATCATCCTAAGATAACCACTTTTGTATTAAACATAAATCCTTTATATGAGGGTTTCCAAGTAAAAATAATAATATAAGATATGGGAATGTATTTAAGTAATTTATTTGTTAATTTATTTTATTAATAAATGGTTTTTGAATGATTGAGGAGGATATAAGAGGGGGTGTTCATTTATTAGTGGGGGAGAGGACAAACATGGATGTTTTGGAAAAGAAGGTGTACACACATTTAAAACATTCCAAAAGGATCCAATATGGGTCATTGAAAAACCTTATATAATTTAAGTTCTCAATATTCACATAAAATAGGGATTTTAAATTTTTTTAAGTCATTTTACCACTTTTCAATTAAGTTTACTCCATAGTAAAAAACATTTAACCATTACCGTGGAAATTAAAATTTTTTATTTCTAATAATCATTTTGAAAAAAAATTATGTTAAAAATTATATATAATATTATTTATTCTAATTAAATATATGCACTCCATTATTATAAATTACATTCATATAATTGAAAATTTTTAATTTAAAAATAAACTCATTTATGTGATGAAAAGATGTTTTTCAATGGGAAAATTTATAAAAATTGGGAAAGATTTTATATAAAAAATCAACAAAATCTGATTAAAATATACTAAATTGGAATAATAATGATATAATTGTGATAATTTCACTTTTTAAATAATTTTAAATATAAATTTATCCCTATTAACACTTTAAATGAATAGGCATTTCTCAAAAAAAAACTAGAGTTTTTAATAATTTTGTTTTATTTTTTTCGGAAAATTACAGAACAAATTACATAAACAAATATTTAAATTTATATTCAAAAATTATATTTTGTAATGAAAAATTTACTTTATATATGTTTCAAAAATTAATTACATAATATATTTAGATAAATATGTGGAAATGATTTGTAGTAATGTTTTTTTAAAAGATTATTTTATTTTAACTATAATACATTTAATCATTATTAAATGAATTAATATATATATATGACACTGAAATTACTCAATATGGAATATTATTGTTTATTACAATAGGAAAAATTTATGCGCATTAAAATGATACGTAGAAAAAATATATTTTTGGTTTAAAAATAGATTTATAATGAAATCATGGAAATTATTTATCGAAATAAAATTAAAAATATTGTTATAAATAAAATTTATAATAGTTAAATTTATAAAAATCTAAAAAATATATTGAAACATTAAATTAATTTATTTAATGAATTAAAATTATAGTATTTACAAAAGTGTTATTTTCACTAACAACCCAATCTTTTAAAAAAATACCATATTAAGACATACGATAATTTAAAATCATAAATTAAAAAAGATGTAATTTTTAAGGAATACAATTAAAAAATTGTTATAAACTAAATATATTATCCATTCATGAAATTAATAAAAAAAATTATGGAAGAAATTTATTTTTGAAGAATGAAATGATTTATTTTAACCATTGTGCTTATTTCAAAATAATTAATCAATAAATTTCTATTGAATTGGCCACACACACACACACACACACACACACACATATATATATATATATATTCCATAATTAGTTTTGATAAAACTCGATGTTTTTTGTAACATTTATTTTAAAATAAATTAAATTTATTTGAAAGAATATATTACATAAAATCTTAGGGTGTCTAATTTTACCCCCTTCATAAATTATTCCCTCATAATTTTGTGCATGATATGGTTTGACAAAAGATTTAAATTTATATATTAAATTTTGAGGAAACTAAAATTATAGAGGTTTTATAAAATTCTGATCAATAATAAAGGGAAAGATAAATATAATGGTCATCTAGGATGACACATAATTCAGTCTCCAAACAGAAAAACATTAGTGGGAATTAATGATATGGAAATGGAAGAAAATCCCTTTCCATTGATATTCGACCAAGTCAATGTGAATGATCTTGATAAAGATTATGAATATAAAATATTAATCAAGATAGGTGAGTATAATACCCTAAATTCAATAAAATAAGGTAATAGGCCAGAATTTTTTCCTTTAGATCATTTTCCTTATAGCTGGGGAACTTTTTTCTATCATGATTGAGAGGATGAGAAAATATACATAAAATATTTTCTTCCATTTCATAAGAACAATATCTTGATTTTTTGGCTATAATTGTTCTATACATCATTCCATTCTCTAAGAAATAATGATAAAATTTTTGTGCTGGATATAGTAACAGATCCAAGGATTAATAAAAGAATTATATGTCCTTCCTTTTGTATGAATTTATTATCTAAACCAAAGTTGTAATCATAGTTTATCCAATACAAATTAAAATGAAGTTCATTAAATAATAATGTAATATATAAATCATAATACAAACTTAAACATAAACCATTATATATATGGTAAACCATAGCACCCATAAAAATTAAAAATTGTATAAATAAGGCCACTATATTTTCCTAAATCATCTTTACATTAATCCCAAAGAAATCAAATGTATCTCTTAGTTTTATCATACCGAATATATTAATACATTTTCCATATATTCCCCAAAACATAGTACCTACAATATTAGAAAAAAAAATTCAATGAAAACATGCATTCCTTCTCATTAAATAAATAATAAATATAATATTAGATATATTCTTTGATCCCAAAAATGATATAAACACAATCAATGATTAGATAAACCGCTTTTCACCCAAATAATTAATCATTTATGATGTAATAAATACTATCAAATTTACCTTATGTATATAAATCATGAAATTATAAAAACAAAACACCTTTTCTTAACCTCAAGAATATATTAGGGGTTATCTTATCTGAATCGTGCATTTTTTCTAAAATATCACATTGTTCTTAAATCACTTGATTGTTCAACAATACCATTTATCATATTCAGGAAACTCCTTAATGAACAACATATATAGAAGTTTCCATAAATATATTTCACAATTAATAAGATATAATTATTGAATTAAACTATATAAACACTTCAATGATTCCACTTTATTCTTAAACCATTAAAAACTATTCATTAACTCAACTCTTAACACCTTCTTCCTAATAAATAAATTTTTGTCTTTTCCTTATTATTTAAAAAACCTTTTTTATTCAACCATTTTGAACCAATTTTTTGACTTCAAACTCAATACATGAATGATATATTTCACATAAATTCCACATTTAAAATATTAAACAATTAATGACGCCTCAAGGAAATAATTCTTCACATCCTCTATGTAAACTGAGATGTTAACTTTCCTTATTAAATTATTTAATTTTTCCCATATTCACCAAACATAAAATTTATTCATTTTTAATTTTTGATTTTTCATTATTTTTATTCTGAATAATATATATATATATGAAAATTAATTTCTTTTCCTTTATGGTACTCACCACTTTACCTCTTAGTGAACAATATCCTTCCATTTTTAGTGAGTCTTAGATTTCGTTAACGTGAATCTTGTTAATCATATATCCTGGAAAATGATTAGAAAAATACACAATATCCTTTAATCAAGTAATCGTTATATTTGGTTTCTCATCAAATCATTTTCTATCACATAAAATGGTAACCCAGTTCCTTCTCGTTAACACCAATCACTAAAACCAAAAATCATACTGTCAGAAACAATATTCATATCTGAAAACCACATAATCTTGAAAATGTATTTATATGATGTCTATATAATGAAAAATAACTTTCAATATTTTAATTTTTTGTATTAAAATTGGATATACATGGTTATTATTCAAATCCATTATGATAGATCATAAAGGTTTTGTGAATTTAATAGCATATCCCCAGAATGTGTCAAAGCAGGAGTGTTGCAAGGCCCATTTTCATGCCCCAAGTGATGAATGCGTCCATGTCAATGAACCATTTTCTATGATATTACCCCTATGTAATAAATTTCCAAATCCACATCCACATGTAATATATAGAAATTGGTGAAATATTTCCTAAACCACTCACTCTATCATTCACCAAAATTCCTAGAAATTTTTGTAAACATTATCGTATCCATAAACATATCATTAGAAATACCCATAGGGATACTAATAAATTTTTTATATAATATTTTATAAGTTTTAACTAAACTATTTTTTTTATTTCATCATACAAAAATATTTTATATTTTAATAGTAATTTTTATTTCATTTCACAAATACATGTCTAATTATCATAGTGGTTTTGATTCTTTTATATTAGTTTAGAAATAATCGTATTTCAGGAATGATCTCCAAAATCTCTCATTAGGATAATTACAGTTAGTAATCTTCATATACATACCATAATTATACCATTATTTATATCCTTATTAAAGGAAATATAATAAATGGTGACTTGTGATGTTCAATAATGATAAAAACGGAAGATGTGAAGTAATTATCATATGGCATATTATTATAAGAATAATGGTTTTATAAGTTTAATATAATATAATAATTTTATACCCAATATAAAAAATAATTTATGAATAATAAATGAAATAAAAAATTATTATTCCAATATACAGGAACCATATGAGTTTAAAATCATCATTATAAAGTAATGAAATGAATGATCGTGTAATATATGTATAAAACCATTATATTTACAGAAACCAAATCATATGTCAAGGTTAAAAAATTATACCATAAAATAATAATAGATTTAGGAATAAAAACCTATATCTATTTTATAATTTGTCATTCATCATCACTTATTTAACATAGTGGATCAATCCAATCGACTGCTTTCCCAAGGTGGATCAAGAACATCAGTCTTTTTCCAATAGTAATCTGATAAGATATAATACATAAAAAATTTAATTAGAGTGGGATATATGTCCCAAACATCAAAAATATAATATAATATTTTTTTTACCACAATATCATAAAAATACATCATATCTTAACATATAAAAAGAAAGGGATTTAAAAACATTTATTTTTTTGTATAACAAATGGAATAATGAATGGGTCTCATAATCATCAAAAACCATTATTTTATCATTAAACATGGTAAATATATTATTTTCCTAAATAATACCATAATAATTATCCTAATAATATACTAAAATAATAAGGAAGTAAAAACTATATCATATCTCAGGTAAAACATAAGAAACACCAATTCTTGTTGTCGTTAATGAACATAAATTTTGATAAACTATCATTCTGTTCTTCTTAATAAAAATATCATTCCCCCATAAAACAATTTAAAAAAAATTCACAAAAAATTGGGGAAGTAATTTTGATTTAACAATATCCTTAGAAACATATAAATTACTCTTTATAACATTGTGTTGTCATGGTGGTTGGAAATTCTCTTCTTGACATAAATCATAAAATAATGATTTCTGTCCCATTTTAGTTAAATGTAAATGGGAGTTATTGGGAATATGACATTAATATTACTTTTAAACAATTTTTTTATAGTTAATCAATGGTAAGAAATACTTGAATCATATCTTGTATATTATTGAAAATATTTGTTAAAACATTTTTAGAGAACTGCATTTGGAAGAAAATTGATTTTCAACATAATAGATAAATTAATGCAATTTTTAATAAAAAAATTATTTTTTAATATTAATAACATAAAGTAAGGAAATTTATATAAAATTGGTATTTTATATAAATAAATATATTTTAAAAATGTCATGATTATAATTATATACACATCATAATATATAATCATTAGAAGCATGTCATAAATAATCCTGATAAAAAACGATTACAACATTAAACCATCTCCACTTTGGTATCTTTTGAATCATATTTCCCATAAAAGAAATAGAATTATTTTGATATTAATATTCCATAATTTTCATGAAAATTATAATAATATAAATTATTTTTAATTATATATAACACAGAAATAAAACAATTGGTTTAGGCGGAGTTTCTCTGAAAAAAAGAAATGTGAGAGAAAAATCAGATACCATTTTGGTAATATTCTAAATCATAATCTCCATTAAATTTTAAAATCCAATTAAACATTAAATATATATTCCTTAAGGATATTAATTATATATAATGTCAAATGGGTGGTAAATACACTATAAAAAAGAAACTATTTTCGTATTTTTTCAATAATCTCCAAGAAAAAAAAGTGAGACTATAAATTCCTTAACTTTATCCATAACTTGCATAGTACACATTAGAACCTCCATGATAATAAATATATTTTATTTTAAATAAAATAAATCAAAATTATCATTTATACTATACCATATTTACAAATGAGGTTTTATTACCCTTATATTAATAATTCCATTTTAATATCATGTTTTAAGTAATAAATTAATCATTATTTATGTATGTTTTGTCTTTATATTTTCAGTCCTTATATATCGATTGTTGTTTCATAATATATATAATGATAATAATTATATAAACATATTAACAATTAAATATATATTTATTTAGATTAATCCATAAATTATATAGATATTAAAATAATTACAATTGTACATGGATATGGTAGGTCATACATATGAATGAATCTTGTTACCATATTCTTCAAAAATAAAATAGAAGAAATGTAAATAGTAATTATACCATAACAAAATAATTATTATACCATATAAATAACACATTTTTTTGAAAACAATCCTTTTTACCTTCCAATTAACGTTTAACTGAAGATTGAATCACATCACTGCGTGAGGTTGAGGTATGTCATACACATGTGTGACGTTATCATATTCTAAATGAATGGAACATAAGATGGTATATGTGATTTTATTAATTATTGAAGTATAATTATTTTTTATTTATCAAATAAATATGTTAAATATCTGATTACATCCCTCATTTGGAGATATTTATGTTATATGATCTATGTCGGCTTTCTAGGAGTTAGTACATCGTATACATAATCAATGGTATCATTTCACACATGATGGATGAGGATACTGATATAGGAAATTTAATTAATGATATGAAATATTATTATATGGTAGAAAGTTATTTTTTTTGTAATCATTGATTTATAATAATTTATGGTGTTAGAGGAAGAAATAAAATTAAACCTCATAGTTGAGAACTAAACCTAATGTTTGGAGATCAATATTAGTTTTAAGAAAATAAAATTTCATAGGAGGGTTTAATAATAATACAAATGACTATATAAAGTGAGGATATAATAAATTAATGAATTTTTGAAGGTATATTATGAGAAAATTGTTTTTTATGAGGTAATATGAGAGGGGTGTGGTTCCATTTTATTTGTGGAGGAGGGGACCCACTTGGATTTTTTGAAAAAAAGTCATACTAATGTTTTGAGAATTCCAAAATAAAAAAAATTAATAATTTTAAAAATTGATTCTATAAGGTACAAATATTTCCATAATATTATATATGTTAATGGTTAATTTTCATTTTACCCCTAACCTTTTTATTTTATCACCCTGGTAAACCCATTTAACCCTTTATCATGATATTTAATATTTATAGTTTTTAAATTTATTTTTGGTAAAAATATTTGGTTGATATATTATATATTATTAATTCTTCATAATAAAAATATATAATAAATATTTAAAAATTTTAAAAATAGTAGTGAGAAATTTTACTTTAAAATAAAACCTACATACGTGATGAAATAATGGTTTTCAAAAGTGTATATTTTTTAAAATTGAAATAAATTTTTATATAAAACATCCACATTAAATTGATTCAAGTGATCAAAATGGATTAATAATATTATAATTTTGATAATTTTAAATTTAAGAAAATTTTAAATAATAATGGATCCTTATAAATTCATTATAATAAATTTATGTTTTCAATAAAAACATATATTTTTTATAATACATTAATAAAATAATATTTTTTAAAATGTCAAATAATATTACCGTAAGATAATTTCAACATGATGATTTCAAAAAAAAAATTTAAAAAAAAATTCTTCTAGTATCATAACATAATTATAACATAACATTACATAAAAATGATGAAAATATGTTTTCAAGGAATCAAGTTTTCTTAATGGAAATAATGATTTATAAATCGTCTATTGCATCTTACACCATGGAATAAATGAAAGGTATCAAATTTCATTAAACATACAGGTCCATGGACTTTACCCCATTACCTTCACCTCAACCCCATGTGCTTACCACCTCACCACCATTAGTGGAGAAAGATTATTTTATATTATCCTAACATCTAGTAGAAGTCAATATAAAAATTTCAATTAAAATAGATAAACATATAATCTATAATATTCATTTCATTCATTCCTAATTATGGAAAATGTTATTTAAATAATGTCGAAAAACATTATGAACTTAAATAAGGTCTTTATAAAATTTTTTTGTATAACAAGAGATTTATAAAAAAAAATCATAATTATTATAGATCCAAAGGAAGTAAATTTTAATATAATAAATAAAATGGGTCATATATCAAATTATGAAAAAAATAAACTTTTTATTTCTGGATTTATTGAATGAAAATGACTGAATTTAGAAAAATGATATTCTGACTTAAAAATCAATATTTGCAATAAATTCTGAAAATTACTCCATAAGATAATTTTGATATTTATTTTCAAAAAAACGTTGTTATTTTGATAAAATGAAATTATGAGAATTTGTTTAAAATATATATATTATCCACACAAAAAAAATATATAAATAATTTTTGAAATGATGTTATTTTTTATCCATAAAATTACTTTTAAGTAATTTTTTTTATTATTTCATAAGTAATAATCACTAGTGTTTTCTTGATCAGGACCCATATATTAATTTTATAAACTATTTTTTAAAACATGTTGTTTCATGTAACATAACCTATAACAAAATTTAATATTTAGGAAGGCAACATCCATAAAATATCATGGTGTAACACATATCATGTTTTAAATTATTTTTATTTTCAAGGTTCATGAATATTTCAAATCCATTATCTTTAATGGAGACCATCATTTAACATAAATATTTTTATGAAAATATTGCATAAAATTGTATATAAATTTAGGTCTTATACAACATTACATCCCTTAAATAGTTTTTAGAGGGAACAAATTATTCAGATTTTAGAGGATATGATTTATGTAAGTATTCAATGTTATGAGAAATCATGAGAATATAATGTGTCATTATTTGAAATTTACTATATAAGTATTTATCATTCCAAAATGTATATGAAACCATTTTAGGATTTTTATTATATAAAATTTTTATATCTCTGCAGTTGGGTGGAGATAGGTTAATGTATACTTAATAGACAGTTTTTTGGTGAATGAAAAAATGGAGTGCTATAATATTATTTGAAAATTATAAAAATTGCATACATTTAAGACAAATTGAAATATGTTAATCTATGGTGCACCATTTTGTTCAGTGAAATTGATCATATCATCTTTATAGTGTCTCCTAGTTTTTTACTCTTAAGACTATGTATATAAGGGATGTTAAACACCTCATTTTGCTATCGTTTAAATGAAATAGAATGAACCTGTAAAATAGAATATCTAATATAATTACAACCATGATTTATGTAAATTCATAATATCATTTATCTCATTTAAGGATATATTTACCAAATTTATAATATGTTATTTATTTCAAATTAATGGAGTTATAAACCAAAATGACTTTTATAGATAAACATATGCAAATATAAGACATGACGGTGAAATGTTAAGTGTAATGTCACTTCATTTAGTTTTTTTATGAATTAATGGTAATGTTCAATAGGAAATAGGGAAAAGGGATCCTTATATGTGGGAACAATTCCCATATATATGTGTTTAATACTTAGTTACATTTTAGGGGAATAAAATAATTATGGTGGGGGAGAATGGTAAGATCCATATTTCTTTAACTTTGTACTTTTTTATATTTTAATTTATATGTATTCATATATGTGTCTTTATATATTTATGTGTGGTTTTGTGTGTGTGGTAAGATCCATATTTCTTTACTTTGTACTTTTTTATATTTGAATTTATATGTATCCATATATGTGTCTTTATATATTTATGTGTGGTTGTGTGTGTGTGTGTGTATGCATGTGTATATATATATAATATCACGAACTAAATATTTATATATATATATTATACATTATTAATATTTATTATTAAAATAGTATTTATTGGATATTATGTTTTTCATATTAAAAATATGTCGAAAATTATTTTTCATTTATTGTTCAAATATAAATATAAATTTTTATTTATTGATGTATATATTCATTATTATTAATTATTATTATTGAATTAATTAAATGTAATGTTTAAAAATGAATAAAATTAAAAAAAATTAAACTAATGTGAATTATTATTTGAATATCTAAGAAGTGTCACTAAAAAAATAATTAGTGGCTATTTAAAAATCCATTATTAAATATCAAATTTCAGATATTTTTAAATATATTTTAATACCACTAAAAAATTATATTATTTTTGTAGGGTAAATAAATTCACTATATATCAACTCAATGGTTTGTAACAACAATGGAAAATAGTAAATATTAAATAAGAAAATTCATATATATGGAATTATATCACCCTATATATGGGTTTCCATTATATATTTGTAGATTCCTCCTTCACTAAATCAACCTCATCCCCTTCGTAATTCCCTATGATGATTTTAAAATCTATGTAATGACTATGTTGTTTATTTGTATCTTATCCAGTGATACATTTATGAAAATAATAAAATTAAACCTCTAATTTATTTACTCACTCAAACATTAGTAATATATTAGGTTATATATCTCTTACTATATATATATATATATTTTCATATGCTTTATTTTCAATATTCTTATTCTCAATAATTTTTAGAATTAAAATTACAACTCTATTAATCATTAATAGAGTATGAATCTAGATGGATGTGATTTTTTATCAAATGAATTATTTCCACATGATAAGGAACCAACATGAATCCCCTACAAATATTTAGAAACTATATTCACCACATTATTCATTTTACTTTATTCATAAACTCAAATACCATACAGTGATCCTTGTGTATAATAATATTATTTTATGACATGTTTCACATGGAATTTGTAAAAATTATTAATTAGATTATACTATCATATTTTAATTGGCCTATTTGTCAATTCCATGGGTAATTAACAAATTCTATATAAGAACCATTCTAGCTCAATTACAATATTTAAATTGGATTATCAAATTATTCACTAAAATTTGATCAATATTGTTCACTTAACTAGATTTATACATATTTTTCTCATTCCCTTTCACATGATATAAACCAATGGTTGATATTTGGAAGATTTTTATATAGTATTTATTCATGGATAGATTTTTACCTTTATTTTTATAAATCATTACCTTTAAATTACTAATTATATGTTTTATACTCGATTATAACCTATGATATATTGTTTGTTGAATGTTTTGGCCTATAGTATCCATTTTTTCACACATGGAATATTTCACACATATATCTAAACCACTAATATCTTAGATACTACGGAAAATTTGGTTACATGAAATTCCTAACCATTAATTCTTGTTCATAATCAAGTTTTATATTATACTTTAGTGTGTCACTAGATCCAGATAAATTTTTAGGGGAACAACTTTATGTTCAACCCATTAACATAAACCCATTCTAAAATACATGATATCTTAATAACCTTATAGGAACACTCCATGTAAAAATATAATTGATCTATCATAAACTAATAATGTAGAAAATACTCAATAAAAGCATAGAATCAAACACTCTATAGACGTCAATATTTAGAAATAGTTCATAGAAATGATAAAAATTTCAATATTTATTTTCTCAACCATAATGTATATCAATTGTGATAATATATTCATGGGAATTTATATTTATTGTTTAGTGTGTTATTGAATATTCAATGTTCCCACATCATGGAAGGTATCTATAAATTTTCATATGGTTTATATTGTAAATTTATTTTATAAAAAAATAAAATCCCCCACAATATAATTAAAATATGAATTTGTTTTTAAAAATTTATTGATAAAATATACACCACTGAATATTTTTCAATTTTTTTATTAGGAACTTTTTCTTAACATAATCCCAATTATATTTTTTCTAAACCTAAATTAAAAATAAATGAATTTAATTATATATTTTGTAATTTTAAAAAAATAATATTACCTATCAATATTCAACAAAAATATCTATAATTTAAAAATATACATCACCTAAATTCAGTACCAATCCTCCACTTAATCAGTTAGGATCAATATATAAATAATACCATAAGCCCAAAATATTTTCAGGGTGGGTTCCCTTAACCAAAATCGATATAGTACTAGTAAATTACCACATTATGTATACAATTTGATATATAAATAAATTTATATTCTAATTAATTTATCATTCCTTTTTTATTTAATATATATGTTTATGATATTTGATTACATTTTATATAAAAATATTATTATTATTTTTAATAATAATGATAACTATAAAACACTATGTAAATAATTATAAAGTATAACATTTATTAGAGTCAAATTAACATGATGAAAGAAATATATCATATGAATATTATGTACCAAGGACTCATATTTAGTTATATTTATTCTTATACATTTCATACATGGTAATCAGTATGTAAAGATAGATATTTTGACAACCACATGAAAAGGAACAACACATGTATGAGCTGTAATAGGATCCTCTAATTCATGGGAATGTGTATAAATCCATTGAATTATGATAATAACTGTTATTATTGTTACTATAATATTTTAATTTATAGTTTAAAATATATAATTTAATTTGTTTGGATATATTGGATTAATTATTATTATTATTATTATAAAAAAGTGATTTAATGAAGAAGACATGATTAGTCTCATCTATGTATATAAAGAAGATAACTATGAGCCATTATCATGGATTATAATTCCAAAATTAAATACATTTTCATTATAGAGAAAGTGAATTCCATCAAGTATATTAAAATATATAATAAACAATCCATGTAATTTTTTTGACTTAATTTGTGCATAATTATTATTCTAATATTGTATGAAAATGACATTCTAACACATAGTAAATGATTAGAGGAAAGAATATAACTAAAATAGATTATAATTATTACACTATAATCCATGATTCATTTCATGATATCACTATTAATCTATGTGTTTACTTATTTATATCAAGTAGTGTGAGGATTATAAAAAATGTGTATATTGATGTTAAACTAATTTTTATAATTCATGTTTTATGATGATATATTGCATGTTTCAATGTTTCAATTATAATTTTTTAACAATCACAAGTAAATATTATCAATAATAAATTATGTTTTATTTATGTTTATTATAAATTGATTCGAAATTAATTGTCATTTTTTAAAAAAATTATTAAAATTTAACTTGGTAAATATAATAAAATTATTTTTTGGATGAATATTAGTTACTTAGGGGCCATTAAAACGTTCAGGAGGAAATGAGTGTAGATCAAATTTATATTTTATCACATGAAATGATAAATTTTTATAATTAATTGATGAAATATATGTGAAACATATAAAATAATACGTCAAATGTGGGTTAGAGTTTGGGAAGTAAAAAAATATTAACAAGAATAGTTGATTAATTTTAGAGGTCTAATTTTTATGAATATTATAAATCTAATTAAATTTTAACAAAATTTTAAATACATGTTTTAGGTACTATATTTTTTATAGTAGAACATTTTACAAATTAACTATCCTCTCATCCTCTCTCTCATATTATAATGTGGAAAGGGAGGTAGAAGAACTATAATTATTCAATTCATATTTCTCAAAACATTTTCATCTTATACAATTGATTATATGGGCACCATAAATAATATTAATCACTTATACTTGTACAGAAGTGTATAACATTTATGAAACATGTGAATTATGTAGAATGAGATAATGATCTATGTGGATCCATTTTTTATAGCATCCCGCCTTTTTATAACATAAACTTTCATTACATTACACAAAACTGAGGATCTTTAAGGTTTAGTGTCTTGGAAACTAGGAACATAATACATGAAAAAAAACATAAAACATTCTTCTTAAACACTTGAAAGGATTCTCCTTATGTTCATCCTAGGTTCATTACTGCATCTCATAACCTGGGGACATACATCAAAAGAAAGGGTGAGCAAAAGGCCCAGTAAGGGAAACAAGATGAACATTTTACATGTGAACTTGAGATACTTCAATAAGGTCATGAAAAGAACATTAAGGCATGAGAAAGAAATCATGAGGCATTTCATAATAAAAATAACATTTTTCATAACTTGAATATGTGGCTGCAAAATTTAATATTGAAAATCGTTTCGTTTCACCAAGGTCCATCCCCAATGTGTCGTTAAAAATTACCAAGGTTATTCACCAAGGCATCGTTAAAATTGTAATCTCTAGTGGTTACATCATTACCCAATGCATTGGAGCGCTATCAGGGCACACCCTTAAATTTTCCTTTATTATCCTATGAGCCACATATATCATCATAAATCATTTCATAAACAACCCATAGAGCATAAAATATATGGGTTTCATTTCATAACCACAACGTTTTAAAAACTGCTTTAAAGACATGATCTTTACGTCACATTAAAACCCACAGAAAAGGAAGGTGGGTCTCATGTATGTAAATACCAGAATTTAAAATAGAACATTTTGTTATATATGTGAACACCCCTTTAGAATAAATAGCTTTTATTATTCACTTAATAATATAAAAGAACTTTAGAAAAAGATAGAGACATTTTGAGACGGAAATTCTGCAGCATAACGGCTATGTTACGAGGTTTTAGAAGACATTAAAAAGAGGGGGGAAATGGGTCAAACATTCATAAATGACCCATAAAATATTATATGGACAGAATAAGAATGATACATGATCATGGTAATGAAATTCCAAGGACATAACATTTGAAATGAAAAACATGGAAGGAAGACAAAATTTAGATTTCTCTTATGAAAGTTCGGCAGCCTAACGGCGTTACTTAAACTTCAACAAAAATGATTTGAAAAGATCAAATAGGGTCTCTCATCATGTGAACATAAGAGTTAAGTATTATATATATAGAGATAATTCCCAACATAATTAAAAAGGAAATTGAAAGACTTGACATGAAAGTAGAACTTTGAAAAGAATGAGAAGGGTGAAAGAATCCCCTAAAAAAATTCGGCAGCCTAACGGCGCCACTTAAAACTTCAAAATACTGAATTGAAGAGATCAAATGGGTTCTCTCATCATATGAACGTAAGAGTCCAGTATGATAGATATAGAGATCATACCCCAACATAAAAAAAAGGAACTTGAAAGAATTGACATGAAAGTAGAACTTCAAAACGAGAAGGGTGAAGAACCACTTAAAAATTCGGCTGCCTAACAGCGCCACTTAAAACTTCAAAATACTGAATTGAAGAGATAAAATGGGGTATCTCATCATATGAACATAAGAGTCCCGTATGATATATATAGAGATCATACCCCAACATAACAAAAAAGAACTAGAAATAATTGTCATGAAAGTAGAACTTCAAAACGAGAAGGGTGAAGAACCACTTAAAAATTCGGCAGCCTAACAGCGCCACTTAAAACTTCAAAATACTGAATTGAAGAGATAAAATAGGGTCTCTCATCATATGATCATGAAATATCAGTATGATAAATTTAGAGATCATACCCCAACATAATAAAAAGGAACTTAAAATACTTTACATGAAAATAGATCTTGAAAAATGAGAAGGGAGAAAGAATCTGTTACAAAAATTTCGGCAGCCTAACGGCGCCACTTAAAACTTCATAAAACGAAATAATGAGAGTAAGAGGGGATATCTCATTATATGAACATAAAAAGGGAAGTAAGAGGAGTATATAATAACATCCTCCAATATAATAACATGTAGCATAAAAGCAATGACATAAAAGAGATTACTTGAAATGAAAGAGAGAGGTCAGATCCCTTACCTTAAAACATAACTCTTAAAACTCAAAGGTTGGGACCTTGAGGGATTGGGGGAACCATGGGAGGACTCATTGGGAGGTAATGAGACCAGAATTTCATTGGGGGAGAGTGGGGAGTTTAATGGATGAGAGGATGGCTTGGTATTTATAGTGAAAGTGAGGGGACAAGGCATTAATGGACAAGGGACACCTCATTAGTGGTTTTGGCAAAACCATGGGCTTGCCCATGGTATTTGCCCATGGTATTTGCCACTTTGGACACCTCATACCTTATCTTACTATTCATAAGTCGACCATATTTATTACATACTTAATACATCATTTAATGATTTCATTAGACACCCGTAACTTAAAAACTGTATTTTCACTATTCATCGAAAATTCAACTTTCTAAGAATAATCCCAAAATTTCACCGTAACCAAATATCAACGCTATGATTACAAATATGAACTCCATTTTATAAAAATAATTTTCTAAATATTTTTAATTAAATTTTTAATGAAAAAAACACTATTCACCTGAAAAAACTAACACTTGAATAATAATAAATGAAACCGTTATTTAACCATTTTATTGAATCACATTACTTAATCAAGGTGCCTAGATTATATTAATACTTTCTTTAAGTAAGATTACTAATCCATTTGGTCACATTACTAATCCTAAGCGTAAAATAACTATTCATAATTTACTATTTATAAAAAATCAAGTTGATCTTATTAGACTCGAAATTTCGTAGTGAACATAATTGTAGATGACCATTTTTTGAAAATCATTACACATTTTTATTTTAAACATTTTTAAAATAACATTTCTCTAAAATTCATCAAAAATATGCATACTATTTTTATCTGGACATTTGAAAATTCATAAACTTCATCATAAAAAGAAATGCAAATTTTTATTTAAAACAAAGGATTACACAAGGCAATTACGGTCTCCTTACATATCCCCTTATCACACCAGCATAAAACCTATGTGTAAGGTGTGCTAAGGTGAGAGAATCCTAGGGAGGCTCGGCCAACATCGCACGAGTCGTAATTTCTATCAGTTTGAACTTCTCACGAAGGCGATCCCGTTCTAGCTTCACACGATGAAGTTCAGCTTGGGTTTGGTCCAGAGCAAAGCCCAGTGGTGCTACCTTTTTCCCAAGTTCTGTTATATGGGCTTCGATCGGTCCAAGACTACTGGGTGAAGCCATCGAATCTTCTTTCTATATTAATTAACCAAGATTGCTTGTATTTAGAGACAGTAATCAAAACATTTAGTTTCCAGCGGTCATATTGACCAATGGTCAAATAATAGTCAAAACCCAACAATCTCATTTTAATTATACTCATGTTATCAAATGAAACATTTTCGTTGAGTATAAAAAAATAAAAACACATAAAATTAGGAAATAAGATTTATTCAAAATTTCGGGTCGTTACATTTTTCATCATTATTCCGATAAATAACTATCCATGGGTAGAACATGATAAATCCATAATATTTTATCAATACATAATTTATTTATACATCATAATTCATTAGGTTGTACATAATATATTAGGGATACTGGATAATAGTTTTTCAAGTATTATTAAAACCATATCTTTCTAATGAGTGAACATGAAAATTTTCATTATATAAAAGTTAACATGTAATGAAATTTGTTTTCATAATATATTTTGTTTTAATTAAAATTATAAATCTTGAAATTTATGAATATTAATTTTTTTTGATGAATATAATTTTGGAATTTTAAATTTCTATAATTTCATTTGGAGAATTATTTTTCTAAAATATTTTTTTGGTTGAGTAGTAATAAAATATTAGTTTTCCTATTACTGTTGATTTTTTTACAATATCATAATCCAAGAAATACATAACAATTTTCATAAATAACTTTTATATCATGTATATATGAAATTTATAGTAAATTATTATAAACATAATATTATTTTTAAATTATAAAATATATATTCCACATTTTGATAACATCATCAAAAATTCTCATTAAAACCTTTTTTTAAGAAATTATATCAATAATAAGTTTTCATAATATAAATAAATGAAATCTATAAAATCTATTTAAAATTTTTATTTAAATTTTAGTATTGAATTATAATTTTATAATAAATTTTATAATCAAAATTACATAACTATGAATAAATTTAATACCAACGGTAATGGTGAAAAGGTTATTTTCAATGAATTAATTAATTTTGAGGAAATCTCTATTTGGTAAATTGAAATGACATATTATAAATAATCAATTTGGTTTGGTTTTTAAATTTTAATTTTATTATAAATTTTTTTAATGTTATTTAATATTTATCTACAATATACTACTAAAATATTTTACAAAAAAAAGTCCATATGGTTTTTAAAAATATATAATAACATATTTTAACTAAATTTATAGTTAATTAATTCTAAATAATATTAAGAACACTCAATGGTTAAAACAATATTTTTTATGAAAACAAAATTTCTAAATATTAAATTTTTCAAATTAAAAGTTAATTTGTTTATTATTTGGAAAATAAAAAAAATTATATGAATTTTAATGTCAGTTTATAAAATCAAAATTTGGTAAATAGGGGTTACCATATATTTTTTATAAAATATATTACTTATGTAAAAACAAGGAAGCATGGTAAAAACCATAAAAGATAAATTAAAAACCAATGTTTACATGAAAAAAACATGATTAAATAATGAAACTAAATTATTGGTTGAGATAATTATAAACCTAAGAAGGTCATAAAATCTTGGTACATTTAGTTATTCACCATTTTTAATCATTATACACTGGAATACTATAATAGAATTATTATGATGTAATGAGTAATTATAAAAATTCCATTTTCATCTCATTTTATTGGAGACCACTTCTTCCACCTGCCTCTACCCATTCCAAAGCATTACATATAACCTATTATTTTACCATTATCACATGAAACCTATTATTATGTCCTAAATTAAATTTTTTTCGTAATTACTATGATAATTAGCCTTAATGTTTAACATAAGAGACAACATTGAGAGGGAATTATAATATTCTCCACCCACCACTCTACATTTTCTTCTTTTATACATTTAAAAAGCCCTTTATATCTAGTAATATATGATATCTAATATATTATTAATATTCTAAAATAGTATTATACTAAGGGTATATCAATTTTTTAACTTCCCCTAAAACCATTAGAAAGAGAAAGACGCCAACATGGGTTTGTGTGGAATATTTCCTAAATGAATGGTATTTTCTATTTTCCCATTATTTCCAAACACAGATGACATTAAATATGTATCTAATGTATAATAAATATATATATATAACTATTATTATTATAAATATATAATATTTTAAATTATACATGTGATATTCACATGAACTGGTAATTGTAAATTTATTCTCTATGAATTGTAATATCAAGAAACCTTTCTAAGTTGATTTCATTTTTGGAAAACATATGAAACTACAAAAAGTTTGAGGTAATCAAATAATAAAAGAAATATAAATCTGAAAAAATATATATTATTATGTATTTATAAATAATTTTTCCATGTTCAAAATACATGAAATTGATCGAACCACATTAAGTGACCACCACAAGAAAGAACTAAGAACAAATAAATAAAATATACCTATAAATAGAACATATAACATGAAATATATATCAAAGTTGTCATTGATATAGGTTTTAATGAACATAATTTGATTATTCATTATTTTAATCACATGAACAAAAAACCATGACCCAAATTAAGAATTATTTCATCTCAATTTAGATTAATTGATATTTGATGTGTATTAAAACATTATTTCTATTATTTTATGTATATAATGGATATGGACTTATTTTACCATATTTTTTTGGATATATATGGGATTTAAAAAATAAATCCCATGTTGTTCCTTAAATTTAGTTTCAATTATAAGGATTATGACATTATAATAGTTTTAGAAACCCAATTCACTTTTATAGAGTTATGATTGTTCTTATTTAGAATACTACATATAATTGGTGAACATTATTCTATTTTACATTATGAATTGTTATTTTATATTTTCTTTTATGTTAATTAATATTCAACCATCTATAACCGATTTTTTAATTTCTATTTCATCATCAATTGTGATATCTATAATGTATTTTGTTGAATAAAATTTCCATTTTTTTTGACTTAAAATATGACTATGTGAGCATCATTCATATCGATTTGATGATTTTTTTTTTTCATATTCCAATATATATTTCCTCATTTATCTCTAGTTGTAATTATATTTTCAAGATAAAAATGCATTCTCAATGAATTTCTATCTTTGAAATTATCAGTTTTTTAATAAAGAAACATCACCTTTAAAATATTTTTCCAATAATTAATTGTTCATAATTACAAAAAAAATAATTTTCATATATTGATATAAAAATATGTTTTTTCTCAAGTGGCCTTTCTATTTTAAATTTAAAAAAATTAAATTATTAAATAGATTATGTTTCGCATAGATATTTTAAAATATAATATTTTTATATTCATTTATAATCATACATTTTATGTTCCTCGCTAAATAACTTTTTAGTATAACTTATTTCATTTCAAAGATAAATTATTATAGAATATTTTTAAATGTAATATATTTAAAATTTTGTTTAAGTAACATTTTTAAACCATTATTTCTATTCAAGGAGCCATTATTGAATAGTGTTTGTTATAATTAAATGTAATAAAAATATTTTAAAGCCAATATTCTGAAACCCTCATTTATTTTATAAGGATCCACTATTGAATATTTTTTTGAACATTTAATGCTTTTAAAATGTTTTCAAACCCGAATTTTAAAAACATACACTTTATTTCAAATATTCATTATTTATATTTTTTTAGAGGTATTTATTTTCAATATTTCTTATTCTTAATATCTAAAATACAATATTTATGTGTAATAAAAAACATATTATTTTTATAATAGATTTAAAAAATGTTTAATCCAGATACTTTTATGATTCTCATATATTTAATACTTAACAACAAAAATTTTATCACATATTTTGATATGTAATATGAATCACTTTAAAAATCACTATATGAAATACTCCATTTGGATGAATCATTTTTTAGATCAGTTCCTCATAATTGGATATATTTTTACGTGATACAATTGAAAATTATTTGGAACCCATTTTATTACAATGGGTTTTCATGATATATATAATTATTGATGTCTAATGGAAAACATATTTATGGAATATGTTTATTAGTGTCCTATATAACCATATAATGAATTTGTTGAGGAATAATATATCAGGATCAAAGTAATATAATGAGTGAAACTAGTAAGTTTTATTTCACATCATAAGATTAAATGATAAACTAATGAAATTGGAAAGGATTACAAGATTTATCATCGACGTGACTTGTATTAACTACAATAGAAATATTTATCAAGAATATGATGTGTACTTTTTATTTTCATAAGAATAAGAATGCACCTGTTATAGATTATATAGGTTCATATGATTGAGAATAAACAAAATTGAAATTAAATAGGATCAAAATATTGATCATGTAACCATTTTTATATGATTTTTTTAAGTGGTTCTAGTTCCCCATAATAATTATTATGGAATATGTTTATTTCAAATGCCAATGATTATACTCTTACAAGAATGTTAAATTTATCATGATTATGTACTCTTTTTCATAGGTTTATATTTATTTGTTATATCATTCTTTTCCCATGGTAATTAATTATGATCAACTCTTATTCTTTCATAGTCTCTTTAATATCATTTTTTATAATAATTTATTATAGAATGTTTATAATAAATCCATTGATCAAATATTGATATATTTTCGGCTACTAAGTCATTTAGCTCACCCATTTATTAAATTTTCATTCACCAAATTTTGAAGATGATTTTAACTTATGAGAAATCAAATACAAAGACTAGTTTTTTTATTAAATCCCAATGTTAACAATTATCATATAATAATTCTCATTTATAGATGATACTAAATGGATAAAACTATAATTTAAAAGGATTGTATGATTATTTTTGTTATATAATGAGTAAATTATTTAAAAAAATGTTCTCCTACCATAGATCATCTCACTTGATATAGAATCACGTATATGATTTTTTTTTCAAAAATCATACCCTCAATTGTGGTTCTAGGTCACCTTTAGTGGTATTAAATCATGTTTCACTTATTTATTGACTTATTGTAGTTATTTTAGTGATTAGAATTAGAAAACCTTAGTGAAGACACTATGGATAATTAAATGTATAAGAAAAAATATTGATGGTTTTTAAATGTATATATTTTGTATAATTCTTCAAATTAAATCCATATTCGAATTCTTGCATGTGGACGTATCATTGGAAAAAATAAACCGTGGGTAATACCAATAAAAGTGTGGTTTTTAGTTTCAATGTGATCATCACATGATAATACATGTGTGATCCAAATAAAATACAACTAGATAGATACTACTACGGGTAGAATTATAGAGACCATATCTTCTCATAAATAGAAAATATACTACTTTTATAGATAATTTAATACACTACAAAAAAAGACCAAAGAACGTATTTGTTTATTGCCTTTGGAAACATTGAAACATAAAAAATGATACATATGTGAGACACATTATCTCCCACCAGTTTGATAATGACTATAATATTTCTTAGAACCATCATACATATTTCATATCAACATAACATGGGGAGTGGAAATATAAAAAGGGGTGATATCAAATGTTCATTAGAGGTGAATAAGATAGATATGTAATAATATTCATGACCATTAGATTATGAGAATGTGAAAATTACATTATTAGATCATAAACATCATATTCTTGATTATAAAGATGAATCATGGAATAATTATTGTCATTTCACAAGAAATGAATCATAAGCGTATCAGGGGTATAATCTATAAAATATTAACAATGGAATAAGACATGTAATTGTGGAAAACAAATAAGTATACTAAATGATTTCCATTATAGTAAAATAATTTATTACAATTATATATTAGTTGATTGATTTCACATTCCCTGCCCATATTATTTGTCATGGATCACTATCATGACTATCTTAGTAGTCATGGTTCACTCACAAGACCATCATGGTGGAAAAAAGTGATTTACAGAACCATGGCCACTCCCAATTATAGTAATGTCTATCTCATGGGACATAAATATTTACCGAAGGCATTGTACATAGATATAGGCCCCAAAATTGTCACAATGAAATCATACATACATTTTCCACAAGTTAATAAAATTTTATCATATCATAACCCATAATATAAAATGGGTATAACAAACGTGTCATCATATAAACTAATGAAAAGAGATAGGTTTAATAATCATTTCATAAAAATTTAACCCTTTAAATAAAATTCCATCATAGGTATATAACATGTGGATGAGAAATGGGTTTAATGAAAAACATTTCACCAAAATGATAAACCATCCGAGAAATTATAAGAGTGGTATCCTTGGATCTTAACTCTAGTAAAGAATAGGTAACATCAACAGATGTAATATTAGATGTGAAATAATTTTGATTGATAATTTAAAACATTTCATGATGAAATTATCATTATTTATTTAAAAATTATTTTTTATAAAATAAATTAAACCTTTTAAAAATGATGGTTTTGAATAAAATATATTTCCGAAAAAATAGATAAATAAGGTTTTTTTTCATTAAAAACCTTTTCCATAATCATATTAATTAAAAAAGAGTAGAAATATTGTACCATTAAATTAAGATATCATTAATAACCATATTAGAATAAAATTCATTAGATTTATTGATAGTTGTATCATAATATTTTATCAATTAAATTATAATTGTAAGCAATCACACTAGACAATGAGTTTCTAAATATAAGCTCTTACCACTTTGGTAACATTGCATCATAAATTCCATGATAAAATAACATTACATGAAGCTTATAATATAACTAAAATAATAATATTTATGATATAACATGTCAATGTTACAATATATAAAACTCATAAATGAATATAGGTTCATAGAAAAAAATGTTTCTCAAAGAAGGTATAATGAAAAAAAATACCTTACTTATTGGGTAAATTTTTAATCATAAAACTAATAAAATTGATATCATAAAATGGAAAGGAAAATAATCATAAATTGTTTTATAGTTATAATAGAATAAATTGATGGTCATTATGTACTCCTCACAAAATAAACGAGTGGTTAATATGGAAAAAATCTTACAGAATTAACAGTTAAACATAAAATCCCCTTACCTAATATAGTCAATCTGGTCGTACTCATTAAAACCTCCTTTATAATGAATATAAATTTATTCTTACTATATTAAAAACCATATTCAAATATTTCATACTATATATTAATTAAATATAACTATTTACCAACATTTTCTTAACAATTACATGTTAATGTTACATTTTAGGTGATACCTACTTTGTTTTTGTACATGTTTTGACTTTTCATTATTAGTAATATTAATGAAATTTGGATCTCGTTATTTAAATAATTTATACAATGATATATATGAAATATAATTTTTATATTTGTATTTATGAAAATCATAAATAGATAGAAATTCGAAATTGATAACATTATTCTTAGAGATAGTAGGTTATACGTACGCATGAACCATTTCCCCATTTTCTAGTTATATTTTTTTAATTAAAGGAAATTATGTAATATATATATTATAATTTGATTATAAATTTTTATTTTATAAATATCAAATATTTATATTAAAACCCACCATTATAGTTTCCATGTAAAGCGTGAACAAATCTCATCACTTTGAGAAGGTGGTATTCCAAACATCCAAAAATGATTGCATTATATTTCCAAAAATAGGAATCATAACGGTATGTGTTATATAATAATTTAAAAAGTATAAATATATCCTAAATGTCATATATTTTATATAAAATAAATAAATTCAATCATTATTCCCACCCTAGATAGGTGGTAATTGAAGAACAAACAACATCGGTTCGGGATACGGTAGTCTTCCGTACACATGAATGATGATTGTGTATCCCATTTTAAGGAAGTGTGCTTGAGTGTAGGTCATACCCTTAAAAATAAAACATCTATTATTTTTTGGGATAATTTTTTTATTATATAATCATGTAAAATGAATAATTTAGTTGGTGAGGACTAAAAAAATGAAATATTTAATATTTAAGGAAGATACATCTTAATTGGGTAATTACTTTCAATTTACACTAAAGGGATTCCTTAGTTGGTTTTCTTCCCAATGGGAGTACTATATAATGGAGGGAGGGAATTTTGGAGATAAATTGTTTAGGGTTTTTTAGAGAAAAATGTTCTTTACATGGGTGATGAAGTTGGACTGGTGGGAGTGCTCCCATTTATAGTGGATTAGGAGTGGAATTCTCTTATATAAAAAGGTAAACACTATTGAGAGTTACATCATACATCATGTGCCACTAATTTTTTTCAATTTTTAATCAATTATATTAATGAGTATATAGATGTCCATCCAATTAATTTTGTAATAAGTTTATCTTTTATATTTCCCCATAAATTAATGTTTAAATAATAATTAAAATCATTTTTACAATAATAATTGATGTTAATATTAATTAAATTCACTAATCAAATTGATTAAAAATTATTATAAACATATTAGAAATTAAAAATTATTTTCATTTAATATATGGAATTCATTTTGACACATTCTAATTAGTGAAGTTGAAGAAAAATATATTAAATTAATCCTGCTGATGTGTCGTAAAAGCGGGTTTTAAAAGATAAATGTTTAAAATATTAAATTGATTTTATAAGAAATATCATTGTTAAATTGTATCCAGAAAAATAAATTTTATTAATAAATAGATTAATTATTTAAATAAAATTTGAAACCAAATTAAAATATAATTTAATTATATACAATAATTAGAAAAAATAGTTTTTTTAATTATAATATAGTAATTTTCACAATTCTATAAAAAATGATGTTTTTTCTGAAAAAATCCCAAAAATTCATCCCAAAATAAATTATTAAATTATTAATTTCAAAACGAGTTCTATTTATTTAATTTAAACTTCTTAATGTGTTTACAATTAATATTTTTATTTTTCACTGATGGACATAAAATCAAGTTGATTAAAAAAAGTAATTTTCAAAACATTTTAACTTTATCAAGAAATTAAAGTTTCATTATTAATATTTTTTATTTAATTGATACCATTATAATGAATATTTAAAAATTAATTATAACTATTCATATTCCTATGTTAATTGGCTAGCTTATAACTATCTTGTTTAAAAAATTATCATAATAAAATGCTGCTTTACTGAAGATTTGCATTGCATGTAACTTAATCTATGTGGGTTTTTTGATGTAGCACATGATTAAAATGGTGTAGTTTATAGAGAAATATTAAAATATAGTAATGTAAAGAAAAATACATCATATAAAATTAATTTATTCAAAAATGGTTCATAGAAATCTAGGGTGTTACATTTTACCCTCCATAACTTGAATTTTGGTATCAAAATTCATCAACCTTATACAAAACAATTACTATACATATTCCCCGTCATATCCTCAAGTTCCCATATCAATTCCTCTAACTTGTGGTATCTCCACAAGACTTTTCCCATGTCATTATTTATTTTTCATATAAATTTATCTATACAAACCATAATTTCAACCGATTTTTCATCGTTAGAAGGATCATGCCCAAGAAGTAGGAACATTTAGTTCAATACATGTGATGGGTGACATATGTAATTCATCAGGATAAATACATGCAACACATTATTTACTCGATAGATATATGGGTGAAGCTCCAAGTGATAGGCTACCATCCAGATATGGTAAATAATATCAACGGGGTAGACATACCCTGGGCATAGTTTCCATTTAATCCTGACGATCAAAGCCTTTTTTCTGGGAGGGATTCATTGAAAACCATTCTCACTAAATGGAATTATAGATCACTATAATGGTTAACTAAATAAATTTCATTCCTAATTTTATCTTCCGTGATATTCTATTTAATGTTTCTAACATTATCGTCTATTTCATTAGCTATCATAGGTCACAATAGCGTTCTTTCTCCACATTCATTACATCACATTTGATCTCTAAATTAACTTCTATTAGGGTTTCATAAAGATCCTTGTCAATATTTTAGATAAATTTACTATTCTAGGAAAAGTCAACTAGAGGAAGGTGATAATCCCATCCACCTTTCAAATCTAGTGAAAAATATCACAACATATACCGTAGGGTTTTTGATGTTCTTTAGAACTGACCATCAATATAAGGAAGCTTAGTAGTGAAAAACCACAATTATGTTTCACAGTCCTACTGACGAATTCACCAAAACATTGAGGAAAACCTCTGCTCCTAATATGATATAATGGAATGGGGTAATACATAAACCTTTACCACATAATTATTATATATAATTGAAATATGATCCACAAAGAAGACTTATGTAATATAAAAGTCTTCAAGCATAGTAAGGTGATAAAAAACTCTATATAGAATTAAAACCTTTTGATTTTTTTGGGAGTCAATAAAAAATCTAGACTGATGTAATCCAATTTCTATTCTAGTAAGGTTAATGGATGTAAATCTCACATAGATATTTATCTTTCTATATTAACATGTTATCATACCGATCACTAAGATGCATATATCTCTGATATCACACCCCATTCTGTCCAACCAGAAGTATTATATCTCTTAACTATAAAACTTTGTACATCCATGGTAAATATTTAATGTCGAACAATGTGATTCCTATAATAGTTCCTTCATAAAATTTTATATGGATATAACACATACATGGTCTTTAAACTATATTATTCCATTCTGCTTTACATTAAACTCAGTATCATTTCTAAACTTTATCTAAAGATTTAAATCTTCAATAGATACCTTTTAAATATTCACTTGAATTCATGGTTTAACATTAAATAGAGAAATGTATTATTTCTCATATTATAGTAGGATTTCCTAGTCAAACCTTGGAAAATCTAGAAATATTGGACCGTTTGTGATCCTCCTCATTTATAAGATAATATGATAATTTCGACTTAAATAATTTTCCACCTTATTCACTTCCCCATAGTAGTGATATATTGAAAAGTCATTATCCTTTCTCCACAGAACCATACCTAGTGTATCATGTTCCACTCTACTATGTGAATATATAAATAAATAATTTTTTATAAGAATATGTATCACACTATTATCCGTAATGATAATTCATCCATATTATTGATGATAAAATTACCCCAACTCACTCCAAATAATGATTTCGGTAAATTTTCTCAATATTTTTCAATTTTTGTAAAGAATATTCTATAGACATGTTATTATACATAAGAACACATACCAAAACCATCTTGGATGCATCATTATATATTTAATTAACTTATCTATTATAGGGTAATGTGTGCACTTATTCACAGATTAAAATTCCCTTAAGTTATATGAAATTATCTTCACATTAATCACTCTTTAGGATCTTTGTGACCTTCTGAGTATAGTTATTTTAAGGATATGATAGTTGGTATAAATTCTCCACAATTGTTTGACAATATCCAGTTAATCCAAGTCAACGAGGGACCTCTACCACAAGGGGTTCTCTCTATGAATTCAATATATAATCATTTGGGTGGAATCTTAATAACCTTATAATAGTATTTAGATTTGATGTTGTGGGTAGATCTAGAATCAAATAAGTCATTAGAGGTTCTAGAATAGATGGAACGTTTACCTTTCAACACGTTGTTATCACACCACTCATAATAAGTAGTGGTCAATGTTATTTCCCCTTGTCACATATATTATGTTATTGCTAACATCGATCACCAACCATATCCTTCTGGTGTAGGCTTGGGTTAGAATAATTTCCATATTCCTTACAATTGTAAAACTGATGTGGCGGTGAATTCTATGTTAATTTTTCTCCATCTCATTTTTTCTAACTTTATCCCATCACTTTAATAGTCAAATTCATGATTTCCATAACTTCCACTTGTAAAAAATTTATTACAAAAATAAAAAAACTCCTCCAATATTTATCCCATTCATAGAGAAGAAAGGAAAGATTATCTTCTTCTAACCATGTTCCTTAGATTTCCATTTAAACTGCATCATCCTTTTGTTGTCAAAACGAACATATTTATATGTATCTACAACCTCTATTTCAGATGTCATTTCAAAATGCTCAATATTTTCATAGCTAAAAAAATACCATTTGGATAACTACCATTAGTAAATTTTCATTAAGACACTGAATAATCGTTCAACTAGATATTTAGGATGGATGATAATTTCCTAATCATACCTCACACATCCTCAAAAATTGGCTTCAATGTTAAAAAAATAATCAACATACATTTTCTTCAACTTGAGAAACTATTTCTCCACATTCATACATATAATTTGGGGAATGTACTTGAAGAAGACTGTTTTCATAAACATAACCCAAACAGTGGAGTAAATTATATCTTTTTTCCTTATATTATTGATTATAATCCACCACTAGTATTCTTTTCCTTATAAATGATAAACATCCAAAATGACTTTCTCATGTTCTGGACACTTTGTAAGGAAGAATATATTTTCATCGATATTGATACATGTTTATAAAAAATATTGATGAGAATTCCTACTAAATGAAGGAGGAATTTAACTCATCAAAGAATCAATATAACGTTGTTCCATCCTTTACTAAATTTGATGTCCATAATTATTAATATATAGATAATGTTTGGTGATCAAAATAACATGATTTTTCATTATATCCCCCATATAATTTGGATGATGAGGAGAACAATCATTTAATTTCACATAACAACCAACATTGACATGGTTCCTTTGGGTTCCATCCATTGACTAAAAATAATAATCATAGAGTAAAAAACAATTATCATATTGTAGAACTATACAATAATGGTAATCCACTTATAGGATGAATATATTATGAAACCTTCTTTAAACAATGTGGAATTTGTTTTATCCTTATATATTCATATCCATCTTATTTTGAAATCCTTTACAAATTTTTGTGAACATTTTTTGAATTTCCAATGAATATTCCAATGTACTATCAAACCAGGTTTGTAGCAAGGCCCGATAGAGTCTTCTAGTTCCAGATTGATCCTAGATCAATATGATATTTTTGGGGTTATAACCCCAATGTAAATATTTTATAGATCCATATAAACATATAGTATCCATATGTGGATGTATTAAGAGGAAACCACTCTGTTAATCCTTTATCTAAATTCCCTGAATTTTTCTTATAGTTTTGATAATGAATAGGCTTATCCCTAGAGTCATGTACCTTCTGGTATCATTAAGGGTTTTATAATATTTTTTTATAATAGTTAACTACTATATTTCTTTGAAACACACTATATAACCCCATTATTTTCATCAAATTACATTACATCACTTTTTCAGAACATTTAGTACATTACAAAAATAGATAGCCAAAGACTGCATTACATTATTTCCTTTGGAAACATGGGAAAATAAACAATGATACAGACGTGTGCTACATTATTTACCACTAGGTTCTTCATTACTAGAATTTTTCTTAGAATCGTCATACATAATACATATATTCATCACCTATAGAGGTGAAGAAAAAAAGAGGTGATCCAAGATGCTCAGTATGGGTAAACAAGGAATATATTTAAGCATAATAATAAGCATAAGGGTATGAGAATTTCATTATAACATTATAAAATCATTCCCCAATATAAAAGATCATGTACATGAATTAAGGCATAATGATTATAATTTCATATCAAATGAATTTTAAGGTAATGAAAAGCATAATCCATGAAATCATGAAATATGAATAATAAATAGAATTTTTAGAGGAACATTATAATATAGAGTAATTTCCATAGTATAAAAGGAATAAATGGAAATACCATATTAGTTTAATGGGTTCGCTCCATAAACCATCTTTGTAGTCATGGTTCACTCCCATGACCATCTATGTTTTCAAATTTCTATCCCAATACCATCTTAGCCGACAATTTCATTTACAAAACCGAGTTCACCCCCAATTCCATTCATTTATACCTCATGAGATATAAATATTTAACCAAAAAATTAGAGGGAGATATAGGTCCCACATATCTTAGAATGATATCATACACACCTTTTCAACATGACCATAAAAATTTATCATATCTATTTGTAATGATTCTGTCAATGTGCTCATCATCACATCAACATGTTGAATATCACCTATAATTCCATCATTACCTTGGTGGGCGACATTCATCACGCGTTCTATGATGTATTATCCTTTATTGAAATAGTATGATGTGATGTCGGTCTATCCTTCTATGTATTTTTTAAGAGAATTCATTACCTTAAATTGGTCTCCCTTATAGATTAAGATTTTCGTGAAACTCGTTACTAATGTTATCTAGTTGTGGGAAATTTTTAATTCTGATACTTCTCTTAGGACATTATAAAGAGTGAAGTCAAAGAGTTAAACTTTTTTTAGGAGAGTAGTCATGATGGGAATCGATGGAAGGTATGGATGATGAAACATTGGATCACCTATATTCTACCTCATCAAAGGGCTTCTCAAGGGTGAAGAATCCCAAGGCTTCCCACATCGATATGGGGTATCTTATGCCAGAGTCATGTATCCAGGGTTTTCCTCACCATCCCATGTTTTACATAGATTATGATGTACTTTTATCATATAGTGTATAAGTATTAGAATAGTAGAAATGGTTTTTAGGGTAGATCAGATATGTACATCCCTTGTGATAGAGAACCTGGAATGTTCTTTAGATAGGTGGATTAGAAGTCCTATTTAAGATGGATACGAGAGTGTAATTTCCCACAACGGGAAGGTTTCACAATATGATATCTATTCTAAACACCATGAATGGTGGATCAAAAGGATGACCCCATATAGGGGGAAACAATAATTATCATTGGCTAGGATTAACCCTCATAGAGGCATCATACGTACCACTTTCAGGAGATAGGGATCAAAATCCCGGTAGTTTTAAGGGATGGTTTTGGACTAACACCTGGTTAGTGGTCCATTAAAAGGGGATCTATCTTCATTGAATGATTATGGAATGCGTAGGGATTTTTCATTTATAATTTACCAAATGAATGGAGTAACTCATCGGGATGTGGCAGCCCGAGTAAGAATTAGGATAAATGATGAAGGGACATTTAACGTTGATAGAATAATGTGATGGAACACAATTAAATATGATGGTGTTGGGATTGAAACCTGAAGAGGTACCCTATGTTTCTCAAATGGAATGGAAGAAAATTCAATGATGTTCTATAGGGGTTTTGGGGACTTATGCATGGCTAAGGGCCATGGAGAAAGGATAAGAACACCTCATCGAGGTGCATCTGAGGGATGTTTCCCAAAAAGGGTAAATATCAAATAATGAGGGTGAATCACAGAATTTGATCACCATAGTTTTCCATTAGATGGGCTTGGTCCTCTGAGAGGTATCCTACGTACAATTTTTTGGAGTCGAGGATCAAAAACTACTTACATTGTTGGTTTGGGGCTTACACATGGTTAACAACCCATAAATGATGAATATGTGGATTACCCTAGGATGGATACATGATGGAAGGGTTTCATGGTCTCTAATAACATATAAGAAAACATGAGTCAGGCTGAGTGTGAGAAACAAGAAGAAATAGTAGACCAAAATGTCATATAGAAAAATTGCTTTAGTGAGGACTGTAGCTGGGCTTATGCATGGTCAGAGGCCCATGTTGAAAAATACCAAAGTGATAGGGATGCTGTATTTAGAGTACCATTTTCCCATTGACCTTTAGTTCATTTCCTTCATATGAGTAAAGGAGGAGAAAGGGAGAGACCTCATAGAAGAGTGTTCGTGGGATACCACCTGGATGGAACCCCTTCCCCGAATTCATAGACGACTCAATGAAAGTATTCTCTCATTCTATTTAAGAATGATAAAACATATGCATAGATGATTAGGTGGGGATAATGCCCATGGAGGGGCAGTGCATGTTCATTTCATGGGGTGATTCTACATTTTAACATCATGTGATGAGGATAATGGGTCTTATTTATTTAACGTCCTATAGATCAAAAGAAAAAAACATTCTCCTCACTCTGTAGACTAACATGACAAGTTCATTTCAACCCTTGGTGAGGGGAAGAAACCAGAAATTAAGTATTCAATGGGACATAAGAGTGGTCGATAGGGGTTTTTATATTATAATAACAAGAAAAAGAAAAATAGAAATTTTTGTACCTTTGAGAGGAAGCATTATGAAGAGCAAGGCGACATGAAACAATAGGCAAGGAACCATGAAATCCCTTTTCCTAATCCTGGAGGGCTTTACAGGAAAGTGGTTTATTGAGAAAGGTGGCTCACCAAAATGACCCTAGTGAAGAATGGAATTTCAAGAAGGAATGTTTCTACATGAATGAATCACTCTTCTCGAAGGAATGGTACATCGTTATGGAAGGTAACTTCACAAAGTAAAAGTTCTTCGTGATGGAAAAGACCTCGTGGATCATATCCCCTCCTTGGCATAAGTATTATTATTAGGATAGTTCACCGCATTGGATTAATTCTTTACAAAGCCTCAAGAAAACCGAAGGGGCTACCTCTTTCATGATGAGAGGAGGTTATCATGAAAGGGAAACCATACCATGGGCCGGGTCCATGAAAAAAATAGGAAATAACATTTTTCGTTGCACATGTAACTGGAGAGATAATTCATCTATCGTGTTCATGATTCTTGGGGGCTTCACGAAATGAGAGAATGTAAGGTTAATGGTAAGGGTAACAACGGTCAGTGGGGGTGATAGACGGTTATTTATAGGAAATTGGGTTTCATGATTCTCATGGGGCATATCGCGGAGAGAAAAAAGGCTTCGTCAAGTGGCTTCTCTCCATGAGACATCACGACACCCACAAAGGAACCATAAAAGAGGTTCTTAGAGGGATCATCTTGGAGAAAAAATTAAACTACAAATTATATGGGATTAAATGAACTCCATCAAACTCATGAAGAAACCATCAAAAAGGAATTCATGGTGATAATTGAAGGGGAAAATGGGCATCGTAAAGTGGTTGGGCTCCATCAGACATCATCGATCTCATGTAGGTACTATAAAAGAAGCTCTCAAGGGGATCTTCATGGGGTAAAATGTGTTCCGATAAGTGGCTAGTCTTTGACAAATATTGTTTGAATTGTAGAGGTACAATAAAATCAGATATCATGAGGCTCTTCATAAGGGATATCGGCAAAAGAATCGTGATAAATAGACTGATTTGATGAGTTATGAGGTCATTTGAGTCTGAATTAGTTTCAAACCATCGTTGAATTCTTCCTTTTCTTTAGTAGAATGATTTTATATGCCAACAGATTCCCCCATTACAGTGGGATTGTATGGGAATTGGACGGTAAAATTTTGAGGGTTCATCACAGAAAAACATGGATAGTAACAAACCTAGATCACGAGGTATGAATGAATGATGCACTGTGATGTTGGTCATGATTATGGAGCTGGTGAATCCAGATGAGTTGTTTTGGGCCAAATTCCCCTTGAAAAAATCTTTTAAAACTAGGTTCCTTGGTCATTTTCTCTGTGAATGTTGTTTAGATAATTAGAAATAGTGATCCATTTATCATTTTTGGCGCATTCAAATGAAAAGGATGATTCATGATAAAGCTTCATGATAGAGCTCAGCAATATACCTCTATGAGAAAGATTATAAAATGTTCTATGTCTTGTACTGGTGGAATCTCACGAAGTTTCTCATGAGGTTCTTACTAACATAGCCTGGACGGAATTAACAATGAAAAACATCTCTATGAGGGAATATTTTTGTAGTCATTCCAACCACGAATCATTAACAGAGAAACTGTACGACACCCAAAAATACTCTTCATTAGGTAAAAGACTACCTATGTATGGATTTGTCTTGTGATGTGATGTCTTCATCCTAGAGTAAAGCATAGATGAGCTGGCCTATAGGTTTAGAAGCACTCCATGGTAGATTTAGTGGTGTAGGTATAATTATGGTCATATAATGATGGACCATACCCCTATCATAGTGGAATGACTCTACAATCATCTCAACCACATCAAAAAAAATCCATTAGAGAATAAAACACCACTTACAAAATACATGAAAATCATCAAGGCAGGGATTGGGAAACTAGAGAATGGGTGGATAAATAGATTAGATGTCAAATAGGGTGGCTATTTCATGTAGATGTATGCATGGGATTACTATTTGTGGGAATCTTGAACAATGATTTAGAAATTTTTGTGGCGAGTATGCATATATGAAGAATCTCGGGATTCCCAATTCAATTTTTCTCAACTAAAAGAAATTATACTAGATCTACTAAGCATGTGGTCATCAAATACCAACATGTTCCATCTGGATCATTGGGGGAAGGCATCAGGTTATAAAAACTCCATTAGATCATAGTAATCCTGATTTGAGGGGAATGTGTGATGATTTCATCACTACTGAGAATTCATGGGAGGATGCACAATTTATTTCTCTTCTTGTGAAAGCATTTATAGACCTGGTTTCAGGCTCAAAAATGACAACCATATAATCAGGGATGTTCAATTAAATTTATGGTTCATTTAATTTCTGAATATTCTTGTCATGCATTCATCTAGAAGAGAGGACGCGCCCATGATTCAACTAATGTGACCACACAATGATACAAGGGGAGGTCAAAGAGGCATTTTCTTCTCTTATTGGCATATTTTTTAGGATGACCATTAGAAATTATTGGGGGACAACATCAGGGATGACATAAAATAAATAGTTAGGTTATCCAAATTCATTTCAGTGCTCATCTATGTATACATGATTCTATTGTGGGGCGCACAAATGGGAGCACAATTGATCACATTCATCATGGTGGCACAACGAGCTAGTTGGAAGCTCATCAATCAGGGTATACCATTGATGGAAATGTTGAACAAAATAGATGGGCACATTGTTCATGGGAAGATGACATTTTTTGTGTGTGGTTCATTCCGATTATCATACAACTATGTCACAACACTAATGGTAGTTTATGAATATATTAATCCCTTCTCTCTAATAGGGATAAGCATTCGACTTGCAATCCTAAAAATTGTGGGGGAGTTTCCCACTCAAGCTAAGTTTGGTGGGAACATTGAGTAAGATGGGGTGAGAATACCAGTTCATTATTCACACATTAACTATGAAAAATGTGAGGATTCTCTGAAAAATGGTACATACACCATATAGAAGCAGTCATATCGTTATTCCTTTCATGGGACAGTATTAGTTGTGTTGGTGGACTTTGAACCAATATGTGAACCATATACTCCACAATGATTTTCATGTTATTTAAGATAGCTATTATGGTTGACACCAAGGGATTACCTAGAAGTATTCCATCAGGAAAACTCATGCATTATTATTCATCTTTGGATAATGTTCACATACGAAGATTGTCATATTTGGAAAGATCTACTGCCACCCATCACTTCATTCAAGCGGATTCGTGAATATTCCTAGATCTAGATAGATACTTGCCTAGGTGAGATGATATTGTATCTAACGATTTGGTCTAGTAAATGAATTGTCCACATGACTCAAAGCTAGATTCATGTGGTAGCTAGGTGAATTCATGAGATATTTTCTAGAACACATCACTATGATGAGGCCATGAGATGAAGGGTGGAAAATTATGGACGAATGTTGAATAGATGTGAACAGAGTGTGTTAACATTTCTAGACCATGGGATCTAACTATGATGACCCATGGATAAGGGGAATCCTAAAGGGGTTCCATAAGATTCATCCTTAGTCTCTTGGTGACAAATTTTGATGCATGGAACTTCTTTGTGATGTTTTATAACTTAATGCATGGAAATCCTGTGACACTTACATAATGTTTAACAACATATAAAACCATTGGGATTACATGAACAACTATAGGACACATAAAGAAGGGGTTATATTTTACAAAGGTGGCTTCAATTAATAATAGGATGTTGTGAGTCAATTCAAAATGTAATTGGAGGAACTAGTGCATTCTCAAGGGATCACACATCCCCATGACGAATCGAGTGTGGGTTCTGCTCGACGTGAATTCACCTTGATTATTTTAGTGGCTCACCTAGTATAGTTATTCCCCTTTACTGGACATTAAGATGAATCCTGGGGGAAATATGTCAATTAATAAGTTCCTTATAAGGGTGATGAGTAAGTAGCATCAAGGGAAGACACTCTAAAAGAATGAGATATAGTATCCTTGAAATAAACCTATCTATGTTGATTTTCAACATATGTTGAAGTAATATCTAAATCAGCCCCTTGTTCATTTATTATTATCAAATCACCTCAGTTCCACGATTTAAATTCACTAATGTAGGGGGATCTTGGGAAATATGACCCTACTGTTGGGGATGAATTTCCATAGACGGGTTTGAAGGACCACGAATTGGCCCCACATTCATAGAAATAGTGGTTATAGAGTCCGTTAGAGCAGGAGAATCAAGTTTCGCCTCCATGGAATGATCAGAACCAACAATAATATATGGGGTCCACACCCTAGTATCCTACTGATGAAATTCTCGAGGTGAGAGCATGAGAAATCATCACATGACCACATTAAGTTTCTTGTTACACAGAGTCATAATTTCTATCCTCTGAGACAAATTTAATGATAGGGATATATTATGTATAATCCATAGTTTGAAAATAATTTTGATGTTGTATATCGTGTGTGGACATGAGGCCCCTTTCCTGAGACAAATTCTTTTCTATATGAAAAAATGTATTCATGTTGACTAGGACATGGTTTGTAATGAGACATCAATTGTGATTGAAAGTAACATCATGGGTGTGGAGGAACATGGATCTATCCGGGATAACATCCTTAAAATATAATCAAGGGATGAAGGAAATCTTGACGACATGGAGCCTGAACTAGTGGATATGAATCTATTGGGAGGTCATATCTCTAAGAATCTGGATGTATTCCTAGAATATGAAACTATTGATTTGGTAGAACTTAATGAATCAAATTATGATGCATCCAATAGGATCCAGAATACCTAGTGCTGATTATGGATGTTGATTAATGAATTCATCAATAAATCACAATAGTTTCAGTGGAATAGCTGAATGCAATAACTCCGCATTTGGATAAATTGTCTGCAGGCAGGATCAGATTCACCATCTACGATTATTTCCATGAGGGGAATTGAATACAATTTAAAGGTCATGTTTATTGAATCATACTCTCATTTTAATGTCATATAGTATAGTCCATAGGTTCCATGTTTAGCATATTTTATGTGGGACATACATATGTAGTGCAACGTCTTGCAGGGAGGAAACAATTTTCATATAGTTTTACATCATAGGATTAAGAGATAGAAAAAATTAATTTATGGTCATAAATTTCAGATCGTAAAGTGAGTATATGTGAAGTGTGGAACCATAAGGATACATGATGAAAATTATGATCAAATAGATCCATACCACAACGCACATTCCCATGGTGAGAACAGTGGACCAAGAGGGCATAAAAGGTGTAATTATGATTCTACGGCTGGTCCCATGGAAAAAGTATTCAGGCACCTCTATATATTCTACAATGTTTGGAATCAATCCTTACTTAGTTCGGGATGATTGAATTTTAAGGTACCAATTCCTAAAAGGGGGGAGATATTCTCCCAAATGAGAATACTGTGGTTGTTGCGTAGTCTATTTTCATTCCACTATGTCAATAAAATAAATAAATTTATGTCCATAGTTTTAAGTTTTATTAAAGGGGAAATGTAAAGTGTGGAATCATAAGGAAACCAGAAATAGATCATGATCAATTAGATCCACATCAAACCCCACATTCCTAAATGATAGTCAGGACAATGGGGATGAAAGGGTGAGTCAATAACCTTTTTACTGGGCCTGGGGATGATATGAATTTGCATCACTACAAGTACCATTAAGATGGGAATCAGGATACATGTTGTTCTTGAAGATTGAATGGAATTGGTAAATACTAAGGGGAAATGTATTCATATGTGAAGACATCATAATGTTGAGTATCTTATCGTTATACATCTAATATTCAAAATTAATAGTATAACATTATTTGATAAGAATTGGGACTATTATGTTGTTTATCGTCATGCAGTAAGGATGTTGGGGATGTTAGATTAGAGTTATATATCTCGTACCATAAGATGATGCCTCCAATGTGGGAATGTGTAGTGAAACAATATGATGTAACCCATCATGAGTGCGTATTCAAGAGGTACAATGTTGTACAAAAAATTCCTCAAGGTAAACCCACACATAGTTTGATGTCATAAGGCTTGGAAATTGAATCTCAGTTTATCATTGTGTTCTTAGGACGTAGATTCCTTGTTCCAGGTCATAATATTTGGACCATAAATCTGATGTCATTCCTGTATGTTTGTACAATCCCTACTAAAGAAACATAGATCATGTGAGTCTTGCATCATGTTTGAATCAAGGGGAATAAAGGGTTCTTACGACACATAGTAACCCTTAACATGTATATTTAGAACTGGGTTATGGGTGTCCCAATGATTCTAATCGACCTAATTGATTTGTAAAGGATCAAAAAAGGGTAACACTTAGGGTGTATAAGTTCTATTTGGATATAAGGATGTGAAATATTATGTCAATCACATCATTCAATATTTGGGATTCAATGGGGGTTGTATAATGGTTTGGAATAACTACTGACCATATTCAAAATCCAGAATCAATATCTTGTAACTAGGATGGGAACCAAAAACTGAGGTTTAACCACTGAACATATTCAGAATGTGGGACATGTCTATAAGATTCATCTGAATTATTTATGGTAAATGCCCCAAAATTGTAGTAGACCCATAAGGCTATTCATCTTACCATTATAGGGTATCTTTAGACATAAAATATGATGGGTACAAAAATAGGCAGACACATGAGGCATGGGGATAATTGAGAGGATTTACATGACATAAATAAACTCTAGGTTTCATGCCATAGTGCATCTGATCATGCTAATAAGGCATATCAATATAGGGATCCAAACAACTTCTCAATGGAATAATCCTCAAAAGAGCTCATGGATATGGTATGGTAATGAAAAATGTTAAATTGATGAGGAAGGTGGATAAAAAGGGGGTTGATAAACAGGGGGTGGACCCAAAGGCAAAATGGTCGGGTGTTCCTACGTATCCTGTAAGTATGGGATAGAATCCAAACATATTTCTTGGATATCATGTAGTTTAACATAACATGATAATGATGAAGGTATCTTGTATTTTATCATCTTTAGACTTGGCCACTACTGATCATAGTGTCAGGTTGTAGAACTCAGCCCATATGATGAGTCCATTATAATCGATATACACAACACGGAGAGGTATCAAACCCGATGTTAGTTGGGATCAAGGAGAACTATTTCCACGTCACTTATTCCTGAGAAAGTGGTGTTGAACTTATTCTATACATAAGACAAAATTTACAATTTTTCCTATGTATCCCTTAATGATCTTAATCAATACACACAATATTTTGGATACACATGTAGTTTAACATCATGTGGTATGTATGAATATTGTGATGTAGTATATTGTGATGTGGCCATGATAGTGGGTAAAAGGGTATCACATAGAGGATGAACATGGAATGGAAAAAAAGAACTGACATCAATGGAGATTGCTGATATACACACCACTACACACACTCCCAAGATAGAACATAGGATAAGGGGTCACATGATCAAAATTATATCTCGACACAATATCTAAGTATATGGGTATTCCTAGATATCCCATAATTATACGAGTCTTTCCACAAGTATCTATAGAATTACATGATTATAACATAATTTTTTAAGGCTATAGAAGGGGGATCGTTTAAGGTTATGTAGTACAGAGGGGTATTTTATTTTAATTTCATGAGGAAAGGGACATAAAATCTATACAGGTTAATGTATTATAGGTATTATAGAAAAGTTTAATGTCATGTGGGAATGATATGAAGTTTTTAATATCATGGTTACTGAATGATTAGTATCTATGATTAAGGTTGTCAACCACAGACCTGAATGTGTGCACATTTTAAGGGTGCTTTGTTCAGTTTAATGTTACGTAGGACATCACAAAATTTTTACGCCATGTAGGATGGGGAAGCTCCATTTACTATCATGATTCTTAGACAATAGTGATATTCATTTATAGTCATAGATATCAGACCAAATTTTGAGCACAACATGTTGTCATTATAGATGATAAGGGATATTTTATTAGTTTAACAAAATGTGGGATGTAATAAAAGTTTAACATCACATAGGATGGGGTATCACAGTTTAACATCATGTTTCTTGTATGAGAAGGATCTTAGTTCATGGTCATAGATCTTGCAGAAAAATGTGTGCGTAGTTTATCATCATGTAGAATGAGAAAACTAACTCATACATTGTACTGTTTAAGGAACATTGCATTACTGGGGAGGAGTAATTCTCTCATCATCCACAATAACCAACGAGAATAGGCTGTTAGGGTAATACTTTTTGAATGATTTAGGTTCCTTTCCTCATGGGATCCAATATTAGGGGATTTATATTAGAAATTAATAATGTTTTTAGAGACAATACAATGTCTCTATATAAGAAGGACCATAGGTGAACTTTCCTATTGAAATCCTGAGTTTTCAGGTTCTGGTGCCTCTCTAGGTTATGAAAGACTTGGGCCATGTTCATATCAAGGGCTTCCATCTTATCTGAACAGACATATATCATAGGTAGGTAGACATTGAGCTCATCTTGATAGAATTATAATATTATTTATGATATATTATAATATTTTAATTTTTTTCAAAACGATGGAAACTGAATCTCGATAGGTAGGACAACCTCTATTCTATACAAGAGGGAATACAATGTAACATCGGTGGAATTTTGAGTTATCATCTGATTACCCCAGAGTGTGTTGGGGAGATTATTTGTCCAACTCCTTTTGTTTTTAATGAACATCTTCTTCATATTTTTTGAGATTTTTATTTTGAATGCCCCAATCAATCCATTTGCTTTCTCATGGTAGTGGGAATTATGTTTGGACTAGATTTTGTACATGGGGTATATTTTCTTCTACTATATTTCTTGAAAATTACAGTAGTTATCGGTGAAAACCACATGAGGGAATTTGAATAAATGGATTATATTGGATCTCAAGAACTGAATAATACAATGGTCCTTTGAACTCCTTTGGTGGAATTTCCTCTTCCAACTTAGAAAAGAGAACAATTGCTATCAGAATGAACATACACTGGTAAGCTATCTCCAGTGGGTATGGCCCAAAGATGTTGAGTCCTGAGACCGAAAAGGGGACAAAAATAATTGGTTGCATGGAGGGGCTCTAGAGTTAAATGTAATATTTTGGAATTAATTTTACATGCATGGAACCTCTTCGAAAACATGATAAATTCATAGACCTTGGTTGGACAAAATTAGCCCAACCTATGGATCTCGTGAGAGAGTTTCGACCCTACCTTATGGGAATCGTAAGAACCAACATTAAATTCATGTATAACCAAGGAAATCATGTCTCTTGAATGAAAATTAAAATAATTTCCTCAAAAAAATACTATAGAGAAACATATCAATGACAAGACCACATAGGAGGGTGAACAGCCCCACACAACGATAAAGTCCCTCACATATAGTTTTTTTAAAGGCAGACTAACAAGATGGAGATACTCAAAGAAAGGAATTTTCTAACCATATGTTTATTATACTACTATGGAAGGGGGATCTGGGTGACATCTAGTTGATAAACTCATGATAAGATGGATTACCTACTTGATTTCATCATAATCTGCACTGATAGGGGTGATGATCCTTGGATGGGCCACATGAATGAATATAATGTCCCATTCATGCTCTATGAGAGAAATTTATAGACCGAAAATGGCATCATCTTGACCATTCTTTGAATGGGGGACATGATTCACCTCTAGAAGTGAAGGGAAATAGACCATGAGTTTGTGATTGTGCTTTAGTCGGGGCATGATCTTAGTCTTTCTAATGACATAGTCACCGTTGATCTAATCTATGTCTAACATGAGGCCCCCATCACATGTAGGTGAGAAACATCAATCTAAAGAGACATCTCGAGACATTTAATGAGAGGCTAATACTATACCTCAATGATGGCGTAGCCTTTTGAAAACAATAATGAATATAAGAGGGTGTCCAATGTAGGTGTGATAAAGGCAGTCCCCATGCCTATTTGGTTTTTTCTAGGATCATTGAGCCTCCTACCTGGGGGACACCAAGAGGAACCATAAAGGTGCATCAAATAACATGAAATATAATGATCCAATGAGAAAATGGTGACATGATGAAAATAATGGTCTAAAGACTACTCTTTGGGGGCTGTATGGGCATCCATAAAGTATTATAGTACATATTCCTTTATGGACTTATGTGAAACTAATTTAATGCCAAACTACTAAAAAATCACCATGATGTGTGCTGGATGACCTGTCAATATTGGGAGGTTCAGAATATACATTTTAGATCCACATGGGTTACCATCTAAATCAAATGATGCTCAAAACAATGTTGCAACTTATATACTATGAAAACTGGTGCAAGGAAACTATTCTCGATATGATAATATGTGGTGTCTATGTTGAGGATCATGCAACTATGATAGTACAAACTATTATATATTCCTTCTTTTTTCATTTGGGTGAGAAAGGAACTTAGGAATCATTCTAGGGTAGTCATAAGGAGGGCCAATGACTTTCCTAAGATGAGTGGCATAAAAATTTAGGTTATAGAAGATACATCTTTATTGAATCAAAACTGGTCTAGCTCACTTCATCCCATTAGTAGAGGGATCCTTCCATTATGATTTTGGAAAAAGGCATACACATGCCATCCATATTTTAAATAAATCAATGTACATATTCTAAGTGGTCTTGCATGACTCGATGTTCTTGATGGTTTCTCGAAGCATGCATAAGACTGCTGGAATAAATATTAATAGGGTTGATCTTGATACCACTATATATTAAAAATAATATTAGAAACATCCAAGAGGTAACCCCAATGTAATACATCATGGGGTTCATCTTAAACTAACGGGAGAATAGTAAGCTGAAAACATTTTCAATGTATCTGATATGGTCATGAAACTAATTAGAGTTGGCTAACTTGTCCTCTAAATATAATTACACTATCATCTTGAGAATCAGCTTCAATATGAGGTGCATGGAATACTGATATGTGGATCCTACATTGCTCAATCTGAAAGGCCTTACTAAATAGAAAACATTCCCTTATGTTACACTAAAGGTGGTGGAATCATCACCTTCATATGAACTTGTGATTTTATTATACCTAAAATACACATAAATTAATGAAATATCTAGGAATATTGTTGTGGCATCGATCATTAGATCTCTCATAGAAAGGGGAAATGTGTCCCTCAGATAGTGAAAATTGAGATCCAAGGAGTTGATGCATACTCTACCCATCATGTTCTTCCGCTTGAGAGGAAAAATGATGGATTTCCACATAGGGTACTTGAATTCCATGATAATGTTGTCTTTGATGAGATTATCAACATTAACATTGAACCTAGTTGCAAGACATTGGTCTATCATCATTGGAGGTTTCTTGACCCCGCGGGGACTCACCGGGAGGCCAAGAAAACGGAGGGAGACCTGAGGGTCTAGTCATGATATCCCATCATAGATCTAGGAAAATATATCCTTATGATTCACTATGAAATCCATATAATTCATCTATTCTTATACATGTATAGATTTGTTAATCAATGTGTGCCTCGGGTCTACCTTGGGGCCTAACTTCACCTATACCAACTCATCAATGGTGGTGGATATTCCCTCTTCAAATGGTAGAAGATAATATTCCAAATCCTTTTCATAATTTAGGGCGACATGATCACCATGAAGAAGAATTTCATCAGAATTAACTGACTCTGTAGGATTCATGGTGTCGACTTTAGTGGTGGCATCACCTTTATCAAGAGACTCCTACAATGTATAAACTCTAGAAACAAATGTTGTGGAACTGATTCCATTAGGCCTTCAACCAGGATGTCCACTCTTGATGATTAGCCATAATGTTCAACATAAGGGACAACATTGAGAGGGAATTATAATATTCTCCACCCACCACTCTACTTTTTCTTCTTTCCTACATTTGAAAATCCATTTATATCTAGTAATATATGATATCTTATATATTATTAATATTCTAAAACTGTATTATACTAATGGTATATCAATTTTTTAACTTCCTCTAAAACCATTAGAAAGAGGAAGACGCCAACATGGGTTTGTGTGGACTACTTCCTAAATGAATGGTATTTTCTGTTTTTTCATTATGTCCAAACATGGATGACATTAAATATGTATCTAATGTATAATATATATATATATTATTATAAATATATAATATTTTAAATTATATATGTGATATTAACATGAACTGGTAATTGTAAATTTATTCTCAATGATTTGTAATATCAAGAAACCTTTCTAAGTTGATTTAATTTTTGGAAAACATATGAAACTAAAAAAAATTGAGTTAATCGAATAATAAAAGACATATAAATCCTAAAATATATATATATTATTATGTATTTACAAATAATTTTACCATGTTCAAAATACAAGGATGTTTCAATGATATTGGTCGAACCACCTTAAGTGGCCACCACACGAAAGAACTATGAACAAATAAATAAAATACGCCTATAAATAGAACATATAATATGAAATATATATCAAATTTGTCATTAATATAGGTTTTAATGAATAGAATTTGATTATTCATTATTTTAATCACATGAACAAAAAAACAAGGACCTAAATTAAGAATTATTTCATCTCAATTCAGATTAACTGATATTTGATGTGTATTAAAACCTTATTTCTATTATTTTGTTTATATAATGTATATGGACTTATTTTACCATATTTTGTTGGATATATATGGGATTTAAAAAATAAATCCCATGTTGTTCCTTCTATATAGATTCAATTCTAAGGATTACGACATTATAAAAGTTTTAGAAACCCAATTCACTTTTATAGAGTTATGATTGTTCTTATTTAGAATACTACATATAATTGGTGAACATTATTCTATTTTACATTATGAATTGTTATTTTATGTTTTATTTCATGTTAATTAATATTCAACCATCTATAACCGATTTTTTAATTTCTATTTCATTATGAGTTGTGATATCTATAATGTATTTTGTTGAATAAAATTTCCATTTTTTGAGTTAAAATATGACTATGTGAGCATCATTCATATCGATTTGATGAGTTTTTCTTTTCATATTCCAATATATATTTCTTCATTTATCTCTAGTTATAATTATATTTTCAAGATAAAATTTCATTCTCAATGAATTTCTTTCTCTAAAATTATCAGGTACTTAATAAAGAAACATCACCATTAAAATATTTTTCCAATAATTAAATGCTCATAATTACAAAAAAATAATTATCTTATATTGATATAAAAAATATATTTTTTCTCAAGTAGCCTTCCTATTTTAAATTAAAAAAATTTAAATTGTTAATTAGATTATTTTTCACATAGCTATTTTAAAATATTATATTTTTATATTCATTTATAATCATACATTTTATGTTCCTCGCCAAATTACTTTTTAGTATGACTTATTTCATTTCAAAGATAAATTATTATAGATTATTTTTATATGTAATATATTTATAAATTTGTTTACGTAACATTTTTTAAACCATTATTTCTTTTCAAGGAGCCCTTATTGAATAGTCTTTGTTATAATTAATTGTAATAAAAATATTTTAAATCAAATATTCTAAAACCATCATTTATTTTACAAGGATCCATTATTGAAGATATTTTTGAACATTAAATGCTTGTAAAATGTTTTCACACCCACATTTTAAAAACATACCCTTTATTTCAAATATTCATTGTTTATATTTTTTTTAGAGGTGTTGATTTTCAATATTTCTTATTCTTAATATCTAAAATAAAATATTTAAGTGTAATAAAAAACATATTATTTTTATAATATATTTTAAAAATGTTTAATCCAGACACTTTTATGATTCACATATATTTAATATTTAACAACAAAAATTTTATCACATATTTTGATATGTAATATGAATCACTTTAAAAATCAATATATGAAATACTCCATTTGGATGAATCATTTTTTAGATTAGTGCCTCATAATTGGATATATTTTTATGTGATACAATTTAAAATTAATTGGAACCTATTTTATTACAATGGGTTTTCATGATATATAGAATTATTGATGTCTAATGGAAAACATATTTATGGATTATGTTTATTAGTGTCCTATATAACCATATAATGAATTAGTTAAGGAATTATATATTAGGAAAAAAGTAATATAATGAGGGAAACTAGAAATTTTTATTTCAGATCATAAGATTAAATGATAACCTAATTAAATTGGAATTTATTACAAGATTTATCTTTGACGTGACTTTTATTAACTACAATAGAAATAGTTATCAAGAATATGATGTGTACTTTTTATTTCCATAAGAATAAGAATTCACATGTTATGGATTATATAGGTTCATATGATTGAGAATAAACAAAATTGAAATTAAATAGGATAAAAATATTTATCATGGAACCATTTTTATATGATAGTTTTAAGTTGATATAGTTTCCCATAATAATTATTATGGAATATTTTTATTTCAAATTCCAATGATTATACTCTTACAATAATGTTTAATTTATCCTGATTATGTACTCTTTTTTATAGGTTTATATTTATTTGTTATATCATTCTTTTCCCATGGTAATTAATTATTATCAACTCTTATTGTTTCATAGTCTCTTTAATGTCATTTTTTATAATAATTTATTATAGAATGTTTATAATAAATCCATTGATCAAATATTGATATTTTTTCTCTTACTAAGATATTTAGCTCACACATTTATTAAATTTTCATTCACCAAATTTTGAAGATGATTTTAACTTATGAGATATAAAATACAAAGACTAGTTTTTTGATTAATTCCCAATGTTAACAATTATCATATAATAATTCTCATGTATAGATGATACTAAATGGATAAAACTATAATTTCAAAGGATTGTATGACTATTTTTGTGATATAATGAGTAAATTATTGAAAAAAATGTTCGGCTACCATAGATCATCTCACGCGGTATAGAATTACGTATCTGATTTTTTTTTTCAAAAACCATAACCTCATTTGTGGTTCTAAGTCACCTTTAGTGGTATTAAATCATTTTTCACTTATTTATTGGCTTATTGTAGTTATTTTAGTGATTAGAATTAGAAAACATTAGTGAAGACACTATGGATAATTAAATGTATAAGAAAAAATATTGATGTTTTTTAAATGTATATAGTTTGTATAATTCTTCAAATTAAATCCATATATGAATACTTGCTTGTGGATGTATCTTTAGAAAAAATAAATCGTGGGTAATACCATTAAAAGTGTGTTTTTTAGTCTCAATTTGACAATGACATGATAAAACATGTGTGAGCCAAATAAAATAAAACTAGATAGATACTACTACGGGTAGAATTATACAGACCATATCTTCTCATAAATAGAAAATATACTGCTTTTATAGAGCATTTAATACACTACAAAACAAAAGACCAAAGACCGTATTGGTTCAGTGCCTTTGGAAACATGGAATCATAAAAAATGATACATATGTGAGATAAATTATATCCCACTAGGTTGATAATGACTATAATATTTCTTAGATCCATCATACGTATTTCATATCATCATAACCTAGGGAGTGGAAATATAAAAAGGGGTGATATCAATTGTTCATTAGAGGTGAATAAGATAGATATGTAATAATATTCATGAACATTAGGTTATGAGAATGTGACAATTACATTATTAGATCATAGATATCATATTCTTGATTATAAACATGAATCATGGAATAATTAGTTTCATTTCACAAGAAATGAATCATAAGGGTATCAGGGGTATAATCTATAAAATATTAACAATGGAATAAGACATATAATTGTGGAAAACAAATAAGTATAAGAAATGAATTCCATTATAGTAAAATAATTTCTTACAATCATATATTAGTTGATTGATTTCTCATTCCCTAACCATATTATTTGTCATGGTTCACTATCATGACTATCTTAGTAGTCATGGTTCACTCATAAAACCATCATGGTGGAAAAATTAATTTACAAAACCATGGCCACTCCCTATTATAGTAATTTCTATCTCATGGGATATAAATATTTACCGAAGGAATTATATATAGATATAGGCCCCAAAATTCTCACAATGAAATCATACATACATTTTCCATAAGTTAATAAAATTTTATCATATCATAACCCATAAGATAAAATGGGTATAACAAACATGTCATTATATAAACTGATGAAAAGAGATAGGTTTAATAATCATTTCATAAAAATTTAACTCTTTAAATAAAATTTCATCATAGGTATATAACATGTGGATGTGAAATGGGTTTAATGAAAAACATTTCACCAAAATGATAAACCATCCGAGAAAGTATAAGAGTAGTATCCTTGGATCTTAACTCCAGTAAGGAACAGGTAACAACAACATATGTAATATTAGATGGAAAATAATTTTGATTGATAATTTAAAACATTTCATGATGAAATTATCATTATTTATTTAAAAACTATTTTTTCTAAAATAAATTAATCCTTTTAAAAAATGATGGTTTTGAATAAAATATATTTCCGACTAAACATATAAATAAGGTTTTGTTTTCATTAAAAACCATTTCCATAATCAGATTAAGTAAAAAAGAGAAGAAACATTGTACCATTAAATTATGATATCATTAATAACCATATTAGAATAAAATTCATTAGATTTATTGATAGTTGGATCATAATATTTTATCAATGAAATCATAATTGTAAGAAATCACACTAAACAATGAGTTTGTAGATATAAGCTCTTACCACTTTGGTAACATTGAATCATAAATCCCATGATAAAATAACCTTAAATGAAGCTTATAATATAAATAAAATAATAATATTTATGATATAACATGTTAATGGTACATTATATAAAACTCATAAATGAATATAGGTTCATAGAAAAACATGTTTCTCAATGAAGGTATAATGAAAAAAATACCTTACTTATTTGGTAAATTTTTAATCATAAAACCAATAAAAGTGATATAATAAAATGGAAAGGAAAATAATCATAAATTGTTTTATAGTTATAATATAATATATTCATGGTAATTATGTACACCTGAAAAAATAAACGATTGGTTAATATAGAAAATATCATATAGAATTAAAAGTTAAACATAAAATCCGCTTACCTAATGCAGTCAATCTGGTCGTACTCATTAAAACCTCTCGTATAATGAATATAAATTTATTATTAATATATTAAAAACCATATTCAAATATATCATACTATATATTAATTAAATATAACTATTTACTAACATTTTCTTAACAATTATATGTTAATGTTACATTTCAGGTGATACCTGCTTTGTTTCTGTACATGTTTTGACTTTTCATTATTAGTAATACTAATTAAATTTGGATTTAGTTATTTAAATAATTTACACCATGATATATAGGATATATAATTATTATATTTATATTTATGAAAATCATAAATAGATAGTAATTCGAAATTATTTACATTATTCAAAGAGATAGTAGGTTATACGTACGCATGAACCATTTCCCCATTTCCTAGTTAGATTTTTTTAATTAAAGGAAATTAAATAATATATATATTATAATTTGATTATAAATTTTTATTTTATAAATATAAAATATTTATATTAAACCCCACCATTATAGTTTCCATGTAAAGCGTGAACAAATCTCATCACTTTGAGGAGGTGGTATTCCAAACATCCACAAATGATTAGCTTATATTCCCCAAAATAGAAATCATAATGGTATGTGTTATATAATAATTTAAAAAGTATAAATATATCATAAATGTCATATATTTTATATAAAAACATAAATTCAACCATTATTCGCACCCTCGATAGGTGGTAATTGAAGAACCAACAACATCGGTTTGGGATACGGTTGTCTTCCGTACACATGAATGATGATTGTGTATCCCATTTGATGGAATTGTGCTTGAGTGTAGGTCATACCATTAAAAATAAAACATCTATGATTTTTGGGGATAATTTTTTTATTATATAATCATGTAAAATGAATAATTTAGGTGGTGAGGACTAAAATAATGAAAAATGTATTATTTAAGGAAGATACATCTTAATTGTGTAATTACTATCAATTTACACTAAAGGGATTCCTTAGTTGGTTTTCTTCCCAATGAGAGTAATATATAATGGAGGGAGGGAATTTTGGAGATAAATTGTTTAGGGTTTTTTAGACGAAATTGTTCTTTACATGGGTGATGAAGTTGGACTGGTGGGAGTGCTCCCTTTTATAGTGGATGAGGAGTGGAATTCTCTTAAATAAAAAGGTAAAAACTATTGAGAGTTACATCATACATCATGTGCCACTAATTTTTTTCAATTTTTAATCAATTATATTAATGAATATATATATGTCCATCCAATTTATTTTGAAATAAGTTTATATTTTATATTTCTCCATAAATTAATGTTTAACCAATAATTAAAATCATTTTTACAAAAATAATTGAAGTTAATATTAATTAAATACACTAATCACATTGATTAAAAATTATGATAAACATATTATAAATTAAAAATTATTTTTATTTAAAATAAGGAATTCATTTTTCCACATTCTAATCATTGATGTGGAAGAAAAATCTATTAAATTAATCCTGCTGATGTGTCGTAAAAGCGGGTTTTAAAAGAAATTTTTTTAAAAGATTGAAATGATTTTATAAGAAATATCATTGTTAAATTGTATCCAGAAATATAAATTTTATTAATCAATATATTAATTATTTAATTAAAATTTAAAACCAAATTAAAATATAATTTAATTGTATAAAATAATTAGACAAAATAGATTTTTTTTAATTATAATTTAGTAATTTTCACAATTCAATAAAAAATGAAGTTTTTCAGATAAAATCCCAAAAATTCATCCAAAAATAAATTATTAATTATTAATTACAAAATGAGTTCTATTAATTTAAATTAAATTTCTTATTGTGTTTAAAATTAATATTTTTATTTTTCACTGATGGATATAATATCATGTTCATTAAAAAAAGTAATTTTCAAGACATTATAACTTTATCAAGAAATTTAAATTTCATTATTAATATTTATTTATTTAATAGATACAATTATAAAAAATATTTAAAAATTAATTATAACTATTCATATTACTATGTTAATTGGGTAGCTTATAACTGTCTTGTTTAAAAAATTATAATAATAAAATATTGCTTTACTGAAGATTTGCGTTGCATGTAACTTAATCTATATGGGTTTTTTGATGTAGCACATGATTAAAATGGTGTAGTTTATAAGGAAATATTAAAATAGTGTAATGTAAAAAATATACATCATATAAAATTAATTTATTCAAAAATGGTTCATAGAAATCTAGGGTGTTACATTGTACCCTCCATAACATGAATTTTGGTATCACAATTCATCAACCTGATACAAAAAATTACTATACATATTCCCCTTCAAATCCTCATGTTCCCATATCAATTCCTCTAACTTGTGGTTTCTCCACAAGACTTTTCCCATGTCAGAAGTCATTTTTCATATAAATTTATCTATAAAAACCATAATTTCAACTGATTTTTCATCATTAGAAGGATCATTCGCAAGAAGTAGTAACATTTAGTTCAATACATGTGATGGGTGTTATATGTAATTCATCAGGATAGATACATGAAACACATCATTTAATTGATAGATATATGGGTGAAGCTCCATGTGATAGGCTACCATCAGGATATGGTAAATAATATCAATGGGGTAGACATACCTTGGGATTAGTTTCCATTTAATCCTGATGATCAAACCTTTTTTCCTGGAGGGATTCATCGGAAAACATTCTCACTAAATGGAAATAATAGATCACTCTAATGGTTAACTAAATAACTTTCATTCCTAATTTGATCTTCCTTGATATTCTATTTAATATTTCTAATATTAGCGTCTATTTCATCAGCTATCATAGGTCACAATAGCGTTCTTTCTCCACATTCATTACATCACATTTGATCTCTAAATTCACTTCTATTAGGGTTTCATAAATATCCATCTCAATATTTTAGGGAAATTTATTGTTTTAGGAAAACTCAACTAGAGGAAGGTGATAATCCAATCCACCATTCAAATCTAGTGGAAAATATCACAACATATACCGTAGGTTTTTTGATGTTCTTTAGAACTGACCATCAATATAAGGATTCTTAATAGTGATAAAACACAATTATGTATCACAGTCTTACTGAGGAATTCACCAAAACATTGAGGTAAACCTCTAATCATAATCTGATATAATGGAATGGGGTAATCCATAAACCTTTACCACATAATTATTATATATAATTGAAATATGATCCACATAGAAGACTTATGTAATATAATAGTCTTCAAGAATAGTAAGGTGATCAAAAACTCTATATAGAATTAAACCCTTTTGATTTTTTTGGGAGTCAAAGAAAATATATAATGATGTAATCCAATTCCATTTCTAGTAAGGGTAATGGATGTAAATTTCACATAGATATTTATCATTCTATTTTAACATGTTGTCATACCGATCACTGAGATGCATATATCTCTGATATCACACCTCATTCTGTCCAACCAGAAGTATTCTATCTCTTAACTATAAAACTTTGTACATCCATGATGAATATTTAATGTCGAACAATGAGATTCCCATAATAGATCCTTCATAAAATTTTATATGGGTATAACACAGACATGGTATTTAAACTATATTATTCCATTTTTATTTACATTAAATGAGGGATCATTTCTAACCTTCATCTAAAGATTTACATCTTCAATAGATACCTCTTAAATATTCACTTGGATTCATGGTTTAACATTAAATAGTGAAATTTATTATTTCCCATATTCTAGTATTATTTCCTGGTCAAACCTAGGAAAATCTAAAAATATTGGAACTTTTGTGATCCTCCAAATTTATAAGATAATATGATAATTTCGACTCAAAAAAACTTCCACCTTATTCACTTCCCCAGAGTAGTAATATATTGACAAGTCATTATCCTTTCTCCACAGAACCATACCCTATGGCTCATGTTCCACTCTACTAAGTGAATATATACTTATGTAATTTTTTAAATGAATATATATCACACTATTAACTGTAATGATAATTTATCCATATTATTGATGATAACATTACCCCAACTCACTCCAAATAATGTGTTCTTTAAATTTTCTCAATATTTTTGAATTTTTGTAATGAATATTCTATAGAAATGTTATTATACATAAAAACACATACCAAAACCCTCTTGGATGCATCATTATATATTACATAACCTTCTTTATTATATGGTAATGTGTTCACTTGTTAACAGATTAAAATTTGCTTAAGTTATATGAAATTTTATTCACATTAATCACTCTTTAGGATCCTTGTGACCTTATGAGTATAGTTATTGTAAGGATATGATAGTTGGTAGAAATTCTCCACCATTGATTGACAATATCCAGTTAATCCAAGACAACAAGGGGCCTCTCTCACTATGGATGTACTTGGTAAACAGTAAATACACTCTGTCTTTAATGGGTCTCCTACTATACCATATATTACAATTATATAACCCTAAAATAAAACCCATGGAATCCAAAAATCACACTTTATAAACTTTTCATATAGCTCTTCATTCGATAGGGTCTTTAGTAAGATTCTTAGGAATTCCCAATTCTCTTCCATTATCTTTGAGTATATAATAATATCGTCTATATTAATGATCAAAAACTAAAAAATTTACTATCTAAAGACCCTATTCATAAAATACATGAATATGTTTCAGGAATTAGTATTACCAAAATACATCATTGTATACACATAGTGGTCATACATTGTATAAAATGATATCTTGGGTGTAACATGCTTATTGACCATATGTTAATGATATCCTGAATAAAGGTCAATCATGGAAGAGTATTGAGCTCCATAAAGTTGATTGAAATATTAAAAAATATAATGAAGGGGATAATTTTTGTTGATCATGATCTTGTTCATATGCTAATAATTAATGCAGAGTAACATTGATCCATTTTAATTTTTCAAAAATAATTAATTGTGAAACATAACTTGAAACAGTTGGTTGATTAAATGCATTATCATGGTTTTTTAAGAGATTCACATTCAATAAATCCTACTCAATTTGGAATATTTTATAGGAAGGCTTCGACATTGGTGTGGAACCATTTATCAGTTCTATAGAAATATCAACAAATTTTTTCTGTCAAAAGATAGGAAAATATTGTGTAAAGACAAAAAAAATTCTCAAAAAATTGTAATATCATCAATGTAAATTTTATCTCCAACTAGTTGACATAAACAACCCTTATAAAAGGTAATTATGATTCATACACATGATGTAATCTCCATAGGAAGTCCATACATATCGTCACATTGATATAAAATCATTAGATGATCTGAAATATCAAATGTAACTTCCCGTCCATGACAATTTATGGAGGGTTTATGTAGAAAAATAAGATCTAGGTTTGGGAATTGAAAACATTAAACCAATGGTAGAATTACATGATTCATTGGAATCACATCCCCAAAAACATTAACCGGAGGGGATAATAGACATGAGATTCAATCAGTATAACATTAGGGGTTCTCTCTATGAATTCAATATATAATCATTTTGGTGGAATCTTAATTACCTTATAATAGTATTTAGATTTGATGTTGTGGGTAGATCTAGAATCAAATAAGTCATTGAAAGTTCTAGAATAGATGGAACGTGTACATTTCAACACATTTTTATCACACCACTCATAATAAATATTGGTTAATGATATTTTCCCTTCTCCCATATATTATGTTATTCCTAACACCGATCACCAACCATATTCTTCTGGTGTAGGCTTGGGTTAGAATAATTTCAATATTCCTTAAAATTGTAAAACTGATGTGGCGGTGAATTCTATATTCATTTTTCTCCATCTCATTTTTTCTAACTTTATCCCATCACATTAATAGTCAAATTCATGATTTCCATAACTTCCACTTGTAAAAAATTTATTACAAAAATAAATAAACTCCTCCAATATTCATCCCATTCATAGAGAAGAAAGGAAAGATTATCTTCTTCTAACCATGTTTCTTAGATTTCCATTTGAACAGCATCATCCTTTTGTTGTCAAAATGAACATATTTATATGTAACTACAACCTCTATTTCAGATGTCATTTCAAAATGCTCAATATTTTCATAGCTAAAAAATTACCATTTGGATAACTACCATTAGTAAATTTTCTTTAAGACACTGAATAATCGTTCAACTAGATATTTAGGATGGATGATAATTTCCTAATCATACCTCACACATCCTAAAAAATTGGCTTCAATGTTAACAAAATAATCAACATACCTTTTCTTCAACTTGAGAAACTCTTTCTCCTCATTCATACATAATATTTGGGGAATGTATTTGAAGAAGAATGTTTTCATAAACTCATCCCAAACAATGGAGTAAATTACAACATTTTTCCTTATATTATTGATTATATTCCACCGCTAGTATGATTTTACTTATAAATGATAAACATCCAAAATGACATTCTCATGTTCTGGACACTTTATAAGGAAGAATATATTTTCATCGGTATTGATCATTTTTATACAAAACGTTGATGATAATTCAAACTAAATGATGGTGGAAGTTTCCTCATCAAATAATCAATATAATGTTGTTCCATCCTTTACTAAATTGGAAGTCCATAATTATTAATATATTGATAATGTTTGGTGATCATAACAACACAATTTTTCATTATATCCCCCATATAATTTAGATGATTAGGAGAACAATCATTTAATTTCCCATAACAATCAACATTGACATGGTACCTTTGGGTTCCATCCATTGACTAAAACTAATAATCATAGAGTAAAAAACAATTATCATATTGTAGAATAATACAATAATGGTAATCCACTTATAGGATGCATATATTATGAAACCTTCTTTAAACAATGTGGAATTATTTTTATCCTTGTATATTCATATCCATCTTATTTTGAAATCCTTTTAAAAAATTTGTGAACATTTTTTGAATTTCCAATGAATATTCCAATGTACTATCAGATCAGGTTTGTAGCAAGGCCCGATAGAGTCTTATAGTTCCAGATCAAGACAAGATCAATATGGTATTTTCAGGGTTATGACCCCAATGTAAATATTTTACAGATCCATATAAACATATAGTATCCATATGTGGATGTATTAAGAGGAAACCACTCAGTTAATCCTTTATCAAAATTCCCTGACTTTTTCTTATAGTTTTGATAATGAATAGGCTTATCCTTAGAGGCATGTACCTTGGGGTATAATTAAGGTTTTTATAATATTATTTTATAAAGGTTAAATACAATATTTCTTTGATACCAGCTATATAACCCCATTATTTTCATACAATTACATTACATCACTTTTTCAGAACATTTAGTTAATTACAAAAATAGACCGCCAAGGACTGTATTACATTATTTCCTTTGGAAACATGGGAAAATAAACAATGCTACATACGTGTGCTACATTATTTACCACTAGGTTTTTCATTTCTAGAGTTTTTCTTAGAATCATAATACATAATACATATCTTCATCACCTATATAGGTGAAGAAAAAAAGAGGTGATCCAAGATGCCCAGTAAGGGTAAACAAGGAATATATGTAAGTATAATAATAAGCATAAGGGTATGATAATTTCATTATAACGTTATAAGATCATACCCCAAATATAAAAGATCATGTACATGAATTAAGGAATAATGATTATAATATCATATCAAATGAATTTTAAGGTAATGAAAATCATAATCCATGAAATCATAAAATATGAATAATAAATAGAATTTTGGATGGAACATTATAATATAGAGTAATTTCCATAGTATAAAAGGAATTACTGGAAATACCATATTGGTTGAATGGGTTGGCTCCATAAACCATCATTGTAGTCATGGTTCACTCCCATGACCATCTATGTTTTCAAATTTTTATCCCAAGACCAACTTAGCAGACAATTTCATTTACAAAACTGACTTCACCCCCAATTCCATTCATGTATACCACATGAGATATAAATATTTAACCAAAAAATTAGAGGGAGATATAGGTCCCACATATCTTAGAATGATATCATACACACCTTTTCAACATGACCAAAAAAATTTATCATATCTATTTCTAATGATTCTTTCAATGTGCTCATTATCACATCAACATGTTGACTATCACCTAGAATTATGTCATTACCATGGCGGGCGACATTCATCACTCGTTCTATGATGTATTATCCTTTATTGAAATAGTATGATGTGATGTCGGTCTCTCCTTCTGTGTATTTTTTCAGAGAATTCATTACCTTAAATGGGACTCCCTTATAGATTAAGAAGTTCGTGAAACTCATTACTAGTGTTATCTAGTTGTGGGAGATTTTTAATTCTGATACTTCTCTCAGGACATTATAAAGAGTCATGTAAATGAGTTAACTTTTTGTAAGGAGAGTATTCAAGATGGGAATCGATGGAAGGTATGGATGATGAAACATTGGAACACCTATATTCTTCCTCATCAAAGGGAATCTCAAGGGTGAAGAATCCCAAGGCTTCCCACATCGATATGGGGTATCTTATGCCAGAGTCATGTCTCCAGGGTTTTCCTCACCATACCATATTTTACATAGGGTATGACGTAATTTTATCATATAGTGTATAAGTATTAGAATAATAGAAATAGTTTTGAGGGTGGATCAGATATGTACATCCCTGTGATAGAGAACCTGGAATGTTCGTTAGATAGGTGGATCAGAAGCCCTATTAAAGATGGATCCAAGAGTGTAATTTCCCACAAAGGGAAGGTTTCACTATATGAAATCTAATATAAACACAAAAATGGTGGATCCAAAGGTTGACCCCATATAGGGGGAAACAATAATTATCATTGGCTTGGATTAAACCTCATAGAGGCATCATACGTACCATGTTCAGGAGATAGAGATCAAAATACCTGTTGTTCTAAGGGATAGTTTTGGACCAACACTTGATTATTGGTCCATTAAAAGGGGATCTATCTTCATTGAATGATTATGGAATGTGTAGGGATTTTTCATTTATAATTTCCCAAATTAATGGCGTAACTCATCGGGATGTGGCAGCGCGAGTAAGAATTAGGATGAATGATGAAGGGACGTTTAAAGTTGATAGAATAATTTGATGGAAACCAATTAAATATGATGGTGTTGGGATTGAAACTTTAAGAGGTACCCTACATTTCTCAAACGGATTGGATGAAAATTCAATGATGTTTTAACGGGGATTTTGGGACTTATGCATGGCTAACGGCCATGGAGAAAGGATAAGAACACCTCATCGAGGTGGATCAGAGGGATGTTTCCCAAAACGGTTAAATATCAAATAATGAGGGTGAATCATAGAATTGGATCACCATAGTTTTCCATTAGTTGGGCTTGGTCCTCCGAGAGGTATCCTATGTAGAAAGTTTTGGAGACGAGGATCAAAAACTACGTACTTTGTTGGTTTGGGGCTTACACATGGTTAGCAAGCCATGAATGATGAATATGGGGATTATCCTAGGATGGATGCATGATGGAAGGGTTTCATGGTCTCTAATAACATATAAGACAACATGAGTCAGGTTGAGTGTGAGAAATAAGAGGAAATAGTAGACCAAAATGTCATATAGAAAAATTGCTTTAGTGAGGATTGTAGCTGGGATTATGCATGATCAGTGGCCCATGTTGAAAAATACCAAAGTGATAGAGATGTTGTATTTAGAGTTCCATTTTCCCATTGACCCTTGGTTCATTTCATTCATATGAGTAAATGAGGAGAAAGGGCGAGACCTCATAAAATAGTGGTCGTTGGATACCACCTGGATAGAACCCCTTCCCCGCATTCATACACTACTCAATGAATGTAGGATATCATTCTATTTAAGAATGATAAAACATATGCATAGATGAGTAGGTGGGGATAATTCCCATGGAGGGGAAGCGCATGTTAATTTCATGGGGCGATTCTACAGTTTAACATCATGTGATGAGGATAATGGTTCTTATTGATTTAATGTCCTATAGCTCGAAAGATAAAAACCTTCTCCTCACTCTGTAGACTAACATGAAAAGTGCATTTCAACCCTTGGGGAGGGGAAGCAACCAGAAATGAAGTATTCAATGGGACATAAGAGTGGTCGATATAGGTTTTTATATTAGAATATCAAAAAAAGATAAATAGAAATTTTCGTACCTATGTGAGGAAGCATTATGAAGAGAAAGGCGACATGAAACAGCAGGCAAGGAACCATGAAATCCCTTTTCATAATCCTGGAGGGATTTACAGGAAAGTGGTTTGTTGAGAAAGGGGATCACCAAAAGGAGCCTAGTGAATAATGTTATTTGAAGAAGGAATGTTTCTTCATGAATGAATGGATCTTCTCGAAGGAATCGTACATCGTTAAGGCAGGTAACTTCACAAAGGAAATGTTATTCGTGATGGAAATGACCTTGTGGATCATATCACCTCCTTGGTATAAGTATTATTATTAGGATAGTTCACCGCATTGGATTAATTCTTTACCATGCCTCAAGAAAACCGAAGGGGCTACTACTTTCATGATGAGAGGAGGTTATCATGAATGGGAAACCATACCATGGGTAGGGTCCATGAAAAAAATAGGAAATAACATTTTTCATTTCACATGTAACTGGAGAGATAATTCATCTATCGAGTTCATGATTCTTGGGGGCTTCACGAAATGAGAGAATGGAAGGTGAATGGTAAGGGTAACAACGGTCAGTGGGGGTGATAGACGGTTATTTATTGGCAATTGGGTTTCATGATGCTCATGGGGAATATCTTGGAGAGAAAAAGGGCTTCGTGATGTGGCTTCTCTCCATTAGATATCATGACACCCACAAAGGAACCATTCAGGAGGTACTAAGAAGGATCATCTTGGAGAAAAATGGAACTACAAATTATATGGGATTAAATGGACTCCATCAAACTCATGAAGAAATTATCAAAAAGGAATTCATTGTGATAATTGAAGGGGAAAAAGGGTGTCGTAAAGTGGTTGGGCTCCATCAGACTTCATCGAACTCATCTAGGTACTGTAAAATCAGCTCTCAAGGGGCTCTTCATGGGGTAAAATGTGTTCCGAGAAGTGGCAAGTCTCTGTCAAACATTGTTTGAATTGCAGAGGTATAATCAAATTAGCTCTCGCGAGGCTCTTAAAAAGGGATATCCGCAAAATAATCCTGAAAAATAGAATCATTTGATGAGTTATGATGTCATTTGAGTCTGAATTAGATTCAAACCATCATTTAATTCTTCCATTTTTATAGTAGAATGATTATCTATGCCAACAGATTCCCCCCTTACAATAGCATTTTATGGGAAATAGAGGGTCAAATTTTGAGGGTTCATCACAGAAAATCATGGATGGTAACAAACCTAGATCACGAGGTATGAATGAATGATGCACCATGATTTTGGTCATGATGATGGAGCTAGTGTATCCAGATGAGTTATTTTGTGCCAAATTCCCCTTGAACAAATCTTTTAAAACCATGTTCCTTTGTCATTTTCTCTATGAATGTTGTTTAGAGAATTAGAAATAGTGATCCATTTATCCTTTCTAACGCATTCAAATGAAAATGGGGATTCATGATAGAGCTTCATGATAGAGCTCGACAATAGACCTCTAAGATCAATATTATAAAATGTTCTATGTCTTGTACTGGTGGAATCTCGCGAAGTTGCTCATGAGGTTCCTGATAACATAGCCTGGATGGAATTAACGGTGAAAGACATCTCGATCATGGAATATTTTTGTAGTCATTCCAACCACGAATCATTAACAGAGAAACTTTATGACACCCAAAAATACTCTTCATTAGGTAAAAGACTACCAATGTATGGATTTGGCTTGTGATATGATGTCTTTAACCAAGAGGAAAGCATAGATGAGATGGCCTATAGGTTTAGAAGCACTCCATCGATGATTTAGTGGTGTAGGTATAATTATGGCCATATCATGATGGACCATACCCCTATCATAGTGGAATGACTCTAAAATCATCTCAACCACATCAATAAAAATCCATTAGAGAATAAAAAAATCACTTCCAAAATACAGGAAAACCATCAAGGCAGGGATTGGGAAACTAGAGAATGGGTGGAGAAATAGATTGGATGTCAGATAGGGTGGCCTTTTCATGGATAAGTTTGCATGGTATTACTACGTGTGGGCATCTTGAACAATTATTTAGACATTTTTTTGTTGAGTATGCATATATAAAGAATCACAGGATTCCCAATTCAATTTGTCTCAACTAATGGAAATCATACTAGATGTACTAAGCATGTGGTCATCAAATACCAACATGTTCCATCTGCATCATGGGGGGATGGTATCTGGTTATAAGAACTCCATCAGATCATAGGAATCCTGATTTGGGGGGAATGTGTGATGAATTCATCCCTACTGAGATTGCAGGGGAGGATGCACAATTGATTTCTCTTCTTGTGAAATCATTTCTAGTCCCGGTGTCAGGATCAAAAATGACAACCATATAATCAAGGATGTTCAATTCCATTTATGGTTCATTTAATTTCTTAAAATTTTAGTCAGTCATTCATCTAGTAGAGAGTAAGCGCCCATGATACAACTAATGTTACCACACAATGATACAAGGGGAGCTCAAAGAGGCATTTACTTCTCTTATTGGCATATTTTTTTCGGATGAGAATTAGAAATTATTGGGAGACAACATTAGGGATGACATAAAATAAATAGTTAGGTTATCCAAATTCATTTTAGTGCTCATCTATGTATACAGTATTCTATTGAGGGATACAAACATGGGAGCACAATTGATCACATTCATCTTGGTGGCACAACGGGCCAGTGGTATGCTCATAAATCAGGGTATACCATTGATGGAAATGTTGAACAAAATAGATGGACACATTATTCATGGGAAGATGAAATTTTTTTGTGTGGTTCATTATGATTATCATACAACTATGTCACAACACTAATGGTAGGTTATGAATAAATTAATCCCTTCTCTCTACTAGGGATAAACATTCGACTTGAAATCCTAAAAATTGTGGGGAGTTTCCCACTCAATCTAAGTTTGGTGGAAACATTGAGTAAGATGGGGTGAGCATACCCGTTCATTTTTCACACATTAACTATGAAAACGTGAGGATTCACTGAAAAATGGTAAATACACTATAGAGAAGCAGTCATATCCTTTTTCCTTTCATGGGAGAGTATTAGTTGTGTTGGTGGACATTGAACCAATATGTGAACCATACACTCCACACTGATTTTCAAGGTATTTATGATACCTATAATGGTTGACACCAAGGGATTACCTAGAAGTTTTCCATTAGGAAAACTCATGCATTATTAGTCATCTTTGGATAATGTTTACATACAAAGAAAGGCATATTTGGAAAGATCTACTCACCCTCATCACTTCATTCAAGCAGATTCTTGATTATGCTTATAGCTAGATAGATACTTGCCTAGGTAATTTGATATTGTAGCTAATGATTCGGTCTAGTAAATTAATAGTCCACATGCCTCAAAGCTAGATTCATGTGGTAGCTAGGTGAATTATTGAGATATTTTCTAGAACACATCACGGTGACGAGGCAATGAGATGAAGGGTGGAAAATTATAGATGAATGTTGACTGGATGTGAACAGAGCGTGTAAACATTTCTAGACCATGGGATCTAACCATGATGACCCATGGATAAGGGGAATCCTAAATGGGTTCCATAAGATGCATCCTTAGTCTCTTGGTGATAAATTTTGATTCGTGGAACTTCCTTGTTATGTTTTATAACTTAATGCATGGAAATCCTGTGACACTTACATAATGTTTCACAACATAGAAAACCTTTGGGTTTACATGAAAAACTATAGGACATAGAAAGAAGGGGTTATATTTTACAAAGGTGGCTTCAATTAATCATAGGATGTGTTGAGTCAATTCAGAATGTAATTGGAAGAACTATTGCATTCTCAAGGCATCAAACATTCCCATGATGAATCGAGTTGGGGTGCTGCTCAACGTGAATTCACCTTGATTATTTTAGCGGCTCACCTAGTATAGTTATTCCCCATTACTAGCCATTAAGATGAATCCTGGGGGAAATATGTAGATTAATAAGTTCCTAATAATGGCGATGAGTTAGTATCTTCAAGGGAAGACACTCTAAAAGAATCAGATATATTATCCTTGAAATAAACATATCTATGTTGATTCTCTACATATATTGAAGTAATATCTAAGTCACCCCCTTGTTCATTTATTATTATCACATCATCTCAGTTCCACGATTGAAATTCACTAATGTAGGGGGATCTTGGGCAATGTGACCATACTGTTGGGGATGTATTGCCATAGACGGGTTTGAAGGACCACAAATTGTCCCCACATTCATAGAAATTGTGGTTATAGAGTCCGTTAGAGCTGGAGAATCAAGGTTGGCCTCCATGGAATGATCAGAACCAACAATAATATATGGGGTCCACACCCTAGTATCCTACTGTTGAAATTCTATAGGTGAGAGCATGAGAAATCATCACATGACCACATTATGTTTCTTATTACGCAGAATCATAATTGCTATCCTCTGAGACAAATTTAATGATATGGATCAATTATGTATAATCCTTAGTTTGAAAATAATTTCGATGGTGTATATCATGTGTGGACATGAGGCCCCTTTCCTGATACAAATTCTAGTCTATATGAAAACAAGTATTCATGTTGACCAGGACATGGTTTGTAATGAGGGATCAATTGTGATTGCAAGTAACATCATGGGTGTGTAGGAACTTGGATCTATCAGGGATAACATCCTTAAAATATAATCAAGCGATGAAGGCAATCATGATGCCATGGAGCCTGACCTAGTGGATATGATTCTATTGGGAGGTCCTATCTCTAAGCATCTGGATGTATTACTAGAATATGAAACTGTTGATTTGGTAGAACTTTCTGAATCAAATTTTGATGCATCCAATAGGATCCGGAATACCTAGTGTTGATCATGGATGTTGATTAAAGAATTCATCAATAAATCACAATAGTTTCAGTGGAATAGCCGAATGTAATCACTCCTCATTTGGATAAATAGTCTGCAGGCGTGATTAAATTCACCATCTATGATCAGTTCCATGAGAGGAATTGAATACAATTTAATGGTCATGTTTATTGAAACATACTCTCATTTTAATGTCATAGAGTATAGTCCATAGGGTCCATGTTTAACATATTTTATGTGCGACATACATATGTAGTTCAACGTCTTGCAGGGAGGAACAAATTTTCATATTTTTTTTTACATTGTGGGATTAGGAGATGGAAAAAATTAATTTATGGTCATAAATTTCAGATCGTAAAGTGATTATATGTGAAGTGTGGAACCATAAGGATACATGATGACAATTATGATCAAATAGATCCATACTACAACACAAATTCCCATGGAGAGAACAGTAGACCAAGAGGGCATAAAAGGTGTAATTATGGTTCTACGGCTGGTCCCAAGGAAAAAGTATTCAGGCATCTCTATCTATTCTAAAATGTTAGGAATCATTCCTTACTTAGTTCATGATGATGGAATTTTAAGGTACCAATGCCTAAAAGGGGGCAGATATTCTCCCAAATGAGAATATTGTGGTCGTTGCGCAGTCTATTTTCATTCCACTAGGTCAATAAAATAAAAAAAATATTATGTCCATAGTGTTAAGTTTTATTAAAGGGGAAATGTAAAGTGTGGGAGCATGAGGAAACCAGAAATAGATCGTGATGAATTAGATCCACACCAAACCCCACATTCCCAAATGATAGTCAAGACAATGGGGCTGAAAGGGTGAGTCAATAACCTTTCGACTGGGCCTGTGGATGATATGCATTAGCATCACTACGAGTACCATTAATATGGGAATCAGGACACATGTTGTTCTTGAAGATGGAATGGAATTGGTAAATACTAAGGGGAAATGTATTCATAGGTGAAGACATCATAATGTTGAGTAGCTTATTGTTATACATCTAATATCCAAAATTAATAGTTTAACATTATATGATAAGAATTGGGACTATTATGTTGTTTATCGTAATGAATTAAGGATGTTGGGGATGTTAGATTAGAGTTATATATCTCGTACCATAAGATGATGCCTCCAATGTGGGAATGTGTAGTGAAACACTATGAAGTTACCCATCATGAGTGAGTATTCAATAGGTAAAATGCTGCACAACTCATTCCTCAAGGTAATCAGACACATATTTTGATGTCATACGGCTTGGAAATTGAATCTCAGTTTACCGTTGTGTTCTTAGGATGTAGATTCCTTGTTCCAGGTCATAATATTTGGACCAGAAATCTGATGTGATTCTTGTATGTTCGTACAATCCCTACTAAAGAAACATAGCTCATGTGAGTCTTGCATCATGTTTGAAACAAGGGGCATAAAGGGTTCTTAAGACACATTGTAACCCTTAACATATATATTTAGAACTGGGTTATGGGTGTCCCAATGATTCTAATCGACCTAATTGATTCGTAAAGGTGCACAAAAGGGTAACACTGAAGTGTATATGTTCTATTTGGATATAAGGATGTGAAATATTATGTCAATCACATCATACAATATATGGGATTCAATGGGGGTTGTATAATGGTTGATAATAACTACTAACTATATTCAAAATCCAGAATCGATATCTTGTAACATGGATGTGAACCAAAAAATGATGTTTAACCACTGAACATTTTCAGAACGTGGGACATGTCTATAAGATTCATCCTAATTATTTATGGGAATTGTCCCAAAATGGTAGGAGACCCATAAGGCTATTCATCATACCATTATAGTGTATCATTAGACATAAAATATGACGGGTACAAAAATAGGGAGACACATAAGGCATGGAGATAATTGAGAGGATTTACATGACATAAATAAACTTTACGTGTCATGCCATAGTGCATCTGATCATGCTAATAAGGTATATCAATATAGGGATCCAAACCACTTCTCAATGGAATAATCCTCAAATGATCTCATGGATATGGTATGGTAATGAAAAATGTTAAATTTCTGAGGAAGGTGGATAAAAAGGGGGTTGATAAATAGGGGGTTGGACCCAAAGACAAAATGGTCGGGTGTTCCTATGTATCCCATAAGTATGGGATATAATCCAAACATATTTCGTGGATATAATTTAGTTTAACATAACATGATAATGATGAAGGTTTCTTGTATTTTATCATCATGAGACTTGGACACTAGTGATCATAGTGTCAGGTTGTAGAACTCAGACCATATGATGAGACCATTATAATCGATATACACAACATGGAGAGGTATCGAACCCGATGTTAGTAGGGATCAAGGAGAACTATTTCCACATCACTTATTCCTGAGAAAGTGGTGATTAACTTAGTCTAGACAATAAGACAAATTTTCCAATTTTTCCTATGTATCCCATAATGATCTTAATCAATACACAAAATCTTTTGGATACACATGTAGTTTAACATCATGTGGTATGTATGAATGTTGTGATGTAGTATATTGTGATGTGGCCATGATAGTGGGTAAAAGGGTATCACATAGAGGATAAACATGGAATGGAAAAAAAGACCTGACATCAATGGAGATTGCTGATATACACACCACTACACACACTCCCAAGATAGAACATAGGATAAGGGGTCGAATGTGAAAAATTAAATCTCGACACAATATCTAAATATATGGGTATTTCTCCATATCCGATAATGATATGAGTCTTTCCACGAGTATTTATAGAATTAAATGATTTTAACATAATTTTTTAGGGCTATAGAAGGGGGATCGTTTAAGGTTATGTAGGAAAGAGGGGTATTTTCTTTTATTGTCATGAGGAAACGGACATACATTCTATACAGGTTAACGTATTAGAGGTATGATAGAAAAGTTTAATGTCATGTGGGAAAGATATGAAGTTTTTATTATCATGTTTACTGAAGGATTGGTATCTAAGATTATGTTTGTCAACCTCATACCTGGATGTGTGCACATTTTATTATCAAGCAGGATTAAAATGGTGCTTTTCTCTGTTTAATGTTACGTAGGACATCATAAAAGTTGTACACCATGTAGGATGGAGAAGCACCATTTACTATCATGATTCTTAGACAATAGGGATATTCATTTATGGTCGTAGATCTAAGACCTGATTGTGAGCACAACTTGTTGTCATTCAAGATGATAAGAGATATTTTTTCAGTTTAACAACATGTGGGATGTAATAAAAGTTTAACATAACATAGGACGGGGCATCACAGTTTAACATCATGTTTCTTGTATGAGAAGTATATTACTTCATGGTCATAGATCTTGCACCATAATGTGTGCGTAGTTTATCATCATGTAGGATGAGAAAACTAACTCATACGTTGTACTGTTTAAGGAACATTTCATTATTAGGGAGGAGTAATTCTCTCATCATCCACAATAACCAATGAGTAAAGGCTGTTAGGGTAATCCTTGTGAATGATTTAGGGTCCTTTCCACATGGGATCCAACATTATTGGATTTATATTAGCAATTATTAAGGTTTTTAGAGACAATATATTGTCTCTATATATGAAGGACCAGAGTTGAATATTCCTATTTAAATCCTGATTTTTCAGGTTCTGGTGCCTCTCAAGGTTATGAAAGTCTTGGGCCCTATTCATATCAAGGGCTTCCATCTTATCTGAATAGAAATATATCATTGGTAGGCAGACATTTATCTCATCTTAATAGAATTACAATATTATTTCTGATATATTATAATATTTTAATTTTTTCAAAATGATGGAAACTGAATCTCGATAGGTAGGACAACCTCTGTTCTATACAAGATGGAATACAATGTAACATGGGTGGAATTTTGAGTTATCATCTGATTACCCCAGAGTGTGTTGGGGAGATTATTTGGCCAACTCCTCCTGTTTTGACTGAACATCTTCTTCATATTGTTTGAGATTCTTATTTTGAATGCCCTAATAAATGCATTTGCTTTCTCATGGTAGTGGGAAGTATGTTTGGACTAGATGTTTTACATGGGGTATAATTTCTTCTACTAACTTTCATGAAAATTACAGTAGTTATCGGTGAAAACCACATGAGGGAATTTGAATAAATGTATTATATTGGATCTCTAGAACTGAATAGTATAATGGTCCTTTGAACTCCTTTGGTGTAATTTCCTCTTCCTACTTAGAAAAGAGAACATTTTCTATGAGAATGAACCTACAATGTTAAGCTATCTCCAGTGGGTATGGTCCAAAGATGTTGAGTCCTGAGACTGAAAAGGGAAAAAAATAATTGGTTGCATGGAGGGGATCTAGAGTTAAATGTAATATTTTGGAATTTATTTGAAATGCATGGAACCTCTTGGAAAACATGTAAATTCATAGACCTTGGTTGGAAAAAAATTAGCCCAACCTACGGATCTAGTGAGAGTGTTTCGACCCTACCTTATGGGAATCGAAAGAACCAACATGAAATTCATGTATAACCAAGGAAATAATGTCTCTTGAATGAAAATGAAAATAATTTCATCAACAAAATACTATAGAGAAACATATCAATGACAGTACCACATAGGAGGGTGAACAGCACCACACGACGATAGAGTCCCTCACATATGGTTTTTTTAAAGGCATACTAGCATGATGGAGATACTCGAAAAAAGTGATTTTCTAATCATATTTTTATTATACTACTATGGAAGGGGGATCTGGGTGACCTCTAGTTGATAAACTGGTGAAAAGATGGATTACCTACTAGATTTCATCATAATCTGTATTGATGGGGGTGATGATCCTTGGATGTGCCACAGGAATGAATATAATGTCTCATTCATGCTCTATGAGAGAAATGGCTAGATCGAAAATGGAATCATCTTGACCATTCTATGAATGGGGGACATGATTCACCTCTAGAAGTGAAGGGAAATAGACCACGAGTTGGTGATTGTGCTTTAGTCGGGGAATGATCTTAGTCTTTCTGATGATATAGTCATCGTTGATCTAATCTATATCTAACATGAGGCCCCCATCACATGTAGGTGAGGAAAATCAATATAAAGAGCCATCTCGAGACATGTAATGAGAGGCTAATACTATACCTCAATGGTGGAGTAGCCTTTTGAAAACAATAATGAATATAAGAGGGTGTCCAATGTAGGTGTGATAAAGACAGTCCCCATGCCTATTTTGTTTTTTATGGGATCATTGAGCCTCCTACCAGGGGGACACCAAGAGGAACCATAAAGGAGCATCAAATAACATGAAATAGACTGATCCAATGAGAAAATGGTGACATGATGAAAATAAGGGTCTAAAGACTACTCTTTGGGGGTTTTATGGGAAACTATAGAGTATTATAGTACATATTCCTTTATGGACTTATGTGAAACTAATTTAATTCCAAACTACTGAAAAATCACCACGATTCCTACTGGATGACCTGTCAATATTGGGAGGTTCAGAATATACATTTCAGATCCACATGGATTACCATATAAATCACATGATGCTAAAAATAATGATGCAAATTCTATACTATGAATACCGGTGGAAGGAAACTATTCACGATACGATAATATGTGGTGTCTATGTCGAGGATCATGCAAATAATATAGTACAGACTATTATATATTCCTTCGTTTTTCATTTGGATGAGAAGGGAACTTAGGAATCATTCTAGGGTGGTCAAAAAGAGGGCCAATGAATTTCCTGAGATGAGTGGCATAAAAATTGAGGTTGTAGAAGATACTTCTTGATTTAATCAAAACTGGTCTAGCTCACTTCATCCCATTAGTAGATGGATCCTTCCATTAGGAGTTTGGAAAATGGCATACACATTCCATCCATATTTCAAATAAGTCAATGTATATATTCTAAGTGGTCTTGCAAGAGTCGATGTTCTCGATGGTTTCTCGAATCATGCATAGGACTTCTGGAATTAATATTAATATGGTTGATCTTTATACCACTATATATTACAAATAATATGAGAAAGATCTAAGAGGTAACCCCAATGTCATACTTCATGGGGTTCATCTTAAATTAAAGGGAGGAGAGGAAGCTAAAAACTTTTTCAATGTCTCTGATATGGTCATGAAACTAATTAGAGTTGGCTAACTTGTACTCTAAATATAATTACACTATCATCCTGAGAATAACCTTTAATATGAGGTTCATGGAATACTGATAGGTGGATCCTACATTGCTCAATCTGAAAGGCCTTACTAAATAGAAAACATTCCCTTATGTTTCACTAAATGTGGTGGAATCCTCACATTCATATGAACTTTTGATTTTATTATACCTACAATACTCATACATTAATGAAATATATAGGAATATTGTTGTGGAATCGATCATTAGATCTCTCATAGAATGGGGAAATGTGTTCCTCAGACCGTGAAGATTGAGATCCCAGAATTAGATGCATACTATAATCATCATGTTCTTCCTCTTGAGAGGAACAGTGATGGATTTCTACATAGGGTACTTGAATTCCATGACAATGTTGTCTTTGATGATATTATCAAAGTTAGAATTGAACATAGAACCATGACATGGGTCTATCATCATTGGATGTTTCTTGACCCCGCGGGGACTCACCGGGAGGCCAAGAAAACGAAGGGAGACCTGAGGGTCTATTCATGATATCCCTTCATAGATCTAGGAAAATATATCATGATGATTCATTCTGAAATCCATATAATTCATCTATTCTTATACTTGTATAGATTGGAAAATCAATGTGTGCCTCAGGTGTACCTTGGGGCCTAACTTCACATATACCAACTCATCAATGGTGGTGGATATTCCCTCTTCGAATGGGAGAAGATAATATTACAAATCCTTTGCATAATTTAGGGCGATATGATCACCCTGAAGAGGAATTTCATCAGAATTAACTGACTCGGTAGGATTCCTGGTGTCGACTTTAGTAGTGGCATCACCTTTATCAAGAGACTCCTATAATGTATAAAATCTAGAAACAAATGTTGTGGACCTGATTCCATTAGGCCTTCAACCAAGAGGTCCACTCTTAATGATGTCAAAATAGTGGTGGAACATCAGTATGTGTCGACTTAACTTGGCTCAGTGAAACCAAAATGTGTGATGTACTTATGTAGCCATAGGGAAAACATCTCAATACATTACAAGGGCAAGACGATCTGGTTTTACTCTAGCATATATTGTACATGAACATATGGAAATAATTTGGATTTCCTTGCATCTAGGAATAGGTATTCCTCTTATCGCAGATACGATGAAGTACTGTCCTGATTTTGGGGTTTTCGCCTCTAACCGGTGAATCATGAGAATTAATGCATCGTCCAAATCGATGCAGTGGTTGGCCACAGTAGAAGTGTGCTCAAACTAATTTATTGGAGCCCTATTTTCCTTACTGTTTTAATAATCATAATCTATGTAGTGGGATTGTCATGAGGAAAAAGGATAGGTATCACCTTGAATAACACCTACTTGAAAAATGAGGGAGTACATGATGCACTGGTGATATAAAGAAGAAACTGATGCATGTAGATTTATCCAGGGTCTACCCATTAACACATTATAGGTAGTGTCTTACAAAATAATCATGAACATAGAGATGGTAAAAAGGAAAACAAACTGGGTCTTTATTCTATTCATTCCACGCGACCTTTTCATAGTCCTATTATAACCATGAATCTCCATGTCAAATGGATTTAGAATTTTATTAGATAGTTCCATCTTATAGAGCATCCTAGTTGGAATGAGATTGATCATAGAAGGTGTGTCAAATAGACAATGACAGACCTCTATGCCCTTGAGTTGGAATGTGATGTACATCAGAAAAATGTTCTCATGTATGGGATAACCATCATGTTATAATGAAAATAATATAATGGCTCGAAATTATACTCTTTCAACTTCCTCAGTATGGATGGCCTCTTCATTTTCTACTTTAATTTCAAACTAACGGGGGATTTTCGAAACCTCTATGTTGGCCTCCTTAATTTTTTTATAGTAAGAGGGATTAAGGAATCAATATATTTTTCTGAATTTTGAAAATATTCTTAATCACATAATACATTCATACTAGATGAAAAATTCTATCTGTAGGAGGTCTCTCTCTGGAAAGAGGTATATCAGGCACCACTGGTCAAATCGGTGGATTCTAGAAGGTGATGAAGGTGTCCCACAAATTTCTAGGTAAAAAAACATCATTTTTATTGGTGTATTATTAGAAGACTATGTTATCATCATAAAAGGAAATGTTTGATCATGATGTGTCCATGGATTCTCTACCTGACTAATTAAAAAAATGGAGGTGGTTGTGAATCTAGTGAGATGGGATGAGAGGACTGTAGTTACTGACCACTGTGTCTAGTCTACTGTCTAGCCTCACTATCATGAAGAACATGTATTGAGGAACTAGAATATTATTTTTGAATATCCTCATTAATATGGGCTCGTTAACAATGGCATCAACCATGATAATTAGGAAGAACCTCCTTAAATTCCTCATCACTGAGGATCATATAGGGTCGACCGGCTTGGAAATATTTATTGAGGAAAATACTCAATAACAATGTAATTAATTATATAACACCAATCTGATTCTGGTGATAACCCCATCTCTGAGGTCTTGATATTTTCAAGGGTGCGATATGAGTTCAACACCGGTGGGGAGCTCCTCCTTCCCTTAAACAGATTGTACCTACTATTCTAAGATGTAAAATGATCAAACATAGACGAAAATGTAGTAGCTAGAGGAGATGTGGAAACATTAAGAGACTTGGGATGATTAAGAAGAAAACAGATGATACTATGTTCATGAGAAACTTCCATGTGGGTAAGAAATATTCATACATCGAAGATCTATGATATGAGAACTGATGCCTCTTATCGTTGTTCTTGCTATCATGATTCTTATAAATACATGACACCTATATTGGGGTTGGGACCAAACCGATGATATTATTAAAAATCAATACATGGATCCAATACATGAATATATAACACCAATTGATGATGTGTCTGATGAACAAATAATCAGGGAAATAGTTAAGTAAATCATTGAGATCAACCTCTTAAGGGTTCCTACATTCTGTAAGATTCAAGATTCCTTGATAAATGTAACTATTTAAAATATCCAAGAAAGTCATCCTAATTAAAAGATTATGTCTTATTTCTACTGTTTGGAATGGAAACTCTGGGGTTTGGGCACTAAGGAGGATTTGTAGCCTGATGAGGGGCAAGATCTTATTTATGTCACTTGGTGGGTGGTTCTTGATGGTGGTGGTGTTAGTTGATTCTATGATGGGAGATTCTATGCCCGAGATAGGGCCTGAGGCTATTTCCCATTGAAATTCAACAGAGGAGTCTATTCATATAGCAATTATAGTGGCATGGTGGCCTCTACCTAAGTTATGATAGTAGTCTCAGAGATGGTTTTTATCTTCATGGGAGTTTTAGGAGGAAAACTGAGTTCATGTTTATATTATTGCAATGATTCATCTAGGTGCTGAGCCCTATCAAAGAAATAATGAATCCCACAAAAGAAAATAACTAGTGATGAGGGAAGAAAAAAATTATATATTTACATTCCCCACAGACATCGTTAGTTGCTACTCTTGAGATAGCAACATATTGAATGAATACCTCAGGGCGTTCAACCTCGCGACAATGTACGCAACATGCATATCGAACCATTTAACGCACTTGAATAGGTCAAAAATACATCTCCGGTGAGTGGTGGAACTGAAATTATAAATAAAATACTTATAAAGATCTTATAAACTATCCACATACGTAATGGGTAACTAGTTGTACCATAAAAATGTATCCCCTTCTAGTGTCTACACAAAAAATAGAGCATAACAGCTTCCTTCTACAGTAGAGTTACAAAAATAGGCCCACAACTTGAGATATATTGGTTTAGGTGCTACTATGTGTCTACTATCTAGTTGAAAGAGGAAAATATAGGATTCCAAAAATGCAGGGGTGGTGGAATGTTGTCCACCCATTCCGAATATGGATTTCTATAAGGTTGGATCTCCACCAAGCGTTCCTCTTGGGCCTTGAGGCGGGTAATGAGATTGTCAATCATATCCTCCTAATAGGGATTCATATCAGGGATAATTTCATTGACTAATAGTTCCCTAACGTTATCTTCCACACATTATAAAATCTTAAAAGATCCTCAGTCAGCTAGTGGAACTGATAGAAGAACAATTAGAGGAGCTTCTAGGGGAATGGATTGAGTTGAGTCCCAAGGGTGATTCTCCCACATCTTGAGAAAAGTTGGTAATGCATATCGTGATCTCTTTCCACATGCTCTATTCTATACACTGATGGGGTGAATGTTATTATCATGATAGAGGGGAAGAATCTAGAAAACAAGGCCCTAAGACTTCACCTATCATCCCATAGGAGGAGATATGTTCTTGTATCAAGTATCATTGTAGTTGAGACGTCGTCCAACAATGATCCCAATAAGAATATCATGAATAATATTTTTTTTTGTAAAGAATCTAGAAGAAGGAAACCTTGGTGTGATCAACCACTATCTTCTGCACTGAAGTAGAATAATTTTATGGAGTAGAAGTCCTGGTTAGTTCATTAAAAATATTTGGGTCTCGACCTATTGGTAATGACATAGAATTCTCTACAAGGCCACGAAGCTACCTTTTTTAACATGTGGGAGAACTTGGGTGTCCCAATAGATTACGTGCTTCTCCAAGGGGTGAGTAATCTTCCTTGGAACCTATTTTGGTGTCCCTCTCCTTATTTGTTACGAACATGGAAATATTCACCATGATAGTGCTGGGATGCATATCCTTAATGTCACAAGGTAGGTCCCACTACCACATGATTGGGAAGAAGTGGAGAGCCTCATATTTGGCACCCAAAAATGGATCTTCATGTGTGGATACACATATTTTGTAATTATGTTGAGCACAATAAAGCTCTAGATACTTCTCTATTGATGTTCTTGGTGACTGCAGGGACATACAGGGAGCTGAGCTACAGGAAGCATGGTTATGTCTACCCCGAGACATTGTTTTAAAATGTCTTCATATTGTCCCTATATTTTTTTGATTATCCATCCATTTACCTGAAATGAAGAAATGAATCACCTAGTGGTTTCGGTAGAAAAAAATGAATTCTTCTTTGTTATGTGACAAAGGGATATTAGAATCAGGAACAAAAATTGGTCAGAACATCTCAGATAACTAGTCTATCGCAATAGTATCCCACAATCTTCTCCATTTAGAAGCTGGATTCAACTATTGGTTTCCCCACTCTTCAACTGGGGTTGGCCGAGGAACTATAAAAAAGACTGATATATATTATTGTGACAATGTACTTATCATTGGAGATAACACCGCACAAGCTAACAAACATTATTTGATTGGGTTGTCCCACTGGGGTTATACTGGCCTCATCCTCATGTCCCTGTAAGAAGGGGTAGCAACAAATACTTCATGAACAATATCAGAGTTCATTGTTGGGGGATCATGCTTTTCATGTCGTCTACCAAATCCAAAATAACTCTATGTATTCTCATTTAAATGTAGATAATGAGTCAGCCTATTGTAATGGGGATTAGATGGAAAGGTCAAGGAAGGGAGATAAATCTACCTCTTATTATATGCACCTATGGAGGGTTTTATGGATATCGTACATCTCACATTCTATTAGGAATAAAATAAAATATTGAGATCCTACCCCAGAATATGATGTATAGTATTGGAGTGATGGTTCAACCTTCGAGTCACAGTCCACATCAGTTTCAGAAAAGTTGACTAGATTAATAATGATTTGGTGGTTCTCATAATTCATAATTCAATGGACAAATTTTTACCTTCTACTTCATGATAGTTCTTTAGTTAAGGTCCTATATTTGACATGGGGAGGACCACCGTGCAGGTTGGTGTTGAAGAAGGTAAGATCTATACTAGAGCTTGTTATGTCAAGAGGAGGACCTTCATATTGGTTGGTGTTGGAATGGGGAGGACAACTGATTTGATGATCTGTGGTGAGAGAAGAAAAATAGAATTTTTTTAACAGAACATGAGGACCCCCATATCCCAGAGTGTATGTGCAGTAAGGGACTACAGGGTTGGGAATTATTTAGGTGGAAATATCTCCATCGGAGCTAATGAAATCATGGGGAGGACCTCCATGTCTCTTTCCATCGGAACAGGGATACCTCTGCACTAGTATGAAGTATTATCTTAAGGAGAACCAACATAATGATCGATCTGGTCATGGGGAGGACCTCTATGATGATGGGTGATGGGATGAGGATGAAATTTTTTCATTTCCATACTACTATGTGGATGAACTATGATTAAGAAGGAACCGACGTGAGGAGTGTATTTTAATTGAAGATATGAGACAAGATAAGGACCTACATATTTAGAATCATGGGGAAGGGGAGGACCTCCAGTTTGGGTGTCAATCATATAGGGAGGACCTTTTATCATATCGACATTGTTAATATGTGGAGGAACTCCATACTGAGTGCTAGCATGGTGAGGAACTACACATTGTATAGTGACAGAATGGGTAGGACCTCTATAATAGATATCGTTGTCACGGGTTGGCTAACAATGGATACTGATTATGCCATTGACTAAAAGATTCAACCCATCCTTATTTTAGGGTGGAAGGGGTCTTGATCCAGATCGAGCATTGACGTGACCCTTGTTAGCAATAATAGTAAACTGGAAGTTTACATTGGTGATGGTTTTTTCCACTGATGTTGTAGAAGATGATTCCCACTAACAGGAATATTCTTGATCCTGTGCATAGTGATGGCGTCGGGTCATATAGATTGGGGAAATTTGAGTACTGATATAGATTACTTATTCTTATGCAATAGGGACCAGTAATTTTGTATGCTGACATATACTAGTGGGTTCCCTCTTTAGTAGTTCATGGGTGGTATTCATAGCCTAAATGTCTCGAATGTCCCTTTCCTAATTATTATAAGGGAGAGAGTCCTAATAACATCATAGGGTGAGGCTCTCAAAATGGTTGAATGTTGTATTGGGGAGTAGTGGCTCGTTGTGTGATGCTAGTGGGAGGCAATGACGTCGAGGTATAAAAGAATTAGGGTAGTACTAGGAAAAATACCTTATGGTAATGACCCTATCATAATCTTATCATCAAACAAGAGTGTCTATAACCCTCCTCTTAACATTTATGGATGCTATGATGGGGCTTTGGTACCCAGTAGTTATGGTTGTGGATGATGTTTCCATTGAGGTGGAATCATATGGGACTATCTCATTATTGTTCCTCCATCCCCTACATCTACGGATAGTGGGAGGTTGGTTTCTTGTATCTTGGGTCCTGAAAAGTGGGAATATTCATCTATTAGTATGAATATAGGATTGAAATTTCTAATGCCACAATTTATTCATGTCTTCCATGGTTGGAGAGATGTGTCCATACTGAAAATTAAACAGACTGGAATACCTAATGATAAACATCCCTAAATTCTGGTGAGTGTCATGCTAGTCCCACTATTTTCTTGGTAGGGCCTGGTGCTGAATAGATGGATCTGTTAACACACTCATCTGTTGATTCCTCAGTGGTTATTATTCACTATAGTCACAGATGAACTAGTTTAGGTGGGGATCACCATTTCTTTTTCTTTATTCTCCCACGGAGTCATGAATAATCATAGTGACATGATGACTATCCCTCGACATTACCACTTTCCAAAGGTGGCTGAAATTTATCATTTATTTGAGGGATGTATTAACCATGATCAAAATTATATAACGGGATGGGAGTATCTCCTTCAATGGATTATTCCCCAAAATTTTTCACATAGTATGATTCTACCTTATAGATTAATACCTTGTTCGTGAAACTATTTCATAGAGACATATTTTTGTGGAAACTAGTTAATTACTCTTATTCTATCAATATATTTTGAAGTGTAAATTTGGGTTAACAACCTCTAGTTAGAGGATCAGTCATGTTGGTCATTGATGGAATGTCTGGATGATGAATCATTGGAATTCATGTATTCTTCTTCGTTAGCGATCTTCTCAAGGGTGTAGAAAGGAAAGGATTACCATGATTATGGCATGGTAAATTATTCCAGAGGCATGCCTCTATGGTTTTCCTTGTATTCAATTATTTAACATAGGATATTCTATGAGTTTAATTTCTGTAGAGGAAAGATCAGTTTATCTAATTAACTTGTAATGGTAGATCAGATAGGCACATCCATTTGAGATATCAGATGAAAACTTCACCAAATGGGTGGATCAGAACACCGAGTGAGGAATGAACCGAGAGTGGAATGTCCCCAAAAGGGAAGGTTGCACACTATTAAACATAATATAAATAGCAGGAAAGGTGGATCAGGGAGGTGTACCTCAAAGAGTAGGGAAACCAATGTTTCCCATTTTCTAGGATTGAACCATTGAGTGGAATCTTACATATCTTGTTTGGGAGATAGGGATTAAAACACAGGTATTTAAACACGATATCTTGGGGTATACACATTGTTAGTGGCCCATCATAAGAGGAAAATTGTTGGTTGAATGATTATGGAATGTTTGGTGATTATGCATGGTTGGCTGCTTGAATGAACAATGTTTTTCAACTGTAATATGGAGTCCCTATTATGAATCATGATGGATGTTGAAGGGTTTAGTGATAAGGATAGAATAAATTAGAGGGAAATGACATGAAAATGATGGTTTTGGGATTGTACATCATGAATGTTTCATACTTATCCGAGCTGGATGGGAATCAATGTCCATGTCGTTCTGATGGGGCATTGGGACATACATATGGCTAGAATCCTGGGAGGATTGATCACAACACATAAGAGAGGTGGATTTGAGGGATGTGTCTTAATAAGGGAAAATTTCACATCATGATGGTGCATCCCAAAAATGGAGCTCCATAGTTTTCTATTGGTTTGGATTGATACTCTGAGAGGTGTCCTATATACCAGGTTTAGAAGAATGAGATCAAAACCCACTCATTATGTTGGTTTGAAGCATAAACATGGTTAGTAGCCCATGATGGTGAAGGCTAGGTATTACTCACATATGGATTCCATAAGAAAGGACATCATGGTCAGTACTAACCTCAATTATGACATTAGTCATGCTTGATGTGAGAAACACGAGTATGCAATAGACCATATAGTTGTGTGAAAAAAAATGTGTCATCATGTAATGGAGCGGGGCATACCCATGGTTAGTGACCCAAGGTGACAAAGCCCAATGTGAGAGGGATGGGGTATTGAGTTTCCTCTATTCCCATCACCACTATATTATTTTACTCTAGAGGATTCAAGGATGAGTAAGGGTGATACCTCCAGAAAAAAATATAGGAGATTACAATAAGATGACAGCCCTTCCCCGATGGAAGACAATACTCTATGCAAGGAGGATCTCATTCCATGTATGGAATATCTCACTTCCATGGAGAAGAGTCATGGTGTAAAATACCCAAGGCATGGAACCCCATGTGCATTTCACGGAGTGAACCAATATTTTAACGTCTTATAGTGAGTACTATTCTTCTTAGTAGTATAATGTCTTGTATCATGTATAATAAGGACTATATCCTTTACCCTTTAACTTATATGACTATTTCATTTTGAGCCATGGTTTTTTGATGTACAAACCATGATGGAAAACAATGGGGTGAATGATCGGTCGATATTGGGGTCCAATTATAGTGGAATGAATAGATGTAATAACTATTACTGTACCTATGGAAGGAAGAATTAGGTAGATCAACGCAACATGGAACTTCACCTGTGGAACCATGAAATAACTTCACACAAGCCTAGAGGGAAGTTATGGAATGGGATCCATGATTCTAGGTGGATCACCAAAAAGAGAATAAAAAAATAAGGGTACTTTTAGAAGGAATGGTGCTTCAAGAACGAATGGTTCTTCACATTAGAAATGAGTTTCCTGAAGGAAAGGTGCTTCATGATGAAAAGGTTCTTCAAAAAATAATTATACCTCATGATGGAATGTTATTCTACAATCCTATCCTATCCATGGAATATGGATCATTATTAAAATAGTGATATGTGGAGGCTAAATTCCTCACAGAATTTTGAGAACCCCAAAAGGGATCCCACCTTCACGAAGGGTGGAGGTCATTACATAGGGCATACATAACATGAGTAGGGCCCATGAAAAAAATGGAAAGTATAGTTTATGGTGCTCAAGTACCTTTGGTGGTCCATTATTCTTTTTGGGTCACGATGATTGGGAGCTTCTCAAAACGAGAGATCACAAAGCGAATGTTCAGGGTAATAATTTTTATAGAGGGAAAAAGCTATATATTTATTTGCAATGAGGTTTTGTGATTCTCGCGAGGCTCATTAAGGATAGAATAATGAATTCTAAATTGGTTGGGCTATGTCGGACTTTTTTGGACACGTTTAGGTGCCATCAAAGTGATGCATTTCAGAATCATCAAAGAGGAAAAAGGGAACCAGGATGTGAATGAGCTCTGTGGACTTCATTGGAATTATGGAGGTATCGTCAATATAGAGTAGGCCGGGAACATCATGGAAGAAAAATGGAATTTTTAAGTGGTTGGGATCTATTAGAATTCGTCGAACTCTTAGATGTAATGTCAAAGTAAAGCTCATAGGTCTTATCATGAGGGATCTTAGTTAAGGAGCTCCATGATACATAATCCATTGATGAATTATGAGGCCATATGAGTTTTAATAGTTTCAAACTAGGCATGAAATTTTCGATATCCTTATAAAAAATATTTTTGGTGCCAATAATATCCATACCCATGAAATGGAATTGGTATTATAAACATGTAATCATATAACCTACTAAAAAAGAGGCAAGTTTCATAATCACATTCGAAAAACATGACCCATGAATGGATTATGGTTTCATAAGCATAGAACATATAGAAGAGATATTGGATTAATTAAAAAAATTTATCAAAATAATAAACTATTTATAGAAATAGTACGAATGGTTTCCATAGATCATAACCCCAATAAAGAATATAGAACATCAACAAATTTCATATTAGACTGAAAATTATTTTTGAAATATCATTTAAAAAATTTCTTTATAAAATTTTCTTATAGACATGGAATAAATTTTTTAAAACATTAAATATATGTTGAGAACATTTTTAGAAAACATGGTATTGGAATAAAATATATTTTCTTGTGATGCGATAAATAAAGAAAGGGGTTTCATAAAAAAACAATTTATGCATCCTATATACCAAATAGTGGATAAATGGTACCATTACATTAGTATATCACGAATGACCATATAAGTAAAAAATAAAGATAATTATTTAGAGAAGGATCATAATATTTAATTAATGTATGCATAATCCTAAATAATCATAAGAAACAATGAGATTATAAAAATAATTTATTATGGAATTGGAAATTTTGATTCATAATAAGCATGAGTGAATAATATTACATGAATCATATAATAAAATAAAAATATAATGATTCATGATATAACATTCCAAAGTTATAGTATATTTAATTCGTAAAAGAATAAGGTGTGTAGAAAAACATGTGTCTCAATTATGGAAAATTGACACTAAATGACCTTATAGATTTCATAACTTTTGAACTGTAAACCCCATGAACGAAATATAATAAAATGTACATGTAAAGAACCATAAATTTAATCATAGTAATATCATAATACATTTGTGGGTAGAATATACACCACATAAACAAAATGAGTTATGAATATGGATAAGTCTCGTAGAAATAAAAGGGAGAATATAATTACCCTTACCATATGTCTTGACTCACATTGCACTTGTCCAATCCTCATCTATAATAAATATAAGTTTCTAATAAATATATTTTAGAACCAAATAAAATTTTAAAATTCCATATATTATTTACATATGACATTATATTTCCCATTTATTAAAAATCCCATGTTACTATTATATTTTGGGTGATAACCTATTTGTTTTGTGTCTATGTTTGGAATTGACATTACTACTCCTAATACATAGAACAATATTTCATTATTTTAATCATTTACCATGAAATAAATATTATATAAATTCAGTATATCTATATATATATTTATAATAATCTAAAAAATGTAGTTATAGAAAATGAATTACACCATTAATTTATATGGTAGCTCATACCTACAACATAACATTGTTTTAATCTCTTTTTATATTTTTGGAAGAAATTTAAGTAAATGGTATATAATGAAATTATAGTAGAATTATTTTTTAATATATATCATTTAGTTATATGAAATACATTCTTTTTTTATTCCATGTAATGCATTAACCAATCACATCGCCTTAAGAGGCAGTAGTCGACACATCCACAAACGATGTTACCATATTCCCATTAAATGGAAATATTAAATATATTTTTTTGTATAATAATTTATGAAAAATAAAGACACAAAATATATAATTTATATCATATAAATACATAAAATTTATCATTATTACCAACCATGAAATTTGGTAATATAATAATGAATGACATCACTTCGTGAGTTGATAGTCTGATGTACACAAGAATAATTATTTCATATATTGTTTGATGGAAGTGTGTCTCACTAGCAGTCATATCATTCACATAAAAACATATCAACAAATTTAGGATACTTATTTTATTATATATTCATGTAAAAAAGAATAATATATGGGTTTGATAAAGAAATAAATCAAAATTTCTTATTGAAGGATGTTACCTCTTCTTTGGGTAACTCCTTTTGGTTTACATGAAATGGATTACATGGCTATATTTATACCAAAATCTAGGATTCGATGAGGAAGTTAGGGAATTTAAGATCCTATTTTATTAGGGATTTTGTGATAAAAATGGCATTGGTATGTGTTAAGAAGTGATGGGGGTGCCCTTTTATAGTGGAGGAGGAGTGACATTCATGTATGTATAAAAAGGTAAAAATTATTGAGAGTTCCACTTTATATCGTGTGCCTCCAATTATTTTACAATATCGATAAAAGATGGTAATTTGTTGATATATGTACAAAAATTTTATTTTTGACATGTATTAGGTTATTTTGCTCCTTAAAGTAATTTTTAACCACAATGTAAACTTGTTTTACCATAATCACAACAATTAATTAAAATTACTTTTACAAATAAAATTTGTCCAAAATTAAATTGAACTCATTAAAAATTTAATATTATTATATTTCTATAATATGGGGGTAATATTACCAAATTATAATTACATATTTTCCAAAATTATATTTCAAATTAATCTCACATATGTTTTATGAAAGAGGGTCTTTAAAGTAAATAGTTCTCATGAGTGAAGTATTATTGTATGAAATTTCAATTCAAATTGGATAAAAAGACCTAAATATCATTAAATTATTTTAACATAATCTAATTAACCAAAAAAATGATATGAATATATTACTTAACTATTTAAATAAATTTTATGAAATAACTATTATAAATTAATATTCAGTATTTTTCATTATTCATCCAAAAAATTATGTTTTTCATAAATACTCAAAAAATTCATCCTATGATAATTTAAACATCAAGAATTAAAAAATGTAGTTTATTTTATAAAAAAATTATAAAGGTATCTATAATTTATATAATTTTTTTCAATGAAGCGTATTAAAAGTAGTTCTTTTGATAAAAAACTATATTTTCAAAACATATTGACATTACCAACAATAATATATTCCATTATCAGTATTTTATAAAAATGAAAAACTGTTATAAATTATATTTTTAACGTATTTGTTATTATTCATATTACTATGTTTAACAGTTATGTTGAAATTTTCTTGTTTATAATATTATAATAATAAAATTTTCTTTCAAATAATCTGAGTGTTGTGTGTAACACATGCTAAGATGTTGTTTCACGGAGTGCACATTTAAATATGTGTAGTTTATAATGAAATATTAACTATGTTTATTATGAAACACAAGACATCAATGTAAATTAATTTATTTAGGGAAATGTTTCTAAAAAATTCAGGTTGTTATTGGTTTTATATTAATATACACTAACTCTTTATGAACCATTATGATGGAATGAATAGGTTAGAAAATATTATTAAAAAATGACCGATGAACACCTAGGAATAAATAAATGATTTATGAGTTTATCCAATTAAATATTAGTATAAATAATACAATAATTGGTTGAAATGATGTTTTCAATGGGGAATACATCTTATAATTGAAATTTCATTTTCAAATGATCATTAACAATGTTTACTGGGGTATTTTCATAATAATTTTAATTTTAATATTTGTGTGTAAACTATATCCTAAAAATGAATCTATTAAATATATTACCTTAATATATTCTACAATAGACTACATATTTATGTTTTATTTATATTTTAATAATAAATGTACATTTTAATGAAAATATATTTTTCTAGAAATAATGATCCTCCTATAATATATGTTTTTTATATTGATATCTCTGTTGAAAATAAATCATTACTTTCTTATTGAAACCTTTTCTTATTACATTAGTGAAATATAATTTGAATTCTAAGGAACAAATTTATTTGGGGGGGGTTGAAAATGTCACACCTTGATAGTTTATAATTTATTTTAATTTCATTAAATATTATATTTAATAGATTCCATCATAAGAACAACTAAAATAAAAAGAGTCATGACCTCTTATATGAATATTATAAAGAATTTTTTAAAATAAAAAAAATATAGTAAATAAAAAATTATTAAATAATTTTAATTTATTATAAAATTTGATTAAGAGAATATAATGATTTAAAAGATATTTTTTCAATAAAAGATGTTATATATATATTTTATTTCCATTTAAAATATACATTTTAAAATTATATAACTTAAATTTTGTTAAAATGTATTCATTATGGAATGAATCATGTCGATATTTTATTAGGGTGAATTTTATATATTTTTGAATAATAAATGATTTGTAGTTGAATTGTAAAAATTACTACTTTTTTAAAACAATGACTAGATAATGATGAAGGTAAATATGATGTGTGTTTCATTTTTAATTATTTTGTTCCCATGGTAAACATGTTCGAATGTCTCTGGATGGTTTTGGGGCTCTCAGGGGCTTATTCATATCCTAGATATCCAGAAAATGGGGAAATAATGTGGGATACAAGGATAGGGAAAATGTGTAACTCAACATGTTTAGGATACTTGTGCATTGGATATGCCATTTTGTTTTTCTATAACAATATGAGACTAGTCGGATGCCCGTAATGTGATTTATAATTTTTTTACCACATCCTTTCCCCATTTCTTGTGAATGTTATTAAAAACAATGGGGCCCCATTTTAAGAGGTGATGTTATGATTTTACCACAAATGGGTTTTAATAATTTTCTCCCTTTATAGTTCCCATTTTTATCTTGAAACACCCTTAATTCTCTTATTATGGTATCCTTCCTCTGTGGTTTATTTTACTAGCTTCCTGTTATAGTTTATATTCCTATCTCTTGTGCTATTTTGGTAGGATCACTAATTACCTCATTTTATGGCATTATCCCATTCATCAATTTTCGTCTATTATTATTCTAATCAAAGACTCATACCCTATGAGTGGTCATCTGTGGGCATATGGTTGGTCATTTATAATTTTCACTAAATGTTTTGGTGTTTTCATAGTATTTTATGATGTGTCGAACGACATACATTTTCATGTGATTCCAAAAAATATTAAGAGTATTTAATGTGTTGAACAATGTTTAGTTACTAATTTAGACATATGTTGAATTATTTATGGATGTTAACCTCATAAATTTATACTCCTTTGTTGAAGTGGAATGGAATTCCCATTATATATATATATTTATAATTTCCCAAAACAAAATCTATGTGTTTTTTATGACCCTTGTACCAATTTTAATTGATTGAATACATAATATTTTTAATAAAATTAAATTGAAATGTTTGGAAATCCGAATCCAAGTGTTTCATATCATAATTTTTTATGAATTATATAATTTTTACACTAATGGATAGATTGGGTCTACTAATAATAGAATCTTAGTGTTAATACCTCATGATTGTTATTAATATTTGGCCACAAAGAATTGTTGTTTAATAATAGTAATGGATTTTTCTAGGCATGGCATGTCACCCTCCTTTATTTTTGTTGTAGGTCATGACTTTTAACCTTGTTTACTTCTATATGGATGATGGTAATGAGGTTCCTTTTAACACTATATTGGTAGTTGTGCATGATGAATCAGCCAACCATATCAACTGGTGATCATGATATATCAATTTCTTATTTTATTCAACTATTGTAACCTTGCTGGAGCCATTGGATCTCTAGAGTAGACATGGATGCCTATGCTATGCCCTGGGTCAAGCTAGTTCCTAATATTCATATATATTATTCTAGATGTATGAACTGTATAACGTATATATATCTATACATAATATATATATATATATATTATATATGTTAAGATGATTAAACATACATTGACATATGTGGAAGAAATTATAGTCTTATAGGTTTCCTATAGGAACTTGAACTCAAGATTATTTATTTTATATCATTATTTTTTATTATTTATAACTGCACCCTACTATGCTTTATATAATATAAAAATTATTATAGAATGTTTTTTGGTGGCCTTATGAGTTCATATGACATTGTAATCGAGATTTCATTAACACCTGAGTAAACATCATGAATGAAATTATGGATAAAGAAAAGAACACTATCATAGAGGATTGATCCTTCATACATTTTCATGGAGCATGGGACCAGAGGACTGAGCATATGCTCATGATGGTAGTGGAGATACCTTTTAGTCTTTTTGAATTTCTTATATCATGATATATATTAGTGGCCCGTATTTACTATATTTATATAATCATTTTATGAAATCATCATATATATGATTCAACCAACAGATTTTGTTTACCTTTATATTTTATATATTGTTTTTGATTTTGGGGATGATTATTATAAATATTTCCTCTATTACATTCGTTATAATATTAATTTTCTATTTACGATGCATTTTTATTTATAATTACTGATTTTATACTCATATATGAGGGAACATTATCTACACCATGCATCCGTTAACCATTCATACAAGTTATAATCCTCTATCATGTGTGGAGGTGTGCGTGAGTCCACACGACCCACCATCATAGGGTACCATTTTAGTGGATTGTAGGTTGGTATGTTAAATTATGGTATCAGAGTCCTTTTCCCTTTTTTATTTCTATTTGGATATTAGATAGGTTACATAGAAATAATTGGATTTATCCATAAGCCTTTTCATTGTAGTGGTTATCATGTATACATGGGAAACCCAATTTACATGGGATATGTATTTTTATTAGAGTATTACACCTGTTATTGTTGAAATGATATCATTGTTGAGTGACACACATGATTTTTAATAATATTATTGTTTAGGTAATTGATACATAGTTAATTACTTGGCCTTGTATAAAAAGAATTTACTATCTCATGCATTATTATAGGTACATTAGGAATAATATTCATGGAATTTATCCATGCCACATTTACTTTCTCAGTGCGTAAGTTCCCAAACATTTTTTGATGTATTTTCTCTTTTATCTTTTGGATGAATTCATTTCAGTTTTATAATAGAACACATACAAAATGAACATGGAATATTGGGGTTGTTCGGTTGTCCTAGGACATGAAAGAAAGGTGAAAGTTAGCATCTAGTTCATTTTTGATTGGTTTCTATGAGGATAGAGTAATCCTTGATCCAAACCCATCATACCTAGATGAATGGGTGAATGGTTAAGAAAACCCATGCAAAGGAGAAATCCAAAACCTACAGACTTAGATAGAGTCATTCATAATTGTTATTGAATTTGATTTTATAACCATGTGGAATACCTAGGTAACCATGAGACATTACCCCTCATGGACATAGGTTAGAACATGGTTTGAACATGATTTGGAAAACTATGCGGCTAAAGCATGTGACCTTTAAAAAGATCTAATTTCTTGTCTTCCCCATTGCAATTTTAAGTATCATACTCATTTTCTACGCATTTCATCCTCCTCTAGATTTATTTATGAATCCATTCAACCCAAACATCCCAAAGGTGGTAATAATTCTATTTTATTCTATTTCGAGTGTCGTTGGTTGCGGATCGATTCTTCGGGTGAGTCTAATCCTTCCCTTTTCCTCTTTTGTAGATTAATTCTTGTGGTTATATTTTTATTCTTATTAACTTCTAAAAACCATTTTAAAGTGGATTCTAGGTTTAGTCACAAATGTGTGCTTTACTCTAGATCTATGTCTATGTATAAGGGTTTTTGGATCTTTAGATTCAAGGTAGGTGGACTATATTATATATCCCATAGTCATTAAATTGATTTGGTTCTTTCATGGATGAGTGTCTACTTCCTTATTGTTGTTCATTTGTTTTATTTGATAATACTGGGAAATATTGTTGATTTAATTATTTATTAAACCCCTCATGATCCCATGTTTTGTGTTGAGTTTTATGAGACCAATGTAGGGGCACCAATGGGATGCACCATAGAATTATTATGTAGTAAATCAAAATGTTAAGTCTGAAATTTATTTATGATATGGTGTAGCCCATAAAAAACATGTTATTATATTAATTTTGAATATATATTTATAATATTATGTTTTATCTGTGATTTTATAATGATATATTTGATTTTTTGTTTAATATTAAATGGGATTGAGAGAATTAAGTGATTCTTCAATGTGGGTTATGAATTTTACTTGAAATGATTAATTGATATAAAGCTTGTTAAATGAAAAATATTTTAATTGAGTATATTCTTGTGAGTTGATATATGTTTTTAATTGGATAACACATTGGAATTTATAATAATTTTAAATCGGTATATTATAAAATAATTTTGGAATATGTTAAACGGTTAAGGCATAAAGAAAAAAAAATTAAAATGATCTATGCAATGAAAATGGTAAATCTGTTAATGGGGTTAGGATTCATGTTAATCATAAATTTTGAATGATTTATACATTTGAATGTTATTTAATTTATTTTGTATTTTTCGTGATATAATATATTTGGTAATTGATAAATAATAATGTTCATATGGTTTGGTTAATGTAGGGTATTAGAGTTGATGATATTTTCTACAATGTTTGGTAAGGCAAAGGATCTAAAACCCACCACACAATCCATAGTTTGGGGAAGTGGATTGAGGATATATTATCCTAATATAATAATTTTATGAGGCTACCTATATTGAGGCTTCAAGGTAACTATATTGTATTTGTTGAAAAACGTTATCCCTAGAGAGTTAGTGAAATTGAATTACTTTCTTATGCATAGTAATTGATCACCTTATTCCATAGTGTAAATAATGTAATGCCTAACCCATATAATGGATGATGAATATGAACACATTAATAAAGATTATATAAGTAGTAAAATTGGAATAATGATTACAATTTTATAAGTGTATAATATTAACTAATGGGACCAATGTTATCTTTTATTTCAACTGTAATTTAATTATTATTTCAATGATCTATATATTTTTTCTAGATACATTATAAACTCCATTGGGGGTGTCCTCCTAATATGCACTCACACACTTCTCAACCCACCATTGCGTAAAAGAGTATATTTCATGGTTTCATGTCAGAACAAGAGCAATGTCCATATGTAAGGGAGTCGAGTTGGGAATAGGATGTGAATGGATAAGGATCCAAATATGTATTCATGATATTCTTGGGGAGTTTTCCTATATATATATATATTTTTGGGGTTTCCATCACATTGGGCATCGTTGGCATGACATGACATATTTAATTATTTATTAGTGTCTTTTACCAATTTTTGAAAAATTGTGGGTTATACATGATTTGGGTAATTTCAAATTGTTTCCATTAATTCATTTATTATTTGTTGTGTAATTCTCTATTAAAGAGGGTATAGTCTCCCCAAAAGACTTATTTTACCCTTACTGTTATTCTACATCCTCTAGTTTATGGGTAGTCACGTTTGAGGTCATATGGAGTCCCGACATGGGGAAATATTTAGTTAATTCCATGTTGGGGACGTTACAAAGTGGTATCAGAGTGGTTATTTTATTTTAAATAACTATCTGGGATGATAGAATAGAAATTAAAATGTTTTAGGTATTGGAAATGATATCATTAATTGATTAGATATCCCATGTATGATTGAAAACCAATGTTCCCAGTGTACTAATTTTTTTTCTTATTGTATTGTATTATAGTTGAATGTTATTTCAAAATTAGGTGGTGCACTTATTTTGTGATGTGACTATTTCATGAAATTGTTTGCATGGGGAGAACGAATCAAGGTTATGGATACTTGTATCATTGTATGAAAATTGAGATATTTGTGAATTTCAACTTGATAGGAACACATGGGATGTGTGTGTGGGACATGAAGGGTATGATTCATTTTTCATCCTGAAAATTGTAATTGAATGTCTAAAAAATTATGTAAATGGAAAAATAGAAAGTGTTTTATCAATGGTTAAGGAATTGTAATTAATTAAGGGGGTTTAATGAGCTTATATTTTATGTTTGATGGTATTTTAATAATTTATAATGATGTTGGTAATTAACTTTTAAGAAAGAAATGTGGCGAAAGGAAGAATTTTTTGAGTTGTGAAATTAGAAATGGTTTAAAAGGATTATTAAATGAATGTCTTCTGACTATGTAGGTTTTCATATCCATGATGGAAATGAACTTTGATATGAAAGGTAGAGGGATGTTTTCATTATTTGAAAATATTCATTAGGATAGTGTATTCTATATGAGTGGTTTATGTCCATTGACGATGAATATTATATGTAATCCATGGAAGCATTATATCATGTGTTCTAAGAGTTTTTTTTTCATTGTAGAAAATTACTTCATAAAGGTGTGTACTACTTGGGAGAGAAGTGGATATCATTGAGAATGGTCTATCAATAGATGATGAAGGAAATAAATTAGACCAAGACAATCAAGGAGAAGAGATGTTTCGAGATAACTTTTATCATTTTATGTCGATGACGGAGCAGGACCTAGGGTGGATCCTGCAAATTATGTTCGATATGACTAGAGAGTTTCAGTTATATCACACTAAAATGTTTTTAAGAGAGGATTATCCTAATTTATAAGTGTTTCAGATAGTGTATACCCATAAAAAAATGGATCATTTGGATAATCAAGAAGATTAAATAGTCAATTTGGGAGCCTACATGTTCCACGGACCATCAAAGTGCCATTGATATATTCTTCTTCAAACTAAGTAGGTTAAAGGAATATTATGGAAATACATACATGAGAACATTATATTAAATTTAAACCCAATGTCCATGAGACATGATCATTTTTAAAAATTTGATGATGTTTACACAGGGAAAAATCATTTAATGGATTATACAATTCGTTTCATGGAATTGAAATTCTTTTTTCCAGTATTGGCAAGGGATGATCCCATTACAACAAGATGTTATAAATATGGGATTATGTATGAAATTAAGATATTGGTGAACATATGTTATCTTAATAGATTTAAGGATATGGTGGATTGGGACGTTATCTCTGATGATATAATAAAAGAGGATTCAAGAAGTGGGTTTGTGGTTCCAGTTGGACGAACTATTGAGTGGATTCTTGAGGGTAGGAAGCATCATTTTGGAAGCATACACAAGAGAAGAAGTCTATAAAATCGTAATAAGAGAATATTATTCTATCAAGGATGTAATCATGTTTTTTCATATTAGTGTTGGAGGCTGATATAGATACATAGTCAGTGCCCCTGACCATTGGTTTATTGTCGAGCGTGTGGAAGAACATGAACTCTTTAAAGCTTATATCGTAACCCACACCAACTGGGCAGAGATGGAGGTTAGAGGTATATTTCTAGTGATGGTATGGTGTTGTTTAATCCATATAAGGAAGGTAGTTGGAGCTCTAATGGTCATACCAGTATAGGTGGTGGATGCGGCACTCTAGGGTGAGAGTGTCCACATCAGTAGTGTAGTGACATATCAGGAACTCAAAAAAGGGCCAAAGGTAGATGGGTAAGGAAATATTTCACATTTTAGTCTATAGCATAAGGGGGTGATGCTGGACCATCGACCATTCGAGGTATGATCCTCATTTATTTCCAAAATTCTAATGATTTGTTTAAAATAAAGGCATCCCATTCATGTATTTCTGCATTTTTTGTGGAAGTCTATGTTATAATAGTGTTATCATTAGGTGGGGTGATATCAATTGATAATACATTATGGGTGTGAGTAGAAAATATCATACAATTTCATGGTTGTTATTTGGAGGATAGTGTGTACCATTTATTATGGGATTTTTTCATTCTTGAGATATTTGGTTACAATTTATTTTTGACCATCGATTGTTTGGTGTTGTAACAATCTGACATCGACTGTTACCATTGTAGTGAAAAATCCATGTCTCATAAGGGAAACACATTTTCTATATTGGGGAATGGGATTTTCAAGCAGGTCGTGCATGGCCATTTTTTTAAAAAATGGGTAAAATCAGAACCAAAGTGGCATGTCTAATTCTTGATGATGAGTGAGTAGAGTATCTATTATTAACTCTAATGATTGATTAGTTCATACATGTGTTTCATGAGGGAATATTTGGGATTCCACCTGAGATGGTTGCTATGTTCATGATAGAGTTCCTACAGGGAGTAGAACCAGTTTCCATCTCTCTATATAGAACAAAACCTTATAAACATTAGGAGAATAAAACTCAGATCGATGAATTAGATAATAAAGAATTTATTTTTCCTATTACATCACCTTGAGGATATCTAGTGTTTTTTCTACAAATTCGTGTCAATAATTGTGGTTATATGGTTATTTTGGAAAGTTGAATCAGACGGATGTCAATATTATATACCCTTCTCCTTGAATTGATGATCTATTTCACTAGTTGATAGGGAAATCAGTTTTATCTAAGATTGATTGAGATCAGTGTATCATTAATGGAGGGTGATACCAACTGATGTGTTGCGGACTGCATTCCAGATTAGGTACCAGTGGTATGAATATTTTTTTATGTCATTCATGTTAGCCAATGTGCTGGGAATTTTTATGGCTTTAATGAACATAATCATTCATCCATATTTATAACCACTTCATTATTGTCTTTTTTGATGTCATATTGGTGGAATCAAAAACTCATGATTACCATTACAAACATCTCAATATAATATTTATTATACCGATAAACCATAGGATATAAAAAAAGATATCCAAATTTCATTTCCATATTGATATGGTAAATTTCATGGGTCACATTATATCATAGGAAGGCATGTTAGTGGATCTGATGAAAGTGCATGAAAATCATATCTTGGGAGCATACTAATAATGTTTCTGATATCTGCTATTTTATGGGTTTGGCATCTTATTACTGAATATTCATCATGGATTTATCCATTTTAGTAGTTCAACTTTTGGGATTGAATAATTAGAGAACCAGGTTAGAGTGGTTGAATGAGTTTGAGTGTTATTTCCAAGTGTTATAGAAGCACTTGTCTACCACAACGATTTTGATCTTACCCTGACTCAATAAAATGGTATATCATGTTTTCTGATGCATCTACTTTGTGCTTGGGGTAGTTTTGAAAAACTATGATCACTTTGTGGCATTTTAATACTTATAGTTGAGGCCTCATGAAAAATATTATTACACTCATGATAATCAATTAGAGGTAGTGTTTTATACCATGAAGTGTTGGAAACATTACTTTTTTGGAGAATGGTTCACTTTCTACATTAATCAAAATATCAAAAAAAAACTTCTCCCAGTGTGATTTAAATACTCTATAGTTAATATGGTATTGGTATATAAAATATTTTGATTTAAAGTTAGTTTACAAACTGGGAAGGGAAATTTTGTTTCATACAATTTAATCTGAAACACTCGATATCAAAAAGTTCATGAATATATTTTCATGGGGATGAAGATTGAGTTTTTTTATAATAGGCATCTAGAGTTTAATGATAACCAAGGGAAGGTGAACCTTTGATCTTCAGTAGTTGAGTTTTATGATCTAATCTATATCAATGAGAATAAGAATGATGATTTAGAATGATTGGATTTAAATAAAAGACTTAAACATGGGGAGTCACCTTTCAGGGGGACAGTTGGTGATAAAGGAGTCATTAATGTTCATGGTTGTGTCGTTGTAAAACATTTTTTTTGGTATATTTGATGCATGAGTTCTATACGTTGATGTGGGTAGTACATCCTAGTTTGAAAAAAAGTTATCACGGTCTTATTGGCAATATTTGTTTCCAAGGATAAATAATTTTGTTGTAGGATTTATGCCTTAATGTATTAACTTTTAGTATGTGACGTCTGATCATTAGGGCAAGTCATTTTCTGGTAGACAGTACACCTTTCATTGTGTAAATGGGATGTTGTGATGATGGATTTCAGAGTGGTATTTCTAAGGATGCCTTGTAAAAAAGATGTGATCTAGGTGGTTGTTAATTTATGGTTTAATTTGGATCATTTCATATTTATTCGATATAATTTCATAATAGACCGATTGGGTGACATATATGTTCGAGGAATAGTATAGTTTCATAGTTTACTATAGATAATAGTATTGGATCTTTTTTTTATTTCACACCACGCTTCTGATATGGACTATAGAGGGCGCTGGGAACCTGGGTATTGTTGAGTATTGATTTACACACACATATGGATGGATATTCATATGATTCCATTTGTGTATTAGAGGACATGTGTATGTAATCTATACACGCCTTTGGTGGATCATGGTTTTGGAATTTGCAAATTCATTATTTTTCATACATCAATTTTTCTAGGATACAATTCTGATGGAACAATTCGAGGCAACCTCTGGTAGATATGGGAAGAAGGATTGGTCCTTTGGTTTTAATTCTTTGTAAGAATGGTAATTTCCAAGAAGATACATTGCAAAAAGAGTTAGATTGTTTGTCCAGGTTGACCAATATCTTTTCATCAGAAGCATAATGATGATTTAATGAATGGATCAAGGACAAGACTATATAAGTTGGGGAGGTTGTAAGATCCCAAACATTTTCAATGTATTTTCTCAATTTAAATTTGGATTAATTACTTTGGGGTTCTTATTAAATAATTAACTGGTGTATGGTGATTATTGAGGGCTTTCTGGGGGTTCGAGACAAGACAAAATGGAGAAAATATCCATCCAGTTAATGTTTAACAGTTGGTGCGTATTTAGAGTTAACTATGCACCCAAATTGTGCTAGACTGGTGATGGGGTACATGGTTATGAAAACCCATTCTAGGGAGAAAATCCAAACCATATAGACATATATAGAATAATTCCTCATGGATGGAACATGGTTTGACAATCCATGATAAATCACTGTGTAATAGTGGGACGCAACCCCATGTGGGAAGATACTGGAACATAGTTTGCACATGGGTTAGAAGACATTGCGGCCAAACCATCTGCCCAATAAAAAGTGGAAATTTCCAGTCCCCCCCCCTCATGATTTTAAGTATCCCACATGTTTTTTACCCCATTTATTCATCATCCAGACATACTGACAATCCCTCTTTACCCAAACATCCCAAAGGTTGTTCTCCTTATATTTTATTCTATTTAGAGTGTCTTTGGTTTTGGATTGATGCTTCAGGTGATTCTAACCCATACCCTACTTCTCTATTCTATATTGGGGTTTGTGGTTTCATTATTCATCTCTTGAATCCCTAAAACCCCCTTTTTCCGGTTTAGTCTTGGGTGAGGAATCAAGGTGTTTTTCAATCTATATCCAATGATATGTTTAAGGGTGTGTTCATCATTATATTATTGATAGTTGGTCTACATGTCATATCCCATAGTCTATCCTTCAATTTGGTTCTTGTATGGTTGTGTTTATATCCCTCTTATTGTAAATTTGTTGTTTTTGGTAATAATGGGTAAAATTGTTGATTAAATTATGCATTGAAACCCTACAATCCCAATAGTATGAGTGGATAATGAAAACCCCAATTTAGTGCCAGTCATGGGATGTTACAATGATTTTGAAAATAGTAAATCGTAATGTTTTTCCTAAAATTGATTTTTGATATGGTAGATCCCATGACGAACTTGTTGGTATGGTAAGTTGAATTTAAAATGGAACATCATTAGTTATGTATACAATTTGATAAATATATTATGTATTGTTTGAATAATATTAAATTAGTTAGAGGTAATAATGTTTGAGTTCTGAGTGTTTTATGAATTATGCATGAAATAATTAAGTGAGCTAAATCATATGAAACGATAGATATATTAAATTAGTAAATAGTTGTGAGTTGATATGTGTGTTAAATTGTATAACATGTAGTAATTTATATGTGTGTGAATTGGGTTATTATAAGAGAATTTTGGAATATGTCAATTGATTAAGAAATAATGAATGAAAATGGATGAAATGCTATATACAATGAAAATGAAAATTTTGGTAATGGATTTGGGGTTCTTGTTAATCTGTCATGTTGAATGATTATGAAATGTGAATGTTATGTTATTAATTTTTAATGGTTTGTGATATGGTATATGCATCTATGGATAAATAAGAATGTTCACATGGCTTGGTTGTTGTGTGTTATTGGACATGATGATCTACACCCAATGTCGGGTTATATTGAGGCTCCAATCCTCACCCCACAATGCAAGAGTTAGGGAAGGGGGTTGAGGATATATACCAATAATATTTGCATTTAATTATACTACCTAGACAATGGATTTTTGGTATGTGTATTGTATTTATTGTGATATGTTATCTCCATAGATTTAGGGAACATTTCTTATTTCCATATACATGGTAACTAATCAGCTTTGGCCATAGTGTAAATATTTTAATTCCTAAACCATAAAACACATGATGAAGATTAACATAGTAATAAAGATATTATAATTGGTGAAATGGAAATAATGATGAAAATTTTTTTAGAATATAATCATAACTAATGTAATCTATGTTATCATTTGAATCTCGTGACATTTATTTATTACTTTCATGAATATTCTATTTAGACTGGATATTTTGAATACATTGTGAGTGGTAACCAACTGAGTTGTACTCACACCCTGGCTGGGCCTCTATTGTGTACCCGAGCAAATTTCATGGTTGTTGGTCATTAAAAAGGAAAAGGAAATAAGATAGGAAGTTGAGTTGGGTTTGGGATGTTCATGGATTAGCATCCAGACAGAGAGTCATGACCCGCTTGGTTAATATGGATATTTATAATTATTTTGGATTTTCCTTCACTTTTGGATCTATTATCACGAAATTAAATATTTATATTTTTATTTATTTCATGTACCATATTTATAAAAATGGGGGGTTATGCATGATCTAGTTATTTCATATATATTCCATTATTTGATTTATTATATGCCATGGATAACACTAGAAAAGAGTGTATAGTCTCCCCATATTACTTATTAGACCCTCACTACAAGATGGAAACCTTTGGCATAAAGGGATGAGTACATGAGTCATGTGGTGACCTTACTTGGGAAATGTTTAGTGTCTTCCATGTTTTGGATGTTATATAGTGCATTTCCCTGATGAATATAGTTAGTATCCAGATTATTGTATTTAAATGTGATAATTAATTTTTAATAGAATAATAATTCGATTAACAAATTTTTATACAACAAATTAAATTTATGTTTAATAAAAAAATAATACATCCACCTAAATATTTTTTTTCCATCATAGAGTGATGATGATACCATAATTGGTCAATTATTCCAGGTTTTTATTTCTAGACACAATGATTGAACAAATCAAAAAAAATATTTGATGATTGGATTGCTTTAATTTAAATGTTAATTTATGTATTGAGTAAACTTATAAAGCATAAATGTCGTTCATGTCATAAAATCATAAAAAATGTTTTTCTTCATCCTGATACTGAATGTAATGGCCAGGTTGTAGTTATATGGGAAGCTAGTTGTAATTTAAAAGAGGCGTTATGTTTATAAATTTGTAATAGTGGCACGTATAACTGGAACGTGATATATATATATATATATATATATATATATCTGATTTTTTTGAATAGAAATGAAACTGAACTTTTATGTGAAAGGACAATGCTAAATGTGATTCCAATGGAAATCAAATGGTTTTCCCTATATTTATAGTAATTTATACTTCATATCATAGATAAAATATCATCTAATATGAAACCTAGGCACAAACATTGTCGTTGTAGTGGGTATTTTGTAGTGTTTCATTCATTCTTATGGGCTATTGTGAATTTTATTTAATTCCCCTCACTAGATTTTAGATCAAGAAGGGAGGTTGATCTTTTTTATCGGATTTCCATGTACCTATCATAATTTTTTCCCTACAAAAATTGACACTAGTATTTTTGGGATTCATCCATTAAGAATTATAGAATCATTCAACCATGATATAATAATGTTATAAAATATTTATGTGACGAAAAATATTCTTTAGTGGAGGTGGGATATGAGCCACTAGTATTACCTCCCATAGTTCCACTAGAAGAACCTCCTCATATTCCAGACAAGTAATGTAGGTCCTAGTGTTGATAGGGTTTTCTGCATTTGATTAAATATATTCAAGGGGGTTATAAACCTACCCCAAATACTAAAAATATGACATGGTAGTTTCAGCAGAAACATCCTCCCACCATTTTAGTGATGGCAGACCGTATTCTTTTGAGTCATGGCTAGAGGCCATTCTTTTTTATTTGATAATATGGACATTCCACCAGAGTGGAGGGTTAGTCTCATGACCTTCACATGACATGGACCCACCAAAACATTATGGTATTTCATTAAATAGTAATACCGACATGGATTCATGATTTGGAGGGATTTATAGATGTTTTTCCACGATTACTTCTTCCCACAAACATTGGGGATTGATCAGGGTAGTGAGTTCACGAACATGTATTATGTATCCATGTATTTTATATAGTATTATACTTGTTTTATTGAGATTAAATGATTCTCATTTAATCTATAAATATATAATATCATGACCACAATTCGATTCGATGAGGGGATGTTTTTTCCAAACCCATCACAGGTCAATGACTTTCGGTTGAACACTATTTTTTATACTGTCAAAAATTCCCCCATCACTAATCAAATCGTGAGGGAAGATGATGAAGTGCCCCTAGGAGGTTCAGCACCCACAAATGGTAGTTTTTCATCTTTCATAATTTAGTGTAACATTAAGGATTCTCACGGTTTTATTAATAGTTAGGTAACTCACGACAACATATTACTTATATGTCACCAATACAGGAATCCGGGAGGCACAAAAAACCAAGTGTATGAGATACCCATTTCAATGCCAAGGATGTTGTAGGATGGGGAATATCCAACACATCTTTATAAATTTTCTACCATTATGTAGATATATAGGTTTCACACTGACTCCATATTCTATATCACGATGATTATATTATTTTATTGCTAAAATATATAGAATATCTCCAATTTCATAGGTGGAAGTGGTGGTCAGGGAATAGGGAATCAAACTCCGGACATGAAAAACTAGAAATGTAGGCCTAAATAGGATAGTTAGTTTGAAAATATATTTTTTCGTGTAAACTAGTTTCATATACTTCAAACTATTATAGAGGAGTGAAGTGCCATGAGTGCTACTATTTGAGGTACTATTATAGTATCATATACTCCTGTATTTTCATTATTTGAAATAGGGGAATCATAATGATTAATATATGAAGAAATTATTGACATTCTAGGCCCAAATATGGACTTTGTATTTTGAATCATTACACATGATATATCATTGGGATCTGATCTTTCAGATTTCACAGATTCGAGGATTTTCCTCATTATATAGGTAGTAACTTTTTCATTTGGTATCTTTTCATCCTCAACATGAAATGGTTTGATGTAATTATTAGGATATATTTGTTACATCACTATAGATCCCATATTGATTTTTATATTCAGTGGGAGATGATTACATTAGAAAAAAGGTCGAAGATATATTCCCATGGACGATTTGGATTTCCATGCATCTTGACCAAGACCAGTGCATCAGGGGCTATGAAAAGTGACAACTCAAATCACAAGAATATACTTCGATGATCAGGTAATATGACTAGATGATTTAAATCTTATGGTTAATTTCATTGGGGAAATATTACCTTTTTAATTTTCTAGGATTCTTTTCTACCAGAGGTTAAATTCACCATTGAGCTTTTATTTGGAGCAGCTTCACTATCCATTCCTCCTTAAAGTATACCACCTATAGAGATTTTGGAGCTCAAAAACTATAAGAATGTACAATGGATTAGGGATTAATATTCCTTATAATGAATCCATGGGATTTTCTAGTTTAGTTCTCTGAAGAGGATAGTTCTATTAGGATTCTCAAGGATTGAGGACAGATTAACCAGCTTACTATAAAGAACTAATAAATATATACTCTAATAGAATACATATTCTATAAATTATGAAGAGTGTGGGTGTTCTATAATAATTATTTGAGGTCAAGATATCATCTCATGCATGGTAGATCCTCATACATACCTCACACATATTTCATAAGGAGGTACATTTTTTATGATTTTTTTGTTATGTTTTACGGTCTCTTGAACACACATGAAGTATTTATGGCCCTAATGAATCGTGGTTTCACACATTTATAGATTCATTCATGCTATAAATTTTGAATTATAAATTAGTGTAATATCGTTCTCTACATAACCAATCTAGACATCCTAATATCCCACTAATTACACTTAGAGGGAACAAACAACACAATAATCTCATCAAATTACACTTTTTCATTGATAATTTCTACATACTAGGTTATATCAAATCATAGTTAGTAGTATCTATAGACCTGAATAATATGTAGTTTTGTTTTTCCAAGGAGCATCACATGAAGATCATTGATATAAAAATATTAATGAGGCTATTCAGGTATTATAGACCCCTTACCCAACATTTCGTATGCATTACATAGACTATTTTAGGCAATAACAAGAATGGAATGAAATTTATATGGTCAAGAGATTTGGAATGTGAATTAGAGAGTATAAAAGGAAGTTTAATTCAATTCCAATATTAAATATTCTTGGTTAGCTATACATTATATTTTTATTTTGAAGGTATTTGGTTCATAGTGGTTCTGATGTATGACGAACGAATCATGGAAAACTAGTCTCATATGTTAGGGACCCACTGGTGGAATTACCCAACACACAATCTCAATAAAGCTTTTTTATGTACATGATTTACATTTTTTGATTCATTGTTAAAATTGGGATAATTTTATTGTATTCACTTATTATAAAATAAAAATGTACACCTTTATATTGATTGATCTAAATCTCAGGAAGCAGATTTTGGTTGCATACCTATTATCCATAGATTTTTAACTTCCATATATGCCTGGAAAAGGAAATGCATTAGCTGATACGCTGATCTGAAAGACTCTGAAATAGGGTCCATAGGATGCTAGGGGTGAGTGGCCGCTCAAGGACTTGTTTTCAAAGATTATTTTTGAGGTTCTGTGGGATCATGGGTGGAGTATCCTCTTGGATTTAGATGTGTCCATTTTTATCACGAACCAACTCAGGTCGACCCTGGACCAGTCATCCCAGACGATCCGCGATAAGGCCCGAGAGGCATTCCTAATCCTCCCGAGCTAGTGAAAATCATCATGTGCATCAACAGAGTGATGATGGGAATGATGTTTTCCAATATAAATAATCAGAAGCAGCTGAATAATAACAAAGCTTCCCAAAAAAATCTTAACAGAACAACTAAGAAAAAACTGATAAGAAAAACTAACTGGACGTGATGAACACTAAACTCCACATGACCCCACGGGTCACTCTCCAATCCCAAGACTCAACATAGCCCACGACGATCGAGATCAAACTGAGACCTTCACCTGAGAATAAAAACAAGAATAAATCATATGCGTGAGTATTAAAAATCAGTACGTGTGACCAATTAATCAATTCAAAATGCATTACCATTAAATAAAGAAAAATTAATTTTAGAATTAAACTACAATATATAAAAGTGTGATTATGAAAAAAAATATTACCCTTAAAGAAAATCACGGTCCATTTAGTGTTTTCCCATTCAATACCATAATATTTCCCAAGAAGGAACCATATGTATTTTTTTAAAAGATAGATGGTATTTTAATTATAAAGGGGACAATGAGTATAAAACCTTTCAAAACCCATTTTCCAAAACAATTTGAAAACACTATCCTTTTAGCTATAATACGCACTATTCTAAAAGTATACTCACCAATAATTAATCAATGGAAATGGGAAATAACGAACAATTGTATCTAGCCAACAATGCATCAAAAAATTCGTTCTAATACACATGGGTGAAACCTAGGAGCTCGTGAATAGTATAGAACATAATACATGTGACTCATCTTGAAGGAATGACCTACTCAATGATGTCATATTTCCCAAACTCCTGGTGTTTCCCTACCTGACCTAACCAAGGGTCTAATACCCTAGTAGAGAAATGTCCGTACAAATGGCCACTAGCTAGGGCATATTTAAAACTAGTGCACCAATCATTCATAGAAGATTCACTTACTGTGTTAGGTTCCCATGTCAACTTGTATAACAAATGGGTGAGCCAATCGATGCCAGCTGAGCATCAAATCACAAAGACAAAAACAAACATATATATACATATACCACATGCATCACCCAAATCACCCCATGGAATATGTCCCTATCCTTTTAACCATTTGATCTAATGGGATTCCTACAGAGAGGACCCCCATAATATACAACTCAACATAAGATAGGGGACAAAATCCAAGGAGTGTTTTATCAAGATTACATGATTTTGAAAAGTTCCAACTAGGCCTCACGTTATTTTTCTAATGCCTAAACATTTCATAAATAATCATATGAAACTATTTTAGAAACCCAAAACGAACTTGGATACCCATTTATGAAACCAAATTCACCAGATTAAATCTGAATAAAAATTATAAGGGCAAAAAGGGAATTTTTGGAAACACTAATAAGTGTATTTAATGAATTAATTCAATGAAATTCAAATAAATAGAGGTTATTAATTTATTTAACAATATGAAATTATTATAAAAAACCTAAATTTGGAACTAACATTAAATAAACGTGTGAAAAGCAATAAACCGATACTTTTAAAATTTTACCAAATGCGTAGGGTATCTTACCTCCAAATGGAGGAGACCAAGACATAGAGTTCAGCACCCAATTCCTCTAGTGACGGGCGCCCCACAATTGTGAACACATAAACTCATATATATATATATATAATATCCCTTAATCCAATACACATATTCCCCATTCCATCAGGGAATATGTTCATGGAGTATTTATATATATATATATATATATATATATAGGTAAACATACCTATGTATGTGTGTACAACCCTTAGAGAAGACACTAAAAAAAATTAATTACCCTATTGGAAACCCACATAAAAAATAAGTTCATTTAATAAATAATGTCACACAACCCACCTTCACAACCATTCACACATTTCACAACTCGTTTTATAAATCTCGTGCACCATTTAAATTAGAAACACACTTGCAATGGCCACAGAGACATATATCACTAAGCTCTTAATCTGAAAGTCCAATATAAAGACATCAACCACCCTTTAAACATTATAAATGAGTTTTTTAAAAAAACCATGCCACAATAAATCACTAATCATTCTAGAGAGCCAACTAGGAAAATTTTGCTAAAACATGGTGTGAGGAACTTAGCCAAACACAACACACATCAAGGTCAAATTTTAAAATCAAGAAATCCTTAAAATAATTTCCAATCGATGTTTTTAATTAATAATATTATTTAACAAACCTTTTAAAAATACAAAAAAAAGTTTAGAAATAAACCATAGTAGTACACACCAAGAACTCATTCAAAAACCCATTTATTGTCAAACGTACACCTGTTGCATATCAAGGCAGAACACACACCATATTCATGATTAAAATAAAAAACATCACACTTTAATAAAACTATTAAAAATCATATAATATATTTTGTCAAAACTCACCTTCATACATAAGAAAAAATTATTGTAATAATTTTAATTGTCAAATTAACAATCATGAAAGGTGAAAACATCATGAAATCAAGTAAAACTAAATTTTAAAAAATGAGCATAAGTATACTACCTAAATTGATGATGAAATTCGGGAAATTGGTGTAAAAACATGTTTTCACCGTAATCGCACCCAAGAGATATTAAATCGATCCTAAAAAAACCATATTGGACCACCAATTTTTAGATCGACTGTAAAATAAAATAAACCCTAACAACTATGGTTCGGGTGAAACAGAACTCTACCAAAGGAGTAAGGAAGGGAGACTTTTGAAGAAGTTGGGGATGTCTCCAAAAGGAGGATTCATGTAAGGAACAACTCTTATTAGGGGGTGATGCCAGCATGGATCATCTTGACAGATGGCATGGGACGGGGTGGCATGCCAGACAATAGGATAAAGGGGGTTTGGCAGGTCATCTTGTTGCGAACAGGGAGAGAACGATGGGGAGGTCGCATCCATGGGGTGATATGAGGGAAGCTGACCAAGGGATGTGCGTAGTTGAGGGGAGGAGGAAAGGGGTAGCCATGGGCTGCAGCATAGAAGAGGGGAGGAGCAGTCACAGGCTGCGTGGGTGTTGCATGAAAACACAAGAAAACCAAAAAAAACCTAGATAATACAAGAATAAATAAATAAATAAATAAATAAATAAATAAATAATAATAATATAATACTAATATTAATAAATTATTAATATTATAAATTTTATTTTTAATATTAATAATAATTATAAAAGTATCTATTTAATTTTCATAATAAAAAAATTTCATAACATCAATAAATATTTTAAATAACACGATAATTGAAATTTATTTTAATTACAACGCATACACCGCTTTTATTTTTCAAAGACAAATGGGTTGCATAGTTTCATGGGTGAAGTAGCACGGGATTTCCAAAAAGTGCTTCACCCATGAGCCCAATGACGTCAAACGATAACAAGCACTTTTTGACGTAAACTCCTAATTTTCGTCCGGGACTCAACCTGAACCCAAAAACATTCATTTAAGTCCAATATATATATAAAATAAATTAATTATATAGGTTGGGGTGTGCCAATTTTCACCACCATAATGCTTTCCGCCCCCAGAAATCTACATCTAGACATAAAACCAAATATGAAGCTTTTAAAGTGTCACCCACCTCCGAAAGTTTAACTGCCTCCATTTGATCAATTCAAACATACACCTAAAACCCCTGAAAAACAACTCATCTATAAAACACGATCAACATATCTGTCGCGAAGAATAACACAAACCATCCATTTCAACAAATTAATGAATGAAAATAAACTACCTCTGACACTCCTTCCAATAATCTTAGTCCAACAAAACTGTTGGGTGTACTCGAATCCAAACATTTAATCAAGAGGAAGAACATAGGATTGGGTGGTTCCACACGAGACCACCCACCATCAAATGATACATGAAAATAACTCTAATACTGACATGGGGAGGCCCAAACATACTACCCACCATAAGGACAGGACTAACACTGAATTACTTCATGTGTAACAATGAAAAAACCACTTTGGGTTTCCACACTATAAGAACGGATGAGGTTAACTGAACTTGAAAACGCCCCACATAGACCAAAAAGACCACCACAAGTGAGAAAAGGTAAGGTCTAAAATGATAAAGCATCAAAACTACCTCCTTCTCTATATCGAAAACACCACGATGTTAGAAGAACAAAAACAAAGCTACACTAAGGAAATAATTAAACTATGGCCCTTTTCACAGCTGGGGTTATCTTAACTATGTGCCAGCTTGTCTCTAGGACCTATGGTCAGAGCATTGATAATTGAATCATCTTTTACCTCACTATTAGTTTTTATAAATTCCATAACATAACACACGAACCAAAATTTTAACAAACACTCTAAAATTAAAATAATGGTTTCATAGAGGTTTGACAAAACCATTCTTGAAAATAAAGGAAAATAAACACCATAAAATGCAACAAGATACAACCACTACATCTAGGGATCACTACATGAGAATCCCCCAAACTGATCCAAACCATTGTCCTACTCCTCTTGACGGGATGAGGCGACATTCAATGAGTCACGTCTGGGTTCAGTGCACTTCTTGGAAACACCCCGACAGAATCGTTGTAGGTGACCCAAGCATCCACAGGTGTGGCAGAGTTTTAAAACACATGGGAACAGTAGCCAATTTTGACCCTGCTTAACAAAATGGTGAAAGATCATGAAATTTCACTATGGATATGATGACTTGAGATTTGAAGGACCCTTGATCCCTCTAGCAGCAACACCATCATCAGGCCATAACCCATTCTTTCAATCGTTTTCTTGTGCACTGCTTCCCAATAACATGGGAGGATTCGCCTCCTCAGGCCCTCTTGCTACCTCTACATCAACCCGAAAGGCTTTCCCCATATTATCCAAGAATGTGTTTAGGTTGATCTCTTCCACTTTCAACCGATGTTTTCTTTGGTGTCTAGAATCAAATTACATAGCATTCATGGGATCATTTTCAACAAAACATCGGTCATACAAAACTAGGTCTAAGAAAATTCGATATAATTCTCGTACCGATTCAGTACCCTGCTTAACATAACATAAATCCATACTCTTCCTCAGCTTCTTCAACTTAGAGAAATATTTTTTCATAAATGAAAACTTGAAGATATCCCATGTGAGATCTCCTCGGGGCATAAATCGAGACATGAACATCTACCATTTCCGTATTGGACATTCAAGCTTAAAGGTATCCAATTGTACCTTCAATGACTCAGAAAACCCAATGGAAATGAAGTTCATATCAATCTTCCACAACCACTCATCCACCTCAAGAAGATATTCTTGACTATTAAAGAGGGGAGGCTTTAACTTTTCGAATTCATGAACATAGAAATTAGGTTGGTCAACGAGAGGGTTTTCTAAGGTCTCACCACATAAAGCGTCATCTTGGGAATTCATTAAATTTTCATTGGGGGGGCACGGTGGATCATGGGTACAAAGAAATTCATAAAAACATGGAATTATCAATTTAAAATTCAAAATTTGAAAATTTCCAAAAATAAAACGTCACAAACAGTTTTTAGAATTAAAGAAGAGCCAAATGATTCATGAGGGGAAAGATATTGTCAATGGGTTACTCAGAAATTTGGTTGGCGGCCATACGCTAGTCACACCACCATTACATAGAAAAATATAGGGAAAATTTATCGGCTCCACCTAGCATTCCAGGCCATATGACCTTACATGTCTACTTTCCCAACTCCCTTTTCATTTCACAACATTAAACAATTCAAATGAACCAAAAAGACAACAAAAAAAACAGTACATCCCATGGAAACCAAAGGTTCAGAACGAGAAAGAGTTCATGATGTACTTCCTTTACCTACTCCTTGAGTTCCAAAAATCCTACTAATTCTACCATGAAAATTGTAAATAACATTGGGTGTTCTGAAAAACAAGGTCATCTCAAGAGACAGCCACCTCGGTTACAATTATTTCACGAACCAACACGGGTCGACCCTGAACCAGTCACCAAGATGATCTGCGGCAAGTCCCAAGAGGCGTACTCAATCCACCCGGGATGGGGACAAGCACCAATGGAATATACATACAGACGATGATAACTATTTATACTGATAAAAGTAATCATAAAGAGAAGAGTAATAACAAAGAATCCCAAAAATAAATTAACTTAACAGAAAAACTAAGCAACAACTAAAAAGAAAAACAAACCCAATCCTATGACCACTAAACTCCACATGACCTTGCGAGTAACACTATGATCCAAATAATCAAAATCTCCAATGATTAGTTAGATCAAAATGATACATTCACCTGATACTAGAAAATAATGATGTATATGTGTGAGTATTAAAACTCTTTAGGTGGTCCCATGTAATTGATTCTTGTTGCATAAAATTTAAATTAAGAAACATTAATTTTATATATGAAATACTATATATAAATGTAATATTTTAACTCATTTTCCACTTAATACAAATAAAATTCAATTTCCCTTTTTACCATTCAATACCATAATCTCTCCCAAGAAGGAACCATATGCATTTTTTAATGGAGAGATGTCATTTAGATTATTAAGTGGAGAGTCAGTATAAAACATTTACAAAAACTTTTTCCATAACGATTTGAAAACACTATCATTTTAGCTATAAATCACACTATTCCAGAAGAAATATCAAAAATCATTCAACAAAGGCAATGGGAAATTACAAACAAGACTATCTAGCCAAAAATGCATCATAACATTTCTGCCAATAGACATGGGTGGAACCATGGACATTGTGAATAGTTTAGATTGTTTTATACATGAGACACGTCACAAAGGAATTCCCTGCTCAATGACGTCATAACACCAGACTCTCGGTGTTTCCCTACCTGGCATAACTGAGGGGCCCAATCCCCTAGTATAGAAAAGTCCCTACTAAGGGAAACTAGCCGGTGCGTGTTATAAACTACTACAAAAATCATTCATAGAAGATTCACTTACTATTTCAGGATCCTATTTCAACATGTGTAAAAAATGGTTGAGCCAACTGATTCGATCCGAGCATCAAATCACACACACACACACACACACACATATATATATATATATATATTTGTACACACAACATGAATCACCCGAGTCACCCAAATAATATGTTCCATTCCTTTCAACCATTTGATCACATGTGAGTCTTACACAGCGCACCCCCATAATATACAACTCAACTAATGATAGGGGACCACATACAAGGAGAAATCCATTGAGATAACTATTTTTAAAATAGTTCCAACCAGGCCACACAAAATTTTTCTCATGCCAAACCATTTCTTAAATAATCACACGCATAAAATTCTGAAAACTAGGAATGCACTTGGAAACCCATATAAGAAACCTAATACACCAATTTAAATATAAATCACATTTATAAAGGAAAAGGGGGTATTTCTATAAAAAAAAAAAATAATTAAATTTAATGAATTAGTTTCATGATGTTCAAATACACATATGGTATTGATTTATTTCACAATAGGAAATAATTGTATAAAACTGTCAATTTCTAAAAAACATTAAACAAACATGTTAAATGCAAGAAACAAGTAATTATTTATTTTAAAAAAAATTCATATGGAAACCTACCTCAAAAAGGAGTGGATAAAGATGATCAATTTGGATCCCGATGCATTTGATGAAGAACTTCCCACAATTTCACACACATACACTCCTATATATATACCACATAAACCAACACACATATTCCCTGTACAATGAAGGAATATGTGCAAGGAGGATTTATATATATACGTATACGTACCTAAGTATTTTTGTAAAACCCATTGAGAAGACACCAAAAAATTTAATTAAACAATAGGAAACCCACACATTAAATAAGTTCATTTAGTAAGTACCATCACACAACCCACCATTGTAACCAGAAACACATTTCAAAACACATTTCATAAACCTTTTGTACCATTTAAATTTATAACACACTTGCAAAGAGAAAAAGGGGAATATATCACTACAATCCTAATGTGGAAAACCAATTTAAAGACTTAAACAACCCTTTAAATATCACAGTAATGTTTTTTAAATCCATACCATGACACAATATATAATTAATCATTTCATGGATCCAACCAAGAAAATTTGATTGAAACATGGTGTGCCCATCATAGAAAAACACAACACACATCAAGGTAAAATTTTAAAATCATTAGTTCCTCAAAAGAATTTATAAAACATTTTTTTCATTATTAATATTATTTAATTAACCATTTAAAAATTAATAAACTAAATTTCAATGAATAACCAATAGATTTACAAACAATAAACACATTCAAAAACCCCAATTATGGTCAAAAGTACCCCCTGCTGCATATCAAGGACAAAGATGCCCAATTTTCACGGTTTAAATCACCAATTGAAAATTTTAATAAAACTATTAGACATTATATAATTGATTTCATCCAAACACACCATAGCCTATAAGATAAAATTACTGTAACAATATTGAATGTATAACTATCAATCATTAACGGTGAAGACATCATGCAAAAAAGGAAAAATAAATTTAACAGATATGTTCAAAGGGTTACTACCTCAATGGATGATGAAATTCCTGAAATTGGTGAAAACCCCCTTTTTTAACTCAATCGCACCCAAGTGAGTTTAAATCGACCCTAAACAACCATATTAGACCATCTGTTTAAAGATCAACAATAAAAATAAAATAAATCCTAACAACTAGTGTTTAGGTAAAATAAAACCCTACCAAATAAAGATGGAAGGGAAACTACTAGAGTGTAGGGGGGTATCACCAGAATGACACCAGTAACGAGCGGCGCTGACAAGGGGTGATTCCAGTAAGGAGTAGCTCACCGAAGGTCGTGGGTCGTGGTGGTGCGCGGGATAGCTGGATCAGGGGGTGTACCTTGGGTATGCGTGTTTTTCATTGGGATAGACCACTAGGGATGTTGCGTTGGGGGGGGGGGGGGGTACGATGATGAGATGGTGGACAGATAAGGGTTGCACGCCAGTGAGGGGAGGAGGGGATGGGTAGCTGTGGGATGCAGCGTACAACAGGGGAGGAGCAGCTGTGGGCTACGTGGGTGATTTTTGGGACCACAAGCAACCCAAAAAAATGAAAAGCTAGAGAATAAAAAAATTAAAAATAAAAATAATGATAATAATAATTAAAATACTAATATTACTAAAATAATTATAATATTAATATCAATATTACTAAAAATAATAATATAAGATTTAATTTCATTTTCATAATAATAAGATTCTTAACATGAATAAATATTTTAAATAATAAATAATTAAAATTTATTTTAATTACAAATCTTACCAATTTTAATTTTATGATGAAATAATGGTCATACAGTTTCCTGGGAGATGTCTCACAGGTTTTCAATAACGTGATTCACCCATACACCTAATGATGTCAAACCCAAAAGTGCACTTTTTGACATAAACTCTAAATTTTCATTTGAGACTCATCCCGAACTACAAGAAAATTATTTAAGGGAAAAAACTAAAATAATTGTACATCTCAGGGTGTGATAATTACCCTTCTAAACTGGGATAGAATGATGAAATTTTCATCTCTTTAGGGCCTAGTCCTGAGGGATAGTATATCAGATGGGGATACATTGTTGGTTTGGACATTTCGTGAAGATGATACCTTATGCATACATGTTATGTTCAAGGTCTCAGTAGATATATGAGTGGAGTTGATGTAGGAATATCTTGGATCTGTTTGGAAAGTACATCGTAGAGTTCAAGGATGTATTGAGACATAAAACTCCATTATTGGTTTCCTATTATGAAATGGGAGATAGAAGTATTTATCAATCATTATTCAACCATCCTTCAAGTAAAGGTGGAACATCATTGATTTCCAGGACAGTAACAACCATTGTCTTTTCCTGATTAGATGTGGGGTGATGTATCTATGGAATTTTAAATTGGTTTACCCAGATTACCTTGAGTAAATGATATTGTTTTTCATGTTATTGATAGGATTATGAAAATAAAAAACATCTAACCATTTTTAGATATAATCTTGGTAAAAAATCATTTCATGGTATATGTCTAGGAGGTCATACGTCATCGTGGAAATCCTCATTGTATTATATCTGATGAGGATACTCACTCCCCATCTCATTTATATGAAGGTTTTTATAAATTTATGGAAAAAAATGTGCTACATTGAATGTACTATCAACCACAGAATAATATATAGGAAATATACATGATTCAGGTTTTTAAAGAAAATCTGTGTGCATGTGTCCTTTACTTTCGATGTTTATTACAGAAACATGTATCTCTACTTAAGTTCACTTATAATAATATATTTTATTATACTATTTAAATGGCTCTTTATAATGAGTTATATGGTTATCCTTGAAGATAATATATAAAATATATATAGTCAGGGGATAAGATTTTATTAGGCTGAAGCTCATTCAGGATACTTTGGAATAGGTAATGGTGACAAGAAATGACATGATGATTGCCTAGTCCAGATAGCAGTCCAATTAAAACTTCCACTAAAGAATACTTGAGTTTGAGTTCAGAGATTATTTTTTCTTGTATGTTTCATCATGGTTAGGCCATCTATGAATTTGGAATATAGAAAGACATAGAATAAATTTGTGTTCCCCATGGAGGTTTTCGAGCGAATTAGGCCAGTAGATTACAAGATAGGACTTCCTTACTGACAGTTGTATAGTTAGAATGTGTTCACATTTCACATATCCATCATTATTATCTAGACACATCACATATTATATATCCTGTTGAGGTTCATTAATATGTATATTCTACCATTGAGGAATATCAAGTATGTATCATGGATTGGAGCGTGAAGACTCTATGGCAAATATCAGTTCCTCCATTGTGGGTGCTATGGTAGCATAGTCTAGTATAAGATAAGTCTTCAGAGTAGGAAGATGCTATAATAGACCATGGGATAGATAATTTAATATAGAATACTTCTTTAATCTTATATTTCTAACTCGATGATGAGATTATTTAAGGTGGTTTGCTTTAAATGACTCAAAACATCATGACTGTATGACACTTTTTTTTATTGAAATTTTTTTCTCTTTCTAAATATAGAATAAAGTCTATAGAATGTTTCAAGAGTGTTTGGGGAATTTTCAAAGAATTTATTTTTATAAATTTTAGAATCAAATAGGGTTTTATGGTTAAAACATGGTTCAGGATAACCATGAAACTTAACTATTCAAGGAGCCTAGTGAATAGTAGAGGCCCCACCGTCTTTTCGTAGCCGTTAAAGTCATGATGCATTCCTATATAATGATGCATAATTCTTTAAATGATAATTTTTTAATGAATTTCATGTGGTTAAATAATAAATTCTTCTATCATGTGTTAGTTCCATTCGAGGATAGTGGAGGTCTCATAGCTTATGCATGATTTGGCCAACAATGAAGCCAAATCATGTTACCCCGTTAGATGGGAAGATTTTATGATTTTTTTGGAATTATTGTTAATTATTACCTCCATTTTTATCTTCACATTATTAATGTGAATAACCATTCCATATTCCATGATGATCTCCCTCAACTGTTGATATGATTTTTTTAACTCCCTCGTCTAAACTCTGCTTTCAATCACCATCGGTCATGTTGGATTTGCAATGGTATGCACTCAAATCCACTTCATTCCAATCATCAGTTTCTCCCGATATATTCACTTTTTTGTGTGATATCTTATTCCCAATTTTCATTGAATTTTATTATTATTCCCTTTTCTTATGATATTAATCGATTCAAAGGTTGATACCTAATGAGTGGTCATTTACAGTCCAATACTAGGTCGTCTAGAATTTTTAATATTTGTTAATCTATATTCATCATATATTACTTGGTTCTTTATACTAAACATTTCTGTACATTTTTCAAAAAAATATATTTAAAAACATTAATATATTTTAACATATTTAAATACTCCCTTATATCTATGATGAAATATCAAAGGATACTAACAACATCAATTTCCTCCCCTTTGGGTGTTCTTAATGGAATTTAACTATTTAAAAAAAATTAATTGAAAAAACTCCTTCAAGGTGTTGATTTGGACCCTAAAATGTATTTTCCATTACAACATGTAAAATGGATTAAATAAATTAATTGGGAGTATCACCAAGTGTTGCATATATGTCACGAACCGTCCTCGGGGCCCGTGCCGTGACTACCCCAAGCCCACATTCCATAGGCCAGGGGCTGGCGACTAGCACCAAGGCGTAATTCCCGATAAAAAGAGAAGGCATTGCCTTTGTAAAGTAAACAAACACCACAGAGAAAGAAAGCAGTAGAAGTATACACTAAGTAAAAGCTGAAACAAAAGTAAGTGCGTAAAAGTAAGTGGGCCAGAATACAAACCAAAACTGAAAGTAAAGTACAACTGGAAGGGGAAAACACCAACTGAAAGTAAAGCCACAACGTCGAGCCGTCCACTAGAAGTCCCACCTGAAGGGTGAGTACAGATAGCCTCCACATCTCCTTGGGTCCAGTCGTCCGCTCTGAGTACATCCCGCCCAGTGGTCCACCTCCAGGTATCGTCCTTCTCCGCAAGCCTTAACCATGATCAACGCTGTCCATCGTCTGCAACCAACACAACGTAGTCCAGGCATAGCCCGTGTAGGGGTGAGTATGAGCTACTCAGTAGGGACCCCGAGACCCCCGAAGGTCTCCCAGAATCCACAAAAGATTATCCAGAAAGGAAATATACAATCACGAAGTAACATTCGACACTGCTTAGGTATATTCCCATACATATACCTAAGTCATCAATTCCAGTTTGGCTCCAACATCTAAGCTCAAGTACAACCCAGTCTACACAGGATATCACAACCCAGTCCACACAAGAATGAAAAATGTAATCCACACAGGATAACACAACACAATCCACATAAGAAAGAAAAAAAGGATTCAGTTGACATAGATATACTTCTTCATATGACGATAGAGATGATCAGATATGGCTACCGATTCATCTAAGCCGTCAGACCCACAAAAGATCGACAGGTACTAACCCCCGTAATGACCCACACAGGATCAGACCCACACCGGATCGATAGGTAACTAACCCCCGCAATGACCCACACAGGATCAGACCCACAAAAGATCTGTAGGAATTGTCCCACACAGGACCGCTAAGCGCAGACCCACATAGGATCGGTAGCACTGATCCATGTAGGATCGCTGAGTGTTGTAGTCGTCGTCGTCGAATCCACAGAGGATTTCTGTACAGTCGTCGTCGTCGTCGCAGCGAGCTCTAAGGTTCCCGCACACAGCAAACTCGTTTGAGAGGGTCCGCTCCATGATCCGAGGGGCTGATACATCTACTGACACATAGTCCGGAGTTGATGTATCCAAAAGATCTGTATCGTCAATAGGAACTCAACATCACAGATGGCGCGTCAATCAGACGCCCGGTCTGAGAGTTATTGGCTTTTTCGTTCCAGGGGCCCGGTTGGTTTTTAAGGCAATTCCAACCCGACCGTACTCCAACTGCATCCAAACCTCGAGAAGAGTAAGCCAAAAGGTCCATCTCACTTAGTGGAATCCAACAAAGTCGACATAACGTCAATCGGACGTCCGGAACTCATGTTATAAGTGTTTCCGCTCCGAGGGCCTGGTTGGTTTTGTGTACGAACCAACCCGGCCGAACGCAAAGTTCTCCGAAACCCGGATTGCGATATAGGAAAAATACCGCCTCGATCCAAGGATCGCATCGCAACTGACTGTTCGACGATCGGTGGCCCGTAGCTCATGTTATGGGAAACAGACCGAAAAAGGTTTTGTATTAGGGGGTTCGGGCCCGGTCCGACCGGGCCCGATACCCCCAAGGTCGGCCTGAACCGGGTCGACCCAACCCGGGTCCAGGTCCGCCCCGCTTGGGTGCGGCCCGGCCCGGCTGGCACGGCCTGGCCTGGCCGGCACGTCCCGGCCCAACGCGCTGGCCGGGGACTCGGCCGAACGACCGAGCTGTTCGGATGCGGGGGGTGCAGCCCCCGCGTGACGAAACTGTGACCCTTAAATGGGGTCGCTCATGTCTGGCCATCCGGGGGTCTCGAAGCCCCGGTTCTTCCACGGTCCGGCCGGCCCGCTCCGGCCGGCTGGCTTCTGCCGCCACGGGACCGGCAAGGCTGGTCCCCTTGCTCCGATGCCGGTGGCCCGGACTCGGCCGCCGTTTCCCCTGCTCTGCCGTGCCCCTCAGCCGCGGCCCTGCTTCGCCTGCGGTGCTTTTGAGGTTCACCGGCGTGGCGCAATGGCGCCACTTCTCTTGTTCGTCTTCAACGGTGCGGCGCAATGGCACCGCGCTTCTCCTTTCCTCATCAATTCCCGCGCGGTGCTTCGGCACCGCGTTTTCTTGCGCGTGCCGCAACAAACAAACCAACAAGGGGGAGGAGGTTCGGCCGTGTTCGTGCGGTCCGACCTCCTCCCATTTTTGTGATAGAAGGCGGCTCAAAAGAAAAGGAGAAAGTGACGGAAGAAAACACAAAAAAATAAACCCCTACCTCAATGTTGTCATCGAACGATAGTTCATCGCAGAATTAACCGTCGCGGAATAAGAGGATCATCGTGGAAGAAAGCATCATGGAAGGAACATCGTTGGCGTTAGGTGATCTTCGAGGAAGGCATCTCTCGCCGTCGTCCGCCATCGGAGGTTGGCGTTCTTCGTTGGTGGTGGTACGTTCTTCGCGTTCTTCGTCGAAGAACGAAGAATCCTCTCTTTTTTCTCCCAAAGGCTCCCACAACCATAATTTGAACAAAATAAAATAATTCCTTCCCTTATGTTATTATCATAACATAAGAATTTGAAATTCAAAAGATAAGTAACGAACAATTAATTCTAAGAATTAATTGTAATGATTTAACTGCCCAAATTAATGAGGCGTTTCTTAACCAGAATAAAGGCATGATTGACTTTATTAAAAGGGGGGTGCGGGTGCGTTACTTAGAAGGAAAGAAATGGTGGGGATCATGCGGGCCCCACCTCACAAATATCCTACCAAGTGGGTAGGATATTGTGGGTCCCCCCTTATCTTCTTAACATAGGTTAAGCCACTTAAGTGAAATAAAATAAATTGTCGCACCACTTTATTTTATTCTTTAACTTAACCCAAAAAATTAAAAACCACACCCAAGAAAACACAACTCCGGAAAAGGTGTTTCTAAGAAATTATCAGCGCTACAATTCCATTGGTGCCCTCGAAATTCGATTCCGAGCACCGGTTCAAAAGTTAGAAAAACCCGCTCGTTCGTTCACTGAACGTACCCGAGCTAAACTTTGGAAAATGATTCCGGGCACACCAGGCCTCGGAATCAGGTGCTGTCAGGAACCGCGTTCTTGTAAAAAAATTCCCTTGAAAATTTAGAAAAAAAATTCCATGAATTCTTTGTGTCTTTACAATATAAATTCTTTTATGGATTATATAATTATCACTCCCATGGTAATATTTGGAGTAATGATTACATATTATAATATTTATTACGTCATGATAATTGTAATTATTATACAGTAATTAATGGTTCCTGAAAATGGATCTAGGTTCTATTGAGCATGGATTTTAATTCTACCTTATGTTGGGTATTCGAAATGACTTCCCACACCATTTATTTCTATTTGTATAATGGGTGTGATGTTCCATGTTAATCTATATTGGGTGTTTGGAATGAATACTCCCCAACATAATTGAGTGATCAAAATAAAGTCTCACATTCATAAGTGATTTTGGGATACTACCTATATAGAACTATGGGCTCTCTAGACTAGTCATGGACATTTATGTTACGCATCAAGTCTCGCTATCACTAAATTTCAATATACATGTCTCTAGATGTCTATATATATATAGTGTATATCTATGTGTCTGTGTGTGTCTATATATGATATTGTATATATGGTAAACTGATCAGACATACACTGGCCTATACTGAAGAAGGTAGAGTCTTTTAGGTGTCCTATAGGAACCTAATCTGACACATATTTATTTTCCATAATTTATTGTTATTCATTATACATACATATTTCTATTCTATTTATAGTGGCTATATTATTATTGAAATTTTTGGTGGTGGAATATTGAATTTACAAACACCCTACTCTAGTCTCCTATTGTACCAAAGTGTATTGAATGACTACAGGTGTAGATAAGGGAAGGTTCCCTGTCACTTATTCTTGATCTATCTTACTTTATCATGGACCATTGGAGTAGTGGACCATGAATATTCCCATGATTTAGGTGGATATGTACTTGAGTCTTTTGGAATTTTTTTATAAAAATGTTATATCCCTATCCACTATTTACAATTTTTTACATCATCATTCCATGGCATCATCATGTTTATGATTTAGTATATTGATTCTGTTTACCATTACTATTTCTTAGTTTTTTATGCTTCCATAATTGATTATTATACTTCATTATGGAGTTCTAGATTTTATGATATGCTTCCACTATTTATTATTTTTGTTTATTTATCATTAAGAATGAGAAATTATGATGTGCGAGTATAGTATCCCCACCATACCAAATTGGACCCTCATTTCATGTTGTAATCCAATGGAATTGGGAAGGTTTACTTGGGGCCATGCGAGCCACAATCTCTAGGAAAACATTTTGTGGATCCCATTTCAGCATGTTAAAAATAACAGCACATTTATTAAATTATAATAAAATGTAAATATTTGTTTTTAAAACTATTCCCTATAAAAGATATATTTATAAATTGCCTTAAATTTTATAAAAGTACTATTCGGAATTTTTAAAAATCATGAATAACATTTTGAATTCATAAATAATATTTCAAAGTAAAAAATATTATTATTCAGATATAGTAAAAATTAGTTTGGAAAAATAATATTAATTTAACATAAAAAATTAATTTTCATTTTAGAAAAAAAACATTCATATTATTTCATAAATTTAATTTAATTTTTAGAAATAACTGAAATATATTTGTGATGATATTATTAATTATTCTAATGGAAAAAAGGTTATTTGAAATAAATTGGTTTATTAATTTGTTTTATGTTTTTTCAAAAAAAAATTAATTGATCCCTTATATAAAATAAATTTTATTTAATTTTTACTTATATAAAAAAATATTATCACTTAATAAAATTTTAATTAATGATAAGTGTGATTAATAACACTTATAGAAGGAAATACTATTTAAAAACAAATATGTTCTTATATGTATTCAGTGTTTTAAATTAAATTTTATTTTTCTCTTAATTTAAAATTTATCTAGATTATATAAATTATAATTTTAGGCTCATAAAAGAATTTTTATTAATTTTGGTAACCATTTATTTTTTTAAAATATAAATTACATTGTTAAGATATAGTTACCATGGTAATAGATAAAATCCGACTTGTAAAATACTAAAAATGAGTCTAGAAAATAGTACCAAATGAATATTTAATATGAGTCACGAACATAATTTTTTTTTAGCACTCTTAATTGTCTAAATTGTATTATATTTATAATCATTTATCCTTGAAAAAGTTTCATGAAATTATTTGGAAGTTATTTGTTATTACAAAATGTAATTTTCATCATATATAAAAATACATCACTTTCACTACCTTTATCCACACATTTCAAAGAATTACATTTAAAAAAATTAAACTAGTATCCCCTAGACTATATCCCCGTATTCTAGAATCAATTTTAATAAAAAATAATATTATTTGGAGATAATATGTGTTACCCAATAGAGAACATCCAAATATATTCGTAATATTCATTACTTAGCTCTTTTAATTCATTTCTTCTTCATCCCTACACTATACATTCCATTATGTGGAATTGTGATAAAATATGTATTACAGATAGTTTTAAATATTGTTATACTTTAGTAATATCTCATTAATAACTTCATGAAATTCAATTAAATAGACGTTGATATCCTCTTGTGCACATGCATAATGCCGCCACCATGAAAGGTGTGTTCTATTTTTCCATTACCACCAGACATTAACAAGGAATTCATTGCATATAAACTATATTTATGAAACTTTTAAAATTATATATTGATAATTTTTAAATTTTATCTGTCATATTAAGAATAAATACTCATTGTAAATTTAATCACCTTAAATGAACATATCATGGAATATTTCTTGATTATGTCCATTCTGGGAAAACATATGAAAATATATAATTTTTTTCAAATGGAATAATTAAATAAATAATCCCCATAAATTATAGATATTATTATTCTATATAAAAATAATTATATTGAGGTAAATATAATAATAATGTCTCAGAGAAATAAGCAAACCAACTCAAATAACCTTCATAGGTGAAATATATTTAATAATTTAAATTAATATGATAATAAGTAGACCATATATAAATAAATTAATATGTAAAACGAAATTCAATGAGTTTTAATAAACATAATTTTATTCATAAAGAAGTTATGTACACAAAAAGAATAAATTCATCACCATGGTAATGGTATTTTCATCTCAGTTGTGCTTTATTGAGATATAATGTTTATTCACCACCTATTTACATTATATGGTGTATTTTTTAGCTAGTGATTATATCATATTTTTCTCTTTAATTGTATTGTATTTACAAACCCATATCATGTTATACATTCTATTTATTTTTAATAAAAAGTATTTAGACATTATAAAGGAAATTAGAAACTCAATTCTTTTTCATTAAGTTATGATTATTCTTCATCAAATTATTTCATAAATATTTTTCACATTATGGAATTTTAAATTTTAGATGTGTTAATTTTTATTTTTAATTTTATATACATTTATACAATATAAACCCCATTTTTAAATGACTCTTCATGAAATATTATTTTCATAAAGGATTTCATTAACTCCAATTTCCATTCTTTGACTTAAAATTTTATTTCGTGACTATAATTATTATAGGATTTAAAAATTATTATATTTCTTAATTGATAATATATTTAATCACTTATATTTGGGGGATAAAAATGTTTCATATGAAATTTATTTCCAGATTAATTTATTTCCCTTAAAATATGAATAGGTTTAAAAACCTTATATACATTAAAGACTATTTTCCATCAATTATTATGTTCTTTATTTTAAAAAAATCATTATTATTTTAAAATACGAAAACGAATTTACTCCAAAGACCTTATTATATTATATAATATAATTTCAATATATATGATGTTGATTTTTGTTAAATTTACTCCAAAATAATATGGATTTATATCCTCTAATTATATAATTATTTATAATACACTCCAGATGATTTTTGTATAGAAATTATTTTTTGAAAAAGATATATTATTTATGAAATTTTTAAAAAGTAATTGGTTTCATAAAAAATAACTTCACGTTTGAAACTAGTGTGTACTTTTCAATGATCCAATATCTATGCTTCTTTTTCCAAAGAAATTTTTTTCCAAAAAGACACTCCTCACTTTTTTAAACCATTATGTCTTTTTCAAGAATCTATTATTAGTGATAACTTTTACATTTATATGTTTAAAAAATAATCATATAGTTATTTAATCCATTATACCTATTTCATGGATACATTATAGTGAATTATTTGAAAATATTAATTTTTTAAAACTATTATTTCCAATTTAAAAAAAGTGTTTTTTTGTAAGGGGTGTATATTATCAATTTCATACAATAATGGTAGGAAATTTACAAAACAATACTCTTTAATGTTTCTTATACACCTTCCTCATTAACCCTAAAAGATTTATTTCAGATAGATTATTGTATTAGGAGTCACTTTTAAAATGAAATTATGAAATAATCCATTTTGGTGATTGAATTTTGGTATTGATTAATCGATTTTGAAAGAATATTATATAGTAAAATTTAAAATTGACATGAAACCAATTTATTTCCCAATGGGTTTCATGATAAACTGAATATATTACATGTTAGGGAAAATATATGAATGGGTTATTATGAAACCTTTTAACATAAAAAACCCATGATAACATGATTTATAAAAAAAACTCCCTTTCTTAAATTATGATGAAAATTGTGTGTTTATAGTGTTCTCAAATTACTAATATACACTAACTTATCAATCACTTAAAATATATAGTAGAAACATCAACTCAATATCCATATATTTTTACACAAATAATATAAATAAATTCAGAATCTTGTTTCATTAAATATGAATTCATTAATCTAAATTTGAAAAATAATAAGGGAATTTTATTGATTTATATAGTTTTTTACTCATCCTTATGAAATTTAAAATACATTTGAAAAAATGGAATGAGAAAAAATCACAATTGAGGGATAAAAAAAGAAACACATTACTCTATTTCAGAAATCATTCAGTCCCTTATTACTTTTATCATTTTTATATAATAAAAATTCAAATCAATGTTTCTTTTACTCATTAAAAAATATTAATTTAAAAAATATTTTCATAAAACATATCATATGAAATATTGAGGTAAACTTCCTAATAATAATATTTTCTTGTAAAGCAAGGGAACTCATGATAACATTTTCATTACAATCAATCCACTCACCATTCAAACTGGAATATATATTTTTGAAACATACAATCATTAGATTACATTTTTAAATAAAAATTATTCATTGAAAATTAATCTTAAATAACATAAAATTAATATATATAAATTGGGAAATTATATTCTTGTCACTCGAATGAAAACTCATAAAACCTTTGAAACCAATTGAATACCATAGATAGTTAATTATAATGTAATTCATCAGAGAACATTTCCATTTTCCAATGAATTAGAGATCTATATCATGATAAATTTTCATCACTAACATTTTCTATGGACCATATGTAATTCCTTTAGACATTAAGAATTATTTAGTTGAATTATTTTTAATTTCATCGATATAATTCCTTACAAGAGGCATTGACTTTCAACAAAACATGTCATACTAATTAAATATTATAATATTATATGATTTTTATCTCTTAGACATTGGAATATAGGGTATGAAAATTATTAACTAAATTGAGAAAATTTATTTTTATGCATTTATATGAAAATATTTATTTCGTAAAATTTATATATAATTTAAAATAAAAACAATTTTAAAATAAAGGTAATGTTTTTATGGAAAACAATTTTTTCAATAAAAATTTGTTTTATCTGAAAAAAATAATTAAATAGATTAGTTTTAATGAAATTAGTAAATATTTTATATTATATATTCAAATACATTTTTTAAAATTTATCTTATGTGTTTCCAACATGTTATAATAAATAAGAATTTTCCCCAAGAACATTATTTTTTCAAAAAAACATATTTGTCAAATTTTCTGCATTTATTTTAAAATTATATCTCATCACTTTTATATATTTTATTTTTAAAAACTAACTTAAAATTATAACTAAAACTTTATTAATTATCTTATAGATTAATGTTTTAGAATTTTCTCAAAATATTAAATTTTCAGTAAATAGGGAAAAATATTGGTTCTAATTTAGAATTGTTTTTTCATTTAACAATTTTTAACAACATAGAAATTATTTTAAGATGGATTATAAATTAAAATTAGTTAACCAATATATTTATTAATAAAATTTATTGTATGTAAAATAAATTTCAGAAATAATTTTGATATACTAAAATATTTAACATATTATTATTTTCTCTCTAGAAAACCACATTTTCATAATTTATGTTAGTATAATTTAAAAATAAAGTTAACTATGTATGTTAATGTAATTTAGAAAATTGGATTTTATATTTTGGATATGTAAGATTTATTTTATTTAATTAGTTTAACATGTTTTATTCCTTAATTAATATTTTAAAACATAAAAATCAATTATCGTGGTTACCATTAAAATTGGATTACCATTGGATCTAAAATAAGAGTATAATGAAAATTTGACCTAGAAAATTTTGAAAACCCAATTTATATTCTATTTCAACCATATAAACATGATGTATTGAAAAAAAACCATTTTTTATCCTTGTATCATGGGAAAAATTTAGTTACAATCCATTCATTTTAAAACTTCAATTTGTGTCATCTCTCCACTTATAAAAGGCCACCCACAATCCTCTCCTATCCGCAAATTGAAACTCCATTGATTCATCCAATACAAACCAAAATCTATTCCCTACATAACTCCCTAAATACTAGAGGTATTACATTGTTTATTAATCCATCCTATGAAGGATTTATGTATAATAATAAAAAGGTTCTCCAAAGATGAGGCAACATTACTAAAAACTTGTTTATGTTTTATTTTTGATTCCACCTCCATGAAATATAAATAAAAAAGTTATTATAATAAACCGGGTATCTCTTGTATAGTGGGATTTTATTATATAAAATTAATTACTTACATTTATAATGACATCCGATTAATGGAAAACTAAACCATGGATGATGTGTATGGCTGACCGTCTCCTCAAAAACCGATATGATTCATTTTCCATCACCTCTTATTACATATTGATATAATTATGGATTTTAAAAAATATAAATTTTATTTATGAAATGAAATCAACTATGTAATTATAATATAAAGTTTTCCTTATCACTACATAACCCATTATAAAACAATAACTTTTCTCCTGTTTACAGGGGACTTTGGCTCACAAACTGATGTCTTTTGTTTATCCTTTATGTTTAATTAGATTGAAATAAGGATATTTTAAATGAATTTATATATTATTTGTGACATATTTATGAATCAATAATTATTATCTCACATATAACTTCTTACATTTCATTCCTTGGGGGATTCAATAACATCAATCAAGTGTACGGTGGAAAACCACCACATGAAGTGATGTGATTTGGTTTTCTAGTAAAACATTAAATTAAATCTAATATGGGTCTTGACAATAAATACATAACATATGTTGTAAATTATAATTATTTTGTAATTATAAATAATGGTTACTATTCTTTCTAAAAATGGAGACAATGTTCATTCATTCGTATATCATACCATCTCTATGAATGGTGTATATATCATTCATGAATTACTATAGATATCAATTTAACAAATATATATGATATTTATATCTTGTTTAACATCATATATATTATGTAACCATGATGAAAAGATAACAAGGAAAAATAAAAAACCAAGACACATATAACAAAAGAATAAATTTTTAATCATATATGGTATGATACATATTTTTATTGTTCTATAATTGATTGATAATAAATTATATTTTTTATACTAGTGGTTTGAATGTGTATAAAAAATTGGAGTCATAGGTAATGTATAGTTTTCTCAATTTTCCTTCTTTGAGTCAGATGTTATGTTATGAACCTATATTCTTTATGAGGTTTATATAAAATTATTTTTAAATATTGTATCTTCAATTTAATTATTCACGTGAAATTTAGTTTTTCATTTAAATTTATTATTTTACAGAGCTTATGATTCAAATTTAACCAAATAGGTATGTATTTGATGTTACAATATCATTTTTTATTATGATTGATTCTAATTATTATTTCCCTTTTGATATATTTCTTAAGAACATCATGAACAGTTATATCATCTATATATTTCTAAATTTTTAATTTTTCACATTCATTTTATTCTGTGAATATAGTAAACAGATAAAAATTATTATTTTTAATTATAAATCAACTTTATTAATCTCCTCATTTGAAAATTATTTTTATTATATATCCTTATATTCAATAAATGTATTAAATAATGTTTTTACTAATTTCCAATAAATTCTTCATAGAAATATTTACCCTTGATTGTTTTTTTTCCAAATTTTAAAATGAATCGTTGGGTCATTTTATGAATAAGGAATTTTTTTATTTAAAATGTGAGGGTAATCATTTATTTCAAATGTAAAACATGAATTGCATTTCCCACAATAATTACCTTTAATTGTTTTATGGATTCCATTATATGATAACTTGTTTATTTTTTAAGGGATGTGTATTGAAAAAAAATTGTGTTTCAAAAAGATTCTATCAAACTAAAATATATATATTACCCAATAATGTATTAAATGATTTTTAATGATTCTTTTAAAAATTTATAGGGTTATCTTCAAATAAATTAATTTTTGAATTTTATTTATGTTTTAATAATTATTTATTAACATGGAAAATTTATTTTCTTCCTAAATATTTTTAAAATATTTAAATACAGTCATTTATATGTTCCCAAATTTATTTTCATGGAATTTTTTTAATTGTTATTATGTTTTTAAAATATTCATTCAATGTTGAATGATTATTTTCCTCATGAAAAATTTTAAATTATATTAAAATATTCTTTTTTTATTTTTCTTCTTATACATTATGAGAAAAGTAATTTAAAAATATATTATATTAAAGGTTTTAATTTTTTAATGTAGAATGGATATTTTCATATGATTTTGTTGTGATATTTTAAAATTATATTCCATATAATTTGATATAATTTGAATTAACTAAATATTTAATGGGTATATGATCTAAGGATATCATCCCTATTCATTCTCCGATAGATTTTTTCTTCCTATGAAAGGATGATTATAAAACACGGTTATATTCCACGAGTTATACCATGGTAAATTTCTAATGAAAACATGTTCTTTCTTAATAGGTTGTTATATGATGAAATGTTTATGAAACCAATTTATTTTAATGGTTCTGATAAGATAACTTTTTATGAACTAGTGGCACACATATTTATTATTATCATTATTTGAGTGGTCAGACCTATATCTCCATCCAAAGTATAATATAATGATAGAGCTCATTATATAAATAGGATTGTAATAGGGAGTGAATAAAATTAAATAAGTTACTCTTTCCACTATGACAGTTATGAGAGTGAACCATGAGCACTCTAATGTTTTTTGGGGTGAACCAAATCTACTATGATAGTCTGTGGAAGGAAACCCGACTACTTGGATGGATTGGGTAGTGTACACAAACCATTATGTTAATCTTGATAAGGATTCTTAAATTACAGGAAAATTAATTTCATTTCTTTTGTGTATACCAAAAATCTATTTACTATTCCACTATTATACTCTCATGGATTAATTACATTGATAAATTTATGATTGATACCTTATTAAATTACATGATTTTTTTGAAGACTTATATTTATGACCTCTAATATGGAGGGATGATTTTCAAATTTTAACCTCAAATTATCACACCATTGTGCTAATTTTATTCTAATTTAATAATTAATATATCATTTTTTAAACCATACTATGCATCTATGGTCATCGTTTATTTTGATTATTTATAATAGGTTATAGTTATATGTATAATATCTGATATTTCATATTGGGTTAAAATTATGAGGAACTAAGTTGTAGTTGATGTATAACTCTTACGAACCGATATATTTTCCTCCCAATTATCCAATGTCCATAGTCCTAAATGATAGTAGTAGTGATCATCATGTTATTTGCTGAATATTAATGTATTGGGATTTGATATCTATGTATGATTAGTTTGTATCATAACAATTTGTATAAGCTCAAGGTTAATGAAATTATTTGAAACAATGATGATAGAACATTAGATATATCCCAAGGTATATATATATATATGTATAATTCTATGGGTAATTCTATGAAAAGGAAATTATTTAAGAATATTGATGTAGGATATAGTTAGTGGTTTTTCTGATATCACCTGATTTTCTATACACTAAAAGTTGACATGGTTTTTTTATAGATGTACCTAAGGGTAAAAAGTCTAAAAAATTGTATCATGCTTTAGTCATGTGTTATCAGGTACATGGAAATGTGACTTAATACACACCTAGTTTGACACTCCTGTGAGATATGATTTCGAAATTCATGAAATCTTTATAAACCATCATGATTCATTGGAATAAATAATGTGAATGAAAAATTAAATTCCTAATGTGACATATATTTAAAAGAATGTGTCGACAAAAATACATCATATAATTAACTTTCATGATTATGTAACTTCAAAATATTATTATTGTCACTCACAGAATGTTTTATTTTTTTATTCAATTGTGTTTACCGTAAAGAACTAGGTTAAAGTTGAATTTTATAGACAATGTGTTTATCAATAACCAAATGTTTTGATGACAGGAGTGATGAATATTGTGATTATTAAAAATCAGTTATCGTGGTAAATTATTAACAACATAAACCTACACCAACTCTTGAACTCTCCCATGTTATATAATGATAGAGTTTAATAATAGCTGATGTAGTGGAGATCATTGAAGAAAAACGATTCTGTTTTCTATACATATAGAATGTGGAAAGAACCCATCATGAGAATGTATTAAGGGTATGAAAATATGTTTTATTTGTGGTGAATTAGTGCACATAATAAGTTATTCTGTAGGAAACATAAAATGTTTAGTTAAGGTAGTGTATTATAATAATAGTGTTCATAATGTATCATTTACATTTTAATGTTTTTAATTTTGTACGAATGGAAATTATGAAAATCAATGTCCGAGGGGTAAATATCCTGAAGAAAATCAATAATGATATATGACTAAGGGTTATAATTATGATGATGAATAGATTATGAATGAACAATAAATAATATGGACTGTTCTAATAGTATTATTTTGTTTAAAATTAAAAATAAATAATCAATTGAGGATGATAAATGTAAACACATGACTAATATTACATATGGTAGGAAATAATTATTAAAAAAATAATGTGGTCAATCTGTCACACTCATGTTTTAATTTTTCATTGGTTTCGCATTGGTTCAGGGTTCAGGTCAGTCCTTATTTAAATTTTTTATTTTTATTTAAAAAAATGCACATTTGGGGTTTTGTGACATTTGGCGCATGGGTATGGTACAATTGGTAGACCGTGCAGCTATTCCATTATCATCTTGCAACATGCATGATATACATAGTGAATTAATAAGCTAAATTATTAATAAAATGGAGATAAAATGAATTTTAAAAAATGAGATAAAAATAATATAAAACTAATGATACTGATAATATTAGTAATTAAATAATTATTATTATCATTATTAATATTATTAATTATATTATTAAAAATTTTATTATCATCGTAATCATTAATTTTATCATTATCATTATTATAATTTAATGTGACATGAACATTGTTTTAGTAAAAGTGTTATTATTATTATGAATTAAATAATTGTTATTGTCATTATTAATAAAAATTTATGAGCTGCACATGGTTGTCGTGTGGTTTACTTACAGTTGAAATAAAGGCGATCACCTGTTCTAACAATGATAATAATATTAGTATTGTTACAAATAATAATCTTAACAATAATATATATTTTTTTGATATTATTATCATTATTATTGTTACTAATATCATTATTATTGGTAAATTTTTTTCATATTATAATTTTAAAAAATGAAATTTATGGTATTATTAATCTAATCACTATGTTATTATAACTATTATTATTATTATTATGATTATTATGATAATTTTTTATATATAATTACTAGGTTGGTTGTTGTTTTTTTAGTGTTTTTCTTTTTTATTATTTCCCTTCCATCCCCAATCCCCCCTTGTGTCATGCCCCCCCCCTTCTAGGTATCGTACTCCCCACCTACGTAGCCACTCGGCTTACTTCCAACCACCCCTTCTCTTTGTGTGCACACCCCTTCTAGCGAGCTCACCTCCACAAGTGCGACCCATCACCAGCGCACGCAGCGTCTGCCACGATCCCTCACTGATGCAAGATTCCATTGTTTGGTCCTCCTCCAACCAAGAGATGCATTCTGATCTTCTATAGTACGCCAGAAAACCAGCTTCCGAATATGGTTACCCTCCCCTATAGTGATTATTCTTTAGTTTGGGGTTTTCTTCTGTTGTTTTTGGTTTTTCAAAAACACTAGGTACTAGGTTCCCTTTTGGGGAATATTCCATAAATTTTGGGTTTAATATTATTTTGTTATGAAGATGTTAGCTTCCCACTGGTGAGATTGAGGTGAAATTGAAGTATCACACCGATTCTTTATTTTTTTCATCAATTGATGTAGTATCCCATTGTACATTGACTTCAAATTTATCATTTCATTGAATTCTTGTTTTCCAAATATACTTAGTTTTGAATTAGTGATTTATTTTCTCTAACATAATCATTATTTGTGAAATGTGGTGTTTTTGTTTAAATATACTAATCATGTAGTGATGTATTTTTAAATTGTGCACACTATTTTATTTTAGAATTAGCCATGGGGGATTTGGTAAGCCTTTTGAGATTTTAAAATAATTTTTGGTCTAAATATTATATTTTTCATACTGAAATTAATGTTCTTATGTTCTCAAATGGATTGATGTTAGGTATATTCTTATCCAAATATTGGTGTGTTTCTTACCACAGTTTTATTCATTGTTATACGATTTGTTTATTTTTTTGGTGGTGCGGGTCAGGTTTTGAAATTGGTTTTAGGAATGTATTGGGTTTTTCAAGAGTGGTTTGTGTGTGTTTTTGATAGAAAACATTGAGGACTTTAATGAAAATGTTTTATGAAATGTTTTAAAGGTTTATTTAATTATTTAAAATATTCAAAACACAATTGGGAAATTTTTTTAGGTGCACAAGATTTTAAAAAATGGATCTCAAATGTGTGGTGTGTTTGTTAAGTTGCACACACTAGGTGGTTGTAAAATGGCTCGATTGGAACCTTAAAGTGATTAATGATTTTTAAGGACATAATTTTTTTTATGTAAATGTACTGGTGTTGTTCAAAATGGTGATTGGAGTTTCAATGTATTTTTTTAACATTAAGTGATTCATTACATTCCCATTTGGTCTTTGTAAATGTTTTTTGGTTTTAATGGATATCTTAGTATATATAATGGGGTTTTTATGGATATTTAAGAAATGGAATGTTTTTTTGAAAATTTTATGAGGCTCCTTTTACATTTTTCTACAATGGTTGTTGAGAAAACCCTCCTGGGAGTGAGCACAGCCATTTTGGTTGACCGTGGGACTGGTGTGTCCTCATAATTGGACTTTTCATTCATGATTAATGATTAATGGTAAGGATTACTCCTCAAAGTGATGGGGTACTTCTAGTTTGTGTGTTGTTTATTGAGACATGTGTATGGATGGTTGGTTTAATTGTTTGGCACACCAAATTGTGAATATAGAATGACAAACTAGCATAGAAAAGAGGATTACTATGAAAATTTTCCACAACAGCCAAGGTTATTATAATATATGGTGGACAATAGTATGTAATACATGGGACTATTTCTATGGGATCATGCCCCTCAACCAGGATAGACTGGTTCATGGTATGGTGTTAGGTCATTATGGCATCATTGGGTAGGGAATTAATTTCGGATGGGTAACATGTATCATATGTTCTTGTTCTCCTCTGAGTTCTTAGGAATTCCAGTGTTCCTCTATTACATGTATGGTTAGTTCCATTTCCATGTTTTGTAGGATCATATCCATTATATTTTTTTGCGGTCTTCTTGTGAAATGGTGAGTGTGTGGAGTTATCTAAAAATGATTCTATTAAATAGGTTTTTAATGAACAACCACATTTCCCTTCATTTAGATTTAGGAAAAACAAATTCTTAATTATTTCCCATTACCCTTTTTCCCTTAAACCTTATGTTAAATCATGAGTGGAATGGAATATTTTTTTGTTTTAAAATAAAAATAATGGATAACCTATTTTTTTATTTTTTTATTTTAGACCTATAAATAAATGAATATTTATTTAAATCATGTCCATTAGGAACAAAATTGTTTGGGCCTACCTAATGAGTTTTAATACTCATACCTATAGTCTTTTCTAGGTTTTAATATTTATTACATGATACATCATTGGTTTAATCACCTCCTTTGATGGGTTTGTATACATTGGAGAGTGAACCTCGGGTTAATGTGGAGGTGTTGTGGATTTCAATATCTATTTTGTTCTCTTATATAGCTTGTTGTAAAATTTTTATTTCATTAATTAAAAATTTTAATAATGTAATGGTTTGAAATATAGTTTAGTATGGTTTTCCTATTTATTTATTTTATGTTGTTTATTAATATGTGTATATATTATTCCATCTACCTCTATTGATGACCATGAAACTGGTTGACATCCCAAGAGGACCAAGGACACCTCTTAGGACTTAACATCGACCACCTCGGGAGATCAGTTTAAGGTTGACTCAGGTTCATTCTTGGAACAATGGTATACGAGGTGGTCAACTTTTTTCAGGACCATTCATTTTTGAGAACCAATCCTTATATGGGGTTGTCATGGTATAAGTATGGGGGTTTTTGGGATTATCGTGTAGGGACAAGAAGGAATTCTTGAACCTTTTCTTATTCTAAAACTTGGGTTACCGTAGGAGGTCAGGGTTGTTAGTTTCTACTAGTTCTTTTGGATATTTTGGTATTGGGAAATGAAATGGTAGATTTGGTATGTGGCCTCCTTGATCATGGAGGGCTGGGAAAGCCATGTGAATCCATGGATATGGTCCTAAATAACTCATTATGACAGTTGAGTGAATGGAAAATGTATGGAAACTATATGGAAAAGTCACACGTCGACACCAGTTTCCTCTTGTGAACAGTTTAGTGATTTTGTTAATTCTAGAAAATTCTTTTGAAAATACTTGTTTTTATTTGCTAAATTTTGAATTTTAAATGGGATTGACTTGGTTTTTATTAATTTTCTTGATTATTTGTTCTTAGGGTCATCCCCCTCAATTATCTGATAGATGCTCATGGTATAGATTCGGGTTGTGAACCAATAGAAAACACTCTATTTTCTCATCTCATAGACTACATCCTTGAGTTTCGTAAGTTTATCCCATAACTATTTTTATTGTCTAGTGGATCATCATGAGAAAGAGTAGTGGATGAAGAGGATTGAGAGAGACTTTATATTCCTATATTTACCTAATACATTAAAGGTTAAGATATATTCCTATATGCTCGACCGTCCGGCTTGGAAATGGGGGAAGTCAATGACTCAATGGTATCCCCGTAGAGTTCATTCCTGATAATTATTTAAGATTCATTTCATACAATAGTACTCTTTTGAGATGCAAAATCTGATAAAGTGAGTGTATTTGTGGAGATTTAATTAAATTGTTGGATCAATGATATAATTTCATAAACAACTTTTTGATATAGTTCTCTATGACCAATGGTATGTTGCTAACAACCCAGAGATGGTTCAACATCTTTAGTTAAGGATTTGTCCTAAAATGTAGTCAAAGGTGGAATAACTCCAAATAAAAATCATCTCTAATCAGGTTATACAACATTTTCAGGTCTAATATGATTTCAAATGAGGGATCAGGATGGTGAATCCTTCCTATATTTTATGAAGTTGTAAAGAGTCTCTCGGTAAGAAGAATGGAAAGCAGCCTGATGATATTGGCACTCATAGGGAATTAGGAGGACATCAGAACTCCAGTCAACTCCTTAAGAGTGAAATGTCATGATCTACAACTTGTGTGGTAGGTAAGGTTACAAATATCCAGCATGTCTGGGTTCTCCAAGAACCACCCACACTTGCGGATGCTTGGGTCACCAGCAGTATCTCTGTCTAGGTGTTTTCAGAAGCATTGTGAAGGAAGAACCATCTCCACAAAGGCCACACCATCCCCTTTGAAAGAGTTGGGTGATTTTTCAAATTAGTTTGGGTTTTCCTGTCTATAATGTTATTTGGATGTAATAGTCTTGTCTTATGGTGTTTTGTGGTGTTTCTTTTCCATCAGCCGTGTAACACCCCGAGATTTTATGAAAAATATTCTTTTTAATTTCATTAATGTCTTGTGTTGTACGCTACACTAAAAGGAGCTTGCTCAACACGCATCCTTGACTTGCCTTGCATTACACGCAATCGTGACCTTCCTCGATAGCATGTGTAGTATGCAATACCGAGTTTCACTAAACAACGATATGCTATTAAAATATTATTAAAACTAGCCGTTATGAATAGTAATACCCACCTTTTAAAATTTTAGAAATTTTAGCTCTCAAAATGGACTTCATTTTTGGATTCGGTGTATCGAATTTAGCCTAAGGTGAAATTTTGGTACTTTTCGGATAACTTTCATATTCTAATGAATAGGGAAAATTACTAAATTATAATTAAAAAAAACTTTTAAAATCGAAATAATTAATAGTGATAAATTATTAATTTGAGTGGTTTTAAAGTATATTTAGAATATATTTTTACTATTTAATACAATTTTGGTCATTGGATGTAATTTTACATTTAAACTAGTCATAAACAAGTGTCAATCTTTTGATAGTTATTATCTCTTAAGAACACGCTATTTGTTTTGACGACGGGAATTAATTTTTAAATTAATTAATGAAATTTATATGTTTTGAATTTGATAAAATAGACATCATTTTTGAATTCATAATATCAAATATTGCTTAGATCTAATTTTTGGTATTTTTCTCGAAACATTCATTTTTTGATGAATAGTGAAACCTCTGAGTTAAAAAACTGAATTTTTCATAAAACATAATTTTACCGCTTCTGTGAGTGGAATTTCGAAAATCCAAGAGACACGGTTGATGTCAGTAAGTAAAATTTAGTTCAATGAGATGAAAATAATTTTTTGGTGAATAGTAACTTTTTACATTTTTTTACCACGGTTAAAAGTATATAGGTTAAGGGTAAATATGATATTATTATTACCCTAACACATGTCCTAATTCTATTGGACAAGTGTAATTAGACCAAAAACAACCTTAGGAATAAAATATGACCATTTAGGCCCACTTGGATTAGATTAGGACATTTATTATTAATATATTTAAAGAAGGGTTAAAATAGTTAAAATCAAAGTTTAATAAGTAAATCATTTTTAATATGGGGCTAGAAATAATATAAATTAGACTATAAATATCATTAAAAAGCTAAAAATATTTCCTACATAATGGTATTTTATTTGTAATTTTTAGACATTATATACTTTATTTTATTTTTGACACAACGATGATACAGTAATTATCTTATTAATGAAATATTGACATAATTGATGTTATAAATACCCAAATATATATATTTTGAGACTTTTTATGAATTCCACTAATTTTCTAGGTTAATATGACATGTTATTATTGATTTAATTAACTTTTTTCGAACTTATAATTCTGTTATGATTTTCACAAAAAATCAATTACTAAATAGTGTCAAAATTGACATAAAATAGTTTTTAAAACAAATATTATATTATTAATTGTTATTTTATTCCTAAAAATATATGGTTCGGCCAAATGACTTAGATAAGGTTTTATATATTAATAATAAACAACTTAGGGTTCGTTTTCCTTGATATAGTATGTTTATTAACCTTATAGTATAAGAACACAAGAAGACACAGTAAAAGTAAAATTATTTAACTTAATGTTAAATCTAAATGATAATTATAAAATAGGAACCTAAACTTGTCTAAATTCTATTCTATGAGAGGATTTTGACCCATCCCCACCTTATCCTCGAAATAATTTAATTTGGAGCTATTTAAAACCGAACTTGACTTTATAATAAAATAATATTTTTTGTTATTCCAAAGATGCCCCTCTCCTCCCTTATAAAAGGGCACCTCATCCCTCTCTTACTCACACCACTTTGAGCCTTTAATCTCGTCCAACCCCTGAAAATTTCTTATCTCCACTTCCGTAGAAAGATCCTAGAGGTTCTGGTATTCTTCAAAGACATATTATAGTGCCCTAAAAGGAGGTCTCAAAGAAGCACTTCAAGGAAGAGGTAATGTCCATTACCGATCCTTTCATCTTTATTTCTTCTTCCACTTCTTCTTCTTTAGTTGTTTCATTATGAAGTAATAACATCAATATCACTCATATACTTATATGTTATTATAAGTATGAAACAACCCTATTTCACCATCTATCCATCCTACGGAAAAAGAAATCACCGCACGTACGTACGTACGGAATACCGTCTCCACGCCGTGGTGTAATCTATTTTCCACCACCACCTTACTTCGATGGGTATAATGGTGTATATAATGACTATATATGACTATTATAAAGTGATATTGATTCCTAAATAGTATACATACACTCTAATACAATTCCACGATCATAGGAATGATATCATCACTCGTGCGTACGTACGGAATACCGTCTCCACGATGTGATGCGACTCGTTCTACATGATCTTCATTTCATAATGATTATATAAATTAATTGAATGAATGAATATGATATATATTACACTAATACCATTCTGGAAATGAGGTATCTATAACCTAAAGAGAAGAATAAGAATTTATTCGACAAAACATGCATAAGAACAAAAAGTAATAAACACCTGAATAACAAGTATTAATGAAATATTACTAATAATAAGCTAATAATATGACCATATATGATATCATAAAAATAAGTATGATTCTGTAATAAGTCAATATCATTATTTAAATCATTATACAGGAGGTTCAGACACGTACAAAGCATATCGAACCAAAGGTAAGGGAAATATCACAATCTCATTTTTATCCGAGATTGTTTATACTTTGGTGTTTACTGGGGTGTATTTTATCATCCACATCCATGTTTCCTCAATATGTAATATTGTTTCCATCCACCTACAATTGTTTAAATAAAATTTTGCCCTTCGGTGAGTTTTTATTAAAGGATATGAAATGAATCTTTTGTCATTTTTCATACGAGGTACTTTTTGACTTTTCCGACAAAAGTACGAGAAGAATTTTTTTTAACTTATACGGCATGAATGGATTTTTTTAAAAAACTATTTCAAATAATATTCCTTTACAAGTTTCCAGGTTTATTTTTAATAAACTTCTTTTAGTTTAAAATTGTATGACATGTTAATAAAGGAAAAATGTTTTTGAAGTAAAAAGGTTATTTTCCTCAAGAATGGTGTTCAAGAGTTCTATCAAAATCATTTTCCATCTAAGATAATAAAGGGTTCTGTATCTATCCCAATTATTACATTGATTTGATTATTTTGTGATGGAAATATTTTTATGAATTCCTTTATCTTGTATGAAGTGTTTTATGATGTCCCGATGTTTAAGATTCCCATTTTTATTACATGGGTTATGCAATGATGTATGATTTATTATTTTGTGGCACAGATAAGAATAGTATCATTATGATATGGGTGGGACCTATATCTCACTCCAATTCATTGGGTAATGATTTTATATCTCATGATATAGACATGGCTGGAACAGTATGTTATACCGGTTCTGTGAAACAGGACTGAAACGAGGGTGACTCGGTTCAGAAATGGACATTGTCCACTAAGATAGTCTTGGAAATGAGTCTTGACTAATAAGATATGATTCTCTATGATTATGTGTGTATGCCACAAAGTTTCATGTTTTATGTATTGATTATTGGGATTTCATTTCACTACTATGATTTATCCCATGTTATGAAATTATGATCTCTTTTGCAGGTTACGTTTTCCAAAATGTTATGTTCTTATGAAAATGATGTGATTGATATTTCTTTTGTTTACCCTTACTGAGCATTTGAGCTCACCCTTTTATTTTTTAATTTCCCCAAGATATAATGAAATGTTTTAGGTTAAAAAAAGGAATATCTTTATGGGATATGTTGAAGATCTTTCACCACGATTAGAAGATTATATTCCGAGTTTCCAAAGACACTAAACTATTACGATCTTTGTGTGTGTGTTTTTCTTATGTACTAAGTATTCCGCAAAAGTAATGTAATGTCCATGTACGTCAAGCTTCGGGTCTCTAAAGTTGGTATCAGAGAAAGGTTTAGTCAACCATTGGATACTAGGATGCGAAAATGTTAGTGAGATCCCTAGAGATATTTTTAAGGTATGTCTAGGGATGTACCTAAGGTTAAGTATACATATAGGTTATAGTACTAGAATTACTCTAACAATCATAGAATTTATCCTAAGATGTTAGATATTGAAGGTCTCCCCCTTTATTATGTTGTTTTCCCTAGCATGATTTTTGCCTCTCACACTATTATTTTTGGGTTTTAGAAAATGGCTGGAAACAAGATGATTCACGATAATGGAGGATATGATGGACAATGGAATGATATTCTTCATGAGCAACCAAATGAAATAGGATTTGGAATTCCAAACATCATTATTATGCCGAATCAAAAAACTCATAATATGATAAACAAAGTAAATTTTGGTAAGTTTCCTGACTCGGCTAGTAAGAGAAAGATGGAGTTTCATGATGATCACAGAGGAAAGAAAGTTCAATTTCCCCTATGTAAATAATGTGGGAAGAGGCATCAAGGAGAATGTTTCAAAGGAACTGGAAGATGATTTGGGTGTGGAAAAGAAGGACACAAAGCCAGTAAGTGCAAAGGAAAAGGTTCAGTTAACACCAGGGATGAGGATAATGGTATTGCTATGACATCAACAATGGTTAAATGTTTTAAATGTGGAATGTACGGGCATTATGCAAACCAATGCCCTAAGGGAAAGTCTCATGAAGAGAATCAGTATGGTCGTATGGGTAGTATTTATGTGGATGATGATGAAGAGACTACAAATGATATGTGAGATGAAAGAATTGTTGAAGCTCAGTCAATGGTTTAAGAATGTAGTGGAATGATTACATGTTTATCATGTGTAATGTTGTATAAGTAATCTCATGGTACTATGGAATAAAGATACATATAAGGATTGTTACACTGTTGTCTTTCCTTGAGTTTTGAAAGTGTATGATTAATGTTACCAGTATCCATGAAAGGTTATTCAGATATTTTTGGAATATAGATGATATGCGCATAATGAAGGGATAAGGAGAAAATTAAATGTTTGATAGTATTCATGAGCTCATGACTGATATAAGGAGAAGGTTATATCATGGTTTAAGTATATAGAATTTTTTGATTTTGGTATGTGGAAAGAGTTAACTTTTGACAGAATTCATGTTTTCACTAAGGTTTAATGGGGATTAATTTTTTAAGAGAATACATCATTAAGGTATTCACATGATTGGAATGTGACCAACAAGATATATGGGGGATAAATGATGGTATTCACATGCTTGGTTGGTGACATTTCAAGTTATCATTTTCTTTATACTATGAGCTTGGACCGAAGTATTTTAGATAAGCCTAAAGATTGGAATGGATTATGTTAACCATAAGTTAGTATTGTTTAAGGATAGAATTTTTTTTGATATTATTTATGTGATGTTATAGTAATGTAGTTTTAGAAAAAGGACAACCTGCAGGACGGGCGACAGCCCATCATGTCGGACATGGCTGTGGGAATCGAACCCACAACCGAAGTGCGACTGGCCTTTATCGCCTACCACTGGCCTACAGGAAGTCCCTGTTTAGTAGAAACTAGTTTTATTATATTATGCAGTATGATATATGAAGTATAAGTCCATTTTAGGAACTGTATATGATTAATCTCACTATAGATGGACTTATGTATTTTTTGATAACTTTTCTAACCTTTTTTTGGGACAGATGGAATGAACCATCATTCTATCACATGATCTTCTAACACATCACGAATGAAAAATTCAACTTCATTTCTTTAAGAGATGAAGTGGAAATTGTCCAAAAAATGAAAAATGACGAGACTATACCAAAATCACGAAAGTATTTCTTCTAATTTCATCAACTTTAGGGAAATGATCTTAAAAACCAAAAATGTTGTCCTAGTGATCTTATATCTGATGAATCAGATGGTACCTTAGATCGTCCCAAATTTATGGATTTGAGATTGTTAGATTTTCCATAGCCATGTTCTCTACCACTATCCATCAGAACATGATGGTTATATTTCTCTTCCATATCCATATTTTCACCTATGTGGAAACCCAGTGATTAGTTTATTTGGGTAACCGTTACGTTTCATACTTTTGTTTTTAAAGATTGGTTTTGGTATTCCTTTTTACGATGTGGGTTTCTATTAAAGAAACTTTTGAATAGTAAACCATTTATAACCAAGACGAATTTTGAGGGAGAAATTCATTTTAAGGGGGGTAGAATGTAACACCCCAAGATTTTATGAAAAATATTCTTTTTAATTTCATTAATGTCTTGTTTTGTACGCTACACCAAAAGTAGTTTGCTCAACACGCATCCTTGACTTGACTTTCATTACATACAATCGCGACCTTCCTCGATAGCGTGTGTAGTAGGCAATACCGAGTTTCACTAAACAACGATATGCTATTAAAATATTATTAAAACTAGCCATTATAAATAGTAATAACCACCTTTTGAAATTTTAGAAATTTTATCTCTCAAAATTGACTTCATTTTTGGATTCGGAGTATCGAATTTAGCCTAAGGTGAAATTTTGGTACTTTTCGGATAACTTTCATATTCTGATGAATAATGAAAATTACTAAATTATAATTAAAAACAACTTTTTTAATAGAAATAATTAATAGTGATAAATTATTAATTTGAGTGGTTTTAAAGTATATTTATAATATATTTTTACAATTTAATACAATGTTGGTCATTGGATGTAATTTCACATTTAAACCAGTCATAAACAAGTGTCAATCTTTTGATAGTTATTATCTCTTATGAACACGCTATTTGTTTTGATGACGGGAATTAATTTTTAAATTAATTAATGAAACTGATATGTTTTGAATTTTATAAAATAGGCATCATTTTTGAATTCATAATATCAAATATAGCTTAGATCTAATTTTTGGTATTTTCTGGAAACTTTCATTTTTTGATGAATAGTGAAACCACTAAGTGGTAGTTAAAAAACTGAAATTTTCATAAAATATAATTTTACCACTTCTGTGAGTGGAATTTCGGAAATACGAAAGACACGGTTGATGTCAGTAAGTAAAATGTGGTTCAATGAGATGAAAATAATTTTTTGGTGAATAATAACTTTTTACTTTTTTTTACCACGGTTAAAAGTTAATAGGTTAATTAAGGGTCAAATGATATTATTATTACCCTAACACATGTCCTAATTCTATTGGACAAGTTTAATTCGACCAAAAACAACCTTAGGAATAACATATGACCATTTAGTCCCACATGGATTAGATTAGGACATTTATTATTAATTTATTTAAAGAAGGGTTAAAATAGTTAAAATCAATGTTTAATAAGTAAATCATTTTTAATATGGGTTTATACATAAGATAAATTCGACTATAAATATTCATTAGAAAGCTAAAAATATTTCCTGCATAATGTTATTTTATTTGTAATTTTTAGACATTAAATAATTTAATTTATTTATGACACAACGATGATGCAGTAATTATCTTATTAATGAAATATTGATATAATTGATGTTATAAATACCCAAATAAATATATTTTTGAGACTTTTCTGAATTCCAATAATTTTCTAGGCTAATATGACGTGTTATTGTTGATTTAATAAACTTTATTATAACTTATCATTCTTTTATGACTTTCACAAAAATAAATTACTAAATAGTGTCAAAATTGACATAAAATAGTTTTTAAAACAAATATTATATTATTAATTGTAATTTTATTCCTAAAAATCTGAGGTTCGGCCAAATGACTTAGATAAGATTATATATATTAATAATAAACAACTTGGGGTTCTTTTGTCTTGATATAGTAAGTTTATTAACCTTATAGTATAAGAACACAAGAAGACACGGTAAAAGTAAAATTATTTAACTTAATCTTAAATCTAAATGATAAGGTTTAAATAGGAACCTAAACTTGTCTAAATTCTATTGGACGAGAGGATTTCGACCCATCCCCACCTTAGCCTCAAAATAAATCAATTTTGAGATATTTAAAACCGAACTTGACTTTATAATAAAATAATATTTTTAGTTATTCCAAAGGTGCCCCTCTCCTCCCTTATAAAAGGGCATCTTCTCCCTCTCTTCCTCACACCACATTGAGCCTTTAAGCTCGGCCAAACCCTACCAATTTATTCTCTCCACTTCCCTAGAAACATCCTAGAGGTTCTGGTCTTATTCAAATACCTATTATAGTGCCCTAAAAGGGGGTCTCAAAGAAGCACTTCAAAGAGGAGGTAATGTCCATTACCGATTCATTCATCTTTATTTCTTCTTCCACTTCTTCTTCTTTAGTTGTTTCATTATGAAGTAATAACATCAGTATCACTCATATACTGATATGTTATTATAAGTATGAAACAACCATGTTTCACCATCTATCCATCGTACGGAAAAAGAAATCATCGCGCGTGCGTACGTACGGAATACCGTCTCCACGCCGTGGTGTAATCTATTTTCCACCACCACCTTACTTGGATGGGTATAATGGTCTAAATAATGACTATATATGACTATTATAAATTTATATTGATTCTGAAATAGTATAAATACACTCCAATACAGTTCCACGTCATAGGAACGATATCATCACTCGTGCGTACGTACGGAATACCATCTCCACGATGTGATGCGACTCGTTCTACATGATCTTCATTTCATAATGATTATATAAATGAATTGGATGAATTAATATGATATATATTACACTAATACCATTCTGGAAATTAGGTATCTATAACCTAAAGAGAATAATAAAAATTTATTCGACAAAACACGCATAATAACAAAAAGTAATAAACACCCGAATAACAAGTAGTAATGAAATATAACTAATATTAAGCTAATAATATGACCATATATGATATCATAAATATAATTATGATTCTCTATTAAGTAAATAACATTATTTAAATCATTATATAGGAGGTTTGGACACATACAAAGCATATCGGACCAAAGTTAAGGTAAATATCACAATCTCATTTTTATCCGAGATTGTTTATACTTTGGTATTTACTAGGGTGTATTTTATCATCCACATCCATTTTCCCTAAATATGTAATATTATTTCCATCCACATATAATTTTTTAAATCCAATTTTACCCTTCGGTGAGTTTTTATTAGAGGATATGAAAGGAATCTTTTGTCATTTTTCGTACGAGGTACTTTTTGAATTTTCTGACAAAAGTACGCGAAGAATGTTTTTTTAACTTATACGGCATGAATGGATTTTAAAAAAAAATTCCAAAAATATTACTTTACAAGTTCTCAAGTTTATTGTTAATGAACTTCTTTTAGTTTAAAATTGTATGACATGTTAAGAAAGGAAGAATGTTTTTGAAGTAAAAAGGATATTTTCCTCATGAATGGAGTTCAAGAGTTTTATCAAAATAATTTTCTATATAAGATAATAAAGGGTTCTGTTTCTATCCCTATTATTACATTGATTTTATTATGTTGTGATGGAATAATTTTTATGAAATCCTTTATCATATATGAATTGTTTTATGATGTCATGTTGTTTAAGAATCCCATTTTTATTACATGGGTTATGCAATGATGTATGATTTATGTTTTTTTTGGCACACATAAGAATGGTATCATTATGAGATGGGGGGACCTATATCTCCCTCCAATTCATTGGTTATAGATTTTATATCTCATGAGATAGACATGGCTGGAACGGTAGGTTATACCGGTTCAGTGAAACATGACTGAAATGAGGGTGACTCGGTTCAGAAATGGAGTTTGTCCACTAAGATAGTCTTGGCAATGAGTCTTGACTAATAAGATATGATTCTCTATGATTATGTGTGTATGCCACAAAGATTCATGTTCTATGTTATGATTATTGGGATTTCATTTCACTACTATGATTTATCCCATGTTATGAAATTATGCTCTCTTTTGCAGGTTATGTTTTCCAAAATGTTATGTTCTTATGAAAATGATGTGATTGATATTTCTTTTGTTTACCCTTACTGAGCATTTGAGCTCACCCTTTTATGTTTTCTTTTCCCCAGGATATAAAGAAAGGCTTTAGGTTAAAAAAAAGGAAGATCTTTATGGGAGATGTTGAAGATCATTCACCACGATTAGAAGATTATATTTCAAGTTTCCAAACACACTAAACTATTACGATCCTTGTGTGTGTGTTTTTGTTATGTACTAAGTATTCTGCAAAATTAATGTAATGTCCATGTACGTCACGCTTCGGGTCTCTACAAGCTGTATTAATGGTCTTTATTGAACAATTTAAGAACACTTATTTCAAAGGAATATTTTTTGGTGAAATATAGATTTCAGCCTTTTTTGGGATTTCGAAAGCCTAACTACGAGGTATGAGATTATTTAATCATTAGGGCTCCACCCATATGTTACTAAGTGGATCTATCACATTTTCAAGAGAACCCCATTGGTGTATAAGGGATTTGGTTTAATTTATATAATTATTTTTGCATGGTTTGTGTTCTTCGTGCGGTGTGAATTTTTTTGGTATATCAATGAATTTAGTTTTGATGCCTTGTTAGTTTGACCCTTCTCTCACCTCCCCTTATGATGGGGGTTACTGATCTATTTAAAAATTCCCTAAGTTAGTTATTTTTCGTTGGTTCTAATGGTGGGTAGACCCATAACAGATGTAAATAAATTCAGTGTTTTCAATTTTTTATGGTGGGGAGTCAGTTAGGTCCTCCCCATGTTAGTATTGTAGTCTAGACATCGGGAGAAATTTATTGGGGGTTGGTCTTCTGTGGAACTACCAAATTCTATGTTCTAATTTTGAGTAAATTTATATATCTACGTTTTTTGGTGGTTTTTGTTGGAGAAATTTTATAAAGGTATCCATGTGATGGGGTTTGTTTTTTTTTCATTTTTTAGAGGTATGGTATGTTTTCTAATTCACGATGTTTAGGATGTTTGTATTTCAGGGATGGTTTGGGAGTCATAAGTGTTCTGTGTCTTTTGAACTAATCAACATGGTTGTGTTTAAGCTTTTGGGGGCGGGTGACACTTAGCAGGGAGTCTCATTCAGTCTGTGGAGTTCATCATGTTATCCTTCATCTCCTTGGAGGTGTATTGTGATTTATTTTTTTATTTTTTATTGGAAATGTAATGTCTCGGATCTGAATTCCACTCTATGGGTTCCCTGAACCGAGTTGGTCACTAACCTCAAGTGCATTTCCCCAAAAACCAGAGGCTGCCAACTAGCAGCGAGGGCCCAGATCTGATAGTGGGAAAACTATGCCCTCATTTGTCAAAGTGTAGTGTAGCAGAATAAGATAACCAAATTCTATATAACCAAATAATAAACCATACACAACTGATATGAACATCTACAGTAAAAGATAACCAAATTCTATATATATAATGGTAAAACATGTCTATTTTTCAAAGAAAACATCCAGAACATGATACACAGTAGTACAATACGATATAATGGAAAGTACTGGTACAGAAACAAAACATAAGAGTGCAACATGAACTCACTAGCATAGCAAGCCTAATCTTGGTCCGATGTTCTCCTACTCCTCTACAGAAATCAAGTACCTATATAGGGACCCTTTCCCTTTTCCAAACATGTAGCAATATAGTCTATTTGGGCTGAAGACATGACCCAAATAGGGTCTGAGAAATAAATCCCAGTAGGCACCCACCAAAGGCTCGTGCCTAACTGTCAGTGTAAATGTGAAACAAAAGTGTGTAGTAGTAAATGAAATAAACTAAGAAGTACTCAAAAGTAACTAACTTTACCAGTTATATTTCCATTTTTAATATTCATTTAATCATTCTATAAATGGAAATCACCACAGTGAATTTCTAGGTAAATAGTCAGTGTCCTCAGACATGCAAACCCTTACCCTTAGGTAATCAGATACAAAACCCTCAAGTATCTTCCCTCAGGCATACAAATATTTCCCTCAGGCATACGAGATATGGACCTCAGGATCGGAAGTACTATCCTCAGACATATGAAACATTGACCTCAGGAAAACAACCACTACCTTTAGGCTAAAGAAAAACATTGCAATTAGGCTAAACAGAACACTTCTCTCAGGGTAAACAGAACACTTACCTCAGGAGAAAGTAACTGTTTCAATCCCAACATATAAGAATGAAATTCTATAAAATTACTTTCAAGGCAATTTAAAGCATGCTAAATTCTATGGTATACCCTTGGGTAACCTGGCCAAATGGATAAACAGAGGAACACACGCCAGGGGTGGTCCTGGATCCAAGCACTGATCCCAAACTGTAGTTTTACAGTTACATTAAATTACCTATTCAATTATAGGAATTTAAAATAGCCAAGGCCTCTACCATATGACACCCCAACATGGTTTCGTTGAAAAATGGTATGAAAAAACATAGAGCAGTTGGAATTTAAAAACCAGACCACCTACCTCGATCGCCCCATATCGATGTATGTGAAAGACACTCCCTGAATCATCCAAGAACGACATAGATCTGGGATAAAACAATTCCCGTTCAACCAAAACTAACTTCCCCTCAAGAATGAATTGGTATTAAAGGCTCAAGGAGAGGGGAGGGTTACCCGTACGGTTCCAACGTGATCGATAGAGGAAGAATCAGATTTCGGGTGCCTGATCGGGTGATCTCCAAAGCTCTGGCCATCCTCCAAAGCTCCAAATGATGATTCTACCTCCTCTTCCAAATTAGGAGGCTACATCCATTCTTATGAGAGAAAAAAATACTACATGGAGTGTAATATCAAGTACACGGTGTGTACTTTTCTCATTTAATTATTCCAATGTTGGGTACCTTTTCACCACCAAACTGTTCACCCATTGGCATGAGTACACATCATGTTTTCATGATTACACGACGTGTATTGTTGCTCCGCTGGAGGATGCCTCCACCACCTTAGTGTTCATCTGTCGACTGATTACATGGCGTGTAAATACCACAAAAACGGCATGTAGTCAGTTTTTACACCCTTCATTACTGACAGGCCTAGACACCCTGTGAGTTTATCCTACACGACCAAATTACACAGCGTATACCCAGAAAATTTGGATTTCCCCCCATATTCCTTATTTTCTCAAAAAAACTTAAGTAAAAGGGAAAAGAAGAAAAATGTACCTCAAGAATAAGAACCGCGTTCTTACAAACTTCCCCACTTAAATCAATTAGACCCTGAATTGCCCTTCCAAGGGTGGCAAAGATAATACTTTGAACAACTCTGGCCATTGGACACGTACGTCAGTCTCCCGCTCCCAGGTTTTGTCCTACACTCGGCCATGATGCCATAGCACCTATACGAGAGGAAGTGGTCAGCCACGGAGAACCATCATTCCCTTGTCCAAAATATGAATCAAATTATCCTCAAAGGATGCATTGACCTGAAGCTCGACCTCCTCGGGCTGAAAAAATGTGAGACATGTCTGAATGATATATGTTCAGCTGAGATACAAGGAATACATCGTGAATGGCCCAGTACCATTGTGGTAACTGAAACCAATAAGCAATCGGACTGACCCCCTCCAGAATCTCACATTTCCCCACATACCTTGGTGATGGTTTACCCTGTCTCCGGATCTGCATGTGTCCTAACCTTGGTGAAACACATAAGAAAACCTGATCCCAGACCACGAACTCCAAGGGTCCTCTGCAATGACTAGCATAAGATTTCTTATGAGACTGTGTTGTATCCATCTGCTTCTGAATCACCTAGACCTACTCAGAAGTATCCTGCACGAGACATGGTCCCAGTAAATCTGTCTCACCTACTTCCATCAAGCACAAAGGTGATCGGCCTGACCTACCATATAAAGCCTTATATGGTTCCATCTCAATAGTTTCCTAAAATCTATTATTATAGGAAAACTAGAATAGGTGTATATACTTCTCCCAAGATCCCCCAAAGTCTAGGACGCATGGACGCATCATGCCCTCTAGCACCTATATCGTACACTCTGACTGGCCATCAGTCTGAGGGTGGTAAGCTGTGCTCAGAAGATCCTTTGTACCCAATGTCCTATGAAAAATCTTCCAAAAATGACCCATAACACATGCATCCATATCTGAAACGATAGAACGAGGGACCCCCGGAAGACGTACATCCTGTTGGAGATATAACTTCTCGATATCATCAACTCTGAAGGTCTCCAAGATCAGAAGAAAGTGATCCACCTTCTTGAGTCTGTACACAGCATCCCACACGACATCATTTCCTCAAAGAGATCTTGTCAACCCTGTCACGAATTCCATCACGAAATCATCCCACTTCCATTCCAGAATGGGTAACTGCTGTAACATTCTGGCTGGTCTCTGGTGCTTCGCCTTCACCTGCTAATAGGTGCAAGATCTCTTAAAAAAACCAACTACTTATCTCTTCATACCCAACCACTAGTGCTGACGTCTCAAGTCACTGTACATCTTGGTAACTCTAGGATGAACTGCCTAAGATGAAGCATGAAACTCCCGCATCACCTTCTTGCGTATATCCCTTGGAACCCACAATCGTCCATGGAAACGTAGTACCTGATCATCGACTATCGTCCTCCCAGGAGGAGGGTCCTCACTTTCCACCAACTCCTGTAGAACTAGGCCTCCTGAATAAGACAGTTTTATCATCATCACTCTATCCAAGAGGGTAGAAGTCATAGCTAACGATGAAAGATAGGTTTGACCCTGACCATCGTGGAGCTCAAAATGCATCTCAGTGAACAAAGCCATTAGCGGCCATTCACCAATGGCCTAATGAACTACCTCTGTCTGAGTCTTCCTACTCATTGCATCAGCAATGGCAATACCCTTACCAGGTGTATAGGAAAGCTCACAATCGAAGGACTGTAGGTATTTGACCCACCTTCGCTTCCTCAGGTTCAATTCATGTTGAGTAATGATGTAATTGAGACATTTGTGGTCGGTGAAAACCACAAAATTATCTCCCAAGATATAATGTCTCCAACAGTGCAACACATGTACAACTGCAACCATCTCGAGGTCATGCTCTGGGGAATTCCTCTCATGTGGACTCAACTATCAAGACCTGTACGCAACAACGCGATTTCCCGACATCAACTTAGCTCCCAAACCAATACCTAATTCAACACAGTAAATTGTATAACTCTTCCCTTACTCTAGGAGTATCAGGATTGGTGCCAATGTAATCCTTCCCTTCAGTTATTTAAAGGTTGTCTCACAAGTTTCTGTCCAAACGAACTTCACACACTTCTTAGTCAAATCTGTCAACAGCGCTGCTAAGCAAGAGAAATCCTAGATGAAGCCTCTGTAGTAACCAGCCATCCCTAATAAAATTCGTATATCATACTCATTCTTAGGCTTCTCCCGGGAAACTACTACTGTCACCTTCATTGGGTCTACTGAAACTCCTGCCTCTAAGACGATATGACCCAAGATGTGAATCTAATCCATCCAAAAGTGGCAGCTTGAGAGCATAGCATATAGCTTTTTCTTTCTCAGTGTACTCAGTACGATCTCAAGATGGGTGGCATGGTCTGGTCGAGTGTGAGAGTACACTAAGATGTCATCCATGAATACTACCACAAAAGAATCCAAATAAGGATGGAACATTGGATTAATTAGAGCCATGAAAATTGTTGGCACGTTCGTGAGTCCGAACGACATCACCATGTACTCATACAGACCATACCTACTCTTGAATGCTCTGAGAGGTATATCAGATGGTCTAACACACAACTGATGATATAAATTTCTCTAGTTAATCATCGAGAACACTCGTGACCCAAAAATTTGATCAAAAAGATCATCAATCCTCGGTAATGGATATCGGTTCTTGAACATCAAAAGGTTCATCTTTCGATAATCCACACAGAGTCTGAGGGTATTGTCTGCCTCCTTTGCAAAGAGGACCGGAGAACCCCATGGCGAAGTACTGGTTCAGATAAAACCCATTGACTATAACTTCTCTAACTTCTCCTTGTGCTCCTGCAACTCATTTTTAGTCATCCTATAAGGAGGAATGGACACCGGTGCCGCCCCTGGAACAAGATAAATAGGGAAATCCACCTCATGCTTGGGTGGTAGACCTAAAAATTCTTCTGGGAATAAATCCATGAAACGATAAACCACTGGAGGGAAGTCCTTCTGACATGTCCCCGGATCATCCAGATATAAACACGCAATATGGGTTGTGACACCACCTCGCCTATGATGCTCTGGTCTAGCTCGACTATCCCGAACATACCACTATCCCTAGTATAGAAACTCTCCATCCTATGGTGACGTGAAACACACCCTGCGATGATAGAAGTCTACAAAGGCTCGAATGAGAACCAATTATTCCGTCCTGAGAATGAAATCATAGCTCGTAATATCCAATACATAGAGGTACCAAAGAATGTGACACCCACCATCCTTGAGGGGGAACTCCCTAAACTGATGCACAACAGTCGTTCTACTCCCCAATGGAGTGTCTAGCATCATAACATTAGAAGAAGAAGAAACACAGAGCCTAAGGCTCTCCAAAACGGTCACATATATAAAGCTATGTGATGCACCTATATCAACAAGTTCTGATGATAAAACAGAAGCTACTAGAATAGTCTGGCTATTAGATGTTCTGGGATCCTACTCCTGTTGGGTATGTTGTACTGCATATGCATGTCCAGTGCCACGACCCTGCGACATAGCCTGGCTTCCCTGAGCTGTCCTGCCCTATTGTCTCTGAGATCCTGGTGTATGGCTACCACGACCATAACCACCATCTCTGCCTGCACGCCCTGACATATTCCAATTTCCCGGATCGTAAGAAGATATTGGTCCTACTCCCACACACATAGTCTACACAGAACCCCTCTCACTAGCCACTAGTAGAAACGCCCTGTAGAAGTGCTGCATATGACCCATATTGTCGCAAGCTCGGCACTTTACTAGATCACGTTGGTACTATGGTCTCTTGTGCCCCTCTTTACCACACTGTTAGCACATGAATTGACCACCTGAAGAATTATTATAGCTATAACTACCACCGTGAGAGAAGTCTATTTGTCTCTTCCTCATACCAGTTGAAATTGTACCAGAAACTGGTGCTGAACCGCCCTAACCCACACCACTAGCTTCCCAAAGGTTCTGCTCGGTAATCAGTGCCTCGTTCAAAATAGCATGCACGTTAGGCAACCTGAAAATATTAACCAGTGGTTGGATGTCATATTTAATTCCATCCTCAGAGATTATTTCCCTAAAAGTCTCATCACCCACTATAACCGGTGAAAAACTCTGAAGATTGGTGAAGCGAGCAGAATAATCCATCACTGACATAATGCCCTACTGCAGATTCATGAACTCTCAAGATCTATCTTCCCTCAGTGTATCTGAGAAGAAGAAGCCCTATAATGATATCTGAAAATCTTCCCATTCCATGTCTCATTGATTCTCTGATGGGGTGGTAACATCCCACCACCTCTTGGCGGAATCATACAGTATATAAGTCACTAGCTTGACCCTCCACCCTGGAGTCATCTCAAGATGCTCAAAAATGGTCTATAATGAATCCATCCAAGAATCCACAGCCTGTAGTCTACCATCCCCTGAAAACATAGGTGGGTGTTGTTGCTGGAAGATACGATTCAGATCTTTTATATATGTGGTAGCCGATGGTGCTCTATGAATGATCTGCATAAACCGCATAAAGCCTTCATGGAACTGCGCATCCACGCATGTGTGTGGTACAACCGCTGGATCCACTTCTGGCCATGCTGGAGTAACAACTGGTATCCCATGTCCTACCATCTCTAGAGTATAATCATTGTCGCTCTCCTAGAGAACAACATGTGGTCGTCTCAGGGGCATCACTCTACAAGGTCAAACGCACACCTTAGGTCAAAATTATCAAAAACTGAAACAAGGAGTCGGGAGAAAGAAAGTATTCAAGGATTCAAAAACATGACTACATGGCGTGTATAAATACTACACGGCCTGTTCTTGAATCCTTCTTCCCCGCCCGAGTCATTCTACATGACTAAGCCACACTGATCACATTGAACAAGTCTACACGGAGTGTATAACATCTACATGGTGTGTATGGTGTAATTTCAAACTACTTGTGTCGTTCGTGACATAGCTTATACCTGGGTCACACTACACGGCGTGTTTCCAAAAAGACACGGAATTCACAAGAAGCCCCAGACCGACATATGTTGCTCGCTACATGGCTGGCTACATAACTGAAACTACACGGCGTGTTACACCCGAACATGGCGTGTACACCACCCCGTCTCCCCAGCCACACGGCTAGGTCCACATATCCTTCCACTGGTAAGAACTACATGGTGTTTCCCACAGGTACACGGTGTGTTCAAGAAGAGGTAACACCGACCCGTGTTTGTTAGCTTCATGGTCGGGTCCCCATGTCAGACTACATGGTAGGTTCCATAGTTGACACGACGTGTATGTCTTATGGTCTCCTCCCTCCATGTTTTTAGTTACATGGGAAAACTCTGGGTCAACACTAAATGGCATGTACACCGGTACAGGACGTGTATTTTCCAATCCATTCCCTACCCCGTGTCCCCACCCACACGGTCCATGACATGAGACGAGACTACATGGCATGTACTGAGGGTAAACGGTGTGTACTCAAAATGTTTTCTTTTCTTCCCGAACAGAAGAACACATGGTCATGTGTCCGGGGAACTACACGGTTTGTATCTGGGGTTTTCCAGACAGTAAGCCTCTGAAACTACTCTAGAACCCAGAAAACACTGAAAAACAACACCTACATGCCAAATTCTGATCCGTGAGGGCCCATACTCCCCACGAATCCATGTTTGGCATCTTATGAATGTTATGCACAAGTAAACAAGTCAATGATCCACCAATTCTGGTCATTGTGGGCCCATACTCCCCAAAAACCAATGTTTGGTGTCCATCCCATCAAAAAGATCACACAAAAATACCCTATCACATAGCAGTTATTTATCAAAGCAGCTATCACAACAACATGCTTTTCTAGGACAACTATCACAAAAACATGAAATTTATAAAAAACATACATGGTATGGAAATATGCATGGTAAGTGATTTATAGAATGTGCCTAAATGAGGTATGAGATAAAATACCCTCATCTCATCAGGTTGCAACTAAATAGAACCCATGGATAAAAAATAAACAGCACACCAAAAGTGCATCACCCATCGGTGAAAATCAAATCAACTGTAAAAGTGAAAAACCAACAAATTGCAATTCCAGGCAGATTGGAATTTCCTTATACACGGGTTAGCTACTCCCGGGCACAGATTATTACAAACTACCATTTCCGTCCTATCCCTGAATATGGCTCCAAATAGTAAGTCAAAGAAAATAACCCTTCTAATACAACTTTGTAACGTCCCGGATCCGGATGCCACTCTACGGGTGCCCCGAACCGGGCTGGTCACAGGACCTCAAGCACATTTCCCCAAATGCCAGAGGTTGCGGACTAGCAGTGAGGTCCCAAGTCTGATAGTGGAGAATATATGCCCTCATTTGTCAATGTGTAGCGCAACAGAATACAAGATATAACATAAAACAACAGTGGAAGTAATAAACCATACACAACTAATATGAACAACTCCTGTAAAAGATAACCTACAACAAAATATATAATGATGAAACATGCATCTAATTCTAAGAAAATAGCCATAACATGTTACACAGTAGTACAATACGATATAATGGAATGTACATGTACAGAAAAACAAAACAAAACAGTGCAACAAGAACTCAGTAGCATCGCAAGCCTATGGTCGGTCCCATGCTCTCCTACTCCTCTGTAGCAATCATGTACCAATATAGGGACCCTTTCCCTTCTCCACACCTGCAGAAATATAGTCTGTTCGGGCTGAAGACATGACCCAAATAGAGTGTGAGAAATTAATCCCAGTAGGCACCCACCAAAGGCTCGTGCCCAACTGTCAGTGTAAATGTGTTACAACAATGTGCAGTAGTAAATGCAATAAACTAAGCAGAAATCAAAAGTAACTAACATTACGAGTTATATTTCCATTTTTAATATTCATTTAATAATTCAATATAAGGAAATCAGAAGAGTTAATTTATAAGTAAATAGTCAGTGTCCTCAGACACGCAAACCCTTACCATAAGATAATCAAAAACAAAACCCTCAGGTAATTTCCCTCAGGAATATGATAATTGCCCTCAGGCGTACGAGATATGGCCCTCAGGTACGAAAATATTTTCATCAGACATATGAAACATTACCCTCAGGATAACAATCACTACCCTCAGGAAAAACACAAACACTACCCTCAGGCTAAACAATACACTGCCCATAGGCCAAACAGAACACTACCCTCAGGAGTAAGTAATCGGGCCAAGCCCAAATTATAAGCACAGAATTTTATGCAATTCCTCTCAAGGAAATTTAAAGCATGCTAAATTCTACGGTATACCCTCGGGTAACCTGGACAACTGGCTAAACAAAGGAACACAACCCAGGGGTGGTCATGGATCCAAGCAGTGATCCCAAACAACAGTTTTACAATTACATTAAATTAACTATTCAATTCTAGGTATTTAAAACAGCCAAGGACCCACCCATATGGAACCCCAAAATGGTTTTGTAGTATAATGGTACGTAAAAACACATAGCAGTTGGAATTTAAACACCAGAGAACCTACCTAAATCACCCATGATCGATATACGTGAATGACTCTTCCCTAATCATTCATGAATGATGTAGATCTGGGATAAAAGAATTCTAGTTCAAACATAAAAGACTTCCCCTCGAGAAATAATTGGTATGAACGGATCAAGGAGAGGGAAGGTCTTACCCGTACGGTTCCAACGTGATCATTAGAGGTGGAATCGGATTCCCGGTGTGCGGTCGGGTGATATCCAAAGCACTAGCCGTCCTCCCGAGTTTCAAATGACGATTCTGCCTCTTCTGCCAAATGAGGAGGATACTGCCCATTTTAAGAAAAAAAATAGACTACACATCTTTGTACTCTCAAGTAAATTGCGTTTAATTTTCTCATTTAATTGTTCCTTTGGCGGCTACCTTTTCACCGCTGAACAGTTCACCCGCCAACAGGAGTACACAGCTTGCTTTCATGATTACACCGCGTGTACTGTCGCTTCGCTGGCGGCTACCTCCACTACCTTACTATTCACCTACCAACTGATTACACGACGTGTAAATACCACATACATGGCATGTAGTCAGTTTTTACACCCTCCATTACCGACAGGCCTACACACCCTGTGTGCTTATCCCACATGACCAAAGTACACAGCGTGTGGAAAATTACAGGGTGTGTACCCACAAAATTTGGGGTTTTCCCCATTTTCCTTATTTTCTCAAAAATAGTTAAGGATAAGGGAAAATAAGAAACCTAAACCTCAACAATAAGAACAGGGTTCTTAAAAAAATATACTAGAGCTGTAAAGGATAATTGGTTATTATTTTGGAGTTTGGACTTGTTATGGTTTTTTGGGGGTGGAATGCATTATGATAAGGAGAAATTTCACACAAGGGGATTAGTTCTTCCTTAGTTTTTTCTCTGGTCGGGGTTCAGGTGAGTCCATGTTTAAATTTTTGAGTTTTATTGAAACAATGTGCATTTCGGGTTTGGAAGCATCTGGCGCATGGGCGGAGCATTATTGGGAGACCGTGAAGTTATGCCCTAGACACTACATGTCCTGCCCGATATGCAGAGTGAATTAAAGTTATAAATGAATAATAAAATATTGTAAAAATGAGTTTTAAAATAAAAAAAACATAATATATTTATAATATTAGTAATGGGATTATTATAATAATCGTTATTAATTGTAATAATTAGTTTTCAAAAAATATTATTATCATTATTTTCATTAAAGTTATCATTATCATAATTATAATTAAAATTTCTTTGAACCTTGTTATTATTAAATATATATTATTATTATTAGTGAAATAATTATAAAAATATTTTTTATTATAATTTTTATGAGCCACATGGCATCACTGTGCAGTTGTTCGGCACTTAAAAAAAGGGTGATCGAGGGTTCGAACCATGATAATAATATTATTATGGTTGTGTATAGTTAAAATAATAATATTATTAATTTTTTTGTTATTATTATAATTATTATTAATGCTATTAATATTATTATTATTTTCAAAATTATTATTAAAATTATATTTACTAAAAAATTAATATATTTGGTTATTAATTTTAACATTATGTTATTATCAATATTATTAATAAAATAATTATTATTGTGATAATTTTATCATATTTAATTAATATATTAGTATTCATTTTTAGGGATCCCTTTTATTTTTATTTTTATTTTTCTTTATTATCCAATATTCACCCCTTCTATCATTCTCCCACCTCCCTCACATGGCTTACGTGTGCCCCACCTATGAAACCCCTTTCCCTAGCGGTGGGCTCCATCCTCCTTGTGTGCACAACCCTTCCGGACAGCTCACATCCAGTAGTGGTGCCTCTCACCATCAAACATTACATCCAAAATGATCTGGCACCGGTGCATGCGGTATTCAATCGACCCTAATCTGGCCTCACAAACACATTTAGAGAGCTTTTGTCGAATAACCATCCTCCTTCTATGAAGGGTTTCCCTCCCCTTTGTAGATTGTTATTTATTTTGGGGGTTTTTTGATTGGTTTGGGGTTTTTCTACAATCGTAGGTGCTATGTTCATTTTATGGGTAGATTCCTTAAATTTTGGGTTCAATATTGTTTTGTTAGGTTAGTTTTAGTTTCCCACGAGTTCTATTGAGGTACTATTGAATATTCTCATTGATTCTATATTTTATTCATCAATTGAGGTGATCTCACTTTTCACATTGATTTAAAATTTCTGCTTTCATTGAATTATTATTTTCACACTACCCTTAGTTGTTATTGATTTTATAAATTTATAATAATATTTCTATTGAAAATGATGGGATTTTGATTATTTTTTTCAACCATGTTGTGTGAAATAGTGAAATTGTAAAAACCCTATTATTTTTGAAGTAACCTAGTTGGATTTTGTAAGCATTTTTTAATTCTTTGAATCAAGTTATTGTCTTAATAATATACTTTTGATGGTGAAATTTGTGATTTCATTTTCTCAAATGGAATGATGTTATGTATATTCATATGAAATTCATGGTTTGATTCATAATTTTTTTTATAAATTGTTTAAATTATTTGAAAAATTATTTTTGTTGTTTGAGTCGTGTTTTGTAAATGGTTTTAGGAGTGGGTTATGTTTTTCAAAATTATTTTACGAGTTTTTTCAATGAAAAATAATTTAGGTGTTTGTTGAAAATGTTTGAAGTATTCCAATAATGCATTATTTACTTATAGAGAAGACGTGATTCATATTCGATAAATGTTCTAAGGTGCACATGATTTTGTTTTAATAAAATGGATTTCTAATGTTTGGTGTGTTTTTATAAGTTCCACACACTATGTGGTTGTTAAATAGCCTGATTGGGACATTTAATCAAGTAATTATTTTTAAATATGTATTTATTTTTTTATATAAATTTATTGGTTATATTCTAAATTGTGAATGGGGTATTGAATGGATTTTATGTACATTATGTGCTTGTTGATATGACCCTTTCGCCTTTGTAAATGAATTTTGGATTTGGAGGGTGGTTTCAACTATAAAATGGGGTGGGGTAAGGATATTTATGAAATGGATTGTTTTGTGAAAATTTTTTGAGGCCTTTTTTTAATTTTTATTTAATGGTATTTTAGAGAACCCGTCAAGGGGATACCCTTGCGTTTTATGTTAATAATAGGACATGAGTTTCCTCAGTATGTGACCTACCTTATTTGATTATTTTTTTAATGGTATGGACTATTCCTAACGTCCCCTGGGTGGTTAAGATTTGTGTGTTTTTAATTGAGACATTTCTATAGAATATTGAAGGAATTGTTTTTCAGACTCCTTTTTGAACACATCATGTGATCTAAGTATAGAAAAAAATATTACTATGAACATTTTTCCACAAGTCTAGGTTGTTGTACTAGCTGGTGGCCCATTATCGGTGGTACATGGGATTATTTCTATAGGATCGGGACCCTCGACCTAGACATATAAGGTGATGGTCAAGAGTTAGGGTGTTATGATGTCATTGAGTAGGGAATTCATTATGGATAAGTAAAATCTATAATATGTTCTGGTTCTCCTCTATGTTCATAGTATTCCTAGTTTTTTTATACTTGTATGGTTAGTACCATTTCTATATTTTACAGGACCATATCCCCTATATTTGGTTTTTAGGGAATTCCTATAAAATAGTTAGTGTGTTGAATTATCTAAAAGGGTTTCCAAGAAATATTTTTTTAATGAATAGAAACATTTTTCTTCTTTCTCCTTCATGAACAATGAATTCTTAATTGGTTCCCTTCCACTTTCTTACATTGATACTTATTTTAAAAAAGAAGGGAAATGTAATATTGTTTTTTAATGAAAATAATGTTGTATAAAACATATTTTTTATATTATGTAGTTCAAATCTATAAATTAGTGAATAATTATTTATTGCAATAGCATTAGGAATAGAAATCATTGGGCATACATACTAAGTTTTAATATTCTTGCCTATAGTATTTTCATGATTTTAGTTTCTATTGTAGGATTCAAATTTAGTTAAATTTCCTTGGGCGATGTGTTGGTATGGATTTGAGACTGACCATATGGGTTATGTGTATGAGTCATCATTTTCAAGCTTCGTTTGTGTTCCCTTTTATAGCTTATTGTATATTTTGTATTTCTTTAATTGAAAATGAAAATAATATACTGTCTTGAAATATTTTTTAGTCTATTTATCTTATTTATTTATTTATTTTAATTTGTTTATTTTTTTAGGTCTAAACTATTCCATATACCTCAATTTATTTTATTGGTGGTCGTTGCCAGCTCCGGACGATCAGGAATGCATCTCGGGCCTTTTCTTATAATACCTCAGGTGAATGGTTCGAGTTCGACCTGGGTATGATCATTATACAATCATAGTAAATAGTTTCAAAATTCAGGGGATTTAGAATTTTTTCGATGTAATAGAATCCATTAAATATTTTTTATTAATAAGGAAATATATAAGCATTGTATGATATATGATTTTCATTCATGATTCTTGATAACTTTTTAAAAATTATATGTGATCAAGAAATTTGATTTAATTGAAAGACTATATATTAAAGAGAACACATGATTAACAAAGCATAATAATTAATATGTTCTTGATGTAGAAAAAATATTATTCAGTTTCTATAGTGAGAATATTGATATTGATATAAACAAAATGACAGTATTAATGCCCCCAGAATTAATTAATTATTTTTTATAAAGTGGTTTATGTTATCATTGGAGAACTATTCATTATTTTTGGATTAATATAATATATTCAATAATATATGGTTTCATTTTATGAATGGGTTAAAATGTACGTTTTCATTGAGGTTTTTTAGTAATTTTGGTTATTAACAAGCTTCCGGACAATATATGAACAATATATTTCCATATTTCCTTGGTAAACAATAAGAGATACATAATGATATTTTTTGGAAAAATATTATTTGGCTTTTTGAAATTTAGTCACCATATTAATAATTTTCTTATGTATAATAAGTATAACTATTTATCGAATGGTTTTTGTTGAATAGTTGAGGATTTTTTATAGATTAAGGTATTATCTCATCATATGGTGATTTATAAATATTCGATAACATGTTCTATCCAATTTGGAGTTGATTATTTTATAATGGACATTTCATTATTTTATGGAACTTGTGATACGTTGTAATTTAATTTTATTACTTCAGGAATGAACAACTCCTCATGAATTTTCTATTCCTATGAGTAAGGGTCAAACTGGAAACTGATCAATGAACAACCAAAGTTTAAAATTTTGATTACAATATAAATTAAAGTTGATCCAAAGATATATCATCCTATTTTATCATTATTGATAATATCAGTACCATAATGTATCCCTTTGTTATTCCACAAATCCTCTCTCAGTTTCACAATGTCTTCTATGTATCTCTTCTAAGGAAGTACATACATATCCATGAAATTTACTAAAATAAAAAGTGGAATAGTTGGTTCATGATCTTTCTTATGAGGAAAAATCATTTGAAAACTTGAATAATTAACACAAAGTTCTACAAAACAAAACCTCTAAGAAAAAAAACTTTTGTGGTGAAACCACAATCTTATTGAACATACTTTGAAACTAGATGATATAATGAGGTAAATGTATCATCATTTTTTTCACCATAGTGAAATAATTCTGAGTTGGGTATTCATTTTAATGGGGGGTATCATGTTACCCCAGTATATTTTATGAAATATATTTTCTCAAGAGAAATTGATTTCATCCACAAACTATTATTACGTGTAACACCATGTTTTAATAAAACACCACATATTATAAAAACATTCTTATGTAATATGATATAAATCAACCAAATATTATCATTGTGGGTATGGATATGATTAAATAAATTATTAAATAATATGTTTTACACATTTATATATTATTAATTCTTTAAAGAATATTTATTTATAAATAGAAAGAAATTCAAATTTCGAAAAATTTAAATCATTCTCTAGAAAACAATTTTTATGCCCTCAAAATCATTTAAAAAAATAAATTAAATATACCACTATTATTGAATAATTTTAATTAATTTATAATTTATATTTTCAAGAAAATATTTTAAAATTCATCATATCTTCTTCCACACTATTAGATAATAATAAACCATATTTTACCATAAAAACAATATTTTATCTGAAAAGAAGTTGGGTCGCATTTTGTGACCATAATTTTTTTTTAAAAATCATTGTTTTAGAAATTATAATTGGGAAATTATGTTCATTTCTGAAATAATAATTTAAAAATTATTTTATAGTGAATTTTTGAAAATTTTATAAAAAGATAAAATTTTACAGAGAATACTGATAAATATTTGTTTTTATTTTAAATTTTAATTTCATATAATGAAATTAAAGATAATCATATTGTTTTGACATTGTGTCAAAAAAAAAATTTGTTTAGTTATTTATCTAATAATATAATTTATTTATTTTTAATAAATTTAATATTTTCAATTGATATAAAAACAATATAAATTTTTTGATTTTATCATCAGAAAATGTCGTTTTCAACACGTTTGTAGATTATAATTAAAATTAAATTTTACCAATTATGCCAAAGAAAATAGGAAAAAATGATTCCATATTTCGAATAATAATATTATAAATATTTTCCAATGAATTAAACATAAAATTATATTATAATTATTAGTGAAAATAGTAAAAATTAATTCTTGTAGATAAAGCTAGAATGAGTTTACGGTGATTGTTAAACTATAATGATAAAATTTAACTGAACTAGAAACTATTACTAACCCAATTTTATGGTCATATTTTACCTTTATATCCTATGAGTATCATGAATGAACAACTATAGATTTAATCTAAATGTGTAATATGTGGGTAAACTTTATTCATTAAATATATTCCTTGTGCATTGTCTCCCCACATAAAAAAGGCCACCCCATCTCTTCTCCTATTCACAAATCCAAAACAATTAAATTTGGACAATACTATCAAAAATATATTCTCTAGTACATTATAAAGTACCAGATCAATTTTTTTTTGATTTTGAACCCTATTAAGAAGTCTTTAGGAAAAATCAAAAGAGGATATCTGAATAGAAGGTAAAATTCATAATCTAATGTTTTGGTTTTATTTCAACTCTAACAACCATAAAATATTATTAAACTTTATAATGTAATAACTCTGGTATATAACATATAATTATATGTTTTTATATTAACATCCCTACCCAAATCTATCCCTTCTTCTATAAAATGTGAAACGAAATCACCAATCATGATTACAGGGTACTCCTTCATAGCAAACCAATGCGATTCATTTTCCATCACCACATCTCATTGAATGATATAATTATTTATTTAGATAATATATATGATATTTATGAAATAAATATACCTAATAAATTATAATTTAACACCTACCTTCCTACCACTAAACATGTTGGAAGGCAATAACTTATGTTCTTTGTACACCACAGTACCTCTTCATGAACAGATGTGATGTGTTTTTCATTTTCTTACATGTATTGTATTACCGATAGATTTAATTAATATGTATTATATTTTTAATATATTTACACTTATGTAATTATTATATCACATATACCTTCATACATTCAATTCTATGCGGGATACGATAATATTGCTCATGTATGTGAAAGACTGTCGCCTAATTAAGGGATATGATTCATTTTTCAACAAATATGTTCATGGATGGTAATAACATAAAATGTAATAAATATATGTTATATATATTAAATCACAATAACTATGTATTGTAATATTTTTCTATACCTATTTTCCATTAATTTAATAAATATATACAATATTCATGCATATATTCAGCCTACCATCTCCATGAATAGTTTATTTCATTTTCAAACATTAAATTTTATAGGTTACTATAAATAAATATACACTAAATATACACGATATTTCATTCATGGATAAATTTTATGATATTATGGATCCATTATAAAATTTTGTGGGTGACAATTAACAATCCAAAACAGACACAAAATCTGAAGCATTTATTACAAAAATGTGTTTTTAATAAGTTATTGTTGATTAACGTGTAATAAAATATAATAAGTAAATATTATATTTAATGATAAATATTATTATATATTTCTAATAAATATATAATAATCTTATATATATTATACAAGAGGTTCAAACAAGTATTTTGGATGTTGAAACATAATATATGGTGTTTTTTTCATAATTTTCCTTCTTTCAGAAACCTGTTTTGTTATAGAACAATATCCTATTATGTGGGTCATATATATACCATTTTATATTTCATATCATGAATTTATTAACTGACATTATATCTAACGACTCATTTAATGTTGTAATTTTATATAGATTATTTTGAAAAAAGATACCAAATTGGTAATTTAATAATTTACATTCTAAATGTTTATCACAGATGTATTTTATCATGATTTAAATAATGAAAATATAATGATACATTTAACCATGAAATTATTAATTTTCACATCCATTTTTTCTTTATTTGGAATAAAAAATTTCCTTTAATTTTCCGTTATAATAGTGCTCAATAGTTCAAAAATATTTTTTTTGAAATAAAAAACGTCTTTATTTCTCTATTTGGTCAAAAATAAATTTTTCTATATCCATGATTTGAATAAATTATTTAAATAATGTTATTACTTCTATATAATTATTTTTAAAATAAAATATTCATTTTTATATAAGGAATCTGCATGTCATTTTCTAAACAAGTCTCCATTTTTTATTCCATAAAAATATAAATAATTTTTTTTATCTTGTAGAACATGAAAGAAATTTACCATCATCACGGCAAATCAATATTTTAATGATTCATTTATAAGTTTCCAAGGATATTTTAATGAAAAATATGTTCTAAATCTTTTATGTTTTAAAAAGTCTCATTAAATCTGGATATGATATTTTTCCACATGAAATGTCTAGAATTATTTTAAAGATTATTTTATATGATTTGAAAGTTATTTTAAAATATATGTGTTTTAATAATTATTTATGATTTATTTTTTTCAATGATGATATTATATTTTCATCATGAAATGTTTTCAATTCATTGTAGAATGTCATTTCTATGTTTCGATGGTTGTTTTCAAAAAGAACCATTGTAAAACTATTTGTCATTTTCAACAGTGTTTTTCAATGTAGAAATTATTTTTCCCTCTATTAGTGTTTTAATTGGTCGTCAATTACCACATTAGTTGAATTTGAGATATCCACTGAAGTGTTATCAGGTAATTTGTTTTTCAAATAATATTTTTGTTATATTTTTTTGATACATGCTCTATTAATTCATTTATTTCTGAGAATGTTTTTGAAAAATTATTAATTTCAACTCATGAAATAAAATTAGAACATATGATAAAAACACTACATTAAATATTAAGGAAAAATGAGTTATATAAATACTATTTTAATTTTCTGTAGAGATAAATTACCTAAAAACCATTTAATTTTTCCCTTAGTATATGTTTGTGTTATTCTAGGTATGGAATGGAATTATGTATATCATATTAAGATTGATTAATGGTCTAATTATGTTTTTATTTCAGAAAGTGTTTTATTTTGTATACTAGAATCAAGACATACAATTGATAACATATCAAGATTTTTATAAATAATAAATGATGGAAATGAAATTTATATTGGTCATATTGTTTAACATAATATATCTACTCAAATAAATGATGGGAAATTAGTAAATGAATACTATCATGTTATTATCGAATAGTTGACATCTATAATAACTGATCATGAAGTTGAATTTAATATTGACTTTTTTCATGAAGATAATATAATTACAAAACCCCCATATACAATGTCTTAAGTGAATCTTTTATAATTGAAAAAATAGGTATATGAGTTTCTTGATAAAATCTTTAATTTTTCCACGCACTTTGCCATAGGGTGATCATGTGTTTTTAATTACAAACAAATCTAGTTCCCTGAGAATTTATATTTATAGAGCTATGAATTATATTATAATTATGAATAATTATAAGTAACCTCATTTCAATGACTTGTTTGATCATTTTTAGGGAGCGCGGTATTTTTTTCAATATTTACATGAGATCCAGGTACTATCAACTTAAGGAGAAGGTTGATTAAAGTATGAAAATAGATTTCTATATTAGATATGAGAACAATGAGTTATTTTTCATTCAATTTGGATTGAAACGTTCCCATATTGTATTCATGGATCTCATGAATAGAATATTCCATGAACATTTAGATAAATTTATTAATGATTTTATAGATGATATTTTGTTTTTTTCAAATATTTATGGGGATCGTGAAAAACTTTTATGGATTATCTTGTAAAATCTCAATGAAAATATTTTATGTGGTTAATTTAGTAAAATTAAATTTTTGTTGGAAAAGATTTATTTTCATGGTCAAATTGTAAGTGAGGATAGTATAACATTTGATACCTCCAAAATAAATGTTTTTTATGAATGATTAATACCTACAAATATTACCGTTATTAATAGTTTCTTTGATTAGTTGGATTTTACTAACAATTTGTTAAAACAAATTCATGTTTCTCTATGCTACTAACTATTTTAACAAAAAAATGGTTAAAATATATTTAGATAGAATATAGTGATATTCTTTTACAGGAATAGAAATTATGATGGATGAATGCACTAGTTTATGCCATGCCTTCCAGAAATAGTTATTTTTTCATCTATAATTATTCTTTATTGAAGGGGCATGGTTGTTTTATGATGTAATATGATCAATTAATACAATAATCTTAAATAAAACTAAAACTTCAGGAGTTAAATTATCCCACACATGATTTTGAATTGGCAGTTGTGCTATTTTCATTGAAAATTTAGAGGTATCATTTATATAGATCCAAATGTAAAATATATAATGATAATAAAATGTTAAGATATATATTAACTCATAAGGAATTGAAAAGGTGGAAGAGGAGATGGTTTAATCTAATAGAGTTTTATTATTGCACATTCAATTACCAAACAAGAACACAAAACATGGTGGTGGATTCCATGATTCAAGATCAATAAAAAACTTTAAATATGTTATAGTTAGAACAAAACTCCTTTATTAATGATTTAATGAAAGTTCAATTATATTTTTTTGGTTTAGAATATTCCTATTATTTTTTTCAAGTGGAAGTGATGTCATATCTATAAGATGAAATTAAAAAGGTACTGAAGGAAGACCACGAGTTATAAGAAAAATGTAGAACTCATGAAAAATCATAATTATAAAGAATATAACAATGATAACAACTATTTATTCAATTTTGTAAGATATTATGGGTTCCTTCAGATTCCCAGTTAAAGAAATATTTTTTAGGTGAATCTCGAAACTATATATTTTCAGTTAATCCTTGCAGCACCAAGATATACAATGATCTTCAGGTGTATTATTGGTTGTTGTAACCAAGGTTTTTCATTGCAGGAAATGGACATTAGATTGTGTTTTTTTTCATCTTGTCAAAACAAAGAAGAGGAAAAATCTTTTCCCAAGATCTTTTTTTTCATGAAATATTTATTTTAGTATGGAAGAGACTAACATGCCCAATGCGACTTCAAAATTTGTTTTCCACAAAGAGGGAAATGTGGCATGCAAGGAGGTTTGGGGGTGAGAAACTTATGCTTAGGGTCGTAGATGTGTATAAATATGCAGTTACCCCATTCAAGACTCAAAAAAATATTCCAATAAAGATTCTATGTCTCTATAATGTGAAATAGTTGTGTAATGAAGACTAATGTGAGGTAATTATTAGGATCATGATATTCATTGAGTTTGAAAATACCAAGTGAGTCACATGGTGTGGTTTCACAAAAGATAGGTCTTGTGTTAATGAAATATTGTGTGACCATCCCATGATAGTCATGCTAGAAAAAGTGTTACATGAAACTGAATTTTAGAGCTAGTAAAACATTTTAGATATTATGATTGTTTGATATCTATTGTTAAGTCCATAAATTCAGAAAAATGGAGAAATAATAATATAATTCATGTTAAAGAAAAATACATAAATTCCAACTTAATTTAGAGACCATCAAATGATAAAATGAGTAATACATCAACAAAAGTAGTGAGTTAGGGGGAGTAGACGGAACTATTCTGAGGGACGTACTGTGTTATCCCTTAAATTGTATTAAGGATCTATGCATGGAACAAAGTGACTCTGACTGAACATATATATTCCAAAACTATTGAATAATATTTGATTTTGGTACGACTAACACACTTTTGGTGTTTGATCCTTGGACTAACCCATAGTGATAAACCAAGTTAAATTAATGTGATGTATATTTTCTTATTGTATTTTGTTTTCCACACATTCTTATCTGATAGTTTTAATAGGTTCTTACCAATATGGGAACAATATCCATCACCTTTGAAGAATAATGTGACACCCAAATTCACCCCTCCACTCTCATGGTGTTCTTGAGTCCTTCATGTGGTATCAAGGCCCAGGTTACACGAGTTAAATCTATTTTCTTTAGTTTTGATGGATAATTTACTTAATGTAAATTATGTACACATATCAAATAGAAGAAACTTCTATATATGAAAAAATAGGATTGCATCTCATCTATGTTCACTTTGAATGGAAGTCCTTTTTCTATGAACATGGGATACAATTCACCGATGCATCATGAATGCCTATGAATGATATAGACAGATTGTTGCCTAATGAAGATGATAAACCATGTATTGATCTTAATTCAGTGCTTAATGAGAAAATATTTCTAAATGTTATGAGTTTTTCATCTACAATGTCTATGGGGGAAAACAAGAGAATATATAAAAAGTGGATAATAATGAAAATGAATCTAAAATCCACGTCGCATATAAATGGTGCGATGATATGAAGATGAATTATGAAAAAATTCATATATCAGTCTTAATATAATTTCTAATGTTGTTAGTGATATATGAAGACTTGATGAAGAAATCATAAATATTAAAATTTAAAAGAACATCTTGAGAATTCTTCCACCTCTCAACAATCTAGAATTTTTATCCCTTGAATAATGAGATCTATATAAACTGACTTTGGAGGATCTGCTGAGCAGTATGGTGCCTTATTAAAATAAGGGCATACTAAAAGACTCAGCAACATTAGTATGTATGATAATGGAATTTAAAACCATAGAAAACATGAGATTTACTAAGATAGGGTTCATGAAGATAATGAGGAATATGAACATCTATCTCAAATTACAAATTAACTCTTTATAGAAATAGGGAGATTTGAATGAGATCTACCTCTTTCTTTTTTTCACTATTGTAGAGTTTGGAACAATTCCTCTATGTGTTAAAGGATGTATGATGATAAAGAAAATTATGTTTGAAACCTGAATAATCCAAAGAACATGTTTTCCTATATTAGAGACTTAAAATATTGAATGAAAATATATATAAAGTGTTCTGTTTATAGAGAAGAAGTTGATGATAATGAATCCATGAGGAATTAGAACCATAATTTATATATGGAGTACAAGAGTCCATAATGGAAATAGTTTAACAATAATATAAATCAATAGATAATGGTAGATATGATTAGTTGATTACTGATTCTAGTCTCATGATGGAATTTGAGGATGCTCTTGGTAATCCTTAAAATCAAATAAAAAATTGTGGTGATCATTTTTGAATGAGTCACTATAATATGTTGATTGTATTTAATTTGAATTTGATCAACTAGATGATGTAGTGAATGAAAACATAACACTTATTGATAGCATAAAAGATATAGTAGAATTGGAACTTGGGATTGAAGAACATGAGAAACTCATCAATGAAATTAGATCCATACTATAGGTGAATTTCAAGATAATTGAGGGAATTGAAGAATAAGTATCTACCTCAATGGGTAAACATGAAGGTGAATAAAAATCATTGGAAACAAAAAATAAAATATATATCAGAATATTCTCATATGTAATGTTGATTGAGAGATCTACATGTGATTCCAAAGTAGTAGAGATGGATTTGGATGATCAAAGATCCACATAAAAGGGTAAAGTGAAATTTATTGTGATACTGAAACACTAAATGATGGTAATATAATGAATGAAATAAAAGGGGAACTAAATATTGAACACCTCTCAAATCCCCCTAATGTATTAAAAAAGAAATCCCCAATTCAAATTGAAAGGTAAAATATAACTATTCTATAATATTCCATAAATGATCATCAATCAAATTCTTTTTCTATGGATAGGGAAATGAGAAGGAATATATGTGATTAGATATTTCCTCTTATGAAATGTCAATTATGTGTCCATTAGGGCCAAACAATGATATAAAATGAAGAGGAAAGTGGATATTTTAATATGTAAGATATAGGAAGTAAAAAAAATAGAAAAAAGTCAAATCCTACAGATCATAGATGAAATAATTTCTTTATATATTATTTTCATTGATATAACATTGAATATAATGTTATTATTTTAAAGTATAGGAATGGAAATTATAATGTATATAAGACTCAATTTCAATTTAATAATCGCCAACTAGATAGTGTTTCTCTTATAAATATGTTTTCTTTTCTAGAAGAGTAGTACGAGTATGATGAAATAGTTCACATGTAAACATGATTTGAGAGGCCATATTTATCCTTCACTCAATCTAATATTTCCTAGAAGGAAAAGAATAAAATTGAAAAATACATCCACGAAGAAGAATATCTCAAAAAATCAAAGAAAAATAGTACCTAGATTCCTGATAGTGGGTGCTCATCCCATATGAAGTGAAATGAAAACAAATTAAATAATTAAAAAAAATAGTTGATGGAATAATAATGTTAGGTAGTGATGGTTATTTAAAGATCAATGGTAGTTGATGTACTGAACTGGATAATGGTTATTTGAAGAAAACTACCATTCTCTAGGGGGATGGTTTGTGTCACAGTCTCTTGAGTATGAGTCAACTCCGTGACTCAGGAGAGATTGTGAGATATAATAAAAATGGGCGCACTATCAGATGAAAGAGAATGAATTAACTAATAAATTGATTTAGAATAGTTGAAAAAATATATAGACATGATAGTAATGAGTACATATTCTACATGATAGTTAAATAAAAACATGTGGCACTAGAGGTTGTGTCACATTAATAAAAAAATTGAAATGATATCTATAATGAAGATATTCATGGATATCCCTATTATGTATCATGAATGAGACAAGAATGGTGATGGTTTCATATGGGGAAGGTTTTTATATACTTTATATTGACCCAAGTAGAAAAGGTAATCAATCATACTTTATCACATCCAAAAATATATATGTGGTCTGATAATGTTTTCTGAAAAATATGGAGAGAGGTACTTCATTCTATTCATTAATGAATATAGTATAATGGGTTTTGTAATCGTTATACACAAGAAATGGACACGTATTAATTTTATGAACATCTATCGTCAAATATATGAGATATATAAATGATATATAATAAATTTTCTATGATCTTGAAATGGAGGGTAATAATCATCCATTGAGTTATAAATTTAATTAGAGAAACCTGGAAAATAGCAAGAGGTGGATATTGAAAAAACACCATAGTATAATGTAGTTGTTGACCAAAAAAAAATTATTGGTAAATAATATAGAGAGAACTATACTGATTTAATGTTTTATCCCTCTCCATTACTATACTATGGCTATTCAAGCTGAATTGTATACTCAAAATTTAATAGGACATTACATGGTAGATAAAAAGACACCATATGAGTTGTGGCATGGATGGAATCCCTATTTGAATTTTTTTCATGTCATTGGGAGTAAATATTTCATTTGAAACAAATAAGTTAGTAAAGTAAAATATGGTGATTCTACATATGAAAGGATATTCCTTGGATATTCAATGAAGTGAAAATACTTCTCATGCTTCAATAATTTTCATAGATGAATTATAGAAAGTATAGATGTCAATATCATTTAATATAAGACCATAACTACCATAAGGGGTATTATGATGATATTATAGAATAAAAAGAAGGATAACGTGGACATAGAATAAAATGAAAATGACGAATTAGAGGAAGGCATGAAAAACACTTACAGGTCACAACATAATGTTGATTCAGATGAAGAATCAAAATTGAAAACTATGGGTAAAGAAAATTTGTGTAAACCTCATATGAGAATTTGAAGAGGATTCATTGATCAGTCCAATGTCTGTTGGTATTGGACAACACCAAAAAAGATAAGGATTACTTGTAATAAATAAAAATATTCCTTCTTATCATTTTTAGAACCAACATCAATTCAAGAAGATGTGAATGTTGAATCATGGTTTAAATACATACAGGAATAACTCGATTAGATTTATAATAACTACACATGGGACATTTTAAAAATTCTATAAAATCACAATGTGATCATAATAAAATGGATCTTGAATAAAAATTTTGAGATTGGAATTGTGAGAAGAAACAAGGAACACATATTGTAATGGGTATTCCATATTGAAGGAATTGATGATGAAGAAACATTTTCTCCAGTGGTGTGATTGGTGTCGATCAATGTATTCCTTTCTATTTAAATACAAAGAGGATATAAATTTAATCCGATGGATTTTAAAAGCACATTCTTATATAGTGTTCTTTAATATGAAGTCTTCATTGAAACCCAATTTTCTTTCTAATTTTTAATAATGAAAATGAGGTTTGTAGATTGAAAAAGTAAATATATGGTTTGCACTGGCCACCATAAGCATATTATTCCATTATATATTGCAATGTGAAGAAGATATAATTTAAAAAAAATTATGATTTGACCAAAATAACATTGTGAATAATTCAATGGATGAGAAATTTATTGTACTTGTGTATGTGTTTTATATTATATTTGGTGGAATCATGAAGAAATCATTCAAATAATTTGGCAATAACATGAAACCATAATATTAAATTTCAATGAAAGTTTTATTCACATATATATTGTTGTTTCATATGGTAAATAAGTGGGATGAAACACTAATTTCTATGGAAAAGTAAGAAGATTATTTTCCGATGAAATTCAATATTCTTGAATGTAAATTAATTTTGAATCTGATTGCGATTGGAAATAATCTTGAAACACCTTAGGATAATACTTCTATAGATCCCACCATCAATATAAGAAATATCAGAAGCTTATTGTAGTTAACTATAATATTCTAAGGTATTATCATTGCAACACGCTTAGGATTATACATTCAAATTAATCAAAAGGAAAACATATGGTGCAAGTTAAATGAATCGTGATGTACATTCAAGGTACTCGCAATTATGGTATATAATTTGTTGGAGAAAGAGATAGTGATCTATTAAAAATTTATGATGCCGAATGGGATGTAGGTATAGTATATAGGACGTATACTGGAGGTGGGTCACTCTTTATTGGCATGAAATGTGTGGGATAGTTGAGTAAGAAATATGAACATGATTTTCTTAGTACTTATAAAGAAGAATATATATATCTAATGCAATAGATTGAACTCAACTATTTCGAATGAAGAAGAAACTCAAAGATATTTATGATGAAGTAAAATATCCAATGGTTATTCACTGTGGTAAAATGGGAATGATCAACATTATGAATAATATTATAAATCATTCTCATTTGAATCATATTGAAATCATATATAACATAATTAAGGAACGAGTTAAATAATGCCTGAATGAAATGGAACATATTTGAACTGATGCCCAAGTAGATGAAATTTTGACAATGCCATTTCCATCACTTGTGTTTGAGAAACATTGGTTGGAAATCAGTGTTCATCTCCCTCCTAGTGTGTGATGAGTTTAAAAATATTCCTCTCTCCATAGTTATATTATCTATATTAATCTGTTTATAGAAATGATTGAGGTTTTGAGGGGAGATACGATCCTTGGGGTGTACGTTTTGATCTCAACAAGTCAGCATCAGGATCATTTGGTTTATTTCCAAGGGTGGATAATGGAGAAATTCAATGTTACACATGGGAGATTGTGAAATTCAATAGTTTGTTTGAAAACCATGATACAATCCATACAATGTTATAGTGATAATATTAGAATTTGGGGATACAAAGAAATGTGTAATGTAAATTTTAATCCATGTTAGTTTTTCAAGGCTCTTAATCATCTGATGTAACAATTTAGAATACTAAAACTGATTTATTATCTATTGAATTTATCTTCATATTAGAAACAAACCTAATGAGAGAGAGTTTTTTTTGGAAAAATTGAAATTATTTTCTGGAAATCGAGTTTTTCTGTCCATCCTCGTGGATGATCAGAAATGTTTCTGTGAATGTATTCTTACATTTCATGCTATCAATAGTGTTGAAGGTTTCATTGTTTATTTCTATTCAAAAAAATTTGATTACAAAATTATATAGGGAAGAAATTGTTTTTTAAAATATAAGTAGTGATAAATAATGTAGGTGGTTTTGAATATTTCGTACAACTATGGTTATGGCGTTATCTCATCAAAATTCAGAAAAGGAAAAAACTACATACAAGATCTGAATTTTTTGTGAATTATTTGATTCTTCACATAAGAGACTAACTTAGCCTATGAAATGTAAATAGTGGTTTTAAATGTCCAGGTAAATGCTGAATGTAATGAGGATGGTGAGAGAGAAACTGATGTGTTGGGTCCTCAAGGCCTATAAATATATAGCTACCCCCATTAATGTCCCGTAATAGTTTCCAATGATTTTTTGACACCTCTACCTCATGAAAGTGTTTCTCATAGAAGACATAATCATAGTAAATCTTACATGTATAATGTTCCTTGAGACATAAAAGAAAAGGTGAATCTCATTGTGTGGTTTCCTGAATGATAGGGGTTATTCCAATGAAATCTTATGATACAATACAAATACATTCATGCTATAAAAAGTATTTTGTACAAGCGTAGTGTTGAGCTACTTATAGGTTTTCGATTTCTGGGTTGTTTTATCGATGTTATCAAGTGCATCAATTTAATAAAATGGAAAAATTAGAGTCATATACTTTGAAAATTCAAAGAATTAAATTCCATCTTACTAAAGATACCTTCATTTCATTAAACTATGAAAGATGTCACCCAAGACAAAAATCAAGGTGAAGTCAACATATGTGTTTTTAGGGACGTTATGTGTTATCCATAAAATATTGTAAACATTGTGTTCCGGGCATAGCGTTACTATGTCTAAACTTTATTATTCGAAAACTAGTGAGTATTAGTGGATTGTTTTTGCTACTAAAAGACTATCTGCATATGCTCTGTGGACTAGCACCTTATTGGTGAACCTTGTAAAATTATTATGTTGTCTCATTGAATTTAATTGTTTGTTTTATGCACATTCTTATCATATTGGTTGACCAGCTTCATTGCAACATGAGAAAAATATCCATCCCTTTTGGATAAAAATTTGACAACCTTATTTACCCATCCTTTATTAGGGTGTTTTGGTGTCATTTATTTGTGTGAAATAATGAAAAGAAGTATTTCTTATTTTACAATGAAATGTTTGACTTGTCAATAGGTTAAGTAGAATGGAATCTACTGAAAGGGATGCTTCGGGATTTTTTAGTGGTATTGTAGAAATGAGAAACCATGTCCATAGAATTCATGGTTGGACTACTAATTACTTATTGAGGTAAAAATGTGATTTGGGTTACTATTGATCAAATGTGTAAATAGTCTAAGCTTCATCCAATTTGAGATAATATGTGTTTAGATAATATTTCTCAATTATACCTCAAATAGATATTTTGGTAACATCATTTCCCTATCTCTATTGTATCTGACTATAATCCCAGTTTAACTTATAAATTTTAGAAATGAATTAATATTTCATTGGGAATAGAATTAAATATCTGCATGAATGTTCATCACGAATCTGATGGATAGATAGAGAAAATAATTCAGGCATTAGAGGATATTCATTTAGCTTGTTCAATGGATGATCATGGATGTTTGGATCATCATATATCTCTACTTGAGTTTTTTTTATTTACAGTTTTTATTCCAGTATACTGAAGGAATATATTGATGAATTACAGGGGAACCAGTGTTGAACTTCATATTTTGGGCTGAGGTAGTGGAGGAATAGTTGATGGGACTTTAATTAGAAGAGGAAGTGGCTTATAAAGTGAATATGATCCTAAAAACATGAGGATAGATCAGAGAAGGATTATATTTTTTAATGATTATAGGAAAAAATGATATTATTTTGAGGTAGGTGATCATTTTTTATTATAATATCACCTTGAAAAAGTTTTCTGTGTTTTGGAATGAGTTTAAAGGCATGTCCATGGTTCATTAGAAATTTTTTTATTCCTAGAGAAATTTGGACCAGTTACCTACTATGTTTATTTTCTTTCAATTTTATTTCATGTATACAATTCTTGCCATGCTTCAATGTTGTAAATTTTTGTACTAAATTCATCTCAGGTTTTCAGCCTAAAAGTAGTCCAAGTGGAAGACACGCCTTCTTAGGAAAATAAAACGATTCAGATACTTGGTCTAGAAATAATTTATTATAGAATATGTTAATTCATGATAATATAGATTCGTGGATAAACCATATGGTTAATGTAGAAAGATTGGAAACTAAAAAAATACTATGATATAAAATTATTCTCAATTTTTAAATATGTAAATAAATATTTCATAGAAGCATTTTCACAAAGCTGGAAAGAATGTGACAATTCATGTACATATAAAATAATTTGTTTTCATTCTGGAATTTAATATTTAAAATAATTATAAATTTATAATGGAATATGTAGTATTTATTGAAATAAAAAAATAATAAGAGAAGAGTAACCTCATATATGAGAGTATAAATAAAATTGATGTATATTATAAGTGAATATATTATATATTTATATCGTTGTATAAGAAAATGGTTTTTTTGAAAATTATAAATTATATAATATTAATTTTTTACGTTTGAAATATTTAATTACAATTTATTAATTAATTATATTATTTAAAATAATATATACTTAAATAAAATAGTTTCATAAATAAATATTTTTATATCTTATGACAAAATAATTATTTTTATTAAAATGGAAGTGGCCACCGAAACACAAAAAACCCACCAAAAACACATAAGGTGTCTAGATGTGGTGTAAACTAAGAGCATACCCATGGAAGAATGACATACACACCATGTAAAGTGACCCGATAATATTATAAAAGTCATGTGGCTCCTCTGGTCTCCCGAAGCTAGCGAGCGCATCAGCAGAAAAGATAGATTATATCCAAACACAATGTATATGTTGACCTGGACTCGCCCAAAATGAGCACCTTCTGGCTATGTATCTTAGGTTCCATGGTGCCTCACTAATACCCTTAACCGTCATGACCATATCCTTTGAATCAGACTCAATTACATCTGCCTACAAACAAAACCTCATGAAAACTGTGAGCCCTATAAGAAGAGACCTCATTTCTTTCCCCAGAGAGTTTCCCACCCCGAATAAGGCGCTGAAGCCCACCGACATAGAGCCACACAAATTACGAATGAGGACCCACCTCGAATAATCCCAATCCTGTAGAAACCGTCCTCATTCATTTTCAACTCGTGCATGGGGGGATCAAACAAACCCATCTTCCATCCAGCCCACCTGCCACACCGGCCGAGCATGGATTATTGAAGAAGATCCATAAAGTCAGAGAGGCCTATACACCATTGATGATCAAACCCAGATCAAATGTGAGTTCCTTCACATGAATCTGAAGATATCTCACCGAGGGGAGAGCACCCCTCCTTGCCTGGTTCCTTCCGTCCCAAAGATCCCAACAGATGGAAGAGAGAGCACATGCCTGAATATTGATCTCCATCACGCTGATCCCCACCACTTGAAACCTGGAGGTCATGAAATCGTGGAATGTATTTTGGGTCCTACTAAACCGTGAATGAGTGGAGAGCATAGTCAAAAGGTTTCCATCCTATTCTCGCTGAAAGAACAGATGCAACATTTATCCCATCAGTGGGTTCTCATAGCAGAGCCATCGGGACACAAAGGGAATGCCTTTCCTTTGAATAATCTCTTCTATCGGTAGGGAATATTTCCTTATCCTCCAAAAAAAGGAAGCTTATTTTTTTAGTACAATCATTTTATCAAATAATTGAGTACCAATCATCCAAGGTTGCGTCTGTAATATGCATCTGATTGAAATCTAGGATAGAAAATTGGTCTGAGGTCGACCCTATGAAGCAACACCTATCCACATCATTAATTAGGGTGATGATATAAAAAATATACCTCTGGTACTGAAGGAGAATGTACATGGTAATGGATGGGAAGACATATTCCTCTTTGAAGGAGACCGTGTGGATGGGACAATCAGGGAAGAATTGTGTATCGACCGCCCAGTTCGACCTCCAAAAACCAACATCACCGCAACCAATAATCCAACAGGACACACCCTAAAGGACATACAAATGGGAATGAAAATTCTTGGTGAGCATAGAAAGGATCGGCCCAGAGAGCTCCAGGGACCCATCATACCACTCGTATCTTCCTCTGAAGAAAGAATCCCATAAGTAATCCCCCTTAGTAACCTCTAATGCCAACCGTTCCTACAACCATTGCATTGTACAAAAGAATTTCATGAAGCCCCACCCTACCCTCTTTGACAGGACTTACCAATCGTCTACAGAAGGCCTAATGGAACTAACCCTCTTGATTGGTATCCCAATGAAAAGTAGTAAAATGTTTATCCATCCTTGCAATAACACCCTTTGGATCATTAAAGATAGAAAAGATATCCATTGGGATTGACGTAAGTACACAATTGATCATCGTGACTATCCCCCCAAATTAAAAGAACTTTATCTTCCAGTTGATGATTCTTCCCAAAATTATTCTAATGAACCCATTAAAGAAATGGTTCTTGATATGTACATAAAATAGGGGAATACCAAGGTAGATCATTAGGAAATACCGACTTTGCTAATCTATAATTTCTTGGATGTCTCTTCATAGATGGCCTAAACACTTATTAGAATGAAATCATGACTCTTTAAATAGTAAATACCTTGTATTTTCAAAAAATCATTACTGTCCATGATCTCCATAAATACATGAAATGACAACCTCCTCCCATTCAGGAACACCAGGAAGTCATCGGTGAACATGAGGAGGGAAACACCCTCCAAACCACAGTAGGAGATGAAAGGAGAAAACCTACCCTCTGCCATCCATCTATGAAGGTTTCAAGAGAGTGCATCGTTGGCATGGATGAAGAGGCTTGGAGATAAGGTTTCGCCTTGCCAAACCCCATGCACCATATTGAAGAAACCAAAAACCTTCCCCATAATAGAAATGGACATCCAAGGGGATGTGTAGCACCGAAAAAAGACCATGAAACCATTCCTTGAAGCGCATATTTCTCATTTCCCAAATTAAGAAACCCCATTACATAGTATCATAAGACTTTTCAATATCCACCTGAAATATGACATTTTAACATATCACCTTCTTGTTGATATCACTTACCAGCTCACTTGCGATAACCACCGCCCCGTGGATACTCCTCATCCACCCTTATATAAGTGACATGATATATACAGAATATGTTATATATTGGAATGTTTTTTGTTAATTTAATTACCAAAATTATTTTCCAATCACCTCTCCTTTTATACTAAATATAAAAACATCATCCGTGATGTGTTAATTTATAGATTTTGAGATTTAAAAGTTTTCAATTTACTTTACTGCCTTCATGGATTGTCATAAAAATGTTATTTTGGTTAAATAATATTATATATTATATATTATATATTTTCTAATTTTCTATATGCATTATACATAAATAATATTATATAAAATGATATAAGTTTTTAATGGTCATAAAAACTACAAAAATAAACTATATGATTTTAATTAATGTATTATCTTATGATTAATCCTCATATTAGAAAAAAATGATATATTTCATAATTAAAAATTTTGGAAACATATTAATAACATTTATTTTCACTTCTGGATTTTTATTTCTATTTGAAAATTTAATCAATTATGATACGACCATGGAAACCATGAATAGAATGTACCTGAATCATTGGAAATAACACAATATTTCTAATTAATGGGTGTAATATTTTCATAAAATGGTGATAAAAGTAAATTATAAATATAAATAAGGTTAATTAATATATTAATAACACTCTATACACTATTTTACTGGATTTTGGAACACATTTTTTGTAAGGTGAAGCTGAGGAAAGAGGCTTTTCAATTTTTTATTAAATTTCTATTTTTAAAAAATATCAAAATTAATGCGTTTATGAAACTTCCCTTATATTATGATTATGTTATTGTTCATGAAATTTTTTTAGCATATAATATGGGACATATATCTCTCGCAAATTGATTGGGAATGTTTTTTTGGAGTTTGAATGAATCTTTACTCCAAATGTAACTCCAATGGTTAAAACATAATGTAAGTGTGAGGGTCACATTGTAAGGTAGTTGTTAGGGTCACATTATAATGTTTCCATGAGGGTTAAAAATAATATGGTTTCCATGAGTTTTAAAATATTGAGTATTAAATTCCCTAATTTACTTATATGTTTTTATTTATGTTTTCAATATTTTATATGAATATCGCGTTTTCACAATGTAGGTATATTATACTTTAGGAGTGAAAAGTATGTCTTTTAGAAATTAACTCATATGTTTTAAGTATTGATGTATGAATTCATTCCCTATGTTTTTTGTATCTTTTACATAATTTTTTTATGTAACCCCATTTTTTGAAATTTTTCATAGGTATTAATGATGGGTAAGAGAAAATGAGAGCCCCATATGAAATTTGTGAAGATTTTCCCTAAAATGACTCCATGTTTTATTTGAAACGATTGAGTTATGATTGAAATGGTTATTATTTTAGTAGTAAAAACTTTTTATTTTTGTGGGTTCATTTATTTAAATCATGTCCTAATTCACAACAACTATATACTACAATGATCTTTGGGAATATAATAAGCTTATTCTAGTTTAGTTAATAAGATTATTTAAATGTTTAAGGAAAAGTGATTATAAAATTCATGTCTAACAAGGTAAGTAATAACATATATTTAAAAAATAAAAATCACTATATTAATATCATATATATTCCGAAATACTATTATAAGAATCTATATTTTGAGGCGGTGATGAAAAGTCAAACACATCAGTTCATGGAGGTTGTAATCCATAGGATTACATAAGTTATTCTTCCATTTTACTGATGTTATAATGGATATGTAAAATATTAGTATCATAATAATAATAACATTTTATTTGGTTAATATAATTATTTTATTACATTATCATGGTTTATGAAGATTTAAATGATCAAGAAAAAGAAATATAAATGAGTCTTGGTAAATAATTATTTCCATTCTTAGGAAAATATCCCTTGGTTTTCACATTGAGACTACATTAGATAGTCCCCCTCTAAGACCAATACCCAAGGATATGGGGAGGGAGGTTAGAGAAATATTTTGTTCAGGTTTTATTTAGTTATAATGATCCAAATATATTTTTAATAGACGATATGTGGTTCCATTTTATATGTTATGGGATTATCAATGTTATAGTTTTTCTATATATTTTAATCTTATAAATTATTTCCACATAATAATGTTTCTCAAAATATATAAAATTTTATGATATGGTCATTTAAAATAAGAAAACTCAATAAAACAAATTGGGTCCTTATCAAATCTTATTTACCATAATATAAATTATCTTCCATGTACCATGGTAACACGTTATTAAAATGGTTGTTATTCATAATGAACATTAATTAAATTGACCTCATAATTAAATTTTATGAGTATAATTCATAAAATATAATACATTGTACATCTTTAGATTAATATTTTTTTATAAATTACTTTTAAAAAATTTGTGAAAAATGCAATGAAATTTTTTTCATTTTATAAATATTCATTTTTAAGTATGAAAATACACTTATAAATAATGAACATTATTATGAAAACCATGGAATTATTTAAAATTTTTTTAATTAAATATATCATATTTTTATTTAAAATGAAAACAAAAATAGAATAGGGTTTTTAAATTAATTATTCATAAAATAAATGATAGCTTTCCTAAAACACAATTTTTCACTATTCTCGAATAAATATTCCTTTTTTAAAAAAAATTATAAGATAATTATAATATTTTTATATATAAAATTATTCTAATTTTTCAAAAAATATATTAAATTTGATCGAAATTATTCATAATATATATGTAAAAGAACTCATTACTAACCATTTTTATAGTGTAAAATAACTTTATTCTCATTCCATTCCATATAACAATTATTAAATAAATATTAAAGAATTAAATATATATATATGTAAAAAAATTTAATTATAATTATATGAATATATTGATTAATTTAATCCATTTAAATTAAAATAAAATATAAAAAATAAGAGTTTTATGAAAATATATCATGTACCTTAAAAATATTTTATATTCATTTACAACGAAATGATATTCAATGTAAAATTGCTTAATAATTTTGTTAACTAAATACATTTTACATATATTTTATAATATTTTTTTCGTATTTATATCTATGATCCCAATAGATAATTCATTCCATTAATATTTATATGATAATATTTCTATAATATATCACAGATCATTTAATCCTGATATTTTTTTCCCAAATACTACCAAATATTTTAAAATAAAATTCATCCTAAAATTTTAAGGTGTTACATTATACCAAATATAATGAAATTTCATCTTCACATTTTTTTATCATGTTATATAATTTTTATTAAAAAATTAAACAATGAATTAAAATGAGTTGATGATAAAAAACATTACCATGAAAAGAAAATAACATTTGTGATATTTTAAATAACTTTTGTTTAAAACACACATCCTAAAAATAGATAATAAAATATCCCCTTGAAAAAAAAGAGAAGGTAAATATAAAGGTCTCTTGGAATAACAAATAATCATTTTAAAAAATATGGATAACACTAATTAGAAGTGAAAATATAGCCAATATGGAGAAGAATAACATCAAAATAACAAAATGGAGTGATAGAAAACACAATAATGACAATGTTATTTATAAAAACCCAACAAACTAAAAATGGAAAAAATTAGATCATTAGTTAATCAGAAATGAATTTAAAAGGATATAATTTTCTTTACAAGATCCTTTTTCTTACAGTTGTGGTATTATGTTACTGTAAATATAAAAAACATGAGAAAATGTACTTTCATTATTTATTTTCATTTCCTAATAATAATTTTTTCCATTTTTTGTTCATTGATCAATTTTAACTTCTATATCATCATGTACTCTATGAAATGTATATTAATGTGTAATTTTTAAACATTCCTCATGAAATGAAATTAGATTTTAATGGATCACATGACACTTAAAATCAGAAACATTTATTTCTATTATCATTATTAATTAAAAAACAAAATAACGACAAATGACAATATCCTATATAGATAAACTAGCACTTGGAGAAATAAAAAAATAAATCATCAAAGCCCAAAAAATAACAACTTATGTTGAAAAAAACTAAAAACTCATCAAAATATTCCTACAAATTTTCAATTACAAATGATTTTAAATATTTTTCCACATATTAATCCATGATAAAATTAATTTTTGTATCCTATAAAAATAAATACTCATAAATCCAAAAATAAATCTAATCATATAATCACCAAAATATGTAAATATTTTCCATATCTGTCTTGAGTCGCTATAAGTACACGATATATCACATAATTGACCAAAACATTAATCATCCAATATTCATCCAATAAAATAATTTTGAATAAAATAATATATCAAATCACATTAATATTATAATTTTCATAATATATAGAACTTAATAAAAATTAACATTATTCCCATAGTCAACAAATCATATTTCAATCCATTTTTTTATCCATGTGATAAATCATATTTTCTTAAAATTGAGTATGAATTTATCTTAAATAATAAAAATTAACTCGATATCAATGAACATATTGACTCAAAGTTTTATCAATACCAAAAAAACCCATGTGTACAATATATAAAATAATTCATCCTTAAACATCGTTTTCACTACAAAAAAAAGTTAAACATATGTGTGACTTATACATCAAAAAATTATAAATACTTTAATAATTCCTCCTATATTACTCATATTATATAAAACATAAAATAGAATTAATTTATTTTCATATATTATTAGCCTTAAAATTCATGACCAATAATTAAAATAACACTCTATATATAACTTTTGAAACCTTATATGTAGAAATATTCCATCACTCTACATTCATCATAATAAATTAAACAATAATCTATATAATATTACTCAATACATTATTATAAAATAAAAAATAATAATCATTTCCAATTATTCATGAATCATATAAAATATACCAACTTATAATTAAATAATTTTATATTTCATTCATGGTTTCTTTAACGTAAATATTTAATATTTCTACTTTATTATTTATAGAATCCTATAGATCTCCATCACTATATTTCCTCCAAGGATATTAATTTTTATAATTCCCAAAATCTCAACATTAAAAATATTTAATTGAATCTAGATGGAGAAACTTATTCCCTTTCATGGTGTTAGTTGTAATTTTCCTTTTTCCCTCTGTAAATTGATTTTCTATAACCACCTATAAAATATATTATATATTTTATAATCTCATTGATTCATTTCCTTGTGTTCTTCTTCCCACATTATCAACACATATAATGTTCAATATTTTAGTCTTTATTATCATTATAACTGAAAATACCACTGAACAACATTTATCTCGTGTCTTTCCATTTGGAAATCACATTTGTTCATGTAATTAACTATATCTTCATTATTATGACATATGCCAAGGTTCTAGGATGTGTAAATACACTTAATGAAGTGACATACATGTATTTACTCCTAGGGTTTTTTCATTCTAATTACCATTAATTGTTTCAATATAGTATCTATTTTTATATGTATATATGCTTTAAATATTAAATTTATACCTTTACCTTCCAAAATAATGAATTTTTATACCATTAAAAAAACTGATATGTTTGATTTGGATGTGACTCCAACATAAAATTTTGGGGTTATTATTCAGAGATATGACTCTAGTCATGAAAAAATAAATTTCAATGATGGTTTTTTACAAACATTCCAAATTTTGGGTTTAAATTATTTTTTGATATTTGTATCATGGAGAATATAGATTTTTTTTATTAGATGTTGGATTATAATGATCCAAACTACTATAAAAATATAATGTTATTGTTTTTATGTTTTTCAAATATTAATGAAATTTTGATTTATTTTATATTCACTAGTGAAAAAATATAAATTATTTTATCCACATAAGCTGAATTACACTAATAAATAATAATATTTTATTAATCAATAAAAATTTAAAAAGAGAAATTCTCCCCTGGACCATCTAGAAATATCACAATGTGATAATAGATTGTTTAATTAGAAGGATTCAAATGATTTTTAAAATACATTATTATAAAAATATGATTTTATGGTATCCTTTCAGTAGACTAAGTGGTTTTTAGTGGATATTAATTATTTATTTTGGGTAAATTTAGAATATGAAATACCATTTAATGTATCTATATGATGTATTACTGGGTCATTTATCACTGTATTGGTAGATAATTTATCTAGTAATTAGTGAGTATTTAAAATTATAATATAGGATATTATGGATATGTTTCTTGGCCATGTTCTTATACATAACATGAAAAGTTAAATGTTTTTATAATTTTATCACCCTTCCAGAAGGGACATAAAATTTGAGAGATTTTTGTTTTCATTTAACGATATATTTTAATTATTCTCCTAAAATAATGTTATATAATGATGTGTGGGTGTTAAAATTTGGTAATTATTTTTTATTAGAGATTCACTACAAGTCAATCCCTTAATGTCTAATTTTAATATTTAAATATTAATACATGATAGTTTTATAATGAAATTGTAGGTATAAATGGGTTCAACTAAAGATGGAAACAATTTTAACTTTTACAAAAGACAAGTAATGGGTATATGTTTTGTTTTATTTTAGGAATTATAAGTTTTGATATTTGAGGAAGTAAAAAAACCCATTATTCACATTCTAACAAGATTTATAAATTTTGAGAATTCCACAGGTGACTATTATATTATTTTTCATTTTTATGAGTGTTGTTAAAATAGTAATTTATGTGCATGTCCATCCTTCGTGGTCAATGTAGAGATAATAATGGGATAATGGATGGTCCCTCTCTATTTTCTAAAAATTTCTCCCACAAATAATAATAGTATCCATTTCATTATTTTTTCACCATTGAGTAGTGATTTTACATGTATAGGTTATCATTATGATTTTTGGTTATAAACATTAGATGTTTTTATATTTGAACTTCCATGGAAGTTATTGTGTAGTTCACAATTCTATAGTAGATAACTCACATCTAACTTATTGATAGTTTCCTCCCAATAAATATTAATAGTATCAAGGTCCTCATGATTTTGAACAATAATGGAGCGATTTAAAATGAATATATAACATATAAGATGTTCAAGAACCTCAGATACATAACAATGATAATACATAAAATGGTAGACATCATAAGTGATGATATACTAGTTGTATATGGTGTGGATAATTATATGAAATATAGATTTTAGTTGCAATTAGACTATAAATATTAGCACGTTTCCCTTATTCAATACATAATTACAGTCATTTTAAACACTTTAATCCAATCTCTCACATTCCCCATGTTCTATAAAAATTTTATTTCCTTATAGAACAAGGTCATAACTCTTATATAATAAACCCATACATTACAAATAGTACACTTTATCTTATTATCCTTCTTTCCTATAGTAAAATAATTTTGAAATAAGATATTTATTCATATCATGGGAAATATTTATCATTCAACATGAATTATTCTTTTTCACACTCATCCTTAAAACTGGTGAAAACATTTAAATATTTGGGATAAAAATAAGTATGATTAAGAAAAGTAGAAACATGATAAGACTAGAGAATTTCATTAGTCTAATTTATAATAATGAGAAAATAAAATAGATTATTCTGTTTTCATAATATACATTGAGTGAATGTAATAATTGTATAGACCTGGAAATTTCATATATTTTTTAAATAACTTGGATATATTACGAGTTCATGAAAATCGACAGCGCGTGATTCTGAGGCCCGGTGTGCCCAGAATGAATTTCAGAAATTTTTTTAAAATATATTCATTAAACGTTCTATCGGGGTTTTTTATATCTTTTGAAACGGGATTCAGAATTGAAATCTGAGGGCAGCCTTTAACTCGCAACACCAGTATTCCCTTAAGGTGAACTTTACTTCGATCGCAGTAGGTCGAGAGTGGATGTTAGTTTTTGTGATTTTAGTAGAGGAAGAAGAAAAATAAAATATTTAGCATTTTTATTTTTCTTTTGAAACCCCTCCTTTTGAGTTATGGGGGTCGGAACAACCAGAACCAGAAACCCCCATTTTGAATTCTAGTGGTGGGGACCACCCGAACCCCCTTTAATGTGGGGATGTCCCATGGAATTTCTCCACTTCAATGATTCCAAAATCACTTAATTAATGGACAACTCAAATTAAATTAAAATCATAATATAATAACTTGTCATTTCATTTTGGTGGGGTAAGGGAAAATTTTTGGAAAGAGAAAACATGGGGAATGAGCGTTTGGAAGATCATTCTCCAATGAAGAACACCCCCTCTAAAATAGAAGAACGAGGGCGACACTTGAGCTGGATCGGAAGAATCTTGTGGGAGCGATGAACATTGGCGTCACCATCCCCAACGACATAGTCTTCCTCTTCATGACATCTTTCAATGAGCAATAAATTGAGGTTTTGTTATTTGTATACCCCTTTCCCCGTTCTTGACATTTTTCATGATTCATGAATAAATAGTCCCCTTGATATCATTCTAACGCGGAGGGTTCGGGACAAATGAACATGGAATGACCTCTCCGCATCCATTGAGAATTTGGATGGTCTTGGAATGATGGAGAAGTCCCAAGACAAGTGTGGAAATCTGCAGAATGAAGAACAGGACACCGAGGCATGCCCGGTGACCAGAAGAATGTCTCTAGCGACCCTTGCCAGCGTCCCATACCGATGGGTATCGAGAACGGTGGTTGGCACACAGGCTGGTCCCAAAGATGGCAGCATCACTACTATGCTACCGGAGAAGGGTCGCGGCCCGTCCACTGCGGTGGAGAATAGGTAGTGGCCGGTGCAGAGCTGGACGTGAGAAAAAGGTAGCGGCGCGCGTCCGTGTAGCCTGGTGAGTAGGTTCCGTGGCGCAAGGTCATGATAGTAGTGAAGGTTGGCTGACCGGTAAGCCCCATGTCGAGAGGACATGCGGGCCGCCTTAGCGTGCTGCTCCACGGGCTGCCCAGCGGGCCGGGACAAACATAGTGGACCGGGTCAGTCCTACCAGGGCAGACCGGACTCGGACCAACATCGACCCTTTTTGTTCTTTCGGCTATATCATGAGCTACAGGAATTTGTCTGATGAAAATTCTATAGAACATAAAACCATGGATCTGGATGGTCCTTTGGGTATACCCCACTTGAGTTTTGGATAATGTCTGTGTACGACCTGGTTTGATCGAGCACAAATCCAACTGGTCCCTCGGGACTAAAACATCAATAACTTACAGACCGAGCATCCAATTTATGCACCGTCTATTACGTTGAGACACATTTTACATGGAGGTCCTTTGGGATACTTCTTCTTGGGGCTTCATGTATGTTGGTGTATTCGATCAGTTTCTTGAGGAGTGGACCCTCTCATAATCAAGAGAGATTTCTGTGGGAACCCTATTTCTAGATGTAACATGAGAAAAGTATCCTATGTGGGTTAGTTCTTTTTGGATCTTATGTGGCTCTATGCTTCGGGATCCTATGTGGGTCTGTGTTTGAATGTATCACTTGGATCTACTCTAAATATCCATGCGGGACTACTCTAGGATCCAACATGGGTCTGTTGTACTAGGTTCCATTGTGGGTATGATGATTTAGGATCATACATGGGTCTGATAATTTAGGATCCTTCGTGGGCCTGCCTCTTAACAAAAGAAAGATGATTCAGTAGTTACATCTAATCACCATTACTACCGTAACTATGTTATACCTGGTGTGAACTGAGACTTTACCTTTGTGGTAATCTTCTATGTGGCTTACCTTTTTAGTACTTACCTTCGTTGTGATACCCTTGTGGTATTCTTCTATTTGGTGTTAGCATTGTGGTACATACCTTTGTGGTGTTACTTTCATGACATTCTTTACTTCTTGGAACAATTGTACTTTGGGTATGGATTTTGGCCTTGAGTTTCCTCATGAATGAGATGGGTATACTTGATAACTTAGAAATATGTATGTAAATATTAATATGTAAGATTGTCAGTTGTTTTTAGGCATTGTGGTTTATCCATTGTAGATTTTGACAGACCTTTGAGGGTCTCGGGGTCCCTACTGAGTATCGTTATACTCACCCCTGCACGAGATATGCCCACACCTTGTGGTGTTTGGTGTAGATGACAGACATTGATGACTTAGGATGAGGGTACTAGGAGTGGAGGTAGCTCGGAGGTAGACCTTAGACGAGGCATACTATAGAGACCACCATTTGAGAGATGTACCTGCCCTTTAGGTAGGATCATTGGGGGGTGTTCACCGGAGCTGTTCATCCTAAATTTACTTTCCAGTTTTCTTGTACTTTCCATTTGCGCTTGTATTCTTGCCCCTTTTTACTTACTGTAAAAACTCTTTTTACTATTCAGTTTACTCATGTTCATATCATGATGTGTGCTTGGTTGGGTGAGTTTACAGGTTAAAAAGTCAATGCCTTCCCAGTTTTAGGGAATACACCTTCGGTGTGAGTTTCCAGCCCTTGGCATATGGAAAACGGGCTTGGGGTAGTCATGACATGGGCCCCGAGGGACGGGTCCTTATAAATTGGTATTAGAGGAGTTGGATCTACAATATAACATTGGAAATTGATCTTTTAATGGCAATAATTTTATGTGTTATGAATGTTGTTATCAGTTTAGGGAATACAATATTGGTTCGGCGGCCGACGTATCCATACACCAGCACCCTGACTTCTATTTTCTGACTCAAAACACGAAAACAATGATTGTGTGTGTGTTTCAAAATGTTTTCTTTATGAAATCTTTAAGTCATCTCACCATGTATAACTTATTGACTGTGGAACACCTATTTCTTTTCAGGATGCCTCCATATAGACATCCATCCAGGGTTTCAGGTGTAGTACACGATGATGGAACACCGAGCGACGAGGCCTCGGTAGAGGGCCCTCTTTCAATAGAGTCACCAGTAGAGGCACTAGCGGTACCATTACCTATTGGGCCACTGATGCCACCAGCCCCAGCAGCAAAGGGTGCATTCCGCTTCAGTACGTTGCATGAGTTCTAGAGACAGAGGCCACCCATTATCAGGGGTGAGATGGACCCACATGTGGCCGAGGATTGGTGGGAGGTCGTGGTGTGATTCATTCGACTATTAGGGACACTAGCTGATCTCATGGTGATCCTTACTTCCAGTCTTCTCAAAGAAGCTGAGGCCTACAATTACGGTACTCCATAGATGATACAAGGAATTATTTGTGTCTAATAAACCTTATATGCAGTACTTATAAACATAGGTGCAAGTCATTATATTATTGGAACAACCCTTGTTCGAAGCTCAGTGATTCTGACGGATCCATTGGCTCGATCATTATGACTAGAGACTCATATGGGAGAGGATTCGACTATTATACACTGGTGCTGATAGTGTGAGATTACTCTAGGAGTCAAGAGCATCAGATGGGATCTCCTAGTAGCGGCCTCGAGACCTTACGATGTAATATTGGGTATGGAATGGTTATCTATAGTCCATGCTCAAATTTACTATATTAGGAACAATGTGCGGTTTGTCCACATGGATGGGACTAGGTTTACCTTCACAAGTGAGAAGGGAGCCTATGCAGCATAGGATGGACTTACCCGGAGGAGAGTTCATCCAACCGCTAACCAGTTGGCAAGCATTACCATTAGATCAATTGATGTAGTGAGATAGAGTTATCCTGTAGTGGTGGGAAAGTATGCGGATGTCTTCCCTGGGGATGTTCTGGGTCTACCTCCTCATAGTTAGGTAGACTTTTACATTGACTTGTAGCATGGAACGACACTGATATCTACACCAACGTATCAGATGGCTCCCTTAGAGCTTCATGAGCTGAGGGTACAACTGGAGGACTTTCAAGGGAATGGATTCATCTGGCCCAGTGATTCCCCATGGGAAACCATGATATTGTTCGAGAAGAAGGCGGATGGGAGTTTGAGACTTTGTATTGACTATCGTTGCATGAACCAGGTGACTGTGAAGATTAAGTACCCACTTCTAAGGATTGAGGTCCTCTTTGATCTACTGAAGGGAGAATGGTGGTTCTCAAAGATAGACCTCAGATCAGGCTATCACCAGCTTAGAGTACGAGATGAGGATGTGAAGATGACAAATATTAGATATTGGCATTGCCACTAAGAGTTCTTGGTTATGCCATTTTGAATAACCAAGATCTAGCAGTGTTCATGGGACTCATGAACAGGATCTTTCAGACATATCTTGATCGCATTGTTGTGGTCTTCGTTGATGAAATTCTCATCTACTCGGCTACTGAGAAGGAGAATGACTATCATTTTCAGGTAGTTCTGGACTCACTCCGAGAGAACCCGATTTATGGTAATCTCTCCATGTACCCCATCTATATCCAAGAATTTCACTTTCTAGGAAATTTCATCTCGTAGGCTGGAGTTGTGGTGGATCCTATTAAGATTGAGGCGTTACATCCAAGGGAGACACCCAGGAGTGTGACAGAGGTATGATGCTTCCTGGGATTGGCGGTATACTACTGGAGGTTTGTGCCAGATATCTCCATAGATTCAACACCTTTATCAGCATTGAGGAAGAAGGGGAACCCTTCGTATGGTCAGAGAGATTCCATAATAGTTTTTAGGAGTACAGATAGGGAATGACTTGTTCCCCTATCGTGAGGATTCTGGAGGAGGGCTTAGAGTATGTAGTTTACTGGCTCGCATTAGGGACCGGGCTCAGATGTGTCCTGATGCAGGAGCGAGCCGTTATCACATATGGTTCCTAAAAGTTGTTACATCATGAGCAGACCTATTTTATCCATGATCTAGAGTCAGCAGTAGTGGTCTTTGCCTAAAATATGTGTCGACATTGCTTCATGGGAAAACGTTTTAAAGTCTACTCTGATCACAATAGTCTCAAGTATATCTTCTATCAGAAGGACCTGAACTTGAGACAATAACTTTGGCATGAGTTCCTCCACGACTATGACGTAGAGATTTTATTTAATCCTGGGAAGGGGAATGTTGTATCAAATTCACTCAACAAGGGATCTGGTATACAACATCTTGGTGAGGTGACGAAGTAGGTGGCCGGGTTGCCGATATCCTTTGTGGATCAAGATAGAGTAGCTTTTCTTCACTCTCTTACAGTCACTCCCCCACATCTTCAACGAGTCATGGAGGCTCAATTTGGGGAAACTGACTGTGTGGCACGATGTGTTTAGATATCGTCATGATAGGCACCTGATGGATTTTCTGAAGGTGGGGAGCATGTCATCCTCTTTATAAGACATACCATGGTAGCAGTGTTGCTTCAGGAGGAAGTGTTGAGGGAGTTCCACACATCCCCTCTAGTGGTACATATAGGAGTGGCTATGATGTACCGGGACCTCCAAAGACATCACTGGTGGTCGAGAATAAATTAAGAAGTAGTAGATTTTTTCTCTAGGTTCCTCGCATTTCAATTAGTGAAGGCGAAGTGTCAGGTACCGACATGATTAGTTCCACCATCTGAGGACTCAGGGTAAAAGAGGGACGAGATATCCCTGGACTTCGTGTCAGGACATCCACATACATCCAAGGTCCACAATTCAATTTGGGTGATCGTTGAATGACTCACCAAGTCGACCAACTTCCTACCGATCAAAGAGGAGGGTTCATTAGAGTGATTGGGACACCTATATTTCAAATATATTGTTTGGCTACTTGGAGTAACCTCGACGATTGTATCTGATCGTGATGCATGTTTCACGTTCCAACTATGGAAGGGGTTTCATGAGGCTTTCAGGACACACTTTTTTTTGAGAACTGCCTTCCATCCTCAAATGGATTTCTAGAATGAGTGGACCATTCAGACCCTCGAGGACATGTTGCATGATTGCATCCTCAAATTTGGTCGCAACTAGAGGGATCATATTAATTTGGTGATGTTTTCATAAAACAACAGCTATCACTCTACAATTGAGATGGCACTATTTGAGGCTTTGTACGACCAAATTTTCAGATCACCTTTCTGTTGGACTGACCAAGGGGAGTCAACACACATGAGACCAAAGATGATATGAGCTACTATAGAGAAGGATCAGATCATCCAGGAGTGGATGAAGACTATACAGAGCGGGAAGATGTTTTAGGACGACATGAGATAGAGATCTCTGAAGATCGAGGATGGCGACCATGTTGTTCTCTTGGTCTCACCTCAATGAGGTTTGTAGATATTTGGCTGGGGCGACAAGTTATCTCTGAGGCTAATCAGACCCTTTAAGTCCTCATTAGAGTTCTTGAGGTGGCTAACCGCTTAGCACTTCCACCGTATTTGCATCGAGTGAACAACATTTTTCATGTATCCCAACTGAGGAGATACGTGCATGACCCATCACACAACATCGACCACAGTGAGCTGGACATTGATGATGTGCTAGTGATTACGGAGGTTCCAGTGGTGATTGAATATTGATAGAAGAGATTCCTTCATGGGAGGTCAATACCTTTGGTGTGCATCCAATGGCAGCCTGAGAACCTCAATAAGAGCACATGGGAGTGGGAGGCTCAAATTTGTGCTCAGTACCCCCACTTGTTTTCCTAGTTTTTGTAACGTGGATTTTGAGGACGCAAATCCCTTAGGTGGGGTGAATGTAATGATTCAGAAATTTCATGTAATTTTTTTTGAATTACATGAGAATATTACGAGTCTGCGAAAATTGACGGTGCATGATTCCGAGTCCCGGGGTTCCCTGAATGAATTTCTGAATTTTTTTTGATGTACGTTTAGTAAATGTGCGAGTGGGTTTTTGAAAAATTTTGAACCTGTTCTCAGAATTGAAATAAAAAGGAACAGTTGAACTCATAGCACCACCATTTTCTTAAGTATACCTTCACTTCGACCGTAGTCGGTCGAGGGTGAAATTTAGTTTTTGTGCATTTCATGGAGAAAGAAGAAAAATAAAATATTTCAAAATTTTATTTTTCTTCTGAAACCCCTCTTTTTGAGTTATACGAGCAGGGAGAACCAAAACTAGAAACCCCCATTTTGAATTCTATTAGTGGGGACCACCCAAACCCTCTTTATTGTGGTGAAGGCCCAGATACTTCCTCTACATTAATTACGCCAACATCAATTACTTAGTGGCTACCTAAAATTAAATTAAAAACCTAATTTAATAAGATGGCATTTATTTTTGGTGGTGTTAGGGAAAATCATTAGAAAGGGAGAACATGGGGAAAGAGATTTTGGAAGATCATTCTATAACAAATAATTCCCCCTCTCGAATTGAAGAATAAGTTCGATGCTTGAGTCAGATCGGAATCATCGTGTGGGAGCGACGAATGCTGGCGTCACCATCCCCATCGACTTCGTCTTCTTCCTCACGACATCTTCCACCGATCAATCAAGGTAGGGTTTGTTATTTGTATACCCCTTTCCCCATTCTTGACGTTCTTCATGATTCAAAAATAAAAAAAGTCATTTTATACCATTCTAACGCAGAGGGTTTGGTCGAAACGAACACGACCAGACCTCTCTTCAACCTTTGTGAATTTGGATGGTCTTGAAATGATGGCGGCGTCCCGAGAAAAGTGTGGGAATCTATGGAATGATGAACGTGCCATCAGGGCACACCCAATGACCTGAAAAATATCAATGGAGACCCATACTGGTGAGCTTCACTGATGGGGATCGGGGATGGCAGCTGAAAACACCGGCCGACCACGAAGACAGTGGTGGCACAACTGTGCCGGCGAAGAAGGGTCGTGGCCCGTCGACCATGGTGGTGCGAGTGTGGTGGCCGGTGCATGACCGGCCACGAGACGGTGGGGGAGGCGCGCTTCTGCGCTGCCCGGTGAGCAGGTGTTGTGGTGAAAGGCCACAGCAGCGGTGAAGGGTGATGGCTCGCTATCAGCCGCCGGTGTAGGCTCGGCACACGACCGCGCCGTGCGGAGGATGATGACTGGCTGACCGACTATCTGTTTTCCAAGTGGACCTGTGGGCTTCCACGGCTGGCCGCCACCGTGGGCCGCCTACTAGGGCTAGGCCGGATCCAATGGATAGGGTTAGTCCCAGGGCCGGACTCGTGTCGGGTCGGGTTGAGTCGGTCTGACTGGGGCAGACCAGACCCAGACCAACTTCTATGCTTTTTGTTCTTTTCGGCCATATCATGAGCTATGGGCGTTCGTTTGATGAACCGTTAGTGAATCAAAAAACCATGGATCAAGGAGGTCTTTATGGTATACCCAACATGAGTTTCGGATAATGTTGGCTTATGGCTGGGATGGATCGATCGAGAATCCAACCGGGCACTCGGTACTAAAAGGAAAATAACATACAGATCGAGCGTCTGATTGATGCACTGTATGTTGCGTTGAGACCCCATTAACATAGCAGTACTTTGGGATACTTATTCTTTGGAATTCATGGCAATTGGAGTATTTGATATGTTTCATGGGGAGTGGACCCTCCCCGAATGAAGAGAGCTTAGTTTTGGAACTATGTAGCTGGTTGTAACATGAAAAAAATAATCATATGTGCGTATGTGCTTTGGGATCCTATGTGTTTCTATGCTTCAATATCCTATGGGGGTATGTGTTCAAGAGTCTCACCTAGATCCGCTCTAGGAATCCTCGTGTGACTACTCTAGGATCATACATGGGTCTTCTATACTAGGATCCTATGTGGGATTGGTGATTAAGGATCCTACATGGGACTGTTGATTTAGGATCCTTCATGGGTCTATCGCTTAATAGAATTAAGATTACTCAGTAGTTATATCTAATCATCTTTAACACTTCACCTATGTTATATGTGGTTTGAACAGAGTCTTTACCTTTGTGGTAATCTTCTGTGTGGCTTACCTTTGTGGTACTTACCTTCGTGGTGATAACCTTATGGTATTCTTCTATGTGGTGTTACCTTTGTAGTACTTACCTTTGTGGTGTTACCTTCATGACATTATTTCCTTCGCATAACAGTCGTACTTTGTATAACTATTTTAGACCTGAGATTCCTCATGAATGAGATGGGTATACTTGGAAACTTAGTTATATGTATGGGCATAAACCTAAGTAGGGTTGTCAGTTGTTTTCAAGCATTGTGGCTTAACCTTTGTGAATTTTGATAGACCTTTGAGGGTCTCAGGGTCCTTACTGAGTATCGTTATACTCACCTCTGTATGGGGAATTCCCACACCTTGTTGTGTTTGGTGCAGACGACGGACAACGCTGACAGAGGAAGAGGGTACCAGGATTAGAGGTATCTCATAGGTGGACATTAGACCAGGCTTACTATAGAGACGATTGTTTGAGATCTGTACCTTCGCTTCAAATAGGATCATTGGTGGGTGTTCACCAGAGCTATTCATGTTAATTTTACTTTCAATTTTTATTGTACTTTCCAGATGGGATTGTATTCTAGAACCTTTTTACATACTGTACACACTATTTTTACTATTCAGTTTACTTGTCTTTGTATCTTGTTGTGTTCTTGGTTGCGTGAGTTTACAGGTTACAAAGGCAATTCCTTCGCAATTTTAGGGAATATGCCTTTAGTTCTAGTTGCCAGCCCCTGGCCTATAGAAGGCGGGCATTGGGTAGTCACAACACAAGCCCTAGGGGGCAGGTCGTGACATACTTTACTTACACATGAAATCAGAATTACATAATAATGTTTTCAAAATTTTGTTAAAACTAAATTTTACGGAGAAATAAGAATAACCAAGTGTTTATTTAAGAAATGAGTACCCATGAAAAAATATTTCATATAAATATACCATTTTAAATTTAAATAAAACAATCCAACTTTTAAGGAAAACCATCATTAGTTGAAATTCTTAAATCAAACAATTTCCATAAATACTTGTTTACAATAATAGAGAATCCATGTTGGTTCTTTGGGCAATAATCTTAAATAAAATTTTAAAATAACCCATAAAATTGTAATAACTATTACAATATAATTCCAATAATATTTATTTTGAGAACATAATCATCACATAGTACATTAGATATTTATATCGGGAAAATGTATCTTTGTGAGCTATATCCGGCTCAGTAATTATCCAAAAAACATTTTCCAATAACTGTAAAATGAATGAAATACATAAAATATTACATTTACATCATTAAACAAAAAAAATACTATTTTAAACCCTCATAAAAATAATTTTCAAATATTAATATATCTCCTTCCATTAAACGACCATTTAATAAAAAAATTCCTAAAACAAATATACAGAGGGATTTACATTGAGGATAATGTTGAATCATATTAAGGGTTACATAACATAAAATAAAGGTTTTGGTTTTGGGAAAATATATTGATTCAGAATTTGATAAAATAGAACATTCCAATCACATTTTTTATGGTTATTTTAAACATTTCATAAAAACATTACTTTTGAAAATAATTATAAGAATGTAAAATTTTGTTTATTAATTTTTCATATATATACAAATACATCTATAATATAATTTTATGAATATGTTCAATAAATGAGAATAATTTGATAAAGACTCTTTAAAACATTTAAAATGTGTTTTTAAATGTAATGTAACATTTACATCATGTCTAACATGTAACATTAGATTTTTATATTCATATTCTTTGTACAACCACTTTTTCATTACATCTTCTGTTCCCAATGGTTGGTATTCATCCAAAAATTAGGCATCAAGAATTTAAATATGGATTTTAGGATGGTACTAGGGTAGTGTTTGGTACTGTGAGAGTATGTATATTATGTGAAGAAAAGAGGAAAGAACTGTCCTTTTATAAGTAAGGGAAGGTAATTCTTGACATTTATTATAGTATTAAATTCATATAAATTAATATTAATGTTCACTTGTAACAAAATTTATATAATTATAATAAAGGATGATGGTGGTTCATAATACTATCATATAATAATATTTTGGAAAGTTTAAATTATTTTTTACAGCTATCTCTTTTTTTACTTCGTGTTATCCCAGTTTTATTTTCATTAAGATCATGTTTTTATGACACATTAGGGGTCAGTTAAATCAAATAAAAAGATAAATGATCACTAAGTGGAACATGATTGATTTTTTAAATAATATCCAATTCACATTGATGAAGATAATATTTTTATGATTTCTAAATCGTTAAATAATTAATGGTTTCATATAAAAATCATTAATGACATTTTGGAACTATTAATTTAATTTTTATGGTAATATACAATAATATAAAATCAATCTAAATATTTATATTTCACATATATTTAATATAGTTTATTTAACTAGTAAATTTTTGGGAAACTATAAGTCACCCAAAAATATTACTTTGAGTGTTTTTAAAAATATTGACATGATATTTCTACTACTTTCACTTGCACTATGTTGGTGTCTCATAATAATTCATGATAATTATTTCATCAATAAAAATAAAAAATAATTCACCATTAAAAAGGATCATTTATCATTCATATTACTATTTATATATGAACATAAGATATTTTATACCAATCAAAAATTATTATATATATTAATATAAATAGAGGATCCTTTTTTAAATTTTATTCAATTAAATATTATATTGGTAAAAATAAAATTAATTTTGAATATAAGGAAATAGTTTGTATGTCTAAATTATTATGGATGAAAAAGTCTCATCCAATGAAATAAATCCATCTTTTTAATGATTTTTTGCACTATCAAATTAATTTTAATAATAATTAATCAGTTTTGCCTTTATCATGTAAAGGGAAAAAATTATTTTTGTTACTATTAATAATTACCAAATATTAAATGGGCTTATATACAAAATTTCTGAAGATTTATTCTAAATATGGATCCCATTTTTCAAGTTTAAATTTATTGAAGTTATATAATTTAATTTAAAAATTTATACTAATATTAAATGACAAAAAATATTTTAGGAAAAAACCTTTTACATGTAATATTATTTTTTAAAAAATTATAAAATACATTCCCTCCAAAGACCAAAAATGTATTTTTAATAAGAAAAATTTTATAAAATTGTATAATTAATAAAAAATTGAATTTTACATTATAAATAGATGAATAATATACAATTTCAAATGGAAATAGATATTTTAAAAATTTATTACTTGTTAACACTTATCCAAAAAATATAAAAATATAATCGTAAGCTAATTTTAAAATAATCCATTAAAATTAGAAGTTAATATTACCAAAAAAAATTTATAATTATGAAAAACCACCTAAATATAACCAAATAATGCATGACAACCAATTTTTTGTGAAATAAGGTTTTCATCCTTTTGACTGCAAAATTACCTAATATCTTTATATTTAGTAAAATTTATAAAATATAAATAAATAATATTAATAAACATGAGTATGGTTTATTCATTAATTATATTGGTTGTTAAATTATTTTCCCCTTTGGAAAATCTCTCCTTATATCTTTATTTAATATTTCAACATGTGGGGATATCATTCCATCATATCATTTTAATATTTCCATATTATTTCTTTTATCATATGGAATCTCCACAATACCTCAACCTAGGGAATCACCATATTCCATAACACATTATATCTTCCTTGGAGAATTTAAATTGGTTATTCCACATAAGAAATATTTTCTTCTAACTGAACTATTCCAAGAATCAAAAAAAGAGATGAATTTGGTATATATTTTCATTACAAAATATCATTAAATAAGTCATCTACTAGAAAAAAAAATAAATGGCCAATCTACTAAATAATTTTTCACTCCAACTTTCTTATTGATTTCAAATATTCTAGGGTTCGATGGACTTAGAATACATTTTAAACAAAAAATCATAAAAATTTATAGGGACATAATTTAATAAAAAATGATAGAAATCCTCAAATTAAATATCTTTCCTAGGTTTATCTACATTACTTCACCACATTCTATGAGCCACCAGGATATTCTGTTGAGTCATCTTCACATTATCAACCGTTTATTAAAATAATTTTGGTCTCAATAACATTTCTTGACCTACTTCACCCAATGAAGATGCAATCCGATACCTATTTCCAGAAAAAGTCTCAAACTATTTAATAAATATACTAAAATGAAAATAATTATTATAAGAATATTTTACTAATGAATGATATTTATCTAAGAATTCCTATTAATCTATGTTACAATCTTGAATAATTTATTATAAAGTCTAAATCATTACAGGTTATTCTATATCATCTTGAGTATTAAAAGCTATACTGAACATTAATCTAGTGACTAATAAATTGTGATGACTCCTCCATAAATTTTATGTGATTATTGGATCACATTCAGATGTAATGTGTAATGAAAAGACCCCAGTTTCCCAAAGTCAGTGCATATTTACATAACATTGTCATGATAACAAGATATCATGTCTCGAAAGACCGATTCGTTTAGTAGACTTGGAATTAAAAGATACATACATAAGTTTTAAATTACACCATGATATAAAAAAACCAAATCATTTTGCCCCCATTGAACACACTTATATCCCTTAGCCTACCCTTACAGGTCATCCATAAAACACTTATTCACATCCTGGAAAAAATAAAACATATAAAGGGGTGAGCTCAGATGCCTAGTAAGGATAACAATATGGAAGAAACTTTTATAAATAGGCATAAACATTTAAGGTAATGTATAACAATGAAAAACCCTTTTAAACTTAAAAATCATCATAATATGGAAAATATAAATCAAATAATTTCATTTTCTTATTCACATGGATATTCTACTAGTCTTATAATAACATGAAATATCAATATCAAATTTCATAATGATGGGATTCATAATGCCAGACATCATAACCACATAGTCAAGGCCTCATTCTATGACTATAAATAAGATTTTCTCAAGGCCTTGTGCAAAGGCACCCATTTGCTTCATGAGACCAAACGATGCATCGAGGATTTATAGGGGGATCCCCCCATCACTTACTAAGTCCAATGTATTCATCATATGAAAAGGTTGAATCATAACATGGAAATTCATATTAAAACTATAATTGTAAATGTCAATACTTCAACCATAAACAATTAATGGTTTAAAAATAACACATCCATGGTCAAACATATCATAAAACATCCAATACAATATGTAATATTTGTATCATAATAAATCATCTTCAAAAAACGTTAAAATCCATCAAAGGATATAGACATAGATGGAATCAAAACTATTTGAGTGAAATATCTTGTTATATTTTGAAATAATTTAAAGTCACATAATTATAACAAAAAATTAAAATATTCCTATAAGCACATAATTGAATATTAGAAGATATTATAATGATGGAAAATATCCACACTCTCCGTATAAGTTAAACAACATTATTTTATTAATTTTGTAAAAAAGTTATAAAGGGCCATGGTTGGAAATTTACAGAAAGATTCCTTTATAAAAGTTATAAAAAATTTGAAAAAAGGGTATAAATTACTTTAACCCATATTATAGGATATAGTAAAAATGATTGGAAATACATTTTATGATACATTAATGTAGATGATAAAGAGGTCCCAGTACAAACCCACATATAAACAACCTCGGATAAGGAAGAGATTGTAGAATTAAACATTACCTTGTACTTCTCCTAGATAGAGGGTATGCTAACCTCCATTATAATAGTAAAATAATTTTTATTAAATTCTACAAGAACTAAGTACATATATATTATATCATATATGATCTTCTAATATTTCTTTGTTAATAATATATCAGTAGTATCATTTTTTCAGTTGTTAATTGATTCATGTTCCATTATATGATTGGTTACATAAGCCATGATTATTATGGATAGGATGTATTTTATTCCTATCTAGAATTATATTAATATCATAAAAGTTATTTTTAATCATAAAATTAAAATTATTCATTAATTATTATGATGGGGAATGAATCTCATCGTGTTCGTGGAGACAGTGATCCATACGTACGCACGAGCAGCTATATCATTATATTGATTGTGAAATCAAATGTAATTGGATGTTATATAATATATAAAGAATCATTAACATTTTATATTTATTATTTAAATAAATTATACTCCGTATTATACCCATCCATATAATTATGTGTTGAATAAAAAACTACACCACGAAGTTGAGATGGTAAGCCGTACGTACACACGTTTGGTGACACTTCATTCATAGGATGGGTAGAAAAATGAATATGGATATACCATATTTATAATAACATAAAATTATGTAGAAGGTACTAGAGTTATTATTTTATTTATGTAAACAACAATGAAATATTAAGTGGAAGAATAAAAGATCTTTTAAAGAGGTGATGAAATTCTTACCTCTTCTTCGGGTGTATCCTTTTGAGTTGGTAATAAGGGATCCTTAGAATGGAATTATGATAAAAAAAATGCATCTAGATAAATTTAAGGGTAGCTGTGGGGATTTTTGGTATGGTATTGAGCAATCCAAATGGAATTAGAGGTGTTATTTTGAGAGAAGTGGAAGTACCCTTTTATAAAAGAGGTGAGTGTCACTTTTGGAATATCATGAAATATTATTTTATTATACAATCCCATTCGATTTATAATGGATTGAAAATGATTTATTTTGAGGATGAGTTGGTGATAGGTCAATTAAATCTCAACCCACAGGTTTTAGACAGGTTTAGGTTACCATATTAACCTTATATTATAGACTTAACTGTTAGTTAAATATTTTAACTTTTTCCATGTATTCTTGTATTATTATAATAAATGGTTAATAAACATTCTATAAAAATCCAAGATAAACCCAAGGGGTTCATTATAAATATATATAACCTTACCTATTTCATTTTTCCAAACCTTATATTTTTAGTAATATTATATCTATTACTAATATAATATTTGTTTTAAGAACACAATTATGTCAATCTTGAAACTATTTGGTATTTTTTTAAAGTCATAATAGAATGATTACATAAAAAATAATTTAATGAACCCTAACATGTCATAGTAACATATTAAATTAATTTAATTCATCAAAATCCAAAATTTAAATTTATTTGGATATTTATAATATCAGTTAATTTAATCATTCATTAATAAGGTATTTATTGCATCATCATTGTGTCATGAATAAATTTAATTATTTATTTTCTAAAATTTATAAATAAAAAACCATTATGTTGGAAATATTTTAATCTTTATAATTAATATTTATAGTTAATTTTATCTTATGTTTAAATCCATATTAAAAATTGATTAATTATTATACATTGAATTTAACACTTTTAACTCTTCTTTAAATAAAATATAATAAGTGACCTAACCTAATCCCAGTGGACCAAATAGGATCATATTTTATTTATAAGGTTGATTTTGGTCGAAATAAACTTATCAAATAGAATTAGTACATGTGTTAGGGTAATTATAATATCAATTTTACCTTTAATTTCCCTATTTACTTTTAACTGTGGTAAATAATAGTTAAAAGATACTATTCACAAAAAATTATTTTCATATTATTGAACAAAATATTAAATACTGATATCAACCTTGTCTCTTTAATTTTTTTAATTCAATTCAAAGATGTGATAAAATTACTTTTTATGCAAATCTGTAAATGTGCCTAGAAGGTCTGTAAAAGACGGTAAAACGTTCAATAAAATTTTATACATCTAATCTAATTATAAAATCACTTCAATGAATTATATTGATCTTATAAAGGTATTATATATATATTTTGACTTAAAATAAATTTAAATAAAATAAATTACTATATAAATAAAATGTTGGTTTGAAACAATAATGATATGTTTTTTACTATTCATCATAAGTGGTTATTAATATTCATAACATCTAATTTTATTTGTTGTGGTGTGCTAAAAATCCATTTTGCGTACAACGCAAGATATTGCATTATTCAACGGGAAACATACCGTGAAGTCTTGGGGTGTTAAATTCTCCCCTTATTTAAATAATGTCATCCTCATGTTTTCTATAATATTTCTCCATAAAAATATTTAGGTGTTTCTTCATCATATATTCATTGGGATTCAATATTACCTCTTGCATCTAAGGATTTTTCCATATAACGTTCACCAAACGAGTCGTCGAGTTTCTCAAAACTTGTTCTCTAGTATCAATAATTCTAATAGGCTATTCGCAATAGGAAATATCATGTTCGATTTCTATTTCTTCATAGGTGAGAACATTCATTGGGTCAGGCATGTATTTTCTCAACAGTGATACATGGAACACATCATGAACTTTGGAGAGACTTGTAGGCAATGCCAAACAATAAGCTAAAACATCAATTAGTTATAGAATTTCGAAAGGTCTGATATACCTGGGAATCAATTTACATTTCCCACCAAATCATATATCACCCTTCCATGGATATACCTTCAAGAAGACATTATCTCCTAATAGAAATTACAAATCCTTCCTCTTGTTATTGTCATTGTCTTTTGCATAATTTGAGCTACTTTGATGTGGGTTTGGATAATCATCCACTTTTCAATTTTTACACAACAAGTTCTGGACCATCGAGTTTTCATTCACCAACATCATCCCAACCAGTTGGTCTGTGACATCTCTTTCCATTGAATGATGAATATGATTCCATTTGAAGCAATCGATATGGTTACTCCATGAAGTCTTACAACTTCATTAATATATATTTATGCAAGACGTTCAAGTGGTGAATATTCTCTTACAGCGAGAAAATAAGCTAACATGGTATGACAATCAAAAATGACCCATATTGCATCAGTCCTTCTAGGAGTATTTGGTATTCCACAAAAAAAATTCATCATATTATCATCCCTTTTAAACTCAGTTATGAAAATAAGTTTCATGACTCCTCTAGGATATTGTCTTCCAACTTTCACTTTTTTAAAAACCACACATCTTGACACATAATCATAAATATCTCTCTTCATGTTGTCCCACCAAAAATGTTAAATCAAATATCTACACATATTATTTCTACCAAGGTGTATATGGGAATTGGAGGTATGATCATAATCCAAAAATTCCCTTTTTAGATCAGCTATGTCAGGAACATGAAGTCTCTTCCCAAATTTCAAAATTCTATCTTCGTATATGATGTCAATCAATTTCCCATCATTCTTAGCTTTAATTTTCATTTGAAACTCCTCATCATCAGTCTGAGAATTTTATATTCTTTATAGTAAATTTGGATTCGCAACATTTTGAAAATTTAAGGATGTTTCACCTTCCATTATTATTCCCATATCCATATTTACTAGATCCATGAAAATAGGAATCCTTTAAACTCTCATCTTATTCAGAACTCTATGAAATTTTCTACTCAATGAAAATGCCACATTATTTTCCTTCTCCGGGTGGTACTATACAGTGAAATAATAATCCTTGAGTAATTCAATCCACCTTATTTTCCTCATGTTGAGTTCTTTTTCATAGAAAATAAACTCATAACTCTTGTGATCGGTATATATCTCACAATTTTCACCATAGATATAGTGTATCCATATCTTCAAAGAAAATATTAAACCTGCTAACTCAATATCATGAGTGGTATAGATTTGTTCATTAATTATTAATTATCTTCGTGCATAGTAAAAAACTCTACCATTCTGCGTAAGGACAAAGACAAGACATTCTTTGATGAATTACTATAAATAAAAAACCCAGAATTCCCCGATGGAAGATTCAAAATAGAAGAATCCACTAATATTATCTTCATTTCATCAAAAAATTATTCACTATCTTTTGTAGAAACAAATTTAACCCCAATATGTGTGAGATTGGTTAATGGGTTCTCTAATAGGAGAAAATTCTAGATGAATCGCCAATAATAATCTGCTAAATGAAAAAACTGCATACCTCAGTTATACTCGTTGGTGGTGGCCATTCTTTTATATCACTTGACTTATAAGGAACAATAGAGATTATATACTTATAGACAATATTTCCATGAAAATAATTTTCTTGAATCCCGAATTCACACTTTCTAAACATTTCATATAATTCATTTCTTTTGAGGTTTTTCAAAATAGTGAGAAAGTTATTTTCATAGTCTTTGTAGATTTTTGATTATACCAAGATATAATAAAGAAATACAACTACAAAATCATCAATATATTCTTTGAAAACTCTATTCATTAGATCCATTATGACTTAGGGTGAATTAGTCAATCCAAAAGGGATTACTGTAAACTCTAAATTCTTATACCTGGTTCGAAATGTTGTTCTCAGAATGTCTTCCTTCTTCACACCAAACTGATGATATCAAGATCAATGGTCAATCATTGAAAAATATTTACCTCCATGACGTTGGTCAGATAAATCATGAATGCGAGGTAGGGGATACTTGTTCATTATTGTTATAGAATTTATCTCCCTATAGTCACTGCAAAACCTCACAGAATCATATTTTTTCATAACAAAAAGAATAGGGGCTCCCAATGGAAAAAAAGTAAGGATAATTAATCATTTATAACATAATTCCTCTAGATGTTTATTTATTTCCCCTAATTCCACAGTGTCTATTTTATAATGGGTCTTTGATATGGGCCTTGAACTATTAAATAAATGAATCGAAAACTCAATTTATTGTTCTAGAGGATGTCTGCGTAAATCCTCTAGAAATGCATCAACATATTCATGTACAATCTGTAAGGCCTCTATTTAAACATTATTTTCCTCACCCATAGTTATTTAATACTCTTAGACCCCAATAATTGAATTTAGTAGAGCTACGATGGTTGATCTAGATAATAACCAGGTGATGATGTTTCTTCTCCAATGATAATGTACTCCTTATCATCATTAAAAATTGTTACGTCCTTCTTCTTATAATAAATTATCACATTTGGTCTGAAATCCAATCCATACCAAGGATTATATCAAAATAAATCACGGTTATGATGATGATATCAGAAGATAAAGAACATTTATATGACCTAATGGGAACTGATTCACAAACAATTTTTTCAAAGATACTTCACTTATATTTTCGACTGAACACTCCATTGTTAAATATTATTGGAAATATATAATTTTCATATAAAAATGAGATGATATGAAACAATTAGGTGATCCATAATCAAATAAATCATTGGATAAACATGAGGAAACCATTAAATTACCTTCCACTACGTCTTTTGGAGCTTCAACCTCAGTAGTAGTGATCGAAAAAGATTTATATTTCCTCCTTGTACTTTTCGGAGGTAAGTTTAATTGAATATTAGGACATTAATTTTCATAATTCCCTATTTCTATTTAATTTTATCCTACAACATTGACATCCTACTTATTTCCATTACAATCTTGATCGAGGAGGCCTTTTTCACCACATTTATAATAGACTCTCATTCCCTTCAGGAAAATACCGGGGTGTTTCTTCCCACATTTACACCAAGATAGATATTAATCTTTTCCTTTCTTCCCATTATTTCTATTTTTATAGTGTTCATAAGATATATTCTAATCATTATTTTCATTAATGTCATATGACTTAGAGAATTCCTTTTCCATCTTGATATCACATAATAGAATATCTTCGTTGGATGATAAGGATTATGAGACTAATGCTCGAAAAATAAATTGTTTTAACCCATCAATTAATCGATAAATCCTATCCCATGGGTTATGTATATAATCTGTTTCTTGCCTTTATAACCTTGTAAATCTAGGCTCTTACTTTGCAACATTCTCATCCTTGTTTTTCCTAAGAATAAAAAAAAATTTCCATATCACCCCAATGGTCACGAGGAAAGTATTTTTCTATGAAAATCTATTTAAACTCCCTTAGATATATATATGATACATATTCATCTTCCTTTTTGTTTTGAATAAAGGACCAAAATTGATTTGAATCTCTTGTGAGACAATAAACTGCAATGAATACTTTTTCCCTTACGCTACTCCCCCAAAGAATTAAATATTTTCTCTAAGGAACTTATCCATTTCTCAGATACAAATGGATTTTTATTCCCCTTGAATGTTGGTGGTTTTTTCCTCATCAAGATATCTAACAATGATCCTCCACATTGTGGATCAGGGTTCTCCACATGGGTAAAGTAATTATTCACAACCTGAATGAGTTATCCCAATATGGAGATAAGATGATTAACACCACTTCTATTTCCATCTCCACTATAATTATCTTGAGTAGGACAAAAATATCTACATGGATTAAAAGGGTTGATATGGTTTCCATTTCTTCCACTACGCCCCATTTCTAAATAATGGAATACACTAAATTAGATTATGAATCCCAATACATAATTCCCTATGTGTAAAAAACATAACATATATCGAATAGTTTATGGATATAATATATAATCATAAAAATGTTTTCTTTCATGAGGTATATACTCATAAATACTTTATAATGATTTTTAAATAAAATGTGAATTATCCAAAGAACATTCACCGAGAGTGTCATTACAATAGTGCAGTAAGGCACGTTGTCGTGTACTAGGATACCCCATGTCAAGCGTGAAACCACTTTTCAGAGTTTTCAATCCTTGGTACATCTGTTCCAGAGGAACCCCTACCTGTGCGTATCTAGATAGGATGTATTTCTCAAAAAACTGACTAATTATCTAAATTAACAAAATTCATTGAAGTTCATCAATACTAATCCTCAATGTCTATCTTAGGGTAATGCTCGCTAATCATATTTTATTTCTAAATATAGCTTCCAAGGCTTGTACTAAACTTCCTTTGATAACAACTGTAATGACCCGACCCCAATTACCTAGATTATTTTCATTTTTACATAACACTTTCTTGATCACAAGAGATAATTTCTTGAAATACTCATTAGTTTAGTAGACGTTGAAGTACTAGATACATACATAACTATTACATTAAATCCGGAAATAAAACAGCAACAACATTTTTTACCCTTTGAACACACTTATATACCATATCTTATCTCTGTAGGGCAACCATAAAACAATTCTTCACATTCTGGATAAAATAAAACATATAAATGGGTGTCCTTCGACGGCCAATAAGGATAACAATAGAGTAGACACTTTCATAAATAAGTATAAACATTTATGGAAATGTATAAGACAAAAACAAAATCCTTTTAAAATAAAACATCAACATAATATGGAAATGATAAATCAAATAATTCCATTTACTTATTCACATGGATATTCACCTAGTCTAATAATCAAATTCAATATCAATAGCATGTTTCATAATGATGGAATTCATAATGCCGAATATCATAACCACAATGTCAAGGCCCCATGCCAAGACGAAAAATATTAATTTTTTCAAGGCCTTGTTCCAAGACACTGGTTTGTCTCAGGAGACCTACCGATTCATCAAGGAGATATAGTGGGCTCCACCCATCACTTACAAAGTCCAATGAATTCCTCTTATGAAAAGTATGAAACATAACATAAACATTCGTATTAAAACTAAAATAAGAAATATAAATACTTTAACCATAATCCATGAATGGTATAAAGATAACACATACATATAGAAATATATCAAAAAACATTCAATGCAATATCAAAGATTATTATCATAATAAATCAACATCAAATAAGTTTAAAATCCATCAATGGATGTTGACATAGATGAAATTAATACTATTTGAGTAAAATATCTCTTTCTATTTTGAAATAATTTAAAAGTCACATAATTATAAAAGAAAATATTAATTTTGAAAATATTCTTATAATATTATAATAAAATCTTTGAAGATGTTATAATGGAGGAATATAACCACAGTTTCCATATAAGTTAAAAAATCATTTTGTCCTTAATTTTGTCGAAAAGGTCGTAGAGGAACTTGTTTGGAAAATGACAGAAATATCCCTTTATAAAAATTCAATAAAAATGAAACCAAGGGAATAAATGAATTCAAACCATAGTCTAAAAAATAGAACAACTATTTTGAAATACATTTTAAGAAACACATATATGGATGATAAAGAGGTCCCAGTAGATACCCACATATAAACATCCTTGGATAAGGAAAATATTATAGAACTAACCATTACCTTTATCTTTTCCTTGATTGAGGGTATGATAAACACATGTATAATAGTTAAATAATTATTATTAAATTATAAAATAACCAAATACATTAATATTATATCATATAAGATTTTATAATATTTCTTTGTTACTAATATTTCATTTGTTTTGTTGTTTTGGGTGTTAACTAATTCATTTTAAATTATATGATTACTTACGTAAGCCTTATTTGTTATGGATATGATGTATTTTATTAATATACATAATGATATATTTATTGATTGTGAAATAGTCTTTAATTGGATTTTATATCATATATATATATAATCTCTAACATGTTATATTTACTATTTAATCAATTATACTCATTATTATACCAATCCAAATAATTATGGGTTGAATAATAAACTACACCATGATATAGAGACGGTAAACCATACGTACATAGTTATGGCGGCATGTCATTCACATGATGGATAGAATAATGAATATTGGTGTAAAATATTTATAATGACATCACAATATGTATATGGTACTGTATTTATTACATTGGTATGTAATCAATATTGAAAGAGAAAGTGTTAGAAGAAAAGTACATTGAAATAGGTGGTGAAATTATTACCTCTTATTCGGGTGTTTCCTTTTGCGTTGATAAAAGGGGCTCTTTATGTTAGATTTATGATCAACTTATTCCCTCTATGCCGAAGTGAGGTTAGTTTGGAGGATATTTGGGTAGGGTTTGGACAAGCCAAATAGCATTGGAGTTGTGATTTTGAGATAAGGGGAAGTACACTTTTTATGGGAGGTGAGGGTCACTTTAGGAAAAGATAGAAATATTATTTTTTTATTCAATCATATTCGGTTTATAATGTCCCCAAAATTATTTATTTCTGTGATAAGGTGGGATGGTTTGCAAACCACTTAACAAATAGGTTTTAGATAGGTTTAGGTTACTATATTAACCTTATCTTTTAGATTTAACTCTTAGTTAAATAGTATAATTTTTATCATGTATTCTTTTATTATTATAATACAAGGTTGATAAACATAATATAAAAAGACAAGAGAACCCCAAGTGTTTCATTATTAATATATACAACCTTATGTAAAACCTTTGTAAGAACCTTAAATTTTTACTAATATTATATCAATTAATAATATTATTTTTTTAAACTCAATTATGTCAATTTTGATACTATTTGGTATTTTTTTGTTAATGTCATAAAAACATTATTTTTTGGAAAAAAAATTCATTTAACTAAAAATAACATGTCATTTTAACCAATAAAATTATTTAATTTCATCAGAAGTTTCAATTATCATTTATCTGGATATTTATAATATCAATTATTTTAATTATTCAATAATAAGGCAATTTCTAAATTTTTTCATAAATAAATTTAATGATTTAATTTCAAAAATTATAAATAAAATACCATTATATAGGAAATTATTTTATCTTTTTAATAAATATGTATAGTCTAATTTTAATTATTTGTATCTGTGTATTAAAAATGGTTTAGTTATTAAACTATGAATTTAAAACTTTTAACTATTCTTTAAATACAATATAATAAATTTCCTAATATAATCCAAGTGGACCAAAGAGGATCATATTTTAATCCCAAGGTTCCTTTTGTTCAAAAAACACTTATACAAGTGAATTAGTACATGTGTTATGGTAAGTATAATACAATTTTTACCTTTAATTACCCTATTACTTTTAACTGTGGTAAATTAAAGTCAAAAGGTAATATTCAACAAAAATAATTGTCATCTTATTGAACCAAATTTAAAATACTTATATGAACCATGTCTCTCTGATTTATTAAATTCAATTAATATAAGCGGTAAATATTCATTTTATGAAAATTTGCAAATGTGCCTAGAAAGTGGGTGAAAGATAGTGAAATGATCAATAAAATTTTTTCACATCTAATATTATTATAAAATATAATCCAATGAATTATATTGAACTTATATATGAATTATGTATCTAATTTGAATTAAAAATTATATAAATAAAATAAATATTTATTTAGATAAAATGTTGATTTAATAATATAACAGAGTGTTTTTCACAATTAAACAAAAATTAAATGTTTTAGTAAAAATACAAAAAATTCACCTGTAGTTAATTTTTTTATTCTAAATCCAAAAATTATATCCATTTTGATAAATAAAATTTATAAAATTTCAAAAATTTAGTATTACTATTCATAACTGTTAATATAATTTGTCGTGGTGTGCTAAAACTCCAAGTTGCGTACAACGCAATATATTGCATCATCAATGGGAAACATACCATAGAATCTTGACGTGTAAAAAAATGGATTGAAAAAACATAAACAACCTAATTACCTACTTGAGATATAGTTGATAAAGATGATCTATATAAAATATATTTCAAATAGAAATGAAATGCATAGATTTTGTTAATTAGTCAAATATAACCCAAATTTCATTTTTTCTAAGATATGACATTTATAATCCCCCATGAAATAAATATATATACTATTACACTTATAGTCCATATCAATACAAGACTAAAGCATACCCATCAATATTTTTCATTCTGTTGTAACATATTGATGAGTAAAACATGTCATTTTTAATTGAAAATTAAATATTTTCATTCCATCCAAATAATAAAAATCTTAATGATATGTGTAAATCATAGTGTATCCATGGTTAATAAAAATTAAAAAACTAGGAGATTAACTCAATAATTTTTTCTTCAAAATGGAATGCTGTGGAAAAAACAATTCCTTTCAAAATATAATAACAAAATGTTCATCAATATTAAAATCTAGTAACATACCCTTCTTAAATGATTCCACCTTTTCTTTTAAAACACGATAATTCATTTAGGATATCATAACTCATTCGAATATAGATTATTATAGTGATACATGAAAATGAATTAGAGTTAGTTCATACATACACAATTCATATTAAATAATTTATCAAAAACATAACCAAATGGAAATGTTACATATATGACATGGTTATTATAGCATTATTTTTACAACCAAAAGAATCAGGTACCTTGTTTACTTTTTCCAAAATGGTAATAAATCCAATAGTCCTAATATATTATATGTTTCATACATATTCTGTACCTCATTTTAGTCACTTTATGAGTGAATATATACTTAAACCATTAATTAGTAGTATATATTTCAAATATTACTCCATATGATGGATCTTTCCAAATTTATAACATAAAAAACATTACCAAATTCCTGACACGATGAAGTATATTTAATATTATGAGTTTTAGTTTACATGAAAAATAAGGAATTAAATGACTATTCTATATCAAAACCCAACCAAGTCACTTACTTGAATAATTGATATAGTTAAATAATTAACCATTTCTAGGGGGATGGGGAAACACCACATGATTTTAAATACTCTTTTTTGTTTCTTGAATCAATCATCACACTCTTTCATTATGGTTAATTTAACTCATTTGTTAGATAACGTATTCAGTGGTCATGATAATTGAGAAAATGTTTCGATAAAAAAATTATTAAATCAAGTAATAAAAAAAATATAAAAAAATTTGTCACATTTTTAAACCTTGAACATTATTAAAAACCTTTATAATATACTAATATATAATAAATAAACACAACTAGAACAATTCTTAAATAGTCATGGAATACTCAATTCAAAAGATCCCAGAATATAGTTGGTGCATTAGACAACCCAAAATTTATGAGTGAACATTCAAAATGCCCATATCTAGATAAAAATACGGTATTTTTAGTATATTGTTCATTTAATAACAACTAATGGTACCCTAACATGAGATCCAACATAAAAAAAATACTTCATTACATGGAGACAATAAAAATAATAATTGATTTTCAAAAAAATATAGTTTTTATTTATAGAGATATGATTCGACGATCTATAATCAATGAAATTTCTCTTTGAATCAAATTTACTTCTAAAAAATTAAGTAGTTTAATCCAATAGAGAAATATTTTTAAAAATTACGAAATTATCATCGAACTCTTCAAACATATTTTCTATTTCTAAAATTTCTACACGATCCATTTGAGAAGAGTTTTTTATTGTTCTATAACATTTATAACTAATATAATACATAAATTCATCTCCACATAAAGTATAAAACATGGTAAATCATCATGAAATATATCCATATATTCATTCACTATTATAATATATTTAATTTGAATAAATGCATCCTTTTTTATAATATGATCAAAGAAACAATCATTTCCTCTCTAAATAATTTTCATCTTATTCATATGTTTACGAAGGTATAAAATCCTCACATATATATATATATTTTATTATAAATATATCTTAGTGTGAAAAATTGTAATCCAATCCATAAGTGAAATAATATCAAACTATACTATGTGTATTTCAACAAGACTGGAAGGAAAATCAATACCACTGATAATAATCGGTAGTTTACTATATATCTTGGTTTCTTTATTATTTCCAGCTTTTTTTCACTGAATTTTCTATTATTAATCATGAAATGATATTTCAATATTACTTTTAAATTTTTTAAAAAATTTGGAATGAGATGACTTGAATTCCAATTGGGTATTGGAATTATTATAATAATCTTGTAATGAACTTATAAAAACATTATTAAATAGACCAACATCAACCATAGTAGAATGAGGTGATTCATTAACAACATTTGTTATTTTAATAATGAAACTTTATTTCCATTAATCCTATCATTAGACAAGTACTCATATAATTACCCGTATCATTAATGTTGAATGCTCTTACCTTTATATTTTAATTATTTGTAAGATGATTTTCTTAATAGTTATGCTCCACATTTAATAAACTTTTTCATCTGATATAACTCTAAGATACTATAAGGAATTCACTAGGGTGTTTTTACCACACTCATCAGAAGATATAAATTTTATTTTATTTTCATTAAACTTCATTAATGGATATATCCAAAATTATTACCATCTATAACTTTTCTTCTACCTATTTTTATTTAATAAATAATCATAAAAAAATAAATATCTTCAATTTTATTTTGTCGTAGATATTCAATGGTAGGGATTATTTTAGAGAACCAAATTTAAATTATTTATATTTTCACTTTAAATTTTAATATGACCAGTGGTGGTGAATGATTAATAATATCAGAGAAAGAAAAGAGACTTAAACCTTTGAATGTTATGAATTGGAAAATATTTTATTTAAAATCTATTTCATAAAGGTTGTTTGACATAGTATGGAAAATAAATTCATAGAATTTTGATAAAAGGGTGAATACTTAGTGTTACTATATGAAATAGAATTCACTTAATCTGTTGCGTAATCACTATATTTCATCAAGGATCCAGACAATATTATTAATCCATTTTACATGGGACTGAATCCATGATATTGATGAGCATTGGATTCTTATGAGTTTCAATGTTATGTGAAACTTGTATCTAATACATCCCCTAGATACTACAAGATATTTTATACATATATTTCGATAGGGTGTTGTTCATGAAATTCAACACTATTGAAACGTTCATCTATGATGAACATGGATCATATCTCATATGGACACAACAATAATTTATATCCCATAAAAATGTCATCATTGCAAAAAATACTACCATGTTCCAATTCCATGTATTCTAGGTTGCTGCATCAGAAGGATGTTGTCTTTTTGGTGACTTTCAACATCAACTTCCATGTTTCCTCTATATAAAACCACTCTGAACAAACTTCTTTTGAGAAATCAAAATGGAATTATTTGAAATTGATATCATGTTAGGCCTAACTTATTTTCTCTTATTGTTACTTATGTACATTATCATAACCTATAAAATTATCTTAACCTTTTAACTGATAATAATTATAACGACATGATCATTATTCAATCCCTAATTTCATTATTAAAAAAAGATATAATTTTCATAAATCCCGAATAATCTATGAATGTATAGAGTTTTATATATTATTTTTAACCTTGAAAACCTATAAAATTGAAATTAAACAATTCCTATTAGTACCCATTTTCCATAAAATATATGGGTTTTAATATGAGCAACAATTTCTTTTGATGGAAAATCATTGTTATTATTATCTTCAATTTTTATCAAATCAATCTGATACTTAAAATATAAGATTTTGTTAATTGTGGAATGAACACAACAAATATCATTTATGGATATATAAAAGTAAAATAATTATTCTTTTGAATACAATTTTATACCATGAGATCATAAATGTGATATTTCATTTAACATATAAACATTGAACTCCTGTAATAATTAAAAAAATAATGAAATCATCTTTACTACCCAATGTTTTTTGAATAAAACATTATAATAATAATTAAAATTAAATATATAATAAGTATGGTTTCATAAAAAACATGATTATAGATGAAATATGTTTTCCTAAAAATAGACGATGTTTTAATAAAAGGGAATAACACTTCCTAAAAAAATTATCATTATACTACATTTTGAAATCAAAATATTTCCCTGAAAAATAATTTAGTATCGTATAACATTCATGTGGTAACATGAAAGAATTTCATTATAGAACACTTATATTAACCCTTGAGAAGAACCTCATAATTATAATTACCATTATGTTCCATATACAACTAAATTTTATACAGAACATAATCATTAACCAATTCATTGGAGTGTATATCAGGTTAACTCATCATCATATTTAGAAGGATCACCCAACTTCATCAGCTGCTAAGGTATCACCCCTAATCATGAGATATATCCAGCTCCACCATTATTGTAAATAATTTCTAAGGACCATTACATGAATGAAATATGTAACGACCCTAATCCTAGAATCATATAACCAACATTTTACACTATTTCATTGGAATAGATATAATGGGTCAAATACTGAAAGACTAATCATATTACTAGTTTTAGAAAACATGATATATACATAAAAACCATTTTATATAAGGATACAAAATTTTTATTCTATAAATTTGAAACATTTATCACCCTTGAACACGTTTCTATAAGTCTTGTTCATGACATGTGGAATTAAAACAAAATAATGGTAAGAAAAAATGATCTATGAGATTAAAGAATACGAGAATATATCATAAATTGAAAATGAATAATAAAAAATTAATGGTAAATAACTGAACACTCAATACAATTAAATAAATTTACTCTCATGATAATACAAGTCATAATCAATATAAAAACGTTAATAACTAAACAAACATTCCATTTAATCAATATTCTGAGAATGAAATTCATCTACAAATAATATAATTGTGAAAATATAATGGAAAATTAATATAACTAAATCCTCAATGAAGGAAGTTCATGATTATTATAATTCATGGTAACATTCATCATGTTACCTCTATTGTTAAAAAGTTTCAAAAGAATGATTAAAGATAATTATAAAACCCATTTAATTTGAACAACATATTTTCCTCAGGATACCTATTGATGCATCGAGGAGAAACATAAATTCAGGACACACCCATTACTGTATGTCCAAATAATTCCTCATATATTTATTAATCGATTTAATTCATGAATAATATTTATTATCAATTTGTATCAATATTTATTAATGGATATATATTTATCAATATTTTCCTAGATAATAAAATAACATTGAAATTACACACCATTTTTAAAAATGGTATGTTGTTGAGGAAATAATGATATACATCATAATAGAATAATAATATTTAGGATAACGGTAATTTCCATCTAAAAATTATAAAAATGAAGTGATTATTTTGAGAGAAAAATAAAAATTAGAAAGGAATGTGATATTATACAATAACTTTTACCATTTTTTTAAATGACCTTGAATGAGAAAATTCATATTCATATGAAAAATAATATGAAGTATTATTGTAACATGATTTAATTTTCAAATTTGAAGTATATACACCATCGAAAATAAGTTATATGAATAACATTACAATATACCTCAATGAATGAAAATTTATACAGAGTCCAGTACCCTAAGTCTGACTCATCACATAAGATCATTATCTTATAAAAATAAAAAAATTATTATTAATAACTTACATAAGATCATTTTATAAATTTATTATTCTTATTAAAAAAATTATTACCTTGTTATATAGAGATATATTCTAACCTATGTTTAGGTTGGGTGTTTCGATGATATTTGACATTTGTGTCAACAATTAATTTGGTTGTTTGACTACTAGTCAAAATGGTATTTACTTAAATACCTATAGAATAATTATCATGGAATAATTATCATATTTTTTAATCAATTATTGTTTTATGTAAAAAATTAAAAAGTTGTATTGATAAATGATGTTTGTTATGGTTAGGGAGATGGTGGGCCATGTGTATGCATGAGTAATATTTCCATATTTCAATGATCATTTGGGGAAGGAGGCAAGTTAAATTTTATCATTCCATAATGACCATAATATAATATATACCATATTATTCCCATAAATACACACACACAGATATAATATATATATATATATATATATATATATATCATAATTGTGGTGTGGGGATGAAAATAGAGTCATATCACTTTTTATAGGATGTATTGGACATGTACAAGAATTACGTTATCATCTATCAGTGAGTATAAAGGTAATAAATAAAATGATATGTTAATTTTTAAGATTAAAAAAATTCTTCAATATCATCATTATATGATGTATATCACAAAAAATCAATTACTTTATACATATCGAGGCCAATGTAAAGCGTTAGATAATAGTAGATTACATCAGTTTGTGAGACCATAGTCCTCAATACACACAAGGGACATTATCATGTCCTATAACAAATTGAAATTAAAAATGAATATATGATATAATGAAACCAAAATAATTTTTATTCTATTAATAATATTTATATAATTAATACTAATCATCATACCCAATCATGAGAGGTGTTGATGGAAAATGTGTCACATCAGTTTTTCAGGAAGTGGTCTATCGTAGAGATACGAGACGTTATCACTTCAAATTTGAATGAATATGAGATGTATATATGTAATTACCATAAAATAAATATATTTAATTATATGTGAGATATTGGAATTATTAAATAAGAAAAAATGAAAATTATTTTGTTGAGGTGGAAGAAGAAATAATAGAAATACACACAGTTGTGAATTTTACCTATTCATAGACCCCAAATTTATGTTTATACCTATAGTATTCCATGAATGGATTTATAAAAAATGATCTCTATAATGAGTGGAATAATTTGTCGAATTTATTTTTCATGGAATAGATGATACAAAATGGTATCAAGGTTTGAATAAGAGTGGAGAGCGGGTGGAATTTTATAAGTAATGTGAGTGGTACACTTGTAATTTAAAAAAAGTTGTTTTACCCACGTTTTTTAAATGAAAATTTGTCAAAATAGAGTTTTATAGATTATTATACACGATCAAATCAAAATATTCCAATTCAATATATTTTAGAAATGTATTTAGGTAATTTTAACCCTTATAAATTTAGATTCACCCATGGTTAAACTATTTTTACTTTAATTTTGTTAAACAATTTTTTACTCAAAATTACAATATATTATTGTAAAATATCAATTTGATATTATTAGAAAATATATATTTTATAATATAAAATATAAAATCCATTTTTCCAAATTCCATTCATAGGAGTGGAGAAATTTAATATAACATTAATACCCCAATAATTATGAGATATTTGGTTGTTAAGAGAAAATGTTAACTAGTTTATAATATTTTTTATCAAAATATAATATGAAAATAATTAAAATGAATTAAATTATATTAATTGATATATTCATAAAATAATTTTAATTTTAAACAAATATAAAATATAATTTTTCATTATAAATAATAAAAACGATGGTTTTTATTCGAATACAATATTTTTCACTATTAATCGAAATTTGCAATATTTCTGAAAAAAAATAAACTGAAATATTTTGATTAGAAGATTCCAAAAATTACGAAAAAATTCAAATAATTTTTAAAAAATTAGTAATACATAATTTTAAATTATGTCCGCAAATCATTAGTAATACATATTTCTAGAAAAAATAAATTTTTTCTTTAATTTTTTTTATTCCATATGATTCCTATTTTTATTAATAGTATGTAGGTAGAACCATTTTAAATATAAACTATATTTTTTCAAAATTTATTTATTCCTAATTAAATCATTTAATTTAATTCAAATGTATCATTTATCATTTTCAAATAATATTTTAATTGAGTACTGTGTTTGGTTTAAAAGTTGATTTGCATGCATCACAACTTATCAACAAAATTACTTTCTTCTAAAAAGTTATATATTTTAATTTTTTGGTGTAAAATAATTACAATATAAGAGAATTTATTCATTCAAAACATAATGGATATTACCTTTCAAATAGATTAGGGTAGTTTTTATTCATATCATCATCTACTTACCACATTCCATCCCCCATTTTATGATGTCTCCAATGAATAATTACCAGTCTAGTAATATTATTCCTTAATATGTGATATATAGTATCAAGAATATGGATGTTCACATCATAGAAAGATATATCAGGTACCAATACTATTTCATAAGAGGTGAGAACACTTGATGGTTCTGGAAAGTACTTTCTTAACAAGTATATATGGAACATATCATGTACGTTTGATGGATTTAGTTTATTTTTAAAATAATATGATGAAAATAAAATTATTTCATGAATTTAAGTAGGTCTAATGTACATGGGGATCAGTTTCCATTTCATACCGAACCATATAACACCCTAATATGGGGGAACATTCATCAAAACATTTTTTTTACATGGAATTCTAAATCCATCCTTTGATTAATGGCATAACTATTCTTCATAATTTTATTTTCATTAATGAAATCATGAATAGTTTTTAACATTATTATAGTATCTTCAATAAGTTGTGGGCATAAAATCATCCTTATCAGCATCATCTCACCATGTTTGAGTACAACATCACTTTCTAAAAAATTCTCCAAATGATTAAACTAGAATAATAGAACATAAATAACTGTGATAAGAAATATATATAAAAAATAAATACTAATTCCACATACAATGAATGTAACATGATAATGAAATCATCATGTCTTCCATTTCATTAATATTCCTTTCTGAGTGTTCATCTGGTTGGGGATGGTAGTTGGTGATTAAATTAATCTCAATATAAAGAGCCTTCCAACAAAATTTCATGAATTTTGATTTAAAATTGGAATCACTATTACACATAATTGAAAAATGTTTCTCATATTTTCATAAATAATCATCAATATATAGACTTATTATGTGCTTAATAGTTATATCTTCACATATAGTGAGTAAATGTGTATATTTGGTTAGTAAATCAATTATAACCCATATTGAATTATTATTTCAAGGATTATTTGGTATAAATGGTACAATAACCCTAGTAATCTCATCCCATTTCCTTATAGGAATAGTAATGAGCTTCATGAATCCTCTGTGATACATCCTTACATATTTAACTTCTTGATATACTACACATCTTGATATATAATCTGTATTTTCCCACATCATGTTTCGAACCAATAATATTCCTTAAAATCCCAATAGATCATTATACTGCCATTATATAGACCCTGATTTTCTTACATTATATTAAAATAATATTAATGATAAATTAAAAAACAAATTACACAACTAGGATCCAACGTTTTAGTGTCTTTGGAAAATTATGATCAAATATAACATTTACAACATAAATCATAATCATTTATTTCTTTCCTTATTTTCTTGCTTCTTATTGTCCCTTACTTACTCTTTAGTACATGTAGCCAAATGAGGATATACATAAATAAAGAGTGATCCAAAATCATAGTAATACATAATATAATAACATGAAATAATGTAACATGGTTTGATAAAAATCATAACTTAATTTATATAATAGCATGGAATTTGGTAATGTATAAAAATGAAACATCATGTCATGGTGGTTAATTACAACAGATAGTTTTACTCAAACCTAGAATCATGTTCACAAATAATTTAAATATAACTCATTGGATTCATCAAATTACCCAATACATTATATAATTGTATTACTTTGGGCGCACTCACCACATTCAAACAATAATTTTGTACTCTATAATTTCAAGCACACCCGTCACATAATAACATTTAAATCATCAAGAATGTCACATAGAACATATGTCAAAAGTGAACATAAATTAACCTATGGAATGAAATGTGTTTCATATCATAAATCATACATTCATAAAAAAAAATTTCCCAAAATAAAGTGGGAATATCATTCTTGACATAGAATCGTTAACCTTGACTAAATAGTGAAACAATATTCGATAAGTAAAAATGGTGTCTTTATTTTAAAGCAGAGATTTTTTGGAATAAAGTGAATATTCATACAGTAAATTTGAGAACATTTATATCTAGTAAAATTTAATATAATTATTAAAAATTATATTTAAGGAATATTTATACTGACAATGGGTTGAAGAGGGAAAATAGAAGGAATAAAAGTTGTGTTCGAGAATTCCCATTACCTTGTATCTGGACACCTTATTCCCTTTAATTTTATGTATAATGAATTTAGATTAATTTTATGTAAATTTTTGATACTTTTATACATTAATATGATTCATTATGTTTTTATTAAGTTATTTAATTGTCCTTTGGATGAGTTATAGATCATACATTCATTGTTCCAGAGTGTTAATATTACTAGATTTTATGGACGGTTCACATGTATTAATAAATGGATGTTCATTTAAAATGTGGTTAAAAATAAAAAATTGTTAATAGATATTATTAGTGACCTTAAAAAACTATAAATTATCCTATAATGAATATTTTATACCGTAAGTAAGAATCATTAGAAATTTTTTTAATGATAAACACTTGGATTAATTTGGAGGCATTTCACAAAATGAAATTATTTTATTACTATTTTATATTATTTTATTATAAGGATTATTGATCATCACATAAGATAAAATAAATATATTATGATATGGTTCATAAATTAAAAATGTTTCATGACTAGTTACTAATATTGAATATAAAATTAAAAACCCATCATCGATGAATTTCAAAAATTAACACATCACAGATAGCGTTTTCATTTATAGTATAAATAGAGAGGGAATTTGAGATTATGATTAACTATCCCATTAAAATAACATAATTACATCAAATTTATATTACTAGAGTTATCATACCATTTGAGATAATGTACTTTTGGAAAGAAAGAGAAAATAAATGAACTTGAAATAAAATAATCGGAAAGAGGAATTTACCTCTTGAGGTTATCTCCTTTGATAGCCTCATTAGGGAAGAGGATTTGATATTTTGTGGAGAATAAGGGTAGATGAACGTGGGGATGAGGCTAGGGAAGAGGTTCTGGGAGATTTTGGACATGGATTTCTGGTTCACATTTGCTATGAAATTAGGGTGTGATGGTTTGTATTTTTAGGGGAGGGGATGAGGCTTTTCTTAATATTTTAATCATTAGTTTAATTTTTCATAAGACAAGAAATAGTGATTATTCCATGAAAAATAATATTAATAACTGAATCTTAGTTCACTATTTGTTTCTTACATCACTCATGTTGTCAGTAATAGTGGATTTAAATTATAATATATTTATATGGTAAATAAATGTATTTTACTATTCCCAAAAAATTCAGGTATTTTAGAAAAATCCCAAAAATTCCCCCCAACCATTTTATAATGTTTATAGATAAATAATAAAGTCTATTTTATTAAAATAGTCAAAATATTATTAATTTAAATTAATATTAAATTCATAATTTAATTGAAAATACAAATTTTAAAATCACAACTTCTTTTCTAACACCTTGAAAAAGTAATTACGGTCTCATAAAATTATCAAATAATCATATGAAATCAATATAATTGTTTATGAATAAATATTATATAAAAAATAGTTTTAAATTATTAAATTAATCAATAAATAATAATGACATAAAAATCCCAAAACTATAATATAATTATACCATAGTTCCATGTATAGGACAGATAAATTTTATTTATATTATCAGTGGTAAGGTTCACATTCACTTGGTTGAATTTATATTCATAATATTCAAATTAATTTTCTTAAGAGTACCATTAATATTCATAATTTTATGTTACTATTCACAAAATGTTATGTTTTTTCTAATGTACTCAAAACATTCTATTTATCGAAACTATGTATGTCAGATTTTTTAATTCCAAATCAAATAAGTGGGAATTTTTTTTAATTATCAGATAGTAGTTCATTTAAACATGGTGTGGAATTTTTTTTCCTAATGTTATTTTATTTTATTATTAAATTACTATAATAAGGAAGAAATTTCATTGATAAATGTTTGAATCATTATATTCTTCCTGCCTTTTGAAATATTACCCTTGAAATTTCATTATACAAAAACACATGATGGTACTTCTCCTTCATCGTATCATCCAGTTCCCATGTTTCTTATTCATACTTATTATTAATCCATTACTCTTTTACAAGGTGGGTTTTCGTGTTGTGTAGAACCTTATCTCTCTTGTCCATAAGAATTACTGGCTGCTCCTCACATGAGAGATCATCTTCAAACTATACCACCTCTGAGTTCAATACATGTGAGGGATCCGGTATGTAATTCCTCAAGACTGATACATGAAGCACATCATGAAATTGATCTATATTCAGTGGAATTTCAAGATGATTTTCCAAATATCATATGCAGACAATGATCTCAAAAGGATAAATGTACCTTGGGATGTGCTTCTCTTTATTTCCAAACCGCATGACTCTCTTCCATGATGATAATCAAAGGAACAATTTATCTTCAATGTTGATCTCTAGGTACATTCTTTTTATGTTAGCATAAAACTTTTTCAGACTATGAACAGAATTGATATGTTGATGGATGACATGAACATTATTTTTTATCACTTTTTCATGATCAGGTTCATGTAGATTTATTTCTCCATCTCCATCCCAACAGGTTAGTGTTCTATATCACTTTCCATAAAGAGCTTCATATGGATCCATCTAAATATTCGAGTTGAAGTTGTTTTTGAATTAGAACTCAACAAATTGGATATGATGATCCCATAATCCATTTAATTCTAAATATTAGGCTCTTAGATTTTTCTCAGTAGTCTGAATCATCCTTCCAGATAGTCTATCAGTTTGGGGGTGATTGGTCGTGCTGAAATATGATTCCATACACAAATCATGTTGTAGAATCCTCCAGAATGTAGATGTGAACCTTGGATAACAATTATAGGAAATAGATATAGGATCCCCATTTAGTATCACCACTATCTTAACATGTATCATTTGATGTTATTAAATAGAGAGATCTTCCTGAATAGTGATAATGTGGGAAGTCTTGATGAGTTTTTCAACAACAACCCATATCAAATTATTTTACATGGATTTCATTGGGAGACCCATAACAAATTCCATAGTGAAATTAACAAATTTTCATGATGATATAGGAAATGGTTGCGTCAGACATTTGGGATTTTGTCTCTTTACATTAACGTTATGACATATCATGAACCTTAAGATATAATCTACAATCTCCTTCTTCATGTTTTCCCAGTAGATGTGTTATTAGATAGCACGATACATATTATTACTACCATGACGGATAGGGATATGTGATATAAAGAATATCATATATATATATATATATTACATTATCTCAGTTCATAAAGGCATACAATGACACATTCCAAACTGTATCACACCATCATCATCAATATGGAACTTTGGAGGGTACCCTTACATTACTACAATATCCCTTTTTTATAGTTATAGATCATCCATTTGTTCATTCTAAATATTTTCCTCCATAGATTGTTTAAAATTAATTTGGGAATGGTTGGATTTATTCCCTTCGATTATGATTTCCAAATCTATCCATTCTATATCCATGAAGATAGGATCATTCTTAATCTGTAACATGAATATTGTAGCATGTTATTTTCTATGTAGAGCATATTATAACCTAGTTTTCATGGCAGTATGATAGAGAATATATAAATCATAATCATTTATTATCTCTGACCATATCCTTTTACTAATGTTGAGATCCTTTTGGGTGAATATATACTTTAGACTCTTGTGATATGTTTATATGTCACACTTCTCAACATAGTGGTAGTGCCACCAAATTTTCAAGGAGAAATAACAGATACTAGTTCTAGATCACATGTCTGGAATTTATTCTATTTCTAGTTCAACATTAATGAAGTTTAGGCTATAAGATTATCAATTTTCATGAAGACACAACCCGATCCTTTCATTAAATAATCACAGTATATCAAAAAAATTATCCACTCTTCGGTAATGTGAGTACATGTTTACTAATCAGCCTTCTCTTTAGATCCATGATGATTCTCTCACATTCTTTTATCCATACAAACTTTACCCTTCTCCTTTTAAACATTGTTAGTGGGCTTGAAAATAATATGGATTTTTTCACAAAATTCCATGAGTACCCCATTAATCCAATAAAACTACATATTTCTATAAAAAAAGAGGGTCTAGTCCATTCCTAAATCACCTTTATTTTGGAAGGTTCTACATAAATTCATGCACTTGTGATCACATTCCCTAATAATGTGACATTCTTAATCCAAAATCACTCTTTCAGAACTTGGAATACAACTTATCTTTTCACAATTTTTCCAACACAAGTTCTAGATGTTCTTCATGTTCCTCCTTGATTTGAAGTAGATGATAATGTCATCAAATAAAAATAAATAAAATTTATCAAGGTAATGTATAATGTCTATAGTCAACAAATAAATAAATATTTCATGGTTATTATTAAGTCCAAAGGGTATCAACAGAAACTCATATTGCACATTCCTTGTATGGAGGGCGGTCTAATGAATGTCTTCCTCCATCAAATTTAGCTGATGATATCAATAATGAATATCCTCCGTTAATAAGTACTTTTCTCATTGTAGCTGATCAAACAAGTATTCAATCACTGAAGGAGTATACTTGTTCTTTATTGATCTCTTTGTTCAGTTTTAGATGATTGATATATAGATGCATTAACACATCCTTCATCATTATAAAGACTATTGTTCCACCCAATTGTGATACACTAGGGGGTATGAACCCTCTATCCAAATGATCTTGTAGTATCTTATTTAACTCTCCCAGTTCATTAAGATTCATTGTATAGGGATAAATTGAGATTGAATTAGCCAATGATATGAGTTCTATAGATAAATCAACCTCACTAACTTGTGGATGTCTGAGAAACTCTTTGGAAAATACATCACAATTTTCCCCCATAATGGGAATTTCCTCTAGGATGAAACATTCCTTCGAATACACAAATTGAGCAAGGTGTGCCTCTTCATAGGGAGTCAACAACCACACCGTTGAAAGAATTTTCAAAGGAGATTCATTACCTTCCTTGAATTTGTATAGGATTGTGGGATGGTTCCGAATATGAAAAGAAATTTTTGTTTCCCATAACTTTATATGTGATATATATAACGAGAGACAATCCATTCCCATAATAACGTCAAATTTCACCAAGGAATGTAGCACGAGATTATCCATAAGAATCATCCCACATACCCCAACAGGATAATCTTCCAACACTGGGGTTTCCATGATATCACCACAATGTGTTATTATGGATATCTCTACATAAAGGATCCAAGGAATCAATTCCATAGTTCTAGGAAACATGAATGATATAAAGGAATGCGTAAAACCAGAATCAAATTAGAATTCATCAATTCCTAAGTGAATTTTAATTCTACCTTGTATGACTTCATTTTAATTCTCATATTCTACAGTTGTGATGGAATAACTCTTCTCTTACCCCTTCATATTTGGTGGCTATTGACGATGATTACCCTCGAGGGATTGATGTTTAGTGCACTAACATTCTTAGTTCCATTGTTCCAAAAATTTGTAGCATTGGAAAATGGGTATCTCCTTGCTTTCTTCCACAAAATTCTCATACATTATTATGTCATTAAACATTCAAGAAATTGGTGGCCTTATCTACCACACATGAAACATTTCCTTGTACCTTTGAGTTTATTCTCTTGATGTTTCTTCGCACATTTTTGGCATATGGGTAGTTGACATTTCATCCCACCTTTATCATTAGATCATTTGTCTCGAAACTCCATCTTTCGTATCATGTCACCATATCAATGTGACCATTATCTAAACTCTCTAAATAATTTAAGAGGACATCGAATGAATTATTCATAAAAATCAAAGTCTTGAATTTCAAGATCCATTCAATTGTGTGGTTTTAACCCATTAAAGAATCTATCATTTTTTCTATCATTTTTTATAACAAATCCTGAAGCGTACCTTATAATCATTCTGTGAAATTTTATTTATTTGCATTAAAATATTATCCTTCCTTTTTCATGTGATCTATGAATTCTCTTTCCATATTTTTAAAAAGAGATCTTGGGAAATACTAATGAAGAAACGTGATCTTAAAGTATTATTACTCCATCTCTTCAATTTCATCAGCTAGCTTGGTGTTCTTAATAAAATCCCACCATTGTTCGGTATATCCATCTAGAAAATAAATATCTAGAATCACATTTTTAGTCTAAGAATAGTAAATCACCAAAATGATCATCTTCATGGAGTTGAACAACTATTCGTCAACTAGTGGATCCAAATATCCACTAAACGTTAGAGGTCATTAATGCATAAAACACTCAATATCTAGTTTCTCTAACATAGGAGAAGAAGGATGATCAACATTATTTAGGCTATTATTCATTACCTGAGACACCTAGGTATGAATTTACATGATGTTTTGAACTCCACCTCCAAAATAAATTGTGATTTCATTCGTTCAATCATTGCATTGGCCCTCACATGTGTTATTGGCATGGTTTCTCCTGGTTCCCACCATTTTCAATAATAGAAAAGGTTACAACAAAACAGAATTCAACGAGTCATGAATAAATAACTTATTAATTTGTAAAATTTCCAATAAAATTAAATATAATGGGAACCCTATATTTAGAAAGGATTCTTTTGTGCATATTTTTACATAGTCCCATACTAGATGTTTTCTCCGGGGTTCACTAATAATTAATCCAAAATTAACTAATCTTTTCCTATGATACTATAATTTAAAACCCTTATTTTCGTATAATACTTTTAAATTATTTTAATGTTAAACAACATAATTACAATACATAAAGAGGATCTAATGGTTTTTTGTCTTCTAAAAAAATGACTATACATAACATTCAGAACATTAATCATACAAAATTATTTAATTCCATCTTTTCTATCTTCTTATTAGACCATCTGTACTCCTTAGTATTGCTAGTCAACTAACGATATACATTAAAAAAAATGGTGATCTAAAATCCCTATAGACGGAAAGAGAAGAACAAGAAATAGTGTAACATGGGGTGAGCATAATCATAACATAATTTATATAATATCATGGAATGTGGAAACACTTAAAAAATAAACATAATTCCTTAGTGGTTAACTACCACACATAGCTGTGAACAAAGTTAACATCATGTTAACCAATAATTTCTCATTAAAACTTATGATTCATCAAATTACCCAATGAATTGAAGAAGTGTATAATTTTTTGTGCACTATTCACATTCAAACTATCATTTTGTGCTATATAATTCAAGATTCACACATCACATCATAACATTTACTTTATCATGCATGCCACATAAAAATTATCTAAAATATGAACATAAAATAACCCATATAACGAAATAGGTTTCACGTCATAAGTCATACATTCAAAAACATTTCATTCCCAAAATAAATATGTAATATCGTTATTGAAATAGAACCATTAACCTTTATAAAACAGTGAAACAATCTTCGAGAAGTAAAAAAGGGTGTGTTTATTTGAAAGAATATTTCTTTTGGAAAAAATTTGTTTTCTCAGAAAATATATTTTAGAACTTTTATTTCAAAAAAAATATAAGATAAATATTAATAAATTATTTTATGCAATATCAATATTTTTAATGTGTCGTAGATGGAAACCACAAAGTTTAAGGGTTGGGTTTGAGGATTCCCATTAACTTCAATCTGAACAGTTTCTTCTCTTTAATGTTCTGTATAAGGACATAAGATTAAATAATTGAAAATTAAAAGACCATTTTTACATGAATATGATTCATTATGGTTTCATAATGTTCTTTTATGGGACTTTTTTTTAGTTATAGATCATAAATGCATTGTTCGGGAGTGTTAATTTTCTTTGTTTTTATGAACAGATTACTTGTATTCTTGAATAGATGTTCGTTTGAAATGTTGTTAAAAATTCAGAATTGATATCATATATTATTATTGAAATTTCATAGATATAAATTATATTATAATTAATTTTTTTATATACCATGATAATGAACCATTAGAAAAAAATTAAATGATAAATAATTGGATTAATTTGGTGGTTTTTATCCCAGTGACCTTGTTTTGTATTACTATTTAAAACCATGAGTGTATAAGTATTATAGAACAACAAATAAGATAAAATAAATATATTATTATTTGTTTCAGACAATAAAATTGTTTCATGACCACTCACAAAGATGGTAATGAAAATTGAAAATGTGTCGTCCTTAAATGTGATAAAGTAATTCATTTCGGTCAACGTTTGCACCTATAGTATAAAAGGAAAGGGAAGGTGATATTTTGATGAAGTTTACCAATGAAATAATATAATTATTGTAAATTTATTTTAATAGAGATATCATACCATTTGGGTGAATGTAGGTTAGAATGAAAAATAAAACAAATGGTCTTGAAAGAAAACAATCGAAAAGAGGAATTTACCTCTTGAGTCTATCTCCTTTGAGTGCCTCTTTAGGGAAGAGGATTTAGTTTTTTGAGAAGAACAATGGATGATAGATGTTAGGAAGGGGACATAGAATAGATTTGGTTAGAATTTGGACATGTTTTGAACCTTGAGAGGTGTGACAAAATGAGGGTTTGAGGGATGGTATTTATAGTGTAGAAGAGGAGGATTTTCTTAATATTTCAATCATCTGTTTATTAATTTTACATATGAAAACAAAAAGTGATTATTCAAGGAAAACTATTTGTAATAAGTTAATGTGATTTTATTATCTGTGTGATTACTTCAATATTATTGTTAGTAATAGTGGATTTAAATTGTAATGTATTTATAAGGTTAATTACTGTATTTTACTATTAACGAAAAAACCATGGAATTTAGAAAAATCCCAAAAATTCACCCCATACATTTTTTCGTGGTATAAGTAAAAAAAGGACACAAATTTATGAAAAAAAATTCTAAATATGATTAATTTAATTTTTAATTAAAATCACTATTTACATGAAAAATACATATTTTAAAACTAAACCTAAATTTCTAACTATTTGAAAAATTAATAAAGGTCTCATAAAGGTATCATCTAATCATAATACATAAATATAATAGTTTCTGAATTAATTTAATTAAATGAAATTTCATTTTATATTATTAAATTAATAATTATAAATTCATTAATTATAAAAATACCAACACTATAACATAATTATACCATATTGCCACATATAGGATGGATACATTTTATTTATACTATCTATGGTAAGGTTCCTATTAACATGGATGATATACTATTAATAATAATTATATTAGTATTTATAAGGTATTCATTACTTTTCATAAGGGTATGTTAGTATTCACCTGAAATTTTGTTTTTCCTATCATAATCCAAACATCCTACTTATTGCAACCGTGTATGTCAGATTTTCAAAATTCAAATTGAAGAAGTTGAAAATTTATGTTTTATGATATCATAGTAGTTTATTTAAGGATGATGTGGCATTTTGTTTCCTAATTTTTTTTCATTATAAATTTACTACAAGAAGGTAGAAATTTCATTGATAAATATTTTGGATATAACAAAAACGATTTGAAGATAAATTTCTTTTATGAAAATCATTCAACAATTACCTTTTTATATTTGGTATAGATATAAAACATAATCTCTTTACAAATATTAGAACACCATATTCACAAATAATATCTTATAATTTCCAATCATTTATAGAATTATTTTTCATATGAAAGTACTGATCATCAGATTGAGAATTTTTAATAATTTCAAACAAATTTATGATTTTTATAATTTAAAAAATGTGTGATGTATCCCCTTCCATAATAAATCCCCTATAAATATTTATGAGATCCATGAACATAGGATCCCGCTCAATCCACATTTCAGTCAAAATTAATCAATCATTACTAGTCAATACATCTCTTACTTTATCTTATTTTATTATGAGGTATGGTATTGAGAAATCATAATCCTTAAGTAACTAAATCCATTTTCATTTAATCATATTGAGGGTTTTCTTTGAAAATATTTATTTTAAGACCTTCTTAACTCTGTATATCTCACATATTTCACAATATATATAATTTCACTATATTATCAAATAAAATATTATATATTCCAACACAATATAATGGGATTTATATTTCAATTAAAGAGTCCTAAATTACCTTGATACATAAGAAAAACATTATAATATTGCAATAGGACACATCCAGTCCTCTTACTATATGCAACACTTTATATCAAAAATATATCATTTCCCGATGAGTTTCAAAATCAGTTCATTGAAAAATATCGTATTTATTACACCAATTAATTATTCACATTACTTTTCCTAAAACATCTTTACCTATTTTTTTGTAATCATGGTTACTATGTTAGCTAATAAGGAAAATTTAGGAATAAATTGAAGATAGTAACTTACTAAAAAAATGAAATTATATACCTCTATTTTTTTGTTAATGTAGTCCATTGAATGAATTCTCTTTTATTTTCCATATCAACTACAATTCCATCCATAGAAAAAATGACCAATAAACTAAACATCGTGATTCCAGAAATATCACATACTAAATTTCACATATTACTATTTTCTTCTAAGAGTCTCAAGAATTATCTTTATGTGATTATAATGGCCCTTAAATATTTTATAATACAAAAATATATCATTACTAATTATCACAAAAAATGATCAAGATATTACGTGAATACTTTGTTCATTAGTTATATTTAAATAGATGGTGCATTAGTCAATCCAAATTGAATTAATATAAAATTTAATCTCCATACCTAATTCATAGTGTTTTCATTGGAATGTATTCATTCATTACATTAAAATTATCATACATAGATTGAAATTAAATATTTAAAAAATAACAGGCTCTTTGAATTTGATAGAATAATTCATCAATTTGTGGCATATGATACATTTTTGTTATTTTAGTATCATTAATCTGCCTATAAAAAGTGCACAACCACATGGATCAATCATTTATCTTAATTAAGAGAACATTTGGCTCCCAATGAAGAAAAACTAGGGCCAATGAATCCCTTATCACAAAATCCATTTTTTCATCAACTCCACTAATTCCATAGTGTCCATTCTATAGAGAGTATGTGATACTAGTCTTAAATCATGCGTTAATGTAATGGAAATGATAACATCATGATCTTTTGGTAGACTATGTAAGTCCTTATAAAATACCTCAATGTATTAATATACAATAGATAAATAAGAAATTGTAAGACTTACTTCTCTATATCTATACTTTTTTCTATTATCCTAAAATAATAACATTCAGTAAAGCTACATGGATAGATTGAGACATTTCAGATATGAATATATATTCTCTTTAATAATAATGGATTCTTGATCACCATCCTGAATAGTAGCTTCTTTTTCCTTGAAATATTTTTTTTGAATCATATTTTGAAATTCATTATATATTGAGTATTATATTGAGATCATCCTTATTTTTGATATTTAGGTGAGTAAATGAATCACGTTTATGTGTTATAGCTAAGGTAACCTAACACATCCTCGCTTCAGTGATATATACCTACCGAGTTCTAACTGAAATCATTATAATTAATTTTAATGATAAATATCTAGTTTTTTGGTTAAAAGTTTATAAATATAAGAGTTTAAGGATCTAGAATTAAATAATTCTTTACATAAATTTGGATAAGTTTCTAAAGTGCCTCCCATCATGTCATTGGGTAATTACACTTTTGCTATACTAACCATGTAATCATTTACATCTCCCCTTGGATGGTTCTATGTAGGATTCTCTTGATTGTTAAGGTTTTCGTTGTATACTTACCCTCCTCTTTAAAATTGAATCATTATATATCATTTCTTTTTATCATCCTCCTGAATTTATGAATCATATTCCCCTAATCGCCACTCTTGTATAAAACTGACATGCATGTCAAGAACATCCCATTATTATTCATTACAAAATTTTTACTTGATTGAAATGGATCCATCCTCTTCTTATTTGAATCATTACCGTACTCTAGTTTCTCAGATAACATATTTTTCTCTTTATTACCCTTGAATAGTTATGTTCTTGATATTTCATTCGTTGTTTTGATGGAACATATGACTAATCCATCATATAATGAAAATATTTGATAGACCATCTATCTTCAGAGTGTTGACTTAGTTCTATCAATTAAAAACTCCATCATTCACTATATGTTTCATATGTAACAAATATAATACCGATATAACATTTTAAAAGGTATCCACATTCTCAGAAATACATTCTTCTTCCTTTTTATTTAATATTATTACATTTCCCATCATCTCAGTTTTTTTCATTAGAGAAAAATTTTATGAAGAATATATCATTATATGAATTTTATTACACATGTTCTATAATCTCTTCCTCCCTAGTATTTTACATTAATTAAAACCAAATATTAATATCACCTTTTAGATAATAGACATCACGTTTAACCTTTCATTATTTACTATATCTCAATTCCACTAATATATTCTCTATAGGTGTAATCCCTTACTGAGTATCCATTAGATTAGTAATCCCATCAGTTTATGGGTTTTTTAACATGAATTGATTTAAGATAGTAGAATCATATTTTAGAATAGGTTTCTTTATCTGTGAGAGGTATTTTTTCATAACATTATTGAGTTTCCTTAATATAGTCATAATATGGATAGTTCAAATATAATATGTTTGTAGATTCCTCAATAGGTAAATATCTACATTTTCCATGTGTCTTAATACCTATCTTCATTCCATGCACCATTTCTAGATAATTTTCATTATATGATGATTTCATAAAATTATGAAATTGAAATCATAATGTATAATTCCAAATATAGTGTAAGACATAATATAAATATAAATTTATTCATTTTTTATCTCACAATCATAAACATGGATTCATTGGGGGTATCATTATATTCAAATCCATTATAATGGATTGAATTGAAAATGTGAAATATACTAATAATATCTCCCATGAAAACACATGTAAGTAAAAATTATGTTGGATTTTTGTTCCTTAGGTGATGATCAGGTCACTACCAATGCACCCATTAAAGAGTTATTACCCATATGTACCTATATGAAATAACTTCATCCACCAGTAAAATCCAGATGAATTATTATTTTTAGAAAATCAATAATAATATCCTCTCTAAATAATCATTACAATGTCCTTATATACATATCTTGAATTTATAGCATTGGTTTGTATTCCTTATTATATTTTTTACTCAATATGGTGTCTATGGAGTCTACAAAAATTCCAATTATACTAACTATAGTGACCGTGAATCCAATGTATGAGACTAGGTTTATGAAATTTGTAAATTCCATAGATATAATGCCTCAAATTCCAAATGTGCAATAACTTTTGTACATTTTGAAAACCAGATAAGAAAATTATACCAATTTTATATGGGGATATAAAATAAAAATAATATAAATGGAAATCATTTTTCATTATTTAACTAATTTTAAAAATAACGATTCATATCCTGAGAAAAGAATAAAATAATGGTGAGCTCAAATACTCAGTTAGGGATAAGTATAAAAGAAGCTATCATGAATCAATAATAATATTAAAGATGGAATGATAAATAAATATTTCGAAATTCCATTTAAATAACATTTTTATCATGATATGTTAAGGTAAAATAAATATGTAATATTAAATAACTGAACATACAATCCATTTAATTAATAATCTATTAAAAAATTGATATAAAAAATAATATAGTTATAAAAATATCGAGAATCATAAAAATAATTAAATTGTCAATGAATAAATTCTTAATTTTTATATTTCATGATATCATGTATGATGATTACTCTATAATCAATAACTTTAATGTTATGGTTTTAAACTATATGTAGTGACCCATTAATTTGGATAATTGATTTTTCAAAAAGTACATATAGATACATCGAGGTGATATTTAATTATAGGCCCCAACCATCTCATCAAGAACCAATCATTGTTTATTTATCAAATAATTAATTTAATTCATGAACAATATTCTTTATCAAAAAATATTCATATTGAGTAAAGGATGTAGATTAATCAATATTTCCCTCATAATCAAATAAATTTCAAAATATACACAACATGTAAAAAATGAATATTATTTAGGAAATAACAATATGGATCAAAAATTAATATGGATAATTAAAATAAATTAAAATTACAATTAAAAATGATCTTAATAAATTGTTATTTATAAGATAATGTTAACAATAACAAAATACAGTGACAATAATTAATAATTTTTACCACATGATAATTTTAATATCAAACCCAATTGGATTAAAAAAATACAAATTGAAATTAAAAAAATATAAATTTTGTATTATTCATGATATTACATGTAAAAAGGGAAATATACACAATATAAAATAAATCGAGATAATGCTATTACAATATAACTCAATGAATGGAAATTGAGAAGACATACATTACCCTGAATATGACTCATCATGTACATTATTCCACTTCCTAAGTAATAAAATTATTTCAAATATTTTCTTTATTAAGAACCATTTTCTTGTTTATTAATCATATTCAATCACTTATTACCATGATATTAACAATTAATTTATTAATTATGTATATATCCGTGGTTTAAATGATATTATAATTATGTGTCCAAAATGAATTTGGTAGGGTAACAATTATTCTAATAGCTAACTATTTAAACCCATAATGAATAATAATAATGAAATAAATTTCATATTTATACATAATAAATACTGATAACACCTATCATGAAATATGATTTTTCCAAATGAATTATTTTATTATCGTTTAAAAGGTAGGTCATACGTACGCATGAATAACATTTCTATTTTTCAACGATCATTATAGAAAGGTGGTAATTAATATTGTATATTTATATACCGATAATAATATCATGAATACTATATTCTTTATTAAATATAATTTAATTTATCATATATGGGGTGGGGTTAATACATGTGATTCAAATTATATAATGAATGTGTTGGATCACATAAAAAAAAGACATTATCATAATACAGTTAGTGAAAAGTTAAGAAAGAACATGATATATTAGTATCTAATAATGATAAATATATATTCAATATCAAAATTATTCCATTTATGTCATAAATAATAATTAAATGGTTTCTTATAACCGTCAATGTAAATCAGTAGTGAATGATGAGTCATATTTCTTCATGAACCAGTAGTACAAACAAACATAAAATACACGAATAATAAATCATTTTAAATGAATATTATTGAAATTAAAAAACTATATTCCATATGAATTTAATATTTTAGTGTCATTGGATACATGGAAAATTGAGCTTATATCATTATGAAATATCTTAATCATCTCCCTCAAATATCTTACCCTTTAGTAATCCAACACAAATCCTTTCTTCACAACCTGGGGAAAATAAAACACAAGAAATGGATGGGTTTAGATGCCCAATAAGAGAAAAAAGGGAGATATATAATCAAACCATCAGTACAAGGGTTTGAAAACATTATAATAACACTATAAGATCATTTAACTCTTATTAATTATAATTAAGATGAATCATATAAAAAATATTGGTAGTTTATAAGACATTAGTAATAAGGAAATTAATTAATATGATTCACGTGAACATATCATTGAAATAAGATACTGAATTGTGGCATAAAAATCAACATATAACATTGTGAAATTCTATAAATAGAAATATGACCACTCATTAGGTTTCAGACCAGAAATCAGACTCATGCACAAACATATGGACATAAAACTGGGTCCATGAATAACATTGTGAACATATAATATGGTTCAATTATATCATTTTGAACATGTAATCATGTTTACACATATCATTGTGAACATGTGAACTGTTTCATTCAGAACATTGTGGACATGTAATCTAGTGCATGAAAAAATTAATGGACATTAAAACAAGTCCACACATAACATTGTGATCATGTAATCAGGATAATGGATAAATTTATGGAGATTAAACTAGATACATGAATAACATTTTTATTATATATTCATGTTCACATATAATATTCTAAACACATAGTCAGGTTCGCACATAACATTGTGAATGTTTAATAAGGTTTATTCGTGACCGTCAGATCATTTTTTTGTGTTTCAATTTGGACTATTAGATCATCGAAATATAAAATATCATTGTATACCTATAAATAAACTTGTGGATCAAAACATCCAAAAGTGTTATATAACATGGTCGATGATTCTTATATCGCAACTTCATCACCCATCATTTTCCCTATCATATGTTATGATTCTACAAGTCCATTTCATATTCCTTACTTATTATGAGTTTCTATAAGATCTTAACTCTGGAATACATTACATTTTTTTGAAGTGTAGAATATTATAGATGAAGATTCATGTCAAGATTTATTCTATTCTAAAATAAATATTGAATTTTTAGGTATGTAAAAATGCATGTGTATAGAAGGAACACTCTAGTCAATACTAACCAATAATATATAAATTATATTACTCATTAGTTAAAATTATTATTGGGGATTATTTAAATGGTATTATGTTTTATATTTTTGATGATTGTTGTAAATCGAACATCCAGCAAGAATCAGACCATTTTGATGTCTAACTAGTGGGTGGTGTATATTTATTAAGTAAGAAACTGTTGGAGAAGATTGGATGTTTCAAAAAATTAACAACTGAGTATTCATTCATTAATTATTATTATAAAATTTGAAATATATTTCATTTGAATCGGGATTTATTGTTGTTTTCATTTTGGATGAAAGTATACTTAATACAATGGATGGGGGACCTGTATATACTAAATGTTTTTGAAATATTTGGTCTATATTTAATGATGGACCTGATGGAAATTAATTTCATCAAATATGGTATGAAATTATTTTGGGTGATAATGAAAATCCAAATGATGTTATAAAATCTTCAATTCTCCTAATTTATCTATAATTTATGGATAATTTTTTTGTCAATGATGCATATTAAAAAATATTTTTTTCTATGAGGTAGAAAGATTCATTTATTAATAAGTAATAAATTTATATGATGAAACATGTTTAATTACAAGAACTCCATATGTTAGTGGATAAATCAAACTATGATACATCTTATGTTGATGTTCAACAACTGAATGAATTTGTTCAAGAGAAAATTAAAGTTGATTATCCTCCACTGAAGCTGGAATAGAAATGAAATTTACCTATGAATCATATGATGAATTGATAAAAATAAAAGATGAAAAAAAATTAGAGATAGAGTGTTTTTATTCCAAAAGGATTTGTCCATAGCATTAAAAATTGATTAATTTTTTAAGGGATTTAAAAAAATGTGGAATCCAAATATAATAATTGATGAATTTAAAATAGTTGACAAATTTGTGGAAGGTATTGAATGAGACCATTGAGATCATCCTACTAATGATTCATATAAATAAAGGGTTCATTCAATATCCCCTTTATTAGTACATCAACCAATATATAATTAAATTTTTATTCATCAATCGGTTCCTATACATGAACTATTTTTGACTTATAATGTTCAGGTTGTTATTGGGAAATGTGAAGGAAATGAAGTTGATGTTGAAAACGTAGATTTAGAAACTCTTTTTTGAGGGTATGAATGTTATTTTGTATAGTGGGATAGAAGATTATATAAGTAAACATAGGATGTTAAGATAGATTGAAGATTAAATAGAAGAATATTACACATAAAAATATTCAAAATAAATTGAATAAGAATAAGATTAAAGGAATTTCAATGGAACATCATCCATTTAAGCTAAATCAGAAACTGATATTGATAATTTTTTTATAAATAAGAGAGTTCAGAAAGTGAAATTGAAAATCTTCAAATATATTATAGAGTATTTGATAGAGCAGAAACTGATAAGAAAATATAAATCATGGATCTATCAGAATCATGTAAAATGAAATATAATTTAAAACGGAATTTGTAGGTTGATGTAGAACATCCATGAAGAAAAGTTTATGATGTCACATAAGACTCAAAAATTTTCCAATAAAATCTACCAGATGAAATAAAAGAATATTGATTTATATATTTTAGTAAATCATTGAAAACTCTTAAGGATTATATGTTATTTTTTCTGAATATAGTGTTCTGATGGAAACCTATTTGGATGAGTCACATCTATTATAGAATATGATTATATGATGCACCTACCTAAGACTGTTTTAAAAAATTGATGTATATTTTAAGGTTTTTAATGTTTGTTTTGAATTAAAACAATAATTACTAAAACATATTCATATGGTTGAAATATAAATTTTAATATATCGGAAATCATGATAAAAAAATAGATATTGTCAAAAATACATCATTGAATATTTAATATTCCATTGAGAATATTACTTCAATAGTTGATGTAAAGATTGATTATGTTGATAATTTCAAGTGATTATTGGTATCTAATGATGTAGATATTGTATAAATGAAATTGAAAAACTTTTTACTCGAATAAGATGTTGTTATGTTTAAGGAAGATAATTTTTGGAATCAGTTGCATAATGAAGAAGTCATAATGTTTAAAGAATAAAATTTAGAGAAAATATTCCTTAGATAGGAAGATGAAATCCTAGAGAAAAAAGAAAAATTATTTAAACTTATGGAGGAAAATAGTTGTAAAACTATATGAAAATGAACCATATACTAAGATGAATCATACAACATTTCAATTAAATATTTTTATTGAGAATAATCTCCAAAATAACGAATAATGATCATTTTTCTAGAAATTTATTATTTTTAAAATTTCAAACAATTTTTTGAATGAATGATAGTTTGATTTTTATTCCATTTATATATTTTATGTATTTTTTTCTAACATAAATTTTATGATCATTGTTTCTATATTATCATTTGGATGAATGATTATCTTTCAAATTTTTCTTATAGAACTACTATTACTAACATTTAAAGAACATTGTTGGGTCTACTAGATCGAATACCCTGCGAGGCGGGGGTAAATAAGGGTATAACATATTACAATTTTATCTCATTTAGATCTTTTTTCGTTCTTAAAAACACTCAATTATCTCTTCCACATGTTGAAATATATGTGTAGATATGAAATCATGCACACGAAACAATGATTTTAACTTGGTTCACCCTCACTGGGCCACGTCCAAGGAGAAAACAATGAAAATGTGTTGATGTAAAATATTTAGTAAGGCTCACTACCAATAATGATTACAATGTTTGTGCTACATCTTCTATTCCCTAGATCACTACATTCCTAAGGGTCACTCTCTATGCCTCATTCTCTAGCTCACTGTCGGTTGAAAGGGTCACCATCTTCCACTTATTTTATTCACTGATCATGAAGGGAATCCACACATAGTTTACGATGTTTTATGTCAATAATTTGTTATGTACATGTAGGTCCCATCATTTTTATTAATTCATGCATTCTAAACTGTTATAATATTCTATGTTGAAGTTCCATTTTCACCTATAAATGAAGTTCACCTTCTCTGGTACTACTGGGAACCAGAAAATACTTTTGAAAAGTGATTTGGAACTCATACAAGATTCCTTGAGCCAATCGTGAACCACCCTCCACTCTAGAAAAAATTAATGTGGGATTTGTTACACAATATAGAACCAATTAATTATAATTTTAAGATATATTTAAAAAATTCATGTGTTTTTGAAGTTATTTTTAAAAGAAATGCATGTAAAGCATAAAAAATTGCAATAACTATAACTCTGCTAATAATATTTTTACTATTTATTGGTCATTATGTTGATTAAAATATATAAATTGGCCCATTAATCGACTATTTTTTATTTTTTCATACTTGCAATTCAAATGGAATAAGTTACTATTTGATAGTAATTTTAATTTTTTTTTACTAAATTAACATTTATATTATTTACTTATTAGCTAAATAATACTTTTCATGGAATTTATTATAAATTTAATATAAAAACATAATGTCTAAAAATTAAATATGAACTATTATTTTGAAAATAATTAATTTATATTCCAAAAAATATATTTATTACCAAACTTATGTAGCTTCTTCCCTACCCAAAATCATTATAAGTGTTAATGGTAAGGAATTTTCCTTTTAGGTCCTTTTAATTATGTAACTTATTATAGTGGTCAATTTATTTAAATTGTATCCCAATAAATCATAAAAATAAACAATAACTTGGTGAATACCAAATTATGTCATGAAATAGGTATTAGAAATTTTTTGGTTCATTAAATAACATTATATTCAATGTTTAATCATTATGTAAGCTTGTTCTTACCTTATTAACTATAATAAGTTTTAATTTTTTCCAATAATAATTATGGTCTGGAAATTAAGTGGAACTTATTAGAAAAAAAATTGAACTAATTAAAAATACATATATCCATTTTTCAAAATTTATTTCAATGATGTTGGTAAAATTTATTTAAAATTAATCTCACAGACACAATGAGATAGTGAGTTTTTATGGAGAAAAGTTGAAGAATTTGAAATGTTTTTTATCAAATTTCAATGTAAAATATGTTCCAATAAAAGAAATTGGATTATTTTATCTAAAATTTATCTATTTAATGTTTTTAAAAAATAAATATTTAATTTAACTGAATAAATAAAAAAGACCAAGAAGCGGTTTTCAGTTAAAAGTTACTATTTTTCAATCTTAATACAAAAATTAAATATTTTAGGAAAATCCTAAAAATTCACCCTCATCTAATTTAGATGTATTAATTAAAAATAATGTTATTTATAATTTAATTAAATTATAAAATTTTCAATTTATTATTATGCTTCCAAGAAGGACATAAAAATTATTTATTTTTTTGAAATATTATTTTTTAGAAACAAATAATATTTTCTGAGAATTATATATTACACTATCAATATGTTTTATCTATAAGAAACCATTAAGAATAATATTTGAAAAGATGTTATTATTATTTATATTAATATGTTGAGAGATTATGATATAACCATCTTGATTAAAATAATAAAATTCTCTTCCGTAGAAACTCATTGTTGCATTTAACACAAGATAATCCTATGTTTCATGTGTCACAAGCATAACATATTGTATCATATAAGAAATTATTAAACATTTTTTTCCTGAAATGGATTAAATAATTTTTTTTTTCAAATATAATTTTTAAAAACTAAAGGTGTAACATTATGACCTGTTAAATGAACTTCTCCCTCCAAATTGGTTTGGGTATTCAAGGTATTAATACATGTATGTTACTTTTATAGAAACCCAAATTATAAAAATAAATACTTAAAATTCCATTAAAAGGGATATTTGGAACCATAATAGTTTCCCAAAGTTACTCATAACTATTTTTCCATTGAGGAGAACATATGTGAAGATTAGTTCATGGAGGAAATGTAAAAATAATAATATAAGGTGTTAATCATAACTAATTACAAGAATGTTGGTGATCTAGATAATGTTAATAGATACAAAAAAATAAAAAAAAATAGTCATGAAAGAGGTCATTTATGTCATCCTAAAAAATGAAAATATGATAATAGTTTATATCAAGACCCATTTTCTAATTTGATTAACTTTAATGAGAAGATATACTTAATTGATTTTAGAAAACTCTAACCCATTATTTCCCCTTGATCAATTTCCACCTCATGTATTATTGCATGAAATGAAGGTGAGTTTTTCATTCCTAAAACATTATCTGGTCATGAGATCCATAAAATGAATGATGGGTCATACTATCTGTGATTATAACAACCAAATAATTAGAACAAATTATCCAATATCCATAAATCATCATGTGGTGAGAATACAATTTATTCTCTAAAAACCTCATATTATTCTTATCATAAAACATTCGATAAGTGGTTAACCTTATAACACTTCTCAAAGATGAATATAATTTTTTTAAAGATGTTCAGTAAATTTCATAGAAACATCTTATAATTAATCCCCTATATAAACTAATGTAGCTCTTCTTTTAAAAAACCCAATATGTGAATACCTTTATAATTAATTCTCTAAACACATGGCAATAAATTGATTTTCTATAAATCCTTATTCATAACATGTATGGTTTCTAATCAAAAATATAATTTCATATATTCCTTAAATTGGAAAATTTAATAAAATTCATCCATGGCAGTAGAATCAAAATTTTCAATAAATAATTTATTAGTAATGTGGTCATAAATACTATCCAATTTAATTTATACATATAATCATATCATTATACATATAAAATATCATTTTCTCATTCTAAGGAACATGTTAAGGGTTATCTTTTATTAATTGAACCATTCCATTAAATCAAATTTCTTTGTAATCTTTATTGTTTAACATATATTTGAATTTCCTTAAAGAAAAACATCTACAAAAAGTACTTATACACTTCATGATTCATAACACATTATCATTTAATTTTATTACATATACACTTTAATCATCTATTCTAGAACATATACACTTCAATTATTCATCTTTATTCTTAAAAAAATACTCATACTCAATCAACATATTTCATAAAAACCCATTCCTGTAATATGAGATTTTTATCATGTAATATGGTCATTCAACCTCAATATAATCATGCATCATATGTTTAATATAAGCATTATTGATAGAACATAAAATACATTTCATATATAGTTAGAAGTCTATTTATCTTAAGTAGAATAACCAATACATGTCTCGCATTCATGGTCCCCTTCATTATAATTCCACCTAGGACATTGATTAGTAGAATTTCCATACATTCTACGTATAAAACATTAAATGATAACTCGTTTACTTATAGTTCATGATATTGAAAATGATTATAATTCATAGGGTCTAAGAAACTTATCAAAGTAGAATGCGAAATAATAATTAAAAATTACTTATATGTTGTCTAAATAATAACAGATAATTATTTAATCTTTGATTCCTTAGGGGTATGCATAGAGACATTTATAGGCATAAATTTAGATATATGCCAGGGGTTATCAATAATTATTTATCATCTTAGTTTCCAATGGTTGAATATACCTTTCATTTGATACCAGTTACTGTGACATAGACTTAACGTTCATGGTTATTAAATAATTTTAGATTAATATTCAGAACATAAAAAAGTTCATTCGAGAGGATTGTAATGGTTTAATGTCATAGGAAACCTTAAAACATGATCTTCATTCTTGGTGAAAGCTCTTAAACATCTACCTTAAAGATCATCAACTTTATTAGTCCAATATAAAACCTTTCTTTATAACCCGGGGAAAGTAAACATATAATTTTGTGAGCTTGAATGATCATAAAGGGTAAATTTTGGAGATATGTTAGAATAGTAAGAGAAAGAGGGTACCAAAACATGGTCGTATCATTAGAATATCATAACATTTTTATGATCATAAACATTAATCATGAAATAAAAATTGGTACCTTAGAAGGCATGAATCATAATTAAAACATTGAAAATGATCCATGAGAGTAAAACATTGACATAAGATATATACCTATGGCATACACATCAAATTATGACATTGTGAAATTTTATAAAAAAAAACTAGTAAAGTAATTTGGTTTATGAAAGGAAATATGTCCCTCACATAAACATATGGATGTGAAACTAGGTCCACACATTATGTTGTGAACATGTAATCTTGGTCATGCATAACATTTTGAACATGTAATCGGGTTTTTTCATAACATTGTGATCATTTTATATGGTTCTTTCATAACATTCAAAACCTGTAATAAGGATCATATATAAAATTATATACATGAAACCATATCCATGAATAATATTTTTAACATGTAATCAGGTTAACACCTCATATTTTGTACATGAAACCAATCTCTTTCATAGCAATATGAACATGTAATCATGTTCATGAAAAACATTATGAACATGCAATTAGGTTCCCTCATAGAATTGTTATCATGTAATCAGTTTCACACATAAACATGTGGACATATGGCCATTTCCATGCATAAAATATGTGACAAGTAATCATGATTACGGATACACTTATAGACATGAAACCTGGTCCATGCATACCATTGTGAACATGTAATCAGGTTCACGCATAACATTTTGAACACATAATGAGGTTCACTCATAATATTGTGAACATATAATAATTTTCTTGAATAATAGTTTGAACACATAATCAGGTTCACACATAACATATATACCAGTGTTTAACCAATCATTTCGCAATACATAATATGGAGATATTAGTCCCAACAATCACATATTTAAAATATAAAAACACATTAAAAAAGATAATAAAGCACTCACCATATCATGAACCATAGAAAAGTTGTTTGATTCAAAATAATAATATCATAATCAGTGAAACGAAATGGGATTCATAATTTTATCATCATATATTCTATGGAAAATTGATATTTTTCATAATCATATATTCATAGAATAACTCATGAAAGTATTTTAGTTTCATAAGATTCTTTTCATGGTATAACTCATGGAAGAGAACAGAGTTTCAAAAGAAAAATTTCATCATAAAAATAATCCATTAAAATAAATAATAATAATTTCTCCCGTGAGTATTTTCCCTAATAAATGATAAAATAAATCAATGGATGTCATCTTAGATGGGTGATAATATTTAGAGATCACTTGGAGAATTTATTAATCAACGTAACCTTTCGTTAAAAATCAGTTTTAATGAATAAAACATATTAAAAATCATTTGAATTTATTTTTTTAAAACATAAAATTTATGCATTAAAATATTTTAAAACATTTCATCAATGGAATAATAATCATAAAAACTCCTAAAATATTAAGAGATTGTAAGACTATACTCTTACCAATTGGTAACATTAAATCAATAACATTATGTGAGAATAAAATTAAATGGTTATTAAAATATAACTAAAACAAGGATATTCATGATATAACATGTAAAATATAAATTATATGCATATCATAAAACAATATTGGGTAATATAACTAAATTTGTCTCAAATAATACAAATTGGGACAAAATTACAATACCGATTTGGTAACTTTTAACTCAAAAGCCATATCAAGAAGGGAAAATGAAATGGATATGAAGATAAACATGTATTTAATGATAATAATAATATAATTCATTCATGGGTAGTATATAATCCACACAAAATAAACATGTGGTGAAAAAATAATCATTTTATCCGAAATTAATGTAATACTAGAAATCCCATTACTACTTTAGTATCTTATGAATATTTTGATCCATGAATAAATAACATCAATTTAAAAATTGGATATATTTAACTAAATCATATTCATGATATAACATGTCATAGGGATTTATATAAACCAATATAAAATAATATGTTCTTAATATATCATATATCTCATAGAAATAAAACAATGATGAGAAAACCTTTTCCTTAAGTCTTGACTTTCTTTGTACATGTTCAAACCTCATCTTATTTGGGTATCTTTTTTTAGTTTTCACCGAATGGTATACATGGATGGATTTATTACCAAAGTTAGTCATATATTATGGAGTTAGAGAAGTGTGGAGAATAATTTCGTAGGTTTTGGATGAGCCAATGTGGCATGATAGGTGGGAGGAAGGGAAAGAGTGAATGCATTTTCATAGAGTATGTGTGGCATTCTTGAAATTTCCAAATGATAAAAACAATTTGAAGGTATCAATTAACTAGAGTGCATAAAAAATGGAATCCTAATGGATTAAAGGTTAATTATTTCATATAAATCACTCCACCAAACAAGAAAAAAATGCATTTTAATAATTGTGTTCTTTAACATCTAAGATTCCCCACATTTATTGTTTTTATTTTTATCAAGGTAATCTGTTTTTGAACCTACGTATTTTGAACCATTTATAACAAATTAAAGTGAGATTTATTAAAAAAAATTAAACCAAATTAATTGTAAATATTATATATTTTTTATCAAATAAATCCCATTCCTGTAAGAAATTAATTTTTGATGAAACCCAAGTAACGTTCATATACACTAATTTTACCCTAACTATGCTATTTTTTACAATTTATGGGACAATATTTTCATTATATAAGATAAAATTTCACATTAATGGACCATGTATTTTATTTATTAACAATTTAAAATCTCATGTAAGTTGATAATATTTTTATTAATTTTATATTATTTAAAAAAATCTCAATAATATTTTAAATTATTAACTAAATAATTCATGCATTGGTATTTCTTATGAATATAGTATTATTATATCACATATAAAAATTAAATAATAATTATTATGATAATAAATAATTTATATTTAAAAAACTATTTATAACCAAACCTATTTATCTTTTTCCCTGCTCGAATGCTTTATAAGTGTTAAAGGCAATGAAGGTTCCTTTTTTACTTTTAATTACATAACTCATTATATTGATAAAATTCATGGAATAGTTTCCCAATAACTCAAAAAAAGAGTTTCAATGGTTTTTAGTGTCTAAATATATCATTAAATGGGTGTTGAAAATGTTTTGGGTCATTTACACACCTTATATTCAATTTTAATTTATTACGTATCTTTATTTATACCTTACACACTATATTTAATTTAAATTATTTTCAAAAATAATTTCAGAAAAAAGATAACTTTATATTGTTAGAACATAATTTGAAATCTTAGTTCAAAATATTATATCAATTCTTTAATAAGAAATTCACATAAGTGGCTAAATTTAATTTAAAATTAATCTCATAGACGCAGCAAGACATCAGCATTTATGGATAAATGTTCAGATGTTTGAATAGTTTTTATATCCAATTTCAATGTTAAAATGATTCTAATGAACAAAATTTGATTAATTTCTGTAAATTCGATCTAATTACTCTTTAAACCCATATTTAGATATTGTTTAAATATATAAATTAATTAGATTAAAATATAGTTTTCAATTAAAATTCAGTATTTTTTATTATTCATCCAGAAATGAAATCTTCAAAAAAATACTTAATATTCACCATAAAATAATTTTGGAATTAATATTTTATAAATAACAGTTATTTTTTCTAATTTAATTTATATATGTATCAAATGATATATTTTATTATTTTTCACTAAAGGAAATAAAAAGTAGTTCTTTTGAGAAAATTGACTTTTTTTGAAAATTTGTTGACACAGACAAAAATTATATATTTCATTTCTAATTATTTTTATATTTATTTATTCATTGTGATATAAATTTTATAAAAATATTACTTATTATATTAATAATTTTAATTGCTATATTATAACTGTCTAGTTTTAAATAATGAAAATCTCTTTCATAGAAACTCAGTGTTGTGTGTAATGAAATATGAGCATATATAGTGTTTAGAAAAGAATTATATGATCATAAAATATAATTTCATTTTAAAATTATTTTTCATTAAATTAAATACATAAGATAAATTAAATTCATTTGAAAATAACTTCATTAAAAATCAAGGTGTGGCATACGCCGTACCTGCACGGTATGTTATCACAACCGCTATGGAATGTAATGAAAAAAAGATATTTATGATAATGTTACTCTATGTGTATAATTATGTTATAAATATCATATATATACTTTTTATCCATAATCATAGTCATTATTGATATGTTCTATTGTAAAATGGTTCACATGGGTTTTCAAGGTAGTAGTCCGTCAAACACATGCGATATATTATCATTACCCATTTGAGGGAATAAGAGTTAGATATAAGTTATTTACTTACAAAAATAATTAAAAATATATTTTAGATACTGGAGTTATTATATATGAATAAATTAAAAGTAATTTAAGAAGTTTCATGAATAAATACAAAAAAATCATAGTTGAGATTTATACCTTTTCTCCGATAACCTCATTTTGATTATACCTAATGTATTCATATAATGGACTTATGAAACAAAACGCTTCTAGGATGTTGGGATATAACATACTAACTTATTTTTTATGCTTTTAAAATATCATGTAGGGTTTTATTGTGTGAATGATAGAGGATAGTGGGTGTCTATTTAAATGTGAGTTTAGTAGAATGCATTTAATTATTTAAAACACAAAGTTTTACCATTGTTTTTCACTTTCCAAAAGTGCAAAAAATTATTATTATAATGAATTCCAAATTATTGGGCTGAAATAATTCCATAAAGTTTTTTAAACAATTTTATATTCATTTTACAAATATAATTTTTTTACTTTAACCCCCCATTAAGCAAATTTTTTAACATAACCCCAGAAAAAAAAAATTATTTATTTTTTATATTCATAATGGAAAAATATTATTTTCAAATTATTGTTAATATAATAAACTATCATTCCAAATTATAAATAAATATTTACAAATTCAATTCATATATATGGAAAATTTTATTTTAAAATTCAACTTGCATACGTGATGAGATAACCAATTTTGAAAGGGAAAATATTCAAACGTTTTCAACACTTTCATATAAATATTCAACCAAAAAATGATTCTATAGAAATGAAGTACATTAATTTTTAAAAAATTGATATAATATTACATTAAAAACTATTATAAAAATATTTAACGTTATAAATAAAATGAAATTATAACTTTTAATAAAACTTTTATAATTTTTATGTTCATAAAAAATGATACATATCAAAAAAATCATAAATATTCACCCAAAGATAATTTTTATATTCTTATTTGAAAAATTTAGATCATTATATGAAATTATTTTTATATAATAGGTAAAAATTTAGAATAAATTATGTATGAATTGTGTGACTAACTCACATTTTAGAAAAAATACATGTTTTCAGAATATATTTTCTAATCATTCAAATAATTCTTATTTTTTATTTTTAATCAGTGAATAAAAAATGTATGAATGTTGGATATATATTTTTCATATTATAGTTATTATTATTTATGCCCAAAAATGCTATGGTGAGGGTAAAATTTTAATTTTAATATAATATTTTAATAGAATGCCATGTTTAATTTAAACCTAGCCTTGCTTCCATAACAAGATATAAACAAAATTAAAATCATTTAATTTTAAATATATAGTCACATCCTAAACTATTAAAAAACATAAAAAATAATTCATTATCATCCTATAAATCATTCAAATATACATTTTAAAAAAACGAGTAAAACATTTTCAAATATTGGTATATCCCATTCTGTTAAAAGTAAATTATCAAAAATATATATTCCCCAAAAAAAGGGATTTGAGTTTTTTATTAATAAAATATTGAATATTATAATAGAATTAAAATATTAAATTAATGGTTATATATCAAGGATAATTCATTCAAATCATATATGTTAATAAGGAATTTTTTTTTTCTAATGATATTCAATTCATTTGGAAATGGATTCCTTTTGAAATCCGTTATACAAAGATATGACAGTATATATTATAATTCAGTCATTTACAAATAAATAAATAAATATAACAAATTTAAGAATAGGTAAATGGGTGAAATAATTTTTCGTTATTAATAATTAAAAAATTTACAATTATTTTTATAACTTATCGTGTCTCATTCCTCAAGTCTTAATCATATCTTATGTTCTTTATCATCATCTTTTTTTTATAACCATCATTAATTTACACTGAAAAACCTCAATCAATGGTTTGAAACGAAACCCATGTCCTATAAAATATATCGATGGATTCTAGGAAGTTATTTGGGGAGGGACTGGTCTATCTAGAGTGATTAGTTTTTTCATGAAAATAGAAAAGGAGGTTCCCTTTTTATATGTGAGGGAATAAGAATTCATAGAATTTCCAAAGTGTTAAATTAATATAAATTAATCTTCTTGATCAAGTCGCTAAAATTTAATATAATTTTATGAATGGTGATTATTTTTTTATATACTCTTGTGAAATTAAATTTCACCATGTTTAGATTGTTTTTTAACCATTTTCTGTTTATTTTATCTCATATATCCCCCGTTGGAAAATTACCACAATATAATAGTTTTTAACTATTTCAGGGCTAATAAAGTTAGTATAATGGTATAAATTACCCATATGTTGGACATGGTTGATATTTTCATCAATATAAAATTTACTAAATTGATATCATATTTTTATGAATTTTAAATCATTGAAAAAAATATTGATTGTTAAAATTTATAATCAATATCAATTTTGGAACAATTTATTGAATTTAACATTGTAATAAATTTTAAAATAGATGAATTTGATTCAAACACATTAAAATACACCAAAAATGTTATATTTTTTTATATTATTATACAGAGAATATAAGATATAAAAAATATTACTTATATATTATTTCAAAAAAAATTATTTTAGTTTTCTACTAGTTTCACAAGAACATAGTCAACGTTGAGTGATAATTTAATGTAATTATTTAGAAAATAAAAAATAAAAAATAAATTACCATGATATAAAATTATATATATGTATATATGTACAACAAAATATATGATTTATTATCCTTATCAAAAAATATAATATACATTAAGAGTAAGAGCATGACATTTTTTACACTAGGAATTACTTAAATTTTATATATGTAGAAATAAAAAATTTGTGAAACTGTTACCATATTTATAAATTCTGGATGATTATAGATATAATATAAGCATCATCGGAATTAATGTCTTGTTTTTTAATTACTTTTAATCCATATATCAATAGTATAACCTTAATTAACTAATTTTAACATTACTATGAAAACAAAAAATTACAATGGTTACCAGTCATATTAACCAAAAATAAAAAGGAAATATTTTCCAAAATATTGACCACAAAATATTTAATATATAATCAATTTATAAAGATTCAATTTGTTTAAGTGAATGAATTTAATTTTAAACACAATAGAAAAATGAAATTAAAAATAATGTGTAAGAAAAATTCATTTTACCTATAAATATATTTTTATTCAAAATTCATGTATAAAATGAATTATAAAGACCAAAATTGGATTATAATTAACAAATAAAAAAGAAATGAAATTTTGAAAATAAACCAATATAGAAATATATTACGTTAATACTTAAAATAAAAATATAGATTCTAATTCAAATTAATATTATACACTATTTAGTGAAAAATAAACCATTTCAGGTAATTATCTAAATTTCATGACGAATAATTTTTAACATGATGAATTTCACAATGAATTTAAATTAATAAATTTAAACTTTATAATTTTTATGTAATTATTTCAAACAAGTATTTTATATTATATATTATATTTCATGAAAACTGAAATTTCTTGTTCATAACTAATTTTTCTTTTGATTAAAACATTTGATAATATCCTTGAAAATGAATCTAACTCTAAAAACTCTTATTAATGAATATTAACTTACATGAATTTTTTTATTCCTACATTATCTGGGATGTTAACTTCTTTCACCTTTTATAAATTACACCATTGAAATTTTGTTTATTTTTAATTAATTGGGTATATCTTACCCTCATACCAATTTAATATTCCCATGTCGTTTATTCAATCATATACCTTGTAAAAATTTTCAAAACCTAGTTAATAACATTATATCATAATAATTTATCTCTTTGGTCAAGAATCAATACATTTTCTTTCACTTAAGATGTATTCTCTTCCAATGGAATTAATTATGTTCCCAAATCATGAGATTCATCACTAAAATGTTATCATTGTAATTAAATAAGAAATAATCCATGTACTGAGGATAAACAAAGAGCAAGGGACATTATATAAGAAATTGATCAAGTCTAATGAGACACAAACATAGTAGTCCAGTTGAAATTTTATTTTTATCATTTTTATACTTTGTTCTAAAAATCCCAACCCACTCATCATAAGATGTTTAAATAACATTATATTTCATAATATTTAGAAATTTATTTTATAAAAAAATTATTCTACCAAACATAGAAATACTTATTAAATAAGTGAATATAAACTATTCATTCTAATATAATCGATGAGAGTGAAAGAAATCTTGTCTATATGATAGATATATATCTAGTCAATTGGATTGAAAAAAGACTCATCTATAAAAATAACCAATTTCTAGTCCATTGAATTAAGAAAAATCTATTATATCGATATGTTGATATTAAATATATCCATATGATGATTTCTAATCTATTAGTATGACTATATCCAGTCTAGCAGTGTGACGATATTTAATATATCTATATGAATATTTTTTGTTTTTACTATTATGATAGTTTCTCTTTTTGAATAACTATATTCAATACATCAATGTGTTTGATTTTTAATCCATAAAAATGAAATGTCTTATTTCAGAAGAATAATAAGTTTATAATCAGAGTTAAAATTATTATTAAATTTCAAAATACCCTGAAATTCAATTTTAATGGTGATATTATAAAAATATCATATGAAGATATAATTTTTTGTGTTTACAAACAGATAACGCATGTTTTTTATTGCAAAAAACTATGATAAGAATAAAAACATGACTATTAGAGGGAAAACTATAAATATAACTAAATTTGAGGATCATGGAGCTATTTTTTTCTAAATCAACCAATATAGAATTTATATCTTCCTTAATTTCTAGTTACATTTAATTTTTAATGTTATTAGAGATATTTTGTTCTTAGGATTATTTATGTATTATTATAAAATACATAAAATACTTTTTTATTTTTATTCATTGTCTCATTGAGGTTTCATTATAAGGATTCTTGGGATATGAAGATAGTTTGATCAGATCAGAACTGGTCAAGAAATTTTCGGGATAGGATCACAGATAAGATTCTGATCATAGCATTCGTGGTATTTCTACTGAACAAAGATACACCTCACAATCTATTTTATGCATTTGATATATTAGGTTAATTTTATTTGATTCCATTACCATTAAGGATAAAAAAATTTAATTATTATTATATTGTTTCTATTAGTAATTTATATGACATTATAAAGTTGTTTTTTCTTATTTTAAATTTTATATGATTCCAATATGAGTTTTTTTAAATACTATTTTGGTAAATGTATATTTGAATAAATTTATTGTGAACACTAATTTTTATACATGTAACTCAAATTATTGGATTTATACTGATACTAGAAAACATATTAAGGATATTTTGGTATTAATTAGATTAAAATTTTAGAAGTACAGTTCACCCAACATTTAGTCATCTTAAACTCTTACAATAAAAAAATTTGTATAAGAGTATGTTATACTGATTTAAATTCTAGATTTTAGTTCTCGTATATACTAAATGATTAAATGTTTATGTAACTTCTTTTATAAACTTTTTGTTATATACTTTTATTAAAGTGTAATTTTAATTAGTGAAGGTGTTTTATTACAATAGTATGTAAGGTTTAAATGTTTGTAATCTCAAAAATCTAATTCCTATTAAACTACAAATATTATATGTTCATTATAGTTAGTATTGGATAAAAAATTAAATATACATGTTATTAATATAGGTGTTTAATTTTTTTAATGTTTAATGGTAACTACATGATACATGACAAGGAAGTTTCTACCATTACTAATCACAAAAAACATGAAAATCATTTTAAATAACATGATTGAAAAAATATTTTATTATATTTTACTATGAACATATATAATAAAATTTCATATTTTTATGCTAAAAATAGTATGTTTAATAACTTGTTCATAACTCATTTTGGATGTTCTATTGTTTTTGAAATTAGAAGAAAAATTCATCATGATTATTAGCAAGAATTCTATATTATTTGTAGTGAATCTTTTTCAATGATGGATAAAATTTCCATTACTATTTTAAACACTTTTTAATAACATGGAGATGATGATCTTGTAGTTAATATATTATTTGAAATTAATATTGAGAAAATTAATGCATAATAGGATTATTATATTTTTTTGGTTCGTACTATAATAATTAGACATCTGAATGCAGATGATTTGATTGGCACTCTTATATTATACGAGGGAATATTTAAAATAGATATAGCATAATTAAACGAAAAAAGGAATGTTGGATTTTTGTTCCCTATAACATATAATATTTTGAGTTATTTTTATTCTACCAAAAAATAGATTCCTTATATGAAGTCGAATTTTATAGTTTATTCATATTTTAGTTCATCAGAACAATATTGAAATTATTTATCTAATATTACAAATATGGTGAAAAAGATAATTGGAATGAAGAATTTGAAATGTATATAAGAGAAATCACATGGAAATAAGTGATAATAAATATTAATTATATGTTATTATTTTTAATGAAAATTTTATGGACACATAACATTATAATAAACTAAGTTTAAATTAAATGATGAGAAGGACCAAAATTTAGAAAGGAATTCAAAAAGGTACAACAAGAAAAATAAATAAGAATATTCTCAAAGATTCAGACATATAGAGGGCTAGTAGAAGACATATAAATTTTTATAATTAAATATATAAAAGAGGTTAATATTGAAAGAATATCAAAATTTATGATAATTTTTTGATGATCAATAAGACGATCATAGAAGACGTATCTATTGAATCTCTAAAAAATCCTACTCTAAATTATAAATACCCTTAGAGTTATTAAGATAATATAAAATCCAATACATTCTATGTATATTTATATATATATATATAAAGAAAATAATTATTTACATGTTTTTTAATATGTTTCTTGATTTTCAAAATTATAAAATATCATGATTGAAAGATTATCGAAATTCTTGATGTTTATGAAAAACATGATAAAATTTTTAAGGAATATTAACTATTAATAATAAAATATCAGATTATTGAAAAGATCAAGATAAATCTAATTTTGAGAAAAAATATTTCTCAAAAGAAATAGATATATATAATTCATCAAAAACTAGTTTTCCAGATGATTTGTAAAAACATTATTTAAATATATCTACTGTACAAGAAATGAATATTTTTGTAAAACAATAATTCTTTAATTTTTAGTCTAAAAAATAACTATTAAAATTTTTCCAATGGTTAGAGAAAAAATTTATACATTTTATAAACAAATTATACATCATCATGATGTATTTGGAATGGGTTTTCTAATAATTTTTTTTTAAAAAAAAAATTATTAAATTGTTTTGAAAGGTTCTCTATATTATACTATTTTTCAAAGTGTTGGTCACTAGAAAAATAAATGTTAACATAATAAATTTCAATACATAGGATATAATAAGAACTAAAATTAAAAAAATAACATTTATTCAGGATGATAATGTTCGAAAAATGTGGCTTACAAAAAATTTACATTCTAATAATATTTTTCCCGTTCTAGAATGGGTTATGAAATACTAATCTTTGTATTTTTTGGAAAATAATAAATGTACTGAAAAAAATATTGTATATGTATAGTGGTTTCTATATAAATTTGACAAAAAACAATGATTTCATGAAGAATATTAAAAAACTAAATTCAATAAATATACATTGGTTGCAAATTCTCAAGGTAAAGACATCATAATATGCAACATTACAGTTCTTGGAAAATATTTATTTATGAATGTATTATTTTTTGTATGACCTATGAACATCATTGTTATCTTAAGTAAATTATGTGATTAAGGATATATTCTAATCATAAAAAAGGGGAAATGTATTGTTCATAGTTCAATAGATGAATTAATTCATTCATCCAATCAGAATGAGAATTTATACACACTAAACTTAAACAATATTAGGATTCATGATCTACAACATCTTAGTTCTACAAAATAACAATATTAGTATTGAAATAGATTATTTAGAAACTATAATTCTATAATATTAGGTACACAATCTATGAATGTGATAGTTAATGGTATAAAAGAACATAATTTGTATACTTCAAAATGATATTATCCTTGTCAATTTAGAATGAAAAACAAGTCATCTTTTAAATATATTTGTGAAGCCTCAACATATTATTATTTTCAATTAGTGAACAAGGGATTTCTTGTAACTATAAAAAATGGTAGTATCAGTGGAAAATATAATGCATATGATTTTTATTATTACACAAGATATACATGGGGCTATTTTCATAAAACAATATTAAAGCCAATTTTGATTTTAATACTTTTATATCCCGAGTTAAAAATTAGAAAAATATAATATTGATAACAATTCATAGTTATCATGGTGAAAATTTTTAAAATTATTATTTTTAAAAAAAATTAAATAAAAAATGTATAATAAATTATTCTTTGACTCACATAACTCTACAACCAAATAAAGTAGACTAATTGAGATATATAATTCGTCAAGAGATTACTAGAACATTAAAGAGTGAGTACAGAGGTGCTAGACATTTTTTTGTGGAATAATTTAGCACATCATGTTATACTATAAATCTAGTTTTGATAAGACCTATTACTTATAAATATTTATATGATTTTTGTACTATATTGAAACAAAAATGATCTAACTTCAATGTTTTTTGATGAATCAAATTCATTTTAAACACTAATTACATGATATATAAGTTTTCTCAATATTCCAATGAAGGAATAATTTTATGTTGTTCTACAATATTTGAGTGTTATATTGTCTTCAATAAAAACACATGCACTATTAAGGATATAAGACATGATACATTTTATGAATATAATGTTTTTTTTCAAAAACCTCAACCCATATATTTAGATTTTATTTCAAAAGATAACATTAAACCAATGTTGGAATATTCATCTCATTAGATAATGATAGAAGAAATTTATTTTGTGATGTTCAAACTCACTAATATTTTCCTCATGTTCTTGATGAAAAGTGTTTTCATATCAAAGGAATCAGTTGATAGTTAGGAATCATCCTAATGCTAACATTATTGGTCAAATAGATCAACATGTTAAAAAATATGTTATTTAATAAATGAAATATAATTTTTTTTTATTTTCATCCTAATTAGAACCTAAATATTCTAATAAAGTATGATGTGGTGAATATTTGATAAAAGAAATAAACAATGAAATCAATAAATTTTATCGGAATCAAGTTTGTAAATTTATTGAAAGGCCTAAAGATACTTCTATAATTAGAATAAAATGGGTTTTCTAGAATGAGTGTGATGAAAGTGGAATTATTGTATGAAAAACTCCAGAAATATTAGTACATCATATAATCAACAAGGGAGAATAAATTAAGATGAAAAATATTCTATAGTATAAATACATGAATTTGTTCACAAACATCTAGCTTATATATAATTAATTAATTTCAAAATATATATAACAAATATAAAGTGTGTATTTATTTACAGGGATGTTAAAGAGGTATTTTATGTTGAACAACAAACTAATATTGAAAATAAAAAATACGTATTCATTTTTTAAATCACAGTATTGATAATTTTAGACATAATCATTACTATAGATTGTGCGGTTCTAGGATAACTATATTTGTTTATAAAAAAACATTGTTGATGGAGTTGGGGATCCAGCACATTGTTAATTTGTTTTACTAAAAACATCATCATTGTTTAAATTTATGTAGAAAAAATTATATTTGGCTCAAATAAAGAATGATTAATGGGTCCCCTTGTAGATCCTAAAAAATATAGGATTGAGTTCAATTATAAAAGAACATACCTATCATTAGGTTTTTCAAATATCTCAAAAACCCAAATGAAATTTTATATCTCAACATTAGAATATAAAATATCATCTTAGGAAATTAGGATACGAAATTACTAAATGTATTAGTACTTGAATTTTAACTTTAAATAAAATATATATAAATGAGTCTAGTAAAAAAGTTGATCAAATTATATTAAAAGGATTGATATGATGTTTATGATACTTAATATCTAATCATCAAAATTTTATGTTTTCTGTATTCTTGTGTTCCATATATAATGAAAATACAAAATTGACACATCAAAAATATATAAAGAGAGTATTTCATTATCTTATTGGAACTATATATTTCGGCTTTTTTTACCCGTCTTGAAATTATTATTTTTTCAAACGATGACTTTGGTGGATGTTAAATAAATAAAAATATTATATCATAAACATATTATTTCATAAGAGAATATTTTTTGTCTTTCCCTGGTAAGAAACAATAGTCAATATCATGTTTCAAGGATTTATTAAAATAATTTACATGTTTTTGTGCTCAAATGTTTTGTATGTAACACCCTGAAAAAAACAATGCAATGTGTTTTAGTAAATCTCAAATTCTCTTCAATAACACAAAGTCTATTTATTGAAATAAAAACCAACCAAATCAATCAACAAAAAAGTATGTAGATTTAATACATATTTTCCTTCATGATCACTAACCAAATGAGATATGATTTTAGGCTTCATTAGAACACAATAACAAGTTGATGATATTTTTACTAAACCAATTATCTCAAAATGGTTTGAATATATAAAATAGATTATTGTAATGAATGATCTCAAATGATCAGTCATATATAAACCATGTTTACTAATCTTATTGAATTAAAAAAAATCTTTTTCAAATGCTGTTTGGACATATATTATTTTGTTTTATGAAAACCTAATTTTCAAAACACCATCATTTTTATTAAAAAGTTGATTCCAAATAATATTTAGTTTTTTTAAAATTTATGAATTTATATAAATCAACTTTTTTAAAATACAGAATTCATGAATATTATGACACGAAAATGTAAAAAATTACAATAAAAAATATTATTCTTTTTTTAAAAATAGTCTTTCAAAAACTAAGAATAATACTTCACTGAAATAAACTTTATGAAAAAATTCTTATTTTTACTCAAAAATAAAATATCTAATATTCAATATTTAATGTTTCTAATTAAACTATTATTTTGGTTGTGTTTTTTTTAGTATTTTATTAGTTATAAAAAATTAAACAAATAAAAATTCTTAAAGTAATAGAAAATCCCAGGTTTAATAATTATTTTCAAAAAACATTTAGAACACAAGAATTTTATTACAAATATTTCAAGATAATTTTTGAACATCAGATCATTTATTGATTTTTAATTTTGACTATTAGATCATTATAATTTAAACTATCACTCTTTACTTGTATATAAAGCATTTCATCACAATATCCTCCATTATTTTATAACATAGTTGATGACTCTTAGATCTAAAATTCCTCAACCATCATTTATCCATTATATGATATGATTTTAATAGTCCATTTAATATTCCTAACATATTTTGAGTTTCTATAGGATCTTAACTATAGAATACATTAATTGTCTTTTGAAGTGCATACTATTATAGCTGAAGTTGTATGTAAATAATGATTTTATTCTGAAATAAATAATGCATTTTTAGGGATGTAAAGAATGTATGTGTATAGATGGAAATCTCTGATCTATACTATCCAAATATATATACATAGTATTACACATTAGTTGAAATTATGAATGAGGATTAATTAAATGTTATTATGTTTAATCCTTTTTATGATTTTTGTAAATCTAGCATCTAAAAATAATCTGACCATATTGATGTCTCACTGGAGGTAGAATTATATTTATTAAGCTAGAAGGTATTGTATAATATTGGATGTTTTAAAAATTTAACAGCGTAATATTAATTTATTAATTATTTTGATAAGTTTAGAAATTTATCTAATTTGAATCAGGCTTTATTGGTGACTTAATTATGGATGATATGATATTTAATACCATTTAAGGGTGACCTGTATACAATGAATGTTTTTGTAAGATTTGTTCTAAATTTCATGATGGACATGATGGAAATTAATTTAATAAAATATGGTTTTATATTATTTTGGGTGATAATGAAAGTATAGATGATGTTATAAATTCTTCAATTCACCTAATTTATAAATAAATTTTTGATAAATTGTTTTTTCAATGATGCGGATTAAAAAATATTTTTATTCTACGAGGTAGAATGATTAATTAATTAATGAGGAAACAGTTTCAAGGATGAAACTTGTTTATCTAAAATAACTCGATATTTTTGTGGATAAATCAAACTATGGTACATCTGAAGTTCATGTTCAGCAAATGAATGAAATAGTTTAAGAGAAAAGGAAAATTGATTCATCTCAACTAAATCTGGAAAAGAAATGAAACTGACATATGAAGTATATAATGAATTGATGAAAATAAAAGTGAAAATAATATTAGAGAAAATTGTTTTGATTTTATATGGCTTATTTTGTAGCTTTTCATAATTATGAAGTCATAAAGGATTTAAAAACAAAGTGAAAACAAAAAAATAATTTATGAAACTAAAATAGTTGATCTATTTATGAAAGGTGTTGGATGGGAACATTGAGATCATCCTATGAATGATTCGTATGAATAAAGTGTTCATTCAATATCCCCTTTATCATTACATCAACAAATATATAATTCCATTTTTATTCATCAATCGGTTCCTATAAATGAACTTGTTGAGACATATAATGTTCATGTTGTTATTGAGTAATGTGAAGGAAATTTATTTGATGTTGAAAAAGTAGTTTAAGAATCCTTTTTGAGGTTAAGAATGTTATGATACATGGTGGGAAAAAAGATTCTATAAGTGAATATAGGTTGTTAAGATAGATTAAAGAAGAAATAGAATAATATTACATATAAAAATATTCAAAATATATAGAATAATAATTATATTAAAAGATTTATAATGGAACATCATCGATTGATACTAAATCAGAAAAGGATATTGATATTATTGATTTAGTGAAATAAGAGAGTTCTGAAAGATAAATTAAAATTAAATTACTATATTCTATTGTATTAGATCGAGTAGAAACTCATAAGAAAAGATAATCCAAGGATCTATCATAATCTTGTAAAATGAAAGAAAAATTAAAAAGGAAGTTGTATGTTGATGTTGAACCACCGAGACAAAAACATTATGATGTCACATTATAATAAAAAAATTAGCAGTCAAATCGATCAGATCAGATAATGGAATATTTATTTATATATTTTAGTGAATCGTTGAATAATTTTAAGGATTATTTTTTATTTTTACTGAATATAGTGTCCAAATGAAATCTTATTTTGAGGAGGTACATGTCTTAGAGATGTAGGATTCTCCAAAGCACATAACTAAGACTTTTTTAAAAAATGATATATATTTTAAGGTTTTTAATTTTGATTTGAAATATGAAAGAATAATAGATACAATATAATAATATTATTGAAATATATATTAAGAGATATAGAAAATAAAGAAAAAATTGATAGAGTTGAAATAAATCATTGAAAATTTAATATTCCATCGACAATATGTCTTAAAAATTTGATGTAATGATTTGTTCAGTTGAGAATTTAAAGTGATTATTGGTATCTGATGATGTAGATATTGAATAAATGAAACAGAAAGACTTGTTACTCGAAAAATATGTTCTTATGTTTGAGGAAGATAATGTTGTGAATTAGTTTCAGATAGAATAAGTAATAAATTTGAAATAATAAAACTCAGAGAAAATATTCCTTAGATATGAAGATGAAATCCTAGAAAAAGAAGTAAAATTATATAAACTTATAGAGGAAAATATTTTTAAACATTAGGAAAACTAACCATATACTAATATTAATCTATAAGTGTTTCAATTGAAGAATTTTATTGTGAATAATCACCAAAAGAAAGAATAATTTTTATCTTTTCTAAAAATTTGATATTTTTAAATGTTCAACCAATTTTCTTAAATGAATGATAGTTTTATTTTTATTCTATTTATATATTTTATTTATTTTTTATATAATTAATTTGATGAATTTTCATTCTATATTGTCTTTTTTATAAGCGGTTATCTTTCAAAAATTCTTTTTATAGAACTATTATTACTAACATTTAAGGAACATTGTTGTGTCCATTAGATCGAATAACCTAGGGGGTGAATCCAGGTATAACAGAATAAACAATCTCCCATTCCGATCTTGTTTTTTTGTTAGACAAAACTCAATTCCATCTTACTCCCATAAAAATTTATGAATTTATATGAAATCATTCACATGAAACATCAATATTTACTTGTTTCACCTTCACTGGGCCACATTGAAGGAGTATACAACGACAATGTATTGATGTAAAAATTTTACAAAGGCTCACTGCCAATAATGAGTTCAATCTTTAGGAAAGATATTATATGCCCTATCTATCTACCTTTATAAGGTTTAGGATCTTCTCACTACATTCTTAAGGATTACACCCTATGACTCTTTCTTTAGATCATTTTTTGTGGAAAGGGTCACCGACTTCCTCTTCTTTTGTTCACTCCCCTTTAAGGGAATCCACACACAGTTTATGGACTTTTAGATCAATCACAATTAATGGACATGTTGGTCCCATCATTTTCTTGATTTCCTGTATCCTAAACAATAAGTACATGCTCTGTTGAAGTTCCATTTTCACTCGTAGATGAATTTTACCTTCTTAGGTACTTCTGGGTAGAGGAAAATACGTTCGTAAACTGATTCAAAGAACTCACAAGATTCCTTGTGCAAATAGAGAACCACATTCCTCTCCCATGTATTGAGTACAGGGTTTGGTATGCGGGACACCTTCTTTGCATACCGCCTCCAATGTTGTGAAACACCACCTATCTGCAAACATTTCTCTATTCAAAGAATTCCTTCTATTCCATGTACCGGAGATCCCCCTCCACGTACAACATACATAACTCTCCCTCTCACATACTGGAGATTCCTCCTCCGCATACTGAGTCAACTCCTTCTACGTACCAGACATCCTCCTCTGAGAACCATAATTCCATTGTGGTTGAATAAACCCTTCCAACACATTCATTATGAAGCACTTTTGGATTGCCGAATTCCCGGATCAAAATATGAATTCTGATGACGTTTAATCTCCCCAATAATTAGTGGGATTAACTATTCATATATAAACACGGATATATATATAATATTCTAATAAAATATTTATAAAATCTTCATTCCAGACTCAATCGCATCCCGATCCTCATGCCGTCGTGAACCACAAGCCACCCGCAAACCGTTTTTCATACATGATCTTCATACCTAATTTTCTCCCATGTGATCGATCTCCTTTTCCAACTTCATTCCATCTCCATACCATACCTCCTTCCACCACAAACTTTTTTTCCATTCACAAACCGCTCTGTCATACCATCCATATAGCTCAGCGTACAGTTCCCAGAACATGGTATGCGACCCGTGAATTATGGTATGTGGGTCTCATCCGTTTCCAGTTTCCATCAAATAGTTTCATATCGTTCATTCCAATTAATAAATCCATCATTTTCCTATATCAAACTCTCAATTCTGACGGCCCAAAAATTGGTAAACACTGGGAAACTGTGTCACGTTGAAAAACTGTCATCGACAAACACCAACCAGACTTACTTGTGGTCATATGGATTTGTCAATAATCACAACCACACCCAAAACATACTGGGAAGACTCCTTGAGGTATTTATTCCCAATAATATCCTCCTTTGTGGATGTTTACAACCCCCCTCATAACCTTGCTTTCACATTTTGATAGCTAATTAAACAATCTTCAACCTTCAACCACCATTCACATAATGCGATTAAGATATCAATCAAGGATTTACTCAACACATACTATAATCCCACAAGATCCATGCTCTGTATGAGAAACAAGTGTAGTATGAAAATTTCATAAATGAATCGCTTAATTTCTGACACTAATCGTTGATTCCATAATAATACCAATAACCTTCTTATCATTATGAACCTCAACTATAAAGATATATAATCATTGATTGATCACTTAGCATCATCAGATTTAACGATCCCCATAAGTTATAGCTCCTCCAATTCCTTTATCTCAACTTCCACTGCCCCAATCACGCTGATCCACTTAGAATATTCTCCTCGTGTATTTTCTAACCTTATAATAGTCATTATTTTTTCACTTTTTCAACAAACCCAAAGGGCACTTCATGTTTGTATGCGACATGTTAAATAACACATATCAGCGCATTAGTGGAAGACACATCATACCTTGAGGAGAAGGGGTCCCACATCCATACTATTTCAAGTACAAGAAGTCGACTGAACACCTAGAGCGAATCAGTGCCTTTGAAATTCATCTCTGGGTAAGGCCTTTGTAAGAATATCGTCAACATGATGTTCTATAGTCACATACTCTATGTTCAAAATACCTTACTCTACATTCTAATAAATTAAATGATATTTGATTTCAATGTGATTTGTCATTGGGTGATGGACTGGATTTATGCTCAGATTTATAGAACATGAATCATCACAATGGATTCCAATTAGATATTTCACTTCAGTTATCTTATGTTCAAGTTGCTTATTCATCCACAATAGCTGTGTGGAATCTTGAGTAGCCATAATGTATTCAGATTATTTGGCGCTCAATTAAATTCAATGTTGTTTCTTTCTTAACCAATAAACCCATAACCCTCTAAGATAAATTTCACCTCATGACGCAGATTTCCTATAATCTACTAAACTAACCGAATATTTATTTGTATATCCCAATAACTCTGGATGAGATTTTTCATTATACATTACTAAAATATCCATTGTTCCGTTGATATACTAAAAAATTATCATTACTGTAATCTTTTGGCTATCCATGGGATTGCTTTGATGCTTTGCTGACTGGCATGGGGAAAATGAAATATCAGGCTTTTTTAATGTTAGGTACAACATGCATCCCATGATTTTCCTATATATTCCCTGATATTAATTTCCCTACCTTTATCATCCCGTGAAAATTTCAACCGGGTAACAACCAGAGTCTTCATTCATTTTGAATTATCCATTACAAATCATCTCAAAAACATCTTGGAATATTTATATTGAGATATTAAAGTGACATTCATTAAATCACCTATTAACTATGAAAAAATGTTATCTCCCCATTCTTCATCACTTCAAACTCTCTTTTCGTGAATTTAGAAAACTACATGCATTGTGATTCATCTAATCTACCAAATATTATGTCATCGACATAAACCAGCACCATCATTCTCTGAATTCTTCGATTGTTGAAATATACATTTTAATAAACTACAGCACATGGGAAAACGAATTTCATTAGAAACTAACCATTATTTGAATACCATGTTCTTAGTGCTTGGTTAAAGCAATATAAAGCCTTCTTTAGCTGAAAACCATTGTTCTCGTCATCAGGAACAAGAAAACCATCTTGTTTCCCAATATAAACTTCTTCTTCTAGAACTCCATTCAGAAATGCTGACATGACATCCATTTGGAAAACCATAAACATTATTTTCACTGATAGAACCAGGAATAATCCGATTGACTCCAGCCTTGAAATGAGTGAAAATGTCTCATGAACATCTATACCCTCTATATGGGATGTCCCATTTCACACCAGTCATGATTTGTTTCAAATTAAAACTCCATATTCAATCATTTTGATGGGAAATACCTACATTGTCTCAATAATATACTTGTTTTAAAGTCTCGAAAAAGATTCCCATGTATGATTCTTCTCAATTCTTTCAAGATCATCATTAATTTCCTGAACTCAATTAAAATCTTCAGCTACTTCACTAATTCTTTTATGCTCCACTTATGATATATATGAGGCTTTTCATAGAGACTTTGTCCTTTTTATCCATACTGGTGCTTTCTGATCACCAATTATGTTATGCCTATCAATTTCATCCCTTCTTGTCGGTCTTTGGGAAGACACTGGTTTTTTCTCATCATCTGATCCTTCTACAGAATCAACATATGAATCTGGTGCATCTCTTAATCAGTTCATCTCTTCATTGCTATCCTCCTATGTTTGATAATGTATTTTCTGACGACTCTGTTCATTTTATACTATAGTCACATCATGACACTCAACTATCTTTTCTAGCCTCTTATTGATTAATTTATATACATTTCATTTCATTTAGTAGCAATGAAATATCCCTTCATCCCCACGGGATTAAAATTTCCAATGTTTCTCCTTATTGATAATGAAAAATTTACTTATTAATATTAGATTGTTATTCTATGTTGGCTTCTTTTCATAACATAAATCAGATGGAAACTTCTCATATTTTGGACAAAGTAAAGATATCTTTTATGTGTATACTGATATAATTACTATTTATTTCCAAAAAATTTCCAAATGGACCTTTTCAATGAGAATTGTTTCTAGCCATATTGTTAAAAATTTGATTTCTTCTCACAATTAATTCATTTTGTTGCGGAGTTCTTACTAATGAATCTTGTTGTCTTATCCAATTTTTTCAATATAATCCTTCACATGGCTATTGGTGATCTCTATTACATTATCTGTTCAAATCTTTCACATTTTTTGATCGGAAATCTTTTCACATTCCTGTCAATATATTTTGATTTAACTGAACACTTCATATTTGTGGGTAATTATTGAAACCCATTCCATTCTTCTATATTCATCAATGTAGAGAATGTAATATATCCTCTCATCCATAGCTCTTAGTGAAATTGTCCCACACACATCAATATGTACCAACTCAAGTAATACTTTTTACTTTTTGTCAATTTGTTTATATTCCTTTTTAATGATCATCCCCTATTGGTAGACATTGCACATATGTGTACCTTCACGTGATAATATCTTTATATTTTGAGATACATCATATTTCACCATATCATCCAAGGAACCATGACTTATGTAGCCAATACCCTTAGGCCAAAACATGTTTTCTTTATCATTGGATAGAGAGAACATATCTTCTTATCCACTCGCAAGGTATAGAATCAATTTCATACTCTTTCCTTACATCACAACAACACCATCCATTGCCTTGATATAAATAATTTCATAGAATAACTTATGACATGTCTTGAGACTCATAATTGACTGAAACTATGCAAGTTGTGACTAAGGCCCTCAATAACCAAGACAACTGCTCATCTCATGTCTTTTCCTCCAAGCATGGCCTTTCTTGAACCATTAATTTTCAAACACTCGTTATTACCAAATCATGTGATACCTTCATTATTTTACCTAATTACAATCAATATATCTTTATTTCCCATCATATGGGAAGTACAACCACTATCAATGATCCATATCTCATTCGGATCTAATGCCTTGAATGAAATTTCGACAACCAATACCTACTCTTCCCTTTCCATTTGGACCCAAGTATCTGATATTGAATGATAATCTATATATTTCCCTTTATATGATGATTCAGCTTCAATCTATAGAGGTACAAATAGATATTGAATTTTGAGCTCCCTTGAAGATACATTTGGCTTCTTCTTATGAAAAATTTCATTTTTCCTTAAAAAAATATTCTATATTGTTGATGTGTAGTATCTGGACATATTATTGAGTCCTTTACACCTGAAACAATGACCATCAAATGAAGACTTCGAATTTTGAGCTCTTTACCACCACCTCTATTGGCCATGTTTTCTATTTTACCACAATGCTACAGAATATACATTTTGAAAATTTACCATTTTACCACAACAAGAACATCTTATGTGTGGTACATTCTCATGTGGAAATACACTTATACTTGTGCAATGTATTATTTTGTTCTTCTAATTGTTCTTCATACCGAAGCCAATCCACAATATTGGAGTTAGAGATTGTGGTCTAACTTGAACCATAACTACTTTATATTTGATATCATGTCCCATACCAACCATATAATTTAGAATTAATTATTGGTTCTGTTCTGATGGACCACTCTGATGAAATATAATCCTCTCTGTTTCCTATATGATCTTCTTTCTTAATGTCAAACCAAGAGTTATTAGTTTTTCCAAATCATCAATTGTTCTTCCCAGACTAACAACTTCCTCTTCCATTTTTATGATATGCCTCATTTGATTTTATCTTTTTTCAATAAAACTATCAATTTAAATTTTTTATCATAAATTTTGAGTTTGTATTCACCACCATATGTGAGTTTTCATGCATTGAAGTTTCTAGCATTTCAATTTTTGCATTCAGATAAGAATTCTATTCTACTAGTTTTTTCATAAAGAGTTTGGCTTCACAAACAACATTGTTATCATTAATTGTTTTGGAACTAAAAATATTCACTTCTTCAGGGGAAGCTTCTAATTAAGCATGAAGAGCAACTACTCCTTCCATTTATCTTAATTCATTGTCACTTTTCTCTCCTGTAAAATCATTTATGACAATTTCCACCAAAGCATCTGTTTTATAATCCTTATTGTCCTCGAAATCTTATACCTCATATTCTTATGAACATTCATCCTCTTTTTAAAGCAGATTCATCTTTTTTAAGAGCATTCTCATTGTACTTCTCCTCCGTTTCTCATTTGATTAATTCTTATTTTTGGGGATTTCATCATTTTTCATGTTCATCATCACACTTCATAGGACACTTCACTACAAAATTCCCAACCTCTCAGCATAAGAAGCATAAAAGTGGAATTTTACCTTTTAACTTCCCTTTTAACCATTGTAGACTGGTGGAGGGAAATGACATGACATAATCCATATTTTCCTCCTTAAGACTACCTTCAATAAAGAGATCGTTCATGGCCTTGAATTCCACATACTTAGACTTTACCTTTTCCCATGAATCATTATTGGTGTTTCTCATTTAATATGCTATAAGGGTATAGTGTAGGTTATCAAGTGTTAACTCTTTTAGGTCTTTTTCTTCCAAAACTAACGATTTTAGATTGAACTGCGTTGGATGTTTCCTAAAGATACGTTTCACAATCATTATAACTTAAATAACTTCTCCAAGACCCTACATGTCTTCCAAAATAATCTTCATCTTACAGAAGACATAATCAACAGTCTCAATGGGATTCATTCTGAGATCCTCATACTTGTTCCATAGAACCTGCATCTTTTCTTCTTGGACTTTTGTGTCACCCTCATAAATGACGAATAATTTTTTTCACATTTCTTGTGATGTTTTATAAGAAATCATCTTCTTATAAATTTCATTTTATATGGATCCCCTATAGTATTTATACATGTAAAATCAATATCCAAATAACTTATTTCACCTAATGATAAACCACCACTATAAATTTCAGCTAATATTCAATGCAGAGTTGATATAAAGGCATCCATCTCTAGTGATCAAAAGTATTGCTGCATTCAATTATTCCATAGTTGAAAATTATTTCCATCAATGATCGGAATTCCTTTATGATTTACAACCTCCATTTAATATTATTGAGATAGAAATACTAACTTTCAACATGGCTCTGATACCAATTGTTTGGTCCACTATATCGAATACCCTAAGAGGGGGGGTGAATCCGGGTATAACAGATTAAAACATTCTCTCGTTCATATCTTGTTTCGTTGTTAGAAAAAAAAATTCTTTATTTCACTTGTTTAAATATATGAATAGATTTGAAATATTTCATAGTACAAAACAATATTTCCCTGGTTCATCCTCGCTAGGATACGTCCATGGAGCATACAATGACAATGTGTTGATGTAACAAATTCACTAAGGATCACTACCAATAATGAGTACAATGTTTGGGATAGATCTTATATTCCTAGGCTCCATTTCATTACAAGGTTTATGGACTTCTCACTACATTCCCAAGGGAAAATTCATATTCCTCTTTATATTACTGACTTTTGTTGGAAAGGGTCGCCTTATTCTTCTTACTTCACGCACTACTCTTAGGAGGGAATCAGCATACAATTTATAAACTTGAAGTTCAATCACTGTGTGTTGAAATGTAGGTCCATTAATTTAAATGAATTCATGCATCCTCAACTATAGGTAGATTCTCTGTTGATGTTTCATTTTCACCCGTAGATGAATTCCATCATCTTGGGTACTAATGGGTACCAGAAAATACATTCGCAAAACTGATTTGAAGCTCTCACACGATTCTTTGTGCAAATCGCGTACAACCTTCCTGTCAAACGTATTTTTTACCAAGTCTAGTATGTGTCACACCTTCTTCATGTACCTACTCTAATACCGCGAAACATCCTTATTCCATGGTCTACATCCACCTCCGTGATTTCATACCGCTACCACACACTGATTATGTGAACCTCCTCTACGAATCCCCTCTTATCTGCGAACTGTTCCCTATTCTAGGACTAACTTTGCTTCCGCGTAATGGATATACACATCAATGTACCACTTGAAAAACTATCCCTAATGAGTATGGAGATTCCTCTTTCACATACTGAGTCAACTCCTTCCTTGTACCAGACATCCTCCTCCATGTACCAGACTTCCTTTGTGGGTTATGAATCCCTGCAAACACCATCAGTGCGAACCACTTTCAGAATTTTCCGAAGTCATGGAGATAAATATGATTTCTAAAGATGAAACGTATCCATAGTAATAAGTTTTATTATCCATTATTATATATATAAATATATCTGAAAAATCCTCTAATCAAAGATTTAATAAATTTTCAATCCATACTCCATCGCATACTGATCCTCATGCAGTCACGAACCACAATCCACCCATGAACCATTTTTCATATGTGACCAGTGTACATCATTTTTTCTTACACAATCTATAAAGACACGTAAATTTCAAAGAAATTTTTTTTCTTAAATTCTTTGGAATTTTACGCGTACGCAGTTTCTGACGGTGCCGGATTCTGAGGCTCGGTGTGCCCGGAATAATTTTCTGGAGTTTTTTAAATCTTAAATTAACGCGCGTAAGCATTTTTCCTGAAAAAGTGGAATAACTCTTAAACGGTTACTCGGATCAAGAAATATTAGGACACCATTGTGCTCAGGATGGTGGGTTTACCCTAGGCGTGACTTAATTTTAGTCAGCGCAGGCCACATGTGAGAAAACCCGAAAATGGCATAAATGTAAATAAAATAATTAAATAAAGTTATTTTATTTTTCAAATTATTATAACTCACAAATGGTAACACTGATTAAAAATGTGAGAACACCTCTTAACTTGTGAGGGTATGTGACCTTTTATAAGATACTAATATTGGCTGAAACGAGCCACCTAAGAAATTTAGTTTTTGGTCGTAAATAAAATAATTAAGTGATAATTATTTTATTGTAAAATTCATAACATCTAAATGATAACTCTAATTGAAAATATGAGAGAACTGTTGAGTTATTTGGGGTGTGTTCCTCATAGGAAGAGCCTAACCTTGACCGTATTGGGTTGAGGGTGACTGATAATAATTTTCCAAACTTTTTTTGGGTACGTTTAGTAAGCGTACGAGTGGCGTTTTATAACTTTTGAACCGGTGCTCGGAATCGAATTCTGAGGGCACCGTTGAACTCGCAGTGCCGATATTCGCTTAATATAACTTTTAACTCCATGGCGTATGATCGGGTATGAAAGATAGTTTTTTGGGTTTTATGTGGGTTAATAAAATAAAATAAGTGAATAATTTTTTTTATTTTGTTAAACACATGCAGTATAGATAAAGTGGTTAGAAGCCCCACGTGGGAGTTGGTGGTGGAACCGCCACACCCTAAACTCCCATTTAATGGGGAGGGAGAGGAAACCTCTCAAACCCCCCATCAATTAATTTTATATGTCGATGTAAAATTAATTGCACTCAATTAATTTTATGGGTCGACATAAAATTAATTGTTGTCAGTTGATTTTATGTGTCGACGTAAAATTAATTTCTCTCATTTAATTTTATGAGTTGACGTAAAATTAATTGTTGTCAGTTAATTATATGGGTCGACGTAAAAATTAATTGTTGTGATTTAATTTTATGTGTCGACGTTAAATTAATTGATCCAATTAATTTTATGTGTCAACATAAAAATGATTCGTGTCAAATGTTTTGATGCAGGCTATGTGGGGGAAACTTTTGGGCATCCTCCACTCTTAAGTAGTACAAACGCACCTCTTAAATTGCGCCTACACAATTTAATTCTCCCGACCCCCATTTTAAATTAAGTAATCGCACCGTTGGAATTTAGGAAGGTTCAAATAAATGAACCGTCATAAATTCCAAGATGGTTACATACCTCTCCCCCAATCCAATATAAAGGGAGCTTGGGAGAAGGTTTTGGGACGGCTTCAACAAGCGACATTGTGCCGGTAAAGTATTACGACAACAAACACTTGTGGAAATCATATCCTCTCCAAACAAGAACGTGAAGAATGCCAACGATGATCTTCCACATGATTCTTATTCGACCTTCCTTCCCCAGAAACCTATCCTCCGCATCATCGTCAACGAACTGACATATCTCGGAATTGGGGACTTGTGGTGGATGCGACGAACGACGGTCTTCATCATCTTCCTTCCACGACTCCGCCAACGAGCGATGAGAAAGAGGTAGGGGTTTTATTTTTTATTTAAAGTATGAACCTTTCCCATGTTCTTCCTTTCTCTCAAAACGAAGAACGGTGGTTTTTGTGCTTCATACTTGCGAGAACCTATTGCTACCACCCTAAACGCGGAGGGTCCGGGCCAAACCAACATGGCCCGACCCCTTCGTTGTTCTTTTTGTAATGGCTCCAAGACGGCATGGCAATGAGGTGACGACGACGAAGGCGGCGAACAAGGGCCATGCTACCCGCGACCTCCTTGAACTACACCGCCCCCACGGCCCCCTGGCGCGCACACGGTTCACCGCGCCTCTGTCGGCGCGCTGTCGGCACACCCACGACGCCCTACCGAAGCACCCAGGGTGCCCTACCGGCACACCCACGGTGCCCTGCCGGCGCAGCCCCCGCCCCCCCCCCCCCCCCCCCCCCCGCCAGCATGCTGCACTGTCGGCCCGGCGCCCCGCACCTTTTCCGGTGTCCTACCCCGCGCCCCTGCCGGTGACCTACCCGGCGCCCCCCGCAGCGCCCTGTTGCACTACCTGGCGTGCCCCCGTGCACTGCCCTGCGTTCGGCACCCTGGCCGGTGCACCCGCGCCCTGCCCGGTGCACCCACGGCTCGTCGGAGCCCAGCCAGCCCACCTGCGCCCCGCGCTGTCTGCCCGCTGGCCTCCCCGGTCACCGGCCTGCTGAACCGGCCAGCGAGGCCCACGCGGTGTCGCTGGTCGAACAAGCCCGGTCTTCAAGGCCGAGTTACTAAGCAACCTACGTGGAGACTATAGGGCTGAACCGACCCCGCGATCCACTGGGCCGGGCCCAGGGGACCGGTTCAAAACATAGCGGGCTGACTCCCCCAATGGGTCGGGTCCGACCTAGCGAGTCTGACCGGGTCAACCCAAACCAGGTCGGCGAGGTTTGTGTTAGGCTGAGTTGGTCTGACCGGGTCGGATCGGACCCGGGCTCATTACTGTCCCATTACCTTCTTTGTCCATTTCTTTGGCACCAGACATCTGTTTGAAGAACCGTCAGCGGCGCCGGTACTCTTGGAGCATAGCCGTCCCTTTGAGTATACCCCATGGTAGTTCAGGGTATAGTTGAGATACAGCCGGGTTGGTGCGTATAATAAACTTACCGGGCCCCTGGAACAAAGAGGCTAATAACTCAAGAACCGGGTGTTCGATTGACGCACTGTCTATTGCGTTAAGACCCCTGTGATGAGGCGGTCATTGTGATACTTCTTCGTGGGACATTGTGATACATGGAGTATCGACCAGTGGCTCATGGAGAAGATCCTCCCGGAGGCGAGCATACAGAGTACGGTGACCTTCTAGTTGGCAGAGACCTGATGACTGCTTATCTGATTTGATTCGAAGTTACTTGCATAGCCTAGTGGGGAGAACTAATTTGTGAGGTGGCAGACCCATGGCAGAGGAGCACTACTTTGTGAGGTGGCAGACCCGCGGTACTCAATAGGAGGAGTACCTCTGTAGGTTATGATGGGGAGCACTACTGTGTGAGGTGGCAGACCCATGGCGGAGGAGCACTATATTGTGAGGTGGCAGACCCGCGTTACTCGACAAGAAGAGTACCTCAGCAGTCTAAGGTTAGTGAGTGAAACCTTGGAGTCATGACAGGACTCCTGCACTTGACAGATGAGGAGTTCTCCAGCAGCCGTGATTTTCGTCATCGTGAATAAAAATCCTAGTTTGAGCTGAGTCAATGAAATTTTGTGTTTTCCTCATGATTGAGATGGGTTACATGATAACATAGGTATATGTATGGGAATATACCTAATTAAAGGGTATATGTTGAGTTCTGTCTTTGTGGTTTATCCTTGTTGGATTTAGTGAGACCTTGAGGGTCTCAGGATCCCTACTGAGTATCGTTATACTCACCCCTGCACGGGCTATGCCAGCACCTTGTTGTGTTGGATGCTGATGACGGACATCACCGATCGTGGTTGAGGCCTGTAGAACTAGAAGGTACCCGGAGGTTGAATTCACGACGATACGGTACCCGGAGGTGGACTTCATGACGAGACGGTACCCGGAGGTGGAATTCAAGATGAGACGGTACCCGGAGGTGAAAGAAGGACGTGGAGAGCTGAGGTGGCCATCTGTACCTACCCTTCAGTTAGGAACTTTGGAGGAAGATCTAGGAGCATCTTGACACCTTCCTTCTATTTTGTCTTTTCCTTGTACTTTATAGTTGGGATTTTATTTTCGTCCCCCTTTATACATTCATCACACATGTCATATTGCTTTACTTAGTGTTTGCTTCTGCTTGTACTATGGTTGTGTGTTTGTTTTCGTTTCATAAAGTAAATTCTTTCCATTTTTATCGGGATTTACAACTTTGGTGAAAGTCGCCAGCCCCTGGCCTATGGAAGGCGGGCATGGGGTAGTCACGGGACGGGCCCCGAGGATAGGTCGTGACAAATTGGTATCAAAGGACTTCGGTTCTACCACAGAACTTATGAATATGATATTTTCTTTCTGTGAAGCAATAATGTTAAGCGTACCGAGTGAGGTTTTCAGTTCAGGGAGTCCAATGTTGGTGTGGCGGCCGACATATCCATACACTAGGACCCGACTTCTGATTTCTAACTCAGTGCATGAAAACACTTATTACATGTTTGTTTAAAAAAGTTTTTCTTTAAATCAGCTCAAATCAGGTCAGCTCACCATGTATAGTCTTTTGACCATGCCACGTATGTTTCTTTTAGGATGCCTTCTCGAGGACGACCAGTTGGAGCCTTGAGAGTTGTATGTACTGGTAGCCTGCCGAGCGACGAGGCCTTAGTACAGGTCCCTCTTCCATTTGAGGAACCAATGGAGGCACTAGTGCAACTACCACCTGTTGGGCCACCGATGCCTCTAGCCCCAGTAGCAGGTGATACACACCTATTGAGAGCGCTGCACGAGTTCTAGTTCTAGAGGCCACCCAGGTTCTGGGGAGAGATGGACCCAAAGGCAGCTGAGGATTGGCTGGAGGCTATGGTGAGAGTCTTAAGGGTATTAGGGATGCCAGTAGACTTTATGGTGATCCTTGCTGACAGCCTCCTTCAGGCATTAGCAGTCAGATGGTGGAGCCTAATGCTCTAGATGCATGATGAGGTGAAAATTCTGTGGGCAGACTTCAAGGGCTTATTCCGTGCAGAGTTTGTACTAGCCACCCTTCGAGCAGTGCGTATATAGGAACTACTGCATCTTCATTAGGGTAGCATGATAGTGGTGCAGTATTCAGCGTGGTTCACCGACCTCTTGCGCTACTCCACTGATAAGGTAAGAGACCTGTTCTTCAGGGACCAGACCTTCGACCAGAGGCTCAGGAGAGAGATTAGAGCTTCAGTTGTTTCTCACAGCATACCGATGCATACTGGGGTGTTGGAGCGAGCCGTCTTATTGGAGAGTTTCCTGGTTGAGCAATCTCCAGTAGTAGGATCCACTACTAGCCGGTATGTAGTAGATTCTTCTACAACTGGAAGTAGACAGATGGCGCAGAGGTCCAAGAGGGCCAGACCTACAGGTGGTCGGCCACACGACTTAGGGTTGGTAGTGTGAGGCACCAAGGGGGGTGAAAGAGCCAGACCTGTCATGCTATGTTACACGTGCAGCGGACAGGGTCACAAGGCTCGTGACTGTCCGGCCCACCGCTAGGATGATCAGCATATAGTTGAAGGACCTCCCAGGCAGAGGTGGAGGTTCGATCGAGGCAGACCACAAGGAGCTGAAGACTAAGGCAGGGGAGATGGTTGTGCAGCTGTAGGAGGACGATGCTTCGAGGTGTTTCCACCACCACCACCATGAGGTCCACCCTGACCACAGGGAACATGAGGACATGGAAGAGAAAAACTTCAGGAAACTGAAGCATACGACTATGGATCTCCAGAAGCAGGGATACATGATCGTGACTAGTTCCAGGTGTGGAGGCCTTAGTTCTTGTTGCTTTTAGTTTCCATGATGTTGTTGTTTGTGGTTTTTGTGTGTCTTTGTACTTGATATGCAGTAATAAAATACACTTGTCTTTGTGACGTTTTCTTTCCTACCATTTTGTGTGGTTGATACTATGAGGTTCCAGTTAAAACTGCTGACATGAACCTCACTTTCGAGATTCCTAGTGGAGGAGACCCAGTGACCACACACTGATGCCGATAGTGTGACTCATCCCAGGGATGCGAGAGTGACGGTTGGATCTCTTGGTAGTAGCGTTGAGGCCTTACGACGTCATCCAAGACATGAAATGTACCGTTCATGTTAGGATTCACTGTATTACGAAAATAACGTAGTTCATCAAGAGGATGAGACAAGATTTATCTTTTTCGGCAAAGGGGAAATCTAAGCAGCTTTTGTAAGATCAGAGATGGTGTAGGCTACAATGGAGGAGGTGCATATCATCCATGAGTAGATGATGATTGCACAGTGCAGACATAAGTCCTATGCTGATAGGAGATGGACACCACTAGAGTTTGAGGATGGAGACCACGTTTTCATACGGTTCTCACCTCGATGTGGACTACAGAGATTTGTCCGGGGCAGAAAGTTATCTCCGCGCTTCATCTGGCCCTTCCACCTCAGTTTCACCGGGTGCATGACGTCTTTCCATGTATCTCAGCTGAGGAGGTACGTGCACGACCCGACCCACGTCATCAATCACGGGGAGTGGGACATCGACGATGGGACGACCTTCCCAGTGGTTCTGGTGGAGATCAAGGATCGATAGGAGTGGGTCATTCATGGATGGTTGGTTCCTCTAGTGCGCATTCATTGGTAGCATGAGAATCTCCAAGAGAGCACTTGGGAGAAGGATGCTCGGATGCGTGCTCGGTACTTCCTTTAGTTTCCCTAGTTTGTGTTGTAGCTTTACGGGGACGTAAATCCCTGAGGTGGGAGTAATGTAAAGACCTATAAATTTCAAGGAATTTTTTTTCTTAAATTATTTGGAATTTTATGAGTACGAAGTTTTTTATGGAACATGATTCTGCGACCCGGTGTGCCCGAAATAATTTTCTGAAATTTTGTTAAGCATAAATTAACGCGCGTGAGAAGTTTTCCTGAAAAAGTGGAATAACTGTTAAATGGTTACTCGGATAAGTAATCTGAGGACACCGTCGTGCTCAAGATGGTAGTTTTACCCTAGGCGTAACTTACGTTTAGTCGGCGCAGGCCTCCTGTGAGAAAACCCAAAAATGGCATAACCGTAAATAAAATAAATAAAGTTACTTTATTTTTCAAATGATTATAACTCAAAAACTATAACTCGGATTAAAAATCCGAGACCACTGCTGAACTTGTGAATGTATGATTCCTTTAATAAGATACTAACTTTGGCTGGCGCAAGCCACCTTAGAATGTTAGTTTTTTGGCATAAATAAAATAATTAACTGACAATTATTTTATTGTAAAATTAATAACTTCTATATGGTAACTCAAATTGAAAATCTGAGAGTACCGTTGAGTTTTTTGGGGCGTGTTTCTCCTAAGAAGAGCCTAACCATGACCACAGTGGGTCGAGGGTGACTGATAATAATTTTCCGAACTTTTTTTTCAGGTACGTTCAGTAAACGTTTGAGCGGCGTTTTATAACTTTTGAACCGGTGTTCAGAATCGAATTCCGAGAGAACCGTTGAACTCGCAGTGACGATATTCGCTTAAGATTAATATCACCTCAATGGCGGATGATCGAGTATGAAAGTTAGTTTTTTGGGTTTTACATGTGTTAAGAAAATAAAATAAGTGAATAATTTATTTTATTTTGTTAAACACATGCAGTGCGGATAAAGTGGTTAGAAGCTCCACTTGGGAGTTGGTGGTGGAACCGCCACACCCTATCCTCCCATTTAATGGGGATGGAGAGTAAATCCCTCAAACCCCCCATCAATTAATTTTATATGTAGACGTAAAATTAATTGCACTCAATTAATTTTATGGGTCGACATAAAATTAATTGTTTTAAGTTAATTTTATCTGTTGACATAAAATTAATTGCTCTCACTTAATTTTATGAGTTGACGTAAAATTAATTGTTGTTAGTTAATTTTTTGGGTCGACGTAAAAATTAATTGTTGTGATTTAATTTTATGTGTCGATGTAAAATTAATTCCTGTCAATTAATTTTATGTGTCAACATAAAATTGATTTGTATCATATGTTTTGACGCATTATATGTGGGGGAAACATCTTGGCATCCTACACCCTTAAGTAGTGCCAACTCACCTCTTAAAATTTTCCAATGAAATTTATTTCGCCCGACCCCCTTTTTAAATTATGTAACAGCATCGTTAGAATTTAGAAAGGTTCCAAATAAATGAACCATCATAAATTCCATGATGGTTACATACCTATCCCCCTATCCTATATATAGGGAGCTTGGGAGAAGGTTTTGGGATGGCTTCACCATGCGACGAAGCGCTGGTAAAGTATTGCGACGCCCAACACTTGGGGAAATCATATCATATCCAATGAAGAACGTGATGAACGCCAACGATGATCTTCCACGCGATTATTCTTCAACCTTCCTTCCCCAGAAACCTATCCTCTGCAACATCTTCAACGAACTGACGTATCTCGGAAATGGGAATGTGAGGCGGACGTGACGAACGACGGTCTTCATTGTCTTCCTTTCGTGACTCTGCCAATGAGCGACAAGCAAGAGGTATGGGTTTTATTTTTTATTTAATGTATGAACCTTTCCCATGTTCTTCCATTCACTCAAAATGAAGAATGGTGTTTGTTGTGCTTCATACTTATGACAACCTATTTCTACCAACCTAAACGTGTAGGGTTCGGGGAAAACCAACATGGCCCGACCCCTTCGTTGTTATTTTTGTAATGACTCCACGACCACAAGGAAATGAGGTGACGACGATAAAGGCGGAGAACAATGGTCGCGCTACCCGTGACCTCCGTGAACTATGCCGACCCCGCGGCCCCCTGGCGCACACCCGGTGCCCCGTGTCCCTACCGGGGCACCCGCGGTGCCCTAGCGGCGCCCTGCCAGCGCACCCCCGGCGCAACCCGGCGCACCCTGCGCCCTGCCGGGGCAACCCAGTGCCCCCCCCCCCCCATCATGCTGCACTGCCAGCCCGGCGCCCCACGCCCTTCCCGCCGTCTTGCCTCACGCCCCTGCCGGCGGCCTAACCGGCGCACCCTGGCACCCCCGTGTCACCCTGCCGCGCTACCTGGCATGCCCCCACACGCTGCCCGGTGTTCGACACCCTGCCTGGCGCACCCGCGCCCTGTCCGGTGCCCCCATGGCCAGCCAGAGCCCAGCCAGCCCACCAGCGCCCCACGCGGTCTTCCCATTGGCCTCTTGGTCACTGGCCTACTGAACCGGCCCGTGACGCCCCCGCAGTGTCGTTGGTCGAACCAGCCCGGTCTCCCAGGTCGAGTTACCGAGCCGCCTACCTGGCGACTATCGGGCCGGACCACCCTTGCGGTCCGCTGGGCCGAGCCCAGGGGACCAGTTCAAAATATAGCGGGCTGACTCACCCAATGGGCCGGGTCAGACCCAGCGAGTCCGACCGGGTCGACCCAGACCAGGTCGGCCCAGTTTGGGTTAGGCTGAGTTCGTCTGACCGGGTCGGATCGGACCCAGGCTCATTACTGGCCCATTACCATCTTGGGCGATATCTTTGGCACCGGACGTCCGTTTGACGAACCTTCAGTAGCGCCGGTACTCGTGGAGCATAGATTTCCCTTTGAGTATACCCCATGGGAGTTGGCGGTATAGTTGAGATACGGCCGGATTGGTTCGTATACAAAACCAATCGGGCCCCCTGAACAAAGAGGCTAATAACTCACGAACCGGGCGTCCGATTGACGCGCCGTCTATTGCATTAAGACCCCTATGACGAGGCCGTCCTTTGCGATAGTTCGTCGTGTGAATTTGTGATACATGGATTATCGACCAGTGGCTCGTGGTACGGATCCTCCCGGAGGTGAGCATAGAGAGTACGGTGACCTTGTAGCTGGATGAGACCCGATGACTGCTTATCCGATTTGATTCGAAGTGACTTGCATAGCCTAGTGGGGAGCACTACATTTTGAGGTGGCAGACCCATGGAGGAGAGAACTACATTGTAAGGTGGCGGACCCGCTGTACTCAACAGGAGGAGTACCTCTATTGGCTATGAGGGGGAGCACAACTGTGTGAGGTGGCAGACCCATGGCGGAGGTGCACTACTTTGTGAGGTGGCAGACTCGCGGTACTCGACAGGAGGAGTACCTCAGTAGTCTAAGGTTAGTGAGTGACACCTCGGAGTCATGACAGGACTACTGCACTCGACATAGGAGGAGTTCTCCAGCAGCCGTGTTTTTAGTCATCGGGAATAAAAATCCTGGTTTGTGCTGAGTCAATGACATTTTCTGTTTTTTTAATGATTGAGACGGGTTACTTGATAACATATGTATATGTATGGGCATATACCTAAGTAAAGGTCATCTATTGGGATCTTTCTTTGTGGTTTATCTTGGTTGGATATAGTGAGACCATGAGGGTATCGAGGTCCCTACTAAGTATCATTATACTCACCCCTGCATGGGCTATGCCCGCACCTTATTGTGTTGGATGCAGATGACGGACATCACTGATCGTGGTTGAGGCTTGTAGAATTGGACGGTACCCGGAGGTGTACATCATGACGAGACGGTACTCGGAGGTGGACTACATGACAAGACGGTACCCGGAGGTGACAGACGGGTGTGGAGAGCTGAGGTGGACATCTGTACCCACCCTTCAGGTAGGAACTCCAGAGGACGATCCAGGAGCAGCTTGACACCTTCCTATTATCTTGTCTTTTCCTTGTACTTTACTGTTGGGCTTTTATTTCTGACCCCCTTTGTACTTTCATCACATTTGTCTTATTTCTTTACTTAGTGTTTGCTTCCTCTTGTACTCTGGTTGTGTGTTTGTTTGCGTTTCATAAAGGCATTGCCTTCCCTTTTTATCAGGGTTTACGCCTTTGGTGCTAGTCGCCAGCTCCTGGCCTATGGAAGGTGGGCTTGGGGTAGTCACGGCACGGGCCCCAAGGACTGGTTGTGACATAATCAACCTCCTCAATCAACTTCAATCCATCCACATACCTCTCATCTTTCTACCGAAAACAGTTTTCTCTTTCACAAAGTGCACCGGCGTACCATCCCTACCACTATGTGTACCATTCCTATAACATGGTACGCGACCCACAAATTATGGTACACGGTTCACATCCCTTTCCATAATTATTCAAATTTCTTCATATTGTTCATTACTATAGAGAAATACTTCTTTGACAATATCAAACTACCGATTTTGAGTCCCAAACATTTGGAACACACTGGGAAACTTCACCACATTAAAAACCCATCATCTAAAAAGACCAACCATACTCACTTGCAGTCATCTGGTTTTGATAGAAAACACAACCACACCCAAAACATACTGAGAGGATACCTTGAGGGATTTTTTCCAAAAAAACATTCAACATCATTATTTATTTTTGGTCATCGAAAATTAGGAGATGTTTTTGGGTTAATATGGTCTGGGAGAAGTAATTATGGGGGTATATATTTAGAGAGGTGGATAAGAGATATATAATTAAAGAATTTATTTTGAAAAGAAGATTTTTTTTCTATTGGAGTTTTATTTTAAAAATAATTCTTACCTCATTCTTTTCAAAAAAATACGTTTAATTATAAATGATTCATAAATAAAGGGGGAGATAAAAAATGTGAAGGGATATGTTTCTTCGAACAATTTAAAGGACTATAGATTTTTAAATGATAATTTTCATTGAATATGTTTTGGGTAAAGTAATTTTCAAAAATGTGGAGATTTTTGGGAGAAAATTTTAATTTCTACCATTCCTATCATTATTTTTTATAATCAAAACACACTCATAAAAAGATGTTTTTACTAAGATTATTTTTCTTATGATTTAGAATCATTGTAAAGATAAACTTATTCTCTAGAGTGTGTCTATATTTATTTACATAAAAAATAAAAACATTTAATACAAATTTTCTAAAGCAATGTAACAAAATTATCTTCCATAAGACTATTAGAAATATAGTCAATAGAATTGATAAAAGTCTCACCAGTCGGTTTAAAAATGATTAGTTCATTTTATTAACCAAAATCCAATCTTTAAATATGAATATATCCAATATATTTGTATGAAGATATCTAATATATCATTATGATGATTTCTATTCTATTGGTGTGATTATATTTAAAATATCAGTGCGATGTTATTTAGTCAATCAAGGTGATGAAATCTAATTTGTCACTGTGATTATATTCAATCTATTGATGTGATTAATTTTAAATCATTCAGACTAACATGTTTTATACCTTCAAATTAAGAGGTTTATAAATAGAGGTAGGATTATTATTACATGTTAAAATACATTGTAATAGAATAGTTATGGTGCTACCAAAATTACATGTGATGAAGATATATTTTTTTGATCTTTCAAGTGAAGAACATTTGGGGTTATTTTTTTCCAACATAAAGAATCAACAAAATATTACTATTAATATGATGTTTATAAATAATTGTTCATTATAGGATATGGGAGGTGATTCTTTTTCGAACTCATCTCAGCTAATATATTTCACTCCCTTAATGGATTTTCACATTCTATTTGTAATTTTTTCTGAGTCATTGCGCTATAAGGATTCCATGTGAAAAATTATAAAATCCATAGAGTATAATTTTTATTTGTATTATATATATAATTGATTTTATGATCTAGTTCTTATAGATATAGAAATATAGATAGATCCAATTAGGATAATCAAGCGGTCTTGGGGATATGCAGATGAATTTGATTCTAATCCCTTCGATAGTAGTTTTTTTGTTAAAGAATGTCAGACATGACAGTTTGGTTTGAACTATGAATCCCATAATTCAAGGTTATTGATTTTTATTTTTCTAATTATTAAAATTTTATTCATTATTTTTATAATTTTTACTCTATTAATTTTAAATACCATTTAAAATTCTTTATTATTATTTTTTTAAAATAGTTATATTTTTTAGCTGTTCAATTTGATTAGAATGTTTATTTTGTAAATATATTATTTATTTTTATTTACCAGACAAAATATAATTTGGATATTTATTAATTTGATCATTAAAAAAATATTGAATACAATAAAAGTAATAAATCTATTTTTTTTAATTATTTTAAATTTTTATACTAAATGTCACCCAACTCACTTGTATCCATCATTAACTATTATGATCAAACATTAAATTACATTTCTACTAAAATGAATGAAAAATCTCCATGAAGATACTTTAAGAAACATATAATTTTATACCTTGAATGGTAGATCATTCCACTGTTTATCTATATAAATTTTCTCTCTACTCTAACATATAAAAATTTGTTGTTGAAACATATTATCTTTTTCAAACATTTTATTTATCAATACTAGTCCCAAAATCATTCCTTAACCTAATGTATCTCATAAAAATGAACTTTCAAATATCATTCCATACAAATAGTCATACATTTCCACGTGATTATTAAAATTAAAGATATTATTATAAGAAAATAAATCTAATTAATGACTTTGAATCCATATTTCATAGTAATAAATTGTATAATATTTAAACATGCCTTCCAATGTCAGAACCATTCTTTCTGATTGTAAATCATATTAAAGAAGATAATTTATAGTAAAGTATCATTTAGTTACGAAGGGCATACAATAGATTTTTCAATAATTCAATTTCATCCTAGGATCATGGTTAGATATAATGGAGAGTATAACTGCATGTAACTTGATTGTATCATTGAAATATGTTCCGTAAAGTAGATATAAAGGCATAATATCTTGAAAAAGAATGAAATAAATATATTTATAATGTTGATCAATAATAACCCAAATAATTATATTAATATGATATGTCTTTGGAGATATCCCTATAAATCCATTGATATATGTTCCCACTTTAACATCAGAAATGTAAATGTTTGAAGAATCACCATCAATAATTCGAGTTATTTTTTAACCAATTGAAAATATAAACATTTCCTATTAGATTAAAAAATTTATCTTTTCATTCCAGCTAAATAGTAATTCTCCCAAATTTCACTATACATATTATTTTTTTCAAGATGATTATAAAATATTTAAATATGTTATTCTCTAAAAAATTCTCACTTTATTAATGAATAAACAGGAACAAATTATGTCTCTCTAATTCTAATAATTTTTTATTTATTAATTTTATTCCTTAGAAACACACCCTTTAATAGATTATATATTTCCTCTATAAATGTTCTTCTTAAGCCTGCTTAATTATTTCTGATAGGGATGATTATACTGAAACCTAAAAAAATGTTGAGGGAGTTCGTGAAAAAATAATTTTTTGGCTGAAAAACATCAAATTTTTAAGAAATGTGTAATATTCCAAATGTAACCAGGTTAATGTAGAATTTTTTTTACTAAAGCATTAACTTTATTGATTTATTTTTTGCGATGGTAATGAATCATGTTGTCATAATCATTAATAAGTTGCATCCATATTATATTCATCATTTTTTTCTTTTATAATGAATATTTACTTCAATCATTTATGATGATTATATATTTCAGAATTAAATCCATATAAATATTCTCTCAAATTTTATAATGAATAGAAGTATTTTCCCCCAAAACAATTATAGGATAATATAACTCTTGATGTTTTTGTTTATATGAATAATAATTTGTTACCTGATCATTATGAATTAGAATTAAACAAAGTCTCTTTAATGAAGCATAATTATAGAAAACAAAATAATCATTTGAAGAGTGTTGTGAAAAAAATAATCATCCACCAATTTTTTAAATACCTTAAAACACATCACAATCATTTTTATATATTAATTTAACTCAATTTTAAATTATCATAGCCTATGGGATAGATTAATAAAAATATTTATCAGATAAATGATTTCAATAACCCAATAATTCATAAAAACTATGATTGGAAAAAATATTTTTAGGTCTATTCCATTATTTAACAATATTAGTCTTACCAAGGTAAATAATTATTTAATATTTGAAAAAACAATTCCAAATAAATAAATATGTTGCATCCAATATTATCACATATTAAATTTTCATTATTAATTATTTCATTAATGGGTATTGAAATCAATAAATTTGTGTCATTATTGATACTCATTAATTTTAGGATATAAAAATATATCATTACTAAACACATCCATAAAAATATATTTCTTGTCATTGAAAACCTAATCTATAAGATCCAAAAACACTAATAGTTACTTAGAAAACCCAGAGGAAATAAATAAAATATTTAAATTACACTCCATATTTTGTAATTATATCATTATATATTCTTCCTCAACACCCTTACCTAATGGTTCCTGTACATAAGACCGATAATTTAAAAATACATTGCACCTTATATGTGATAAAAAATCATTGACATGAGGAAAATGAAACTTGTTTTTAATAATGATATTATTCAAGGATCTATAATAAAGTAAAATACTCATTGAACCATATATCAATTCCAAAAATAAAATAGTAGAACACCATGGTTACATGCACGTATGAGATAATCAATTTTCAAGAAACTCATGTAACTATTTTTTAAATTAAAATAGTTTTGAATGATAAATTCGATAAGGGGGTTTTGAAATAGGATAAGCATCAAGACCTAATTCAATAGTAATCTCAACCTCATTATTAGTAATAAGACAAGGTAAGTATTTATGAAATAAATCCATATATTATTTCACTCTATGAATATCCTCAAATTGAATAGTTTCATTATTTTCAGTAATTTGAGATACGTAACTCCCACTACAATGTCATCTATATTTTCATGCTTCATGATATGTTTTCTATGGTATGGAAAGATTTAATATAACATTATTATATCAGTAATATTACATACCATGATGAACTGAAAGATAATTCATACAATAAATAATAAAAACCCCTCTTATAACCATTTTAAGATGATTTTTAAGAATGAATCTCCCCCAGATAATAATGGGATTATTCTTATAAATAATTATTGAATTAATATATAAACGTGGATTTCTTACAAAACATTCTATATTATATTCATGATTTTATATTCCCATTTTATTTGAGATGTTCTTACTTTGGATAGAAGGTGAAGACCCAATGTCAAATATGGTATTGGAATAATTCGAATAAACATGAAACATGTCTCTCACTACTTCATTAGATGGTACAACATCAACCATTATAATAGAAAATTATTTATAAAAATATTTATTATTTAGATCTAGATGATTTCTATCATTTATTTATATATTTTTAATATTAATCACATAATAACTAACCTTATTAAAATTTCAAATTCATAGCATAGAATTTCCATTATCTATCTAATGATATTCATCAATGTCACATTCCTCATGTCCAAAAATTATATATTGAATACACTTACTAGATTTTTTTTAAATATCCATGTTTATTTTTACCAAACATATTACAAGCTGAAAAGTTTACTTCTTAACTCCATATTTATTTAAGGTATACTCTCGAATTTTTTTCATGTGGGACATATCTTATTATTGTTTTCACAAAATACACGATGATCATTAAAATCAATATCTACCCTTTAATAAGATGAAATATGTTTCTCAAGAAAATTTATCCATGGGAACAAATTCCAATCATAATCATAGCTTCAATACTGAGTAAAACCAATTAATTACAATATAATGTTCCTAGAAAATGATTAGTTCATACATTTTTGATAGGGTGAAGATTACATCATAAGAGGCAAATAAATTTTACTAATTTTCTCTCAGTTAAATGAATTGTTTTAAATCATATGTTCACCATCTTAAGGAGTACATTTCTCAAGGATAATACTTCTAAATTATTATCATTCCAAGGTATCATTCTCCACTATTTCTCACATATTCTAAACCATTAAACTCTTATGTTAGACCACACATTAAAATTTTTAAATAACAATAGTTTTATTTTGTTGGTCTAAATAACCAATGACATTGAATATCTTTTACTAGGATTTAATCCATACCTTAGCTACCATAGGGTCAAATTATCCATTAAATGATAAAACATTTTGTTTCATTAAATTCTCTATTAATGACATTTTATTTTGTGGTGAATGTGGTTGCACACTAAATATGTAAAAAACACTATTTATAGCATGATTCAACTGATCCATCATACAGAGACATTTCATGGTTCAAATTTAAACCCTTATAGGATACTAATTTGAAAGTTTATTTTCCTAGTCGTTCTTTGATATATCCGCTTGCACGCATCCTCAATGGAAAAACATTCTAAATATACATAGTTTAGATGAATAAATATGGTTATAGATAAATTCTACATGATGATTGAAATAAATTAGAGTCTATAAAGGTTACATAAATTTTAATATCCCCTAAAGGTAACTAATTGTGTTATCTAATATTGTATAAAAGGAAATTATCCTTATTAAATCCTTAATAATGTTATTTAAAATATGAAATCATCTTACTCTATCCCACAATATCTTCTTATATTTATTGTGTTTGAGAATTAGTTCATAAATATTACATAATAAACCCATACATTTAAAATTGGACACTTAATCTTAGATTCCATTTTTCCAACAATAAAATTCATTTAAAATAAATTACATTTTCCTTCAATGGGATGCATTTTTGAATTTTCCACAAGACTTATTCATTGGTCCATCTCATGCTTAAAATGAGTGAATTTTTTTTTTCATAAATTGGATTATAAAAAAAATATCTTAGTGGTAAATTAAAAATAATAATAAATGTTCTTTGTTGGTCCATTTCAAAGACTTGATATTATAAAATAAATTTTTTCATTTCAGTTAGTAAAATATATGATCATGTAATCAATTACTCAGTCATTAAAATCATCTTCAGTACCCCATTTTTTTAAAAATATGTAATATAAGAAATAGTAAATGAGAATTAAATGTCATGGGGGATTCCTATGAATCAATATTACCCATTATAAATGATTTCCTAAAAACATACCATTTTATACTAAAAATTTGAAATAAATCAATTGAAATATAATATCATTTCAATACAATTTTAAATAAAATAATTTTCATGAAAACTCAATTGCATGCCTATAATATTCATATTGGTGGCTTGGGATGTAATATTCATTAAACCATCACAAGTGTAATTATCATTATGCTTTACTTATAAAATAACTCTTTATAGAATATAATCATTTTTCAATTCATTGGAGAACAATAACAAGATAAATTATCATCATGATAATTATTGGGTTACCCATTATCATGATCTATATATAACACACCTATCATCATAAACAATATTCAAGTACCATAACATCAATATCAATAATAAAATTCATCACACTTATGGTTAAAATAATAAAAATAACTGTTAAAACTGAAAATTAAACCATTTTCAAATATTGATAAGTCTTTTTCCTTTAAAACAAACAAATTCCAAACTAAAATTATCAGAACAAAGGGTCATATGGTATTTTATTGAAGACATCATCTTGCTAATGGTTTTAAAAAATATATTTATTTATCCCTTCAAATGTAATACTTGTTGAATTTTTTACTTATGTGTGAGGGTTAACATATATACACATTCATTAAATTTATTATGTTACAATTGGTATATACATTAATAATAAAATACATATTATTTATAAATATGTATAATAAGTATAAAAATTAACTTATTTATTAATATTATTATTAAAATAACTATATACTCATTGCAATATATAGAGTTTTTTTGAGGGATGGATACATAGAAATCTATTCGATCTATTAATTTGGGTAATATTGATAATTATTATACAATTAATTTAAATATGAATGTATATTTACTAATAATTCTTGGTAGTTATATAATTTATATCTTATTAATTCATTGAAATGTTTAATCTAATGGATTTGATAAAGATGTGTGGGGCCCATAAATGCTCCAATATTTGTCAATCGATATAATATGAAAAGTATCTTAGTTATTTTGTGTATGAATATATATTTATTTTGATGTCATTGATGTGAAATGATATCAATTATTTCTCCTTAAATAAGGGATATAAAATACTCAAATTATACATTCCATCAACATCATATTAGTTATTATTGTTGACATGTTTCATTTTATTGTAAACTAATTATTTGTTTTATGACGGAGTTATATTGTATATGGAATTATTTGATTATGATTTATTTGATACAATATGATTTGTTTCTAGTTTATTCTATTATATATATTGGTATATTATCACCTATATTGATAAGTTTAGAACACTAATATTAGCACACTGAAATTGTAAAATAACACTATGATCGATATCATCTAAAATCACAACACCAAACATAAAATAACCATGAATTATTATTATTTATATATTTATATTATTTCACAACCATTAAATTGTAGATTATGAATATATTTAACCATATTATAAAATATATATACGGTCTAAAAAAAATAAAATTTGTTCAAAATTTTTTAGTAAATAATTAATCAATTTTATCTAATGTCATGTTATGCTTCAAAAATATGTTCTCCCCAAAAAAATATTTATATATTTTTATTAGAAAATATTATAATTAATTTATGTATATATCATAAATATATAGGATAAAAATATTCAATTTTTTTAATCATAATTAAGAAATTAAATAAGGATCACATTTTTATTTATTTCAAATGATTGATTTTTTTAATGAATAATGAAAACTATTAATTTTTGGGGAATAAATATTTTATTTTAAATTATTTATATAGTAACATTATATTAAGAATTATTTAAAACTTTTAATTAGTCCATATTGTGAAAACATAATCTAATAAATTGTATTCTAATAAAAATTAAACATGAATTTCATATTGTAATTGCCCAGTATAGCCCACGATCATGATATTGTCCTCCTTGGTCCAAGCCCACACGGTATTTATTTTCCTGGGGTAATACCCTCAGAAATCACCTAGGAAATCCCGCATGACGAGATAAGTATCCAAACCACCTTATTAAGGGGTGCTTCATGATCCTCCTCATTCGATGTTGGATAGCCATATTCCACCGCCAGATTGGCTCAACTTCCTCGCTGGAACAACAAATGGAGGTTGATTATGGATATCCAACATCAAAGGAAGAGGATTGTGAATCGCCCATTTATAAGGTGGTTTGGAAACCTATCCCATCATAAGGCCTTTCATGGGGGATTCCTGAGGGTCAAATCCTCGGGAAAGAAAAACCACACGGGTTGGGCCCAAAGTGGACAATATCATGATCGTGGGCTGGACTAAGATGTTACAAAGTTGTATCAAAGGTTCTATTTTTTCCTTTGTATTACTATTTTGGGAATGTAGAAAGGATACTTGGAATTTGTTGGATCCTGGTTAATAGCCGTTCTTGGGATTGATCACCCCATGTTTATGAAATTACCAAGTGGACAGGGTTGGAAATTTATGTTTATGCTTTTCAATATTACAATTGATATGATTTCACCTCAAGTGATTGGTGTAATTTTTTCTGCTTATTATTTATGAACCGTATAATATTTTACCCATGGCCTGTTAAGGTATGGATGAATCATTGCATGCATCATTATAGGCACATAAAAATTCACATGCCAGGCATAGTTCCATGCCATCGAGTTGCATTTTATGCTACCCGTTGATTAAAATTATATTCCTTGAATTTATTCAAAGTCTTTTTATTATTTATCAAGCCTTTTTAGAAGCCATGTTTTGGTGATATATTTCTCATGATATCTTATTGACATACTGCATGTTTAATACAATGTTTTTCTTGTATAATGACTATATGCCTACTATCATGTCTTTGTGATTAAAATGCTATTTTCCTGTGATTGCAACATGTCTCTCTTTGTTAGCATCTTGTAGTGACCTTCTAGATCATTTGTTATATGGTTGATTTATTTGAAAAAAATATCTAGTTTCTTTAAAAGAGGGGACAAATGCTAAAAACTGTAAAATTTATTGTTGCTTTATAGTTTGATAGTCAGCCATATACCTAGGATGATGTTTGTTTGAGATTTTTATAATTTCATATGAGTTGGTTAACTACCTAAAGGCACATCTATGAATAAAAATTCAAGTTGATTCATGTTTCTTTATGAGATATCCCAGTATAGGTGTTGTGACTATTAATAATTAAAAAACTTTTTTTGGTTAGAATTCTAATGAACCCAGGTCGGCTTAATTGGACCGTTGTAGATGACCTTATCTGCTCAAAGGGAATATATGTGATCAATTAACTAATTAAATACAGGATTTCAATTAATGTAAAATTTCATAAAATAGAGTTTTATAAAACATTATTGTTTTAACCTTGTGGATTTGTTTAAGAGAAAGTAACCCGTGTTTTGTTTTGAAAAATGGTCCATGATGTTTTGATTAAATCATTTTATGATTACAGAATAAATTTGATTAAATATAAAGAGTGTGGATATGGAACCTGTAGCGATATCCTCTGTTGAAGAACTATGTGAAAGGGTAGTAAATGTTTCTCTTTGTGTTTCTTTAGAAGAGAACCATTCAATTGTCATTGTCCCTGGCTGGATCGCCTTTCCAAAAAATAACACCTTTGTTCAGACATGTGGTCATGTTTTCTTGGACTTTTGTTTTGGACATGAGCATTGAGTAGTGCACTTTTTTATCTATATTGGAATTCATTAGGGATGTCCTTTTTCTTCAATGGTCGTTCGTCCCTCTGTTCTCCACATCGATGGATGACTCGGTGTATCGTCATCTAAGTTGAAATTCATCTTGCTTCTGTATAAATGTTAGGTAGTAAGTGTTACGTATGTGATGTCATCGAGTGCTTAACATTGTGACAAACCGGTTGAGGTCAATGTAATAATTTAGTATTTCTCTATTAAATACATTTCATTTCATCTATTTACTACATTGGCTTATGTGTTAAATGATTGAAGTTTCACTAATGCTACAAAAGACTTCCAGAGACTTGGGTATTTTGACACATCGGCTAGTTTGGTTGGGCTTTCATGCCAATTGTGTAAACAGTTTCATTTTTTTAATCTTAAACTCTTCTTAGTGTACTCTTCCTTAAGTGACTACATTTCCCCCTATGTTTCCTTCGTCCTTCATTCACTAAGGGAGCATCGGTCTTACTTCATGCAAATTCTTTAAAAGTTATTGGGATCGTTAGGGTCATTTTCTCAATGTTTCACGCTGGCGTATCATTCTTATCAGGGCTTGATTAGTCTTGAGTGACTCGTGGATTTATATGATGGAATTCATGATGAAATCCTATACACCAGCAATTTCATCAATATTGACTAGTAGTCCAATGCTACTATAGGCTTGATCAACGTTTTGATAAGGTAATATTTACCTTGTACTGAGGTCTCACTCGTAATCATGGATTATGGACTACCTTGCATTAGTTCCATTCACTCTTTTTGTGTCAATATAAGGTTACCCTAGTCTTGTTGTCGGGCTAGGTGATGTCTAAATAAATGAATGTCACCGGATTCCAGTTATGACCTTTGATGGACATGTAGGTGGTATTTTTACGATACCTTTGAAGAAGGAATCATAGTTCAGTTCATAAAACAATAGAAATCTAAGATAAGCTTTTTAATAAATGTTCGGTCGGAGTATATTGACTAGTTATTTCTCTTGTTTAATAAGGTGTTTAGTGAGGGACCTTTTTTGGGCATGTCTTTAGGTTAGAAGAGTGTGGTTTGGGGTTTCTAATGCAGTTCATGAAAGATGGCATGACATGAGATTTTAGGTCTATGTGAATCTACAGTTTTATCCATTTCGTAAATCAAGCGAGAAGAGTCGCTAGAACACTTAAGGGTGTGTCATGTAGGAAATTCAGATAGTGGAAGGTGTCATGACTAGGAATTTTCCACTTTCTAACCTTAAAAACTAAGGTGAGAAGTAACATTGGTCAGAATTTAAGGAGGTGACGACAAGATCGTCTCTCTAGCTGAGAGTGTTTGGATTTGTATTTTCTCGATGTTTCTATTAGAAAATGAGAATTGGCTCAGATTATAATGGCTTATAAGCCGCTTTCCCAACCAATGTTTGAATGTGAATTGAGCGTTTGGAGATGCAACATGTCCTTTTTTAAGAAACATTATGACCTTGTAGATCGGGTGATAGTTACATTGTTCCTAAAGGCTTCTCAAGGACGAGAAGTTCTATGTTGGGAAGGTTGTGAGGTTCGTCGTTTTTTACCGGATGAAAAAATGCAGAAAAATATAAAATTCCTTGCTAAATGGGCAGGTATGTTTTAAAACCAAGCATCAAAACTTTTTATTTCTGATATTTGACACAATGATGTTCCTTTTGAATAAATTTTATTAAATTTTTAAGGATAAAGTTAAAATAAAAATAAATTAAAATAATGCTTGAAGCCTTATTTATAACATTGGAATATTTAATAAAATAATTTCAGATTAAACAATGTGTCAGCATGGGATTCTGAGACCCATTGACTCTCGGTGTTGATAGAATACAAATATTAAATATATTTTATTCATAGGCATGTGTGTTTTTTAAAAATATAATAAATTTCAAATGGTGGGTCATATGATAAATCTAATACCACTATTAGGTTTGGAAGGCTGAGTTTAACCTAGGAACGGTATAACCATGATGCACATCTGGTGATTAGAACCCTTGAAAATGATAATACCCTTATTATTTTTAATTAATTTATTAATCTGATTTTTTATAATAAATACTTATTTTATCACAAATGGTGTGTCGTATGAGAAATCAGAGACCGATGTAACATCCAGAATGCTGGGTTCACCCTTGGGAGGGTTTACCCATTGCGAGCGTCAGACTTTTGGTCAGATCACAACAAAAAATAATTTAATTGGGTTATAAATATTTTGTTGGGAATATAAAAATAATAATTATTATTTTATTATTAATATTATTATTTGTATTGAAAATAAAATGAAAATTTAATTCCACAACTAATAAATTGTGTCGCGGTTTAAATAATAACCGAGAATTGTAATAAATGTTATATTATTAATTGATTCAATTTAATAAAAATGCATAATAAATATTTAATTAATAATTATTTTTCTCTTTTAAATGATTTTTGTTTTTAAATAAGTAATGGGGTCAATGGTGGGTTGTATTAAATAATAATAATTTTAATTATAGTTGTTATTATTAGATTGGGACAAAAGAATTGATGTATATATATATGAGGTGTATATATATGTAGATTAAATATGTATATAGTTATATATACATGTGAGAATATATATTTATAAATATATAGATGGGTATAAATATACAAAATGTATATACATGAGTGGATATTTAGTGTTGGGTCTGATAAAATATTATTATTTACCTATATAAATGCATTTAATGTCTTGACTTAAATCAAGGTGCAGAAAATTCATGTTTTTGTTTTCTAAATTCTTAAAGAAACTCATGGCACATACTTGCGCACCATTTTACGGGTCCTAGGAAGCTATTGAATTAATTAAATAATTTCTGGGGCTTTATGTAAAATTTTAACATCGCGGCCAACCACTACAGTTAGGCTAAAAATAATTTAAGAGTTGAAAAAGAATAAAAAGTCATTAAAGGAAATTAATCAAATTTAATGGGGGATAAAAATAAATAATAAAGTAGATATGGATGGAGAGAAATTAAAAAATAATTACAATTAGGTAAACACATTTTAATTATTTATTTTATTTCATCCATAATTTTTTATTTTTTTATCTATTTTTTATTTTTTCCCATTTTATTTTTTTTCCTTCCCTTTTTCTATCTTTCTTTTTTTTCTCTACTCTCCTCCTCCTCTCCTATGTGTGGCACACCCGCTATCCCTAGGTAGTTCACAACCCCTCTTCCACATTCAGAGGATCGACGGGCCTCCGTTCTTCATCGATTTTCCTTGCCAACATGAGCACTATAAACCATACGATAAGGCTAATCATCAACATTTGTAATCGTAGAGTTTTATTGAGAATCATTCGTGTAGATCACCACGAAAGGATTTTACCATATTTTGGTGTTTTTATAAAATCTTCCATTTTCATCTGTTTTAGGTCGAATCAAAGCTACCATTAATCATAGAATTATTTATGACTATAATTTAAGGTGTCTACTCTCTTTTCCCCGATTTAGTAGCAATTTTCAAAAACACATGATTGTGCAGTTTGTCAGGCCTACCAACATTTTGTTAATTCACCGAATCATTTCAATTTAAATTTTACTATTAATTATTGCATCCCTAATTATCATAATTTCAATTTTTTTAATTTTTGAAACAGGGTCGGACACCCCTTTGTGTGTGCCAATGTGGTTGGCATAAATTCCGTTATCTGAGACATTTAATTTATTTAACTGCATGTGTTGCACATCCCAATTTTTTTGTGTTCAATTTAAATAATCAATTTGGAATAATTATGAACCTTGAATTTTATGATATTGAATAGTTGTTTGTGCTTAATTATTTAATTATTTAAATGTGCATGCCCAGAAATTTAATTTAAGTATCTAAATGTGTTGCACAACCTATTTTTTGTTTCATTTAATTTAAATAATTATTTTAGAATAATTATGAACCATGAATTTTGGGATCATTGGTAGTTTTTTGTACTAATTTATTTATTTATTAAAATCGGAATTTATCTGCTTGTTCTAATATGGTATCTTTCCCTGTTATGTTTTTACGCTCAATATTAAATTAATACCTAGTGTTTCATTAGTGTATATGGTTATATTTCAAACTACAATCATATATTCATGCTATGTCATATCTTATACCACTACTTGTCAGGGGCGTTGTGTTTGGATTTTCTAGACTGTCACTTCTAAAGGATTTATAATACTTAATAGTGATACCAGTTCATAAAGTTCTCATTGGGGATGGATCCATTGGAAATGTGGCTAAACCATCCTTAGATGATTCTCGACCCCTTTTTGCATGATCATGACAAACTCATGGTAAAGTCATGACTCAAGAGATACATGGAATTTCTGAAGAATGCCTTGGATGGGCTCAGTGGTATTTGATAATATGATGGATGTTCTATTGAGATACCTTTGGGATAGGCTCAAACACCAATTGTTAACATGAACCTTAATAATGATAAACTGATGGTTTATTTTAATGCCACTTTGAGTCTCTTGAGAATAGTAATATTTTTCTAGTATGTTAAAGCACACCTAGTTGACACATGGCCTAGACCACAAATTGAAGCACAATATTGGGGTATGACTCTTCCTTGTTTTACCTTCATTTTCCAATATTATATATATCTATGTATATGAAATAGTCTTTATACTATTACTTCATTCAGAAACCCGACTAAGGCTGAAGTATGTGATTTGGGATGTGTGTTGTTTGGAACCTAGAATAAGTTAATTATTTTATTGGGCTTAGTTAATTATCTATATTTATTATATAATGACACACTATGCCTTATTACTGCATGAAATGGAGAGGTTTAGACACCATGGGTGCTGGCCTATTGTGATTTTATCTCACAGCCTCCTCGAGCATCGTTGACACCTGAGTAGATTCTATGTTTGTAGGTATTGAAAAAGGGAAGTGTGTTATTTCCAATGCCTGATTGTTTCATGCTGATTTGGATGGAGACTATGGTAGAGGCCCGATCCATTCTCATGATGTATTTGTCACAATATGTGTTTGTTATTTTTATTTGTTAGTATGTTTTGGTTTCTATTTTCTTGTGATTTCTGTTTATAAAGATATCATGGAATGACATAATTTTGTATCTGGTTTTAATTACGATCATCATGAATTAATTCATATTCGGTTGGATTATTAAGAATTTTTCCATTGTAGTTTATTCATTAATATTCTTCAGCTATTTATTATTTAATTTCTATTATTTATTCTATCATATTACCTATAACCTATGAGAGAATAGTCTCCCCCATGGACACAAAAAAGGCCCTCGCTACTTGTCGGCAGCCTCTGGCATGTCGGTAGATTCACTTGAGGTCAGGTTACCCACCAGTCTAGCCACCATCATAGAGGTGATATGGGTCATGAATTTACACATATAAAATATTTTATACTTAAAATCCATTTTAATGAATAAAATTTTTTCATTGCATTTTGCGGGGTTGATTTTAAGGCACATTCTTCCACTTTTATGAACTGAATGAGATAAAATTTATACCATATTTGGAATGAACAAAATAGATATTAGCCAAAATATTCAACATAAAATTTGGTAACAATTAATAGAAATTTTTTTAATATTTATTACAATAATAAAGGTAAAACTAAATTATTTGGTGTTAAACAACAGAGAAAAGGGTTTAAATTAGTGAAAAACATCTCCAAATCGAATTTTATATCCACATTTTGATCACATAACATCTGTTATTTTAAAATGATATTATTTTGACCATTTTTATTGTCTAATAATATAATATATTTTATTTGTTTTAAAAGTTCAAATTGTTTCATATCACACACACACAATAACATGACTCATTTTACTAATAATCTCAAATGAAAACCTAAAAAAGGAAAAACAACCAAAACGAATAAATCACTAGGGAAGGTACATGTGGATAGGACAAAGACAACAAGTTATGAGGGTCAGAAGATGAGAATCCCAATAGTGTCTCCTCTATCACGATCAACACATGTCGAGGAAGAGAAACCAAGCTATGGAATTAAGTGATGGGTACTTCATGGAATGAATGTAGAGATGGAAACTCAGAAATAGTTTTACCCTCTCACCATGTTTGTTTCAAGCTCACTTTATAATTGATTAGGGTCATATATCTCCAGATATTGTATGAAATTGACCAAGGAATAGTTGTAACTTTTTTAGGGAGCAATATATTTTCAACTAATTTGTTTCAATATCCTCCAACATTATATTTTTCGAGTTAATAAACTAAAAACATTTAAAAATTCATAAGGCATCACATAAAGGTAATCACCACTCTCAAAATTATATTTTAAACATGAAACATAATTACCTTTGGGATCCCGAAAAAGACATCCATATCTCCCATGATGCGCGAATCATCAATATTAGGACTGAAAATGATATTTCCTTGGTTTAAATTAATCCAATGGCCCTGGAGAAAATTATTATAACAAGTGATTGATAGATCCCTAAACATCAGAAAATATATAAGAGAGGGGTCCTCCTCCCATCATCTCTATGGAAAACCCATATCATAAAACCCAGACAAGGTTCTTACCTTAGGATCCATCGCTGATTAATATGTTACCTCATCTTAGGATTTACATTATGCATACCAATGTATCCAAGAACCAGAAGAAGATTTAATATATCTCTCTTACTTCCTTTTTTTATTTCTTACCTCACCCAGAAACAAACTCTAGATAATGTTATTTCCTTGGAGAACCTGAGATGGTAGAAAAGTGATCTCTTCAACTGCATTCCACATAGTGTTACCCCACTCACATTCTAATAGTATGTGATCCATCAAATATACATTTAAAATATAGATACATATGAATTAGGAATATATATTAATTTAATTACATTTTACCTTCTTATTAGTAGGTAATTTATGGTTTTATAAGGTTTAAATGAGAATGTTTAACATTTAAAGAATGTATTGAAACCTGAGGAGATGTCCCCATATATTACACTTTTGAGAATTAGATAAACCTGATATGTATGACTTTAGCGAGAAGGAACCTGAAGTAGAAACCATGAAAAAAAACAGATTATTTTTTCATTTAACGTAATGAATAAGAACAAATAAATTTGATAATATTGTAATGAAGCCTCATTAAAGGAAGGATAATCACATGCACGCATGAACGATAGGTTTCGAGCCAAACATCATTGAAAGTTTATTTTTATACCATCTTAGTTGAAATTCCAAAAAATATTGTCTACACTATCTATTATCTATTGGGTAGGGAACATAATGAGACTAATGTGGCATTGTTTAATTTTAAAATTACTAGAAGATGATATTATCGGCGTACATTGATGTTCCCCATTCTTCTCCATGATGAATTTGTCCAATAATTTGAGTCCTTTGAGTTCCTCCATTTTATCCCTTCATGAAAAAAATGTTTCATATCCCTGATGGTCCTTCAAAAAAATAAAATTATTTTATATTAGGTAATCCATACATTCATGAGAATCGTGGTGATACTACCCATAGAGTGGATTTACTAGATAAAAGGGCTCCCGATTTTTTGATGTTCCTGTTAAAATCATTTAAAAATTGATCAACATAGAGAATTGCATTGTGATAAGGAAACCCACAATCTTAAGAAGAATTTTTCTTCCACCAAATAAAAGAAATTATTTTTTCTAATTAATTATATTGGAATATATTTTGTGAACCAACATGTCCAAATTCTATATTTGATGCCTTCTAAATGAAATCTTGTTAGCTAAGTAGTCCATACAAAATATACTTTTGTGGACTCTAGTTTTCGACTCAATGTTGTTGAAATGACTCTATAACAACATCCATGAAATAAATACACCAATTTTATCACGATTTATCAATTTTAAACTCCATCTACAATAATCTCCATGAACTACATTAATACCACAAATGGGGTAAGTGCTGAAAATAGGAAAATGAATCATATTGTTTGGAAAGATCTTCTGACAGATCCCTTGAAAATTTGAACCTCACCAGAATGAATGAGTTGAACATACTCCATTTTTTTATTAAATAATATTATTATAGAATAATTTTCTAGGATTAATTAAGTGGGTGATAATTAATCACATTATCTCAAACCAAACAATGATTTTAAGATCTATATTTCCTTCCCATAAAATCGAATGAAAACCATGGGGAGCTAAAACAACTACAAAACATATCACTCCAGAATTGTGATAACCATATGAAACTCAATACATTTAATATTAATCCATATTCATTTATTTAATAGGATTTATCTACAACCACTTTAATTATTATTTTTTATACTTGATATTTCTTATTAATTTCATCTATAATTTCCTGTGTAAGGCCAATATCCCCTGAATGTAACTTCCCCTAGAAAAAGCATGATGGGCCTTGTATTTTAATGAATTGAGTTTTTCCAATAATATTATATTAATATCATTGAAAATAACATTATATTTAATTTTTCACGTGAAAATGGAATGAAAATTTTTAAGAGAAGTGGGATCCATAACATTAGAGATAATCACCAAAGTGGTAGCACATGCCCCACAAGGTAAACTAAAACCATGAAAAAATTATTCCATATCCTCAATAAGATCGTATATTTATATATAATAGAATGAAACATATAATTAATTTTGAAAAAATTAGGTCATGAAAAGTTCTTTGGACTAAGATCCACCACAACCTCCAAAACCTCTTATTTCCCATAAATATATTCATGTATCTGGGTTTTATGATCTGAACCCCCATTAGGAATAACATTGAAAATATGAGTGTGAAAATTAGTGAAAAAACAATGTGTTGATGGATTAGTAGATGCTATAATATATTTAAAAATGGTTTACACTATACCTCTGATAGCTAAAATGTCATTAGCGAAGGATCCATCCTCTAGGAGGATGTTAGGACTACTAAGACAAATCCTTTAATTTATGCACACACGAAAAACCATTTTTCCCTGAAACCCTCTCTTATCCACTTGACATTGTACTTTCCTCTATCCAATCATTCAATAATACATAAATTCCCTTAAATAATTCCCTCATAATGTAGAAGAGTGCTTAAATCATTATCATCCCATAATACATTGATATTGAAATCCATATGTTCAATTTTTTACCTATATATTCATATTCATGGGGAGAGTAAATTCTCTTGATACTCAATTAATTCAAGTCGTACTTCATTTATATAAGCATTCTATGTTCCCAAAACCACCGGATTCCCTATAAAGGTCTGGACTAAGGAGAAAGTCACCTCATGGTAAAAGTAATGATCAGATGCCCAATTGCTTGAGATGAATAATCTGTTGGTCTCATCAATCTTGTTATCCAATCAAATGAGAGTGGAAGAGTGGCCTGAGATAATACAGATGAGGTGGAATACCATTTCAATTGGTAAGAAAAATATATCTTTGATATTGGACATACACTGGTCTAAATTCCACTAGGTTCGGTTGGAAGATTTTTTATTATTGCACCATTTGAATTTATCTCCCATGAATCCTATATTTCAAATACCACATTTGGAAACATAAGATAAAAATTCCAATTTTTGAATACCTGAATAAGGGTCCTCAACCTTTCTTGAATGTGGGTTCCATAATAGAGTTGAAGTCACCACCCATAAAAGTGAACTCCCACTTATAAAAGGGAACCCCACACCTTTCCAATAAAAAAATAAATCACATTATTTCATTGTAAATACATATAAAAATTACATAATAACATCCCCTGTTTTATTTTAGAGTCTTTTTTGTATATTTGGACCATACAAGTATTTTATTATGTATATTACTAAAGAGGTTCTTGAGAGAACTGTTGTAGTTCTTAAACAGTGCTTCCTTTTTATTTATTCATTTATGTTATTCATGTATTATTCATTAGTTATAGAATATTTATAACTTCATATTCCATATATTGGGATTTTATGATGTTAATTGAAAAATAAATGTTCATATCCGCCTCAATAAAAATATAGTTGAAACCATCTTTCATGTTTACGGAAGACTGCCGCCTTATGAACCGATGTATTTTCTTTTTAGTTTCCTCGTCTCATGGATAATATTAAATATTCACATATTATATATATATATATATGATATTAAATACATAATTTTCATTTTTAAATAAAATATATCATATATTTTCTTATATTCCTGTTTATTAAAAAATGATAATGTCATTCATGAATATGTGCGGATTATGACCTTCATGAAGTGATGTAATTTGGAATTCATCTATACATCACATTGAAGGTATATATAAGTTTATTTAATGATATAATAATATATATTTTATATATTCATAATTATTGATTGAAAAACTAACACATTTTTTTTATTTTGATCTTGGATAAATGAAAATGTTACTCATGTGTACGTGCGACTTACAATCTCCATGATTGCAATATAATTTATTTTTCATAACCATATTACTTGATTTGTTTTAAAACAACAATTATTTACTATATAACATAATCATCTTAATATTATTATATTGTATATGATTTACTATTATCCACGTTTATAATTATCATTATACCGATGTTGTTTTGAAATTATGAACCGTACATTCTCAAAACACTATAAATGGAATTAACAGATTATGAAATTCTGTATTTTATGAAAATTTATAATGTGAATATTTTAATGAAAAGAAATTAAGCCAACAATGGATATTACAAAATTAAATAATTTATATAATTTTATTATACTGATATTAAATGAAAAACAAATGAGGTATGAACACAATATAGGGGATTTAATCTCAATTTACATTCATTTGGGTAAATTTTAATATTATGAAAATCATTTATGTTATATGTTTTATATAAAAAAATTAGACATTGTGTATGATCAATTATTAATAATTAATGTCTTTTATGATGTAATCCAAATTATTTCATCCAAGGGTATTTGACATGAATCTTACCATGTTGTAAGGTTTTTCCAAACCTTATTTACTTTCATAAGGATACAAAAATTCTTCATTGTTTCTTTTATTACATGATTATGTATGAATTAATTTATAATTTGGTTCATTCTATATTTTGAAAAAATTTACATAAATATGTTCTGGAAATTGCATCGTGGATTAATTATCACATAAAAAGTTATGATCTTTCAAAGGCTCTACTTTTTAGCAATCTCAGTTTATTGAGACGTGTTTCATGTAATGCAAAATGATTTAATTTAATATATTTCATGATATGAAATAAATTAATTTTGACCCAATTATACATTTCATATATGCTATTTTTATATCCATATCATATTCCTTCTTTCATTTAATTTTTTTCCAATTTTAAAAAAGAGGTAAAGAATTTATGATAAAAAACTCTTTTATTTACATGATTATTTATATTAAAAGATCATTTTAATGAAACAAAATGCTATTTTTTCTTAATCCAATAATAATTTATTCCCCTATAGTTACAAAATAATTTACATCTTTGGTTTCAATTTCATCACGTATATTATTACAAAAATGAAATAAAATTCATTTTCATGTTATACCAATCTTGTATATTCTTTTATATGTGGGGTCATTCTATTCCATGTCCCAATTTTCTAAAATATTTTCAATAATATTATTTTAATAACATAAATTATTTTCTAAATATATTTGAAAATATATTTGATCTTATTTAATAGGTTTTTAAATGAAAAAAACATAATGTATTTTTCATGGGTAACTTTTTTACTTTCATTACTAAAGTTTGATGAAAATGATTATTTTTAATGTTTTTGATATGAACTAGTTTTTCCAATTTCATGAGTTCTCAATTCCTTGATGGTTCACATATTATTTTCTAAGAATATTTTAAATGAATATTAATTTTAAAAAAAATTCCAATTTTTAGTTTTAAAATTTTATTTTCAAAGTGTAATGTTTATTTTTCCCAAGGATTTTTTAATTATATATTTGTGGTATTTCGACTCTTTAATGAAAACAATGATTTTAATTATCTACCCTCCATTGGGGATATGTTTTAATGATAACACATATATTATTACCCTAGATGGAATAAAATTATTTAAATGATACTTTCACGGATCCCATTTCATTCTCATAGATTAACTGATCATTGAATTAATAATTGGAACTATTATGTTGAATATTGGATGATTTCATGTGTTATGTTTATGTTATAGTTCTTAGATATTTTCTATCATGATGGGTTATGCAAAAATAGATCATGATAATGCATGGGTCCGATATAACTCTCTATTGAATTTGGTAGAGGAATGTAGTTAACTAATTATATGTTTGCCCAAAGATATTATTTGAAATAACTCGATAGGTTGTTCTATTTTTAAAAGGGACGATAAGAGTGATATGAAAATGATGTTACATGTTACCAAGATGTTTGATATATTATTGTATCATATTATAAGGGAACATTTTTTAATGATTTTTTTCAAATGGATCAAGATTATTGAATTATATGTTTTTTCCCTTTTGATACCAATCTATTCCAAGTATCATGTTTTATTATCGATGTTTTAAGAGTAATAATTTTAATATTTTCTGATCATGTTCCATGATTATGTCATCATAGCCCTTTTCCCATATTATTCTCACTGATGACATTCTATTTTTAATGATTATGTATACCATTCTGAGCATTTGACCTCAGCCTTATTATGTATCAGTTTACCCATATCTAAAAAAATTTATTTAGGACTATTATACATAATAAGGTTACTATATTTTAATTTCTTAGTTAGAGATGATGAAAATTTGAATAAACTAGTTTTTTATATATCAAATATGTTATGTAAACGTTTTTAATATTTATTAAAAGTCGAAACCTATAATTTTAATGGGTATTTAAGTGATCTAGTATTTGAATTTGATGTCCTATAATGTTTTAGTAAAATATCTCAGACTATGTGATGTTATTTTTAGAGTTTGTCGGTATATAAAGGAATAAATGAATTTAGATATTATGATGTTTTCATGTTTGGTTAAATTAAGGTTTATAGATAACATCATAGGTTTATATGTTTGAGGTTGATCATAAGTTATATTTAATTTATATCGTATTTTAGGTTTCATTTGATTTTATAATGATTTAATTAATGATATGTTGTGAAAGTATTTAATGTATTCAGGTATATATAACCCTTAGGATTAACTAGAATCACAATTTTTGGATAATTAGATAAAATTGATTGGGGTTTAGGTTGTAAGGTATGAGAAAAAATTTTGGTTAAATTATTATTTGATGTAGAGGTTATTTTATTAATTATGATATAGGGTTAATAATTTTTATAATGAAATAATCTTAACATCATGTTTTCTTTTTTCATTTTATATATTATTGTTTAATTTATTCATATAAAAATCTATATATTTTAGATGTCATATTACCTTATACTAAATATTTCATTTTTAAAATATCTAGAGATACAATAATACAGTATTATCAGTTTTTGTGTTATCTGATCAATTTAACACTTATTTTAGTTATCCTTGAATGAAAAATAATATAAATAATCATCATTTATAGTAGAAGATTAAATTATGTTGTAAATTTATTAAATTATGAATTTATACTTTTCATGTAAGTACATTACATTATGAGGTTAGTCTACATGGTAAAGAAATTAATTTAATTAAGGAAAAGGTTATTCAAATGAAATGTTTTCTAATTAAGATCATTTTTTGAATCAATTATCCCTTTCACACCACATTGTTTGATTGTTTTGTGGCCATTTACATTCTCATGATCATTCACAATATTATTTCCAATGATCAATATCACTCTCCATCATTATTTTGACATTAATTTTTTCATCTCTGAACAAATTTTTATATCCCAGTAATTTTATTCGATTTGGAATCTTATTTGTGAGTTATTCTATTGGTAGTTCTTATTTATATTTCCTATTTATCAAAATGATGATTTATTATTTCTTATTGTGATGTGGGTAACCAACAAATGTATTTTCAAATGTCAAACCCATTGTTACCATGATCATGATAAAATTGTAAGGACTCAAATTATTAAATTTTCAGAGATTGTGACACCCATATATTTTAAATGATCAAAATGTTCGATGTAAAATAAGATATGTACCATTGAGCTTAGAAAAACCTAGAAATGTTATTATTTAAATTTGATCATAATAGCCATATCGTTAAATTGATGGTTATGAATACAGGAAACCATATTTTGATATATTTATATATATAGGTCTAAATAAAAAATAATAATTTATAAATGAAAAAAATCAGTTTCTAAACTTTTAGTAAGGTAATTTTATTCTTAAAAAATATTTTTTTGGTGAAAATGATTTTTATTTATTTTTTGTTTGAAAATATTATATTAAATTTCTAGAAATTTTAGAAATTTAATTTCATAAAAGGATTTAATTTTTACATTATCATGTCAAAATTTTCTTAAGAATATTTTTTCAGAATATTCTAAAAATATTAATTTTTCTATGAATAGTGATAAATGATGTTTTTTAGAAAAATTCATTTTCATTCATGTATTTATAATGACAAAATCTATTTTTGGATTAGTTTTAGAATTTAATTTTTTATTCATTTTCGATAAACATAACTCAAAAAATTTATTGGAATCAAAATAATATATGTGTTTTTATAACACAATTTTTTACAAAAGAATTTAGTTTTTGAAAAAAAAACCAATTTTCTTCACATTTTTTATGTTTAATTTTTAAGAAAATTTTTCATATTAAATGAATTGAAATTTTAAAAATTGATTCCAATTTTGGATATAGAATAATTAAGATTAATTTTTTTTTTCAAATTAACAGTTTGTCATTATAAATAGTAAATACAATTAAAATATTGTTCAATGGTTAAGGATGAAACTATTTTATGATGGGATAAAATAACGAGTTAATAGTTAAAATTAACTAAAAACATTCTATAACATATTTCTGGCCATATTTACCACTTATATTATTTCAACATACGGCTCAGTTTTTTCTAGTTTATTTTATGTTTTTATATCATTGAGAAATAATAACCACGTTTTTCATTCTATTTGAAGCACTATAAGTACAGGCTGGATTTTTTAGTCATTTTGGGTATCAAACATCTGAGATGTAATGACACTATACTTGGTTTTTGATGGGTATCTCGGAAAACATAATTAATATATGCATTGTTAGGGTGATGTAACCCTATACATGAAATTGTTCATTATGGATGGGTTGGATATTGGAGATCATTCATGTATGGGGTTCAGGTATGAGAATTCTAGAGTCTTTTCTATTGATTATGGTTATTATTTTTATTTATGATCATATGTTCATTATTTAGTTTTTTCCCAATGTCATTAAATGGGATTCATTATTTTTTCGATTTTTTGTATTTCCCCATTATTCTTCATGGTGTGAATGGAAGATCATTTTTCCTATTCTCTCTATTTCATGAACTTCTTTCATGGGGTTATAGTCTCCCTAATATATTCATTACACCCTCTCCTTTATTAAGTATCTTCTAGATTATGAGGATTCGAGAAAAATTTCTAGTATCCAAATTCGGTCAGTCACATGGGGGAGTATCATGTCATGGATATTATAAACATGCATAATAGGATGAATGTTTTATTTCATTATGCTTTAGGGAAAGTAGATATGGGAGTACGAAATGTTGATGATTATTAATGACCTTTTGTATGGGAGTATATATAAAATGTATGGAAAAATACCCAAGCATCTGAAAAATTCTTAGTAAACATAGTATAGAGCACCCTTAAACCAATAGTTTACTATTTATTTCACCTTTTGAGGTTAATGATGTTTTGTAACCCATGTTTTAAGGAGTGTGTTAACCCTTTCAGAGAAAATGCCTCTATTTTATCATTGGTATGAGAGTCAGGTGAGGGTAAAAAAACAATCATAATGCAGATAAGTTTAAACTACCATTAGCACCCTAGAACCCGATGGATGATCTGCTTCATAGAAAATTCCAAATGGTCATTTGATCCGCGGAGAGGTACAATACCGTCATAATACCTTCAATGTTTGATATAACAAATGAAATATAGCTATATCATCCTCATATGTTTAATAGGAATAGTTTACCCATGTAAATTGAGTTCATAAATTAGAATGTCCAAATGAACATTATCCACCTTCATAAACTTTTAAATAGGTTGGTGAAGATTTCTACAAACATTGTATGTTGACTATGCAAATATTGGTTAGAAACTATATAGAAGAACATCACCTATTGGTAGATAAACTAGAATGAAATAGAAGATATTTTCCTGATCCAAATAATTCTAGAAATATATAGTGATGACAGGGATAACGAGTTCATGAACCTAACACAAGGAATAATTTTAGCGATGGATAATGTTGGAATCTTCACTAACCTATAGTGCTTTTCTCCAACCATATCAGAAAATTAAATATACATTTAGATGAGTATAGAGGTTATTAAACCCTATGAGGTAGGTTCTTAGGTGTACTTTTTCACCTTAGTAACTTCTCATATCTGATTTATCAATATATTATAAGATAAGGTAGCCTTATGGACATAATATTGGTAGAAAAAAATTCAAAGATAGGAAGCCATGGAGCTATTATTTCTAAATCAAGAAGCACTGTTAAGAGTATTACTATATGTGTGGTGGTGGTAAAAGAATCTTGGTAAGTGAAAATATATCTCATGATAGTGTCTTAGTGGAGATATTTTAATGTGGCATAGAGGGATACAAGTCTAATAGAGTATGTACGCAATTATGTAGTGTTGTGAATGTGGCATGATGGGAAATAAAAAATTATTTCTATTAAAAAATAGTAGTAGGTCACTGTTGGAGGATATTCATAGTCACCAATGTCTATGAAATACTTGGGTACCTCTCAACAGATGGGTTTTTATAGTTCTAAAAGATATTTTGAATGAGGTTGGGGGTATGGAAACTCATTTCATGATGAATAGTAAAAGCATGAGGGAGTAGTACATTGGAGTCATACTGGAACCCAGGGTTGAGGGTAGACTCGGATGCATCCTATATAGTCTTCTATTACATGTTTATATATGGTAATTTCTACCATCATATTCACACTTTTGGTATCATCTACCCTAGCATGCATTTTTTTTATTTAGGGTAATTCCATTAAATTTTAACGTCTAAATTATAAAATGGTTTACTTTTGTTAATCGAGGGATTTGATGTTGTTATGACAATCTACATTCCTCCAATGGTATGATTAAATGATAATAAACTATGTAAATATATTTCCCTTGAAGTTGGTGGATTCCCTTTCCATTGGGAGTTAGTTATGTTGAATAAAATATTGTTTGATTTGATTATTCATTTTTATTGGATATTAAAATACCAATATCATATCAACTATTATCTAGTAATATTTACCTTTTTATATATAGAATGTGAAAAATATCACCACTAGAGTGAGTGGGATCTTCAGGCTGGATATGCCAGACCAATCTAGTATTGAATAGATTTTATCATGTAATGGATTCTAGGACATTTTCTCAATGATGGTGACATGTTTTAGGATACCATTCTTCTAGTGGTATAGCATTTTCTATACATCTTTAATAAAGCCTTAATATTCTCACCACATAGTGGGAGATCATTTTCATTATTTATTGGGTGCTGGGTGTTGAACTAGATTCTATAATTCCATACATGATTATATCATAAGTGCATAATGAGTTATAATTTCAACTAGAATATCAATAGGCTAAGGGGATCATACAACCTAGTACTTCCATGTGGGGTTATCCAATTATTTTTCCTATAAAATAATGTTGAGGATTTCTTCTTATATATTGATTATACGAGGTTAAATAAAATGATGGAATAGAACTGGAATCCCATTTAGAATAATGATGATAACATATATCAGGTTAGAGGTTCCATGAAATCCTACTCGATCAATATGAGGTATCTGTTTCATTAGATGATGTTGATATCATTTTCAATAACTTGGGATACTATTAGGAGTATAGATTCCTGAATTTAATTTATGGTTATTTCATTTGGTCTGAAAAAATGCATTTTCATTATTCATGGACATGAGTAATCATATTTTCCATCCATTCCTAGACCGACGATATCCTAGTGTACTCATGTTCCATAGATCATCATTCCTAACATCTTAATATAATCCTGATTACAAGGATATATCATTTTCTTTAAACTATTATATCAAAATTCATCTGTTATATTAATAGAGTGACCTTCAAGGGGAATTTTATCTCTGAGGAAATACTAGAAAGGATCCAAAAAACCTTGTGGTTGTGGTATCCATTGAATGGATCAAAAATGTCTATGATATTTAAATAATTAATAATCTTTCTTGAAAATATTATAATTTCATTTAGGACTTATCCCATTTGGAAACACCAATGTCCTGGATGACCAAGAACAAGGTGATGTTGTTTGATTAGATTCATATGAAAGGGATTTCTAAGATATGGAGAGCTTTATATCCTTAGTATTAATCATGACATTATATATGTTTTGTAAGTAATATACCCTATATTGAGACAAATATAGAGTCTTAATCAAATTATTTATGACTTAAGAGGATCATTAAATTCTTATATCTCTAGATATATGGGACCCCATTATTTTAACCACATTTTTCATTATTTAGAGTAAGATATGGTGGTAAATTTTCAAAGATATAGAGATACTCTCGATATGGTTAAAATTGTGTGTTTTACATAGTGTAAAAGAGCCTCATGTACATCATTTGTCAGTACAAATACAAACATTAGCAGAGTAGGTGGATCAAGTATCTTAATTATTCTAACATCGAGCTAGCTAACACTTTGAAAAATGGATTCATTTTTATTAATTATTTGAGGCATTGATGAAGAGATAATTAGTATTTGATTATTTCAATGAGCGGTGTCTAATGAAACTCTATATGTACTTGCATCTTGATTTTTAGGAGTCCAAGTTATGATCCACATTGATTTTGACATCAGTTATATATATTATTCTAGACTGGACCACATGGTAACAAAAAGATGATACTGATGGATTTTCTATAAATAATAACATATATTTTACATAACACAATCAATATGGTATCTTGGTGGTTAAAGTGTCATTTTAATCCATCTTCATGTATGGGTTCATATGACTAATTATAGGATCTTATAAGGGAGTTTCATGCTTCTAAATTGTTGGAATAGTGGGGTCTGATAAATATGGTTCATTATATCCATAGAAGATCATGGTGGCTAGGTAAGAAGAAGGAAGTAGAAGACTTTTTGGAAATTTGTTTCACTTGTATATATGAGAATGAAGATCACCATAGGCCTCATAGGTTGTTATAGGATCTACCTATTCCAGAATGGATGTAATATACTTTCACTATGGATGCCGTGATATGATTTACTATGAAATCCCATAATAATGATATATTATGGTTGATCATGGATTTACGGGTGAAGGTGGTCCACTTATTTCATATCATATATAACATCACTATTAATGATATTGATAATCTCTACATCCGTTAAATAATTTGGTTTCATGTTATTTCATGGATTATCATTTTGGACGAAGACCCTATTTTGACATCTTAGTTCTAGAAGGGTATTATTATGTAATTTGGATCGTCTATCCATCTTAAAAAATCCATAATCTTGAATCTAACAACTATTCTTAATGGATTATTCATTTTATGGAAGATATGTTACGATCCTATATTTTTGTCATCAGTGGTTCTTGGGACCATCATCTAGCACTCAAACATATTCTAGTAATTTATCCAATGGCTCCATTTAGGGTATATATTGATGTTCATGTCATTATCCTCTTTGCTAGTAAGAGACATTAGAGTTATCACTCATTTGACCTATTATCATACATGATACATCACGTCGGTTTCAACTAATTAGAATGTGGTTTATTATGGAATATTAATGGGTCAAATCATGCCCTGAGAACTAAATAATAACTTTTGAGTTTTAGTTTTTGAAATTATTTTATGGTGCTACATAATAATGTTGAATACCTATCAAAAAGTAGAAGATTCTTATTCCCCATTTTCCTAGTACATTCAAGATAATGGAGATGGAAAGTCAAGTGGCATACTAATTTTCACTTATATAGTTATACTATTCCGTGAATGATGTGTTTAAAATTAAATAGATTCATAGGATTCTCCCTAACACTTTAAATTTGGTTGATGAAGAATATATTGAGTTTGATATTGATGCATCCATTATGATGAATAATATTTATTTTAGGGAAATTAGTGAAAAGAATATTTGGCAGAAGTTAATTACTCTAGTTTATGTATAATAGAATCGTAATTGTTTGGAATAGAAGACTAAGGAGAGTGAATCTTATATGTAGACAAAGTATCAATATTTTTTCATCGATGCCCACTTATATTAACTAGGTAAAAGATTGGGGAAGAGTAATTATATGGGGGGATGTTGTAAGATCCCATCATTTTAATGTATATAATTCGTTATGTTTTGGTTAACCTCCTTTTGTAGGATAGATTCTGGTTTGGAATAGGGTAACCGATACTTTATGATATATAAATTTTTTATTAAAGGAATAAAAAAACAGACCTAAGTCTAGTTATAGAATTAATTTAAACCATTGTTTTTTTATTCATGATGTGGTTTATTCTAAGAAGACCCAATTAATCATGTGCATTATTTAATGGTTCTAGATATTATATGAAATAAAGTATTATGATATGATAACAAATCATGGTGTGATGGGGGATTTTATCAATTTTTAATCCAATGTGTTACATTTATCAGAGTGTGTGGGAACCGAAGAATTAAAAAATTGAATCAAAAATCAATTTGATGAATTTTGGGAAACCATTGATCCTTTTAAATCTATATTTAATAGGATTTCATAGACCATGAATCCCTTCTATCATATTTCAACACCTTCATTAGAAACATATGTCAATCCTTTTCAAATCAATAGAACAAACCCATCGTATACTAGTGTTCTAGACAAAGAGACTAGACATAATCCTTTTGGTTCATCTTATCCATCCTGTTCTGTTATTTTTACTTTAGGTATCTCAAATTTAGGTGGGAAAAACTATATCTTGATATTATTTCTTTAGATGATAGAACTATTGGACATATTTAATGGGAAAGTGGGAGGAAACTAGTTATACTTTGGAATTTGAGGACATTCAATGTGTATTTTTATTTTCAGTTTTGTTTCCCTGATCAACTACAAAATTCATAATTTGTTTCATCTATTATATAGAATATGCAAGGTCCAAATGACACACCATGAGAGAGATCTAACATCATCGATAATTCATTATGTGATAAAATTCAAATGCTCTAATCTCTAATGGACAATGTTTTTTCTATTTTCTATATGATATTGACTAGAAAACATCCATGATTTTTTCCAACCTTTGATGTTAGGATAAATCAAAACGTGGATAATCCAAGATCCCTTTGATGGAAGTAATGTTTTCAGAATTTTCTTAACCATTTGAACTTGGTAAAACACAATATTTTTTATAAATGGGAACCTTCTGTACAATGATTTTTGTGATTCATCATGAGAAAGAGAATAAAAAATCTAATATTAAATTCATTATAAATTATTAATTGAATTAATAGAAAAAAATATTATTATAATAACATGTTTGATAGAGATTATTCAGGGGATTTTTGGATTTATTTTAATTGACGTTAGTTTAAATGTTCTCTGATGGTGTGTTTTCATTGTCTCATGAGACATGATGCCGATGATTTTTCCAAGGTAGGATAATCCACAAATTTAATTTATTACTTATTACTTGGAATGGTGTTCCACCTTAGAAAAACATAAGGGTCTATAGAAAGGTTAATATTTATGGATCCCTTTATTATATGGTTATATTACCCCTTTGTATATTTTGAGACCAAGGGATTATTAAAGTGACTCATGTATGGGTAATTAACATCGAGAAAAATATGTTATGGTTACATTTTCCCTAGTTTTTTATTGTACATTAGAAACACATAAGTTAATCTATCATGGGTAATTTATATTGGAACTAGTATTATTATTTTACTTGAGACGTGATATTGTATATTATCCCTTGAACAAAGAATCTGCAAACAGAATTGGTGACCAACCCTGAGTAGGAGGATCCACTAGTTGATATAGATATTCAAAATTATGATAAATCATGTTTGGATGTGTATATGTATCAACATGGTTCATTATTATAATATAGTTTATATTATATTTTGTATTAAATTTTTACCTGATAACCATTTTTCTCATAAAATATCATGATCTATATATAAATATTTTGTTATTTAGGCACCATGTTTTTTTACACTGAGTAGTACTCACTCTTTATTTGAGAAGAAATGGACAACTTGTATGTATTCATGGAAATATGTATATATAATATAAATAGATAATGTACATGATTTTTTTCTTATTGGATGGGTTAAATCATGGATATAGGACGAACGTATGTTTAAAGGATAGGGATTTTTGAGTTCGGTTTTTTAATTATTCTTATTGTTTTACTTTTATGAATGTCACCATGTAATTTAGTCAATATTATCCTATCATTACATGGTATTAAATGATATTTTAATTTCAAGATGGTGTCATTTTTTCTGATTTTGTTACACGGTTGATAATTTATAATATTTTTCAAATTTATACTGGTTTTTTCCAGAGTGTATATTCTATATAATAAGATCCTTACACCCTCTCTATTAGTTTTCTTCCTCTATTATATGAGGAGGTGTTCCTAATGACTAGTAGTCATCCTGTGTGAGTCACACGAAGGATTACCGAGCTAGGTACATTACAATTATTAGCTGTGAGATGATATCTAGATTTTTTATTTGGTATTTTAACATTTTTAAATGAATTTACATATGTTCTCAAAATAAATTCATTCATTAATTATCATATAAAAATATATGATCTTTGGAGGATTTTTTTATATATGATCCTCATTTTCTTATGTCACATTTCATATCCTGTACCATGATTTATTTGTATTGATTACATACAACACCATGAATGAATATAGAAATATTTATTCATGTAATTAATGGGATTTACACATCTATATCATATATGTTATTTTAATGAATTTGTTTATTGAGAGTTTTCAAATATGAAAAGAACTTATGTAACTATCTAATTTATTTTTGGGATTGTTTAGATTAAATAGTCCTTTAAGGGAAATAAAATTATCTTATTTTTATTAACCACATATATTTTCCAATAATATAGTTATGAATTTGGTTTTCTTGTTTAGTTTCTATTTCCTAAATTTTTTATAAATGAAATATCAATAATTTTATTTCAATGTGATACTAATCATAAACATTATTTTAGATAGGAAATAATTCTATAATATATAATTATTATATAAAATGTTTTTAGTAATGTTATTTTTGAAAAAAAAAATTATTTCATAAGGTTTTTTTAAATTTTTAAACTTTTTAAATTTATTTTAAATGTATATTTGTTAATGTTTTCCATATGGATCACTTTTTACATTAAATACAAAACATTGAATAGAATGTTTATTTTTATCATTTTAACATGAAAAGATTTTCCCACAATAATAACCACCATATTCATTGAATAATAATTTAATCACTTGCATAGAGATTTCAAATAATGTTGTTTTTCAGAATATTTTGTTGCCTTTTTATTTAAAAGGGATTTTCATAGTGGAAAGTGTATTTTCAAGAAGAAAGTAATTAATTATCTTGTTAATTTATTTTATTCTTCAATGATAAAACCATTGATTTTACTTATGAATAACATGGTATATGTTGTAATTATACCATAATTATTCATTATCCTGATATAATATGATTTTTATAAGTTATTTTCAAGGAATAATATTGTTTTTCATGATTATAACAATATATGAAAGTACAATAGTTTTTGTTAAATTGTAAAATTCATGAAATAAATTATTATGTTTATGTAATGGTTTTTATCACTTTTTATTATGATGGGTGAGTCAAATATAGCACTCCAATGCCATTGGTATAAGGATGTAGTCAACTAGTAATAGGGTTATCCTAATATATTATAGAAATATATTGGGTAGGTTAATAGATTTGTAATATTTATTAGACAAGTGATAAAAATGATGTTCCATTTTACCAATAGATTTTAATTAAGCATTCATAAATATTTAATGGAACCATTTAAGAATGGTTATTTCAACAATACTTGAGACTATTAACATATATGACAATTTCCTTATATTAAAACTTAATTCCATGTCTCCTATATTATGATCATAGTATTTAGGGGTTTGAATTATCTTATTTTATTCTCAATCAAAATTATTAGGTCATCATATTTTTATTCCCATATTATGATCATTAATGAAATTTAGTATTTAAAAAATATGTTTACCCTTAATGATTATTTGATACAATCCTTATTATGTGTCCTTTTCCAAGGTTATGGAGACTGTTTTGAAGTAATTTTTTCATAAGAAGGTTACTATATATAAAATTATTAGATGGAATTGATATAGATTTTTATGAATTATTTTTTATGTATCCAAGTCATTATTTAAATTTTTGTCCAAATTATATAAACTAATAAACCTAAAAAAACTTTCATAATTATGTGATTTAATATTTTAGTTTGATGTCATATCTTTTTACGGGTTAAAATTGGGTTATAATTATCAACATAAAAACTAGAAATATAAAGATTGTGTTTTTCCACAAAACATGGGAGTGAGAATTCGGGGTGTTTTAGTTGTATGATGTACCCATTTACCTATGTTATGATGAAACGTATCATTCATGATTGGTTTAAAAGAAAATAATATTTCTATAGAATTTTTTTGGGATATATTGAAGTCATATTATTCATTATGTTGTAAAAATATGGGTTTTAATAACATGTTTCCCCTTAAATAAATATTATATTCAATGAATTTCTCAAAACTAGACAAACAATCCTAACAAATAAAAAAATCTTATTAAAGTAGATATTGAAAAATGTAGGGTATATGATGAATAAAAAGACACAAAAAACAATAAAAAACATATGAAATAATGGTCTCATTTAACACTACTTCCACAAGTAAACATAAGAAACTTATAAAAAATATTTATGAGGAATAAAATGTCTTCCATAAAATTTAAATATTTCATGTTCCATATATTTATGATTACTATTAATTTTTGAATAACATTTAATATACCCAAAACTATTTCTTATAAAAGATTTTTATTTAATATGTTTTTTAATTTATTTTCTTTCTAGACATAAAACTTTTACACTATGAATTTGACCAAACTAATTTCATTGTTTAATATATAAAAAAATATAAACGTAATATTAATTTTGAGATTTATCTAAAAGTGTTATTATTTTGTGAATATTGAAAAATAACGCTTACAAAATTATCTTTTTATTAAATTATGTTTATATATGTAATAAAATCAAGTAACATGATTAAATTATAAAAGTATAATTTTTTATTATTATTGAATATATAATTTTTATTAACAAATGGTTTTAGAATATATAACCCTTTTTTATTTTTAGAACCCAAGGTTTATTTTTACAATTTTTTTTAATATATATATATATATATATATTTATTTATAATTAGATTTAATTATAATATCATTTATGAATATAAATATATTATCTCAATTTAAAATATGGAATCCCTAGGTCCAAATTATGGGACATGGACCATTATATTTTTAGGAATTTCGAATATATTATTTAGGTAAAAACATGTTATCATAATGAAATCTAAAATGTTAAAATTAAATCAATTAGAGTAAAAGACATTAAAAATATTTTAAACTTGTCTATAAATGTTTTTATGTGTCCTTAAATTACCACATATATTCTATTTTCTATTTTTTATCACTTTTTTAGCCTCTTTCCCTGATAGTGACATTCCATTATTGAAAAGGAATGGGTATTTAAAAAAATTCTATCCTATTTTACCTACAAAAGGGGAATCCCCTCTCCTAAATTCCCCTCACACCACAACCAACATATATTGTCCCAGAATATTCTAAAACTATTCACAAATTCCCTCCAAATTACCATGAATACATGGACATAAAAAATTACAATCATCAGTGACTTAATGTGTAAGTCAAGGAATATCATTCAAAATAGAAAGGTAACATTCTTTACTATTCACTCAAAACTCATTCCATCCATTTCCCAACAATATATGATATTTTTTTCCTAACATTATCTTGAACAGAAATAATTTTTAATAATATGATAATATATTCTTCTGGTGATGAAATTTTCTTTAACACCTTATCCCCCTCACATAGAAAAACGAATAGGTATTCATGTGTATATGCAGACTACCACCTTTATGAATGACATATTTCAAATTTCCTCAATGATTTTAAAGTATTGTTTAAAGTGGTAATGAGTGGTTCACATAAATTTTTATAACATGATTGTTACTCCTAAATGATATAACCATATAATAATTTCATTCCATTACATGGAAAAAGATCATATTACTTTTTTTATGGTTGACTACTGCCTCTTAGAGAAGATTTACATCAATCTCCATAACCACCAAAATATTTTTTATATGAAATATATTAAAATTTAAAAAAAAAATTATTACTATATTGGTATTCTATAATGAAATAATTATTAATTTTTTATGTGATACTAACACTATGTTTTCATAATAAATTTAATCACCGAATTTGAATATATTGGGTTATATTTCATAATTTGGGATAATTTTATAAAACATATATTAGTGTAAAAATTTGATAATGTTAGAAATGTAAGATTCATACACCTATAAATTTATTGATATTTTAATGTTATTCTAAAACATTTGAGCATGGAAATTATTCAAAATAGTTATACGGTAGCTCATTAACCCACATCTAGTAAAAAATAAAAAATATAATAAACGAATATAATATGAAAATAAATAATCCATAAAAAATTAAATGTTTATGAATAATATTCCCTATATGGATTATAAAAAAAATTCATTTTTTTATTCATGAAGTAAGGCACAAGTGGAGAGAGAATCAGGACCAAGGTAAGGGTATCATAAATATAATTTTGGAATCAATGGTTCGTAGTCATTATTACATTTATATAAATTTAGTTATTTATATGAACCTTCCATTAAACTATTAAATGTGTAATTTTTTCATATAATCTATGTAAATTAATTATTATCATAAATAAAAACATATTTGGTTAAAAAAATTCTGAAATAAAATTATCTTACTGGTAATAATAACACTCATTCATTCCAATGGAATTTTTTTCATATTCATGATTTTTCTATAAATAAATTTTCATTAATTAAATCCTTATATGTTATTTATATTTAACTATTCATATTTCCCTTTAAATAATTTTTTAAATGAATTAAATTCTGAGTTTCTCTAATTTTTTTAATAACTGGAATAAAAACCAAATAATATCATTTCATTTCATTATTTACAACTTTATATTTAATAGGGTGACATTTTTTTTATTTCATCGAATTTTTTTGTAAACTATTTATTATAAGGTTTTGAATATTTTTCTATTTCTATTATAAAAAATGGGGTTTATATTCATTTTGAAATCATATTTTTAGACACGTTCAAATGGTTCTATGACTATTTATATTTTAAATTCAATTTTCCTTTATGATTTATCTAACATGAAGGGATATTTTGATTCAAATGTATATGTTATTATGACATTATTACATTGGGAAAGTTATATTTTTTATCCAAATGTATTATTATAATTTATTTTCACACATAGGTTTTCCATTTCTTATGTTTGTTCCACATTTTAACTACTGTTTGAATTTTCATGTTATTCCATTTTTTTTCTTGATTTTTCTTTATTTTTAAGGTATAAGAAATTTCTTTTACTCCTTACATATTTTATAATTATCAATATATATTTTTCATTACTTTATAAAATTTAATCATCCTTAATGATATTTTCATGATTTTATGTCTCAATATCAGGTTTTATGATTATCTTCAAGGATCACATGATCTATTGTTTTAATGTTTATATCTCACTCATCTTATAGATATTGATTACGAAATGATGTAGTATGATATATTTTTTCCTTATTAATCATTTTACCTCACCCATTTCATAATTTTATATTCCCTATGTAATGAATATTAATATATTATTTGATATGTCTAAAAAAGGAAGAGAAAATAAAAATTGTTGAGAAATGTTTGAATGTTTTATAAAATACGATTTTTGAAGTTATTCCCGAGGCCTCGAAACAATTTTTCCATGGGTTATATAACAACATACAAGATATATTATTAAAATAATGATAATAATGTATAAATTAAGTCATGTTTATCTTAAGTACCTTTATTTTGTATCAAATTATGGTTTTACTAGTTTTATATTTTAGGTTATTTATATTTATTATTATAGTTGTGTTACCATGGAATAAAATCATCTAATTTTTTATAATTAAAATATCATAACCTTAAATTTTGGAAATGAAGTGATTTTGTGGTTCGATTTGAAATTATATCATTCTTTAGAAACAACATGTTCATTCCTCCTCCAGAATAAATATATCTAGATGTCACAACACCAAAAGTGTGGATTGGATAATAATATTCTCATCACCTAGGACTTAATAGAGATGATTAAATTTACACTTTTAATGATACTTCATGGGTATGGATTGGGTAATTCAATATCTTTTTATAAACCATAATAATTTATTTTAGTATATAACTAGTTTAGTTATAAACATAATCCAGAAAATCTAGATTAATTACAAGGGATTTATATATTTTTTTATAAAAATTATTAATATGTCATATCATCTAAGATAATTTTTTACCTCAGTACATTTACTATCCAAGGTTCATAAAAATTATTTATTATCACACACATTTCATAGAATATGGAATTGCTAACCCATGATATGGGTGTTGATCTATTGATGAAAATCCCAATAGGATTAATGACCACATATAAGATTTATAAATCTTCTCTAATTGATATTTTTCTGATGGTAATTATAGAAGATCAAATTATTCACAATCTAGTATAATTTGACATAATATTTGTTATGGATTGGATTTCTAAAAATAAATCACATATCAGCTGTTGAGATAAGGACATATCCTTTAATATTTAAAATCATCCTATTATCAAGTATTGATAATTGGGTGATAATTATAAACATATGTAATAACATTATATAATATTAGTCATGATACTAACCACCAATGTAGTTTTTCTGAAATGAATGATGTGGAAGTAAAAAATGATGGCATGCCTATTGTATAAGAGTGTACTAATGTATTTCTGGATGCAAATTATGGTCTTTCTAAGAGTTGGACATTGAATATTCCATAAAACTTTTTCCATGATCTATTCTATTATCCAAGAGTCCATATTTTATGGAATTTTATGAATTAGTTAAATTAAAGAAACAATTAATTGAATATTTGGGAAATGGTTCTCTCCATTATAGTGCTTCAAAATGTGTTGCACCATGCCACTTTGAGAAAAAGTATGGAAAATGTATCTTTACATTGATTATCATTGGATCAATAAAATCAAAATCATTAATATGTATCCACAAGACCTTATCCATTATCTATTTGATAAACTCAAACAAGAACAATAATTTTGAAATATGGATATTTAATCTTGATACAGTCAATTAATGGTAAAAAGGGATTATATTTAAAAGGTATATGTCCATATAAGGTATGGTACATCAGAATTTATTTTGATTCACATTGCTCATAAAAAGTATCATTCTATATTCATGGATTTAATGAATGGAGTCCCAAGATACTATGTTGATGAATTCTCGGTTATCTTTATATATGATTATCTAACATATTATAAGAGAATAAAGGATACTGGAGATACATTTTGGATTCTGATAAGGATGTTGATAATGTATAAATTATATAGAATATTTAGAATGTGTAAATTTTAGTTGTAGAAAGTGCAATTAATATTTATTGTAATCATAGTTAATATAATATATGTAGTTCCATAAAATATTAATGTCATCAAAAAATGTCCTCAACAGACAACCATAACTGAGATCTATATTTTTCATCTATTTCTAGAAAATCATATATGATTTCAGAAATAATTTTTTGGGTTTTGGAATCCATAATCAATGTAACCATGGAACATAATAAAGTTCCTTTGGTAATAGAAATTCATATAATGATTTATAAAAATAAAAAATAAGTTGGTCAGTTGTATTGTGTTTATATTTCCATGTAGTAGGGATGTTTTTTTGATATACGGTGATTCATAAAAACTTTCATAGGTTCTTTCTACATATAGAGTGATAAAATAATATATTATTCCTCATTATAATTAATTAATCATGAAAAAAGTTACCCAACTAATTATTTGGATCTGGTGGAAGTGATATGTTCATTATGAATTTGGTGATGTAAATCTATGTTGAAATTAATGGTATATAAATATTTCAAAATAGAATGAAATATATATTCATGAATAATTTAACTATATTTGAAATGATATTGATGGAATTGATAAATTATTATGAATGTTCACAATATTACCATATGGGGAAGGAAAATATGCTGGATGGTTCTATGAGTTGGAGAAAACCTCATACATTATAAATTATGAGGAATGAAAAGGATAAAAAATTATTGATTTATGGAGGAAAAATAATAATGAGATAATGGGAGGTAATAATTATTATCTTTACTGTTTCATCCTACCATTGTAACATAACTTTTTATTACATTTTAAAATCAGAGGATTTGTAAATATTAGTTTCTTGGAAATAAGGTACATAATACATGAAAACATATAAAATTCATCGAATCTAATTGAATGGATTATTCATTTTTTCATCCTAAGTACAATAACTCCATATCATAACTTGGGGATATACATCAATGTAAAGGGTGAGCAAAAGGGTTAGTAAGGGAAAAAAAGAGAAGCAATTTACATGTGAACATGAGTTATACCTATATAAAGAAGATTAATATCAAAATTAAATGATAAATAGTCTTATATTAATAATAATAAATTTAATAATAACATGAATATTTTCCTACCACATTAATTTTAGACATTCATAATCATATCTCCAAGATCTATCTCCAAGGTGTCATAAACATTACCACGGTTATTCACCATGGTATCCTAAAACATCCAATCTCTAGAGAGTAATTTCATTACCCAATGCATTGGTACTATATCAGGGAACACCCTTAATGTTTTTTTTTACTTTCATGTTATCCACATAGATTTTAATAATGAGTATCCTAAATAACACATATATAATAATATAAATTGATTTTATATCAAAATCACGCCGTTTTAAAAAATGATTCTAAAATTTTGTTTTTTCATTTTAATCCCACAGAAATGGAAGGTGGTTTTAATATATATTAATCCAAGAATTAAAATATATCAAATTTAAATACATGTGAATAACTCTTGATAATATATAGTTTTGTATATTCAGAATCTAAAATAAAATAATTTCATGATAAAAAGGGAGATATTTCGAGATGCAAATCTGGCAGCGTAATGGGTATGAAACACATATTTTTAAAACAATATATAGGGAGTGTAATAGAGAATAACATTAATAAAATACACAAAATAAAATATATTAATATAAAAAAATGGACATATGATCATGATATGGGAATTTGAAAACACATATCATGAAGAGAACATGAAAGGAAAAGTGATGTTAAGATTTCCATTACCTTGAAGAACATCTTGTAAAACACTATGATTGGGTTCTTGAGGGCTTCAAGACACCATGGGAGGACTCATTGGGAGTACTCTAGGGAGGTAATTCTATTATAAAAAATAGAGTGGTTATTTTGGAATGAAATAATATTATGAAATGGATTGGTATTCATCGTAAATGAGAAGGTGTTTCATATTAATTTATGAGGACAACTAATTGGTTTTATTTTCAAAACTGTGGGCTTTTCCATTGTAGTTTTACCTAGTTTTGGTCATGTGGGACACCTCATATTATATTTTAATCCACATTAGTATACCATCATTTTTAATTATATAATACATCCTTATGATTTAATAAAGCACACTAAAAACTCAAAAACTGTATTTTGACTATTCATTGAAAACAAATAAATTTATTAAAACTCATTTATTCACCCTAACCTAATATCGATGTTCATAATTCAAAAATAAACCCCATTTAATGACAATATTTTTCAAAATATTATATATTTATTTTTATATAAAATCACTATTTACCCAAAAAATACAAATACTAACTAATTATTTCTAGAATATATATTTTCATATAATATTATATCACATCACCATTCAAGATACCCAAATTAGATTTATACATACTTAGGTTTTTTTACTATTCCATTGTTTATACTACTATTCTTAAGAGTACTATTACTATTCATATGTTACTATTTGGTAAAAATTACATTGATCTTATCACACTCTAAATTTCATACTGATCACACCCAAGTATCTCTATTAATCGAATATCATTTCACAGTATCAATTATTTGAAGTATAAAAATTAATTTGAAAACTTTTTTTTAAAATATTATTCAAATAATACGAAATGTCATAGAAAATTCCTAATAATTCATCCAAGATTAATGTTGATTTTTGAAATTCAAAAATGATGGATATTTTTCTATAATAAGAAAGTACCACTATATTTACACAGGGTTAGTATATACTAATTACATAACCACTTATATAACCTTCATGGGACCTATGAGTAATGTGTTCAATGGTGATAGAATCATGGGGTATCTCAGACATCATTTCCCGATTGTTGATTTCTATCCTCTTGAACTTCCCACATATGAGATTTATTTCAAGATTAATATATTGAATATTTTCTTGGGGTTAGTCTAGAGAAAATCCCACTGACTCTACCCCTTCCCAAATGGGAATTGTATGTCATGATTATACTGGTAGATTCCATTGACACTTTTTTCTACATTAATTATCTATTACAATTTCTATTTATAAACAACAATTACAACATTGATAAATTATTATTGTTTCCAATGGTCATATTAACCAACATTCATATCACAATAGAAAATTGATGGCTATATTTCAAATATACATATATAGTTTAATTGATTATAACATAGTAAACCATACACATTTAGGTAATAAGATATGATTCAATGTTTTTAGGCATTACATTCTTCCACTCAAAAGAAATATCATCGCCAATGTTTCAACATGTACCCTCAGAAGAGAAAAGGTGTGGGTATTTATTCCTCATAGTATCCTCTAGTTACCATGTGGCTTCTTTATATTTTAGGTTCCTCCACAAACACTTTATCAATGTTTGAATACTTGTCTTGTAGAACATTGTCTCCACAATCCAAGATCTCTATCAGATTCTCCTCAAAATATAGGTCATGTTTTAGTTATAACACATATGGTCTTTGTAAATGTGATGGTTCATGTATGTACTTTCTCAAGAGAAATACATGGAATACATCATGAACATGTTCTATACTTGGATGAAGTGTAAAAAGATAGTCCACTTCTCGTACGTGATCGAGGTTTTAATAGGGGAAATATATCTAGGGATGAGATTCCTTTTCTTCCCAAACGTCACAACTCTCTTCCTTGGAGAAATTTAAAAGGAAGACAATGTCACTAATATCAAATATCAATTCCCATAAATGGTTGTCGGTATATTTATTTTTATGACTCTGATAATCCTTAATGTGTTGCTGGACGAAATTAACCTTTTTTGTTATCTCTTGCAAAATATTGATCCATACAATCATTCTCTCACTAGCTTCATCCTAATAAGTAGGAGTTATAAATCACTTTCTATTTCGATCTTCATAAGGTTCCATTTGAATTATTTAATGAAATATGTTTTTGTAAGAGAACACAGCTAATGGTATATTTTGATCCCATACCCATTTAAATTCTTCTAATTATGTTCTCAGCATGTCCTTGAGTGTCGGAATAGTGATTTTAGATTAGATTTTAGTTTGGGTGTGACAGGACGTACTATACTTCAATTTGGTAAAGATATCATGTCAAATAATTCTCTAAAATTATTATGTCACCCTTGGATCATGATCAGATATAATAGAAAGTGGACCTCCATATATCCTTACCACTTCCTTAACATAAGTCATGAAAAGTTGATCTATAGATAATTATTAACTTATAGATATAAAATGGGTGGTCATTGTGATATGGTCAACTATAACCCAGGTTGAATTATTTCCTTTAGATGTTCTTAGGAGACAACTGAAAAAGTCCATAGTGATAATTTCCCACTACCATTCTTGTATAGGTTGTGGTTGTAATACACCTTTATAGAGTGTCACTTTTCCTTCACTCACTAACATATCAGGAACCATTTATTCTAGTCAATAATCTAATTTTTCATATTAATTCACAAAAAAATGAACATGATGTTCCCTATACATTTTTTTCTTCCTTGATGTATAGAGAAAGTACATCTATGAGCTTCGTCCATCAACTCCTTTATTTCTGAGTAGATGGAACACATATTCTTGTATGAAATTTTTGTACACCTTATTGATTAATATTGAACACAAGAAACTCCACATCCTTCATAACCTCAATCCTATTATATAACAAAAAATATTATTTCTGAGACTTAATTATCATCTCTATTAATGATTAATGATAAATAATTTGTGATAGGATTGATGATGTCCCTTCCCTTACAATTCCCATGTCTTGTTTTACAAGTTCATTGATCAAGGGATCTCCTAGAATCATCATCATTTCTATAAAAAGAGTGTATTTCATACTTAATTCATCAAGGAATTTATTTTCTATTATATGGTGATAATGACTCGAATAATCATAGTCTTTAAGAAGATCAAACCACCTCATTTTCTTCATATTTAGTTCTTTTTTGTGGAAATATACTTCAAACATAGACGGTCTATGTATATTTAAAATTTCTCAGAAAAAAAGATAGTTCCTCTATATATTTAGAGAAAAGACAACCATAACCAACTTAAGATCATGTGTATGATAGTTCTATTAATGGGTCTTAAATTCTCTAGTTGAATAAGAAACGTCATTTTAATTTTTCCTGAGGGTGCACCCAAGACCATTCAAATATGAATAACTAAAAATAATGAATCATTCTCTAATTGATGGTAGACTTAACAAGGGTGCAGTAACCAATTTATTCTTCAGATCTTGGAAACATTCCCCACACTCCATTATCCAAAAAACATAAACCATTTTTTAGTTAACATGGAAAATGGATTAGAAATGTATGGACTATTTTTCAAAAACCTCCAATAATATCCTAATAAACAAAGGAAACTATTAATATCAGTTACTGTTGTAGGATGAGGTCAATCCTCTAAAACCATTTTCATTGCAAGGTCAAATGATATTCCTTCATTAGTTACAATTATTCCAACGAAAAAAACATATTGTTTCCAAAATTCGCATTCATTGTTCTTTCAAAAAACCCTATCATTCTATATTGTTTTAAAAATAACCTATAAATGATCCACTATATCATCTAAACATTTATAATATATCATAATATCATCGATAAAAACCACCAAAAAAATTTCAAGGTAGTCCTCAAATACTCTATTCATCAAATCCATAAAAATATAAGGTACATTAGTTAGTCCCATGGGAATTGAAAACTACTAAAAATTCCCATATCTTGATTTGATGATATTTTTTTGAATATATTCATTATTCACCCTCAATTGATGATAGGCATATTAGATATAAATATTAAAGATGAATTTACCCCCATGAATATGGAAAAATAATTCATAAATTATTTTTTGATGGTATTTTTTATTCACTGAGATCCAATTCAATTCTCTATAATAAATGAATAACCAAATTGATCCATCCTTATTCTTTACAATTTGATCAGGTGCTCTCCAAGGAGACACAATCATTATGATAAACCTATTCACCAAATTACCTTGGGGTTTTTCTGTAATTCCACCAGATCCACATTTTTCAGCCCATATGGGGTCTTCGATAACATATGAGATCATAGTACACGTTCAGTGGAGAATTGTACCTCTCTTTTTGGGGGACTTTTGGGAAACTATTCAATAAATACAGCAATGTATTCCAAGATAATGGGGGAATTTTCTATCCTTATACATACATTTACATCTTTATCCTCCCTAATGAAATCCATAAAAATTATATTGGAGGAGCTTCAAGATAATGCCATGATTGAGAATTTTCTCCTTGGAAGATAAATAAAGTTCTACCATTCAAGACTACTGATATTACCACTCTTCGGTATTTTATCTTAGAATAATATGTTAAGAACTACTCCATGAGTAATATAATGTCAAATTCAAACATGGGAATGAATACTAGATTTTTAATGAGATTGAGATCAAGAATAAAAATACTAGAGTTTATAAACATTGAAGATTCTAGGATAATCCCAACAGGATTATTAATTGATAACTATACTTTTAGAAATTCTGGGGTTGATTCAAAACTCTATGAAATATTTAAGAAAATAAAGGAATGCGTAGAAAAAGAATCAAACAATGTAAATGCTAGATTTTATAGAAAATTACAGTACCTTCCCCCACAAAATTGGAGCTTCAACACTAGATTTCTTAATAGATAAATAACTTTCTTACTCCCATATCCTTTTCTAAGGCTGATGGTGATTCCCCTCCACCAACCTTATATTTGGATAGATATTGTAAATGTGACCAATCTATCCAAACAATAAAAATCAGTCATTAGGTAGGTATTGCACCCCCTTCCCTTTGTTGTTAGTTTTGTGAAGTTCAGGCTTTACCTCACTACGAAAATTCAGTGTGATATGGCCATATCTTCCACACATGTAACACTTCCTACCCCCTATTATTCAGTTACCCAAATTCTCCTTCATATTTATATTACATGTGTGAAGTTACACTTTCATTCCTTATATTTCCTGATCAAAGGTCATCCCAAATTATGGATCTATTGATTCATTCTTTTCATATTATTTGTGAGACAACTGTGTCTCACCAAACTCCAACTCAATATTCACATAAATCTTTATTATCTCTTCATAGATATTATAGTATTTCTTGGATATATTGTTCTCTAGAAAATGACTTAGTCCACCAAATAAAATATCATAATTTCCATTAGGATCCATGACAAATATTTAGGAGTAACATGAAAGCCTTCTGATGTTCATATATTAGCATCCCACACATTCATTATTATTCTGATTCAGCTCGAGAAATTCCTCCTCCATTTTCATTCTAATAGAATGATGGAAATAATTATTGAAGAAGATCCATATGAACTCTACCCAATCCATACATTAAATATCCCCTCTTGGACTCATTATTTTAATAACATCCCACCACTGATCATCTTACCCTATAAGAGGAAAATATCCAAGGTGACATTTTATTGTTTATAACTATGAAATGAAGAAATGATCTTTTCGATTGAGCTGATACACTATTCAGAAACAATGGATTGGTAGATATACTGATGTTTGGGGGTCAGGACACATAAGTGAAATACAGAAAGATTTTTCATTTGTGGTGAAATTGGTCTCTGAACTTAATTCAAGTTATTTCCCATATATTTTTTAGTTGGTTCATAATTCTAATGAAGTTTTCAATTCTGGACTCGATTGGATAGCCATTAGCACATGGTCTATTTGGTAACCATTTTCACACTTCATCATATTTCCGGAAATTTTCAAAAAGAATAAATCATTTGTGAAAACATTATTTGATTGAAGAATGTTTTCACTATAAATAATTTTTTTGTCTTCAAAATTAATTCTTTAAAAACTGTTAAATTTCATTATAAATACTTCATAATGATTTATAAAAATCATTTGATTAACCAAAAATATCCCTCGGTAGATTCAAATCAAGAGTGAATAAAAGATCTTTTTCATGCACTAGTACCTATTTGAGTTTAGCTAAAAGTAGTTTTTTTATGTTTAACCCATAGATATAGATATGCAAGAGCCACATCCACTTTTTCGTATCCAGACATGGATTTATTTTTTCAGAAACCACTCACATAATATTTCACCAAAATAACATTATTTTTTCCAATATCTAAAATTTTCTATATGGTTATTTATAATGTTTTCAAATCCTAATTTCCAAAAAATAACTAAACTAACATTTAATATGGATTGTGGCATCCTGCCATTTTATTACATAACTTTTCATTACATTTTACAAATAAAGGATCTTTAATGTTTAGTATATTGGAAATAAGGCACATAATAGATAAAAAATATAATATTCTTCTAATCCAAATGAAAATATTCTTCTTTTTCTATCCTATGTAAAATTACTCCAAATCGTAATATAGGTACATACATCAAAGGAAGGGTTAGTAGAAGGCCAAGTTAAGGAAAAACAAGAGAAACAATTTATATGTGAACTTAAACGATAACTATAAGAACATGATTAATATTATAGACGAATGATAATGTTTCAAGTCATAATAATAGTAACATGAATAATATCATGGAAAATGGATAAAAAATTTAATTTATAAATTCATAATAATGTCAAAAAGTTCCATCCCAATGGTTTCATAAAAACTTCCAAGGTTATTCACCAAGGTGTCGTAAAATGTTTAATCCTTAGATGATAATTTCATTACACAATTCATTAGAGAACTATCTGGAAGTACCCTTAATATGTATTTTCATAATTTTATCTAAGTATATAATAATAATAAATTTCATTAATAACCCATAGATAATAAAAGAAATTGTTTTCATATAAAAAACTTGACATTTACAAAGGTCCTTAAAAACAACTTCTTTTTCCATTTCAATCTCATGGGAACGGTATGTGGGTTTCATGTATGTTAATCCAATAATTAAAATATTTATATGGACATAAATATTAATAACCCCGGAGAAGATATAGGATTGGTTATTCCAAAAAAAATAAAAAAGTCATCATAAAAAGAGTGAAATTTCATGTTGAAAATCTGGCAGCATATTTGGTATGAAACACATATTTAGAAAACATATAAAAGAGATAGAGAAGGGTCTCCCATTCATAAAAGACTATTAATACTATGTATGTATATAATAAAAAGGACATTATAAAATGATATGGAAATTTTAATGACAGATAACACAAAGAAAACATGAAAAAAAGTGAAGTTGATATTTCAATTTATAAATATTAATTAAAATATGAAAATGTATTATTTTTTCCAATGGTATTATTAACCAACGTTCATATAACTGTCAAAACTCGATGGATATTTTTAAATTATACATATATGGTTTTAATGATTATGACATAGTAAACCATAAATTTTCAGGAAATTTGATATTATTCCAAATTTATGGTTATTAAAATTTCAAATATACTATTAAACATTACACACACAAAATGATAAACGAATCCAAGAAAAATAATTTAGAGCTGAAAAAATGTACGAAATATTCTAAAGTTCAACATTAAAATATATGTAGTTATAAGGTTTTGAACCCATAAATGAATACTATAAAATCCACAGGTGAATAACGAAAATATGGATGACCAACATATCATAAAATTAATTATACATCCATCATTTATAAATTGGTGTATGGTTATAAATCAATCCTTCTAAATAGATAGAATTAAGTTATAAATTCTCAAATATGTTTCTTGATACTTAGTATGTCAGAATGTTAATTATGAATAACAAATGTGTGTGTGTGTACAAGGAAATCATAACCCATAGTAGACATGATAAAGGAAATCCCCACAATGTATTTTATCTTAGGAATTTTCACAATGTTTAAAGGACCTAATGTTTTTTGTGTTGTAATTTATCTCCTTATAATGTTAAAAAAATTTGTTAGCGATAAATAAAAAATTCATCATTGAAAACACTCAAAGATATACATAAGTGATGTGTTAAAGAATCTTGTAATACCAATATCTACTGTATCTGATTAGGATCTAGGGATTACCTCAAGATTCTATAATACTATTTAGAAAGTATTGGATACAGTGTTTGGTTTTATAACTGCCCGTCATCATCAGATAAATCTCCAATTAGAGTGTACAATCCAAAATATAAAAAATTCATAGATATGTTTTTCAATGGACTTTAAGGTATTTGGGTCATCCCATCCCCCTAGAAGAGTTCTCATATAGAAATACATTTAATTATAATATTTAGAAATAAGAAAATTAGGATATTTAATTGAAGATATGGAGTATCACAATATGTTGGAATTACGATAAAGACATGAAGATTATATGTCCATAACTTATCCAAGAAATGAAATAATGTAATCAAACAATTCAGCACCACCTGAAGTAAGAGATAGACAAATAGTACCTAATTACATCTAGAGTTTTAGGTTGGTGAAAATTAATCCCTTCATATATGTCCATGGAAGTGGGTTACAAGATTTATGGTGAACGAGAAGCTAAAACATAGATAACTAAGTCCCTTTGATATAATTGATCACGTTCTATATATATAATATGACTTATCAATCCATATAAACCTATCTCATGTGCATTATGTGTTCCACATACCACTTTAGAGGAATTACAGACAAAATTACTCACATGTACAATATTGGATGTTTTAAAACTAGAAAATGAAATTCCATATAAAGAAAAATGAGGGAAAATAATGGATTGAAGAGACCATGTTCCTAGAAATAAGGAAACAAATCATGTTAGGGTTATATGGAAGAATCATAAATTTGAGTAAGAAATATAGGAACCTATGGATCTGATGAAAAAAAAGTACCCTAAATTTTTTTCTTCCATGTAATAGATTCTTTAGGATAAAATTTTCATATGGTGGAAGAATGTAATTTCTATTGTTTTAATAAATTGTTATTATATAAATACACGTTATGTTATATATATTTTACTAAATGATGAACCAAACCGGAATGAACCAAAACTCTTTTTATGAAAATAGATATTGACCAATGTATGAATGTCAATGAATTAAATGGTTAAATTGTTGAAACACACTTATGAAATAATTGTACATTTTATTATTATTCATATAACTATTTCATTGAAGCTGAAAATTGTTTGCTTAATTATTTTTTATGAAAATGGTAATTTCCATGTTTTATATATTTATTTGAAATATTATTTGAAATATTGTTATACATCAAAAAAATATATTCTATAAAATTAGTTTTTATATTATTTCATGATTTTATTTTAAAGTTATATTTTTATATTTTATAATTTCAATTGAAAAAATTACAAAAATTTAATATATTATAAAATATTAACTGATGATTAATTTTTGAGATGTTTCTAAGATGAGTGATTATTAGGTGAATAGTGAAAATAACGTTATTGCAAATAACATGTATTGTTTGACATATTTAGTATAAAGGTATTAATTTGTTGTTTGTTTATAATTTTTCTAATCAAATATATATTTTATATGTGGCACAATAATTTAAAAAAATTTCTTATAACTTAAAATAAAATATTTTACATTTTACTATATAAGATATTTTTTTTAAAAATAATAAATGATATGTATATTAATTTAAAATTATTTTTATCACATTCAAAGAATTAATATTATTAAATGGATTTCATATTATAAAATAGTATGTAAAAATTATATAAAAGGGAAAATTTTATTTCTTAGTAGATATGATATATTAGATATGTAAAAAATAGTTAACACATAAAAATCTAAATTTGAAAAATAAAAAAAAACAAATTAAATGACACAGATGTTGATCAAAACATGTGTAAGAATGCGTGGTTGAGGAATTTTTTTACATTATCAATTTTCCCTTCATTATTTATCAATTTTATAGTCACTTACCTTGACAGTAACATCATATTATTAAAAAAATTTGGTATTTACAAAAATTCAATCCTTATCATTTATAAATGGTGTTATCTTATCCTCAAATTCCATCATACGATAACACACATAGTTCAACCTAACTATACCCAAATCTATTACCAAAATAATATCCATGTCCTATTGGACTTTTCCTTTCAAAATTTCAAATAGTAAGTTTTTAACATTATACTCAAATATTATCTTTTATATGAGAAATGTAATATTCTCTACTGAACTCGCATGAATCATTCATTTATTTTATATCCTATTTATGAAATATTTTTTCAAATATATTTTAATAAAATTATTATTAATAATATAAATATTTTTTTTTAAATTTATGTATTATTCATTAATGACCATATAAATATTATGCATAATAACAAAAACAACGTCAAGTGTATGTAGAGTCAACCACCTCCATGGAACATTAGATTTATTTTTATTAATAAATATTCAATGATTGTTTAAAGGGGGTAAAAATTTATTTAGTATGATAATTATAACATCATTAGGTCGATGGAATTTAAAATCTATTTCATAAATTATTTTGTGTTGTATGGGAAATGAACATGGTGTTCATGAATACGCGAGGACTACCTCCTCCATAAGATGATGTACATCAATTTCAATATGCATGTAATGTTTTTGCGACATCTCACCTTGGGATAAACTATAAATTTCCCTGAGATGGTGGGTAATATGGACTGATTATTACCTCCCCATACCCTATAGGCTCCAAACTAGAAGCAAGCTTCTTTAGTGGTATGGTTGTGAGACTATACCCTTATGATCTGAGTAATGCAGCAATATAGGAGGTGAATATATGAAATAAATAATATCAAATAACTAATAAAACAACATAAAAAATATATAAGACCAAAGTCATAATAATATATTAATCCAAACGAAGGAAGTATCATAAACAAGATTATGAATTTCCTATATATACAAAATTGAATAAAATACTTATAAACATGTATGCAGTACAATTTATGTTTCAATATTAAAAAATGTTAAAAAAAATAACTATCCCCAGATATAATAATTATAATAGATGTGTCATGTGCTACCATTATCAATGGAATGATGAATCATGCATCGAGAAGTTATTTTTTTCCTCAGTCCCAACTTCTATCCTTGAGGTGTTTCTTGGTACCCAATAGCAGCACAAATGCAGTGTAAGATAATACAGATTAGAAAATAATGATAATGTCTCTAATAATTCCATTAAATTCATATATACATAAATGGTGTGTAGTATATAAAAAATTTAAATTTAAACATATATGTGTGATACTTTCATTATTACCAAGGCTCATTGTAAACCAGTAACCATAATCTTCGGATAAATTTAATGAATGATAAAAAGAGTGATACTATATAATTTAACATTATTAATCAAAAACCTATAATAAGGGTTTCTTGTAGAGCATGATAAAAATCAAATATGGTCAATACTGATTAATCTAGTTTCATACCCAATGGGATGGATCTAAGGAGTAGAAATGTACAAGTCATTCTCAACATCATATGCCATGTAATCAAGTGTCTGACCAAGCAGTTGGATCCATGTAGTATTAATGTCCAAGGAATTATATATAATCCAAATCAGTGTAGTAGAAATTTCCATGGCATCCAAGATAATACCAAATACCTAGAGTAGAAATGTACATTCCATTCTATATAGATATGATTCCATGAAGTATAAATTTTAATGGAATTCAACATATACACATAAGAAATATAGGGTTGTTCATTAACAATTCCCTTTACAATTTAACTCATTCATGTTTTATTTCCCAACCCATTCCACAATCTTATATTATCCTTGGGTTCATCCATATAATTCCACCATCTCAATAAAAAAAATCATTTAAATATATGTAAACACAATGAGAAAATAAATAATATCTCTCATAATGTCTCATTTAATTGATTTATGATCCCACTATGTTGTTGATCTCACACTCACAGACACTCAAAATAGTGGCACATCCTAGGGAAGATACATGAGAACACTACAAAGGTTGTTCTGGTTGAGTTTGACTACCTAGAACCATTACATGGATCTAAGTGGGAAACATATCAAGGTTTCATTAGCTTAATCAGGGTATTATATTAATGTTAGGAGTAACACTAGAATGTCTAACATGTAGTACAATGGAAGAGAACTATAAAAAAATTTAAATTGTGGGAATATGTATATACCACCTACCTTATGCATGTTGTAAATGTAACATCACATGTAAGTAATGAATAATAGATATTTTTATATATGTCTATTAATGAATTAGATAGTGTTTTAGAGGCATAAAAGGAAAATGAATCCAATCTTAAGCATGGAATACACTAATATTTTTAAAAGATTGTTTTATTGCCTTTTGATGGAAAACCATTTTTAAATCTATATTTTGACAATTTTATAAGCTATGTTTGTCAAAATAAACATATTATTTATGATTGGGACATCAAAATTTACTTTGTGTTAATTTTTGGTATTTTTTCGATAATGTTCATTTTTTAATGAATAATGAAAAATGTTGTATTTTAATTCAAAACCTCTTTTTAATCTAATTTATTTATATGATTATATTATCTTTTTGAATTGGTTTTGAAGTGAAATTAGAATTTATTTTTTCCATTTAATCCAATGGTGGTCATTGGAATCAATTTCACTTTGAAATTGGGCTTAAACTACTGTCAATCTTTTGATACTTATTGTTTCATAAAAACACGATATTGGTCATGACAGCGGGAATTAATTATTAAATTAATTAATGTGACTTATATGATTTTAATTTTGTAAAATAGACATAATTTTTGAATTCAGAATTTAAAATATAGCTTAGGGTGATGTTTTGATATTTTTCTGAAAAACTTCAATTTTTGATGAATAGTGAAACCACTAAGTGGTAGTTAAAGAAACTGAATTTTTCGTTTAAATGAAAATTTGTCACTTCTGTGATTTGATTTTCAAAAATCCGACATACATGGTTGTCATTAAGAAGTAAAAAATGGTTCAATGAGATTAAAATAATTTTTTGGTGAATAGTAACTTTTAAGTTCGTAATTGCGATTAGAGGTAATTAGTGTAGTTTAAGGTAAAAATAAAGTTTTAATAATATGATATGAGCTTGAAACATTTCTTAAACTTATTGGATGTGTCATGGCCGACCAACACAAGCCATGGGTCAACTTGGGGCCCCCATGGAGCCACTTTGGTTGGGAAATGACATAAATAACTTTTTATTAAGTAAAAATGACACAAACATGAAATGTTTTACTAAAACAATTTTTAAATGGGGTTATACAAGTCAGAATTTTGACTATAAATAATCATTAGAAAGATAAAAAGATTTCATACATCATGATATTTGTTTTATAATTTTTAGAAATTAAATAAATTAAATTATTTATGACATCATGATGATGCAGCGATTTCCTCATTAATAAAGGATTTAATAAAAATGAAAAGATAATGTAAAATCTATGACCTACACATGTCCAAAACCTATTTTATTGGTTGATTTAGAACCCTTATCACTATACCCTTGAATTATATCAATTTGGGACCTTTTGAATCCGAAACTCATTTTAAAAGAAAGTAATTGTTCTTTACATTCCAATAGTGCCCCTCCTCTCCTCTTATAAAAGGCCCCCACCTCTACCTCCTTACCCACACTTCCAAAGCCCTTGGCTCGGCCAACCCATGCCCATTTTGTCTATCCACATCCCTATATTACTCCTTGAAGCCTCACATTGGGCAGAAGGCTTCCCAAGGAAGCCTTTGAGCTCAAACCAAAGAGAGTTACCCGATTTTAAGGTAATGTCTTCATTTGAGTCCTTTTGTTTTATTTTGCTTATATAAACCCTTAAACTATTTTTATTATATTATTTTGTAACAACTCCAGTATCTTCAATATACTAGGATGTTTTTATAAGAATTATTCGAGCTACACTTACACACACCTACATCTAATGGTTAAAAAACATACTGTTTCCGTGGATGGTGTATTTCTGCCTCCCGAAACGATGATTGTTCAACATTCTTTTAACACCTTCAAAAGTGGCCATTAAGATGTCACTATATTTATATATGATATATAATATGTTTATTTCTTCCTTAAGCTTATGTATTTTTCATTTTGGGCATACCTTTATGGTTTCCATTATGGGTAAACGCGATATCTTCATTTAAGGAAGTGCGGACTACCGCCCCCTCAAAGTGATTTGATTCGTTAATACCATATATGGGATGTATAAAGGATGGAGTAATGATATTATATATGATGTTATACTGAAATTATAATATACATTTATATCATTATTATTTCTTTCCATTAATGTATGAGATAGAAATGAAAGTAGCGTTCATGCGTACGTACGGCTTACCATCTCTATGAACGGTGCATTTAATTTCTTATCCCCAAATATAATGTACTATTATATGTACATATATATAATGGATATATATGATGTATGTTAAATCTAATTGATTAATATAATTCTGGAATGAAAATACACATACCTCTCATTTAGTTTTAATTCCCTTAATATGACATAGAATTGAAAGTAGCGTTCATGCGTACGTACGGCTTACCGTCTCCATGAATGGTGCATTTTATTTATTACCTCTAAATGATTATGTGATATTATAAATACATGTATATGCTAGATATATTTGTTATTTATAATATCCAAATCAGGAATGTCATTCTGGATCTAAAGAACCTTTGACCACACGAACAACATGTAATTGTAATAAGTCCAGTTTTGACTTAAGAAACAAATACCGACAAAACGAACATTGTTAACTTAAATGATTACATAATGTTTATAACATAACAATAAGTGATATAAAAGGATTAATGAAATTGAAAAATGTTCTTAAACAAGTATAAATTAACTCATGTTTATTATTCAGGAGATTAAAGAACGATCAAGTCAAGTCGGATACGAGGTATGGGACTTCATCTCAATCTCCTTTCATTGAGGAATATTTTTGTTTTATACACCACTTTCTTTAATACGGTGTATAAAACCCTTTTACTTTTACGTTTATTCAAAAGAAATCTTTTTTTTACTAAGCATTTACTAAACGACAAAAGGGAATGTTTTTGTCGTACATATGCGGTGACAATGACTTCTCTGCCGCCGTGACCATTATTTGAGTTTTGGATTCCTCTACAAGCCATAAATTTTTTTAAAAGAAACATAAATACCATGTTTTACTTTTCTTTTATTTTGGTATTGAAAATTGTTTTCATAATTTTTTTATATCAATGTGTTGTATTGATATCTTGTGATTGAAAGGTGGAAATGTTATGTTTCCTTTATGCATGTTTTATGTGATACGATTATGTTGAGGTTCTTGGGAATTATTATGAAGACGGGTGGTTCCATGATAAACTAAGGGTGGGTGAGCCCAATATAGCTCTCCAATTCATTGGGTAACGCGAAGGAGTGAAATGTTAAGGTTTCTTCGAAGAGATTTATGGAATATACTGTGATGGGTATTCCAAACGTAACCAAGAGGGTTACTCCCTACGTAAGAATGTTATGAATGCCTCAAGTTACCTTTATGTATTATGATTTCTATTATTTATTCATGATTTTATGAGGTATGTTAAAGTGAATATGTTTTATGGGTAAGGTATGATTTCATTATTATATATATATGTACCCATGTTTCCTTTCCATATTTTTATATCCCTTACTGAGCTTTTTATGCTCATCCCAAGTTTTTGAAATGTTTTTCACAGGTCAAGGGAAAGGTAAATGATATGATGATAGTGTCAAGGAAGTGTCAAGAAAGAATCCAAGTTTTATTTTAAATATGTTTCCATTGATGTGAAATATGAATACTATCTATTATGTAACCACTTTGTTTAAATGTGGAATGTAATGCAAGTTTTATGTTCTAATTCTCTAAAACTCTAAACCTGAAAATATCCTCGAGGTGTAATCTTATAAAAACTCATGATTAAGTAAGGTTTAAGGCCCGGGCCTTATAGTTGGTATCAGAGGTCAGTTTAGACAACTTTAGGAGTTTGAAAAGTGTTAAATTATAAGTTAATTTTTGGTATGATTGAAATAATATAGCATTTTAAGATTATCATGTTGCTTCGCCTAAGATATTTCTGTCTTAAGAATGGTTTTTCATAGAGGAAACAGAACAACTTTTCTGGGAAGGATTACATAGGGAAATGAACTTTCAAATCAGTATCCTGAGATGGTCAGAATCAGAACTGAACAGTTTGTTGCATTGATGGATTAGTTGAATCAGGTGAAAAATTTTGGTTGTTTTTATTGATGATATTTTGGTGTTTTATAAAAGTAAAGAGGAGCATGAAAGACATTTAAGGGTTATTTTACAAACCTTGAACAAAAAGAAATTGTATGGGAAATTCAGCAAGTGTGAGTTTTGGTTGCAACAAATTTCTTTCCTTGGTCACATTGTTTATAAAGATGGGATAACTGTTGATCCTGCAAAAACAAAGGTTGTTGAAGAATGGCCAAGACCCACAAATGTAACTGAGATCCGTAGTTTTCTTGGTTTGGCAGGTTACTACTGAAGGTTTGTTGAAACTTTTTAATGGATATCTTGTCCAATGACTATGCTAACTCGTAAGGGTGTTAAGTTTATTTGGATAAAAGAATGTGATGATTGTTTTCAGGAACTAAAAAGAAGATTGGTGAATGCTCTAGTTTTGGAACTACCTTCCATGAATGGTGAGTTTGTTATATACAGTGATGCTTCATTGAAAGGACTTGGTTGTGTCTTAATGCAGAATGATCGGGTAATTGCTTATGCTTCATGACAGTTGAAAACTCATGAGGTAAATTATCCTACACATGATTTAGAATTAGCTGCTGTTGTTTTCGCTTTAAAAATTTGGAGGCATTATTTGTACGAAGTAAAGTGTAAAATATATACCGATCACAAAAGTTTAAAGTATATATTCACTCAGAAAGAATTGAACATGAGATAGAGGAGATGGCTAGAATTAATCAAGGATTATGATTGTACAATTCATTACCATTCAGGAAAACCAAATAAAGTGGCTGATGCTTTGAGTCGAAAAAGTAATGCTTCATTAGCAATGTTGCGTTTGGAACATGATCCTTTGGGTAAGGATTTGGTGAACTTTGGCATAGACGTTTTTGGTGCAGGATGTCCTTCTGTTTTGTTTCAGGTATCAGTGAAATCTTCTCTATCAGACAAAATCAACCAAGCACAGAAGCAAGACAGTGAGTTGCAGAAAAAGGTAGAGCTGGCTCAGAAATGTAAGTTGCATGAATTAAACATTGATAGTGATTTTGTTTTGAGATTTGGGAAGAGATTTTGTGTGCCTTGTGATTCACAGTTGAAGAAAGAGATGTTATGTGAAGCTCGTAGTTCTCCATTTTCAGGTCACCCTGGGTGTAATAAGATGTACAGAGATCTGCGGGAGTATTACTTGTGGGATGGAATCAAAAGAGATATTACTGATTTTACTGTGAAGTGTTTGACTTGTCAGTAGGTTAAAACATAGCGGCAGTTACTGAAAGGGATGCTTCAGCCTCTACCAGTGCCAGAGTGGAAATGGGAGAATATATCCATGGACATTGTTGTGGGATTACCGAAGACATCACGAGGTAATAATGCAATCTGGGTTATTGTTGATCGCTTGACTAAATCTGCTCATTTCCTTCCTATACGAGATACTTTCTCCCAAAATAAACTTTCCTATTTGTTTCTTAAAGAGAGTATGGTTGCATGGAGTTCCCCTTTCCATTTTATCTGACCGTGATCCCAGGTTCACTTATAACTTTTGGAAAGGCCTTCAGAAGTCATTGGGTACTGAATTAAATTTTAGTATATCTTTTCATCCTCAATCAGATGGGCAGTCAGAACGAACAATTCATAACTTGGAGGATATGCTACGAGCTTGTTCGATGGATTATCATGGAAGTTGGGACCAACATCTTTCTTTGGTTTAATTTTCATATAATAACATTTTTCATTCCAGTATACAGATGGAACCATTTGAGAAGTTATATGGGAAGCGGTGTCTAACTCCATCATTTTGGGATGATGTTGGTGAAAGGAAGCTGATGGGACCGAAATTGGTAGAAGAGATGGCAGAAAAAGTTCAGTTGATTCAGAAACACATGAAAACAGCTCAGAGCAGGCAGAAGAGTTATGCGGACAACAGGAGGAAGGATCTATCTTTTGAGGTATGAGATCATGTTTTCCTTAAAGTCTCACAATGGAAAAGTGTGATGCGATTTGGTAAGAAAGGAAAGCTTATTCCAAGGTTCATTGGTCCATATAAAATTCTGGAGAGAGTTGGATCTGTTGTATACCGAGTGGCTTTACCTCTGAGTTTATCTCAGGTACACAATGTTTTTCATGTTTCAATGTTGAGAAAGTATATGCCAGATCCATATCATGTTTTGAGTCTAGAGGTAGTTCAGCTGGAAGAGAACCTATCATATGAGGAACAACCTGTCTAGATTCTTGACCATAGGGAGCAAGTTTTACGGAATAATGTGATTCATCAGGTAAAGGTTTTTTTTAAAAACCACATGATTGAAGAGGCAACATGGGAATCTGAAAATGCAATGAGGGATAAGTACCCCCATGTATTCGATAAGTAAATAAATTGCGGGGATGCAATTTTCTAAAGGGGTGAAGGATGTAACATCACAAGTAAGTAATGAATAATAGATATTTTTATCTATGTCTATTAATGAATTAGATAGTGTTTTAGAGGCTTAAAAGGAAAATGAATCAAATATTAAGCATGGAATACACTAATATTTTTAAAAGATTGTTTTACTGCCTTTTGATGGAAAACCATTTTTAAATCTATCTTTTGAAAATTTTATAAGCTATTTTTGTCAAAATAAACTTATTCTTTATTATTGGGACATCAAAATTTACTTTGTGGGAATTTTTGGTATTTTTTTCGATAAAGTTCATTTTTTAATGAATAGTGAAACTTGATGTATTTTAATTCAAAACCACTTTTTAATCTAATTTATTTATATGATTATATTATCTTTTAAATTGGTTTTGAAGTGAAATTAGAATATATTTTTACCATTTAATCCAATGGTGGTCATTGGAATCAATTTCACTTTGAAATTGGGCTTAAACTAGTATTAATCTTTTGATACTTATTGTTTCATAAAAACACGCTATTTGTCATGACAGCGGAAATTAGTTATTAAATTAATTAATGTGACTTATATGATTTTAATTTTGTAAAATAGACATCATTTTTGAATTCAGAATATCAAATATAGCTTAGGGTGAAGTTTTGGTATTTTTCTGAAAAACTTCAATTTTTGATGAATAGTAAACCACTAAGTGGTAGTTAAAGAAACTGAATTTTTCGTTTAAATGAAAATTTATCACTTCTCTGATTTGATTTTCAAAAATCCGACACACATGGTTGTCATTAATAAGTAAAATGTGGTTCAATGAGATTAAAATAATTTTTTGGTGAATAGTTACTTTTAAGTTCTTAATCGCGATTAGAGGTAATTACTGTAGTTTAAGGTAAAAATAATGTTTTAATAATATGAGATGAGCTTGACACATGTCATACCCTTATTGGATGTGTCATGACCGACCAAAACAAGCCATGGGTCAACTTGGGGACCCCATGGAGCCACTTTGGTTGGGAAATGGCATAAATAACTTTTTTTTAATGTTAAAGTAAAAAATGACACAAACATGAAATGTTTTACTAAAAAAAATTCAAATGGTTTTATAAAAATTATATTTATGACTATAAATAATCATTAGACAGATAAATATATTTCCTACATCATGATATTTTTTTTATAATTTTTAGACATTAAATAAATTATATTATTTATGACATCATGATGATGTAGCGATTACCTCATTAATAAAGGATTTAAATAAAACGAAATGATAATGTAAAATATATGACCTACATATGTCCAAAACCTATTGTATGGGTGGATTTCGAACCCTTATCACCTTACTCTCGAATTATATCAATGTGGGACCTTTTGAATCCGAAAATCATGTTAAAATAAAGTCACTTTTCTTTACTTTTCAAGAGTGCCCCTCCTCTCCTCTTATAAAAGGCCCCCACCTCTACCTCTTTACCCACACTTCCAAAGCCTTTGGCTCAGCCAAAAACTGCCCATTTTGTCTCTCCACATCCCTCTATTACTCCTTGAAGCCTCACATTGGGAAGAAGTCTTCCCAAGGAAGCCTTTGAGCTCAAACCAAAGACAGTTACCCGATTTTAAGGTAATGTCTTCATTTGAGTCATTTTGTTTTATTTTGATTCTCCAACCCCCTAAAATCTTTTTATTCTTTTATTTTGTAACAAATCCAGTATTTTCAATATACTAGGATGTTTTTTTAAGAAGGATTCGAGCTACACTTACACACACCTACATCTAATGGTTAAAGAACATACTGTTTCCGTGGATGGATAATTTCTGCCTCCCGAAACGATGATTGTTCAACATTATTTTAACACCTTCAAAGGTGTCCATTAAGATGTCACAATATTTATATATGATATATAATATGTTTTTGTTTTCCTTAAGCTTCTGTATTTTTCATTTTGGGCATACCTTTATGGTTTCCATTATGGGTAAACGGGATATCTTCATTCAAGGAAGTGCGGACTACCGCCCCCTCAAAGTGATTTAATTCGTTAATACCATATGTGGGACGTATAAAGGATGGAGTCATGATATTATATATGATGTTATACTGGAATTATAATATACCTTTATATCATTATTATTTCTGTCCATTAATGTATGAGATAGAAATGAAAGTAGCGTTCATGCGTACGTACGGCTTACCGTCTCCATGAACGGTGCATTTCATTTCTTATCCCCAAATATAATGTACTATTATAAGTACATATATATAATGGATATATATGATGTACGTTACATCTAAATGATTAATATAATTCTGGAATTAAAATACACATACCTATGATTTAGTTTTAATTCCATTAATATGACATAGAAATGAAAGTAGCGTTCAAGCGTACGTACGACTTACCGTCTCCATGAACGGTGCATTTCATTTCATACCTCTAAATGATAATGTGATATTATAAATACATGTATATTCTAGATATATATGATATATATGATATCCAAATCAGGAATGTCATTCTGGATATAAATAACCTTTCACTACATGAACAATAGGTAATTGTAAGAAGTCCACTTTCGACTTAAGAACCAAATATCGACAAAACGAACATTATTAACTTAAATGATTACATAATGTTTATAAAATGGAAATGAGTGATATAAAAGGAATAATGAACTTGAAAAAGGTTCTTAAACAAGTATAAATTAACTCAAGTTTATTATTCTGGAGATTAAAGAACGATCAAGTCAAGTCGGATACGAGGTATGGGACTTCGTCTCAATCTCCTTTCGTTGAGGCATATTTTTGTTTTATACACCACTTTCTATAATACGGTGTATAAAACCCTTTGACTTTTACTTTTATTCAAAAGTAATATTTTTTATACAAAGCGTTTACTAAAGACAAAAGGGAATGTTTTTGTCGTACGTATTCGGCGACCACGACTTCTCCGCTGCTGTTACCATTATTTGAGTTTCGTCTTCCTCTACAAGCTATACCTTTTTTTAAAAGAAACATAAATACCATGTTTTACTTTTCTATTATTTTAGTATTGAAAATGGTTTTCATAATGTTTTTATATCAATGTGTTGTATTGATATCTTGTGATTGAAAGGTGGAAATGTAATGTTTCCATTATGCATGTTTTATTTGATACGATTATGTTGAGGTTCTTGGGAATTATTATGAAGACGGGTGGTTCCGTGATAAACTAAGGGCGGGTGAGCCCGATATAGCTCTCTAATACATCGGGTAACGCAAAGGAGTGAAACGTTAAGGTTTCTCCGAAGAGATTTAGTGAATATACTGTGATGGGTATTCCAAACGTAACCAAGAGGGTTACTCCCTACATAAGAATTTTATGAATGCCTCAAGTTACCTTTATGTATTACGATTTCTATGATTTATTCATGATTTTATGAGATATGTTAAAGTTCTTATGTTTTATGGGTAAGTTATGATTTCATTATTATGTATATATCTACCCATGTTTCCTTTCCATATTTTTATATCCCTTACTGAGCTTTTTATGCTCATCCCAAGTTTTTGACTTTTTTTTCACAGGTCAAGGGAAAGGTACATGATATGATGATAGTGTCAATGAAGTGTCATGAAAGAATCCAAGTTTTATTTTAAATATGTTTCCATTGATGTGAAAAATGAATACTATCTTTTACGTAACCTCTTTGTTTAAATGTGGAATGTAATGAAAGTTTTATGTTCTAATTCTCTAAAACTCTAAACCTGAAAAGATCCTCGAGGTGTAATCTTGTGATAACTCAAGATTAAGTAAGGTTTAAGGCCCGAGCCTTATAGTAGAAGACTCAACAAGTATCAACTAATTACTCCTCATGGATTAGAAGAAAATGAAAGAAAGAATGAATACCTTGGAAATAGTGGATATCTTATTGATCCAAAATAACTATAACAATATGAATACAAAATGAATAAATGTGATAAATGAATGAAGAACTCATCGGTGCAGATCGAACAAGATGAATAGTGTTTGAGAATGAGTATGTGTGGGTAAATCATATCAAATCCTCTATTAAAAGGGTGGTTGATAATCAAACTGTGAGAAAAGGATATCCAATGTACATTGTAAAATAGAAATAAACTATAGGGGTTGTGTTATTATATTCTAAAAACATTGGTTTTCATGGTCTTCCAAATCATTCACCAACCATGTGCACCTCAATACCTCGTGACCACCCTAGCATGGTTCATGCATAGTTTTTTGGAGACCATGAACCAACAATTCTATTTACCTCTATCAAATACATTTAAGATTTTCATGGTTGTTTGGATGGGATTAAAGGGGTTCTACTAACAATGTTCCCCACCTTACTTTTCCAAAAACCAAGCCTCCAAGCTCCAAAAAAAACCTAGACACCCACAAAACTAGCCTGACTTCATTATACATTCAAAAAGGGAAGAAAACAAGGATCTAAACTGAAATTTTAAAGATATCTTACTCATATTAAATCTCTTGATCTTACAATGCCTCCTTAAGACAAATTGTCGTTGAGTTTTTCTTCTGAGGTTGGAATATAATCTAAAAAGTTTTCTCACTACTAAGCACACACATCTACCTCTCTCTCTAATATATCATCATGCACATGGTCGTACAAGAATTGTGAACAAACTAAAGGATCTAACATGTATCAAAGGGACTTCATGATCTGATCAATAATACATATAACATTGTCCTTGAAGGATAAACCTACTTGTAAATCATCCACATCATTCTGAAGAGTATGATACAAGTTTGAGTGATAAATATGTAGTTATGGTAAATGTAAGATTACATGAATATATTGATACCTCTAGGATAACTGCAACTGGTAGGCTACCAGAATGAATCTCTCTGAACCCTCAAAATAGCCGACAAATCATAGAGAAAACATACCATATCTCCAAATCCCTCTGTTCCTCTGCCTCAGTGAGATATATAAAATTAATTGGTTCCAAGTCATGAAATTTAGAGTTTATATAGAGTCACAATAATTTTATTTCAGTCCAGAATATGTGATATCCATCCACATTCTGATGAACATTAATTCCTTTGGAGTCTCCTGCATGATATGTGGTCCAAGCAGTACTGCCTCTCAAGGATCTAACTATCACATAGGATATTGAAATGGACTACCATACAAGGGCTATTAATTTTTAATCTATATATTTAATAAAAATATGTTATTGTGGTAACATTATAACAATGGTGTTTGCATCTCCCAAGAACCCACAAAATCAATGATTCTTGCTCTAATCATGTCCCTTAAGACCTTTGTAGTATGATCTAACTTTCCATCAGTATAAGGCTGCCAGGTTGTGCTTAAAATCACTTATATATCCACTCCCCACTGTAATCTATTCCCAAACTGCGATATATATTTTGTAATAGCCCAAAATCCACATTTTTATATCATGTTTTAATGGAATAATCTTTACAAATGTAACCCTATTTTCTCCTCGAAACTTACTACATCAAAATGAAATAATTTATATCTATCTTACTCAATGACAGTTTAGGATTATATTGTTATTTTATTTGTAGAAACCATTAATATCGTATTTAAATAATCAAATGGATCATAAAAATTAATATTATTCCCCAAATTTCACCATAGCTAGCACCCTTATTAGCTATATCCAACTTATAACCGTTATTCATAAAATAGGGAAAAGAAACATAATAAAGGCTGTGATCAAATTCTCATTAATGGTAAACAATGGAGATACATATTCATAACATTAAGATAAGGGTATTCAATCATAAGTACACATTTGAAAATCAAACCCTATATATTAAAGTTTATATACATGATTCATGGAATATTGATTGTACATTAATAAGATAACAATAAAATGGATTCAAGAGAATAATCCATGAAAGAATATTGTTGATATAGGACATGGAAGTTATGTTAGCCACATAAACATTTAATATAATTCCCCATAAGTCAAGAACCATTTCCAAAACATATATGGGAACTTCATGGGGGATGAACCCACTGGGCAGGACACAACACCATCCCCAATCATAGTCCATTCCATATAGTGTATGGGGTTCCACCTCATCCCTTACTAAATAAAGTTCGTCTACTAGTTTCCAATAATTATATAATGAGACATAAATAATTATCCAATTAATTTGATAGAGATATAGTTTTATCATTTCACATAATGAAATCATACTTATATGTGCCACAATATTTTAAATCATTCATTACGTCAGAAATCAAGAAAAGAAATGTTTTTTGTATACTATTCATCATAACATATCTTATTAAAAAGAAACATGATTCATATTATTCCATTCATGAAAAAATAATATATTATTTGAAAAAATATGAATGGAATCAATAAATAATATTCCCATTATGGCATGAGAAATACCAATAGATTTCACATTAGATGGAATGTAAATTGGAATGATCTTTTTAATTAACGTATGACTAAAATAAGCTTTCCTATTTGAAAAAATATATTAAAATAATAAAAAATTCATCCAACCATTTTAGTTTAAAATCAAAAATACAAATTATATAAAATTATTAGGAAAATTTTAATCATCATTGAATAAAGTTTCTTGAAAATAATTAAAATACCATTTAAAACAAATTAAAAACATATATGGAAAACATTGTTTTGAAGGAACCCATATTTCTGATTGAAGAGAGAATAAAATTATATGAAGAATAAATATCATTAATGTTATTATATTTTTTTCTTTACCATATCAAATGGAAATATATAATCCTCATAAAATATTATAGTTTTATAACCTATCATTTGTATTAAAAAAAGAAAATTTAAAAATATTGTCTTATCAATTTGGTACCTTTTTAATTATAAACCGCATGAAAGATATGCTATAAAATTGATCTTTAAATACCCATTTATTAAAGTGTAAGGATAACATATAACATTAATGTGATTTATATACACAACATAAATCAAACTATTGATTAATATTGTATAAGTCCCAGTGAAATCATTGTGAGACTAGAAATCCCCTTACCTTATTTCTTGACTCACTCTGTACTCGTTGAATCCTCCTCTATAATAATTTTATGTTTATTATAAATATATTATATAAATTTATTCAATTATATCATACTATATATGAATTTTGTATGACCATATATTATCTGTTTATTAAAAATTCCATGATTAATTTCTGTTTTGGGTAATAACTACTCTATTTTTCATATACGTTTTGATTTGTTATATTTTTTATCCTCTCAATTATATAAAATTTTAATCATAACTAGAGTTATAATAATGACATAAATATCTTATATATTCATTTTTTATTTATTTATATTAATCTATAATATATAGAAATATGAAATGCAATAAACCATTCATATAGATGGTAGGTCATATGTATGCATTAATGTTGTTTCTATTTTCATTCTGAATAGAATGAAATAATGTAAATGAAATATATGTATATATATATATTTACATTTATATCACATAGTCATTATTATATATATATATAATATATTTTCACATAAACTATATTTAATACATTCCATGTAAAATGTGAACAAATCACCTTTCATTGAGGAGGTAGTAGTCCACACATCCAGAAATGAAGTTATCATATTTACACAAAATGGAATGAATGAAGGTATGTGTAATAAATAAATATTAATATAATAAATACATAAAAAATATTATACATATATATAATATAAAAACATATTGTACATCATTATTACTGACCTCTAAATGTGATGATGTAAGTTCGTGAGGTAGTAGTTTCCTATACACATAAATGATGATTGTGTATCCAATTTGACGAAAGTGTGTATGAGTGTTGGTAAAAAAATTAATATAAATGAATATAATTATAAATATTAAAAAAATTTATGTAAAAATGAAATAAAAATAATTGATTGGGTTTAAGGATGAAATAAAATAAAAAACTTTTGATGATGAATGTTTCCCCTTTGTTGGTTATCTCTTATTTATTTTCACAAAAGAATTTATCTGAATATATTTATGAAAATATTAAGGCTTATAGGAATAGTTCATATGATTTGGGAGTAGATTTTATAGATTTTTCATGAATGAAATATTTTTTAAAGAGTGAATAAAAAAGAAGAAGGGGTGTCCTTTTATAAGATAGGGGAGAGGCACTTTTTAAATTTCTTAAAAGATTAATTAATAATAAATTAAACATTAATAAAAATACATCCAAATGGAATGGTATTCGAAACTAGTGTCGTATAGAATGATAATTCCATCATTGTATATATTTTATAATGGGTTTAATGTCATATAAAACATTATCATTTTGATTAACCCATAGTTAACAAATTTTAATCTTATCCATGTTAATGAAATTATATGTATTAAAAGGTTTCATTTTTTACATATTAGATTTATATTGAACCTTAAATGGTAAATTTATTATATTATAGAAGATAATTTATACCATTTTTCATTATTTAAGAATTTTATTTTTTTAAAATAATTTATTAAAATATTATATTAATATTATATCATTACTAAGAATTTTGATAGTCTAAATTACATTGACTTTATAAAAATAATTACACTCAAGAAAACATTTAATAAAGTAATTTAATTCATCTGTAATATGTAATATTGACCTATAAAATTATTTTATCCCCATATGTTACTCAAATAATATATCTTTTAAAAACATTAATATCATATAATAGATTTTTTGATTAATTTAATTATTACTACATCATCATCATTAAAGTATTTCTGATAATTATTTATAATGTTATAAATCAAAATAAAATTACATGATGAAGATAAACAATTAATATTTCATAATAATATTTCTAGATTACAATTAATTTTGTATACATTCATATTAAATCTTTTATACATATTAAATGTAAGAGTTTGACATTTTTTTACTCTATTCCAATTTAATAAAATTTCAGTCATATTTCTATCCAAGTGTCCATTAAGCATTTAAGATCTGAAATTTATGTGTTTAAGGGTAGAATTTAATTCAACCAATAACATTTTTCCATGTGTTAGGGTAATTTTATAATATTTATAGTATTAAATTATACCATTAATTAACTGATTTACTATGAACCATGATAAATAAATTTTACAAATGTCACTATTCATATTGTTCAAAAATAAATGGTACGTAAATCATGAACGATGGTGTAACACCCCAGGTAAATAAAGAATATGAAATTTTTATATTTATACATATTTGTGAATAAAATATTAATATTACTTGAAAGGTAACACTATGCTCGATGGCATACCCAATACGCGACAACGAGTTCCTTTGAAATCTTACGTTGCACTCTAATAATAAAATAATATTATTTTAAATGGTAGTTAACACCTAGCCATTGTAATGGCGGGAAACAATAGAAATAACTACAAAATGATTATATATTTTTGTCAAATATTTTTTACTATTTACAATAAATGTTGGAGGATTAAAAATGCGAATGAATCCAATTTTAAGCGTAAACATTCTAATATTCTTTAAAAGGTCGATTAACCGCCTTTTGATAGAGAACCTATTTTAAATCAACTTTTTGACAATTTTATGTGATATATTTGACAAAATAAAATTCTTTTTTAGAATCGGGACATCAAAATTAACTTTGTGTAAATATTTGGTATTTTTCTGATAAAGTTCATTTTTAATGAATAGTGAAAAATGTTGTATTTTAATTCCAAACCTCTTTTTAATATAATTTATTTATATGATTAGATTATCTCTTGAATTGGTTTTAAAGTGAAATTATAATATATTTTTACCATTTAATTCAATAGTGGTCATTGTAATTAATTTCATTTTGAAATTGGACTTAAACTAGTGTCAATCTTTTAATATATATTGTTTCTTAAAAACACACTATTTGTTTTGACAGTTGGAATTAATTATTAAATTAATTAATGAAACTTATATGTATTGAAATTTGTAAAATAGAAATCATTTTTGAATTTGGAATATCAATTATAGCTTAGGGTGAATTTTTGTAATTTTTCTGAAAAACATCAATTTTTTATGAATCGTGAAACCACTAAGTGGTAGTGTAAGAACAGATTTTTCGGTTAAATGAAACTTTACCACTTATATGATTTGAATTTCTAAAATCTGAAATACATGGTTGTCATTAGGAAGTAAATTGTGGTTCAATGAGATTAAAATAATTTTTGGTGAATAGTAAATTTTAAGTTTTGTTAATCACGATTAAAGGTAATTAGTGTAATTTAAGGTAAAAAAAATATTTTAATAATATGAAATGACCATGACACATGTGCTACCCATATTGGATGAGTCATGGCCGACCAAGACAATCCATGGGTCAACATGGGGACCCGATGGATCCACATTGGTTGGAAAATGACATTAATAACTTTTTATTTAAGGTCCAAATTATAATGTCACAAACATGTATTATTTTACTAAAACAATTCTTACATGGGGTTATACAAGTCATATTTTTTACTATAAAAATTCATTAGAAAGATAAAACGATTTCCTACATCATGATATTTTTTTATAATTTTTAGACATTAAATAAATTAAATTATTTATGACACCATGATGATTCAGCGATTACCTCATTATTTAACGATTTAAATAAAATGAAAAGATAATGTGAAATCTAAGACCTAAAATTTTCAAAAAGATATTGTATGGGTGTATTTATAACTCTAATCACCTTATCCTTGAAATATATAATTTTGGGACCTTTAAAATCCGAAAATCATTTTATAATAAAGTAAACGTTTATAACTTTCCAAGAGTGACCCTCCTCTTCTCTTATAAAAGGCCTCCACTTCTACCACCTTACCGACACCTATCAAGCCTTTGGCTAGGCCAACACCTGACCATTTAATCTCTACACATCCCTATCTTAATCATTGAAGCCTCACATTTCGTCATAATCCTTTCCAAGTCAGTCTTTGAGCTCAAATCAAAAAGAGTTACCCGATTTAAAGGTAATGTCTTCCCTTGTGTTCTTTTGTTTTATTTTTCTTCTCCAACCCTCTAAACTCTTTTATTCCTTTATTTTGTAACAAAACCAGTATCTTCAATATACTAGGATGTTGTTAAGTGAAGTATTTGAGCTACACTTACACACACCTTCATCTAATGGTCAAAGAACATACTGTTTATGTGGATGGCGAATTTCTTCCTCACGAAACGATGATTGTTCAATCTTATATTAACACATTTCATGGTGGCCATTATGACGTAACTATATTTTATATATTATATATATGTTATTTATGTTTTCTATATGCTTATGAATTTTATATTTAAAACATGCCTTTATTCTTTTCATGTTGTGAAAATGTGATAATTTCATACGAGGAAGTGTGGACTACCGCCACCTCAAGTGATGTCACTCGTTCATGCAATACATGGAATGTATAAAGAATGAAATTAATGAACATTTGTAACCTATATAAAATATATATTACACTGGAATTATAATATATATATCCCTGAATTATATTTAATTCCATTAATATGACAATGAAATGAAAGTAGCGTCCATGCGTACGTACGGCCTACCGTCTCCATGAACGGTGCATTTTATTTCATTTTATCTACAAATGTTATGGAGTAGTATAAAATGAATCTATACTGGATATATATGATATTTAAATCATTAATACTATTCTGGAGATGATTTACTTATAACTACATGGACAATCATGTTCAAACATCTTCATTTTTGACTCATGTACCAAACATCGACAAAAACGTCTGATATGAACTCACATTTTTAACCAATTATTATAACATTATATTATGATATATGAACTGAATAATAATATTCAAAATAGGACCTTAAGAAATTATAAATTGACCAAAGTTTCTTATTTAGGAATATAAATAAACGAACAAGACAAGTCAGACTTGAGGTAAAGGATCCAACCTCTCTCTTTCTTTTTTAGTACTCTCTTTTATGTCATTTCTTTTAAGATCATATTTCTTATGTTTGGGGATGTTATTTTATATTAATAATACTGTAATTTTTATGTCCGTATTATGAGAGACCCTATCTGATCTCAAAAATCCATTTTTTGGATGTTATAAGTGGCGTCGTTAGGCTGCCGAGTATTCGTAAGGGATTTTTCATCTCACTTTTATTCCCGTAACATTTATGATATTCTTGCAAATATTTCCTCTGAGTGGTGTATGTACTAAAAATTATTACACAATATGTGTAGTATAATTTCATTTATGGGTATTTACATCTTCATTGTATTACCCTTCTTCCATGGGGTGTACGTTTCGAAAGTTACCCAACTCGGTAAGGGGACCTTTCACCCTCCTCTTTTTAAAAGACTTCTTTTGTTATGTCTTCTAATTCACATACTATTATGTTGTTATATGTTATTAAATATCCTTATTTATGTAAATTTTATGTCCAAATGATGAGATACCATTATCTCTCTCATCAACTCATTTTCAGAATTTTAAAGTGACGTTGTTAGGCTGTCGGATTTCTGTAAGGGAACTTCTTAACACCCATTAAAATCATTGGGTTAAACCTATACTGCTTGATTGTATTATGCCAAGATAATGTGTGGAATATCTATGTTGTAATTTCCAAAAACCTTTGTTTAGATATACTATTTCTACACATAATCATCTCATTGATAAATTCTTACGAACTTGTATGGGAAATCATAACTCAATCTCATTTCATTGAGTTAAATATCTATGTCCTTGGTTTTGTTTTTACAAGATTATGTGTGAATGACCTCTCATTGTTTCACACTTTATATCCACTTGTATTGGGTGTTTTTAAATTTCTCACACATAATTATGTGATAGATTTGTCCTTAATTTAAGGATACCATCTTTTTAATGGATTTCATCTCAATTTACATTTCCATTGAGACTTCATTGTTGTTATGCACCAATTCACTCTTATATGGTGTGTATACTGTCCTTTTACATATTATATCATGAATCCCATTATTCTAATGATATTATAAAGCTCGGATTAAATGTTATTCCGCAATTATTTGTATTCAAGAGTCTCTCATTTTGTTAAAAACTCTTTTACAAAAATATCATTTTAAATGTTTTAAATATTCATTATTCTAAATCTTTATCTTTAATGTCCATGTTTTTGAAATGGTTTTCAGTATTTATTTATATGGACATTAATGTTTTAAAATTATAATTCCATTAAAATCTTTAAAGTGGTATGGGACACTTTTATTCAAAAATCTCTTTTAAATGGTTTTTGAAAATGGATTGATTAATTCAATATCATGGAATTACTTATTGTGGTTGCAAATGAAATTTTATTATTTAAATGATTATATTTTCAATATTTTATGTGTAATGATGGTACATGGACATTTTATGGGTGGTTATGTGATAAACCATATGACTGGTGGTGCCGTGAATACCAGGACTGGTGGTTACGTTATAACCTCTAATGCATTCGGTATGGAAGTCGGCTGTATGGAAATTCCATTAAGTATGTGTGGATGTCGACCATATGGTTATTCCATTTAAGTATTTTTATGTCCCCAGTTACCTTTCTATGTTATGTGTTATTTATATGGGTTTTATGGTAATCTTTTGGTTACAAAAGGGTATGTAATGGTCTTTTATTCCGTGAAGAGTTTTTACTAATTTATAAAGGTGAAAATTATTACATTGGTAAAGTACTCATGGTTTACTAGTTGTTTTCAAAAACTAACTGTTTTCATTCTCTGTGTATCTTTTACTGGGCATTTTATGCTCATCCCACATTTTTGAAATGTTTTCCACCGGACTTACAGATGAAGAGGGTCAAGGATATGATCAAGGAAAGACATTCTATCTAAAACATGGAACTAGACATGTTTCTTTTTAATCGTTTTTTTTTATGGAATAATATTAGAAGTTTCTACTATGTAATCATTTGAGATATAATAATTATGACCTAATTCTCTAAAACTCTAAACCCAAAAAGATCCTCTTTGTGATCTATTCATTTAATTCATGATTAAGTAATGTTTAAGGCCAGGGCATTATAGTTGGTATCAGAGGTTGGTTTAGATAACTTTAGATGTTAGGGTATTCTTTAAGCATAAGTGACATTACCATAATGGTTAGGATTTCAGAAAGATTCCTAGTTTTTGATAAAGTGAATGAGTATGTATATCTTAGTGTTTATCTCCCTCATTTATACATGATGGTTTTTTGATATACTCACACTAACCTTTTTGGTTATAGTAAATGGATTGATCTAGCAGGCACCAAAGTAACAGTGGATGTGAAAGAAACTGTGACAGTTTTCGGAGCGAGCAACTGAATGATATGGGAGATGCAATGAAAACTCTTGTGTTTATCCTCAATCGACTATCTGGAGTCATGATTGACCACCTAAACCTTGGTGATTTCTATAAGGAATCATATATGAGAGAAACAAATCCCTACGGAACTAAAGTTAATAATAATAAAGGTAAGTGTGTTCAAAAACCTTTGTGTCAAATATGTGGAAATAAACACCTAGGAAAATGTTTCAAAGGGACAGAAATATGCTATTGGTGTGGAAATGAAGGTCATAATGCATGAACCTGCCATGGAAAAAGGAAGCATACAGTTGACTCGAGGAAAGGGAAATAAGATCTTTCGGAGGGATCAATTGAATGTTTTAAATGTGGTGTGCGTGGAAATTATGAAAACACATGTCCTATGAAGAAGTTTCGGTAATGGGATCAGAAATATTGTACAAATATTCGTTTACCAATACCTAATTCCATTTTGATTGAGGATGAAGAAACTGACAATGAAAAATCAAAGGTATGGATTATTTTTAACATTTTTTTTCCTATTTTGGAATCTTTGGATATGATTCATGATTTTGTTTGTAGGAAAGAAGTATTTCAGAATGAGTTATAAAGGAATGGTTAATGGATCATGAAGAATGTTGAATGAGTAAGAAGTCAATATAAAAGGGCTTCAAGAGTTATGGTGAAATTCTTAAGAGTATTAAGTCTCTTTTGATGATAAGGTTGCACTAGAAGAATTTTAATAGTATGTGTAACCCTAATGTTTTATATATGAAAATTTTATTGAAGGAATACTTATCTGTTCTTTTGTGGACATAGTTATAAAGAACTATTTGGGTTTATATGATCCTTACTCTTGAGGTAATTATGGGTTACTATATGTTATGATGGAAAGTGAAAGGCATGAGATAAATTTGAGGTTAAATTATGTTATGATTATTTTTGATGATTTTATCTCTTTTTGGGGAATTATTTTAGAATTATATAGTTTGGAAAAAGGACAACAGGAAGACCGTGTGACAACCCGTCGCGTCCGACAAAACAGCGGGAATCGAACCCACAACCAAAGTGCGACCAGAATTTATCGCCTACCACTGGACTACATAAAGTCCCTAGTTAGTTTGACTACTTATTTTTAGTTAGATGATTTTATGAATTAATATTATGTTTATTTTGGGTTATCTATAGAAATTATTAACCTATCATGAAGGATATGTGAATAGGTTAATTACTTTTCAATACGAGACTTTAAGAGAAACTGATGTTGTTTGGAAACAAATGTTACGATTTAACTTGGAATACTATGTGATTAAATCCTTCAAATATTTGGGTTTCAATCTTAGTTTGGTTTACTTTTGGTCTTCATTGAACTTTGGGTCTTGTTGGACAAATTTTGGAGATTAACAATAGATTTCTTTTTTATAAAGGATTATCCTTTTTGGGTATTATCAGATCTCATAATAACCTTTTTGGTTTTAGTTTTGGTTAAGGTCTAAAGACATGGGAAGTATACAGTTCTCTTTTGTGGATTAGGAGATTCTCTATAAGTTGATTATAGCTCTCTTAATGTAAAAAATTCAAATTAAATACTCATCTTTTGGAGAAAATATGAGTTCGTGTAAGAAATCTAGTAAAAGTAGAAATTCAACATGTCAAGTAAGTATGTTTCCTTATGTTTTAATTAAGCTAAAAAATAAATTCTCCAATAAAAAGTAACTTAAAAAATGTTTTCCTTTTACTTTTCCTACTGGGGAATCCAATACCGTTTAACCCATCACAAGTTTGTGATTTTCTGGTGGTTAACTTTCTCCTAAACATGTTTTCTATCACACTCCCTCAGAACTTGGCCCATTGTTTTTTCTTCCATATCCATGTTTTCATACATGGAATCCTAGTATGGGTTAACTCGGGTGACCATTGTACTTCCCTTTCTTTATTTTAAAGTGATAATTTAATTTACTCCTTTTCTGATGTGGGGATTTCAATTAATTTTTCGAGCCTAATTTTAAAATTGTGAGGATGCAATTCCCAAAAGGGGGGAAGGATGTAACACCCCAGGTAAATAAAGAATATGAAATTTTTATATTTATACATATTTGTGAAAAAAATATTAATATTACTTTAAAGGGAATTTTATGCTCGATGGCGTACCCAATACGCGACAACGAGTTCCTTTGAAATCTTACGTTGCACTCCAATAATAAAATAATATTATTTTAAATGGTAGTTAACGCCTAGCCATTGTAATGGCGGGAAAGAACAGAAATAACTTCAAAATGATTATATATGTTTGTCAAATATTATTTACTTTTTACAATAAATGTTGGAGGATTAAAAATGCGAATGAATCCAATTTTAAGCGTAAACATTCTAATATTCTTTAAAAGGCCGATTAACCACCTTTTGATGGCGAACCTCTTTTAAATCCACTTTTTGACAATTTTATGTGATATATTTGAAAAAATAAAATTCTTCTTTAGAATCAAGACATCAAAATTTACTTTGTTTAAATTTTTGGTATTTTTCTGATAAAGTTCATTTTTTAATGAATAGTGAAAATGATGTATTTTTAATTCAAAACCTCTTTTTAATCTAATTTATTTATATGATTATATTATCTTTTTAATTGGTTTTAAAGTTAAATTAGAACATATTTTTACTATTTAATCCAATAGGGGTCATTGGAATTAATTTCACTTTGAAATTGGACTTAAACTAGTGTCAATCTTTTAATAGATATTGTTTCTTAAAAACACGCTATTTGTTTTGACAGTGGGAATTAATTATTAAATTAATTAATTCAACATATATTTTTTCAATTTTGTAAAATAGTCATCATTTTTGAATTCGGAATATCAAATACAGCTTAGGGTGAATTTTTGGTATTTTTCTGAAAAACGTCATTTTTTTATGAATAGTGAAACCACTAAGTGGTAGTTTGAAAAATGATTTTTCGTTTAAATGAAACTTTACCACTTATGTGATTTGACTTTAAAAAAACCAACATAAATTGTTGTCATTATTATGTAAAATGTGGTTCAATGATATTAAAATAATATTTGGTGAATAGTAACTTTTAAGTTTTATTAATCGCGATTAAAGATAATTAGTGTAATTTAAGGTAAAAATAATGTTTTAATAATATGAAATGACCATGAAAAATGTCCTACCCCTATTGGATGAGTCTTGTCCGACCAAGTAAATCCATGGGACAACTTGGAGACCCCATGGAGACACTTTGGTTGGAAAATGACATTAATAACTTTTTATTTAATGTTAAAATTAAAATGTCACAAACATGTATTATTTTTCTAAAAAAACATTTACATGTGGTTATACAAGTAATATTTTTTACTATAAAAACTCATTAGAAATTGAAAAATATTTCCTACATAATGATATTCTTTTTATAATTTTTAGACATTAAATAAATTAAATTATTTATCACACCATGATAATGCAGTGATTACCTCATTATTTAACGATTTAAATAAATTGAAAAGATAATGTAAAATCTGAGACCGAAACTTTTCAAAAACCTATTGGATGGGTGGATTTAGAACTCTTATCACCTTATCCTCTAAATATATAATTTTGGGACCTTTAAAATCCAAAAATCATTTTATAATAAAGTAAAAGTGTATAACTTTCCAAGAGTGCCCCTCTTCTCCTCTTATAAAAGGCCTCCACCTCTACCACCTTAATCACACCACTGAAGCCTTTGGCTCGGCCATCCCCTGCCCATTTCATCTCTCCACATCCCTCTCTTCATCATTGAAGCCTCAACTTTGGGCAGAATCCTTTTCAAGGAAGCCTTTGAAATCAAATCAAAAAGAGGTACACGATTTAAAGGTAATGTCTTCCCTTGTGTTCTTTTGTTTTATTTTTCTTTTCCAACACCAGTATCTTCGACATACTAAGATGTTTTTATGTGAAGTATTCGAGCTACACTTATATACACCTTCATCTAATGGTCAATGAACATACTGTTTCTAGGGATGGCGAATTTCTACCTCACAAAACGATGATTGTTCAATCTTCTCTTAACACCTATCATGGTGGCCATTATGATGTCACTATATTTTATATATGATATATATGGTATTTATGTTTTCTATATGATTCTTAATTTTATATTTAATACATGCCTTTTTTCTTTTCATGTTGTGCAAATGCGATAATTTCATACAAGGAAGTGTGGACTACCGACCCCTCAAGTGATGTCACTCGTTCATGAAATACATGGATTTTATAAAGAACTAAATTAATGAACATATGTGACCTATATAACATATATATTATACTGAAATTATAATATATATTTATCTCAATTATTTTTAATTCCATTAATATGATGAAGAAATGAATGCAGCGTTCATGCGTACGTACGACCAACCGTCTCCATGAACGATGCATTTTATTTTTTTTATATCCAAATGTTATGGAGTAGTATAAAATGAATATGTACTGGATATATATGATATTTAAATCATTAATACTATTCTGGAGATGATTTACTTATAACAACATGGACAATCATGTTCAAACATGTTCATTTTTTGACTCATGTACCAAACATCGACAAAAACGTCTCATATGAACCCAAATTATTAACCAATTATTATAACATTATAATATGTGATAAGAACTGAATAATAATATTTAAAATAGGAAAGTAATAAATTATAAATTGACCAAAGTTTCTTATTCAGGAATATAAAGAAACGAACAAGGCAAGTCAGACTTGAGGTAAGGGATCCAACCTCTCTCATTCTTTTTAAGTAATCTCTTTTATGTAATTTCTTTAAAGCTCATATTTCTTATGTTTGGGGATGTTATTTTATATTCCTAATACTGTAATTATTATTTTCATATTATTAGATACCCTATTTGATTTCAAAAATCCATTTTTAGGATGTTTTAAGTGGCGCCGTTAGGCTGCCGAGTTTTCGAAAGGGATTTTTCATCTCACTTTTATTCTCGTGACACTTGTGCTAAGTTTTCCACTATTTCCTCTGAGTGGTGTATGTACTAAAAATTATTACACAATATGTGTAGTATAATTTCATTTATGTGTATTTACATCTTCATTGTATGACCCTTCTTCCATGGGGTGTACGTTTCGAAAGTTACCCAACTCGGTAAGGGGACCTTTCACCCTCCTCTTTTTGAAATACTTCTTTTGTTATGTCTTTTAATTCACATACTATTATGTGGGGATATGTTCTTATATATCCTTATTTATGTAAATTTTATGTCCAAGTGATGTGATACCATTTTCTCTCTCATCAACTCATTTTCTGAATTTTAAAGTGACGACGTTAGGCTATTAGAATACTGTAAGAGAACTTCTTAACCCAAATTCAATTCATCGGGTTAAACCTCTACTGCTTGATTCTATTATGCCAAGATTATGTGTGTAATATCTATGTTGTAATTTCCACAAACCTTTGTGTTGATATACTATTTCTACACATAATCATCTCATTGATAAATTCTTACGAACTTGTATGGGAAATCATAACTCAATCTCCTTTCATTGAATTAAATATCTATGTCATTGGTTTTGTTTTTACATGATTATGTGTGAATGTACTCTGATTGATACAAACTTAATATCCACTTATATTGGGTGTATTTATATTTCTCACACATAATTATGTGACATATTTTCTTTAATTTAAGGATACTATCTTTATAATGGATTTCATCTCAATTTACATTTCAATTGAGACTTCATTGTTGTTATGCACCAATTCACTCTTATATGGTGTGTATACTATCCTTTGAAATATTATATCATGAATCCCTTTATTCTCATGATATTATAAATCTCGGATTAAATGTTATTCCTTAATTATTTGTATTCAAGAGTCTCTAATTTTGTTAAAAACTCTTTAACTAAAATATCGTTTTAAATGTTTTAAAGATTAATTATTCTAAATCATTATCATTAATGTACATGTTTTCAAAATGGTTTTCAGTATTTATTTATATGGACATTAATTTTTAATATTATTATTCCATTAAAATCTTGAATGTGGTATGGGAAACATTGATTCAAAAATCTATTTTAAATGGTTTTTGAAAATGGATTGATTAATTCAATATCTTAAAATTACTTATTGTGATTGGAAATGAAATGTTGTTATTGAAATGTTTATATTTTCAATATTTTATGTGTAATGATGGTAGTTGGACATTTTATGGGTGGTTACGTGATAAACCATATGATGGGTGGTGCCGTGAATACCAGGACGGGTGGTTATGTTATAACCTCCAATGCATTGGGTATGGAGGTCGGCCGCATGGCTATTCTATTATGTATGTGTGGAAGTCGACCATATGGTTATTCCATTTAAGTATTTTTATGTCCCAAGTTACCTTTATATGTTATGTGTTCTTTATATGGGTTTTATGGTAATCTTTTGGTTACAAAAGGGTAAGTAATGGTCTTTTATTCATTTAATAGTTTTTACTACTTCATAAAGGTGAAAAGTATTACTTCAGTAAAGTACTCCTAGTTTACTTGTTGTTTTAAAAAACTAACAGTTTTCCTTCTCTGTGTATCATTTACTGGGATTTTTATGCCCATCCCAAGTTTTTGAAATTTTTTCCACAGGACTTAAAGATGAATAGGGTCAAGGATGGGATCAAGGAAATACATTCTATCTAAAACATGTAACTAGACATGTTTCTTTTTCATCGTTTTTTTATTTTATGGAAACATAGTAGAAGTGTATACTATGTAATCTTTTGAGATGTAACATTTATGACCTAATTCTCTAAAACTATAAAACTTAAAAGATCATCTATGTGAATTATTCATTTAATTCATGATTAAGTAATGTTTACGGCCGGTGCCTTATAGTTGGTATCAGAGGTCGGTTTAGATAACATTAGAGGTTAGAGTATTCTTTATGCATAAGTGACATTACGATAATGGTTAGGATTTTAGAAAGAGTCCTATTTTTAGATAAATTGAATGAGTAAGTATATCTTTGTTTTTATCTCCCTCATTAGTAAATGATGGTTTTGTTGATATACTCACACTGACCTTTTTGGTTTTAGTAAATGGTAGGATCTACCAGGCACTAAAGTAACTGTGGATGTGAAGGAAACTGTGACAGTTTTCTGAGCGAGCAACTAAATGATATGGGAGCTGCAATGAAAACACTTGTGTTTATCCTCAACCAACTACCTGGAGTCATGATTGAGCATGTAAACCATGGTGATTTCTATAAGGAATCATATATGCGAGAAACAAATCCCTACGGAACTACAGTTAATAATCATAAAGTAAGTGTGTTCAAAAACCTATGTGTCAAAGATTTGGAAAGAAACACCTAGGAAAATGTTTCAAAGGGACATAAATATGCTACAGATGTGGAAATGAAGGTCATAAAGCAAGAACTTGCCATGGAAAAAGGAAGCATCTAGTTGACTCAAGGAACAAGAATGATGTTCTTTATGAGGGATCAATTGAATGTTTTAAATCTGGTTTTCATGGTAATTATGAAAACACATGTCCTATGAAGAATTTTCGGGAATGGGATCACCAATATCGTACAAATATTTGTTTACCAATACCTAATTCCATTCCGATTGAGGATAAAGAAACTGGAAATGACCAATCAAAGGTATGGATTATTTCATAACATTTGTTTTCCTATTTTGTAATCTGAGGATATGATTCATGATTTTGTTTGTAGGAAATAAGTATTTTAGAATGAGTTGTAAAGGAATGTTTAATGGATCATGATGAATTTTGAATGAGTATAAAGTCAACATATAAGGGCTTCAAGAGTTATGGTGAAATTCTTAATAGTATTAAGTCTCTTTTGATGATGGGGTTATATTAGAAGACATTTTATAGTATATGTAACCATGATGATTGATGTATGAATATTTTATTCTAGGAATACTTATCTGTTCTTTTGTGGACATAGTTATAAAGACCCATTTGGCGTTATATGATCCTTACTCTTGTGGTAATTATGGGTTACTATATGTTATGATGGAAAGTGAAAGGCATGAGATAAAATCAAGGTTAAATTATGTTATGGTTATTTTGGATGATTTTATCTCTTTTTGGGGAATTATTTGAGAATTATATAGTTTGTAAAAAGTACAACACGCAGACCATGTGACAACCCATCACGTCAGACAAAACTGCGGGAATCAAACCCACAACCAAAGTGCGACTGCTATTTATCGCCTACCACTGGACTACATGAAGTACCTGGTTATTTTGACTAATTCATTTTAGTTAGATGAATTCATGAATTAATACTAAGTTGATTTTGGGTTATCTATGGAAATTATTAACATATCATGGAGGATATGTGATTAGGTTAATTACTTTTCAATACGAGACTTTAAGATCAATTGATTTTGTTTGGAGATAAATGTTACAATTTAACTTGGAATACTATGTGATTAAATCCTTCAAATATTTGGGTTTCAATAATAGATTGGTTTACTTTTGGTCTTCGTTGAACTTTGTGTCTTGTTGGAAAGATTTTGGAGATTAAGAATAGATTTCATTTTTATAAAGGATTATCCATTTTGTGTATTATCTGATCTCATTCTAACCTTTTTGGTATTAGTTTTGGTTAAGGTCTAAGGACATGGGAAGTATACAGTTTTATTTTGTGGATTAGGTGATTCTATAGAAGTTTATTATAGCTCTCTTAATATAAACAAGTCATCCTAAATACTCATCTTTTGGAGAAAATATGAGTTCCTCTAATAAATCTAGTAAAAGTTGAAAGTCAACATGACAAGTAAGTATGTTTCCTTATGATTTAGTTAAGCTCAAAAATAAATTTTTCAATGAAAAGTAACTTAAAAAAATGTTGTCCGTTAACTTTTCCTATTGGGGAATCCAATATCGTTTAACTCGTCACAAGTTTGTGATTTACTGGTGGTTAACTTCCTCCTAAACATGTTTTCTATCACACTCCCTCATAACATGACCCTTTGTTTTTTCTTCCATATACATGTTTTCATACATGGAATCCTAGTATGGGTTAACTCGGGTGACCTTTGTACTTCCCTTTCTTTCTTTTAAAGTGATAGTTTAATTTACTCTTTTTCCGATGTGGGGCTTTCAATGATGTTTCCAAGCCCAATTTTAAAATTGAGAGGACGCAATTCCTAAAAGGGGGGAAGGATGTAACACCCCAGGTAAATAAAGAATATGAAATTTTTATATTTATCCATATTTGTGAATAAAATATTAATATTACATTAAAGGGAATGGTATGCTCGATGGCATACCCAATACGCGATAACGAGTTCCTTTGAAATCTTACATTGCACTCTAATAATAAAATAATATTATTTTAAATGGTAGTTAATGCCTAGCCATTATAATGGCCGGAAACTACGGAACTAACCAAAAAATGATTATATATGTTTGTCAAATATTTTTTACCTTTTATAATAAATGTTGGAGGATTAAAAATGCGAATTAATCCAATTTTATGCGTAAACATTCTAATATTTTTTAAAAGGTCGATTTACCACCTTTTTATGGAGAACCTCTTTTAAATCCACTTTTCGACAATTTTATGTGATATATTTGAAAAAATAAAATTATTCTTTAGAATAGGGACATCAAAATTTACTTTGTCTAAATTTTTGGTATTTTTCTGATAAAGTTCATTTTTAATGAATAGTGAAAAATGTTGTATTTTAATTCAAAACCACTTTTTAATATAATTTATTAATATGATTAGATTATCTTTTGAGTTGGTTTTAAAGTGAAATTAGAATATATTTTCACCATTTAATCCAATAGTGGTCATTGTAATTAATTTCACTTTGAAATTGGACTTAAACTAGTGTCAATCTTTTCATAGATATTGTTTCTTAAAAACACGTTATTTGTTTTGACAACGGGAATTAATTATTAAATTAATTAATGCACCTTATATGTTTTTAATTTTTTAAAATAGACATCATTTTTGAATTCGGAATATCAAATATAGCCTAGGGTGAATTTTTGGTATTTTTCTGAAAAACATTAATTTTTTATGAATAGTGAAACCACTAAGTGGTAGTTTAAAAACTGATTTTTCGTTTAAATGAAACATTACCACTTCTGTGATTTTAATTTCAAAAATCCAACCTACATGGTTTTCATTAGGATGTAAAATGTGGTTCAGTGAGATTAAAATAATTTTTGGTGAATAGTATCTGTTAAGTTTTAGTAATCGCCATTAAAGGTAATTAGTGTAATTTAAGGTATAAATAATGTTTTAATAATATGAAATGCCCTTTAAACATGTCCTACCCTCATTGGATGAGTCATGGCCGACCAAGAAAATCCATGGGTCAAATTGGGAACCCCATGGATCCACATTGGTTGAAAAATGACATTAATAACTTTTTATTTAAAGTTAAAATTAAAATGTCACAAACATGTATTCTTTTACTAAAACAATTTTTACATGGAGTTATACAAGTCATATATTTGACTATTAAAATTCATTAGAAAGATAAAAATATTTCCTAAATCATGATATTTTTTTATAATTTTTAGACATTAAATAAATAAAATTATTTATGACACCCTGATGATGGAGAGATTACCTCATTATTTAACGATTTAAATAAAATTAAAATATAATGTAAAATCTAAGACGTAAACTTGTAAAAAACCTATTTGATGGGTGTGTTTAGATCTTTTATCACCTTATCCTCTAAATATATAATTTTGGGACCTTTAAAATCCATAATGCATTTTATAATAAAGTCAAAGTTTATTACTTTCCAAGAGTGCCCCTCCTCTCCTCTTATAAAAGGCCCCCACCTCTACCACCTTACCCACACCTCTCAAGCCTTTGGCTCGGCCAAACCCTGACCATTTAATCTCTCCACATCCCACTCTTCATCATTGAAGCCTCACCATTGGGATGAATCCTTTCCAAGGAAGCCTTTGAGCTCAAATCAAAAGGAGTTACCTGATTTAAAGGTAATGTCTTCCCTTGTGTTCTTTAGTTTTATTTTGCATCTCCAATCCACTAAACACTTTTTATTACTTTATTTTGTAACAAAACCAGTATCTTAAATATTCTAGGATTATGTTATGTGAAGTATTAGAGATACAATTACACACACCTTTGTCTAATGGTCAATGAACATACTGTTTCTGTGGATGGTGAATTTCTGCCTCACGAAATGATGATTTTTCAGTCTTCTCATAACACCTTTCACGGTGGCCATAATTATGTCACTATATTTTATATATGATATATATGGTATTTTTGTTCTTTATATGCTTCTGAATTTTATATTTAAAACAATCCTTTACGCTTTTTATGTTGTGTAAATGCGATAATTTCATACGAGGAAGTGTGGACTACCACCCCCTCAAGTGATGTCACTCGTTCATTCAATACAAGGAATGTATAAAGAATGAAATTAATGAACATATGTGACAAATATAAAAAATATATTATACTGGACTTATAATATATATATATATATCTCTCTCTCAATTATTTTTAATTCCATTAATATGACAAAGAAATGAAAGTAGTGTTCATGCGTACGTATGGCCTACCGTCTCCATGAACGGTGCATTTTATTTCTTTTTATCTCCAAATGTTATGGAGTAGTATAAAATGAATATTTACTGGATATATATTATATTTAAATAATTATTACTATTCTGGAGATGATTTACTTATAACTACATGGAAAATCATGTTCAAACATGTTCATTTTTTACTCATGTTCCAAAAATCGACAAAAACTTCTGATATGAACTCACATTATTAACCAATTATTATAATATTATAATATGTGATATTAACTGAATTATAATCTTTACAAGAGGAACATAAGAAATTATAAATTGACCAATGTTTATTATTCAGGAATATAAATAATCTAACAAGAGAAGTCAGACTTGAGGTAAGGGATCCAACCTCTCTCTTTCTTTTTAAGTACTCTCTTTTATGTCATTTATTTTAAACTCATATTTCTTATGTTTGGGATGTTATTTTATATTACTCATACTGTAATTTTTATGTTAATATTATGAGAGACCCTATTTTATCTCAAAAATCCATTTTTTGGAAGTTTTAAGTGGCGTTGTTTGGATGCCGAGTTTTCGTAAGGGATTTTTCATCTCAATTTTATTCTCGTGACATTTATGCTATGTTTCCCACTATTTACTTTTATTGGTGTATGTAATTCCCATTATTATACACTTTGTGTAGTATAATTTTATTAATGAGTATTTACATCTTCATTGTATGACCCTTCTTTCATGGGGTGTACGTTTCGAACATTACCCAACTCAGTAAGGGGACCTTTCACCCTCCTCTTTTTAAAAGAATTCTTTTGTTATGTCCTTTAATTCACATAAAATTATGTTGAGATATGTTATTATATATCCTTATTTATGTAAATTTTATGTCCAAGTTATGCAATACCATTTTCTCTCACATCAACTTATTTTTTGAATTTTAAAGTGACGTCGTTAGGCTGTCGGATTTCTGTAAGGGAACTTCTTAACCCACTTTCAATTCATTGGGTTAAACCTCAACTGCTTGATTGTATTATGCCAAGATTATGTGTGGAATATCTATATTGTAATTTCCACAAACCTTTGTGCAGATATAATATTTCTACACATTATTATCTCATTGATAAATTCTTACGAACTTGTATAGGAAATCAAAACTCAATCTCATTTCATTGAGTTAAATATCTATGTCATTGGTATTGTTTTTAAAAGATTATGTTTGAATGACCTATGATTTTTTCACACATAATATCAACTTATATTGGGTGTATTTATATTTCACACACATAATTATGTGATATATTTGTCCTTAATATAAGGATACCATCTTTATAATAGATTTCATCTCAATTTACATTTCCATTGAGAATTTATTGTTGTTATGAACCAATTCACTCTTATATAGTGTGTATACTGTCCTTTGACATATTAAATAATTAATCCCTTTAATCTCGTGATATTATAATGCTCAAAATAAATGTTATTCCGCAATTATTTGTATTCAATAGTCTCTCATTTTGTTAAAAACTCTTTAACAAAAATATCATTTTAAATGTTTTAAAGATTCATTATTCTAAATCTTTATCTTTAATGTCCATGTTTTCAAAATGTTTTTCAGTATTTATTTATATAGACATTAATGTTTTAAAATTATAATTTCATTAAAAGCTTCAAAGAGGTATGGGACACTTTGATTTAAAAATCTCTTTTAAATGGATTTTAAAATGGAATGATTATTTCAATATCTTGGAATTACTTATTGTGATTGAAAATGAAATGTTGTTATTGAAATGTTTATATTTTCAATATTTTATGTGTAATGATGGTACTTGGACATTTTACGGGTGGTTACGTGATAAACCATATGACGGGTGGTGCTGTGAATACTAGGACAGGTGGTTACATTATAACCTCCAATGAATTCGGTATGGAAGTCGGCCATATGGATATTCCATTAAGTATGTGTGGAAGTCAACCATATGGTTATTACAATTATGTATGTTTATGTCTGAAGTTACCTTTATATGTTATGTGTTCTTTATATGGGTTTTATGGTAATCTTTTGGTTACAAAAGGGTAAGTAAGGGTCTTTTATTCAATGAAGAGTTTTTACTACTTCATAAAGGGGAAAAGTATTACTTTTGTAAAGTACTCATGGTTTAATTGTTTTTTTTGAAAAACTAACAATTTTCCTTTTCTATATATACATTACTGGGCTTTTTATGCTCATCCGTAGTTTTTGAATTGTTTTCCACAGGACATAAAAATGAATAGGGTCAAGGATGGGATCAAGGAAAGACATTCTATCTAAAACATGGAACTAGACATGTTTCTTTTTAAGCGTTTTTACTTTATTTTATGGAAACTTAGTAGAAGTGTCTACTATTTAATCTTTTGAGATGTAATAGTTATGACTTAATTCTCTAAAACTATGAACCTGAAAAGATCATCTATGTGAATTATTCATTTAATTCATCATTAAGTAATGTTTAAGGCCGAGGCCTTATAGATGGTGCTTTTATTATGATTATGGAATCAATTTTTTATAATTAAATTCATAATATATTAATAAATTAATTTAAAATTAATCTCATAAATGGTACAAAACAACGAGTTTAAATATACAGATGATCAAATGTTTCAAATGACCTTTATTTCCAATTTCATTGCAAAACTGATTCAAATTATATAAATTATATAATGTTTTATAAAATTTAAATAATTATAATTTAAAACCAATCAAAAATATAATTTAACTCTTTAAATTATTTAGATGGAAAAACTGTTTTAAATTTAAATTCAACACTTTTCACTATTCATAAAATCCTAAAACTTATCATAAAAGAACAAAAAGATAATCAAAATAAATATTTATATTCTTATTTAAAATAAAAATTTTATTTATTCATGTAAAATTTATTAATGATTAAAAAAATAGATAAAAAATTAAGTGTTCTCTCAAAAGGTGGAAACAGTGTATTTTTTGAAAAATATATCATTTTTGCATTAAAATGAATTTTTTTCTTAAATCATGTCAAGAAAAAACATAATATGAATGTTTTAAATAATATAAAATATATATTTCATTAAAATAATCCAAAAAAATTAGATTTGATTATATATTGGTATAAAACATAGTTGTTTTTTAGAAAAAAAAATATTTTTATTTTGAATATGGTTTTATTTTCAGTTGTATTTATTTGATCACTATATATATAATATATTTTTATAATTCAGTTAATCATGTTAATAACCACCATTATAATTGATGTGTAATAATTTTATTGTTTAAAAAATTAAAATAATAAACTTCTGTTTCATAGAAACTCAACCTTTTTTGTAACACATGACATCAAAGAAATCAAATTATTTAAAAAATATATTTCATAAAATTATCAGGGTGTTACATTTAACCACCCTTAAAATTAATTTCTCCATCCAAAAGTTTTACTATAATAAAACAATTGAAGATATATCACCCTCATAATATCATCAAGAACCAAAATAGATTATTAAAACTAGTTGTTACTCCATAGACCCCTAGTCACGTGTGTGGTCTTGTTTTGTTAAACATTATCACCATGATCAAGAATTTTGACCAAATTCTATTCATAAGAGTGATATTTATCTGGTGGTACAACCTATGAGTTTATTACAAGTGCAGGATAATTCATTTACATCTTTAGAAGAGATACATGGAAGACATCATGATCCTATGAGAGATTTAGTGGACAGTCAATCGATAAGATAACATTCCAAAATGATCCTGAATTCGAAATGGTAATATTAGCCCTGAAATTTCAAATTAAACATAGAAAATAAAAAGTTTATGTTTTAGAATTTATTTATAGTAATCCCAAATAGTAAAAAAATTTAATAATTATTCTTAAAATTAAGGAAATTAAAATTAAAATATCACCACATATCATGGATTTATATTTGGAGAACATTAGCGGAAAGTGAAAAAAATAGAAAATCAAGATAATTTAAACTATCATGTTATGACAAAATGTTATAGGAAATATATTTATTATAATTTTTACCATCACAAAATTTTATCTTTCTTATTGTTTAAAATAAGATTATTTTCCCAGAAATAAAAGTAAACATACATCATTTTTTGTTCAATATCCTTTTCCTATAGTTGAGGAATTATTTTTATAAATATAATAATAACATATGGAAATATAAATTCATAAAAATTATATTTTTATCATTTAATAAATAAAATCAAAATATCATAATTTTCACCAACGATTAATATTCTATAAGAATTTTTCATGTCGGATGACTCAAATAATTACTAAACGAATAAGAAATTCCACAAAAGAATATAACAATATTTTATCCCTTTCATTGGTCATTTATCAAAACCAAAATAGTTAGAAAAAAGATAATACAATTATCTAAATGTAATAATGTATTATATTAGTAAAACCTAAAGTTTAACATTGATTATTTAATAAATATTTACCCTCAAAATTCACCATATTTAATCAAGAATAATATTACAACCCAAAATTTAAGAATGATTTAACCCCGTCATATTTGAAAATATATTTTATAATTAATCAACAAATAAAATTAATCATTCTAATTTTCTCATAATAAAAATTAATTTCCCTAAAAATCATTATGATATGCTTACAATTACAATAAATAACCTTAATCATCATATATTGAAAAAAAATATATTCCTCTAAATGATAATTCAACAATTATTCCCCACATAATATCCCATAATATCATATAAGTTTTTCCAATATATAAATATTCTTTCAAAATAACATTAATCACATAACCAATAAATCAACCTATAAAATAATGAATACCTTATATGAAAAAGAATTATTCCCCATATTTAATTTATTCTGCATCCATAATGTTGTTTTACTAAACAATGTCACACTAATTGAGATTTAATGTTGGAAATTGAAAGGTGATGACCCCTTATCACACTTCAGTTGTGGGTTCAATCATCATGGCCTTTCCCACAATGATGGGTTGTAATCCATCATGTAGATTTTGTTTTTTCTTTATACGTATTTTTATAATCCTTATAAAATTCACAAAATGTGATAAAAATCCTCAAAAACAACACTAGAATTTTAATCATTATGTAAATTTTTTAACCTCAAAAGATATATCAAAATTTTCTTTTTTGAATCTAAAAATGTAATATCCCATAATTACGTAAATAATTAATTTATCCAAAAATATCATTATTGGCCTTAAAATATTATTACTTAACAAAAGGAAATGGGTGTTTAAGGCTCTGAAAATATGGTTTTATATACACATACTGGTATTTATAACAATTATGATAATTTATCCCTAAATTAACCTAATATTCATAGATATATAAACCCTACAGTGATATAAAATATTATATCCTCGAATCCATTCTGATAGATCTGGTGCTAAAGACATAATCATTTCAAATTTAACCGAATTTTTCTATAAATAAAATATAGCATATAAAGGTAAAAATTGATCACTTACAAACACAATGACCTTAAATGTTTATATATTTACCGTATAAGGAAAAACACTTAAATATCATTTAAAAAATAAACTGACATATACAAATATTTATTATATCCAAAAATTTCTTCTCTTCTACCATAATTCATAGATATATCCTTCTTAAAAAAATTCCTCATATCTTGAGAAAAGTAAAGATAATAAATAGTTAGATCAGATATATAGTAAAGGTAAATAAAGGGAGATTTATAATCATAACATGACCGTTGGGATATGTGAACATAATACTATTATTTAAATATAACAAAATTGATATTAAATATAATATATTTGAGTCACAATATTTATATTGGTAGTTAATATTATAGGAATCAAATTATAATATAAAGCATAATACATGAAAGAATAATATAAAAATAAGATGTGCAATATTTGGAGACACATACACATGTTATATAATTCCCAATATTCCAAGTCACATTACAAAATATTATTCAGTAACCTCGTGGGGGTTTCATATAATGGGATTGAAACACCACAATCCCCATTCATATGCATTTACTTTAGAGGATTGAGTTTCCCCTTCATTCCATAGTGGATCAAATTAATTGACATATTTCCCAAAACTATCTCATGACATCTAAATCTTTACACATTTAATTAGAGGTAGATATGTGTTCCAACAATTACATAATTCAAACATACATATTTTTCCGAAAAATTTTAAAATTTTTACCATTTTCTAAAATATGAAAAGAAATGTTTTTCAAGAACATATCATCATATAATATCCCATTAAAAGTTACATGATTATTATAAATCATTCCAAAAATTCATAATTGACTAATTGAAATAAAATACTAATTTAGTCCTTTGATCATACACACCCCAAGTAATTATTAACAATAATATATGTCATCTTATACAAGAAATAATTTTTAATGATATTATAAAGGTATTTCCCAAGGAAAATATCATTTCCACTTTGAAAGATGCATTTAAACTCATAAATAATTCATAGTAAATTTTTTATTTAAAATCTACCTTAAATACTATAAAGTAATATATTAATAATTTTTAAACATAATTGAAATCCTTTTTCTTCAAAATTCTTAGATAATAATTTAAATTACATTTAAAACAATTTTAGAGAAAATCATTTTAAAAGAATACAATTTTCCTAAAAATAAAGTATAAAATTACAAGGTGCTTACAATATATGTAATATATTATGATTAATTATAAAACATGTAAATGGGAGTTTTATATTCCTCTTAATAGAATATAGGTTTATATCAAAACATGTTCCTCAAATATGGAAAATTGAGACAAAATTAACATACCCATTATGTATCATTTGAACTGTAAAACCCATAAAAGATAGATCAAAAAACAAAAATGTAAATAATAATAAATTTAAGCATAAATATTATTTATTACATTCATAGGTTTTATATACACCACATATAGGAAGCTAGTGGTGAATATAGAATAAGTCTCATAGAAAAAAAAGTGAGACTAGAAATCCCTTTACCATAGGTAATGAGTAACATAATACTAATTCAAACATCATGTATAATTAATTTAAGTTAATTATAAATATATTAAAGAAGATTATTCAATTATAAAAAACTATATATGATATACTTATGATCTTATAATACCCATTTATTAACAATTCCATGGTACTTTTAAATTTTGGATAACCACCACTTTGTTTTTTCACATGACTTTTGATTTTTATATTGTATCTTCTTACACATTTCATGATTTCATCATCCAAAGAGTTATAATATTGATATAAATATCATATATATTATGTTTACATATATTAATGATATACTATAAATTATATAAATAATAAATGGAACCATCCATTCATGGGGACGGTACACCGTACGTACATATGAACAATATTTGCATTTTCTTATCATTTTTAATGAGATAAAGAAAATTAAATATATGTGTATATATATAAATGTAAATATTGTGGAATTATTAATTAATATATATCAAATAATATTACTAAACTCTTCCTTAATACATTCCATGTAAATTTTTAATGATCGCTTTGAGGATGTGGTAGTCCACACATCCACAAACAAAGTTTTCGTATGTACAAAAACATTAAAGCATGGATTTATTTAATATATAATAATTTCATAACCCAAAATAAATAATAAATATCACAAATATCATATAATAATGGGTTACCCATCATTATCCACAACCTTGAATAGTGTAATTGAATGAATGAATGACATTGGATCCTAAGACAATAATTCATCATACACATGAACGATGATTGTATTTCCCATTTGATGGAAGTTTGCTTCAGTGTAGGCAGACCCCATGACATAAAAAATTAACTATATTTTATATACTATGGTTATTATATAATTATGATCTAAAATTATTTTATGGGGATTAAGGAACATATAAAACAAAAACATTCATTGATGAACATTGCCTCTTCAATTGGTATCTCATATTTTTTTCATAGAAGAGATTGTTTGGTTTGACTTATGAATAATTTAAAATATAGGGGGGTTATTTGGGAGTATATTTTAATAGATAATTGTATAACCAAATAGGTTTTTAACATTGAATAAAAATAAGATGAATTACCCTTCTATAAGAGAGTATAGGAGCACTTTTGGAAATTTTCAAAATATTAATTTATAATAAAGTGATTTTCAATAAAAATAACTATGGATGGAAAATGATTCAAAGATAATTTTGGATAGGGTTATAATAAAATAATTAAATTTAATTTAGATAGACTTGATGTAATTTTTAAAATTATAATTTTATTTAACCCTCAATAAATCTATATTAATTTCAACTAAGATAATATTGTTTTTGATATTAAAAGTTTTAGAGTTTTACTAAAAAGATGTAAAATGAGAAATAAATATTAATTTATTATATTTGAGACTATATTTTATCCTAGTTTTATTATTTATTATTATTTTTATTTTGAAATAATTTAAAACAATATTATTTTAATAAAATACCATTAATATCAATTATGATACTATTCATTACATTGAAATTAGTAAACACAATAAAGAAGGTTAACTTATAAAAAATTAATATAATAAATATGTAATATATCTCATTCATCTATATAAATATTTTATCAACAAAAGTAATTTAAATTATATTAAATTTAATATGTGTAATATCACTTAATTCAGTTTTTTATTAACTGAACAATTACTCCATCATCATTGTATATTTATTTTTGAAAATAATTTGTTCAATAAAAATTCATAATAGACTTCCATGATGTATATAAGCCTTTTATATTTAATATTAATATTTATACTCAACCATTACTTCTATTACACTTAATATTAAAAATATTATACTTACTAAACACATGAATGCGACATTTTGTCCCTCTATCTGATTTTAATAATGTTTATGTATTTTTCATGTAAATGTGTCCATTAAATAATAAAATTTAGAATATTTTCATCTAATGTTCTAATTATGATAATCTAGTAATATTTGGAAAAGTGTTAGAGTAATTGTTGAATATATATAATATTATATGTAACATTAATTTCTGGATTTACCCTTAACAATAGAAATTTTTTTTTACCAAACTAAATATTAATACTTTCCAAAAAGGAAAGGGAAATATTTTTTCAAATATTGATCATTTTATTAAAATTATGTAATCCATATATCAAATTTTAATTCACAAAATGTGCCAAAATTAAATGAAAGTCAATCCTATAGACAGGACGAAACAATGGGTTTTTAAAACAAAGACATTGAAAATTTTGAAATGTTTTATATCTAATTTGAAAATAAAATTTATTCATCTTACCTAAACTAGATTAAATAATATAAAATTCACCTATTTTTAATTAAAATAAAATAAAAAATAATAATTTAAAATTATTAATTATTTAGATGAATATGGATTTTAAAAATAAAATTCTTTATTTTCTTATATTCACCAAAACATTATACTTATAAAGAAAAAAAAATAGATTTCAAATTTTTTTCATATTTCAAATAATATTTTCATTTAGTCGAATCAAAATTTTAAAATTGTAAAAAATAAATTATTCAAAATAACTGTTCCATCAAAAGTTGAAAAAATAATCATTTTACAAAATACATATATTATTCATAGAATTGGATTTATTCTTATTCCATGTATATAAAAAACATAAGATTAATGTTAAACATCATATATAATATATATATTTCATTAATATAATACAAAAAGAGTTATTTATTTATTTATATATATGAAGCATTGTATTTTTATTAGAAAATAATTTCCTTTTATATTAAAAATGGGTTTATTTTTCATTTATAATTAATTGGTCACCAGGTAAAAATAATATTTTCGCATTTCATTTAATACTATTCATAAACACTATTGAAAATGATATTTTAACATTTTACTATTTAAATAGTTAAATTATAAATATAATTGTTTTGTAGAAACTTAGTCTTGGTTGTAAAGAAAGATATCATAAAAATAAAATTAATCTTAAAAATATATTTCATAAAAATATAACTATGTTACAATTTATGTTTTTTAGTCTGCTACAACAGTATGTGGAAATATTTTATGGTTAAAAATTTCATGGATATAATGTATCCCAATATCGTCTACTAATAAGGTATCTCTTATAGAAATGAAATGGTTGACATCTATGGGAATGTCCACAAATACTTATACAGCAACTTTACCATTAGGGGACCTCAGAAACCTGTTCGCAGATTCCAACACAGAATCATCCATTGTTACTCAAGAATAAGTACCTTCTATAATATTCCAACATGTCACAGGTGTTCTATATTCACCTGCTAATAGGTGGACCGACACTTGATAATTCTATTTACTTCTCATTTCATCCCCATCCACAAATTTTTATGAAACAAATGACAATAAATAATAGTATTGTCTAGATGTACGGTCCAAGATGATGGATGAAACTCTAACATCAATTCCTCATGTATGTCAAGTGAAACCCAAACGATACCATATATATGTATAATTTAATCCTCTATAATGACACAACCATTTTAAATGGGAATTAATTCATGAAAATATGTGTTATATTATAAAAAAATATATATCTTCAGCAATGAAGTGAATATAAGGGAATATGTAACAATTTTGACTCAATATTCATAAGAAAATTGGTCCTTTATAACTGTTTTTCAATATGAACATTTGAAAAATTACTCTTATTAATAATTTTAACGCCATTGTTAGTGTTTATAAGTAGTAATGATAATGTATAATCGATATGTAAAGTTGAATTAATGGACTCAAACAATATATTAATGTGGATTTAAGAAAAGTTTTCAAAATATCGGAGGGTGTTATATTCACTAGGGTTCTCCCTTGACCAAGACCAAGACAAGATTCAACTTGTGAATATTGAACAAAATCGCATACATGATAAGATCAAGTTAGTGGACATTACCACTCGGCCACTGTTAGCTGACACTCCCCATAAAACATCAACAATCATACACCTCACCCATGAGGTGTATGTAACAACCCAATATTTTTCTGAATTGTATTTGTTTTCATTTCACTTATCGCTTTTGTTACTTGCAACACTGGCTTAGCTTGCATTGTAGGAAACACATAGTTTCTATAAAACATAATTTTCTTAATATAATTATTTTAAAAATAGAATTATAGAATAACACTTATAATGAAACGAATGAACATGATTATCTGAATTAATAAATTATACAATACACATTATTCTTTGATCATTTAATTAAAAATATGTTTGAGCCAATATTTAAATACAAATAAATATATTCATGAAAAATTATTTAATAGTAAATATTTTAATTTTATTTCAATAAATAAAAAATTCACTCTTATTGATTAATATTATTCATATATATATATATTACTAATATTATTTATAACTTTTAAGATTTATCTTATGTGTTTTCTAGATAGGATATAAGAACACATCCAATTTTATGCATAAAAGAATTATTTTTCTTAGATTATAGTTTATCTTCCATTTGATGGAACACATGTTTGAAATTTATTTTTTGACACTTTTATAACTTATATTTGACAAAATAATATTTCTTGATTAATTATTGAGATGAGAAATTTTCCTGGTTTCAATTTTTTTTATTTTTGTGATAATTTTCATGTTTTGATGAATAGTGGAAAATACTAAATTTTAAATGAAAACATTTTTTACATGAAAATGAATTTATTGTGTAAAATTATATATTTTAATGTGTTTAAATTATATTTAGATCAATGTTTAATAATTTAATTTAATTTACATCGTTGGAATAAATTTAACAATGAATTTTGATATAAAAACATTTTTATCTTTTGGATGTTTTCACATTAAAAAAATGTTTTCCTATTATGTCAATGAGAATAATATTAATCTAATTTTAGAAAATTACATATTTTTATTTATGAAATGTGTATTACATATTTCGAATTATATTTTCATTATTTATTTTATAGACCCCATTTTTTGGGAAAATATTAATATTAATCATGATAATTGTTATTACCTTGTTAAAAGAAAAAATAGTGTAATTTAACTTAAAAATAATTTGATAAGGACTATAAAATGACACATACACATTCCCAAAAATGGTTTTATGTAGATAATTTTTCCCTTAACAAATATGTCTCAACTTTTAATAATTATATGGACACTTGACCGCGAATATTAATAATATATTATTAAAATCAAATAGAGTGACAAAATGTCACTATATTATTTAATAAGTTAAATATTAATAATATGGGGTTTAATAAAGGATATTATTGAGTAAATATATTATAATAAAATATAAAAAAAATATTACATCATAAAAACGTATTTTAAATTTTTAATGAAGAAATAACAACCATAAATAATTGGAAAATGATGACGCAATAATTATTCAATTAATTAAACAATCAATTAAATTATATTTGAAATAATAAAATAAATATAACTGGACATAAATAAGGTGATAAATAAAATTTATAGATGAATAAGTCATCTTATGTGTGTATTATATTATTATTTTTTGGTGTTATATTTCTATGTTGATTTAATTTAATACAATATAATGACTAGTGGCGAAATTGATACTTTTGATATTTTAAGGAAATAATATTTCATTAAATTATTTAAAAAATATAAATTTTTTATAAGGGAGTACATATGTTCAAAAATATTTAAAATTATATCTTCATGGTCTTACTAAATCTTTATATTTGAAAATTACATCATCATAATATTAAAAATGTTGTTACGATAGTTAAAATAAAAATTGATTAACTAAGGGTTATTAAAAATGATAAAGTTTAAAATAAAACTTAAACATGCCTAACAAATATATTTAATGATATTAAGACCTCATATAGATTTATATTAAAATAAATGTATGTTTATATATATTTATATTATTATTTATTTTATTATAAACTAATGTTTTGAAATTTTTATAAAAGTTCCTCTCTCTTCTCTTATAAAAGGGGTCATTATCTTCTATTTTAATCACACATAAAAACCTACTTAGTTTGAAATAAATATGTCAAAATATCCTCCTCAAAAATATCTCTTCATCCAATAATCCTTACATATGGTTTATATCTAATAAAAGAATCTCATTTGTCAAATAAAAAGAAGATACCCAAAGAAGAGGTAATGTTCATCAAAAAAATATTTTTGTTTTATTCCTTTGTTAAACACCATAATCTATATTTATTTCATATTTATATATAAAAATTAAAAATTAATAATATATTTATATTTATTATAATGGTTTTACCTAGACTCACACCCACTTACATGAAATGGGTAACAAACTTATTGTTATTATGTACGACAAACGATTGCCGCATGAAATGATGTTTTTCATTTTTCAATTACCACATATAATGGTTGAGAATTATGATAGATACTATGTTTTTGTATTATATTTATTATATTTATTATGTATTTATGAATATTTAATTATTATATTACTCATACCTTCATGCATTCAATTTTTTGTAAAATGATGACTTCATTTCTAAATGTCTGGATAACTGCTTCCACATAGTGATTTGATTCGTTCACACTATACATGGATTTTATTAATGGGTTTTTAGTAAATTTTTATGATATATATGAAATAAAAATTCTTATATAATAATTATATATATATATATATATATATATATTTTATTTTATTCTTTCATGTTGATAAATAAACAGGAATAATGTTCATGTGTACATATGACCAACCGTCTCAATGACTGGTGTTTTAAATTCCATGTTTGTATTTATTGTAGATAATTACATATATTTTTATGATAAATATATATTATATTTATATATTTTCCAAAATTATTTATATATGTAAATCAATTTCTTTATAAGAGTATCAATAATAATATGTCAAAACATATACAAAAAACAAGTAGATATTACATGAAACGTAATAGTAACATGGAATATTTATGAAATGAGTAATTGAAGGTCATAATAAAATAATATATGGTATGATAAAATTTTATTTGGGTATTTAATAAATTTAAAAAAAAAATAAATTTATTATGTATTAGTTATCGAGGATCACGACGAGAGTCAAGAAATAATGTTATGGAATTCCAACTCACTTTTTATTTCATCGAGATACATGCCATATTTTATAATAACTTCTCTTGTTTTATATATATACTTACCTATGAGATGTTATAACATTAATTTAATATATTTAATGATATTAAAATATTTAATTAATATTATTATTTCTATGATATCATGATTCTAAAGTTACTTATGTAGTAATGGATTTATGTCCCTCTTTTATTTCTGTTGGACACATGGATTATACACTATTTGTTTCTTAAATGTGGTGTATATAATTTCCATTAATGTATTTTGTTTTTCATTTGAAAAATATTATATAATTATCATATTCATATAATTTTATTTCATTCATGTTTTATACAATTTTATTGATTGTAATGTGATGAGTATTTATTTCACAATCTCATAAATATTTGGTATTGTTTCATTTTATGTATTTGTTGGGGAATACATATCTTCTATAAACACGTTTTATAAAAATGTTTTAATTTTTTTACTGTTATCCTCTGTTTTAAAGTAATTTTTACCCATTTATTACATTTTACTAAATGGTTTGAATTGAATCTATTTGTTATTTTCCAAACGAGATAATTTTTATCTCATTCATTTTTTATTTACCAACCCATTCCATAATCATATATAATCCATGGGTTCATCCATATAATTCCCCCATCTCCATAAAAACATATAATCATTTAAATATATGAAAACACAATGAAAAATGAATAATTTATATCCTAATGTATCATTTAATTCATTTCAAATCCCATTAAGATGATGATCCCACACTCACACACACTCAAAGTGGCAGTATGTCCTAGGGAAAATACATGAGAACACTACAAAGGTTGTTCTGGTTGAGGTTGACTACATAAAACCATTACATGGATCTATGTGGGAAACATATCAAGGTTTTATTAACTTAATCAGGGTATTATATTAATGTTCGGAGTAACACTAGAATATTTAACATGTAGTACAATGGAAGAGAACTACAAAACAAATTTAAATTGTGGGAATATGTATATACCACCTACCTTATGCATGTTGTAGAAGACGCAACAAGTATCAGCTACTTACTCCACATGGATTGGATGAAAATGGAAGAAGGAATGAATACCTTGTAAATAGAGGATATCTTCTTGATCTAAAATAACTATAACAATACGAATACAAATGAATAAATGTGATAAATGAATGAAGAACTCACTAGTGCAGATCGAACAAGATGAATAATTTTTGAAAATGAGTATGAAAATCATATCAAATCCTTTATTAAAAGGGTGGTTGGTAATCAAACTATGAGAAAAGGATATCCAATGTACATTGAAAAATTGAAATAAACTATATGGTTTGTGTTATTATAATCAAAAAACATTGGTTTTCATGGTCTTCCAAATCATTCAACAACCATGTGCACCTCTCTACCTCGTGACAACCCTTTCATCGTTCATGCATAATGCTTTGGATACCACACACAAACAAGGTAATTTACCTATAACAAATACATTTATTATTTTCATGGGTGTGTGGCTTGGATTAAAAGGGTTCTTCTAACAATTCACCCACCATACTTTTCCAAAAACCAAGACTCCAAGCTCCCAAAAAAATGCCTAGACACCCACAAAACTAGAATCAAATCATTATATACTCAAAAAGAGAATAAAAAAAGGAAAAAACTGAAATTTTAAAGATATCTTCCTCATATTAAATCTCTTGATCTTACAATGTCGCCTTCTTAAGACAAATTGTCATTGAGTTTTTCTTTTGAGGTTGGAATATAATATAAAAAGTTTTGTCACTACTAAGCACAAAAATATACCTCTCTCTCCAGTGTATCATTATGCACATGGTCGTACAAGAATTGTGAACAAACTAAAGGATCTATCATGTATCGAAGGGACTTCATGATCTGATCAATAATATGTATAACATTATCCTTGAAGGATAAACCAACTAGTAAATCAACCTCATAATTCTGAATAGTATGATACAATTTTGAGTGATATATTTGTAGTTAAGTTAAATGTAACATTACATGAATATATTGATACCTATAAGGTAACTGAAACTGGTAGGCTATCAGAACGAATCTCTCTGAAACCTCTAAATGGCTAACATATCATGGAGAAAACATACCCTATCTCCAAATCCCTCTGTTCTTATGCCTCAGTGAGTTATATAAAATGAATTGGTCCCTAATAATGACATTTAGAGTTTATATAGAGTCACAGTCATTGGATTTCAGTCCAGATTATGTGATATCCATCCACATTCTGATGAACATGAATTCATTAGGAGTCTCCTACTTGATATGTGGTCCGAGGAGTACAGCCTCTCAAGGATCTAATATGCACATAAGATATTGAAATGGACTACCATACAAGGCCTATTAATGTTCAATCTATAGATTTAATAAAAATAAGTTATTGTGGTAACATTATAACAAGGATGTTTTCATCTCCCAAGAATCCACAAAATAAATGATTCTTGCTCTAATCATGTCCCTAAAACCTTTGTAGTATGATCTATCTTTCCATCAGTATAAAGGTGTAAGGTTGTTATTAAAATCACATATGTACCCACTCCCCAATGTAATCTATTCCAAAACTAAGATATATATTTTGTAATAGACCAAAATCCACATTTTTATATCATGTTTTAATGGAATAATCTTTACAAATGTAACCCTATTTTTTCCTCAAAACATTCTACATCAAATGAAAATAATTGATATCGTTCTTACTCAATGAAATTTTAGGATTGTATTGTTATTTTATTTATAGAAGCCTTTAATATCATAGAAAAATAAACAAATGGATCATAAATATAAATATTATTCCCCAAATTTCACCATAGATAGAACCCTTATTAGCTATATCCAACTTAGAACCTTTACTGATAAAATGGGGAAAGGAAATATAAGAAAGGGTTTGATCAAATTATCATTAAAGGTAAAAAATGGAGATACATATTCATAACATGTAGATAAGCGTATTCAAGCATAATTTTACATTTTAAAATCAAACCCTATATATTAAATATCATATACATGGTTCAGGGAATATTGATTGTACAGTCATAAGATATCCATCATAATGGATTCAAGAGAATAATCCATGAAATAATAATGTTGATATAGGACATGGTAGTTATGGTTTCCACGTAAACATGTAATATAATTCCCCATAAGTCAAGAAAAATTTCCAAAACATATCTGGGAACTTTATGGGGGATGAACCCACTGGGTAGGACACACCACCATCCCCAATCATAGTCTATTCTTTATATTGTATGGGGTTCCACCTCATCCCTCAGTAAATCATGATCGTCGACTGGTTCCAATATATATATAATGAGAAATAAATAATAATCCAATTAATTTGATAGATATATAGTTTTATAATTTCACATAATGAAATGATACTTATATGTGACACAATATTTTAAATCATTCATTATGTCTAAAATCATGAAAAGAAAAGTATTTTGTATACTATTCATCATAGAATATCTCATTAAAAAGAAACATGATACATATTATTCCTTCCATGAAAAAATAAAATATTATGTGAAAAAATATGAATGGTATCAATACATAATATTCCCATTATGGAATGAGAAATAACAACATATTTCATCTTAGATGGAATGTAAATTGGAATGATCTTTTTAATTACCGTATGACTAAAATATCTTTTCCTATTTGAAAAATTATTTTAAAATAATAAAAATTTCATCCAACCATTTTAGTTTGAAATCAACATTACAAATTATATATTATTCTTAGTAAAATTTTAATCATCATAGAAATTAATTATCTTGAAAAAAATTAAAGTATCATTTAAAACAAATTAAAAACATATTTGGAAAACATTGTATTGAAAGAACTCATATTTCTGACCGAAGAGGGAGTAAAATTATATGAAGCATAAATATCATGAATGTAATTATATTTTTTTATTTATCATATCAAATGGAAATATATAAACATCATAAAAGATTATAGTTTTATAACCTAACATGTGTCTGAAAAAAGGCAAATTGGGAAAAAATTGCCTTATCAATTTGGTAACTTTTGAATTATAAACTGCATAAAAGATATACTGTAAAATTGATATTTAAATACCCATTTATTAAAGTGTCTGGATAACATATAACATTATTGTGATTTATATACACAACATAAATGAAACTATTGATTAATATTATATAAGTTCCAATGAAATCAATGTGAGACTAGAAATCCCCTTACCTTATTTCTTGACTCACTTTGTACTCGTTAAAGCCTCCTCTATAAAAATTTTTTGTTTATTATAAATATATTATAGATATTTATTCAATTATATCATACTATATATGAATTTATTATGACCATATATTTAATTTTTATTAAAAATTCCATGATTAATTCCTATTTTGGGTAATAACTACTCTGTTTTTCATATATGTTTTGATTTGTTATATTTTTTATCGTCCTAAATATATAAAATTTTAATCATTAATAGAGTGATTATAATGAAATAGATATCATATATATTCATTTTTTATTTATTTATAATAATCTAGAATATATAGAAATATGAATTAGAATAAACCGTTCATATAGATGATAGGTCATATGTATGCATTAATGTTGTTTCTATTTTCATTCCTAATTGAATGAAATAATTTAAATGAAATATATGTATATATATATTTACATTTATATCACATTGTCATTATTATATATATATATATAAATATATTACATTTTCACATAAACCATATATAATACATTCCATGTAAAATGTGAACGAATCACCATTCATTTAGGTGGTAGTAGTCCACACGTCCATAAATGATGTTATCATATTTACACAAAATGGAATGAATGAAGGTATGTATAATAAATAAATTTTAATATAATAAATACATAAAAAATATCATACATATATATAATATAAAAACTTATTGTACATCATTATTACCGACCCCTAAAGGTGATGATGGAAGTTCGCAAGGCAGTAGTTTCCCATACACAGAAATGATGATTGAGTATCCCATTTGATGGAAGTGTGTATGAGTGTTGGTAAAAAAATTAATATAAAAGAATATAATTATAAATATTATAATTTTTTATGTAAAAATAAAATATAAATAATTGAATGATATTAAGGATGAAATAAAATAAAAAACTTTTCATGATGAACGTTTTCTCTTTATTAGTTATCTCTTTTTGATTTTCAAAGAAGAATTTATTTGAATATATTTATGAAAATATTAAGGCTCATAGGATTATTTCATAGGATTTGGTATGAGATTTTATAGATTTTGGATGAATGAAATATTTTTAAAGAATTAATAAAAAAGAATAAGGGGTGTCCTTTTATAAGAGAGGGGAGAGGCACTTTTTAAATTTCATAGAATAATAACTAATAATAAATTAATCATTAATAAAAATACATCCAAATGGAATGTAATTCGAAAATAGTGAGGTATAGGGTGATAATTCCATCATTGTATATATTTTATAATGGGTTTTGTGTCATATAAAACCTTATCATTTTGATTAACCCATAGTTAACAAATTTTAATCTTATCTATGTTAATGAATTTATTTCTATTAAAAGGTTTCAATTTTTACATATTAGATTTAAATTGAACATTAAATGGTAAATTTATTATATTAAAGAAGATTATTTATCCCATTTTTCAATATTTAATAATTTTATGTTTTTTAAATAATTTATAAAAATATTATATTAATACAATATCATTACTATGAATTTTGATAGTTTAAATTACATTGACTTTATAAAAATAAATACATGCAAGAAAACATTGAATAATGTAATTTAATACATCCTTAATATGTAATATTGACCTATAAAATTATTTTATCACCATATGTACCTCAAATAATATCTCTTTCAAAAATATTAATATCATATAATAGATTTTTTTCATTAATTGAATTATTACTACATCATCATCATATAATTATTTCTGATAATTATTTATAATGTAATAAATCAAAATAAAATTACATGATGTAGATAAACTATTTATATTTCATAATAATATTTATATATTAAAATTAATTTTATATACATTCATATTAAATATTTTATACTTATTAAATATAAGAGTTTTACATTTTTTTAATCTATTCCAATTTAATAAAATTTCAGTCATATTTCAATCCAAGTGCCCATTAAGGATTTAAGATTTGAAATATATGTGTTTAGGGGTATAATTAAATTCAACCAATAACATTTTTCCATGTGTTAAGGAGATTTTATAATATTTATAATATTTTTTATACCATTAATAACCCGATTTACCCTGAACCATGAAAAATAAATTTTACCAATGTCACTATTTGTATTGTTCAAAAATAAATGGTACGTAAATAATGAACGATGGTGCATTTATTATGATTATGGAATAAATTTTTTATAATTAAATTCATAATATATGAAGAAATTAATTCAAAATTAATCTCATAAATGGTACAATACAATGAGTTTTAATATACAAATGATCAAATGTTTCAAATGACTTATATCCAATTTCATTGCAAAATTGATTCAAATGATATAAATTGTATAAAATTTTATGAAATTTAAATAATTATAATTTAAAAAAAATAAAAAATATATAATTTAACTCTTTAAATTATTTAGATGAAAAACTTTTTTAAATTTAAATTCAATACTTTTCATTATTCATAAAATCCTAAAACATATCATAAAATACCAAAAAGATAATAAAAATAAATATTTATATTCTCATTTAAATTAAAAATTTTATTTATTCATGTAAAATTTATTAATGATTCAAACAATAGATAAAAAATAAGTGTTCCCCTAAAATGTGGAAACAATGTATTTTTTGAAAAATATATCATTTATGCATTAAAATGTATTTTTTTCTTAAATCGTGTCTAGAAAAAACATAATATTAATGTTTTAAATAATATAAAATTTATATTTCATTAAAATAATCCAAAAACATGTGATTTGAGTATATATTGATATAAAACTCAGTTGTTTTTTAGAAAAAAAAATTCCTTTTATTTTGAAAATGGTTTTATTTTCAGTTGTATTTATTTGATCACCGTATATATAACATACTTTTATAATTCAGTTAATCTTGTTAATAACCACCATTATAATTGATGTTTTAAAATTTTATTGTTTAAAGAATTAAAATAATAAAATTATGTTTCATAGAAACTTAACCTTTTGTGTAACACAGGACATCAAAGAAATCAAATTATTTAAAAAATCTATTTTATAAAATTATCAGGGTGTTACATTTACCCACCCATAAAATTAATTTCACCATCCAAACTTTTTACTACAATAAAAAAATTGAAGATATATCTCCCTCATAATATCGTCAAGAACCAAAATAGCTTATTAAAACTAGTGGTTAGTCCATAGGCCCTTAATCAGGTGTGTGGTCTTGTTTTGTTGATCATTATCACCATGATCAAGAATTTTGACCAGATTCTATTCATAAGAATGATATTTCTCTAGTGGTACAACCTATGAGTTAATTACAAGTGTAGGATAATTCATTTACATCTTTAAATGAGATACATGGAAGACATCATGATCCTATGTGATATTTAGTGGAGCGTTAATGGATAATATAACATTCCAATGTGATCCTAAATTCGAAATGGTAATAGAATCCCTGAATTTTGAAATTAAACATAGAAAATAAAAGGTTGATGTTTTAGAATTTGTTTATGGTAATCCCAAATTGTAAAATTTTTAATAATTATTCTTAAAATTAAGGAAATTTAAATTAAAATATCACAACATATAAGGGATTTATATTTGGAGAACAGTAGCAGAAAGTGAAAAAATTGGAAATCAAGATATTTAAACTATCGTGTTACGAAGAAATGTTATAGGAAATATATTTATTATAATTTTTAGCCTCACAAAATATTATATTTGTTATTGGTTAAAATAAAATTATATTCCCAGAAATAAATATAAACATACATCATTTTTGGTTCAATATCGTTTTCCTATAGTTGAGGAATTATTTTTATAAATATAATAATAACATATGGAAATATAAACTCATAAAAAGTATATTTTAATCCTTTAATAAATAAAAACAAAAAAAATATTATTTTTCACCAATGATGAATATTCTTTAAGAATTATTCATGCCTGATGACTGAAATAATTATTATACGAATAAAAAATTCCACAAAAGAATATAACAATATTTTATCCCTTTCATTGGATATTTATGAAAAACAAAATAGTTAGTAAAAGATAATATAATTATCTAAAAGGAATAATGTATTATATAATTAAAACCAAAAGTTTAACATTGATTATTTAATAAATATTTACCCTCAAAATTCACCATATTTAATCAAGAATAATATTACAACCCAAAATTTAAGAATGATTTAAGCCTGTAATATTTCATGATATATTTTATAATATATCCACAAATAAAATTAATCAATCTAAATTTCTCATAAAAAAAATTAATTTCCCTAAAAATATTTATGATATGCTTACAATTGCAATAAATAACCTTAATCTTCATATCTTGAGAATAAAAAAATATATGCCTCTAAAATATAATTCAACAATTATTCCCCACATAATACCCCATAATATCCCATATGGTTTTCCAAAATATAAATCTTCTTTCAAAAAAATAGTAATCACATAACCAATAAATCAACATATAAAACAATGAATATCTAATATGAAAAATAATTATTCCCTATATTCAACTTATTCTGCATCCATAATGCTATTTTACTAAAAAACGTCACACTAATTAAGACTTCATGTTGGAAATTGAAAGGTGATGATCCCTTATCATACTTCAGTTGTGGGTTCAATCATCATGGCCATTCCCACAATGATGGGTTGTAACCCATCATGTATATTTTCCTTTTTCTATATCCATATTTTTATAATCCTTCTAAAATTCATAAAATTTGATAAAAATTCTCGAAATCAACACTAAAATTTTAATCATTATAAATAAAATTTAATCTGAATGGATATCTCAAACATTTCTTTTTTGAATCTAAAAATGTAATATCGCATAATTATTTAATGAATTAATTTATCCAAAATATCATTATTGGCCTTAAAATATTATTACTTAAAAATAGGAAATGGGTGTTTAAGGCTACAAAAATATGGTTTTATATACACATAATGGTATTTAAAAAAATTTATGATAATTTATCCCTAAATTATTCTAATATTCATATATATATATAAACCCTACTGTGATATAAAATATTATATCCTTGAATCCATTCTGATAGATCTGGTGCTTAAGACATAATCATTAAAAATTGAACCCATTTTTTATATAAATAAAAATAGAATATAAAGGTAACAATTGATCACATATAAACACAATGACCTTAAATGTTTATATATTTACCGTATAAGGAAAAACACTTAAATATCATTTTAAAAATAAACTGACATATACAAATCTATATTATATACAAATATTTATTCTCTTATAACATAATTCATAGATATATCATTCTTAAAACAATTCTTCATAACTTGGGAAAGGTAAAGATTTTAAAAGGTGAGATCAGATACATAGTAAAGGTAAATAAAGGGAGATATGTAATCATAACATTACTATTGGGATATGTGAACATAATAATATTATTTAAAGATAAAAAAATTAACCATAAAGATAATATATTTGAGTCACGATAAATATATTGGTAGTTAATATTATATGAATCATAAGATAATATAGAGCATAATCCATGAAATCATAATATAAAAATAAGATGTGGAATATATGGAGACACATACACATGTTATATAATTCCCAATAATTCAAGCCAAATTAAAAATTAATTATTAGGTAACTTCATGGGGGGTTTCACTTAGTGGGAGTGAAACACCACAATCCCCATTCATATACTTTTACTTATAGAGGAATGAGTTTCCCCTTTGTTCTATAGTGGATCAACTAATTGACATATTTCCCAACATTATCACATGACATCTAAATCTTTACACATTGAATTAGAGGTAGATATGTGTCCTAACCATTATATAATTGAATCATACATATTTTTTCCAAATTATTTTAAATTGTTCACCTTATTCGAAATTATGAAAATAAATGGTTTTCAATTAGATATCATCATATAATATCCCATTAAAAGTTACATAATTATTATAAATCATTCCAAAAATTCATAATTAACTAATTGAAAAAAATACGAATTTAGTCCTTTGATCATACATACATCAAGTAAAGATTAACAATAACAGATGTCATCTTATACGAAAAACAAATTTTAATGATATTATAAATGTATTTCCCGAGGAAAATATCCTTCCCACTTTGAAAGATGCGTTTAAACTCATAAATAATTTATATTAAATTTTTTATTTAAAATAAACCTTAAATAATATAAAGTAATATTTTAATACTTTTTAAACATAATTTAAATCTATTTTGTTCAAAATTCTTAAATAATAATTGAAATTACATTTAAAACAATTTTAGAGAAAATTTTTTAAAAGAACAAAATTTTCCTAAATAATACAGAATAAAATTAAAGGTGCTTACATTATATGTAAAATATGAATATTAATTATAAAACATGTCAATGGGGGTTGTATATTCATCTTAATAGAATACAGGTTTATATCATAACATGTTCCTCAAATATAGAAAATTGAGACAAAATTAACTTACCCATTATGTATCATTAGAACTGTAAAACCCATGAAAGATAGATCAAAAAACAAAAATTTAAATAATAATTAATTTAAGCATAAATATTATTTATTACATTCATAGGTTTTATATACACCACACATAAGAAACTAGTGGTGAATATAGAATAAGTCTCATAGAAAAACAAGTGAGACAAGAAATCCCTTTACCTTAAGTAATGAGTAACATAATACTTATTCAAACATCATGTATAAAAAATTTAAGTTAATTATAAATATATTAAATAATATTATTCAATTATACAATACTATATATGATATAATTATGACCTTGTACTACCCATTTATTAATAATTCAACGGTAATCTTAAATTTTGGATAACCACCACATTGTTTTTTCGCATGACATTTTATTTTTATATTGTATCCTCATACACATTTCATGATTTCATCATCTAAAGAGTGATAATAATGATATTATTATCCTATATATTATGTGTATATATATTTATGATATACTATAAATTATATATATAAGAAATGGAACCAACCATTCATGGGGACGGTAGACCGTACGTACATATGATTGATATTTTCATTTTCTTATCATTTTGAATGAAATAAAGAAAATGAAGTATATGTATATATATATATAAATACTGTGGAATTATTAATTCATATATATCAAATAATTTTACTAAACTCATCCTTAACACATTCCATGTAATGTGTTAACAACCGCTTCGAGGATGTGGTAGTCCACACATCCACAAACGAAGTTGTCATATGTACAAAAACATTAAAGCATGGATTTATTTAATATATAATAATTTCATAAACCTAAATAAATAATAAATATCACAAATATCATATAATAATGGTTTTTCCATCATTATCCACAACCTTGAATAGTGTAATTGAATGAACGAATGACATTAGTTCCTTTGACGGTTATTCGTCATACACATGAACGATGATTGTGTTTCCCATTTGATGGAAGTTTTCTTGAGTGTAGGTAGAACCCATGACATAAAAAAATCATTATATTTTTTATACTATGTTTATTATATAATTATGATCTATAATTATTTTATGGGAATTAATGAACATATTAAAAATATCATTGATGAACGTTGCCTCTTCATTTGGTATCTCATTTTTATTTTCACAGAAGTGAATATTTGGTTGGACTTATGAATCATTTACAATATAGGGGGTTATTTGGGATAATATTTTAATAGATAATTTTAGAACAAAATAGGATTTTAAAATTGAATAAAAAATAAGATGAGGTTCCCTTCTATAAGAGAGTATAGGGGCACTTTTGGAAATTTTCAACAGATTAATTTATAATAAATTGAATTTCAATGAAAATAACTATTAATGGAAAATAATTAAAAGATACTTTTGGATAGGGTTATAATAACATAATTAAATTTACTTTAGATAGGCTTGATGTAATTTTTAAAATTATAATTTTAATTAACCCTCAATTAACCTACGTTAATTTTAACTACGATAACAACTTTTTTGATATTAAAAGATTGAGAGTTCTACTTAAAATATATAAATTGAACCATAAATTGTAATTTATTATATGTGAGACCATATTTTATCCCATTTTTCTTATTTATTATTTTTATTATTTTGAAATAATTTAATACTATATTATTTTAATAAAATACCATTAATATAAATTTTGATACAATTCATTTCTTTGAAATTAATAAACACAATAAAGAAGGATAACTCATAAAATATTAATATAATAAATATTTAATATGTCACGTTCACCTATATAAATATTTTATCAATAAAAGTAATTTAAATTATATCTAATTTAATATGTGTAATATCACTTAATTGATTTTTTTTATTAATTGAATAATTACTCCATCATCATTGTATATTTATTTTTGAAAATAATTTCTTCAATAAAAATTCATAATAGGCTTCCATGATGTATATAATCTAAATATATTTAATTTTAATATTTATACTCAACCATTACTTCTATTACACTTCATATTAAAAATATTATACTTATTAAACATATGAATGTGACATTTTGTCCCTCTATCTGATTTTAATAATATTTATATAATTTTCATATAAAAGTGTCTATTAAATAATAAAATGTAGAATATTTTCTTGTAATGTTCTAATTATGTTAATCCATTAACATTTGGAAAAGTGTTAAAGTAATTTTAGAATATATATAATATTATATTTAACATTAACTTCTGGATTTACCCTTAACAATGGTAAAAATTTTTTACCAAACTGAATATTAATACTATCCAAAAAGTAAAGGAAAATATTTTACAAATATTGATCATTTTATTAAAATTATGGAATCCATATATCAAATTTTAATTCACAAAATGTTCCGAACATAATTGAAAATTATTCCTATAGACGGGATGAAACAATGGGTTTTTAAAATAAAAACAATCAAACTTTTGAAATGTTTTTTATCTAATTTCAAAATAAAATTGATTCATGTTACCTAAAATGGGTTAAATAATATACAAGTCACCTAATTTTAATTAAAATAAAATAGAATACATAATTTACCATTATGAATTATTTAGAGGAATATGGTTTTTAAAATTAAAATTCCGTTTTTTCTTATATTCATCAAAACATTATACTTATAAACAAAATAAACTAGATTACATTTTTTTATTCCTATTTCAAATAATATTTTCATTTAGTCAAATAAAAAATTTAAAATTGAAAAAAAAATTATTCAAAATTACGGTTCCATCAAAAGTCGACAAAATAATCATTTTACTAAATACATTTGTTATGCATAGAATTGGATTGCTTCTTATACCATGTCTACAAAAATCATTATATTAATGTTAAACATCATATATAATATATATGTTTCATTAATATAATATTACAAGTGTTTTTTGATTATTTATTTCTATGAAACATTGTAGTTTTCTTAGAAAAGAATTTCCTTTTATTTTAAAAACGGGTTTATTTTTTATTTATAATTAATTGGTCACTAGGTAAAAATAATATTTTTATATTTCATTTAATAATATTCATAAACTCTATTGAAAACGATATTTTAACATTTTACTATTTAAATAATTAAATTATAAATATTATGTTTTGTAGAATCTTAGTCTCGGTTGTAAAGAAAGATATCATAAAAATAAAACTATTTTTAACAATATATTTCATAAAAACATAACTGTGTTACAATTAAGGTTTTTTAGTTTGATACAACAGTATGTGGAAATATTTTAAGTTTAAAAATATCATGGATATAATGTGTCCCAATATCATCTACTAATATGGTATCTCTTATAGAAATTAAATGGGTGACATTGGTGGGCATGTCAAAAAATAATTATACGACATCTTTACCATGGGGGGACCTCAGAAACCTGTTCACAGATTCCAACACAGAATCATCCATTACTACTCAAGAATGTGTACCTTCTATAATATTCCAACATGTCACTGGTGTTCTATATTCACCTGCTAATAGGTGGACCAACACTTTGCAATACTATTTACTTCTCATTTCATCCCCATCCCCAAAATTTTATGAAAGAAATTGCAATAAATAATAATATTGTCTAGATGTACGGTCCAAGATGAGGGATGAAACTCTCACAAAAATTCCTCCTGTATGTCACATGAAACCCAAACAAGACCATATATATGTATAATTTCATCCTATATAATCACCCAACCATTTTAAATGAGACTTATTTAATGAAAATATGTGTTATATTATACAAAAAATATATATATCTTTAGAAATTAAGTGATTATAAGGGAATATATTACAATTTGGACCCAATATTCATTAGAAAATTGGTCAGTTATAACTTTTGTTCAATACGGACATTGGGAAGAATACACTTATTAATAATTTTAATGTCATTGTTAGTGTTTATAAGTATTAATGATAATGTATAATCGATATATGAAAATGAATTTATGGACCCAAACAACATATTAATGTGGATTGAAGGAATGTTTTCAAATAGGGGAGGGTGTTATATTTACTAGGGTTCTCCATTGACCAAGCCCAAGCCATGATTCGACATGTGAATATTAAACAAAATCGCATACATGATAAGTTCATGTTAGTGGACATTACCACTTGGCCACTGTTAGTCGACACTCCCCATAAAACATCAACAATCATATGCCTCACCCATGAGGTGTGTGTAACAACCCAATATTTTTCTGAATTTTATTTGTTTTCATTTCATTGATCTCTTTTGTTACATGCAACATTGGCTTATCTTGCATTGTAGGAAACACTAAGTTTCTATAAAACATAATTTTCTTAATATAATTATTTTCAAAATAGAATTATAGAATAACAAATATAATGAAACGAATGAGCATGATTAACTGAATTAATAAATTGTGTAATACACATTATTCTTTGACCAATTAATTAAAATTATGATTGATCCAATATTTAAATAAAAATAAATATATTCCTGAAATATTATTTAAAAGTGAATATTTTTCTTTTATTTCAATAAATAAAAAATTCACTCTTCTTGGTTTATATTATTCATATATATGTATATATATTACTATTTCTAACTTTTAAGATTTAACTTATGTGATTTCTAGATAGGATATAAGAACAAATCCAATTTTATGCATAAAAGAATTATTTTTCTTATATTATAGTTTATCTTCCACTTGATGGAACGCATGTTTGAAATTTATTTTTTGACAATTTTATAACTTATATTTGAAAAAATAGTCTTTATGGATTAATTATTGAGATGAAAAATTATCTTGGTTTCTATTTTTTGTATTTTGTAATAATTTTCAGGTTTTGATGATTAGTGAAAAATAAAAAAAATTAAATGAAATTATATATTACATTAAAATTAAATTATTGTGTAAAATTATATATTTTAATGTTTCTAAATTATATTTAGATCAAATTTTTATAATTTAATTTAATATAGGTCGTTGGAATAAATTTAACAATGAATTTTGATATAAAAACATTTTCATCTTTTGGATGTTTTCACATTAAAAAAATGTATTCCTATTATGTCAATGGGAATAATATTAATCTAATTTTAGAAAATTACCTATTTTGAATTATGAAATGTGTATTACATATTTGGAATTATATTTTCATTATTTATTTTATGGCCCCTATTTTTTGGAAAATATTAATATTAATCATGATAATTGTTATTACCTTGTTAAAGAAAAAATAGGGTAATTTAACTTAAAAATAATATGATAAGGACTATAAAATGACACATACACATTCCCAAAAATGGTTGGATGTAGATAATTTGGCCCTTAACACATACGTATCCACTTTTAATTATTTTATGGACACTTGACCAAGAATATTAATAATATATTATTAAAATCAAATAGAGTGACAAAATATCACTATAACATTTAAAAAGTTAAATATTAATAATATGGGGTTAAATAGAGGATATTATTGACTCAATATATTGTAATAAAATATAAAAAAATATTACATCATAAAAACATATTTTAAATTTTTAATGAATAAATAATAACTATAAATAATTGGAAAATGATGATGCAATAATTATTCAATTAACAAAAAAATCAATTAAATTATATTTAAAATATTAAAATAAATATAATTGGAAATAAATATGGTAATAAAAAAATTTATAGATGAATAAGTCATTTTATGTGTGTATTATATTATTATTTTTTGGTGTTATATTTCTGTGTTCATTTAATTTAATACAATATAATGACTAGTGACAAAATTGATACTTATGATATTTTCAGGAAATAATATTTCATTAAATTATTTCAAAATATATAAAATTAATAGAAGGGATTTAATATGTTCTAAAATATTTAAAATTATATCTTCATTGTCTTATTAGAACTTTATATTTGAAACATACTTCATTATAATATTAATGAACTTTGTTATGATAGTTAATATAAAAATTGATTAACTAGGGGTTATTAAAAATGATAATGTTTAAAATAAAACCAAAACATGCCTAACATATATATTTAATAATATTAAAATATTATATAGAATTATTTTAATATAAATGTATGTTTAGACATATTTATATTGTTATTTATTTTATTATAAATTAATGTTTTGAAATTTTTATAAAACTTCCCCTCTCTTCTCTTATAAAATGGGTCATTCTCTTCTATTTTATTCACACAAAAAAACCTATTTAGTTCGAAATAACTATGTCAAAATATCCTACTCAAAAATCTTCCTTCATCCTATAATCCTTACATATGGTATATATCTAATAAAATAAACCCTTTTTTCAAATAAAAATGAGATACCCAAAGAAGAGGTAATATTCATCAAAAAATATTTTTGTTTTATTCCTTTGTTAAACACAATTATCTATATTTATTACATATTTCAAAAATAAAATAAAAATTTATAATATATTTATATTTATTATAATGGTTTTACCTAGAATCACACACACTTATATCAAATGGGAAAAGAACTTATTGTTATTATGTATGGCAAACGATTGCCGCATGAATTGATGTTTTTAATTTTTCAATTACCACCTATAATGGTTTAGAATAATGATGGATACTATGTTTTTGTATTATATTTATTATATTTATGATGTATTTATGAATCTTTAATTATTATATTACTCATACCTTCATGCATTCCATTTTTGGTAAAATGATGACTTCATTTCTGAACGTGTGGATAACTGCATCCTCATAGAGATGTGATTTGTTCACACTATACATGGAATGTATTAATGATTTTTTAGTAAATTTTTATGATATATATGAAATAAAAATTCTTATATAATAATTATAAATATATATATTTCTTTATTTTATCCATTCATGTTGATAAATAATCAGAAATAATGTTCATGTGTACATATGAACAACTGTCTCTATGAATGGTGTTTTAAATTTCATGTTTGTATTTTTTCTAGATAATTACATATATTTTTATAATAAATATATATTATACTTATATATTTTTCAAAATTATTTAAATATTTAAATCAATTTCTTTATAAGAGTATCAATAATAATATGTCAAAACATATACAAAAAACAAGCAGATATTACTAGAAATGTAAAAGTAGCATGGAATCTTTATTAAATGAGTAATTGAAGGTCATAATGAAATAATATATGGTATGATAAAATATTATTTGTGTATTTAATAAATTTATAATAAAAATAAATTTATTATGTATTATTTATCGAGGATCACGACGAGAGTCAGGAAATAATATTCTGAAATTCCAAATCACTTTATATTTCCACGCGATATAAGCCATATTTTACTATAAATTATATTGTTATATATATATTATTCCCTATGAGATGTTATATAATTTATTTAATATATTTAATGATATTAAGAGCTTTAATTAATATTTTTATTTCTTTGATATCGTGATTCGAATTTTACTTATGTAGTAATGAATTTATGTCCCACTTTCATTTCAGTGGGACACATAGCTTATACACTATTTGTTTCTTAAATTTGTTGTATATAATTTCCATTTATTTATTTATTTTCTTATGAATAATATTATATAATTATCATACTCATATAATTATATTTCATTCAAGTGGTATATAATTTTATTGATTATAATGTGATGAGTATTTATTTCAAAATCACATAAATATTTGGGATTGTTTCATTTTAAGTATCTCTCGGGGAATACATATCTTCTATAAACACGTTTTATAAAAATGTTATAATTTTTTTTACTGTTATCCTTTTTTTAATTAATTTTTTACCCATTTATTACTTTTTATTAAATGGTTTGAATTGAATCTTTTTGTTATTTTCCGAATGAGAAAATTTTTATCCTTTCCGGAAAAAGTACAACATGATTTTTTTAACATATAGGGAATAAACATAATTTTATCCACCATTACACATTAAGGATTTGAAGCATCCCTTACATGTGTATAGTGTTATTTTGAAAGAAATTTATTTCTTTTAAAATGACTTTTTATGTAAAAAAATAAAAAATTTCATAAAAATGATATCTTTATGAATAAATGTATTCCCCTAGTATCTTGAACTATTTTTCGATCAAAGATAACATTATTAGATGTTAATTATGATTAAATAAAAAAAAAGATTCAATTATACCATTATTTTTCTTTCTAATAATGGTTTCTGGTTATGATATAATGATATTTATGAAACTAATTTCTTTCCCATGGTTTATGGTATGATTCATAGATGATTAGGAAACCCATTTCATCCCATGGGTTCTAATATAATGAATGGATTATGTTCTTTGAGAAAAAAAATATGGTTTGTTATATGATGGGTGGGACCTATATCTCGATCCATTTCATTGGGTAAATGTGTTTGTCTCATGACCTAATGATGGAAAAATGTGACATTATGGATCCATTATGGAATATGGGGAAACCCAATCCATTATGGCAAGATGGTGAACACAATACACTATGGTAAGATGTGGAAATCGAATCCCTTATAAGAAAATGACAACAACTAGGGATTGTGGTGTGTCCCTATCATTATTTTTATTCTCTATGAAGTTGACTTTTATGTTTTGGAATTGTTCCATGATGTATAGGGAATGATATTAAATTTTTATATTTCTACCAAAAATTTCAAGTATTATACCTATGATATGATTTCAAGGATAATTATCATTATTTACTCACAATTATTGTCTTACGAGATGACATTATTTATTCTAGGACTCATTTATGTGATGTTTTATATGCAGAGTTTGAATTTCTAAGGTAAGGGTCACGTTCATGAGATTTCTTACTCATATCCCTTGTTTACCCTTAATAAGAATTCGATCTCAACCTTTATTATGTTTCTCCTCCCCCTGATGATAAGAAATGTATTAATTTTAATAGGTCAAAAATTGTCCACTTATGATGATATAGTATAGATAATAATTAAAATACTTATGAACCGTATGTTTATGTTTCTATGATATGATGTCACCATCCTAATATGGCATTTGAGATTGTGTTTATGTAATGTATGAAATGTTTTAATAATGATGTAATTTTAATATAGATTCCAACTAGGTATTTAAAGTTTTTATCATAGCAATGGTTTATTAAACCATTAGAAACTAGGATGATAAAACATTTGTGATAACCATAGAGATATTTCAATGTGTTTTAAAGGATTTCTCTAAGAATAAGTCTATGTATATGATACAGTCCTAGTGTTATTCTCACAATGATGAATAACATAGGATTAAACCTAAGGTGTCATAGATTCAAATATTATAAGTAATTTTCCCTGATTATTTGTTTCTACCGTTGTGATTGGTGTTTCTCACACTATGCTCTATAGTTCTAGTTATTGGATTAAAACTTAAGGAACTCCGAAAAAAGATAATGTGATGAGAATGAAATTATTTTTATCTACATATATCGAACTCTATGGGGAAGGACTGAAAAATATTGTTTCTATTCATATAAAAATATTCTCATTCTATGAATCATGATGTAATTTCAAATATGAAAACGAGGTAAAAATATTCTATTGAGTCCTTTGTGACATAGCATCCACCATAATATTTTGGTTATTCTAAACCTCTTGTTACTATGAATATGATTAGTATCAATAAAAATATATTACAAGTAATCCAATATTCAAAACATGAGAATGTCATTTTGAGTGTATATCGTTTGGATGGTGATATAGATCAGTGGTGGAATATTATCAAAAATATTTGGAAATAGGATGAAAATGAATCTATAAAATGGGAAAAGTTGAAGAAATTATTTTTCAATAAGTACATTCTTCATATTATTCATAAGTAATTGTAAAAGTAATTCCCTGAATTAATAAAAAATGAAGTTGAATCTATTGGAACATATGATGAAAATTTTAAAATAATTGTGAGGTATGGTTATGGAATTATCATAAAACCCAAATATAGGTTGTTCAAATTTTCAGTGTCTTAAAAAAATGTCTCTGAAGGGTGTTAGTACTAATGGGTCTTACCTGTTGTGGGAAAATCATATGGTGTTCCATAAAGATTGAAATGAGTTTAGGGTAACATTTTAATCTCACTGTTCTGAAAAGATAAGGATGCTGGATTTTGAAGGAAAAAACATTACACAGAAGAAGATGAGTTTACCTTTATGTTCAAATTGTGGGAAGAAGCATAATATAGGTTGTATTATGTAGACTGTTTCATGTTTCATGAGTGGAAAGGTATGTTATATAAAAAATTATAACTTATGTAATAGGGAAAAGTTATCTAATAGCGTGAATAGAGATAATCCGATATATAATTAACCGACCACAATTCAATGCATTAAGTGTAAGAAAAATAAGAATTATGTTAATCAATTCCAAAATCCATTGGCTAACTATGACGATCGATTTCAGAAACCTCTTAAATACCAAGACAAAGAGAAATCTCAAGACATCACAAATGGTGATGTAGTGTATGATAATGAAGTTTATGAATGATTGAGTGCTTATTTAATAAAATTCAAGAGAATTTTTATAGAATAAATTTTATCTTATTATAGAATAATGAAACATATATGTATTAGTCCACTATTAGTTTTCCATATGGATTTATGAGTATATATTGAATGATTTCGGTACCCATGAAATTTGAATGAGGTAATAAGGAGATATATTTGTAAAATTCATTATTATGGGATGGATAACCCTTAATATGTGCATTAATTTGGGACAATTACATGTAGAGACTTTTTGTTGGGATAAACTTATTAGGATCATATTTATGACATTGGTGTTGGTAATATGAAAATATTCTTTATGATATCATAGATTGAGTTTATATTAATTTTTTATTTATGATATGAATAAAAAGTCAATTTTTATAAGCATGAAATTTTTCACATTGGTTTTTTGGTAACTCTGGTTATTACCAAGTTTCACGAGAAGTCGTGATGAATGTATTGAAATGTTTGGTAGGTGATATATTGTTTCTATATTATTATATAAAGGGGATCAATCCAAAGTTGTTTTTCAAAATTTTAATAACATTTTTTATGGAATTTTATTTTTTAGAAGGTTTATATGGATAACCAATTATAAAACGGTTTATATTAAATTTTGGATAAGGTTTTAGTTGTTAAATAATTATATCTCAATATGAGGATTTATGAATATTAGATAACCTATGCCACCCATTTTGTTATGATGGTAACTAGAAATAGAGTAAATCTATTTTCATCATATTTTGGATCTTCTAATCTAATATCACCACCTGTATTACAATTTAAACATAATTTCATAGATTATGAAATGAAATGATAACTGATCAAGGAACAACCATAGAGTGAGATTAATGCAAGTACATATATATTCTCAGCTGATTTTAAAATAAAATTTTGTTTTTTTATCTTAATTTATGATGCTAAAAGTAACATTTTCACTAAAAATATATAACTTTTTCCAATATGGACACATCTGTTGGAAATAAAACATTTTATTTGGTAAAACGCTTTTCAAAAAAAATGTTCATGTCACTAGACTGACAGTAAAAACTTTATCACTAACTATTATTGTGATAGATAAAAGAGTCATGTTACATTGATAATATTACCTATAGATAATATATGTGTTAGTAAAAGTATTTAGTAACATATTAATATGACATATTTTTGTATTGTTGAAAATATTTCTAATATATAAACTATATTTATAAACTATATATAAATATATACATTAAATATTTAATAACAGTAAAATATCAAATTATATTTATTGATCTTTCATTTATAAAATACATATGATTTAATTATTAAACCTAAAGTGATACTAAAATAAATTGAAACTGATGAAAAATATTTATTATATCAATATAGATATTTATTATAGAATCAATCATTACTTAGTTGATATTTTTTTCCTAAAAATATCATAAAAACACAAAAAAGCATACAACCATTCCCCCACCCAACATAAAAAATGAGTACGTCACAATCCTCTAATATTTCAAATTACTAGAATCATCCTACACCTAGAAATTTGAAACCATTATAAAATAGGTAATCATAATGGCATGATGTTAAAGATGTACTTCATCAAGACCTATGTAGGCCACTAGATGAAAAAATCAATCCATCAACGAAACAATTGAGGAAACTAAATTAAGTTATATATCACACCATTCAACTCAATGATCTACACCCCACAACCAAAGAGAATACCTGAATATCTGTTTGAAATAGCTACATGAATTGAAATAAAAATATAGATAAATAAGTGTAGAAAAAATAGTTTACCTCATATCAAAAAAAAAAGAAAATACATTTAAAAAAACTAAATAGAATAAAAACCATGCTCACAAATACCAATGGGAAATAGAAAAACCATAGCTTTACAAAAAAGACACTATATCCTATAAAAGTATAGAGGGTCAAATAGAAGTTCGAATCACTTGAGCAATCCCAATAACAATGAAATCATGTATAATTTTTTGACAATAATTGAATGATTCTATAATGAATACCAATAACTATGTTTCTCAATAAATATGTTGATGGGGTACTAAACATATCATGCCAACATTTCCACAACAACAATAGTATTTTATATGGTTGTTAGTCTAATTTGATGTTATCATCGCATAAAAATGTGAAAAGATCTAAGACATTGAAAATCTTCTAATGAAAATAATATATCTTGCAATTTTTTTAAGAATAAAAATATTAATGATGAAATGTCCATAGTGAATAGAGTTATCATTATTATAGGTTCTCATGGGGTCTTGTTTGGTTTGAAGAATTTCTGGACCGGACCTAATAAAAAGATGATGGGTCGAGTCGAGTAGTGTTACATGGTGCATTCCCAAAGTCTATGTCTTATATCAGGGTAGAGCTAGGAAGATGGGTTATGTAACTTCTATACCATTACATAAAAATAGAATATAAAAAATGAAATAAATCATTGGTAAAAAATTATAGTTTCATGAAAAAGACATACATCCGTCATAAAATAAAGTGAATAATAAATAATTCTCTTCAGATATATATATATATATATGACACGTGTAAGCATATCATAGACCTTATGATAGTACATAAGACACTTCATGTCCAATGGATGAATGATATGTTGAATTTGGAGGCATGTTGAGATGTTCAGGAATAATTATAGGAGATTTTATAAGTTCATTTGTAGTAATTCAAATTGAAATAATGAATACAATCTAGAAAAACAGAATATTGAATAAAAAATATGAATATTTACAAGATACAAATTTGATTGAATAATATTTTATTTCATCATGAAACCATAAGTGTATTAATGTAATACATATTTTACCAACTACTCATAGAACCCATTAAATGGTTAATATGTGTCAACAATTAAATCAATATATTATTTTTTCATGAATGAAATAATTTTATTCACCCTAACCATTGATCAAAATCACAAATAAGTGAAATAAAAATTACCAACATAGTCTCAATATGTCTAAAATGAATGATGAGTGTAATGACAATTTAATAAATCAATATGTAGTAGTTCTAAATATCATTAATACATACAATATTTTCAAAAAAGTCAAAAAACAATTTGGGTGGGGAGAGGAAACAACTGATATCCCACTTACAAGATTATCAAATATTACATCATGAACAATGTATTCTATAGAAAAACGGGGTTTTATATATCCAAAAACATTATAAGAGAATAAACCCCAAATATCAGATCTGAAGATAACATTCTCAATCCCTAAGGGGCATCATCAATGACGGAAAGATACATATTAGGACGGAAAAGTTAAACAATACACAGAAAAAATGAAATCCATGCAATAAAAACCTAATGGTTTCATATATCAGTTCCATCTTCAATCACACTAAATTAACATTATTGTGTGGAGGTAGAATAATCCATTCACCCATACATTCATGTTATTTTGAAAGAATTAAATACACCTCATACATCCTAGAGAATAAATGGGTTTATTGTAAGTGTCATGAATTCAAAAGATAAGTGATTTATACAGTTTTCAGTTAGTGTTGTCCATTATATCCTTAGTGATTCATGTTGATATCAACATTTTTTCAACGGTTCAGTCATAAATAGAACTCACACATGAGGTAGAATATATATTAAAAATATTTAAATGTAAAATAAATAAATATATTTGAAATATAAATATATGAAATTAAATATATTTTAGAAAAATTTATATGATAGAATTTATATATAAACTATATAATTATATAATTTTCATAAATATGTACACTTCAATATATATATACAGACTAAAATATTTTTCATATATATATATATATTATTAAAATATGTATTTCAAGATGAATATATAAAATATAGAATGTATATGTATCATAAAAACGTGTTTCCGTGTAAATGTGTGTGTTTAAGAGTATGTATAATTTTAGAATATATCATTATTAATATATATACATAAATTAATTATATATATGATAATATTGTTAAAAACATATAATTGACTAATTTATATATAAAAATATTAGATTTTTTATATATAAATTTCCAAATTTTTATATGAATACATTGATACTCACCAAAAATGACAATGGAGAATGAACAAAATCCCAATAAAAGAAATACACCTAGACATGCAGAGGTGTTAGAAATTGAAAATATAATCTTGGTACCAACCCCTAATGAGAGTTTATAAAAGATAGTTTCTTTAATAGAAATACCTACAGATTATTTATTGGTTGATTCTTGTGTATGTGTTATAATTGAATTTACCATGGTAACTATTGAAAAATGAAAATTATTATCAATTATAAAACATAAAATGAAATAAAAAAATTCACATTGAATTCATTGGTATTTCCCTTTATGTTTGAGGGAGGAATATTGTATGAAATAAATATTGGGAAAATATCATCACAATCGTTACCTTCTAATTCAAACACATTACAATCATCCTATCATAATCTAATTTATTTTCTTTTAAATAGTCAGCAGAAGGGGCTTTTATTATTGGATAAGAAATCACATCATTTGAGAATAAATCAAGTGGAAATTAGTTTCAAACAATATTGATTGTGACATAAAAAAAAATATATATATAACACCATTTATTATGACACAAAATTTACAAATTCTATATATAGATGTATAAAATATAAGTAAACAAGGTACATATTATTTTTACCCCTAATGAAAAATATTTCCCAATTTTTTTTAAAATTTGAAAATATAGGTTACCAAGGTATAGTTTATTATAAACCATAATTAAAATAAATAATTCAAAAATATTATTAATTATAAAATATATGTAAAAACTAAATTAGTATAGTATAAGTACCATCAAATATTTTAGTATTTCATAGATGGAAATCTGTATTAACATACAGATTAAAAATATTATCAAATAGGTAAAATAATTCTATATTTCTCTAAAAAATTATAAATATAATTGTACAACTAATGTTTTTATTTATCTATATTATCACCATAATTTATAATGTCGAGGTAGGGACCAAGAAAAAAATTTCAACTTAAAAATAAAAAAACTAGAATCTATAGAATGAAATGATTTTCATACATTAATAATATGAAATTCTATAGGTAAGATAAGAGAATAAGAAATATGTGGATTGGTCATTTTTAAAAAAGGTATTAATATTTAATATTTTAAATTCCATATTGAATGGACATGTTAAAACATGAATAAATGACTCATTATAACAATCATAAGAAGTTTTATGTTTTATCCTATAAACATATTGACATTCCCATCCAATTGTACAAGTTTATCATATGTCACCAAAATCCATTTAGTGATAAAGGATAGACCACATTATCTAATGACATCTAAAAATATGTATTTTGATGCACTTTACATAACCCACATTCTAAAAAATATCGCATATGAATTGTGGAATAAAGCACACATTTCCAACCTCTTCCAAATTAAAAAATCTATAGACACAATTAAATTAATTTTCTTTATTTTATTAATTTATTCCAACATTTATGAATTTTATCAATGGGATTTAATTATTTTATCTTTGAATCAGGTGCCCTTTAATAAGAACACAATAATCGATAATACCACAAAGTGTATAAGATTTTTAAAATACCAAATATATATGAGCTTGTATTTTTTTTTAATTTCATATAGTGGAAACAAAAAATGAAATGATATTTAATGAAAAAAAGTATCCAATTTTTTTCATGAATTTTTTTTACTAGATTTCATGGGGAATTATAAATTTATTACTATTGAAAAAAATAGAGATAAAAATCAAAATTACATTCCAATAAATTCGAAAAATATAACAATGTTCAGTGTTGTAGACATTATAATGATCATAAAGCCTATTAAATACCATGTTCATAATAAATATGAACTAAAAATTACAAACCATCTTAGAAACTGATGATGAAAAATATCTATCTATCATAAAAAAGAATCTCATCCATCGAACCCAACACTAATTAAAAACCATCATGATACACCAATGATAACAACAAGTTGTGGATTTATTTCTTAAAAACCCATCCAAAACGGTGATAGGTGGAAAACCTTAAAACTATATGGAATCAGTGGGTTCCACAGTGTGAGGAGAGGGATGACCAAGGGTATTGTATATGGATTCTTGGGATGGTTATGGTGGATATGTGGAACCATGTACAATGTTCTTACACAATGGCAGCTTGCTAAAAGTTTTTGGAAAATAATGGTCAAGGGGGAACAATGCCTTAGAACAACATGGATGGAGGGTTCAATATAGGGTTTCCGGTGAGGATGATGGACATGAATAGAGAAGTGGTTCACATGATGATGTTGGTTGTGGATGCCAATCATCAAAAATAATGTGGTCCTTATGAATATTTTAATGAGGAACACTGACTAGGAACTGTGATGGGTTTTTGTGAGGACGTCTATGAATAACACTAGAAAGGATCTCTAACGAGGAAAGGAGTGGTAAATTTTGGGGAGAGTCCAGGGGGGCTGTTGGCCGAACATACCCTTTGTTGGGGGGTTGTTGTGGGAGTCCCTAATTTATATATTATAGATATAAATAATTATATATTATATAAACTATGAATTTATATTTTATCATATATTTTAATATATTTTTAATTTATATTATGTTTATTTTAATCAATAATAAAATTCTATATTTATAATTATATGTTTGAAGTAATTAATATATCTATGTATATATTCCATCAGTGGTATCCTATTTGATATAATCGAATAATTTTTTAAAATATATTGCTATAATGAAATGGATTTGTTGGAAATAATAATCAATAACAACATTTTTTTACATGTAAATCCATTTTGTGTATTATTATAAACATCCATCATATTTAAATATTGTTAAATAATTTCGTTTCATTAAATTACTAATATAAATTGATATATATGATGGTAAAAAATTAACGGTACAAGTAGAAAATAATAAAGTAAATTAATATCTATTAGAATTAATCATTTTTACCATCATATATGTTATCTTATAGAAATTTTATGTTGTTAATAGACACTTTGTTAAAAAAAATAAGATATATTTGGTCCATTGTTTTGTATTCATTAACCTTATAATTACAATATTCTCAATCGCTTTCCATAAAAACATGAGAGTTAGTTTTCTATTATATGTTCCTGTTTTCACATCCCACCAATGTTTTACTATGTGGAAGTATTGTTATGTGATACATGGGGTAAACATTAATATTACAAATTTATCTTTATAAAATGAGGTTTTAATATTCCTTCTTCTAATGAGGGTTTTTATAAAAGTAACTTTCTGGTATTAAAACATTAATAACTCCAAATAATTTTGAGGATGAAATTAATTTTAAAGGGGGATAGAATGTAACACCATACTATTTTAGTGAAATATTTGTTTATTTGATTTCTTAAATTACATGAAAGACTTGTTTATCTTGCGTTATACGCAACACTGAGTTTCTAAAAAATATCATTTTATTATTATAATAATTTAGAGAATAAAATATTGACATAGATTTTAGAAAGAAATTTATGAATAAAATTAAGATAATTATGAAATTATAATTTACACATAATTATGTAACCAATTATTTATTAATGAATGTAAAACCCTTCATAAATAAAGGAGAGTATTTTTCTAAAAAATTATTTAATAATGTACACATGTATTTTATACCCGTAAATAAAAAAATCAATCCGATTTAATTTTATTAAATAAATACATGTGTATATATAATATATTAAATAAAAATTTTATCATTCATGTTATGTTTTTTATAGAAATGATATAGGAATAAATCAAATTTTACACATAAACGAAGTATTTTTCTAGAATGGTAGTTTTTCCCCAATCGGATGGATCAATTACTTCCAATCTAGTTTTTTTGACAATTTTATAAAAAATATTTTTTGCAGAATTAACTTTTTCTCTGAAGTATAGATATCTAAATTTACTATAGTCCAATTTTTTTTATTTTTCAAACATGTTTCATTTATTGATGAATTATTAAAAATATTAATATTTAATTGAAATCATCTTTTTTATCAAAATTATTTATAGGGAAAAATTATATATTTGATTTATTTTTAAGTATAATTAGATCATAATTTTAAATATTATTCCAATTAGCTATTTTGAATCAATTTCACATTGAATTTATATATAAAATCATTTTGATATTTTGGATGATTTCACCTTAAAGAGTCATTATCACGTACCATCAACATGACTAATTGTAAAATAATTTTATAAAATTATCTATTTTTAATTATGGAAATGGATTCCATATATGGAATCATAAGGTCCAAATTTATTAATAATAGCAATTTTATATTCGGAAAATATGAATAATAACTTTCATAATATTTATTACAATGGTAAAGGGAAAATAAATATATTTAAGTTAAAAATAAAGTTAGTTGGACTGTAAAACAACCCTAACACTTGATAAAACATTGTTGGATTAATTTAATTTGAAAAATAACACATAACGATCATTATTGAAAAATTTAATGGACATGTTTCCTTGAAAATCACCTGTAAATTTTTAATATAAAATTGAATGACAAAATGTCACACTCTTACTTTTAATAAGTATAATATTTATAATACGGCGTTAAATAAAAGAAATAATCAACTATTTATTATTATGAATGATAGAATTGTTATTTAAATATTTTAAATTATTTTTTTATTTTTATTGAGGAAATAATTGTCATAAATAATGATAAAATAATGATGTATTAATTATATAATTAATGAAACAATCTATTAAATGATCATAGAAATATCTAAATAAATAAAATTTGTCTTAATTAAGGTTTTAAAATAATTTTAATGATAACATGTAATGGTAGGGTTCTATGAAGTGAAATTTTTTGAAGTTATATTGTTTTTTTATATTGTTAATTTTAATGTAATGATTAGTGTCAAAATTGACACTTTTGATATTTTTTGCAAATAATTTTTATTAAATTATTTAAAAATCATATAAATATTATATTAGGACAATGGGATTATTTTTGATCTAAAATTTCCCAATTATTTTATATATGGTCTAATTGAATCTGTATTTGTAAAAAATATAAACACATAATACTAATAAAATTCTCATCATAATTAAAATTAAATTTATTTATCTAACATTTAATCATAGTTATAATGATTAAAATAAAACAAAAACATGTATAACATAGATTTATTAAATATATTAAAAACATATATCATCTAATATTCTAGTTAATGGTATTTTATATGGATTTTCATTGATATTGATTTTATTATAAATTAATCATCTAAAAATTTCCAAAATTTCTCCTCTCCTCTATTATAAAAGGTCACCACTTCTTCCCCACACTTCAAAAAATATTTGATTCAAAAAAACTATATCCAAATTTCCTCCAAAAATTTCTCTATTCATCCTTTAATCCTTAATTTTTGCCGAAATCCATGAAAATAAGTCCTTTTATGCTAATAAAAATGAGATATTCAAAGAAGAGGCAACGTTCATCAACAAACAAATTTATTTTTATTCTTTCTTATTTCTCTTAATTTTTTTAAGATTTATATGATAAAATTATTATGATTGATATAATAATATTTTTTTATTATAATGGTTTGAAAAACAATAACACAATATTTCATCAAATGGGTAACAAAATTAATGTTCTGGTTTACGACAAACTAACGCCTCACGAAATGTTGTTCATTTTGTTTTCCAATACCCCCTCCCACATTTTTAAATTATGGTATAAAATATGTCTTCAAATGATATATATAATATTTTTGATGTATCTAATCTTCTATTTATATTATGTAACACATTCCTTAAATCCTCCCATTTTTGTAAATATGATAAATTTGTTTGTGGGCTTGTGGACTACCACCTCTTCAAAGAGATGTAATTCATTCAAACACTAAATGGATTGTATTGAGGATGGGTTCAATAAATACTTATGATATATTTGATATAATAATAACACAATATTTTTTATTTATACAAAAATAGATTAATTTAATTTAATTTATTCATTAAATATAATAATTAAATTGAAACAGTGTTCATGCTTTTGTACGACCTACCATCTCCCTATACGGTGTATTCCATTTCATATTTCTAAATTTTATGGATTATTATAAATATTTATATTATAAATATATATCATATTTATATCGTTTTTATATTCTATAAATATGTAAATCATGATCTATGTAATGTGATCATGAGTAACTAGTCAAAATGTATAAGAAAAATGAGTGGATATTACCAAAAATGTAGTACTAATAGCCTTATTTCCAATAAGGGCCTTTGGGCCATAGGGATTTCATTCCACTAATGGAATTCATGCAAAATGGACTTCAGGTCACAAGTACCATGATGTAGCTCGGGCACACTACAAAGGAGCTATCTCGAAAGAGGATTTAGAGCAAGTAGAAATCACTATATCAGAACTAACCCAATTTGAAGAATGAGAGATTGTGGATGAATCCATAAATAACTGTAACTATGTATATTTTCAGAGTGAAATACTTATGAATCAAAAATTCTGGTTGGGGATATACACATCTTCAATGATGTATATGTTGTGGAGTGGCATTTCTAGTATATTTTGGTTGGCCCTTTGGGTCATGTATTTGGCACTGTGCATGTGGTAATTCAAATTATGTACTATAATTTATGGATTTGTACCTATGGGTAATGAAATTGTTCCCTCTAAACCTATTTATAAAATAAATTATCGAAATCAAAACAAAGTTCATGTATTTGCGTCATTTATGGACGCACTTTTTCCCTAACATACATGTCATATTCACCACTCACTTATATTGTGTAATGTATATATATCACTATAGAATGTAATATGATTATTTTAATTAATTTAATGTTACTAAAATATTTAAATAATTTTAATATTTCTTCTAGATCATGGTTCTAAATTTACTAATGTATTAATGGTTTTACGTCTCTCTTTTATTTCTGTGGGACACATGCCTTATACTCTACATGCTTCTTATATATTATGTATATACTATCAATGAATATTTATCATCAATCCAATCCAAAAGATTATGTTATTTTCATATCTATATAATTTAATTTCATTCATGGGGGATATATTTATTTTTATTATAAATAAACAATTATTTTTTTCACATTCCCAACAATATTTGGGATTGTTTAATTTTAAGTCTCCATTGGAATGTATTTATCTTCAGTGTCCATGTTTTCTAAAAAAATTCAAATAGTTTCAACTATTCTCCTATAGATGTTTAAAGTCAATTTTACATATTTTTGAGTTTTTAATAAAAAATTTAAATGGATTAATTTTTAAATTTTATAAATGATTTAATTTTTTATATTTCTAAAAAAAATAATGAAAGGAATATTTATTAACTTATATGGGATGAAAAAAGTTTTTTCATAATGGTTCCTTAATTATTTAATGATTCTCATATAATAAAAAAATTATTTTTAAATAAATTGTTTTCTTTAAAAATTGCGTGGAAGTTAATGAAAAAAAACGTTTTAAAATCAGAAAATATATTTTCCTTAAAATTTTGATTTAATATGATTTCAAAAAATTATTTTCCAAATATGATAATATTATTTTATGTTACTTATGTTTTACTAGGGATATGATTCAACGTTACAATTATTATAATTTATAATGATGGTTTATATTTATGATCGAACGGTTTTTTTGAAAACCCTTTATTTTCTATGGGTTATGTTATTATTGAATAATGTTTAGGAAACCAATTTCAACCCATGGGTTCTGATATAATAAATACTTTATGTTCTTCTACAAATTATTTTTTTGGTTTTAATTATATGATGTGTGGGACCTATATCTGACTATAATTCATTGGATTAATATTTTTCCCATGAGATAGTGATGGAGACCTGTTAATGGGATTGATCCACTATGGAAGATGGAAAATCATATTACCTTATAAGAAAATGGTGACACACAATCCACTCATGGAATATATGAAAAAACAATATTTTGAAAGGAAATAACTATGACTAGGTATTGTGGTGTTTCCTTCATAGTTGGTGTAGTCCCCATGAGGTTCTCTTTTATGTTTTTGAGAATGTTCCTTGACATATAGGGAAATATATTACATATTTATGTTTCTCGCAAAAATTCCATTTCTTATAACTATATAATAATTTCATGGATTTTTTTATTATTTCATTATATTTCATTTCTTTTAATCATCAATTATTTATCTCATAACTCGAGTATATTAATTTTTCATTATGGTATGATTTTATAGTTTTATCTTAATTTTCACAACCCCTTATGTTCATGATTTTTCTTATGTATCTCCATTGTTTTCCCATACTAAGCATCTGATATCACCCTTTCTTATGTTCATTTTCCCAAGGATATGAGGAAATATTTTAATTTGGATATAAAAAAAGATGGTTTTTTTAAGAATAAATAGGTGGGATAATAAGTACATGTGTTATAATCTTGTTTTTTGTGTTTCCAAGTTTCCGTAACCAATATACTAATATTTTAATTCGGTGTGTGTATGTGTATTTTTTTAATTGTTTCAAAAAAATGATTTCATGTACATATAAATTAGGCTTATGTAATTATAGTTTATGAAATTGTAAAAGGGGGTTACCTGTCTAGACAATAGTTACATACAGTTTAAATTTCATTTTGCGATTAAAATATTTATTCCATAAATTTCTCTTTAGAATAATTTTTCATAATAAAATATACTTTTAATTGATATAAATTTGATAATTTTGTTTTCTTCGAGGAAAATAATTCATAATTGTATTTTTATATAAAATATATTATATTTTTATAACAAACAAATTTATTCTAAATAATATTAATTTTTACATATTTTATAAAAAATACTTTTATTTAAATAATAAAAGATATGTTATTTTTACAATGTCCTAGGGAATCTTTTATAAGTTCCAAAATTTGACTCTTCCATAAAAGAAGTTGTTTTTACATAAATTATGACAATTATATTTAAAATAAAAATTTCTCAGATGTGTATAATTCTTATAATACAATAAACATATTTTTCCTAATTAGAATGTAGAAATTAGGTTTGGTAGAATTTATATGAATTTTCTAAAGTACTTTATTTTTTATTAATAGTAAAAAAAATATAGTTTTAGGGTTTTAATATATTTTATGACATCATAGTTATTTCATAATGATGTTTTAGTTCATTAAACACTGTCAATGGAATAAAATATTTTATTTTATTAATGTTAAATATTTTAATGGATTTTATTCAGGTTTATAAACTATTGGTCACCTTTCAAAGTGTAAAAATGGAAATTTAATTTTTCAAAACATTACGTTGTAGAATCATTACATTTCTAGGACATAAAATGTATTTAAAAATGAATTTCGGTTCATCTAGATTAAAATATCATAAAATGTGACAAAAATTTCCTAATCCATTACAAAATACCATGGATAAGATAATGGTTTCTGATTTTCCACAACCTAGTTATCCAAGAACCATATTTTTAAAATATTAAACAAATCCTCCACTACTCTTATAAATACCGACCCATTTCTCCATTTACATTCACTCCAAATAAATCCTCTATTTTGTTTGGGTGATATTTATTCCCAATGAGTCCCCTATGGTATCCTCAAGTCCCCAAGGATCCATCCACATGTTTTAGGAACACCTCTTAAAGTTAAGGGAAATCATCAATTCTCTTTTCCTTTCATGATTCCTTTTGATGTGGAAAGTCCTCCAATTAAAAACAAAATATTTTATCTACATTCAATTATCCCATTACTATAATATAATTCTTTTATTATTTTTGTTTCTTTTTCCCTCAATATTTCCATTTTTTAAAACCATGTTTATACCAATCATTATGCCCAATTTTCTTTTTAAATATCTACTTTTATATGAGAAATTATTATTTTATTTTTATTTGAATACCCAAACATATTTTCCACTAAAAGTGTACTGAAATAGATTTATAAATGGATTTTTAATTGTGGATTTACATATATGAAAATCACATTTATATTCAATGGTTAAAATTGATGTCATGGTTTTTTCTTTAAAGCTGTTTTGTTTGTCAATATTTTGGATATGAAACCAATTATTTATTATCCATGGGTTATTTATCAAATGATTTATTATGATTTATGAGGATGAAATTAAATTAATATATATGAATTTTTCATCATAATAACACTCCAATACACTAGGTAAATAATTTATTACCTAGAGATAACATTTTTTACGAATAGTGGATAATAAACTTGGTAATTTTCATTTTTGACTTCATTGTGATAAACATTAGTTATATGATTATGAATGTATCATTTTAATTTTGTATCAACATTCATATGTTATTATTAATGTTTTCATTGTTATTTTATTTCATTTAATCATGCCTTATCATTATTCCTCATTTTCTTTTTGACATGTCTCAATATCACATGTTATATTTCTCCCTAGTTTTCCCTTACTAGGATTAGGGATCACCCATTTCCTTTGATGTATGTACCAAGGTTATGTCATTCACTAAATATAAATTATTTTTAACCCATTAATATGCCATTAAATTGGATTTAGAATAATGTTTTATGATTTATTAATTAATCTTCCATTTTTTTAAGAAACTAATGTTGAATAGATCCTCAATTTGGTACCATATAATGAAATTTATTGAAATAAAATAGTGGGACTCCATAGTTCATATAAAATGATTTTTTATTTATTTTTTGGAAATTAGGACATGTAAACATTAGTATGAACTCTAAGGAAAACTCTAAATTTTTTTAAAAAAACCTGGTATTTTTGTGAACTATTATGTAAGTGGTTTTTGAGCAATGAAATACATGTATGGATGTGAATAAGTGGTTATGGAACTGGCCTAGTTGTATCTAGGGGTAACAACAAAAAACTCTTATTTGAGTTAGACTTCAATGCTAACTGGTTCACGATAATGTTTCTTGCTTCACTCACTGTTTGACACTCACAGAGAATACGTTTGGTTAATCATGATATTTTTATGAACCATTATAATATATATATTTATAATTTAATTGTTATTTAAAGATATTAATATCATATTTAGGCATGATATTTTATGACATAAAATACTTTTATAATTAAAATATTTCTGAAAATAACATTATGATCCCAATGTTTTTTTCTGATATAATAATTTTTGTAAATAATAAGAACCATGTAAATTATGATTGTAAATGATTATGTAGTGAAAATATTTCAATGAATGATGGAATTGAAATCATCATGACTATGATGAATCTACAAATCGAGTTATGAACAATAACATGAGTCAAGATGAGAGTCCATATTTAACTCAAATGGAAAAAAATAAATAATTCCATTATAAATCAACACCCACCTTATTTAAGTGGAAATATCGACCCAATTATTCAATAACAATGGATATTCCCTATAAAAAATGACTTTTTGTACTATATTGTTCTGAATAATAAAAGTCACAATATATAAGTGTTTCTTGTAAGGATAACATGATTAGTGTTAGACACTAATTAAAACATGAATCAATGAAGGAATATTGATTCTATATAGTGGTATGTCTTTATGGAAATGTTTTTCACTAAGCACTTCCATCGCTAAATGACAATGACAATTGAAAATGAATTCCTAGACCTGAAACTGATGGAAAATTAATAGGTGAGAGTCTATAAGAATAACATCACATGCCTTTAATGATACATTTCTATTTTTATTATAAATCATACAATTCGGATGAAAGATTATAGGATGGTATAAGAACTAATATAAAGAGGAATCTAGACAATTGAGACTACGATAGGTATAGGGAGATAGTGCAGAGTGCTATGAAAGTTGAACTGGTGTTTGAAGAGATATAGTGGTCAAAAATATAAAATTAAATTAAAATATATGTGGATCCAATATCAAAATGGAAATTTGATTAGGGTAGAGGTGGAATGAATGTGAAACCATCCATATGTAGTAAATGTGTGATGAAGTGCTTCGGGAACTACTTGATTGGTAGTATAAGGTGAAATTATTTTAGAATATATGGACATATAGCTAAAATGTATAATGGTGAGGTAAACCTCAACATCTAAACACTAATGAAAAAGTGAACATGGTTCATTCGCAACCAGAAGTTCAATTTTTCATGTTTGGAATTATTGGTAACATTTCCTATCAATTTCCAAATTAGATGATAATATAGGGTAACCACCATCAACGTCATCATAGGCTGAGGGAGGAAGGCTGAGGTGTTTATATCATGATGGATCTCATATAGGATCTCAATGATGTGGTGGTAGGTACATTCATTGTCCTCTACACTTAAGAAAGTATATTATTTTATTTTGGTTTTAGGGGGTCCATTATTTCAACCATGTTTTCCATGAATATATAATTAAACTCTGAACAACATGATGTATTCCTCTCCACCAAGACTCTAGGAGGTATTATCTGATCATCAATACTGTATAAGAATGGTATTATTAACATTGGAAGGTGCAATCTCAACAAAATTATAGTAGTCATTCCCATGGTAGATTTTCACACTATACTAGGGATGGACATGTTCTCAATGTATACTTCTCATGTCAACTATAGATACAAGGAATTTTCGTAGTCTTGAATGGAAAAAATAGTCATTCTTAAAATAAGGATATCCAAGACTAATATTTTTTTGAAGAACCTCTCATATCATTCTTTGTGGAGATGATCAGTGAACAGTGAGATGGATATGGGGGTAAAAATATAGAAAATTTCCCCATAATTAAGTAATATAATTTAATATTACCTAAAGAGTTACATGAACCTCCACTGGAAAGAGAGGAATAGTTATCCATTGAACTTATACACGATACACGATGATATCAAGTGAACCATATATAATGGATAATATGGAGTTAGTGGAATTAAGGAATAAAAATCATGATTATTTATTTAAGAGGTTTATCTAGCCAACTGTGTATTCTTGGGGATACCTATTCTCTTATTGAAGAAGAAGGATAGATAAATTTGGCTATAAATTGACTATAAGAAACATAACAAGATAAATATGATGAACAAGTACGCTCTCCCAAGTATTATTTATTTATATTACCATCTTTGTGGGGTTCAATTCTTATCCATGATTTACATCTCATCTGGGTATAATAAATTTATTGTCAATGATGATGATATTACAAAGACAAACATTCAAAAAATATATAGACTATAAGACATATTTCTAACGACCTTTTTCATTTCAAATGACCCTGATATATTTATTTCTTTTATGAATATATTATTTAAGGACTAACATGATAAATTATTGGTAGTTTTTATTAATGATAAAATTATATATTATAGATTTTTTTATGAATATGAGGATCATATAACGGTTGTCAAAGAAATTCTGAGGAAGGTGAATCTATTTTGAAAATTCGTCAAATGTGAATTTTGGTTACAAAGAAATTCATTTTTGGGGAACATTTTAGGAAGTAATATCAGTTGTCTCTATGAAGACAAAGGCTATAGAGGAGTGGCTTCATCTTATAATAGTATCTAAGATATATATTTTCCTTGGTATAATAGATTATTAATGGAACTTTTTGAAATCCTTTTCAAGATATTCTAATCCATTAACATAATTAACATGCAAAGGGGATATGTAGTTGAAGATGGATTGTAAATAATGTTTCCATTAATTAAATAATATATTAGTTACTAAACTTATGTAAACAGTACCCTCCATTATATAAAGATACATTGTTTATTGGGATTTTTCTCTAAAAGGTCTTGGGTGCATCGTCATGCAAGATGAAATGGTGATTTCTTATGAATCTTGATAACTATATCCTCCTGAGAAGACTTATTCTATGTATGAAATTAATATAGTTATGTTTATTTTTTATAAAAAAATTTTAAGTCGCTATATATTTAGCGAGAAATATGAAATATGATGAGACCACAATAGTTTAAAGTATATTATCTTGATAAATGAATTGAACATGTGAAAAATGATGTGTTTATAACTTCTTAAAGACTATGACCCTTCAATTCACAACCACCCAGAAGAGAAAAAAACGTCTCTAATTTATCAAGGAGGAATAAACTATGTTATGAAGGCTAGGATGAGGATTCAGGGAGATACTCTCAAGGAGGAATAATTAAAAATGATCAGGGGAATTGTAAGGGGAGTGACATCATCAGCCCTATCACAAAATATTTTTCAACCATCATTACTATAAAAGATAAAAAAATCTCAAATAGAATATACTTTGTTGAAAAGGAAGAAAGAGGGTCTGAAGAATGATAATTTTCTTAAGTTATATATTGATCATTATGGTGTATATAAACTTCATAAATGGTTATGCGACCCATCTATCTGTGAGATAAAGAAGGATCTGATGGATGAAACTCAAAGATATTCATTCTATGCACATCCTGGAAGCACAAAATGTATAGGTACCTTATTTATCATTATTTATGCGGCAATATGAAAAGGGTAATTTATCACTATATTATAAGGTTCTTGGTATTTTAGTAAGTGAAGGAATATTGAAAACTTCAAAAAGGGGTAGTGAAATGGATACACATAGAAATACAGAAGTGGGGAACTATCACTATATACTTCATCACTAGCCTTACATGAATATACAAAGAACAAATTGTGATATATTTAATGTGGATAGTCTAACCAAAACATCATATTTCATCTATTTATGGGAATATTTCTCTCTTGAACAACTTCCCTTGAAAAACATAAAGGAATTGGTGAGGTTTCATGGGGTGACACCTTCAATCATTTATTTTTGTGATACAAGTTACACATCTAAATTATTGAGAAGACTTAAACATACTCAGAATAAAAAACTAAATTTCTATAGGAACTATCACAACCAAACTAAAGACCAATCTTAAAGGACTAATTAGACCCTTGAGGATATGATTAGAACACGATAAATTGAATTTAAATGTGTATGGGATCAAAACATCCATTTAGTTGAGTTCTCATACGACAACATATCCCACTAGTTTATTCAAATGTCATAGTATGGGGCTCTAAATGGAATTCAATATAGTACTCATACTATTGTGGATGAAGTTAGTGAGGGGAAATTTCATGGGCTTGATCATGTCCAACAGTTTATAGAAAAGGATCATGACATCCAACAAAACAAAACAGATTGTTAGAGTCAGTAGAAAAGATATTTTTACAATTGGAAAAGTGACATTGTGATTTATTTTGGGGATGTTGTTTTTCATTGAATATTACAATTGAAGTGACTAATGACGTTTCAAAATAATGGGAATCATTTCCCTACGTACATTATCCTCTATGAAATCCTTGATCGCATAGGAAAAGTGTCCTATAAACTACAACTTCCACCAAATCATTCTGAACCTCATGATGTATTCCATGTATATATATTGAGGAAGTACATATATGATCCATCACATATACTAAATTTATATGTGGTACAACTACATCAATATCTCTCTTTTGAGGAGATGATGGTGTATATATTGGAACATAGAGACATGGTTCTACGCAACAAGTCTAATCACCTAATCTACATGTTATGGGGGAACTATAAATATAATGATGTAATGTGGAAACTAGATGAGGCAATAAAATAGAAGTTCCCTCAACATTTATCAACAAATATAAGTAGTTGAAATTTCAGGGATGAAATTTCATAAGGGGATGAATTTAATGACCCAGACATTATAAATAGAAATCATTTCTTTTAAATGTGTTATATATTATATTATAGAAAACAATACCATATATAATTAATCGTGGAGTGAATAAAAAGGGAAATGTGACCATCTGGATTCCACCATTGTATGACCATTGAGAAATTTGGCCATTGGGAGCTATAAACCTGTTAATAATTTAAACATTATAGTTGGTGTTTATTTTTAGTAACGACCTATGGTAATTGACCCAGAAATGTTAATCGGTTTCCTCAACTAGAAGAGTCATGTCTCTTGAACCCCATTTGAAAGAACATGGTAGGGGTTATATTCACTAGGGTTCACACATTATGAATCCCAAGCTGAGCTTTATCATGTGAACAATTAATTAAATCATCTTCAGGACAAGTTCACATTATTTGATATTACCACTCTGGTAATGATAGTTGAGGAACCCCATAAAACTACCACTGATTCACACCTTACCCTCAGGGTGTATATGGGTGTAATTAGAGGTTATGTGTCCAAAACTCAGTAATATTATGTGAAAATTCATTTGTATAAGTAAAATATTTATTCCATCAATTCCTCTTATGGACATTTTTTTCTTACCAAAACATATGTTTAATTTAGGTGAATTAGATAATTTTATTTTTTGATTCTAATAATATATAATTTTATTTATATATAATATATATAATTTTTTTTTTTGTAAACATATGTATTATGTATTATAATTATTTAAAGTAAAAATGATTTTTTAAAAAATTATATAAATAAAAAAGGATAGAAAAATATTATAAATGAAAAGGAAATTCTTTTATAAGTGTTATAAATTTGAAAATTCATTAAATACGTTTATTTTTAAAGATTTTTTTATGTTTAAAAGTAATATTTATCAAATTTATAAAAAAAATCTAAAAGATAAACATCATTTTTGAAATTATAATTTCAAAATTAGGTTAGGGTGAATTTATGAGAAATTTCTATAATATATTATTTATTTCATGAACAGTAACAAATACACTTTTATGGTTTCAATATACGGTATGACATAATACTTTTGAAATAATGATTTATTAATTAATTAATCACAAACCCAACCAAATATAAGTTATATTATCTTCATTAATTATTATAATATATTTTATTCAAATATTAAAACTAAAAGTTCATTTCCAAATCCTAAAATGAATAATTTATTTTTTAAAAACAAAAACTTCTACAATCGTTACGTTTATATGTGAAAATGTATATTTATAAATTATTTCCTGTACATGTGGATTACAATAACAAATAATTTTACCCAAATTTTCAAAACCATGATGAAAAACCATGGTTAAGCCAATGAATATTCATTTTCCATAACATACTTTTCCATGCCCATTATTTGTATAATATTAATATAATGATCCAATTAACCAATGAATACCCACCCATTTATCAATTTAAATTCACTCAAAATCCACCATCCACTAATTTATAGTGATTTACCTCCCATATATCCCCATTATTATTTATTCAATACCCAAGGATCCATCCACATGTTTTTGGTACACCTCTTCAAGCCAAGGGCAATCATCACTTCACTTTTCCATTCAAGTTTCAATTTATGTGTAATGTCCTCTAATTTAAAAATATTTATTGTTTCCACATTACTTTATAAAATTACAATAGGATGATTCTTTTATGAATTTGTGTCCTTGGTCGCCTCTCAATTTCCTAATTTCTAAAAACATTTTTTATACATGTCATACCGCCAAAGTTTCTTCTAAAATTTTTATATTCTAAATTAGAAATTATTAATTTATTTGTATTTGAATAACAAAACCTATTTTTTATCTAATGTGACTTCAAATACATTTAAAACTGGATACTTATTCAAGGATTTACAAATAAGAATCTTACATTTTATTTCATGGTTTAAAAATTATGTAATGGACTTTCCATTAAATATCATTTGTATATAAATATTTTTTATAAGAAACCACTTATATATTCTCTAATGGTTGTTAATGAAATTATTTATTATGATATATATGGATAACAAAAAATTATGATATATGAATTTTTTGCTTTTATAGAAGTATAAATCCTTAGGTTAATTTTTAATCCCAATATATGTCACATTTTATGATACCTTGGTGAATAATATTGTTAATTTTAATTTAGGACACCATAGTAATAATCCATGGTGATTTGATTGTAAATGTATAATTAAAATGTTATAGAAACATTTCTATATTAGTATTTGTGTTTTTATTTGTTTTTATGTATATTTCTCATTATATTTAATTATCCCTCCATTTCTATTTGATATGTATCAAGATCACAACATATATGCCTCTATTTTTTTTCCTTTAATAGAGTTTATTCTCATCCCTTTACTTTGATATACATCTCAAGGATTTAATATTATATAAATGTAACTTAGTGTGAACCCATGAAGATTTATATCAAGTGAATATAGAAGAGTGCGTTATATTTTCATATATTATATACATTTTTAAAGAAAATAAACATAAAATGATCCTCTATTTTTACCTTGTGATGAAATGTTTTGTAATTGAAAGGTGAGATGACATATCCTTGCATATGGTTTGTCCTAGTGGTAGGTCCTCACCTTCCACGCTATCTCGAGGGAATAATCTGTTAGAATCTGTCAACTTTCTTAGCCTCTCCCTATCCAGAAGATTATAATTCACTGCCATTGATCATAGAATAGCCTTCCCATGACCACCCCTCACAAATAAAGTAAATCTATGAAATCATTGCCATATACTAAAACTCACTACTATAATCCTAAACTTCTTATATTTATTTTACACTACTCATTTCTTCAGCAACAACATTTCCTCATTCAGACGTATAGGTAATGTCAATGTAAAAATACTATAGGTATTCATCCCTCCTTATTTGAATGATATTCACGTTATAATATAAAAATATGTACTTCAGAATTTTTGGACTGTGTACACCAAAAAACACTTTCCCAATAAATAATGCATCCAACTTCGTAATGAATGAACAACATTGGGTAACTAAAGATCATGAATTAGGTAGTTCCTCTATTGTGGCATCAACTAATGCTATCCATATTACATGATTTTCTTCTCCTCCATTAGATTTAATCTTATATCAAAACTTAATGCATCATATTACAATGTTTAGATTCGACATGGCACATGAAAAATTAGAATCAGTGTTAATGTCATTCACCCTTTAATCTCATGAAAGGATTTATCATAGGTATATGGTCATAAAATCTTCACACCCTTATTACTCAGTCATGTAAGTGATGATTATATGTATTATAATTAATTTATTAAGATTATGGGACAAAAAATAATCCAATGAAACCATGGATATCAATTAAATTATAGGGCCACATCCAAGAAACTATAGAACTCACCTTCTCTATGACCACAAAACTCTTGTCTTTGAGATGATATGAACAGGAAGAGAGATTTATCTATACCAAACTAAAATTATGAGAGATTTTAATACATAATATTTTATTTCTATGTGTTCATAATTATTAAAAGGTGTTTGGAATGATCATGTCGAGTTTGAGAAAAGATCATGATGTCATCCAAAAAAACCGCCAAAATTAGTCCAAATATGGGTGGAATCATGGATCATAAATGAAATGAATACTATTAGAATATTAATGAGAAAAAATGACATAATACTATAAAAATATAGACCATATATACTAACATAATATATGCAAGGTATGACTTCTTTTTGAACATGAATCATTTGATAACCTGATCGTAGATAAATAATTGAGAATAACCAACCTCCTAATTGCTGGTTTAAAAGATCATCTATCATAGTGAAGGTATAATATTTATTAACTATAAATTTGATTAATTTTTTTTAATACTCACAAATCCTAACTGTTATATCCTCTTTCTTGGTGAAAAGGACCAATGAACCCCACGAAGAAACATTGGGTCTTATAAACTGGGTTTTCTATGTACTCTAACTATATATTGATCTCATGTAGCTAATTAGTAGCCATAATATAATGAGGAATGGATACCATTTAAAATCATGGAACTATATCGATGGAATATTTCACATATCAATCTATAGGTTAATCCGAGAAGACATTTTTGATTAAATCCCTAAAACAATCTACTATAGTACGGAACTCATCCTTCCACATTCCTTGATCGTACATTTAGATGATTCAAATTAGGGATGTCATGCCACACAACCATCTATGCTCTGGTCTAGTTCAACCTCTATATAAATCCCACACACCCCTATGTATATACATAATTCCCTCTTGGGATATGAAGGATACCCTATGATGATAACAATTGACATGGGAATGGTAAGAATCCAACCAATCCATCTTGAGAATGACGGAAACCCCTATATTCTTGGAGACAAAGAGGTTCCATATGAAATGATACACACCAATCTCAAGGGAAGATTCCCTATACATGAATGTTCACTCTGATATGATTCCAAATGCATTACCAAGATGCATAATAGCATCAATTAACAAAACATAGAGTCTATGTATTTTTTTGAATATATATATGAAATAATTTTAAACACCTGTATCAAAAATAGAAATAATAGTGTAGAAGCTAAAAAGATTGAACCTTTCATTATGGAAATCCTGGTTATTTTTTCCTCGGGTATGGGATGTACAGTGTTTGTATATAATAAACTATGGCACTAAGAAGTATCCTACCTAACCTATGTTATAACACGTAATTGTTGATGTGTGACTAATATTTGGATCCCTCGGTGACAACCTCCTCCCTGTCTAAAATTACCATTATTACGCTAGCTCCTAGCATGAGGTAGGGATGTGAATCCTTATCCCAAATTTGGAGTCATTATCATTCCCTTCTCACATAACAATAGAAAAATAGTTCTATATAATGGTTTTATATGACCCATCATATCACATTATAGAAACTCAACTATGTCTCTATTATAATGGTTCCCCATATATTCCCACATTCCACATTGATGATAGATAATAGAAAAAACTGCTCCAATAATCTATCTGGTTTCCCCCTTGATAAGTCTCAAAAATACTATTCCTACTAACTAATAATGATCCAACATGTTGAGATGATTCACTAACCTACTTTTCCCCCCATCATTCCTCTGGTTATGTTTAGTAATCATCAACTGGTACACTATCTCAGTTAATACATCACTTAGAGTCTCTAGAAATAGGTGATCATAAAATATATATTAGAAATTGATACAAACCAAATTTAGAAGAATATAATCCTCCCTCAAAACTTCCCACTTATGTTTAGAATCTCAAGGAAGTACACATGTTACAAGTTTTCATATCATCTCTCGTGGTGTCTCGAAATTCAAAAAATCAACAAAATTGTATCAAGTGATTTATTAGTAGCCTATGGACCACGATCACCTCAAAATGTGGATGGATTCTACTACTGGAAAACAAATGACAACTCATCCATAGTCCTAGAATTTTTCATGCCTCATTGAAAGGCTTAAATAAAGTATGAAAACAACATATGAACTAGGAATCAGTTACCCTATCTGAAACAATGAGAGTGTCTACAGGTGCCACAACATGATGTATTATTGGATTCGCATGGCCCACCACCTCAAGATAATGGTCATCAACACTCTTATGGCATTTTATTGGAGGGTATCAAGATGAAATATCTCTCAAATACCATGAAAAATCCTCAAAAAAAGATTTTGGTAACAACCATATCACATATTAATACATTGAGAATGTTAAATATTTCTAATAAAAAAATCTATACCACTCTTCATGCTCCTAAATCCATGATTGGATAATATGGTAGATCATAAATAACTAAATATACACCACCTACTATCCACTCATAACATTGGTTCTAGTTAATTCTCTCTATTTCACTTACCAGTTACAATTATTTATACTAACAACTACTACTAGAAAATACAGTTAATGATGACCATTACCTAATAAAATTAATTTTCCTTTATGTTCATTATCATTCATTTAACAATTCTCCTTATTTTTAGAATTAAATATATCCCCACATTAAATTTTAATGTCCCATATTCTTTTTAAATTATATAATGGCTTTATTTCATCCTAACCATAACACATCCAATCCCATTTGACCAATGGTCTATAACATAATGTGTCAGAATTTACTATATATGGTGTATGTTATAGACTATGCATTAAAATAGTATTTAGGTACTGGAATAAACTATATATACCAATTATGATTATCAATCCGTTATATATAACACTAATAAAATAATAGGGATATAACCCAAGGAACCCATAATAATTTCATGTAGTTATGAAATAAATATTATATGGAATGACATATTCATGACATGTGAATCTTATAAGGTGTCTAAAATGATTCATGATTAATTCTTCCTTTCCATAGCAGACCATGTTTGAAATTTAATTCCTTAATCATAGTAATAACAACTGTACATATCTTTTGAATCACCAAATAGTTGAATCAAATCAATAGTAATATAAAAAATATATCTCAAAAATTCCCATTCTTGGAAATTTAGATTTTTTCAATATAATTGTAAACTACTCCTATGAATAGCTCATTACAAAATTTACATACAATATTATTTCTCCTTTCTTTAAAGCCAAGAAGTATTTAAAGAATTAAAAATATAAAATATAATCTAATATAACTTTTTATCATCCTAATCTGGGATCTAATAAATATTTCCTCAAACTGGTGTGTCATAAGGCTTATAGAACACCTCCCCATATGCTAAACGATGCCAAAAAAGAAACAAGGGTTTATAGTGATCTGGTTGGGAGAATATAAAATTATTATTAGTGTAATTAAATCGTATGAAAAGTTAATAAATAAGAATATGTAGATATGGAAACATTCTACTGAAGATAAGAAATCCTGAATAAAATAGTAATATTAATAAACAAAGTCAATCTTAAGAGGTATTGTAGGGCCCTTGAACACACTGAGAGGGGTTAGGTGAATCAGGGTGCCAACATTATATTTTAATGTTTTTGATCATGTTCCCATATTGTTAAGAACATGTAATACTAGTATAATAGAATTTTATAGAAATTAAACATTAAGATATATAGTGACAACAGAATAGTTATACATGGTTCCCATAAAGGGATCATCCCAGGATCATACACCGCCATTGTGTTGGTCATACCTATATACACTAAGATCTAACATTAATTATGAAATACATTTTTTCAAACATAGTCACTCTATTTTAGGAACACTAACAATAAAATATTTTAGGGATAAAAATCTTCCACCCTCATAATAATTCCACTAACTCCCCCTAGCTCACTAATTTGGGGAATGTCCTCCTCAGTTTAAAAACATTAAAGTCCAAACAAAATATTGTAATTTGTAACATTGTCCCTAACTAGAGTGAGACTCATCTCTCGTTGTAGTCCTGACATGATGCACTTGAATGAATTTTTTAATTCAACCATATGATCAACACTACTTTTCACGAATCTCCTGGATTTCACAGAATCCCCTTTATCAATAAAATAAAATCCATCCTTCTTGAACCCACACACACTCATGAATCTCCAAACCTTCACCTCTCTCATAGCCATCACAGAGAACAATTCCTTGATGAAGCTCATAGAATTCACATAAAAACAACCTTCACAAACATCACTTCCTTCACAAAACACTATGTCTTCATGGAACTCATAGTATTCACGAAACTACGATAACTCAAAATAAGTGGCATCATTTAATACTTAACCACTATTTTCATCATTATCATTCTCACATAGAGTTCTATATTTATGAATCTCTCATTCATCATTAAATTAAAGTGGTTGATAATTTTATACAATTATTTTCATTAAAATATATGTTTCTGTAGACTCCAACTTATAAAATTAGCCTTTCGTGAAGATCCAAGGATTCTACAAACATTTTTTCACACATTTTTAGTCATGCTCTCAAATCACTTATATTCGTAATTTTTATATGAAATTTAACATAATCGTGTTGAATTTAATACCCATGATCATTTACTTATTTCTATCACATGCTCATGATGGTTGTTCATAAAGCATATTATCTTCATGAATCTCAGCTTGCTCAAAAGACACTATTCACAAAATGCATGACTTTGGAATATTTGAGAAGCATCAATCCTATAATATCACCTTTCTCAATTATTAAACCTTCTTACTAATTCAGACCCCAAATATTTTCCAGAATTTCACCATTTGGTCACCTTCAACAAAATTTTCATCTTGTACTATAGGATCTATTTTATTCAAAACTCAATGAATATCATAGTGTGTATTTACTACAAAAACAACCTAGAATCTGTTTCAAAAATTAAAATTTCCATTCCAATAATCTCCCAATATATGGTTTGTTTAAAATATGTAGATAAATTTAGAAAAACATTTGATACTATAAAAACATGATAAAAATGAAATAACTCATCAATCCCTCGAATTCTATGTGAGAATATCTCTATTTATTAAAAAGAGTGGAAAATAAAAATTTTATGTCTCAATAGACCATTGAGAAGTCCTGCAAACCAAAACCTGATGAGTCTGACTTATCACTCACTAATAAAATAAACTTAATGAACTAGGGTTTGTAATTATAGTTCTTAAACAAATCTCATGGGATAGTATTTCCCACATAAACCAGAATAACATCCACAAACTTATTAAAATAGATAACAAAATGGGGAGAGGGGGGGAAAATATATCACCCAATGGTGGTGGAATAACACAAATGTTCAACTAATGTTTTGTGAATAATTCTCTTATGAAGGGATTTGTGTGGATCTCATCCACACAGTCATATGATACAACATGCTCTATTTTAATCCCACCATTTTCAACTTCTATTTTCATAATGTGATATCTAATATCAAAATGTTTGGTATGAGAGTGTTGAACCAGAATCTTTGTAAGATCGATTGTGAAATTGTTATGAAAATGAATCTCTATTTTATATATTACCTTGTCACCAATAACATACAGTTTCATATTCATCCTCAATAGGTGTGTGCATGCATTTTTATCATTGATATACTCCTCTTCTTCCATTCTATGAGAATTTAATTATTTTTTATTTCTCATCTAGCCTACACATTTGTTTCCAATAAAGAATTGTCCAACACATGTCAACATTTTATTCAATATATATCTAGTTGAGTAAGCATCATAAAATTTTTATAACTCATTATCTTTTTCTAATACAATGTATAATCCAACATTCAGAGTACCTGGAATATACTTAATGATTCATTTATTACCTTCCAAATTCTCTTACTTTGGATTACATTGAAAGTGATATAATAAGAATGTCTCAAATAAAATACATTTCCCTATCACATTAATGTATAATAATATTTCAATGATTCAGTTATACAAGGTGGGATCCATGGATGTCTCATTCTCATTCTTTACAGGGTTTTTCACAATAGAAATTGGTGCATATATTTATTTTGACTCATCTATATTGAATTTATTTTGAATATATTTTACAGATTCATCCTAATAGATAATGTTATAAGCCTTATTTTCAGCCATAAATATATAATGTTGTTTTTAAAATATTCTAATAATATTTTTACTATATTTTAATTTCTATGGATCGAAAGAGCCTGTTCAAATCCATTCTATCTACTGGAGAAAATTATTATTCAACAACGACACCTTCAATATATGGAATTTCTTGTCACACCAATTATTCTTTATTTCAAATTACATTTCCATTATCATCAAATATAATTCAAAATATCCATTTTTGTCTAGAAATATTATGATTTTTTGATTTATTAAAAACATCCCATGTCCAGTTGTTTTCAATCTATTCCAATTCTTCATGACGAAAAAAATAAGATTAATCTAATATGATTTTCTCGTTATCTAAATTGGGTTTAACATGACATAGATTTCATCAAAATCAACAATGATGACCTTCTATAATAGTATTATTTGAATAAAAAAAATGTGGAATAATTCATGGATAGTAACTACTTATGTTTTTGTATCAATGATTGACAACATCTATTACTCCTTGGTTATACCCATGAGGGCTTTCTTCACCTTTAATTATTTGCATTATAAGTACAATTAAAATACACAATGATTAAGGGAATATGTTTGATCCTCTTTTTTTCATCAATATGAACATGAATGTTGAGATGATTTTGCCAACCAAGTTGCATTGTTTTCTCGAGTGTTCATGCTTACATCCCTAAACAATTTTCTTATGTTTATGTGGCATGGAACACTTCACATCTTCAAATTCATTGAGTAGATAATTTTCCTTCTTAACACCCCTCATGAATGATACCATCTTAATTCTCTTAAATACTTATTTCTATTCTTGCAGTAACTATAAAAAACCATTTTCAATATGACCAAATTTATCTACTTTCATACACAAATACTATTTAATACAATATTTTCCTTTTGTTTTCAAACACTCATTCATATTTTATTTATTCTTTGGAATAATTTATTATTATTTTTCACTATCCTTATCTAGTTCATCTTCATATTTCTGCATGAATTAAAAATATTATATACATATAACTAAAATTTCATTAGGAAATTTGGTACTATGATTGGATCTTCAACATGATTTTTTATGAGTTTCATCTATTTTATCAGATCATTTGGATTAACTTTTGAGAACATCATGGATTTTTTATCAAAGAAATTATTGGGATTACTTCTTGGAATTTTATTTTGAAATTTTTTCTTCAAAACATTTTTCTGGTATTTTAACAAGGTATCGTTTCATACTTATTCAGATTTTGTGGTCTTATTTTATAATAAAACTCATATTAATGGTGATATAAGAATGTTCCAACATTGTGCCCACCTAAATTGAATAGTCATAGATGCTAGAAAAGATCCTAAATCTTTTTGTAGTATATATATTATTCTAGAACTATAGATGTTTCTTATTCTTTTATGTCTTTTCCACTAGTGAAATAGGATTCTTTTGTGATTATTCATTTAGAAAAAATACCAATAATCCAACCCAAAATTTCCAAATCTTTGGAAGTACCAAAATTTACCAATATAACTTTTTCTACTTATATATTCTCTATAAGGTTGTTGGATATTCATTATTACTTACTTTACTCATTATGGGGAACCATATTCCCCACTATTTATCTTATCCACCCTAGTCATGGTGGTAGGATTATTAGCACCCTTAATTAATAATACATGTTCAAAACATTTATTTCAAACATCAATGTTAATGATAACAGATATGGGAGAATTAATTCAGGTTGATAGAGATGGTATATGTTTCATCACATCTTTTTTAGATAGATCTTGAAAAGTTTTTATGATCATAAAATCACATGTAAGAGTTTTTCATCCCTAAAATACTCTAGTGATCATTGATTAGATTTTTTATGTATATCAATATTTTATGAAGTATTTAAACATGCCTTGTCACAATTTTCCAAATGAGATTCCAAATCTATACCTTTCATATTGAGAATGATTTTTTATTATCATTCATAGTCATATTTTCTTCAATAGGATTATTCACTATAAAAATTTCATCACCATAAAACATAACTGTTGTCTTAATAAAATAGTTATTGTACTTTACCTTCATTGTCGTTTATTCAAATTTTAAACCCATAACATCAATTCTAATATTCGATTTCCCTTTAAGAGCAAATATTTTTCATTACGAGTCTTTCTGAATCCTTATTTATCATCAACTTCAGTAAATCATTTTAAAGAAAAAATTTATTATTACCAATTTGATTATTCATAAGTATAAACCTCTCTAGAGATAATTAAACATTCAAATTCTTTTCTTTGAAATTATTTCTCCTTAGTATATACATCAATATATATTTCGGTTATTTCCTCATAAATAAATTTAAACTCTACACAAATAAGGGAGAGAGTTTATGTTGAAACTTCATATAGAAAATATATTAATCCAAAAAATGATATAGATTTATAGATTGTATGTTGATCATCAAAACCTATTCAAGGATCTTTATTTTAATGATAATTTCTAAAGTTGTTAACACAAACCTCATGATCACTTGAATATTATTATTTACATTGGGTAGAAATGTGTCCAGTCACATTGTTGGAAACATGAGACACCTGTTATTTACATTTAGAGTCTAATATATCTTCATTTTTATAAATTCATTGATAAATAAATACTACCTATTTTATAGATAATAGGCACTTCATCAACATTCTCTTCTATTTATTTTTCCTATTCATCATGGTCTTGGAAGTTATAGGATTCATCTCAGAGAAAGATAAATCATCAACAATACTACACATCATTGTTGACTCTAGAAAGAAACTAAATTCAAAAAATATATAAAATCATTACTATAGAGAATACAATTGGTTTTAACCTTGCTTCTCATTCCACTTATAGGGCCCTAGAACCCCCATAAATGGGAAGAGGAGTCTTAGAGATGACTATTTCATTTAAAGTGATGGATATTGTTCCCACATTGGAAGATACATGTAAAATATATTTAGGGGAACCATGTAGTGATAAACAATCACAATAAGAGAGATAAAAAAACAGTTTTACTTGGTTCATCATAAAGGGCTTGTCTAAGGAATATACAGTGTTAGTTTTTCTGTCATACATAAAAATACTAAACTTCACGTGTTGCGGTATAATAAAAATGATAAGAAATAGTCACTATTTTCCATGCACACTAACTATACAATACATTAAGGAAGGTGCAGTTCCTCCCTGAGAACATTTCTTTACACTACCATAAGAAAATTTCTTTGGTTGGATTATTAATATGTTTAATGAATCATTGGTTACATAAAATGATTATAATTTATGTATTTTTCCCATACTAGAATGATTTCCTACATGAATCATAGTCATGAGATAATGAGATTGAAATCACTATTCACTGGAACCATATGTTCAACACTACTATTCTCAAATCTTGTAGACCTTTCCAAACCCCCTTTATCAGTCAAAGAAAATGCATCATTGATAATCCCATACACATTCGCAAATTTCATGACTATTAAAAAGGTCACAGTATTTATGGCACACACTACAATCACAAATCTCATAGCCTTCATTGAAAAAACAACCTTCGTGATGCTCAATGCCTTCATGGATCACTATATCTTCATAAAACACTAATTCTTCAATAAACTCCCATAACTAAATAACATTATAATTAGATAAGACTTAACTATTCTTTTCACTAAGCTCACGATAACATAGAATTTCAGAATTTTTGTTATACAATCCTTCATGAAATTAGACTGATTCGTCATTTTCTCTAATTCTATTTGGAAAAAATGAAGTGGGTGAAGCAACATATTTATATGAACAACCTTTTATGAATATCCCACACACCCAAAAGACATTTCATGAACCTATTTAGACATCCTCATAAAGATCATCTATTAGTATTATTCTAGTGAAACATAACTCCTTCATGAATCTTCTTATAGTCATGAATATTTAGAATCTTTCAATCAATTGTTTGTAGTACTTGTTCATGATGCTTCGTGTATTCATGTAACACATCCATCACAAAAAAAAACCTTCCATGAAAGTCGTTAATTTACTATATTTAATATTGTTAGATCATAGAAAATCATGTTTTTTGAAGCATGATCCTTTTTCATGATTTTGATCATAAAAACATTGAAAAGTATATGATATAATGAAACCTTAAAAACTATAATAATCTTTTATAGTCAGATAACTTGACATGAAAACTCCCTGATCAACCAAGTGGGGATTGACAAAAAATAGAAAATTGACTCTAATTCGAGCATTTAAAAGCCTCAGTTTCAACATGTATCATATATAAAATTATGCATTTTGAATCTCTATAAAATATTTCTGGTAATACCTAGAAATATGTATATAGAACAATAAATGTATTAAAAGTTAAAAGAATACCAAAAATAACTATATCTAGTTAGAATCATGTGTACATCTTCTTGTTGTGCTCCTCTGCTCTTGAGAAAAGTAAATCAAGCATCATAAAATATGTGTTTTCCATTTTTAATACGTAGATACATGACTTCTATTTATGTACGAAATAGTGGCCAAAATAGGGTGTGAGATAAATATCATTTGGCCCACACTTTTGGTGTCCATAATAATTATAGTCGATGTATATAAGCATCAATAGTGTTGAATATATAATATAATTAACGTTATACAAGTAAGTATGATATTATCTAGCCTAAAATGAACACTATAATCAAGAAACCATAAAAACATGATAATATTAGATAATGATAAAAAAGGAGTGATATTTTCCAATATAATGACTATAATAAAACATCTATAATAAGGGTTGTCTATAAATCAAGATAAAAATCCACTAAAACCAATGTAGAGTAATCATGTGGTAAACCCAATATGTTGTATATAGTAATTAAAAATATCCAACCCATAATCAATAGCTTATGTAATTGAATCATGTGTTAGAATCAATGGTTGTATCCATGTAATGGTAATGTCTATATAATATTGTATAGTTTTGATCCATGGAGTAGTAATTCCCTTGGAATCCAATAAAACCTTGAATCAATTCAATAGAAATTTTCATGGAATATTCTATAGTTATGAATTAGTAGAGTAGAAATTTTCATTTCATTCATCATGTTCACATATGAAATAGAAGGGTTATTAATTAAATATGACCTTTACTATTTAAAACATTAATAATTCATTTCATTACCCATTCCATAATCATATAGAAGCCCCAAGTTCATACATATCATTACACATTTTCAATATAAAATTTTTACTCAATATAAAACATGTAAAAACATGGAAAAGGATGCTTAATCCTTTTCGTATTGTATAATTTAATATCATATAGTTAAAAATAATATGGTCAACTAACACACACACACTAAACATGGTGGTATATAATGTTTTAAGATTCATGAGCACACCTCATATGTGAATCAGGTTGAGTATGATAATATTTATCCATCACATGGTGATAATTTTGGAAACCTATCAATGATACATTAATTTTATAAAGGAATATAGTTAATTTTATGGTCTAATCTAGAATGTATATAATGTAGAACAACTAAATCATTATAAAACGAAAAAGAAATTTTGGGAAAATTTATAGAATGAATAACTTATTCCTGTTGTAAAATTTTCATACATTATTGGCACATAATTCAACATGGATTAGAAGAAAAATTATGAGAATAAGAATACCAAAGAATTAGGGAATATTATTCTTCACTAGAATAAATATTTTTATTTAAATAAAACAAATAAAGGAATAGGATGAATGATGAACATACCAGTGCAAACCCAACAAGATGGATTTTGTATGAATCATAGTTCATATGGATAAACTACAACAAATATTAGGTTAAAAGGGTGTAACAGTATCAAATGAAGATAAGTAAGATAACATATATTATAGAAAATAAAATTAAATAATAGGTTTTAGGTTATTTCAATTTTTGTTAAAATTTTTATTTTACCAAAAATAACTAGGTCGCATGGTTTTGAAACATTGTTAGACAGACTGTTCACCAACCATACATACAACTCGGCCTCAAAAAACCCCTCGCATATTTAGTACACATAGTTTGTGAAGTTGTGTGAAAACTATGATTTTTACCACTTTTAAATACTATAATGTTTTTAAGGGAGTTCGACATGGGTCATATAGTTCGGCTAAATTGTGAATCCCACTATGAATCACACAGAACCCCCATAGGATAGTTGGAATTTTTTTTCCAAGCTAACACTTCTTCTACCAAACATGTGTCTCATAACCCTTTTCCAAAAACTGATCATATGGGCCCTGAACAAGCCCCAAACACCCTCCAGACTCTTGTGACCTCATTATACAGTAAAATTTGGCAAAAACATGGAATCTAAACTAAAATTATTAAGATCTCAACCACATAAGAAGACTCAAGATCTTATATTTGTGTACTTTAAATTTATACATAAATTTTAATAATTATTTTTATGAAATTATTAATATTCTGGAAAGGTAATTTTTTAACATCTATAATTGGAACTAACACTAATATGTTTTAATAAATTTAATCACCCATGATTAATATATCTAGTTTTATTTCCAAATGCAGGTTCATTTTATAAAAACCTATCAATATGTTTAAATAATAAATATATATATATATAATAAAAAATAAATTAACCTATAAAATTATAAATATTTTGAATATATTCTAAAATACCCTTCATCATGGTGAATAATAAAAAATGTTACATAGAATTTGATGAATAACCTCAAGTAACAAATATAAATTAATAAATATATAATAAATAAATATAATATGAAAATAAATCAAACATTGAACATTAAATATATATGATTAAATTTTATAATATGTTTTTGAATAAACATTATTTGGTTTTTTCATATTTTTTGAACATGTGAAGAGAATGTAATTACTAAGATAAAGGATTCATGAACACAATTTAATGATTCATTAGGTAATAGTGTTTCTTTAATGTATACAATTTTTATAAAATTAATTGATCTTACAAATAAAAAATTTAATATTTTGTTTTATATTGTTTATCTAGGGAAAATATTTCACATCATCAATAACCACCTAAATGATAATTTGTTTCCAAAATTATAGTATACCATTTGTACAAATCTGTTTCATTCTTAACAATCATCTTTTTTTAATTTCCATGTTTTCAATACCTAAAGGGATTTCTAGAAAAAAATTCAAACTTTGATTTATATTTTATCTTCACAATAATTTCTTTCAAATATTTTGGTAGGTTATTTAGTTTAAAAAATTTAAGATGTATTGTTTCATGAAAAATAATTATTAATAAATGAATAACCATTCATTATTTACCACTCGATATTTGTTATATTTATTTTTATTTATTTTTAAGGATATATTATTATTATAAAATTATCATAATGTTTTTAAATATAAAATATTTCCATGAATAAATATAATATGGATTGTAATTTTCACTTCATCTTGAATAAGATGTTAAAAATTTTGTTTGAAATTTTTGTATTACTTTTTCTCTCCAAGGATTATCTCTCATGAAGTGAAATTTTGATCACCATCAATATGTTACTAATATATAATTAATTTTTCTATGTTGATATATTTTATATCATATAAAATATATTATTTATGTTATCTAATGTTCTTTTAAAAGTGAAAGAATCCCATTATCATTCAATGTGTTCTTTAATATATTATGGTTATTGATTTTTTAAGTTGAAAACATATGTATGAATGGTAATGGGAGGGGTAAAATATCTCTATCATAGTTATTGATTAAATTTTTAATCTCTAGATATAGATAGGAATGGCAGTAATTAGTTTCATTACATTTTCATGAACATGATGGGTTTTCTTAAAATTTTATGTAATGACATAATTAATTTTCTTTCCTAGGAAAGGCTCAATGTCTTTTATCATAAAGTATTTACTATTCATCTGGATGTTTAATATTTCAATGTTATTTACCTTGTTTTTACCCATTTAAAATATTATTTTCATTTCCATGATATGGAATATTTTCATTATTACACATTGATTATAAATAATTCATCATTTCTATGTAATTCTCACTTGTTTTATGAATATTGATATTTATTTTGAGATTCATAATAACTTTTACACTTCCACAATGATATTTTAATGGTAAAATGAAATATTTTTTTATAGTTATCATCTATGGTATTATGATATTTTATTATGCTATTTCATTCTTCCACATGTTATTAAATATGTTATATATCTAACATAATATGATAGGTTTTTTCATAATGAGTTCCAACGATCAACCCATTTATATGTTTCCATTCACCATGATATAAAGACAACCATATAATGTGAGATTTCTATAAAATGGTCTAGAGGAGGATTACTTTGGAAAAATATATCAATGTGATATGTAAAATGAATTTATACAGATAATCTCTATGAAACAAATATTTTTGGTCCCTGTATTATGTAACTATTTGTGAGATTTATTCTTTCTATGTAGATATTAATGAATTAACAATGCCATGTTTATCATGGGTCAGATCATATGGTATTGGAGTATAGATTATTTATTTTTTGGGATTATGTTAATTACATGTTTTATTATGGTTATAGAACCTTTAGAAAACTCCATGGATTAGAATATATATAGGATGACATTCCAGAATTAGGTTAATGTAGGCATTGGCTGGTTCTCCTAGAAATTAAAACTATTTATGGATACTAAAACTTGAAACATGATTTGACCTAGATTTATCAAGGGGTATGAACCCAAAAGTGGGTGTATTGGTTATTAACTGGAACACTAAATGGTTCCTGATAAAAAGGCTTAGCAATACATATCTTTTAAAACTCCTTGGGGATATGCATTGGTTAATTAAAATTCTCTTTATAAAATATTAAAAAATTATAACTAGTTTAGTTATAAAAATAACTAAGGATAAATTAGAAAAAATCATAGATATTTATATATTAACGTATCCACATTATTTATAATTTATTTCATCTGAACATAAAGTTCTATTTGTAGACATACTATCTCAATTGTCTATACATTATTTAATATCATACATGTTTTTCTGAATGTGAAATTACCAACACATGAAATGGATATAGAATTATCGATGAAATAACATAGTGGCATATTGATCACATAAATGATATAAAAATATGTTCTTATTGTTATTTTTGGAAGGATATATCATGTAGTTCTAATTATTCTTCATCTGATAAAATTTTAAATAATATTTTGTATGCATTATCTTTCCCTGTTTAAATCATAAAAGACTAATAGTGATAAGGAAATATCATTTCATATACCAAATCATCATACTATTAATTTTCAAAATAATAATGATTATTAACTCCATATAGAAGTAAATTATATAAATTGGGTCATGATACCCAACACCGAGGGATTCTTGACTCAAATTACATAGGATAATGTCAATATTGATGATATACTAATTATGCAGTTGTATAATGATGTATTCTTAGATGAACTATAATGTATTTCCTACTGTATATACTTGATGTTTATTTTTGAAGAAAACCTAGTGATATTACTATCATAAACATTCATGTAAAATATAATATTTTGAATTAATGGAATCAAATAATAATGTAAAGGAGAATTTGGAAATGGATTTTATCAAACCTAGTGATATAATATGGGGTTCACAAGTCCTATTTTTTAATAATATGGATTGATCAATTAATATTTTCATTGATTACTGTAACCTCAATAAATTTCTGATAAATAAAATGCATCATATACCCTATAATTACGATCTATTAGATCAAATAAAAACAGTTCGATATTTATAAACAAATATTCTTCGATTTGGATATCACAAGGGAATGGTTTAAATAGTGGGTATTTCAAAGGATAATTTTTGTTTGAGGTATAAAAACTATGAATTTAACATGATTCAATTTGGACATATGAGTTATCCTTATATCCCCTCGAATCTAATTAACAGAGTCATTAGTGACTATGTTGATCAATTTTTTGTTTCCCTTATAGTGGATATTATTTTATATTCTATGATCAAGGAATAATATTAAAATTATTTATATATTGTGTTAAAGACCATCGTAAAGGAGAAACTATATGCCAAATATAAAAGTTCTGAATTTTGGGTGAATGAAGTATCATTCATGGGTCATTTAAATACATGAAAAGGAATATAAATAGATCCATCAATGATAGATGCTATCAGAAAATGTCTTAGACTTTCCACTAATATAGAGTTATAATTTATTTATATGTTAAAAGAATAGAACTAAGGCTTTTTGAGAGCATTCTCATGGCTATAAAATATATTAACTAATTTAAAATTAATTGGAGTGATTTTCCATTATAAAGAGGAATGTAATAAATGTTTTGGACGACTAAAATTTTTTTCCCAAAATATATGCATATATTACCCTATTATGGGGGAGTGATTGTAATATTAAATGATTCATTAAAAAGGAATTTAGTTTCATTTCAATTAGGAATGATAAGGAAACTAAAATTTCCTCATAGTAATTGATCCCTAATGGGATAAATTACCAAATGTGTTATTTGTATCTCGAGGATGTGACCTTTCAATTATGTATTCTGAATCATTTTATCTATAATAAAAAGTACGATATATATACCATTGACTATTCACCAAAGTGTATGGATGGGAATGATAAAATATTATGATAAGTCAATACATTACCACTTAGGGAAGGAAACTATTGTGGATAATATTCTTATTAGAAAACAAAATTATGATCCCTACATGATTATGATTTAAAATGACACAATAACAATGTAATTTAATTGTTTAAATCTTAGAGTAATGATGGGTATAGATAAAAACAATCTCTCTCTACTTACTACTCAACATTAAATTCATGTATTAATTAAATTAACTAGAAATATGATGTTAGAATAAAAAAAGTAGAAAATACTCCACATTATATATTTTATAATGATGGAGATATAAGGTTTCTTACCCATATTTTTTTCCCATCAAAGATGAATTTGAAGAAGGTACTATAGTACGATGCACATTGTCCATATTTATCTTTATATCTAGGATGCATGAATATGTATAAAGATATAAAAGTTATCATCTAATTTGGTTGTATAAATAATGAGATATTGAAATATGGATCTAAATTCATGGTATCTTATTAATTAAAGGATATATAAAAAATTCAATGGGTATATTGAAAGTAATACCCATTACGGTATTGAAAGGGTAAAACATAACCCTTCAATTTATTATAGGACACCAAAAAATATTGACAAAGATACAATTTCAACATCTTTGATAGTGTAATACACTCATATTATTCCAACGTAGTGTTATTTTATGGTGAATTATCTCATTATTTGGTTTTAATAGTTTTTTAGCGTTATAGCTAAATTGTCCTTATTATTGTTTTTAACTAATTTTTGTTTATTCTTTATTTTGGATAAAAAAATTTATATACTACATGAAATTGTGAATTTAAATTACTATATACTTCTATAAATATTCGATTTCATTTTATACTTCTTAAAAAATATACAATTTTTTTATTCGGATGCACAAATACATCTCACAATATTGAATCTAAATATTTTCACATATGTAGATAATTTTCATTATGTGCTAATATATAATAAAGGGATGATCTAATGTGGTTGTAATTCAAAAGGAATATGGAGAACAGATCAATAGTAATTTTTTATAAAGGTGTACATGTCTAATTCTACATATTTTGAGGCTATAATTTATATGAAATTAGATATGGGGAATATAGGGATTTTTCATAGAAATATTACATATTCGGAGTAAAAAATCCATAACTACAACATCCTGTGCCCAATCATTCTGAAATGATAAGGTTAAATGTTCCCAACAAATAAGAAAAACATACTCTAAGTCATTTCTTCCAAAATCACCAATTTTATAGTTCATCAATGTGAAAACTTATGTCGCATAAGATTTTAGTTGATGTAATCACCCCATCACCTTAATAAATGTATCTCCCTTTATTTTCAAGGTTATGGAAACTTATGGGTAAACTTTCTTGTCTATAATTAGTGTAACAGTACTATTTTAAATTCATTATTATTAGTATACTATTTATAAGTTAATTTTATTTATCATATCACCATTATTAAATTTTATTTTTTATGTTTTCTCTTATAGGGTTCCCTTCTCAACTATAACGACAATTGAGAACTAACATCAGTATTTGTTTGGGGTGAGGGGTAAGAGTGCATTAAATGTGGTGATTGGTGCATAATTATAAATTAATTTATTAAATTATTGTAATTTATATGGAGGTTAAATATATTATAGTTAGAGGCCATCCTATTCTATCTTCTTTTCTCTTCTTCATCAAAATTAACATTTTCTTTCTCTTTAATATTGTCATTGCGCATACAGTAAAGCATGGAAAGCGTAGTGATGGTTAGAGAATATGTAACCTAGCTGATGTTTTGATGATGATTTCCATCTATATATAGGTCTGGTTAAGGGGTAAAATAACTATAACCTCCAATGAACATTATACTTCTTTCATTCCATCTAACATAAATTTTTTTGAATTTAATATATATATTATTTATATTTCATGAATTTGAAAAATATTAATTTATATTAATTTAGTGTTTTTATTTTAGTTAGTATATAATAGTAATAATATATATTTTAGTTTATATGAGCGACGTCATCAATATATCAACACTAGGATGCGCAATATACTATATTCATATAACAATAATAATTTAATTATCCTATGATCAAAAATATACCAATGTTAACCCCCATAACTAGTTAAATTTAAATAATACTAAACTAATAAATATTTTTGATCTTCTATGAAACAAGCCCAATATTCTATTTCTAATGGGGTTAAAAAATTACATCATCCTGACTAGGTGGTAAAAACCTAGCACCTACATTGGGGGTAAAACCAATCATCATGCATCTTCAATCCCACCATTCATTTTTTCTTTATTTTTTCATATTTTGTACATTATTTATTTTAGGTTTGATAGCATATAATGTTTCATCTTGACTAAACAATTCCACCAATAAATAAATCTCGTTGGATCATTCCATTTATTAATTTTATATTTTTACCAATAAAATTTCAATATTTTGAACACTTATTTGACTAAATTAATCAAAAAATATGTCATTAAAAAATTTACTATGTGGTAATGTCAATAATTTTTTCAAATTATTTGTGTGCTTCAATTAGATTTTTCTTATTTTTCTATTTTTAATTGGTATAAGTTTTAAATTTCAATTTTTTGGTGTTACTAAGATTCATCGGCTGAATCAAATACATTGAATAATTAAATCCATCTTCGTAATTCCCCCACATTTCATGATTAAAATTTTTTAGGATTTTAATATTTATAAAATGGAATTTTTTTGTTCAATTCCAGTATTTTCATTGGATTATGATTCATTTATTGTTAAATACATGTGCACTAGTGAAATCTAAATTGACAATCATTCCAAACCCGAGGGGTTTCAAAATTGTCTTGACATTTTATTTACATTTTAATTTTTTTTTTGGAGTCTTGAGATAGATTTTTTTTTCTATAACATGTTTTTTCTGTTTTTCCAATGTATTAAATTTCAATGAATGTGTTAATAATGATTGTGTCCCCAATTTCAAATACCTTTTACAGAAAACTCCCATGTTAGCCCACCATTAAAAACTACCCATATTAATCCCTTACAATCCATAAAATACGTTGTCAGTAAGCCACATTACAATAATTTTATCTATTTATTTGGTTATTTGAACATTACATTCATGGTTGTTATTGAAATCATGTTTGTTGGAGGGACAAGTTGTATTTTATTTTACGGATTGGATTAAATTGTTTAAGAATAATTGATTGTTCTTCTATGATTATTTCTTGCTATATAAATGAAAATTCATGATTGAAAAACATTATGGGTGCCACAAATTTCATTAAAATTATGGGAGGTGAATTCACCACTATTTTTAGATAAATATTTTCTTCTATATTTACAAAGAAATTTTATTCCAATGAAAAATTGTAGATCTAAACACAAGATGAAACAATGTTATAAATTGGGAATAGAGGGATGAAATTTATAAATGATTATTATATTCTATGTGGTTAATTACCATGGAATGAAATAGGTGTGTGTAGATGATTCATTTTTAGATGACTGAGGACCACACCATCCTTGAGTATATCTATTTTCATTAATTTACTCATCTTTAGATAAAAAACATAGTCATAATGCTTCTGATGTTTTTAATTTGAAATTCACCGACCCTCAGCCTCATAGAAATCCATAAATAATACCTCATTATTTTCGCATTATTGACTCTATGAAGTGTAGATAAATAAAGGATATAATGTATACAAATATGAAAAATGATATAGGTAATGAGAAAAACTCCAAAAAGATCTATGATTAATGATATAAAATTTCATATAGGGTGGTAGGTAAAACATTCATAGGGGGATTAACATGACATTGAATGAATTATTATGAATTTTCATGAGTTAAGGGGTTTTGTCCATATAGAATTAATTATAGTTACATATATTAGGTAATTAATCTCTATTGTCATTTATACATGGGGAAGTGTTTGTAGACCCTGATATTAGATAATTTTCCTGGAGGGAAATGGATATGTTTTATAGAGTTATAAAGATAAAATTTTTATATATTTTTCATTATTATTCATTTTTATTAATCCCACCATAGTGTAATTTTGTGGTAAATTGTCACACTTTGGGTTTTTTATTTTATATTGAAATTAATTTTAAAATGAAATAATTTTTTTAACTATTTTTTAATCTGTATTTCAAAAAAGAAATTTTATACGCTAAATGAAATTCGGAAATTATTATTTTTATAATTCCATACATATTTGGAATCATTTTTTATGTTGTGTCAAAATATCAATCGATCATTTAATGTCACAAAACTATATCCCAATTAGGTCCTCAAAACCCATGAAGAAATCATGATAATTTAAATATCAGAACATATTTTATAATGGTCTTGGAAAATTAAGTTGAAATTAAGCATTGATCTAAAATATATATATATAAACATTTTTAATGAAGGTGTTAATGTGTAATTTTATCAGATTCAATTTAATAAATTCCTAAGAAATAAAATATTGCAAGTATAAAGATTCTGCCTTCATAGAATAAATTTTTAGAGTAAAATAACGAGAGATACTTGATCTGGTGTACAGTAAACAATAAATGTTAATTGTCAAATTTGAATAATAAACGAAAAACATTCATAATATACTATTCTGGTATTATTCCACCTAATAGTTCATATATTTGAAAACATATGTCATATATAATTAGGGTTAAAATTTTCACACTCTCTCCATATAAAAACGTATTACTGTTTATTTTTAATGAATTGGAAGCTTAGGGGTATGCTTTGTTAAATATATTTGATACATTTTTATTAAGTTAAATTCATAAATATTAGTATACTAATAATTTAATTTCCCAAAAATTTAAATAATATATTTTTTCATAAAGATGTATGGTTTACTATTTCATAATCAATAAAACTATATATGTATAATTAAAATGTACCCATCGAGTTTAAACTGTTATATGTCCTTTGGATAATATGACTGTTGGACACCATAATAATTTATTAATGTTAATACTATTTTTATAAATAGAAATGATAATGTATAACTTATTCAAAAAGAAAAGTTTATGGCCCCTACTTATATAATCAAGCCAAAAAATGACCATTTCACAATGCTTGTGAAGGAGGTAGTGTCACTGGGATTTGATATGGACCACACCAAAGCCAATCACCAACATGTTAATATTTAATGAAATCGCCTATGGGAGAATATCAAGTTTATAAAAAATCTCAACTCAAGCAATTTTCTTCGAGCCTCTCAAACATTCAATCACAATTTCACACCTTAATATTTGGTATTGTGAATGTGTTATAAGGGGTTATGTGACGAGGTCTAATTAACTAAGTCTAATATAATTAAATAAATATAATTGTTACTTCTGATTATGGTAAAATAACCATCATTTTTTAATTTCAAAAGTCAAAATTAGTCTATGATGAATGTTTAGTATTTTTTAAGAAGATTCATATTGTTGATGAAAATTGAAAAACATGTATTTTTAGGATAATTTTTATAATTTAATTAATTAGTATTGTGAAATTATTTTCGAAAAATGGACATATGCGGTTTTGATCGGTAATAAATTATGAGTTTGATAAGATCAACTATTTTCTAAATAGTAACTTATGAATAGTAATATTAACCTTATGAATAGTAATATGACCAATGGAATAGTAATCTCCCTAAGGAATTATAAGGTAATTTAGGCTTCTTGAATGGTAATGTGACATAACAGTATAAGTAAATAAATATTTTAAAAATTATTAGTTTTGTAATAGTATTTTTTAGTAAATAGTGATTTTAAATTAAAATTATGTTTATCATATTTAGAAAGTTATTTTCATAAAATGGTGTTTATTTTTTATTTTTGAACATTGATATTTAATTTGGGTGAATTAATGATATTTTTATAAGATGTTTTTGTTTTTCAATTAATAGTAAAAATATAGTTTATGAGTTTTCTATGTGTTTTATGTAATAATAATGATGTACTAAGTAACATAAAATTATGGTAAACTCATGTTGATTAAAATATTATATTAGTTGTACCATTTTTCCAAAATCATGGGAAAATACCATGGTGAAGCCCATGGTTTTTCAAATACAATTGACGAGGTTCCCTTAAAAATTAATAAAAAACTTCCTCTCTTTTACTATAAATACCAATGCATTAAATAATTTTATTTTATTCGAAAATAATCCCCTTATAGTATAGGGTACTAATACCAGACATTTACTCCCAAAAATGTGTCCTCAAGCCATCATGGTCTCAATCCAAGTGTTTTATACGCTTTTCCTCAAGGTAAGGTAAATCTCAACTTCAATTTTCCTTTCATGTTGTCTTTATATTATGTGTATTTAAAGTTTAAATATCATGTTCTTCTATCCATTTTTTTCTATATCTATATTTTATTATTATATTTTTATAAATTAGAGACCCTTTTCCCCTTTATAATTAATTTTTTCTAAATCCGTGTTTCATAGCTGTTATGCTGCCATATTTTTGTCTCTAAATTTATCTCTATTAATAGGAAATTCTATTATTATTATTTTAATACAAAAAACTATATATTATAATTGGTTATTCACATGGATTTTGAAATTATATATTATAATTATAATATTAACAAACATGGCCCCACAATTGTTTTCTGTGGGATAAAAATAATAAAAGGTGATTATTTTTATGCACTACTTAAAACGACGTGGTTTTGATATGAAATCCATTTTTTTTATTCCATATGGGTTATCTATGAAAAGTTTGATTATGATCTATGTTTCTCACATTAATATAAAATCATATTAAGGGTGTTCATTAATAGCGCTCCAATGAATTAGATAATGAAATTAATCTCTAGAGATGAAACGGTTTAGGATACCTTAGTGAATATCCAAGATAGTATTTTTGACACCTTGTGGATGGACCATGGTGATATGAATATTAAGGTATAAATTAAATTTTTTATCAATATTTTCAAGTAATGATTCAATTTATTATTATTATTATATTACTTTTCCTCATTCATTTATGATATTCCACATGTTCTTATAAATATCACTCAAGATCACATGTAAACTCGTTCTCCTATTTTTCCCTTTATTGGGCCTTTTGCAAACCCTTTCATTTTATGTATGTCCCCAGCTTTGGAGTTGATGTAATTTCACATAGTATGAAAAAATAAAGAATATTTTTAAATTTGATCAAAATAATTTTATTTATTTTCATTAATTCTGTAAATTTTTTTCAAGACACTAAACATTAAAGATCCTCTATTTGTAAAATGTAATTAAAATTTATTTAATACAAATCCAGGATGCCATAGTTGGTATCAAATGATAGTTTAGTTGTTTTTGGAAATTAATATATGAAATATTTTGGAAGAACCCTACATAAAAGTTTAAATATAGGAAAAATTCATGGTATTTTGGAGAAAAATTATGTAAGAAATTATTGAAAAAATAAATCCCTTTAGAGATACGAACAAATGCATGTGGCTCTAGCACAGATTTATCTAGGGTTAAAACCTGAAAATAACACATTGATATTGACTTGAACAAAAACTGGTGCGTGATAATGGGAATTTTATTACTCCAGGTTTTCTACTCCTAGGGGATATGTTTGGTTATTCACAATCTTTTTATGAATCATTTTGAAGGATGTGTAGAGAAATGTAACTGGTTATTAATAATGATCATTTAATACATAAACGTACATTATAGATAAATGATTAAAAAATGAAATAATTTTCTCACTATTGTTTTTTTATTTTATAAAATGATGTGAAATTAGAGGAACAATTTAAATGGGGACCAAAATAGAACATAAACTGATGGCCCTATAATGGTTGAAAGAATGGAAATATTCATGAGAAAGATGAACCAACAAAGTCATGTTATGTGAAATAACATGAATCAAAAATAGATACTGATTTCACCAAGAATGCAACAAAATTATGTTGATTCATTTATATGTTAAGTAACACTATCCTTTAATGGATCTAATGACCCATTTATTACTGAATAGGGGATCATCTCTAATTAAAATATCATTTTTGACCTTCGTAGTTATGAATAAAAAAATCACCCTGGCATTTTTCTTCTTAGAGTGAGAAGCTGATCAGTGGTGGGTACTGATTTAAAACATGATGCCAAGAGAGAATATTGAAGGTATGGAGTGGGAAGATTTCAGAGTTATCTTCTTCAAAATTTATTTACCTTATTCATTGATAAAGAAAATGGATAAATAATTTATCAAGATGGAGCATAAGGAGAATGAATTTATTATAAGAAACGAGATAAAATTCACAAGGTTGTCACCTTACAATTCTACCTATGTAATGGATACTAATGTAAAGGTTGATAGATTATTTGTTGTACTAAGAACTCATCTATTGAATAATCTAGAAAACTAAGAATATTATAGCTACGATGAGAAAGTGTGGACTGCTATGAAAGTTGAACAGGAGTTCGGTGAGACATAGTGGTCTATAATATCTAATTAAAATAAGATATCAAGGGAGAAAATATTTATGAGGAGAATTAGTCAGGGAAGAAGAGGAAAAAAATTGGAATTCCCACTTTTAAAAAATGATTGATGAAAGATTCAGGGAACTACCTTCATGGGAGAAGGATGTTGTACAAGTGTGGAAGAGATGGCCATATCATGATGAATTGTTATAGTGAGATGAATCCTCAATATACAAACACTAAATACAGTGAGAATATGGTGTAGTATATACCTGATGTCCAATTCAAAATGTGTGGAATGATTGGTGGATATTCCAATCACTATCTAAATCTGGGGGTAGTGGAGGGGAATCACCATCATCCTCATAAAAGATTGATAGATAAAGGTAATCCTTTTTCTATCGTGATAATTGATTTCGAAGCTCTAAATTATGTGGTGGTACGTAATATTGTTTTTTATCAAATATATCAAGTACATTTTTTGATTCTTATTCTACGCAATTCCTTTATTTCCTCAACATTATCAAGTAATTTAGAATCAACCACTAACTTGATAAAATTAGAGTTATCATTCAATACTAATGGTGGGATTATCAAATAATCATCAGTGTTTATAAACTATAGTATTTATATTAGTGGGAACAATATTATCACAAATCAAGTTGTCATTCCCATGATGGAATTCAAAATTATACTAGGGATATATTGGATCTCAATGTATAATACTATAATACAATGTGGAATAAATAAATTCTCATTAGTCTTAGATGAGAAACATATAATTATTTTTTATAAAGATATTTCTTGGACAAAGCATTTTCTAGAAGAACCTCCTATATCTTTCTTTATGGAGTTGATCAGTGAGAATGAAGAAAGAAATTAGAGTATTTGGATATAAAATTTCCCCTTAATACAGAAATACATTGACATATTTCCAAAGAAGTTACAAAGACCTCCCCTAGAAATATAGGCATATTTCTCTATTGAACTCATACTAAAATATCATATAATATCAAAGACAACATATAAAATGAAAAATATATATCTAAATAAATTATATAAATAAATCCAATATCTTTTTGAGAAGGGGTTTACTTGACTGAGTGTGTCTCCTTTGGGATAACTTATTCTCTTTGTGAAGAATATGTACGGATAAATGTGTCTATGAATTGATTCTAGAGACCATAATTGGATCACAGTGTTGAAAAAATACCCTATTCTAGGAATTGATGGATTATTTTACCATATTCTTGGGGATAAATTCTTCTCTATGATTGATCTTCAATCTGGTTAACATCAATTAAGGTGGAAGAAAGAAGATATGTCAAGAATTGAATTCTGATGAAAATATGGGCATTATGAGTTTGTTTATTTGCCCATCTGACTTAGTAATGAATTTGTTATTTTTATCGATTTGATGAATAGAGTCTTTAAGTATAACCTTTATAATTTTTTGGTTGTTTTTATTTATGATTTTCTGACATATTGTGAAACTAGTGAGCATCATGAGGATCATATAATTATTAGTTTACAAACTCTACATGGGGATATTCTTTTTTTAAAGTACAAAAAAGTGAATTTTGGATACAATAAGTTGATTTCCAACGACACTTTATAACGAATGAAGGAATATCAATTGAGACTGTAATGAAAAAGGTTGTAGAGGATTTTCCTCATCCTTTAATTGTAATTGATATTCATAGTCTCCATGGTAAAATAGGATATTATAGAAGATTTTTGAAAATCTTTTCATGTTATTCTAATCAATTAACCATATTAACTAGAAAAGGGGTCAAGTTCATAAGGAAAATGGAGAGTGAGGAATGTTTATGATAGCTGAAGAATAGATTGGATACTACACCTGTGTCCACTATACCCGAAATTGGATAAGTATTATTTATTTTCAGCAATACATCACATAAATGGATTGGGTGAATCATCATGAAGGAGGAAAAAGTCATTTCTTCTGCAACTCTATAGTTTAATCCTTATTAGAAGAACTATCCAACAAATTTTCATTATCTGGATGTGGTTTTTTTTTCTATGATGATATAGAGGCACTATCTTTATGGGGGGAAATGTTATATATACCTAGACCATCAATGTTTTATGTATATTTTCATGGAAAATGAATTAAACATGATATATAAGAGATGATTGTAACATCTTAAACACTATGATTTACCATTACATTATCACCCTAGAAGATAAAACAAGATCAATGATTCAATATGTATGAATGACCATGTTGTTATGGAAATGATTAATATTCAATGATATCCCTTGATCAATGACCATGGAAAACCAAACATGGGGAATGTATGAGAAGGGACATCATCAAAACTATCCCAAATTATTTATCAAAATTCAATACTATAGAAGATCAATAAATCTCAAAAAAGATTCTCTAATACATAAGAAGTTTGAGGTTGTGAAGGATGTGATTTTTACTAATTTAAATATTGATCAATAAGGTATGCCAAAATTTCATACACGGTTTTGGGTTCCATCTATTCCATAAATAAAGATGGAGCTGATGGTTGAACCTCATAGCTCTACATTCTCTATTCATCTTGTAAATATAAAAATGTATACGAAAATTCATGTTCAATATTTTTTGGATGAAATTAAAAGGGAGAATTAAGGCTATACTATAAGGTTCCTAGTATTTCAAAATTTGAAGGAAGAGAGACAACTTATTAATGGGGTATTACAATCACTACATATACTAGTAAGGAAGTGGGAAAATATCACTATAGACATTGTCAATGGTCTCCCGAGAACATCTATAGGAATCAAAAAGATATGGGTTATAGTGGAATATCTCAGAAAGACCTCCCATTTTATCTCTATTTGGGAATTGTTATCTCTTGATCTTCTTTCCAAGACTTATGTGATGGAAGTGGAATGATAACATAGAGTTCCACTTTTAATCATATCTGGTCATGATCCAAGGATCACATTGAAATTATAAAGAAGTATTCAACATGATTTCCGTACAGAATTGAATTTCATTATGGAAAATCATCACCAAACTGATGGATAGTATGAAAGAAAAATTCAGAAACATGAGAAAATTATGATAACACGCTCAGTGGAATTTAATGGTGGATAGAAACAAGATCTCCCATTAGTTGATTTCTCATACAAAAACAGATTTCATAGGTTCATGAAAATGGATCTCTATGAAGCCTTATATGTGATGCGATGTTGAACTCCTACTTTTTGGGAAGAAGCTAGTGATAAAAGGCGTCTTGGGCCTGCTCTTGGGAAAGAGATGACAGAAAAGGTTTATGTGATCCAGCAACACATTAAGGCTACTTAGAGTTTGCAAAAGAGTTATGCCAACAACTATCAAAAGGGGAGGGAGATTCATTTTGGTGATAGGTTCTTCCTTTTAATTTCACCTCGGAAGATATTTATGTTGATTGGGAAGATATGGAAGCATATCCTTTTGTACATTGGTCCCTATGAATTTATAGATTGCATAAGAGTAGTGTATTATCAACTTGTAGTTCCTCCATTTCCAGAACAAGTTCATGATGTATTCCCTATATACATATTGATGAAGTACATACCTAATAATTAAAATTTACCAAATATATAGGTTGTACAACTAGAAGAAAACCTATCTTTTTAGGAGCAGTTGATAGATATCGTGGATCGTAGAGACAAGGTTCTATGAAACAAGACTACCAGACTAGTTAAAGTGTTATGGAGGAACCAAAAATATTATGAAACCACAAGATAACTAGAGGATACTTTGAGGAAAATGTACCCAAACCATTTCACTTCTGATTATAAAAGATTAAATTTGGTGGGAAAAATTTCTTAAGGGGGGAGAATATAACGACCTGAACTATTGAATAAAATCGTCTATACTGAAAATTTATGGTTTAATGTGTCATAAGTAATAAAAAATATATGCATAATTAAATTTTAGCCATTGTGTTTTGACCATTATATGATATTTAGTTAATATTACTGTTGGAAACAATAATAATTTTTACTATTATAATTATTGTTCATAAATTGAAATGATAACCGATAGACAATGTAGAAAGAAGGTTTGATGTCCACTAATAGTGTAATAGTTCCATACAAAGCCCATTTTTTAGAGAGTTGTAAGGATTTAGCATCATTGGGATTTTCTCTAGACCAATCCCAATAAAATATTCAATATGTTAAGATTGAATGAAATTGAATATAGTAGATGTTAAAGTTAATAGAAATCACCACTGAAGAAATTTTGTCCAAGAAACCCAAGATTCTATCACCATTTCAAACCTTACTCTAAATTATTATTCATGTGTTAAAAAGGTATATTTAATGATGCCTTAGTAACATTGTGTAATCCATTTTTATAAATAAAATTGTTATTTATCATTATGGAAAAATAACCATCATTTTTAATTTAAAATGTCAAAATTAATCTTGGATGAATTATTAGTATTTTTAAAAGGGGTTTCATATTATTTATGAATATTAAAAAAATAGTATTTTAAAATAATTTTAATACATTACCTAATTGAGACGATGTAATTATTTTTGAAAAACATACATTGATGGTTGTGATAAGTATGAAATTTAGAGTATGATATGACAAACATAATTTTTGGTTAATAGTAACTTATGAATAATAATATTACCCTTATGAGTATTAATAATACCAATGGAATTGTAACCTCATCTAAGGATGTATAAATTTAATTTAGGCATCCTGAATGGTAATGTGAGATAGTAGTATTTTTAAATAGCTATTTTAGAAATTATTACACAAGTAAGAGAATTTTTTCACGAAAATAGAAAATTTACATAAAAATAAAATTTCACATATTTAGAGAATTATTTTCATAAACTGGAGTTCATTTTTGAAATCATAACATTTATATTAGGTTATTGTGGATTAATGATATTTTTATAAAAAATTTTGTTTTTACGTGACTATTAAATATATAGTTTTTGATTTTTCAGTGAGTATTATGAAATCATAATGATGAAACATTTAATTTAAAATACTTTTCAACTCATGTGGCTTCAAATATTATATGATGTGTCCCATGTGTCCAAACCTGTTTGAAAATACCCTGGTCAAGCAATTTAATTTGAAAATACCACCGATGAGGAGTCCTCAGAAATTAATAAAAAATCCCTTTTTTTACGATCAATAAAAATCCATTAATTAATTTTTGCATTAAAAATATTCCCAATATAATATAATATATTATTACCACATATTGAGTCTTCCCATGGTGTCCTCAATCCCTCATGTTCAAAATCATAGTGTTTTATATGTTACTCTTCGAGGTAAATAAAATGTCAACTTCACTTTTCATTTCATGTTCTCTTTAATTAAGGCATCGTTCAAAATTCCATATCATGTTCTTCTATAAATTTTGTTATATAATAATACTATATTTTTTATATTTTATTAATAGGGTCCCCTCCCCCCCCCCCCTCAGTTTAACATTTTTTAAATCCATGTAGCATACCAGTTATGTGGCCATATTTTCATCTATAAATTTCTCTATTTTTATAATGAAATTATTTTATTATATATTTTGACTACCCAAACCTCTATATTATACATGGGTATACAAATGGATGTCCAAATTATATATTTTAATTATTTTATTTTTATACATTAATCCCACCTTCCTTTTTATTAATATTAAAATGTCAAAAGGAACATGATTTAAAGCCCATTTTAAAACATCATGATTTTGATAAGAACACCATTTTAATATTATCTATGGATATTAATGAATTTTTTTATAATGATATATGAGTATCACAAGAAAATAAATTAATATTAAGGGTGTGACCTAATATCACACAAATTCATTGAGTAAATAATTTTATCTTTTTAGATGATAAGTTTTACGATACCTTGGTGAATAACTTTGGTAAATTTTAAGACACCTTGGTGATATTCTTATGAATGTCACAATTAAATTTTTTGTCCACATTTTAATGAAATTATTCAAGTTGTTATTATTTTTATATACCTATTTATCATTTAGTTATGATATTCCACATGTTCTTATAGATATCACTCATGTTCTCATTTAAACAATTTCTCTTATTTTTCCTTTAATGGTCCTTTTTCTAACCATTTCCTTTAATGTACATCCCCAAGTTATTAATTGTACTAATTATACTTTTTATGAACAAATTAATAATCCAATAAAATTTATTATAATAATGTTATATTTTTTCATGTATTATGTACCATATTTCCAAGACACTGCAGTTTAATGATCCTTTGTTTGTAATATGTAATAAAACTTTATATAATAAAATGATGGGATACCATATATAACATATTATTCATGATATTAATGTCTCTATTTATATATTTTTTATATATCAATCTGACATTTTTCACTTCAAAAACATCGAAAAAATGGAGAACTAGCCCCATCATTTAGTCGAGGTAGGGAGTTATTCTTTTATTGAGGTTTTTGTTATTGTTTTTCAATATCATTATTGAATTTAGAATATTTTAGTAGGTGTTAAATAATTAATAAAGAAGGGATGCCCTATTTATTCCGCCACTTAATTATTCTTCCAATTTATCATTTTCTTAACATCCAAACATAGTGATGTGGTTATAGTAGAGAATGGTATGAGAAGTGATGGTCAGTAGATAGGTATCCTAGATCAGGATTAGAATATATTTTTACTCTAGGAAGATTTATTATTATAGGGAATCACAATTCAATTAATATATTTCAGTTTCAAAAGAATTTATAACTACATTTAATTGAATATTGAAATTCTTTTGAATAATGATATCAACAATTGTTACCTCTCAATAACAATTTCCTCTTTCATTATGTCTAAATTCATAAGATATTTCCATTACATTATATATATAAATATTATATGTTTATTTCATATAAAAAACATACTTAAATTTTTTTAGTTTTATAATATTTATAATGTAAAATTGCTAATATAAAATTCAGTTTCTATAAGAAGATTCCCCAAGAGATCGACCTAATAGTGCACATAGTGATGAATTCTTAGGAAATTTAGAATTTTATTAACCGCGGATCTAATATCTATAAATGGTTTCCTCCAAAGATATTTCATGTTGAATAATACTTGAAGAAATAATATTTTCTAGTTTCTAATCCTGAAACCCCAACCGCCATCAGTTTGGGGTAAAACAGTTCAAACTTCCTAGCAAGGGATAGTAAAAACCACGAAATCGATTGATGGTCTAACCCAACATTTTCACTTTTAATTACCATTTCCCTTTATTATTTTGTATTTTTATCATATTTCTCCCTTTATTTATTTTAGTTTTAAATCAGTATCATATGGGATCATTACTCAAGGATTCCACATGAAAATAACTCAGGTGCTTTCTGCTTTTTTATTTATATATTTTTTTCCAAATGAAATTTATATGTAAACTCTTTTATTATCTAAATGGAAATAGAAAGAGGATAGAAAATACAAAATGTGTGGGTGGATGTCAAATTACTTTCAGGATTTTTTTTCTTATTAAATTTTAATTTTCATGTTTTCTCTGTTGTATGTTTTTATCATTTTTTTCTCTTTTGTTTTAGTGTTTTATGATTCTTATCGAGAATCTATTAATATGGAAAATCAAAACCATCATGGTATTTTTGAAAAATTTATTGAATTGAATGTTTTAGGATTTAAATTATTTATGATTTTATTTTGTTACTTGATATTTGGTCCTTTGATTTGATTATGTTTTTTTGATTTTGATACTCATATGCACTACTGTTTTCCGGCATGAAAATTGTTCTCATCCTCAGTGTTTTATAATCCTTTTTTATATTTTAATTATATATTTTATTTTCATATAGTGTCTTGAGACATGTTTCATTATTTATAAATGTTTATTATTATCTTTCTCAATTCAATCAGAGCTCATGGAATGTGTCAAGTATGAATGAGACACCACTTTGAAAACCCTTATTATATTTAACTCTAATTTGAGACTACTTTTAATTTTGAATGTTATTAAAACATTAGAAACCAAGAACTATCTTTTTAGGAATCCATATTATATTACATTGTTACATTTTCAACATACTCTAGAAATAAAATTCATGTTTGCTGTCACGACCCCCTCCCCACAATGTGTACCCCTCCCGGGATGGCAATGTGAGAAGAGAGATAATGACCCCTGAGTCCCGCCTCTAGTAGGCCCCGGGTTGGCGACTAGCACTGAGGGTATAATAAAGACACAGATGGGAGGAATTACCCTCAAAGAGAACACATGTGGAAGAGAGAGATAGAATAGTCACCAACCAACTCAAACTCAAAACTGAAATATAAAAGAAACCCATGTACATATATGAAATGTCAAGAAAAGGTAATACAACTGAAAAGGGAAAACTATAACTACCCAAAGGAAAGTAAAACATCAGCAACCGCAAGCCCGAATAGCTCCTCCAACCACATGCTAATAGTAACCAGCCATATCTCCAACCTGATTCAAGTGACCTGAAAAAAATGTTTATAGAGACTTGGGGTAAGTATGATAGTATTCTCAGTATGATCCTCCCCGAAGCCTCTCTTGAAAAAGTAAGAAAGAATGCTAAAGCACAGTGAACAACATGTGAAACTAACTCGTCACCTAAACATGTATACTATGTTTCCAACCTCACCATGGATACTCTCATCAAGTAACGCATACAAGAATATATCAAATAAGAAAGAATATCAAGGGTACCCCGCTACTAATTCCCCACTGGTTTTCCACTTTACCCCAACGACATATGTCATGTGCATCTCTCTCCAAAGGCTTGCCCATATAAACTTGGGATAAGCTCCACAATCTACACCTCATGCACCAAAAAGGCTTTCCCGTAGACACCTGGGCAAAGCACCACACCATCCTCACAACCAAAAGTAATTGGGTAGGTTCCGGGAGCCACCACAGCCCTCATAATGTGTATCATACGTCGGGTATTGTACCTCAATCCATTACCGCACATACACCGCGTAAGGATCCTCAAGCCATCACAGCCTCTACATGTTACACCTATAGTAACCCATATGATACTACATCCAAAATATATATGTGGAAATAACCACAAGCCATTACATCCCTCTCACACATATATAGGGAAAACTAACGGCTTTGAAAATGGAACTAGTATCTACCACGAGAAGAGAGCGAGGCCAAAGGGGGTAGTCAGCCATTCTACCTCCCACCAGAATGTTGGAAAAAACACCCCAGCCCAGGGCTCAGAATCCCTGGGGTGTCAGTTTCCCTTACTGAATGGGTAGAGTAGCGTATAGAAACACAAAAACTACAGAATATACTATGTCTCAAAATCACACTATGGTCATAGCTTAGCCTTAGTCTCAACTGCAGCTAACATCTCTCAGACTCCGGGTTGCTATTCCTATAACTATGTATCCTATAAGCACACAACCAGTTAAAGAACTTCATTCGTTTACTTCATTCACCTTTTCAGCAATTCCTCATTATGTTAATTAATTTTTTACACATTAATTAACCATGAACAAAACCACATTAAACATCATGGGCATCACATTCAAAATCAACTGTTCCTTTAATGTTACAACATCACCATTATATTCCAGCATCTCAATCCCCATGGGTTATCGCAATTTAATCAATCTTTCATTACAGTATTACATTCCCATATTCCCAGGCATTCTAGAAAAGAATAATATGCTACTAAACACAAGATGGATCAACACGGTGAGTAGATATACTAATCGTTGAGTCTTTGCCGCCTATAGCAAGAGTGTAGACCCATTATCCCTTGAGAGGTTGAACACGGAAAGCACATGGCATACCCCGCGTGTCTTCATCCCTTTATGAAGGAGGGTAAGTAAGTCCAGCTACCTTGAGCAGAGGGGGAAAGTAAAGCAGATAAAAAACCAACAAACCATCAAACATCCAGCCAACACATCGATCCCATACCATCATCCCTGGTGTCCTCCCCGACACCCATATTAATAAACTGATGCATCTTGCCACTTTAGGTGCCATCCACTGCCACAACAACAAGGCCTACCTGCCTCCACATATCACAACACCCCTCTAAAGTCACATCACAACACAAGCAACAGAAAGGTAAACATCACATCAAATTTGGGATCTTTACCCTTTAACAAGGCATCCAGCCTTCATACATATTGAGCACTCGTGGCTCCAAAGCAAAAGGCATTCGGCCTCACAAGAAAGAGGGTAACTCAGATCCCTATCAGGCATTATCTTTTATCAACAAAATGTTCTTCAATCCCTCCTGAATTAACTCGTTCATGATTGGTAGGTTCCAAATATGGGAAACCTAACCAGAGAGCTATTATAGATATCAACATTTTAATTAAACCATTAACTTGACATGACATTACACAAAAAGCACCATCACAACAACTGGGTTCGTTCACATACCTCTTTATCATTAGACAATTAATTATCAATTAATTCCGGCTTTACATTCTTTATAAATTTTATCATGAACAACATGCTAACAATAAATGAATATGTATCACACTATCTATAAAATCAAGAGGCAAAACGTTATCACGGTGCAAAGAAACACATGTGATCAAACCAATTCATTTAATCCAGCTCAAGTATTTAATTAGGTCAATTTCATTGTGATCCAAAGGGAAAAATCATGCTAACTCTACTGTTTCACATCAACAATAAGAGAATCCACGAATCCCCTACCTCAACGGTCTTGACGAAACCACAACTGTCGAGGAACGCTCAAGGAACCAGGTCAATTCTCCATAAATCCTCCTTAGAACTCCTCTCCTAACACAACCAAGACCAAAACTCGTCATAAACGACATCCACCCACATAGATCTACCCATAACGTGGGTAGATCTAGGAAACAAATTGAAGAGAATGGGTAGATCTAAGTATATCTAAGAAACAATACAAGAATATGGAATAACGACCACAAACCTCAAGAAATCGGCTTCAATATTCCTAGGGAAGCCTTCAGATTACCTCCAATGAACTTGGGATAAGTTTTCCTACCTCCATGGAAAGGTACTCCAGAGTTATGGCTGATTAGGGGCATAAACGAGGTGATTAAAGGCAAAATGAGTTAGATCCAAAATTTTAGGATCTATCTTTAAGAGCTGGCATGGTTAGTCCACATATTTTAACAAACCATGCGCTAACTGTGCGTTTTCTTCTACCTCGACAACCACTCCTCGCACGGTTAGACAAACCGTGTGCTAACCATGCATTATCCACTGCCTCCATGACCAGACTTTCATGGTTTGGACGCACGGTTTAGGCAAACCATGCGCCTCCCATGCGAAGGCCACTACATCCAAGACCAGCCGTGCACGGTTTAGCCACACGGTTTAGGAAAACCATGTGCCTCCCGTCTGAAGGCCATAACCCTTTAGATTTTTTTTAAAAAGTCCACCCAAACTCATACCAAGTCACCTTGACTTCCCAGAACACTTATAGAACCACATTTCCACAAGGGAATGGATCGGAGAGGTCTGGGTCATTACATGAGATACCTCTCAAAATATTCTCATCCTCGAGAATCCAAAACCCACCTAATGAAAAAATGAAACAGGGCCTGAAAAAACCATCCACCAAGATACCTCTCAAAAGAGACCAAGCCGCCAAGAAACAAAGGGATCCATCTCATAAACATGAAGGTTTTATAAACAAACAAGTTACAATGATACAAGGAAAGATTTTAAACATCAAACAACTCTGGGTACTGAGCACACATCTGTGATTCACGTTCCCAGGTACTCTCCTCCATACCACCGTGTCACCACAAGACATGAACTAAGGGGATGAATGCCCACGCAACACCTTATCCTTGTGGTCTTGGATCTCCATAGGTCGCTCCTCAAAGGTGGAATCATCATCAACATTGATCTCTTCCCAATAGATGATGTGGGATTCGTCATGAAGATAACGATGGAGCTGCGATACATAGAAAAAATCATGTATCTGACTCATCTGAGGGGGAAGTGATACTCGGTATGCCACAACTCCTACATGAGCTAACACTTAGAAGGTCCCAACAAAGCGGGGAGAAAGCATACTCCCACGACCAATCCTTCACTACCCATGATGGGGAGTCACCTTCAGAAACACATGATCCCCAACATTAAACTCTAAGGGTCTCATCCTTTGATCCGCATATGATTTCTGACGATCTTGCACTGCCTTCATCCTTTCACGGATCACCTGGACCATATCTATTGTATTATGCACTAGTTCTGGTCCGAGAATTGCTGACTCTTTGACCCCAGTCCTGCACAACGGAGAACGGAAAGGCCATCCATACAAGGCTTCAAATGGCGCCATACCAATGGTGGAGTGTAAACTATTATTGTAAGAGAACTTCATCAAGGGTAAGTGCCTCATACATGAACCTCCAAAATCAAGAACACAAGAGCGCAACATTTCTTCAAGATTATAGATAGTTCGCTCTGTCTGGCCATCCATTTGAGGATGAAAAGTAGTGCAATGGAATAGCTGAGAACCGAAAGCATGTTGGAGACCTCTCCACATCCTTTTGGTAAAATGGGGATCCCGATCAAAAATTATCATCCTTGGAACTCCATGATGTCTCCCCACCTCCTCCAGGCACTTCCTCGACAAAACTTCCACTGATCTCGACTCCTTGATCACTATGAAGTGGACCGATTTTGTAAAACGATCCACTAACACCTAAATAGCGTCATGTCCTCCCGGAGCTCGAGGTAAACCTATAACGAAGTCCATTGAGATGTCCTCCCACATCCACTGAGGAATCTCCAATGGCTGGAGAAGACCACAAGGAACACGGTGTTCGGCCTTCACCCTCTGGCAGACTAAACATCGAGACACAAACTCTGCAACCACAGGCTTCATCCTAGGCCACCAAAACTGACTCTTCAAAGAGCGGTACATCCTCGTCACGCCAGGATGCACTGTTAAGTTATAACTACGGAACTCTCAGAGAACCGTCTCACTCATTGACAAGGGAACAAAAAGCCTTCCATGATACAACACTTGGTTTTGTTCATCATCTGACCAACCATTAGTGGCCTCACCATAAACAACTTGGTCTCTCCAGACCCCCACTTCAAGATCCCCCAGTTGGGACTCTTCCACCAACTGCACTAGGGATGACTGCGCCGTCATCTAAAAAAGACAACATCTAACTCCGAATTCTCCCATATCAAGATGGAAAGATGACAGTTCTTCCATTACTCTCCAAGAATCACTGGATTCGCACAAAGAATCACTACGTGACTTTTGGCTCAGTGCATCAGCTACAACTTTCCCTTTCCCAGGTGTATATGATATTTCGAAGTCGTATTCTCGTAAGAACTCAATCCACTGACGTTGTCGCATGTTTATGTCCCGCTGGGAGAAAACATACCTCAAACACTTATGATCGGTGAAGTCCACAAAGCGCTCACTAATGAGGTAATGTCTCCACAACTTCAGATCAAACACCACGGCCTCCAACTCAAGATCATGGGTGGAATAGTTGCGTTCATGGGGACGCAACTGCCGAGAACCATAAGAAACAATTGACCTCTGCTTCATAAGAATGTAGCCTTACCCAGATGTGAAGCATCGCATAAGACATGAAACTGAACTCCCTCATCTTGAAGACATATAACTGGAGTACTTAATAGCTTCTCTTTTAAATAATCGAAAGCCTCCTAACACTGATCAATCCATACGAAGGCCTGATCCTTCCTCATCAATGTAGTTAGAGGAGTTGCAACCTGTGAGAAATTTTCCACGAACCTCCTGTAGTATCCTGCGATACCAAGGAAGCTTCACACCTCTGACACTGTCTTGGGGGCTGCCCAAGACACAACTGCTTCTATCGTTGATGGATCCACAGTGACTCCCTATTGGGAGACAACATGTCCCCAGAAACGGACTTCTCAAGCCCAAAACTCACACTTCGACAACTTTCCGAATAGGTGATGTTGGCGAAGAACTCCCATAACATCCCGTAGAAGCTCTGCATGCTCCTCTTCAGATGTGGAGTACACAAGGATGTTGTCAATGAAAACCACCACAAACATGTCCAGGAACAAATGGAACAAAACATTCATCAAAACCATGAACATAGCTAGAGCATTGATCACACCAAATGGCATCACAACACACTCGTAATGCCCATGACGACAAATGATTGGAGTCTTCAGTATATTTTTATCTTTCACATGCATCTGATGATATCTTGAGTCCAAGTCAATCTTTGAGAAGCAACTTTCACCCTTCAGTTGATCGAATAGATCATCAATCCACTGAAGAGGATATCGTTTCTTTATTGTCACTTTGTTTAAGGGATGATAATCAATACACACTCGCAAACTTCCATCGGCCTTCTTCACGAACAAAACAGGTGCACCCCCTGGGGACACACTTGGCCGAAGAAAACTGCACTGCAACAGACCATCAATCTATATACATAGCTCTCGTAACTCAGACGGGGCCATCCTATACGGGGACATAGAGATAGGAGACTCTCCTGGTTGTAGCTCGATCCCAAACTCGATCTCTCAACGAGGGGGTAATGCTACAAACTCTTCTAGAAAGACATCGGGGTTCTCCTCTACGACCCTAGGAAACGCCAAATACTGAACCACTGAAGAACTCAGCATCATCTCAGCCATGATGGATGATAAGGATAGAATGTGCCTCTGACCCATCTGAGGCTCTCGCTCACCAACAAACACCACTTGTTCTCCATCTACACTAAAAAAAACAGACCATCTTCCTGTAGCAATCAACGATACCCTGCACCGAATACAACCAATTCATGATGAGGATGAAATCATATGGTTGTATTCGTAAACATAGGAAATCTCCCCAAGAGTGGTGTACCCCCAACACTAGCTCAAAGTCTCTACATACATCAAACAAGTTATCTCGAGCTCCAACTGGGGTAGTCAACACCAAGGGCACTGGAAGCCTCTCTACCTCAAGTACCAAAGCATGGACAAGGGTAGGTTATATGAAGGAGTGAGTCACTCATGATTCAAACAAGGCATACACCATTGTAGAAAACAAGAATAGGGTACCTCGAACGATGTCCAAATCGTCTGGCGCTGGAAAATCTAGAGAATTTAGCTGACCACGGCCTCCTCCACGACCTCTCTAAGGATGGGGAGCGTCATGGGGTTGTCATATGCCTACCCCATCTACCCTCTGCTGATCGAAGACTGCCACAATTTACTGGTGTTTCCTCAGCTGGAACTACCTCAACGGAGGAACCTATAGTGCAAAACCTGGTGCACGATGACCACTCTGAATGGTTGGGAACTCCCGCTGCTGATGGCCACGACCACCACAAGAAAAACAATCACCTTATCCCTTGACATCGGCCTGAGAGTTTCTGCCTCCATAGAAATGAGATGTGAAGGGATGGGACCTACCCCCGGCTGAATGGAAACTCTTCTTCCTTGAAAACTGAGAACCCTAGACCACAGCCTTGCCTTGTGAGGAATCATATTTATTTCACTCTCATGAAAATCCGGTCCTAGACAAAGTTCTCTAAAAAACCTCTTCCCTTGCCAACACCATGAGATATGTCATCATCATAAATGGGGTGACCTGGCCCTGGTCCTCTGGACGCAAATCCTCCTCGAAATGCCTTGCCTTGTCCTCCTCATCTGGTAACAGATCCGAAGAATATCACAAACGGTTCTAGAAACGGATTCCAAACTCTCGAACAATGGATTTCTCCTGTTGAATGGTAAGAAGATCCGGGCGACTGGACGCCTTTGCAGTCGAAGAAAGGAACTCAACTCTGATCTTTTCTCAAAACTCCTCACATGAGATCGCTGACTCCTCACTATCCCTGAGGAACAAGAGCCCCCACTGCCTCGCTTCTCCACGCAACATCGTCACCACCAAGGACACACAGTGCTCCTTCCGAGCATGAATCGAACAGAAGCTGATCTCGAACTCCTCCAACTAGTCTTCAGTGACTGTATCTGAAATGGAGTCTACGTACTTCTATAGACTCTGGCACTGAAACTCTCAGAGTGTCTTCCTCCAAGTGTCGTCGTCGTCAACCTCTACCCTGCGGTGACCTGCTGTTACAGCCTACTGGACATCTTCTACCCAAACCTAACAAGGACGTCGACCTGGAGCCATACCTTCAAAATAACAAACACTTGGAGCTCCTAGGCCTGGAATAAGGGAGACTCAAAATTAATTAATTAATTGTTTTATTTTTATTCATTTTAGGTTAACCTATACCAAGGTATACCCATTCAAACACAGGCACAAAGAAGAATGACGCATGATCCTTTCCTAGGTCTCTACCCTACAATTAGTATCACCTTGTTTAGTAGACATCGTAATCTTAAAGGTCCGTGAAATAGAACATAGGGGGCCCTAAATGCCTATGTTTCCATCGGCCTCCATTGGTTACCCCACTTGCTAAACATGAATGACACTGTTTCCCTACCAACCCATGCAACCTCACATGTTCCTAACTCCAACCTCCATCCTATCCCTCAAACAGAACTCTGATACCACTCTGTCATGAACCCCTCCCCACAAAGTGTACCCCTCCCGGGCTGGCAATGTGAGAAGATAGATAATGACCCCCGAGTCCCGCCTCCAAAAGGCCCCGGGTTGGTGACTAGTACCGAGGGTATAATAAACACACAGATGGGATGCATTACCCTCTAGGAGAAAACATGCGGAAGAGAGATATATTATACACACCAACCAAATCCAACTCAAAAATGGAATATAAAATAATCCCAATTACATATATGAAATGTCATGAAAAATTACTAAAACTGAAAAGGGAAAACTATAAGTACCCAAAGGAATGTAAAACAGCAGCAACCGCAAGCCCGAACAGATCCTCCAACCACAAGCTAGTAGTAACCAACCTGATCTCTAACCTTCTCCATGTGACCTAGAAAAAAATTATTATATAGATGTGGGGTGAGTATAACAGTATACTCAGTAGGATCCTCCCCGAAGCCTCTCGTGCAAAAGTAAGAAAGCATACTAAAGCACAATTTACACCAAGTGAAACTAACTTATCACCTAAACCGGTATACTAAGATCCCAACCTCACCATGGCTACTCTCACCAAGTAACGCATACAAGAATATATCATATAAGAAAGAATATCAAAGGTACCCCGCTACTACTTCCACACTAGTTTGCCACTTTTCCCCAACGACATACGTCATGTGCATCTCTCTCCAAAGGCTTTCCAGTATACACTTGGGCTGAGCTCCACAATCTACACCTCGTTCACCACAAAGGCGTGCCCGCAGACACCTGGGAGACGCACCACACCATCCTCACAACCCGAAGTAATTGGGTAAGTTCCGGGAGCCACCACAGCCCGCATAACGTGTATCATACCTCGGGTATTGTACCTCAATCCATTACAGCCCATGCACCGCGTAAGGATCCTCAATACATCACAACCTATACACGTTACACCTATAGTAACCCATAGGATACTACATCCAGAATATATGTGTGGGAAAAACCACAAGCCATTAAATCCCTCTCACACATATATGGGGAAAACTAACTATTGTGCCAATGGAACTACTATCTACCAAGAGAAGAGAGAGGGGCCAAAGGGGTAGTCATCCATTCACCCTCCCACCGGAATTTTGGGGAAAACACACACCCCCCAGGGCTTAGAATCCCTGGGTTGTCAGTTGCCCTTACTTACTGGGTGGAGTATCATATAGAAACACAAAAATTATAGAATATACTGTGTCTCACAGCCACACTATGGGCATAACCTATTCTTAGTCTCAACTAATGCTAACGTCTCTCGGAATCCATGATGTTATTCCTAAGACTAGGTATCCTATTAGCACACAACCACTTAAAGAACTTCATTAGGTTACATCATTCCCTTTTTCATCAATTCCACTTTACGTTAATTAATTCTTTTCACATTAATTAACCGTGAACAAAACCACATTAAACATCATGGGCATCACATTCAAAATCAACTGTACCTTTAAAGTTACAAGATCAAAATTAAATTCGAGAATCTCCATCCTCATGGGTTATCACCATTTAATCAATCGTTCATTACAGAATTACTTTCCCATATTCCCAGGCATTCTAGAAAAGCATCCTATACTACTAAACACAAGGGGCTCAACATGGTGAGTATATATACTACTAGTCGAGTATTTTCCACCTACAGCAAGAGCGTAGACCCATTCTCCCTTGGGAGGCTAAACACGGAAAGCACGTGGCATACCCCGCGTGTCATTGCCCCTTTCGGAAGGAGGGTAAGAAAGAACAGCTACCTTGAGGTGTGGGGGAAAGTAAAGTAGACAAAAAACCATCAAACCATCAATCCTCTAGCCAACCCATCCATCCCATACCATCATCCTTGGTGTCCTCCCCAACACCCATATGCACATACAGATGCATCATGCCACTCTAGGTGCCATACACTGCCACAACCACAAGGCCTCTCTGCCTCCACATATCACAACACCCGTCTAGGGTCACATCACAACACATAAAATGGAAACGTAAACATCACATCAAATTAGGGCTCTTTACCCTTTAACAAGGCGTCTAGCCTTCAAACATAATGAGCACTCATGGCTCCATAGCACAAGGCATTCGGCCTCACAAGAAAGAGGGTAACTTAGAACCCTATCTAGAATTATCTTTTATAAACAAAAAATTTTCAGTCCCTCTTGAATGAACTAGTTCATGATTTGTATTTTCCAACTACGGGCAACCTAACCAGGAAGTTATTATAGCTATCACAATTTTAATGAAACCATTAAATTGACATGCCATTACAAAACAAGAACCAACACAACATCCAGGATCGTTCACATGCCTCTTTATCTTTAGCCAATTATTTATCAATTAATTCTAGCTTTAATTTCTTTATCAATTACATCAAGAACGACATGCTAACAAGAAATTCATAGGTATCAAACTATCTGGAAAATCAAGAGGCAAACTGTTATTACAGTACAAAGCTACACATGCGATCAAACCAATTCTTTTAATCTGGTTCAAGTATTTAATTAGGTCAATTTCATTATGATCCAATGGTCTAAATCATGCTAACTCTACTATTTCACATCAAAAATAAGAGAAGCCATGAATCCCCTACCTCAATAGTCTTGATGAAACCACAACGGTCGAAGAACGCTCAAGGAACTGGGTTAATTCTCCACGAATCCTCCTTAGATCTCCTCTCCTTACACAACCAAGACCAAAACTCATCATAAACGACATCCAAACAGTTAGATCTACCCATAACGGGTGTATATCTAGGAAAAAAAGAGAAGAGAAGGGGTAGATCTATGTAGATCTAAGAAACCATGCAAGAACAAGGAAGAACGACCACCAACCTCAAGAAACAGGCTTCGATCCGCTAAGGGAAGCCTTTGGATTGCCTCCAAAACGCTTGGGAGAAGTTCTCCTACCTCCTAGGAAAAGTAATCCCGAGTTATGGCCACTTAGGGTTTAAAAGAGGTGATTAAAGGAAAAACGAGTTAGATCCACAATTTTAGGATCTAACTTTAAGAGCTCGCACGGTTAGTCCGCACGGTTTAACAAACCATGCGCTAACCCTGCGTTAGCTTCTGCCTCGACAACCACTCCTCACACGGTTAGTCCGCATGGTTAGACAAACTGTGTGCTAACCATGCGTTAGCCACTGCCTCCAAGAACATCCTTGCATGGTTTGGCTGCACAGTTTAGAAAAACAGTGCGCCTCCCATTCGAAGGCCACTGCCTCCATGACCAGCCTTGCATGGTTTGGCAGCACGGTTTAGGAAAACCATGCACCTCTCGTGCGATGGCCATAACCCTTTATATTTTCCTTAATAATTCCACCCAAACACACACCAAGTCACCTTGACTTCTAGGAACACATCTAGAACCACTTGTTCACAAGGGAATGAACTGGAGATGTCTAGGCCTTTACAATTGTTTTTTAACTCAAGTTTGGTTGGGGATGATCTACATTTTGCATTTTCAAGGAATTTTTTTAGATGAATTGAAATAGTTTTAATGTTTATTATATATATAGTTGATTAAAATTATTGATAAAATGATGGATGGGTTTCCAAAATATCATTAAAATGTTGGATTTGGAGTTTAATAATAATTTAATATCCAAATATACATATATTTTTCAACATAAAATTGATTTTGAATTTTAATTACATATCTAAATTCAAGAAGACAATATGATAGAAATTGGAAAAGAGGGATGAAATTTACCATTTATTTATAAATTCAAAATGTGATATTCCTAAGGAATGAAATATTTTTTTGAGGAGACTCATTTTTTAGCTGATTGTGGATCACACCCTCCATAATAAAAACTATTTTCAGGTATTTAAATCACTTTAGATCACTTCCCATCTAACTCTACCTCTGATGTTTTACATTTTAAATATACCATTCGTTATATGTAGAATATCCCAAGAAAAATCCCTCATCATTGGGTCATTTTTTTACTCTATGAAGTGTATATAATTGGAGGATAACAAGCTTATGGTGATCACAAATGTTCTTAAAATTTAGAAAAACTCTATACAAAAAAACCTTGAGTGAAGAGAGAATTATTTTTCTGAGGAGGTAGGTATGGCAAACACTATAGTATTAATATGATATTTAATGTATTTTTATGTTTTTGGAGTATTTAAGGATTTTTATCCTTATTGGAGGTAGGATATTTCATTATACGTGATATCTCAACTGTGTTTAAATATATACATTGGGATGATTGTATAGACCTTAGTATTATATGATTACCCAAGAGTGAAACCATAATGTGTGGGGTAGTGATGAAGTATACATTTTCACATTTTTAAAAATATAATAAAATGTTATTCATACCACCATAACTTTATTTTATGTTAAATTTCCAAATTTTTTGGTTTTAATAGTATTTTGATATTATTTTCAAAAAATTAAATAATGTAATATTTAAACTATTTTATTTTTATTATATATTTCAGCCATAAGGTATGATACACTGAATGATGTTGTGAAATAGGTTTTTAGGATTATACATATTTTGGGAATCATTTTATTCTTTTCGACCCAAATCTCAATCCTTCATTTAGAGGTCCAAACTAGCTCATAATCAGGGGATCCAAAATGGTGCATATATATATAATTTTTAAAATGGTTGCATATCTCCAAAAGTGACAAAAAAATGAAGATGAAAATATAAATTGATTGGGGGATGATATTAATTATAATTATATATAAATTATTACATGCCTTATTGAAACTCTTTCAATTACATAAATGAATGGGAAATTAAATATGCGTAATATGAAGAGTATGATGGGCCAGATTAAATTTCCAATGTAAAAAAACAATTAATAATACATATTTGGGCAAATATACCTTAAATATTTAGGGTTCATGCATATAAAATAATGAAATAAATTACCAGTAGATATCATTTCCTAAGTCTACCATTTATTTTTACATGGAAGTGAAATATTATATTGAACAAAATTTCAGTCTAAATTTTCATCATGTATCCATTTAAAAAAAATATCTCACCTTATTTATATGTGGTTGGGCAATTGGGGGTAAATTTTTTGATAATTCCCATTATATTTGTAGTATTTTACATTCTATAATTTTATTGTACATATAATAAAATTATTATTATTCATAGCACCATTCATCAATTTTTAATTTTATGACTTTCTCCCATGGTGTTACATTCTCAACTACACAAAAAATTGAGAACTAACATTGAATTTTTATTAATGGAGGGAATGGTTCTTTTATTTATTGTTTTTGTGGTAATTTTTCAATTTGTTTATTCAATACATGATTTTATAGTGACGTTAAAATTGATATAGTGACTTTTTCTTTGTTTTTTCTTCCATTTAATTGTTCTTATCATTTATCATTTTCCTTCCTTTCAATATAGGTGTTGTGCATATGGTAGAGCATGGTCAGAGTAATGATGGTCAACAAAGATGTCTCATTTATAATGTTCACAAGAGTATTTACTCGTATTAAAATGTATCAATATGGGGTAATCTCATATAAAATTAGAGGGTGTACTATCACAGTTCTTGATTACTACATTGAATTGATTATTGATATTCTTTTGAATAACAATATCAACCACTGTAACCTACCAAGAATATTTTCCATCATTAGTTTTATCTGACTTCATTCTATATCTCATTAAATTTGTATATATATATATATATATATTATATTTACATTTCATTCATATAACCCCCCCCCCAATTATTTTAGTTTATTAGTTTATAATAGTTATACTCTAATATTTACAAAAATAAATTTTATTTATCTAAGTGGACTCCTCGAGAGAATGACCCAAGGGTGAACAACATGATTCATTATTTGGATAATAGTAATTTAATTGACCAGAGATACATGACATATACCTAGGTTCCACCTCTTCTAGTTCAAGTTGAATAATAATAGAATAAATAATATTTTATAGTTTCTAATCATGAAACCCCATCCACATTTTAAATGGAATTAAAAATCTAAAACCTACTTACAAAGGAAAAAACTTATCACCCATATTGGGATCAGTCTAATAATTATGCCATTCCCCCCCCCCCAATCTATTTATTTTTAGTTATTTTATCCTATTTTTTCCTTTATTAAATGTATTTTTAATGTAGTATCATCTGGGGGAATTCCACCACTCTGATATATAAATATAATTCAGGTTGTGTAGTTACTTTTAATTATTTATTTTTTGTTTCAAAATTAAATGTATACATGAAAATAATTATATTATATAATTTGTACCAAAAAATTCGTTGTTAATAAAAAATTTGTGTGGGGGATTTCAATATATTTTTAGGGTTTTTGAGCTCAATTTTTTTTGTGCAATATTAATCTATTTTTTTCAATTTTTTATCATATTTAGAGAGTTTTTTGGATTCCTCAAAAAAATCGAATACTATAAACAATAAAACCCATCTTGGTAATTTTGGATTATTTCATTATATTAATGTTTTTTTATTTTATTATATCTAAAGTGGATTTGTTTACTGATTTATTATCATTATTTATGATGTTTTATTGATTGTAATACTCATGTGAACTAGTGCTATCCAAATTGAAAATCTTGTCCAAACCAAGATGTTTGTAATAAATTTTCAATTTTCCATTGCATTTATCATATTATTGAGAGTATTGACACATGTTTATTAAAACATAAATTAATACTTATCAATTTATTAAATCATTAATAGTTATTGAATTTGTGAAGTATGATTGAGGCAGAACATTGAAATACTTTTTGAAATTTTACATTAATTTTGGAATACCATTACAAATGACCTATATAGTCCTTTATATTCCATGAAATACACTATTATGTAGAAATGTTACAATCCATTAATCCATTTCCTAACAAATCATGAATATAAATGCATGAATATTATTTAACACAATTAATGGGAGAGGGAGAATATGTGTTATATTTAGTTTACATGATGAATTTTTTTGATTTGAATTAAAATATTTTAATTGTTTATTGCTTCTTTGGTGAAAGAAAATTCATGATGGAATTACAGATGTGTGGTCCAGATATCATTACAACGTTGGGTGGGGGTTTTATAACACTATAATCATTTAAAAATAAATTTAATATAGAATTTTTTTCATCCAACATCGAGTCTCTTCGATAAAACAATTTTTTATTATAACCTATCTGATAGATATAATGTTTTCACCTATTTTGTTTGAATTTTGAAAATTGTACATACACGGTTGTGATTGGAAAGATATTTAGGGTACGATAGGATCAAAATACATTTTTAGTGAATAGTAACATTACCTTAGGAATAATAATATTACAATTATGAATAGTAAATCACCATTATGAATATTAACTACACCCATTAAAGTATAAATAAAATTTAGGGACCTTATAAATTAAACACTAATATAGTTATATCAGGATATATATTAGTGAGTATTTTAAAATTATTAATTAATTGTTGGTTTTTTTAATATTAAATTCTTAATTATATTTTTATAATTAATAAATTTATTTAAAAAAAATTATTTTCCTTAAATGTATTAATAAATAAAGAATTTATTGTCCTAGAATTTTAGGGCAATCTAATATGACCATTGTTAATTTTTTAGGCTTTTATAACATTAGCTTTATCATTAAAAAATTATTTTTCTTGTATTTTATGATTTTATTTAAAAATAAAATTTCTCATATTTAGAAAATTAATTTTATAATATTGAGTTTATTTTTCAATTCTACACATAGAAAATGGTTTGGGTGAATTTTTGGGATTTTTCTGAAACACTTCAATATTTGGTGAATAGTAAAATATGGTAATTTACAATATTAATACATTATTAGCTAACAACACTATTTGTTGAGTCATAGATAATGTAATAACTCTTGGTTCAAAATAACATGAATTTATTACTATATTTAGTCACTTGAATCAACTCTTTTTGTTTTCTTGAGAAAGATAATAAAATAATGAATAAAATATTGAGAAATTACCCCACTCCTCCAATATAAAAATCACCATCACCGCCTCTTATCCTCCAACCATAAAAGATTTTATCCTTTTAAATTTATACCAAATCATATTCCCAAGATCCTCCCCCATGTCCATATGTTCTTGGTCTCATCTGAAGAATAAAATCAATAATCATAAGGAGATTCTCAAGGACGAGTATTCAAGAGGTAAAATCTACTTCCTTTTCCTCTTAATTTTCATTTCAAGTCCTTTCTCTTATTATTCTATCCTTACCTCATATGTCCAAATGAAAATGATATATCTAGTATAATTTATATATTATAATTATATCATGTTAATGTAATATCCATCCTAACTCTCTTTACTCTATCTCTTTTATTTTAAAAATTAAATCGTTGTCTAGGAGGTGTCGATTTACAACCTTCGTGGGCGAAGAGCTTTCGTTCATCAATTTTTCCTTCATAGATGGTCGCAAACCAATTTTTTTGGTTAAAACATATTTTAAAATATTTATTATGTATTATTTAATATTTTTTAATCAGTATATATACATAATACTAATTCATACGACAAAATTAGTTCGTGGTGATCGAAATACCATGGTAATAATCTTAATGATTTTCACTAAATGTCATCTCTAATGATTCATCGTCATACCATATAACCATATTATGTGTATATATATGTATATATCCATTTAAAATATTTGATGCTCAAAAATAGAATTTAATTCCAAATATGGATAATTATACCCATTTACATGAACTTTATTACTTTTAAACAAGTGAACTGATCATTAAAACAAAAAAACATATGGTCCCAAAAAATGAAATTAAAATCTATAAATCATCATTAAAACCATTGGGGAACATAATAAAACCATAAAAAATCAAATATATTTAGAAAGGGATCTGATTTACTTAATTTATTGATTTAATTTGATTATACATGATGTTATGGTAATGGGTAGAAGTCATTCAGACATAATGTAAGGGTTTTATTCCCGAAGCTCCATTTTCAATTAAGGTTGTTCCTTTATCTAATATTAACCAATAAAATTCTACATTTATTATCTATAATTATTATAAATTTTGATTATATGTACCAAACTCATTTATTTTTTATCATTTCATCTTTTTGTTGTGTGGAAAATACTTGTTTTAAAGGGATCCCCATCTCTATTCTTGACAAAAAGCAACTGTTGATAAGGGGAACTTCCAAATTTATTACCTATTTTCAAGTGCACCTTATAATATGTTTCAATCCAAAACTAATTTTATAAAATCACTTACTTTATCATGGAAAAGCTATATTAGTTAATTTCTGATTTTTTTATATGAATTTTCCAAAATAGCCCTTCTTTTAAACGTAATAGAGTATTACTCTCATTAATTCATCGAGGATTTTATTAGAGAATTTTCATCTATATAAGCACCCCTATTTAATAAAATGTTTTATTAAAATAATACATTTATGATTATAAAAAAAATATTTTATTAATTGGCATATAGTCAATTTGGCTATAGATATTCTATCATGATACCATTCACTGCTCTACTCAGAATGGTTAGTTATTTGGTTTAAAGGTTCGGGAATGTTATTTCATGTGTTCATATTGTTTATGTTTACCAAAATTCATATGTTCAGTTCATTAGACATATTAATTAATGGTTTAGTCTAAATATATCCCCTACATACATCAGTAGGTCTCATGATACAAAACTAAAATTGGGTTTTGGCTAAGGCCTTCACCTAGTACTTTCATATTTCTTGGAGGAGGCCATGAAAGTATGATTCGGATGTCCTGTATTATGAATTAATTAATTGTTATATGAGAAATTTAAAACCAATGAGATTATTTGTCTTCAATAAAATAATTTTTTTGTTTCATTCTATTATTATCATTTATATTTTTTTATTTAATCATGTATAATTCCTTTTATATTATGCTCAATTGTACTTTTAAAGGTGTGTGTTTATAGTTGTCTGCCTTGAATATTTTATATTTCTGTGATTATATTATTATTTACTACATACTCTTACTGAGTATCCAATCTCACCAATTTATTTTGTTTTATTTTACATATATTGCGAAGATTTATATTATTAAATAATTACAAGGATAATATCGGAGTCAAAGATGAACCCAATGGAATTTATGTAGTGTTCAAACATTCAATATGTAATGTAAAATTATGTTTGTATCTTCTGTTTCAACTACTAAATCATTCATTCCTTTAGGATGAAACATATTTCTAAACATGAAAATGCATTAATATAAAGCGTTGAATCTGGGAAATTATGGTTGGGGTCCTTAAGGTTGGTGTCAGAGAATGTTTAGAAGATAACATGGAAAATAGATTTTGAAAACATAGATTGGGGAACAAAATCCTAAAACAGGCCTTGTGGACAAACATACACAAACATATTAGAATTTTTCTAAAGTTTAGATTATGTGGATCATCCCAGAAAATACATTAAGGTCTAGATACTATAGATGTATGTTTTTTAAGAATAGATATACCTAGGAGTAACAAATCCGACAAGGTGGTCTGGTCCTCACTCTAGGTAACCTGCTACATGAAAATGGGCCTTACTAAGAACCTAGTTTGACACTCCTAAGGGGATATTAGTCAGTTAATTTACATTTTCTCAACAAACAATTTTGAAATATTTCAATTTAAATATATAATCAATGAAACCATGCATATTATTATGATATTAGACATGTAAGGGATTTAAATTTATGTTAAATAATTTACGAGTTAGATATTATACATTATGATTAATAACCTAATTTATTTTATACCAACATATAGAAATGGATGAAAGGGTAATGAATGTAACTTAATTAACATGTGAATCCCATAGAGGAATTTCCATCCTATGAGAGATAATAATGTCGGTTCTGAAGCTGTGAATGCTACTGGGAAAATTATAACTCTACTGGGATAGCTGGCCCAGGTTATAACAAATAAACATTATCATATGAAGCATATTAAGTCAAAATATTGAGGGGAAATGTTATACCACCTTATATGAAAAAAAACCTCAGTCATTAAATTAGACTATAAACACATTTTGTAGTTGAACAGTGGTTATGTTCCCAAGAGAAGATATTTCTCACTTTTTGAAGTAACAAAAGAGAGAAGGTGTTCATGGTAGTTTATCATCTATTAGGTGATGCAAATAAATAATGGTCACTAATTCAAAACCCAAATGTGAAGGATGTGATTTAAAATATTTAATGGAGGGATTTTATGAAACATTAACTTTAAAAATATTTTCCAGGTAGACAAAGAATGAATATGGAATTGAAATTCTTAAATTTGAGGAATATGGACGGTGATAATGATTTCATGTATGAAGAAAACATTAGCATGCTAACAGGGCATTTCCAAAACTACAAACATAATTCAAGGAGAAATATTGATTGATTCTTTGACATCTTAAAATCATTCCCCTAAAGGTCACAATTCCCTTGAATGTTATCATTATTTCATGATATAATATCATGTCTAATAATTATTGAGAAATAATTTTATAATTATTATGAATTTAAGGTAATGTAATATAAGAATAGGGTGTACAAGTAATGAAATGATAAAGGGAATAATAAAAAGGGTGTCTTCTAATATTTGATACTTTTGTAAAAAACACCATATAGCCTAATTAAAAAGAAATGGAGTCTGTTACAAATGTGGAGAAATAGTCCACCAGTCTAATGATTGTAAGGGAAATATAGAAGAGGTCAATGATAAATGTTATAATTGTAAAGAGACATGAAATTATTCCAATGATTTTCCTAAGAATCAAGGAAACATTCCCCAGTGATGGGCTTGGGATAAAGGACAAGCTTATTAGATAAAAACTGTTGATGTTGAAGTTCCTAATGATGTGGTGGTAGGTAAATTAATCATTTCCTAAAATGTATATGATGCTTTATTGGATTCTGTGGAAATTTATTTTTTATATCATCCTAATCTTCCAAAATAAATGAAATTTCATATTTGATATAATAAAAAAAAAATAGTGAAAAATAATAAGGGAAGTAACATTGAAATAATTATTTGTTGGTCTGACCCCCTAATGACACATAAAAATGCATTAGTTTTTGACTTTTTCATTATACCCATGATAGAATTTTATATAATTCTTGGTTTGAATTAGATGTCATGTTATGATACCAAAATCTATTGAAAGAAGAAGGATGATGAAATTTATGAGAATGATTTAAAATCACACATCATTAAGGAATAAACCTCATCATTTTAATATTATCTATATCCACCCTCAATTATTCTATTGAATGATTTTATTAGTAAAGATGAAAAATTTATATATTATTGAGTAAATGAATCATAAAATTTATGATTTACCTATTTGTCATGTATGTATTGATGTATTTATTGAATATTTACATAGACATCCTCTGTAGTGGGAAATTGATATTTCTATTGATATAATTCTTAGTAAAAGGCCTATATTGATGACCCCTTATAGAATGGCCAGAGTGTAATATGTAGTGATGAATAAACAACTAGAGGAATTGAAAGATAAGGGATTTCCCACCCTAGTGTTTCTATATGGTTATATATTGTTCATTTCAGTAAAAAGAAATATGGATCTATGAGTTTGTGCATTGACTATAAGGAGATCTATTATTTTATGATAATGAACAAGTATCATCATTCTCCCATTGATGATATATTTAATCAACTTCAAGGAACCAAATATTTTTCAAAGATTCACCTTCCATATAGATATCAACAAATATGTGTGAGGAAGGAAGATATTACAAATACAATATTTCAAACCAGTTATGGGAATTATGAGTTTACAATAATGCCTTTTGTACTGACTAATGGACCTTATTCTTTAATGGATTCGATAAATAGAGTTTTAAATGAATATCTTGATGAATTTTTTATTATATTTATTAATGATATATCGGTATACTCCAAAATCTATAAAGATCAAGATAATCAATTGCACATTTTTCTAATGGCTCCTAAAAGAAACGAGTTATATTGGAAGTTTAGCAAGTTTTAATTCAATCTTAAAAATTTTTCTTTTCATGGACATATTTTCTCTAGGGATGGACTGATGGCGGATCCTACAAAAAAAGGAAGTACAAGAACATCATACACCAACGAACATTACTGAGGTACATATTTTTATTGGTCTAGCTTGTTATTATCAGTGTTCCGTTCTGACTTTTTCCTGTTTATCTAACCCATTAACCAAGATGACTTTTAAAGGGGTTAATTTTTTATGGTAAAAATAATGAGAAGAACATTTTGAATAATTTAAGAAGTTTTTTGTCATTGATCTTATATTTAATCTACTTCAGAAAATATATGATTTGTGATTTATAATGATGCATCAGTGAATGGAGATGGTTGTGTCTTTATATAGACTGATAGAGTTACTACCTATGCTTTAAGGATGTTAAAAATTCATGAACAAAACTATCCAACTTGTGATCTTGAGTTTGCAGCTGTAATATATTCTCTATGGATTTAGATACCACATCTCTATGGTGAAAGATACAAGATATTTACAGATCACATGATCATGAAATATATCTTATTATAAAATGAACTCAACTTGATGACAAAGTAGATTGATCGATCTGATCATGTATTTTGATCATTCTTTACACTAAAAATTTATAAAAGGAAAATAAGGAAGAAGTTTTTTTGAGCATGAAAAATCATGGAGTACAGAAAAAAATTAGGATTGATAAGTATTCTATGTACATGTATATAGTGAGGATGGATATGGGAATTATCAATGAAGGTGAATAGTCATTTAAATTTTAATTTTTTACAAACCATATTTCGAGGAAGGTTTCTGGTAGGTCAATATGAAGCATGAAATTACTTATTATGTATATATATGTTTAGTCAGTCAATTGGTGAAGTCTAAAAGACAACATCCTAGATAATACATGAAAAATATACCTATTCCTACATGGAAATGGGATGAAATAACCTTATATTTTTTCAATGGATTATGAAAAACTATAATAAGGAATGATGTAATATGGGTAATTGTTGATCGAGATACCAAATTTATATTTTATTTCAATAAGGGAGGATTTTACACTAGAGAACCTTGAAAATATATATATTAATGAAGGTGTGAGACATTAAGAGAAACTATATAAGTTTTTTTATCGTTATCAAGGATTTAAATTGAAATTCAAGAAAAGTATCTAGAAATATTTGGATATAGAGCTTCAATTTAGTACTACTTATCATCATCAAACTAATGAGCAGTCAGAAATATTGATACAAATATTATAAGACATGTTGATATCATTCTATATTCATTTTCATGTTATATGGGATCAACATTTACCTTCGATATATTTTTTGTATAATAATATTTTTTATTATATTATTCAAATTTCACCATATAAAGCATTGAATGGAAATAGATGGTGTACACCTACTTATTGGGATGAAGTTGGTGAAAGGAAGCTTGTGGGACCATAGATTATGGAAGTATTGACAGTTATGTTAAATACTAATTGAACACATATCAAAGAAGCTAAAAGAAATAAGAATATATGTGATGATAATCAATGTAAGGATTTAGAATTCCAAGTGGGATATCACATTTTCAAAAAAGTATCTCCATGCTAATTTGTAACAAAATTTTTTATGAAAAGAAAATTCATCCCCATGTACATTGGTACTTTTTAAATTCTATATAGAATTGGAGCCTTATCTTAACATTTAGTAATGCTACCTAGAATTTACAAGGTACATAATGCATTAAATGTCTCATTGTTAAGGTAGTACATTCCAAACTCAACACATGTACTCACGTAGGATGGAATAGACATGGAACCAGACTAATTTTACTATGAAGATCCTATCTAAATATTGGACACTAATGAGTATGTGTTGAGTAATCAGATGACTCTCTTGGTAAACACACTATATCAAAAATCATAAAATGGAAGATGTGACATGGGAACCTATGTAACATATGATGAAGACCCACCCAAATATTTTGTTGAGGAAACATTAGTGAAATTTCGAGGATGATGTTTTACCATGGGAGAAGAATATAACACCACAAGGATATAGAAATAAATATAATATTGAATGTAATTCATTCAAAACTTATTCTCTTAGAAAAAACACATTGTTATTATAACAATTTTGTTAAACATAATTTTACCACCTATGTGGTTTTAATTTGGAAAGAAAAACCTAAAGGCTGAAATCAGTAAGATTTTTATTGTTTGATAAGTTCAATAAACATTTTTTTGAATAGTAACATGACATTAGGAATAGTTATAAGATCCTCATGAAGAGTAAATAGGCTTAATGAAAAAAATCATCACCCATTAAAGTATAAATAAAATTTATCCACCTTATAAATGAAACAATGATATAATTATATAATGGAATAAGTAAGTGAACATCTAAAGTTAATAATTATGTTTTTATTTGTGTGAAGAATAACTTTTTAATTACATTTTTATAATTAACAAATTTATTTAAGAGTAAATAAATTTTCATAATATGTGTTAATAAATAAATATTTTAATTTCCTCAGATTTTATAATATTATAATAAGGCCTTTATTAAATTTGTAGTGTGAAAAAAATCATTTTTAACATTTAAATCTGTATTTTTTTGAGAAATTGATTATTTTAATAAAAATTATATTTCCTATATATAGAAAATTATTTCTATAAAATAGAGTTATTTTTTGAATTATAGACATTTAAAAATGGTTATTGAAAATTTTGGGATTTTTCAGGAATACTTGATTTTTTATGAATAGTATAATATGATAATTTAGAGTATAAATGCATTATAATATAAACCAACAATTACATGAGTCATGGATGATAGAAACACCCTGGGTTTGAAATGTATTTTACATATTTCTATATTTTTCACAATAATAAACACTATTGGATGTCCTGAAAAAATATCATAAAATAATGAATAAAATAATGAGAAATTACCCCTGTCATCCACTATAAAGACCAACACTCACCACTGACTCCCAATTCTCCTCACACCTTCCAATATTTGAGACTTGTAAAATTTCTACCCAAGAATCCTCCGAAGATCCTTCCCCACGTTTAAGAGTTCATGGTCACATAAAAATTCCAAAATCAATCTCTTTAAATAGATTCTGAAGGAGTAGTATTTAAGAGATAATATCCTCTTCCTTTAATATTTATTTTTCTTTTAATGTTCCATTTATTATTATATCATAAACTCCTAAATAAAAATGATATTGACAAATCCATAATCATTTATATAATATAAATAAAACATATTAATATAATAACAATCATTAGTCTCCTAACACCCACCATTTTATTTTAGAAATGAAATCATTGTCCTAGAGGTGACCATTTTCAAACATCGTGGACGACCGAAAATTATTTTTTAATTTCTACATCAAATATGGTTATGAAACCATTTTTATGGAGGGATAAGATTAAAAAATATCTATTTTTATTATGTAATATTCTAAAACTATTATATATACATATTACTAATTCATATGGAAATACATGTTCATTGAGATCGAAGTATCACAGTAATAATCTAAATGACTATCACTAAATGTATTATCTAATAATTAATCATAATAACATATAACCATAAGATATATATAACCATTTTGGTATCATTATTCTCATGATGAACATTTAATTCAAAATTTGTTGAATTATAACCATTTACCTGAACTTTAATAATTATAAACAAGTGGACAGATAAAGAAAACCAAGAAAACAAATGCCCCCAAACGATAAAATTAAACTCTATAACTCATTAAAAAGTCCATAAATGAAATTAATAGAACTATAATAAATCAAAAAATTATATAAAGGGTTTGGAATTATTTAATTAATGGATTTTATTTTATTCTCCAAGACGTTATTTTCATGAGAAGAACTCATTAGGACATAAAGTAAGGGTTTTCTTCCCGAACCTCTATTTTCATTCAGGTTGTGATTTCACCCTCTACAGACAAATTTAATTATCTATATCATTTATATAATTCTTATAAATTTTGATTATATGTTTCAAACTCATTTATTTTGATCATTTAATCTTTTTCTTTTGGAAAATTAATGATTTAAAAGGTTCCCCTTCTCAATTATTCATGACAAGTAAGCCCAATTAATACGAACTTCTCAATTTCTTTCCTATGTTCATGTGCACTATATTATATTTTAAATAAAAAAATTTATTTATTAATCCAATAATTTTAAAATGGAAAAACTATATTTTTTAATTTTATTTTTCATGCAAATATTTTTACAAACAAACACCTCTATTCAAAGTAAAAAAGTATTACTCTCAAGAGTTATTCGATGAATTTATTATAGTATTTTCATATATTTCAAAAACATTGTTGAATATTATGTTTTATTAGGATTAAAATCTATTTGATTCTAATATAACATAATTATTAAATGGTTTATAATAAATGTTACTAATGATGTGCTATCTTGGTACCATTCTCTTTACTACTCAAAATTGTTAATGATTATGTTTACATATGAGGAAATGTTATCTCATTTTTTCATGTTTTTTATGTTTATCTGAATTCATATGAGGATATAATTGGAAGTATAAATTTATGGGAATGGACCTATATAGTCCCTATATTAATTACTATGTCTAGTGATACAAAACAAAATAGAGTTTTGGAATTGGCCTTACCCTTGTATTTTCAAACGTCTTTGTCGAGGCCTTAGAAGTATGTTTTAGATGTCGGACATTATGTATTCCGTCAATATGATTTTATAATTTATAAAATATTTTATTATTATACTATCATATTATAAATTGTTAAGATTCATTCCCTTTTGATCATTTTTATTACTTTATTTTATTAGTTTTTCATTCCTATTATATTATTCTCAAGTATATTTTTAATGGAATGTGTTTATATTGGTTCTGATTGCCTAGGGTTTACGTTTGTTATTAACATAAACATTATTACGTAAACTTTATGAGAATATGAAGTTCCCCATTATTATGTTTTGTTTTTCCACTATTTGTAAAGAATAATATTATGAATTACTTGAAGGGATAATCTATGAGTCATATATAATCCTAATAAAATTTCTATTCTATTTTTTCTTTAACGATTTAATGTAAAAATTATTTTTTTATCTAGTCTTCCGAAACTAATATCTTATTTTGTCATTTGGAATGAGAAGTACTTGTAAACATAATAATGTATTAATATAATGCACATGCTTCGAGAAACTAGAGTCGGGGTCCATACTGATTTCACCAATATTTGATGATAAAACGTTATCTCCAATTTTCCTCAAAAATTTTATTCTTAAGACAAATTCAACATTTTAATTCATGTTGAATTAATATAAAAAATGGGGAAAATTACGAAAATATTGTCCTTTATTTTTAAATTACAATTTTTAAATTAATATGGAATGATGTAGGTGTTTAAATGTAATACATTTTTGAGATTTTTGAGGATCACAACATCACTAAAAAATGATTCTCAACCATTTACATGAATTTATATTTTAACTCTCCTAACTCTTCCTCTAATCTGTTTATATTTAAAACCTAAAAACCCTCAACCACATTAAAACCAATGAAAATTATCTCATGATTGGTACATTTTTTTCTTTTTGAGGTGGATATACAATGAGTATATGAGGCCTATAATTATCATATATGTTCATGGGAATGGAAAAACTCCACAAAAAATCCTTTAGTAAAGAGTTAAATATTTTTTTGCAGAGGTAGGTAAGATAAAAAGTTGTTTTTAAAATGATATTGAATGGTATTATATAATTTTTGAAATTTTAATGAATTTTATTAAATATTAGAGGCATGATATTGCCTTATATGTGAAAATTCACATGTGTTTTCATTTATATTTTGCAAATTTCATTTTTACCATTGTGTTGAATGATTTCATGGGAGTGAAATGGTTATCTATGGGGGAGTGATGAAGCTAAAATATTAAAATATTTAAAAATATAATTAATTTTTACTAATCACACCATAGTGTTATTTTATGGGAAATTATAACATTTTTAGGTTATAATAGTATATATATCTTAATTGCAAAAATGGGTTATTTTTTATAACTATTATTTTTATTTTATATTTGGGCCATAAATTTTTATATAAATAATGAATTTATAAAATTAATTTTTAGGCTTACAAAAATATTTTGATTCATTTTATTCTCCAATAAACAAATATAATTATATCATTTTGAGGCCCAAAAGTACCTCATAATACAATCCTTGAATAGTGTGCATTGATCTTGATATATTGTAATATGAATGCATATATCATATAGGGAAAAGACAATGAAGCATACATTATACATAGAGGTGGATAAGATATTAATTAAAACTTTTAATAAAGGTAGAAACTCCTTATTATACGTATTTCAAGGAAATAAATTCATGGGAAATTAGAGATATGGGATGATAAGAGAATGTATACCCAGAATTATTTTTTTAGAGTAAACTATATATAACAACTAAATATGGTTTCCAATAACGATGAAATGATTATGGTGAATGTGGGAGAAAAAAGGAACAAAATATCATAATAAAATATCTCCCAATTATTTAATTTATTTGGTCATACAAGTTTAATATTTTGACAGAAAAAATTGACTTGAATATTCCACCCACTCTTCGTATAAAATCATTTATTTCATTCTTTTCATGTGGATGAAATCGTTTCTAAAATAATTGTTTGAAATATTTTGTATAATTTTAGTATTGTTATATTTATTTAATATTATTATAAAATTTATATATTAGTATTATTATTCATATCTTCATTACTATAATTTTATTTTTTATGTGTTTCACCCATACTGTTCTATTCTCAACTCCAACAAAATAGAGAAATTACCTTGGTGTTTGTTTGATGGACGGAGTGGTAGTTTTTATTGGGTTTTTTTGTGAAATATTTTTAAAATCTATATCAAATCAACAAATTAGAGTGGTTTTTAACATTATTAATGTGATCAATCTCTCCATATTCTCTTCTATTGAATTATTTTTTCTCATTTACTATTTTATATCACCTCACTACAAGGGTCCTACATGTGGTGGAGAATGGAATTAGTAGTGGGGTTATATTATGAGGTCTCCTAGATGATGTTTGGATGTGTATTTACAATATTTTGGAGGTCTTATTATATGGTATTAAAATTTCAAATGATATGGTTTAGTATAAACACTCATTATTACTACATTGAATTGAATATTGATATACTTTTAAAAAATGATATCAATAATGGTAACTTCCCAATAACATTTTCCTTCCTTTTTTATCTATATTCAATATCTATTGAATTTAATATATATTTTTTATATTATATGTTCATTCATTTCAAAATCCCCATTTATATTCATTTAGTTGTTCAATATTATTTAAAATATAACAGTGATAGTATAAAATTTAGTGTGTGTAAGTGGCCTCTACAAGAGATCGATTCTAAGATGTTAAGAATGCTGAATTATTGATGAAAATAAGAATTTAATTGATATGGTATCAATGATAAGCCCTCACAAATCCCATATAAAATCTATAATAAAATATGGCATGTAGTCTATCTCTATAAAAATTTAAATCAATTTATTTCCACGGAAAGTGATTTATCCCCTGGAAAAATCTCCAAGATATATATATGGGAAATTGTAATGATACATAGAGTTGCACTCGCCTTTGTATCTTATTGTAATATATTGTATACCTAATGATTATGGAATAATATTCATAAATCATTAGAGACAAAGATGAATTTCACCACTTCTTATCAACCCCAAACAGAAGGATGGTTGATGGGGACCATTCAAACTATATCAAATATCCTGAGAACTTATTTTATGAATTTTCATTTTTTTTCTTATCAACACATCCCTGTGGTAGAGTTATCATGTGGTTTAAAATAAGATATCCTTGTAGTATATTTGTTTTATCACCTAAAATGTAAAAATATCATCAAAAAATAATCATATAATGAATGGTGTAAATATACATCATTATTAACATTTCTAGTCTATTTATTATTGATGTGAATCTAGTTAGTTTTGGAGAAGGATATATATGATGGTTTGAAAGCCATAATTGATGAATATGTCTAAGAATATTTGGATTATTTAATAAGGATTTAATAATTAGTTATTGAGTGAAATTTATCATATAAAAATTATTTTTCAATATTTATAATTTTAAATAACATTTCCCAATGTTTTTTCAATTTTATATTTCTTGAATACCTATACAATTTTTTCAATTTGTTCATTAATTATGTAAAATTGAATCATGTTAATTATAACTGACCTTTGACGTATTTATATTTCCAAATAATTTATGCCCACCAAAGGAGATAGATAAGAACCATCTAGATATTATAGAGATTATGGACACATTGGGTGATTCAGATAGGGTATTTATAAAAATGATTCATAATGTAATCAGTAATTTGGAAATGTGTTTTATAAAAAATATTTTCAAAACATTATATGTAAATCATAAAAGTGATTAAAAAGACAAATTATCATGGATTACTGAGTTACCATGGATTTCAATGATTTTATTAGGTCTACCAACCCATTTGAATGTATTCTAGTAATATTTTCATTAGATTTTTTATCTCATTGATGTTATAAATTAACATATAATAAATTAGGTAATGATTTATTTTTTGTTTTTTTTAAATTATTCACCCTTATATATGTATTTAGTGTTCTAAAGAATAGTTATTTGGGTATTGTAAAACTACTTAAAACATATATATATATATATATAAATATATTTCATGTGATATTGATTGTTTGTTTAATATGTATATATTATTGATTGATTATTTAATTGATATATGAGTAGATATTATTGTGGATATGTATTTTAAATAAATATATTACCATGACCCATCCTCAGAATCCATGTTGTGACTACCCCAATCCCTCCTTCCATAGGCCAGGGGTTGGCGACTAGCACCGAAGGCGTAAATCCTTAAGCTGGGAAGGTATTTCCTTTATAAAAGTAACAAAAGCAACAGAGTACGCAACAGGAAGTATAACACTGGTAAAACTGAATACAAAAGAGTGTGATGGAATGTAAATTGGCCAGTATACAAACCCAACTAAACAAAAAGTACAAGTAAAAATGTACAAACGGATGAAAGTAAAGAGCAGCTCCTGGACCATCCTCCGGGGTTCCTACCTGAAGAGTTGGTATAGATAGCTACCTCGTCACTCAAGTCCGTCAGTCTCCTCCGTGTACAGACTTGCTGCGAGGTCCACCTCTGGGTACCATCTAGTCATGGCGCCCTCAGCCTCCATCAGCATTGTACATCGTCTTCATCCAACACGACGTGGTGCGGGCATAGCCAGTGTAGGGGTGAGTATAACGATACTCAGTAGGTACCCCGAGACCCGCAGGGTATCAAAATATCCACTATGGATAAAAAAGAAAAAATATACAATCACGAAGTATCAACCAACCCTACTTAGGTATATGCCCATACATATACCTAGTTACCAATCTCAGTATGGCTCCAACTCTCGAGACCATGTACAAACCAATTCCACAAAGGAAGTAAAGTCAATCACCATGATGAAAATGGTTGAATGACATGACTCAGCTCACACAGGAATGCCATAATTGTAGAGAGATATAGATGATCAGATGTAGCCACTTGATCATCTATGCTATCATACCCACACAGGATACAGTCTAGCTAAGCTGTCGGACCCACATAGGATACACACCAACTATCTCATCTAAGACGTCGGACCCACACAAGATACATCCCAACTATCTCGTCTAAGCTGACGGACCCACACAGGATACATGCCAACGATTCTAGAGTAATAGAGATGATCAGATGTAGTAACTGATTCATCTAAGCAGTCAGACCCACACAGGATACAGCAATAGCTACTCTGTTAGAAATTTTGAACCCATGCAGGATTCTGGTACAGTTGTCGTTGTCGTTGAACCCACGGTGGATTCCATTACTGTAGTCATCGTCGAAGTCGCAGCCAGCTCTAGGGTTCCCGCACACAGCACGCTTCATCCTGGGAGGGTCTGATCCTCGAGAAAAGGGATCGATACATCAATTATCACGATGTCCTGAGTTGATGTATCCCGAAATTCCATCTCATCAAAAGAAACCCAACGCGATAGACGGCGATTCAATCAAACGCATGATCTAAGAGTTATTGGATTTTCAGTTCTAGGGGGCCGATTGGATTTATGATCGATCCAAACCTGGCCATTTTCCAAATTCGTCCAACACTCACTTAGAGTATCAAAAAAGTATTGTCGTGTATCAAGGGTCCCAGTGCCGCAGACAACTCTTCAATCGGAAGCGCGGTCTGGACGTTATTCACGTTTAAGAGAAATGGGCCCGGCCCATCAATCCCAGTGGGTTGGCGGGTCATCCCGACCTGGTTCGGCTAGTCCGAACCAGCTGGGGGTCGGCTCGGCCCGGTTTTGTGGGTCTGACCTGGCTGGGGGTCGGCCGGACCCAGTTTTGCGGGTCTGAACCGGTTGGGGGGTCGACCCTCCCCGGTCGGCCAAAGCCAGCTGGTTCTTTTCGGTGAGTGTGGCCCTCACAATGAGCCCCATTCCTTCCCACGCAGCGCCAAGAGGGGCCTAGGTCTTTAGCCCGGCCGGTTTGCCGGCGACCGGCTGATGGTTGCAGGATGTGGCTCATCCACCGCGCAGCGCCTACGGGGGCCATGACCTTCTAGCCCAGCCGGCATGAGGCCGGCCAGTTCTTCTCTGACCGAGTGGCTCGTAGATGCAGGCTGCATATTTCCTCCATGCTGCTAGCACGCAGCCGCCGCCTCCTGTCATTGTCGCCTCTTCTTACACTGCCTCTGTCGCCAATACAAACAAGGATCAATAGAAGTTCGTCGGGCCATGTTTGTTCGGCACGCGCCCTCTGCGTTAGGCGATCAAAAAATTCCAAAGATGAATGGAGCATTCAAAAAAAATGGGGATACAATTTTATTCATTTAAAATTATACATAACCCCCTACCTAAATTCAATGTACGTTCATTGAATACGGAGTCGATTCATTGACGTCGGGGTGTGTCCGAGGAGAAAGCCGCATTGTTGGCAATGTTCTTTGAGGGTGTCGTCTTCTCCCTTGACGCGGAGGAATATGAAGGATGACAGGCATTCCTCATGGGCGTCGCCTATTTCTTTAATGCAGATGGTGGTTGTTGGAGAAGTTCTTCGTGTTCTACGTCGGAGATGTTCTTCACGGAAGAACACTTTCTTTCAAATTCTTCCAAGCCACTGCACCAAATATTTTCCTAGAAAATAAAATAAAAGTCTCCCTCCTATTTTTCATGATTCCATGCAATTCAAAATAAATCATATTAAATAATTAATTGAGGGAGCTTAATTAATTAATTTGATGGTTTTGGCATATTAAATGAGAGGGGAAGGTGGATTTTTCACCCTAAATAAAAGAATGTTGGTGGCCTCATTAATTTCAAGGCGATTCCATGAGTTACAAAGGGGGGTTTAAAGGGGAGTTGAGGGGTTTGGGTTCATGTGTTCCCCACACCTAGTTATATCCTCCCAAGGGAGGTTATGGTGTAGTGGGACCCACCCCTAACCTCCAACTAGAGACTTTAACCACCTTTCAAATATAAATGTGATTCACATATATTTTTATTTAATTTCTAATATTTAATTAGTAACCCAAATTTATAACATCCATCCTGTATAAAACACAACTACGGTAAAGGTCCCCTTAGGCAAATATCGGTGCTGCGAGTTCAACGATGTCCTTAGATTTCAATTCTGAGCACCGGTTCAAAAGATAGAAATACTCGCACGTACCATTACTGAACATACCCGAACAAAACTTTATAAATTGATTTCAGGCACACCGGGCCTCGGAATAAGGCACCGTCAGAAACTACAGAATCGTAAAATTTCAAAGAATTTAAGAAAAAAAATTCCATGAAATTTCCATGTCTTTATAGTACCCCCATCTCCGGGAATTACGTCCCCGTAAATCTACAACACACACTAGAGAAACAATTGGGGTACGGAGAACGCATCTGAGCCTCCCGCTCCCATGTTCTCTTCTGGAGGTTCTCATGCTGCAAGTGAATGAGCACTAGAGGAATAAACCATCCCCATAGGACCCGCTCCTATTGATCCTCAATCTCCACTGGGACCTCCATGAAAGTCTCCCTGTCATCGACGTCCAGCTCCCTGTGGTCTATGATGTGAGACGGGTCGTGCACGTATCTCCATAGTTGAGATACATGGAAGACGTCGTGTACCCGGTGCAACTAAGGTGGAAGGGCCAAGTGGTAAGCCACCTCACCTACTCTATTGAGGACCTAGAATGGTGTGATGAAACAAGAAGATAACATGACGCTTCAAAAAAATCTCTACAGACCTCGTCGAGGTGAGACCTGTAAGAAGGCGTGGTCTCCAGCCTCAAACTCCAGTGGTCTCTATCTCTAATCCGCATAGCACTTCTGTCTGCTCTCTGCAGTATTCATCCGCTCCTGGATGATCTGCACTTTATCCATCGTTGCCTGCACCATCTCTGGTCCTACAAGTGCTGACTCCCCTGGGTCAATCCAGCATAGAGGTGATCTGCAAGGTCGGTCGTACAATGCCTCGTAAGGGTCCATCCCGATGGTGGAGTGGTAGGTGTTGTTGTACGCAATCTCCACCAAGGGTAAGTGATCCTCCGAGTTGTGACCAAAGTCGAGGACACATGCATGGAGCATGTCCTCGAGTGTATGAATGGTCCTCTCAGTCTGACCATCTGTCTGTCGATGGAAGGTGGTGCTCAAGCGAAGCTACGTCTCGAAAGCCTCGTGCAACCCCTTCCATAGCCGGGAAGTGAAACAAGAATCTCGATCGGAGATGATATTTGAAGGCACACCATGAATCAATAGGATCTCCTGAATGTAGAGGCACCCCAAGCTCTCTACTGATCTCTGCTCTCTGATCGATAGGAAGTGGGCCGACTTAGTGAGTCAGTCGACAATCACCCAGATAGTGTCATGACCTCTGGATGTACGTAGAAGTCCTATTACGAAATCCATGGATATCATGTACCACTTCCACTCTGGGATCTCTAAGGGTTATACCAAGCCTTTTGGTACCTAGTTATCCTCCTTCACTAGCTGAAAAGTGAGGCATCGTGAGACAAAATATGCTACCGCCTTCTTCATACCCGACCACCAGTGCTTTCTTCTGAGGTCTTGATACATATTCTCCACTCCTAGATGTATCGCTAGAGGGAAAGTTAAGAAATCCCTCAAAACCTCCTCATGTAGTGCAACTGGAACCATGGTACATCCTCTGAAGAGTATGATGTGCTCCCCACCTTCCAAAAACCTATTAGGTTCCTTCTTGAAGATAACTGAGCATGTCGCATCTCACATTCAACATCCCCAAGTTGTGCTTCTCTGACTCGCTGAAGAAGTGGAGGAGGGACTGTGAGAGACTGAAGAAATTCTGCCCCATATCTATCCACAAAGGATATCTGCAACGCGGCCAACTCCCTTGTCGCCTCTCCTAGTAGCTGAATGTCTGATCTTCTACAGAGATTATCTGCTACAACGTTCCCCTCCCCAAGAGTATAAACTATCTCGAAGTCATAGTCCTTAAGGAACTAGAGCAATCAATGTTGTCTCAGATTTAGGTCCTTCTGTGAGAAGATGTACATGAGACTATAGTGGTCATAAAAGTCTGTAAATCGCTTGCCCATCAGATAGTGTCACCACATCATAAACATGAATACTGCAGCTGCTAACTCCAAGTCATGGGTTGTGTAGTTCTTCTCATGCTGTCTCAAATTTCGTGAACCATATGCTATCACCACTCACTCCTGCATCAGGATACACCCGAGTCCAGTCTCTGATGCATCGCAGTAAACTTCGTACCCAACGACCTCCTCTGGTAGCCTCAAGATAGGTGCACTGGTCAATATCTACATCATCTTCTAAAATCTCTGCTGGTATATCTCTGACCACACGAAGGGTTTCTCCTTATTCATCAATTCTGAAAGTGGTGCGGAAACTCTGGAGAATTCTGGAACAAATCTTCTATAGCACCCATCCAGTCCCAGAAAACTCTGCACCGCCATCACACTCTTGGGTGGCTCCCAAGAAAGTACTGCCTCGATCATCACTGCATCCATTGCAACTACAGCTTCAGAGATAACGTGACCCAATAATTGATCCTCTTGAATCTAGAATTGGCACTTCGAGAGCTTACCATAAAGCTGGTGCTCTCAGAGTGTGTCCAATACTACCTACAAATTGTAGGCGTGATCCTCCTAAGTAGTCGAGTAAATCAGTATATCGACAATGAAGACTACAACAAATCGATTGAGGTAAGGCTGTAAAATCCAATTCATGAGACTCATGAACACTATAAGAGCATTGGTTAAACGGAAGGGCATAAGCAAGAACTCGTAGTTTTCATACCGACACCTAAAGGCTGTCTTCTGCACATCCTTATCTCGGACTCTGAGCTGGTGATAGCCTAACCTATGGTCTATCTTCAAGAACCATTGTGCTCCATTGATATGATTAAAGAGGTTGTCAATCATCACGAGTGGGTACTTGTTCTTCACGGTCTCTTGATTACGGAGACGGTAGATGACAAGCAGTCGCAAGCTCCAATCCACCATCTTGGCGGACAAAATCGGTGATGCCCAGGGTGAAACACTAGGTCGGATAAATACCTTGCCCTGCAAGTCCTCCAGCTATACCTGCATATCACGATGCATAGCGGGAGCCATCCGATATGCTGGAGTAGATATCGGTGATGTCCTGGGGTACAGGTCAATTTAGAAGTCTACCAATCTGTGAGGCGGTAGTCCTAGAACATCATTAGGGAAAACATCCGTGTACTGATCTACCGCAAGAAGAAAACTCAGACTCCACACATCAACTGCTCTAAGGATGAGACTGGCCAACTGATGTGTAATCTACTACCCCCTCCTCTGCGTAAGTCCATCCTGCACTGCAACAACTCCCTTCTCATCAGTGAAGGTGAACTTGGTTCTATCTGTTCAAATACACCGCAGTTTGAGCCTAATATAGTCAATCTGAGCATGAACTGTGGATAAATATTCCATACCCAAGATGACGTCGTAATTCCTCGACGCCACTACAAGAATATCCCAGTCGAAGATCTCGCCTACTAGAGAAAGTTCACACTGCTGAAACCATTACGTAATCGTCGACTCTGCTCCCATAGGAGTCTCTAGTTGTAAGGATCGAACCAACGACTCTGTAAGAATCTCCGAGCTCCAAACAAGGGCAGAAGCAATAACAGAATGACTCGCACCTGGGTCTATGAGTACTACAGCAAGGGTGGAGTAGACACAAATATTACCTTGAATCATATCAGTTGTGCCATGGTCGTAGGCCTCGACTGCCTGGAGCTGAGCCCGCCTCTTTCCACCAGCTCACTGTGGTCAGGGTGGACCTCCTTGTAGAGGTGGTGGTGGAGCCTCGAAACATCGTCCACCACCTGCTGCTCGGCCATCTCCTCTACCACGTCCACCTGCTCCCAGCAGACCACCACGGTCGAACCTTTGCCTCTGCCTGGGAGGTCTCTCTACTGTCTTCTGCTCATCTTCATGGCGGGTCGGCTAGTCACAAGCCATGTGGCCCTACCTACCGCATGAATAGCACAGCATGTTCCTCATATAGCTGACTCTGTCTCGTGTTCCCTACACAACCGATCCTGTATCTTGAGATCGCCCACCTGATGGCCTGGTCCGCTTGGACCTCTATGACATCTGTCTACTACCGATGGCAGAAAACTCCTCTATGTGTCTCCTTGTGGTGGGTCTCACCGCTGATGACTGCTCAGTGATAAATCTCTCCACTATAAGGGATCTCTCCAATACCCCCACCTGTGTCGGAATGATGAGGGTAATCCTCGAAGCCCTGATTTCATGTTTGAGTCCCTGATCAAAGGTTCGGGCTCTAAAGAAAGGCTCCTGTACCATATCTGTGGAGTAGCGTGGGAGGTTGGTGAACCTCACTGAGTACTGAGCTAATGTCATGCTTCCCTGCTAGAGATGTAGTAACTCCTTAATCCACACAGCACAAAGGTTGGCTGGAACAAACTCTGCCCGGAATAGGCTCTCCAAGTCTTCCCATAGTAGGGATGCCTCATAATGCACCTAGAGAATCAGGCTTTACCATCTATGAGATATTGTATGCAGGAGACTCGCATCAAGTATCACCATAAGTTTGGTTGGCGTCCCTACCAATCTGAAAACTCTCACGACAGCCTCCAGCCAATCCTCAACTGCCTGTGGGTCCATCTCTCCCTAGAACCTTGGTGGCCTCTATTACTGGAACTCGTGCCACACACTCAGTTGGAATGCACTCTCAACTTCTAGCGATGGAGGTATCGGTGGCCCATCGGATAGTGGTACTGCTGGTGCCTCCGCTATGATGGGGCCCTGCACCGAGGCCTCGTCGCTCGGTGGGCTACCATCTCATATGTAACTCGAAACCCGAGTTGGATGCCTTCATGTGGCCATACTGAATAGAAAACGGTGTTCCATTGTCAAAACAATATACCTGGTGAGCTGACAAAAATTAATCTCAAAGAAAACTTTTTCAAAGGAAGCACACACGCAATCAGTGTTTTCGTGCACTGAGTCGGAAATTAGAGGTCAGGGTCCTGGTGTATGGATACGCCGGTCGCCTCACCAACACTCGACTCCTTCGACATATAAAAACCCTCAATACTCTTAGAACTATTTCCTCAATGAAAATAATGATCAGAGTCCAGAGTTATGCGGTAGAACCAACACCTTTTATACTAATTTTTCACGAACTGTCCTCGGAATCCGTGCAGTGACTACCCCATGCCCGCCTTCCATAGTCCAGGGGATGGAGACTAGAACCAAATGCATAAATCCCTAAGCTGGGAAGGAATTGCCTTTAAAAAAGTAAAAAAAAATCAATAGAGTACGCAACATGAATTAAACACTAGTAAAACTGAATAAAAAAGAGTGTGCTGGAAAGTAAATGGGCCAGTATAAAAACCAGCTGAACAACAAGTACAAGTAAAAAGGGAGAAACATCTGAATGTAAAGAAAATCTCTTATATCATCGTTTGGGGTTCCTAACTGAAGGGTAGGTACAGATATCCACCTCATCACTCACGTCCGTCCGTCTCCTCCATGTGTTGACTCGTCGCGAGGTCCACCTCCGGGTACCGTCCAGTCGTGGTGCTCTCGGCCTCCGTCAGCACTGTCTGTCGTCTGCAACCAATACAACGTGGTACGGGCATAGCCCGTACAGGGGTGAGTATAATGATACTCAGAAGGGACCCTGAGACCCACAAGGTATCACAATATCAAGTAAGGATAAACAAAAGAAGAAAGATACAGTCACAAAGTATCAACCAACCCTACTAAGTTATTTTCCCATACATATACCAGGTTACCAATCTCAGTCCGGCTCCAACTATCAAGCACAAGTACAAACCAATTCCACAAAGTAAGTAAAGTCAATCACTATAATGATAATGGTTGAAATACATGACTCAGATCACACATGTATGCCAAAATTGTGGAGAGTTATAGATGATCATATGTAGACACTAGATCATAAAAGCTGTCAGACCCACACAGGATACAGTCAAGCTAAGCTGTCAGACCCACATAGGATAGAGGCCATCAATTTCGTCTAAGCATTCAGACCCACATAGGATATAGACCAGCTATCTCGTCTAAGCGGTCGGACCCACACAGGATACAGGCCATTTATTCTATAGTAATAGAGAAGATCAAATGTAGTCACTGATTCATCAAAGCTGTCAGACCCACACAGGATACCGGACATGATACTCTGTCAGAACTGTAAAACCCACATAGGATTCTGTTACAGTTGTCATCATTGTCAAACCCATAGAGGATTCCAGTATGGTAGTCATCATCACAGTCGCAGCCAACTCTAGGGGTCCCGCACACAACACGCTTAATCCCGGGATGATCCTCTCATAGAGCAAAGGGTTCGATACATCAACTATCAAAAAGTCCTGATATTATGTATCATGAAGTTCCGTCTCATCAAAAGGAACCCAACGTGACAAACGGTGCGTCAATCGGACGCCCGGTCTGAGAGTTATTGGCTCTTTCTGTTCCCGAGGCCCGGATGGATTTGGGCTCGATCCAAACCCGGCCATTTTCCAAAATCATCCAAAACCCACATAGAGTACCGCAAAAGGATCGCCTCATCGCAGGGTTCCCAGTGCCGCAGATGGTGAATCTATTGGATGTGTGGTCTAGAAGATATTCACGTTTAAGCGAAACGGGTCCGGCCCATCAAGCCCAGTGGGCTGGTGGGTCAGCCCAGACCGGTTTGGAGGGAGACCTGGTTGGGGGGTCGGCCCGTCCTGGTGGGGCGCGGCCCCACCGCGAACCCAGCCCGTAGAGCGGGCCGGTCTGGTTTGCCTGGCGGCACCGAGCGGCGCCTCCTCTCCCTGCCCGGCCGGCCGAAGCCTACTTGTTATGTCCGGTGCGAGCAGCCCACACAGTGGGCAACTGTCCTTCCCACGCGGCACCAAGCAGCATCGTGGTCTTCATCCCATCTATCAGGTGGCCTTTCATTTCACCGGAGAGCGTCCAGCGGTTTGGGGTCATGGCTCTTCCACCGCTCGGTGCCTGCGGGCGCCCCGACCTTCCAGCCCGGTCAGCCGTTGCCGCCTGGTTCGTCAAGAATGGCTGGTATGAAGTCGTCCTATTATTCTCCAGTCGAGCGGCCCATAGATTCGGACCATGGATTTCCTCATGGAGGCTGGCGCGTGCCTGCTTCCTCCGGTCATCGTCTCCTTTTCCGACACCGCCTCCGCCGCAAATACAAACAAGGATCAACAGAGGGTCGTCGGGTCGTGTTGGTTCGGCCCGCACCCTCCGCGTTAGTCGATAACAAAAGTCCAAAGACGAGCTAAGCATTCAAAAAGAATGAGGATATAATTTTATTCATTTAAAATTATACAAAATCCCCTACCTCGATTCGATGTTCGTTCGTTGATGACGATGTCGATACGTTGACGTCGGTGTGCGTCCAGGGAGAAAGCGTCGTTGTTGGCGACGTTCTTTGCGGGTGGAGTCTTCTCCCTTGATGCGGAGGAAGAGTAAGGATGTAGGGTGTTCCTTGTCGAAGTCGCCTATTTCTTTAACACAGATGGTGGTCATTGGATAATTTCTTTGTGTTATTCGTCAGAGATGTTCTTCATGGAAGAACACTTTCTTTCCAATTCTTCCCAAGCTTGTCCACACACTGTTTTCCCAGAAAAAAAATCAAAAAGCTCCCTCCTATTTTTTATGATTCCAAGAAATTCAAAATAAATACAATTAATCAATCAATTGAGGGAACTTAATTAACTAATTTGATGGTATTTTCATATTAAATGAGAGGGGGAAGGTGGAGAGTTCACCCTAAATAAAAGAAGGGTGGTGGCCTCATTATTCTCAAGGGGAGTCCAAGAGTTACAAAGGGGGTTTTAAAGGGGAGTTTAGGGGTTTGGGTTCATGTGGGTCCCACCCCTTGTTATATCCTTTCAATGGAGGTTAGGGTGTGGTAGGACCCACCACTAACCTCCACCTAGAGACTTTAACCACCGTTCAAATAAAAATGTTTTTCCTACACATTTTTATTTAATTACGAACTTATAATTAGTAACCACAAAATATAACATCAATCCTGTATTAAACGCAACTCCGGTAAAGGTCTCCTTAAGCGAATACCGGTGATGAAAGTTCATCGGTGTCCTCGGATTTCAATTCTGAGCACCAGTTCAAAATATAGAAAAACATACATGTATGTTTACTAAAAGTACCCGAACAAAACATCAGAAATTGATTCCTGGCACACCGGGCCTCAGAATTAGGCGATGTCAGAAACCGCATACTCATAAAATTCCAAATAATTTAAGAAACAAAATCATTGAAATTTCCAGGTTTTTACATATATTTAATTAAAAATTAAAAACAATCATAGGTTTATCTATTAATTGATATTTTTTATAGAAGATGTTAGGGATTGATTGATTTTAATATTTTTATGAACGAATTTTTGTAAAGATTATAGATTTTATATTCAAATGTCTATATAAGATTAATTAATTTGTAAATATATATTAAAACTGGTTTTACTGAAATTCAATTTTAAATTATTTTCAATATTAAAAAACAATTTTGTAAATTATTTATGTAGTAATATAAATATTTTAAAAAATTATGTTGTTGAATATTTTTAAAATAGAGAAACCATTTTAAAAAATTATTATATATTTGATGGTTAATTTATTGGTTTTTTTAAGAGAATGTTATTTCTATGAAATATCTAATGGTGATTTTAAAGAAATTATACTTTTTAATTAATGCCTTATACTAAAATATATTTCCATTATAAAAAGTCTCAATTTATTTTTATTATGTTTCTTAAATACCTTTATAATATTATTAGTTTGTTAATAAATTTTTTTAAATATAATAATTTTAAAAAATTATTTGTGAGGGATATTTTAACATACTATATATGGGTTTGTAATTTAAATAACATTTATTTTCATAGGGTGTTGTTTAAATAATGATGGAACATGAAAAAATTTGATTAATAGCAGTATATGTGTTGGTTTAAAATATTGGGATTTTTAATTCTTGTTTTGTATTTTATTAAATTAATGTATTTTCTGTTTGAAAAAACAACAATATTTTCATAATATAAAAAATATTATTTATTCTATTTTATATAATATTAGATTTTTTTTCAAAAACTCTTAGATTAATGTTTTATAATTTTATATATGAAAATTTTCTTATTTTAGGTGGTTTATTTTAAAATAAAATACATGGATTGAAAAATTAGTTATTCTATTTAATTTCTAATTAATATATCCAAATATATTTTAAATTATTCTACCATTTGATTTTGTCTTAATATTTCCAAATGCATTAATTTTTTATAGTTTTAAATATGAAAAGTTTTTTCAATATAATATTATTTATTTTGGATTACAATAACTATATTTTAATTTCTAACATGTTATGTTCAATTAAAATGGTTTACTGATTACTTAAATTTTTCATGGATTAACTAGTTTATGGGAATATACATTCAATTTTAACATTCCATTATCAAATCCAATGATGTATTATTATGATTATAATAATATGATGTTATATGTGAATAATTAGTTCTATACATATAAGAAGAAAAATATGTTAGAGATTTTACTATGATTGTGATTGATTAGTAATGATGAGATATTTTTTCTATTAATCAAATCAAGGCATTCTTACTATTTAAATATAAAAAATCATTGTTATTAATATTTTTTTATTTTTGTAAATTACTATTTCATAATGGCCATAACCTAGTTGAGAAAATGAATAATTTTTATATTCATTAACGTAAATATAATTTAATCTAAAAAAATATCATTATTTTTGGTACATTAAATAGATTTAAACATTTATATTTGATTTAATTACAATTTTTTTAAGAAAATAATTTTTTTTAATAATTTAATGTTGATGAAGTTTTATAATATTTTCAATGGGTTTGAATTGTGAACTATATCCCTCAAAATTTGACTATGGTATATGTTTTAAAAAAACTATTTCACATAAATAGTTGATTCACAAAATAATATATCAAATAATTTCAAGGTTTTAACTATTATAAATACATAACTTATCTTTTGTTGCTTCTAATTATTTATGGAATGACATATTTTCCAACTAGCTTATAGATTAATGGTATAGGCTCCGACATGGAATCCAAACATCCCATGATCAAAAATAAGCAAGGGTGGAATTTAAGGTGTTGTAATAGTCACGGTAGTGGTCACAATAGATGAAAATATGGTAGATACTATATAAATTACTATAGAAGATGAACCATTCATCTGAATTGGGCCTATACGACATTCGGTCCTTGGGACACCATAGTACATTGGTCCATAGATACTCTGGTTCAAGAAATAGTATCATTTTATATAGAGTTATGTTTCTATAAGTGAAATGCATCATGTTGGTAGAAAATCTTGGATCTATGATGCATTATCATGTGGGAAACTTGGAAGAGAGATAGGTCGATCAGAACCTTTGAATTATCCCATTAACCACTTGATATAAATGGTTCTCTTCCATAACATTTCAAATGATAACACAATATAATAGTTCTTGGTAGATGGTGAGATGAATTTTGTTAATGGGGATCACTAGAAAAGTGAAGATATGTGTCTTAGAAGGAAGCATGGCATATATAAATGCAATAATTGTTGGGTGGGAAGTAGAAATGGAGATGGGTGCACTGAAACATATAATCTGGTCCATTAACTAGAAGTATCAAAAAAGATATGTGATCAGAGATGAATTCATGGTGGGATAGTAAAATAAAATATTTTTCAGTAATGGGGGCATCACAGTGACATGACTATGGTCTTTCTGTATTGATTGGATACTCTTCCTTGTCCTTTGGGTCAACTGCTTCGATGTTCAATCAACTAGGGGTAATGGAAGTAAAAAAATTGGGCCTTCGAACCAATGAGACATAAGATCATGTAATGTTCACCTGTCATCCAAGTTGAAAAGTGGGTTTTCATTCAATAAAAAAATTTGGTTTCAACAACATAATTTTTTAATATAATTATGGAATTAAATTTTTTTGTAGTGATTTTTTTAATTTTATATTTCTGTTGGCTTTAAATAAGAAATCATCAATGAAAATCTACATTAACAGTTTAATATTATGATGATTGAATTATCCCATATTAGGTGTAATATATATAAATTTTATCAATATGGTAGTAAATTTAAACTATTAATCTAATTATCTTGATTATCATTTTATTCATATATAATATGGTGATTTTGAATAGGAAATATAACATGAATGTGTCATAAAAATAAAATGAAATGTCGATAAATAATAAAATGATACATCACGAGGGAGAAGATAACATTTTTTTTTGATATGTAGTATTGTAGGAACTAATTAAAGTGATATTATTGTATTCTTTACTGTAATTTAGAATTTAGTGTACCCATATAAATCTATTTCAGTTTCATATGTGCTTCCATATAAACCTATCTATTTTTCTCTTTTATACAGATAAATTCAATATTGTTAACTTATATATATAGGTGAATTAATCAGCGGGTATTCAATGATATTGTCATAGAACATCCAGGTGGTCAGTTCCTGGTAAATGGTTTGATATTATACACTAGGATCTTAGGGTATTTAAAAACGAATACCTTAGGATGCTTCTTCATGATATGTTTCCTAGTGGTGTGGAGTTTACGATAGAAGTCATTACTTTATTGAGTAGATTTACATAAATTTATTTATTAAAGGTATTAATTGGGTATTTGAGATTTTTTTTACAACTTCAATGTTTTATTGTATAAGAGGGTGAAGGAGTGATTGATATGAGTATGGGTGTTAAAGGTGAATTTAGTACTTTGTAGGCGATATCAGGTACCTAGTGTCCTCTAGGTTGATTGAAAATGTATATTTCCTTCACTATCATGTAGTCCTTGACATCCCTTTTGTTATCTATTTTATGTTGAAATATTAAATAAAACTAAGTAAAAGTATTAACTCTGACCATTTTAAGTGTATATTAGGCATTTCGTTGTGATTTTCCTCTAGAAAAAAAAATCAAAAGAACTATTCCATGACCTCTCCTACATCCTTCATTATTCTAGCATGGACCCTATTCTAACATTAATCTGATTAGATACCATGTTAATTTAGTATATATCATGTAATGATACTAAATAAAGGTGTATATTTTTATTATTATGTTTATTTATCTCTATAATATGTGAAATTGTTATGTCCTTAATTAATCATAGGTTTTTAATTATTTCCCTGATTAGAAGAATCTCTTTCATCCCTCAAAATTAATATGTAACAAAATATTATGTGTTATGTAAACCCTCATCTTTGGCATATTTTCCCATTGATAGTAAATTTAGTAAAATAAGGTAGATTGGTATTAAAATAAAAATATAATCCCTTCTAGAATAAAATATTTTTAATCTGATTGTCTATAATTCTAATTTAATTTAACTACTAATCATCCATGTTATATCTTTGAATTTTAAATGATGTTATTTGATGGATTAATTTATGGAATCTTTTATTATTCTATTTCTATGCATGTTTTGATAATGAAATTTGATGGTAGTAATATTGAGTCCATTATTATAAATCACATATGTGGGTTCCTTGAACACTGGTCAAGTTATTACCAATTAGTATAAGATAATCATGGGTTCCATTATTCTATTATGAATGGTAATGTATGTTACCGTAGGTTATATATGTAGTATGAATTATTTTCCACCATGAAAATTCAATTAAGGAATTATAGATATTTATTTTCTTATTTGGTATATACATAGAATATTTTTCTAATATTTTTTATGATTTTTATGATTCTGTTGATGCAGGAGGGATTTTTATTTGTAATGCCTAGACCCAAACAACCATTTTCAAGATGGAGAGCCTCAAGAACTCTTGCCTTAATCCATATATGAAATACGGTTCCATCTAGAAGTAGGGGTGATAATATTATTAGTGGGGAAAATAAATAGTAGTGTGATTTAATAGCCATATAATAAATAGAAACCAAAAATATAATATGATAATCATAGTCATAATAAGAAGTATAAATAATCATAATATAATAACTCATGGTAAATGATTCATAATAATAAAATAATACATTCACCCAATGTGAAATACCAAACCAATGTAATAATTTTAATAAGACCAATAATGATAAAAATAGATTAATTCGAATTATATCCTAATAAAGTGTCCTCCTCCATGATTTTTTTCTCAACCATATTCTATGGTCCCCTTTCCCTTATCCATATCCCTTTACAAGATGTTTTTACATACATCAATATTTTTCTATAGGTTGTTTGTAATTAATCCACGTAGGTAACCACCAACTCCTCTTGACAATGTGTGTATTGATATAAAAAGTTTATTATAGGATAATAATAATTGCGTAATCCGGAATAAAAATTCACATATAATGAAAAATGAGCTTGAAAATCCATAATTAGCCCCATCCATACTAGATTTGGATCATTTTTATATGAAATGTCATGATATTGAATGTAATGTAGAAATTGACAGAGGGATAAAAAATATAAAACATGGCATGCTCAATCCTCATGTGAACATGATATTCGGAATCCACTAAGAATCACTTGAATCATTCTCATCAAAATCCACAAGACATTGAGTAATAATTCTACCCAGTATCCATTGGGAATCTAGTAAATATGCTACTGTGGATATATTTTGAATCATGTGAATTATATTACTCGAAATACACTAGGCATTGAGGGATCATGCTACTTAGAATCCCCTAGTACTAAAGTAGACATTCTACTTAGAAAACACTAGGCTTTGAGTGAATTGCATGGAATCCATGAGGAATAATTGTATCACTACAATATGCTCTAGTTCATTGTTTCCATCATCAGAATTCATGCTCACTCCCCCAATATGTGATTACTATTTCATCGTCTTTCATGTATTTTAATCAATAAGAGAAATTACTCCATAATCATAGTAACACACATAATAGGACGTGATAAGAAGAAATAAAAATCATATAATCATGATCAAATATTATAAATATGTAATAAATTTGATAAACAAAAATCATAATCAAATATGATATAAAAACTCTAGGAAGAAATATCATAACAAGGTCTCCTGGGAAATGAGAACATCCACATATGATTATATTCCATTGTAATAATCACTGTATTTCAACACAAGAAACATATAAAGAAAACATGTGAATACAATAGAAAAAATTGTGGGGATTATCCAAACTCGTGTTTTAGGATGAATAACTCCATGTTTCATCATTGATTATTTCTCAAACCACATATCACACACATATAGAACTAGTTAATGTGTTAAGGATTCATATTATTTGTTATTTTTCATCAAGAAGGAGGTTTGTAAAAAAATTTCAGGAATATTCCATGATAGGAAAAATGTTTCAAGAATCACATAACACATGGTGTCCATTTAATGATCCACTTATCAGGTATATCGAAGGAATGAATACTAATTCACTGAATTTGATGTCTATTGAGTAATAGATCATGAATTACATAGGGTTAGCTAGTGGAAACTAATCCCTCATAATTCCACTAATGGAAAATAAATTAAATATGATAATCCTGAATAACACTATATTAGGATGATCATTCCATGTATACATAATCTAAAACATCCATAGATCATGAGGAAGTTAACAAAAATCCAAATGGTTGTCATTAACATTCTAAAAACACCCATGACTGAGAATTGATTCAATAATATTTCATCAATTGTAATTGCAATTAAAATTTTGTACATTGACATTACAAATTTATTAATCATATAAGGATAAAAGATTCATATCAGGGAGAATTTTGGATAATGGAATGTTTTATATTTCATACCACATTTTTAGACCTTTAACCGGAAAGGATTGTATAGATTATATATTTATATGATAGGAATTAATTAAGGATTTTGAATGAGTCTTAGAAATTATTATATATTCCACTATAAAAAAATATTGGGTCATAAAGGGAAAAAATAGTTGTTAATGTGAAATTATTATTATTATATGCATGTGTTCATGGGGTGGTTTTAGGGTTTTTAGAACCACGTTCCAAAAAATCACCATAACTTTTCTTCTAGATGAGCCAAATGGTTTTGTCACATTATTTTTTAACCTTGGGGAAATAATTTCCATGGCCATTAGAGTATACCAAATATTTTACTATGTGAATAAACCTTTATTTTTAAACATCAATCCTTTATTGTGTCGCACACCTTCATCCCATGCCTCTAGTTTCATTATTTTTGGGAAAATCCAAATGGTTTTGTAAAATTGTACTTCAACTGTATACCATTTTGAAGGCCACTAAAAATTTCTAAAACCGTCTTATAACCCCTAATGTTACCCAAAAAAATAAATTGTAGAAAAATATATGATTAATGGTTCAAATTTACTCATAAAAATATTAAAAAATATTAGGTTGTTATATTCTACCCCACTAATGACTTCTCATCCTCAAGAATAATATCAATTCATTAAACTAATTAAAAATAAATCAGTACACTAGGCCTATAGATATAACTCATACCTTAATGTATCATCATGGATCTAGTCATATACATGTAGAATAAATATAATTTTTACCAACATTCCTTGAATGACTTTCCCACTCATGTTTATAATATTTTTTTAGAATTGTCTATATAATACATCAATTTCTAGTTCAACATAATCATAGTAGATGACATTACTGATATTAGGCATGTACCTCTAAATCTTATACATAATAAATGAATCACGCATAAATTCCTATGGAAAATTATGATCTAGATTGTATTCCACAATCCTAACCTACTCTGTGTTATAGATTGTTCTAGAAAAATTCGGTGTTATATTCCTTTGATTCTTAAAACCTTGATGGCCTCGACAAAGGTCACTCCTAAGAAAACTATATATCCTATAGATCTATCAAGAGGTCTCCTATTGTTGTTAGTATAAGATTTATATTTTCTATGAGCTACGATCATCCTATTAAAAATCAGTTTCACCATCTCAATGGTTTCCTATATCATAATAGGTCACACAACTAATTCCTCACTAGACTCGTGCCAAAAAAAGAAGTGAACGACATGGCATACTATTGAGGATCGTATATGGTTCTATCTGAATTGAATCCTAGTAAATATTTTTAATGAAAACCCAACTAAGGTTATGTGATTATCCCTCAAAAAACTAAATTCATGGATTTAAACAAGAGTTACATCTTCTTGTATGTCAACCATTTTCTCCAACTGTATTTATGTCATGGGATGGTATTTTGTACTCAATCCTCATTGAGTACCTAAGGACTTTTTCATAAATAATAAAAATCATGATGTAAAAATAGTAATTATTCAATATAATGGTATGTCTAACTCCATGTAGGAAAAAAATCTCACAGAGTTATAGATTTCCCATACTGGCTACTTATTGAGTCTCACAGATTATTATTATATGAGAAACATTCATTTAGCTGGTAAAATTGCTTCAAAATAGTGATACTGATCCTCAAGGTCAATGGTCAACCTGTCAAAATTTATGTTGTGAAATCACACCACATACACATGGGTATGAAATGTTGTTTAAGTGGTTCATTAAGAGGCTAGTGATCAGCCTTTATCCCTCGATATGTAATGAATTATGAATCAATTGAAAAAAAATCACACCCTATCACTAGATTATAGAACAATGTTTATCTTCCATGGAACATATTTATATAATATTATGTACTTCCCACACCATTTTATGGATGTCTATCGATATTTCTCCCGAGATTAGTGCAAGGATTATAGTTGTTCCATGTTTTATGACCAAATTTTTTCTATCTAATGATCACATATGTATTGAGTATACACTTGATAGTTATTTATGCATCCAACTTCCCTCTAGGATGGATTCCATACTAACCATCACATGATCAAATAAAGAATATGTGATCACTAATGGGGATAACAACATTGACCACTATTCATCAGAAGTATCCATCCTAAGATAGGATAACATGAACATTAGAGTTAATTTTCTCTCTAAAATCCATTCACCATACACCTAGTCTACTAGTTACATATAGCTAAGAGAAACTACAATGAAATTTCATTTAATAGATTTACAGTCTATATCAATTTTCATTATATTTAAGTACTCTACCCAACACCTCTTCGTTAAATTGATGTCCATCTATGTGATGATATATCATGGGATCTCATGGTTAGTATAGTAAAAAAAACAACTCATGTAAGAGATAGTGACAAAGAGCCTTAAATTCATGGATAAAAAAACTTATAACTCATTCATGGTTCTGATTTCTCATCTCGTGGGTTCATATATTAAGTTACCCATAAGATACTACCAAATTTCTCTGCATTAAACCTACCTATAAATTATCTATTGATGTAATGTAGTTCACAACAAAAACTGCACCAGGAATAAGAAAAATAAACACTAATATTTTATACAACCTCCTATTCAACTCAAAAAATGATTCTTACCCCTATTCCAAAAAATTAAATTCACTAACTTCTTCACCAGTATATTCGTCGATGTCTATAAATGGGATAAATCCAACATAAAATTTTAATGGTATCATAAAAATCCCATATATATATATATACTAATTTTAGAAACATTATAGGGGAATGTGATGGATATTATCACCTCATATTCTTATGGGTCCACTGATATACAAAAATTAGAATCAATATTCTCTAATAACACCACCTCCTAAATCTAAAATTTATACTTAGAAATATTGGTATATAATAAATGTTCTTGAAATGTACATAGAAAAATCACGAGACGTTAATCATTATATTTTAAGGTCCGTGACTAGATGATAATCTCATCAACAAAACCCTGGAAAAATGAGTCATGATATGGGTGGAATATATTGATTATGGGATACATGAGAACTATTCAGGAATTCATTACACAAAACATTATGATTGTGTAGATGTATTTCCCATAACTATACGGATACATCATCATGGTTATTACATCATATATAACCCATAACTTTTGATAACCTAAAAGATGATCAATTATAGAAAACCAATCAGTTCCTGATAACTATTCAAAAAATATCATCGATTATGGGAAAAGGATATATTTTTTTTATCATCACATTATTCATATTTTTATAATATAAAAAGAGTGGAAAACCATTATCTTCCCTCATATGGATCAAAATAGGTGAACCTGATTGGGAAATACTAATATTGATAAATACCTTATTTTCATAATCCTTTATTTGAACCCTAAACTCCTACAACTCACCTAAAAAATTATGATAATGTGGTATCATGATTGGTTATGTACCTAACGTGATTTAAATCGCAAACTGAACTCATCAATTAGGTGGACGTACTATAAATTTCTTTAGAGAGATATCCTAATTGTGATCCAAAACAAGATGAAAATACAAGGCGGCTACCCATAATCCTAATGAAAGAGATAGTCCTATACTATTCTCTATCATCCTCATAACATAGATCATATGAGGACAAACTATATTTTTTCCCCGACACCCATACCCATATCATCAATAACATATCTACCATAAGATAAGTAACTGATACATGTCTTTGGTAGAAATCAATGTGGTCTCAAAAACTACTCAGTAATTCGAGGTCAAGAATCAAATTGAATCTATTCATCTTAATAATCATGAAATACCAATGTTTTCTTTAATTAAGAATTATTATAGGAAACATTGAAAATAATTGAATCCATTCACCTTTCATAAAAAATGGTGTATCGTTTGAACATAACATAAATGAAAACAACACTGATAAGTCAATTCTAATAACAACATGTGTAGATATAAATTAATGGTAGGAAACAGTACAAAACTGACTAGTGGAAGAAGTAGAAGTGATCAATTCCAAACAATGAATAGTATATTTTTACTCACCACCATTTTCTATATTCTGATCCACTATATATACCAAATCTTCCTCAACTCTCTAACAATGTTTCTGAGGTCTATGTAATTCCTGAGTCATATTAGTATAATCTAGTTACTGGGGAACTTGGCCAAATACTAAGTTACATGAAATTGTATTCCTTGATACCATTTAAAAACCCATCCTAAAAACCCTAATGAATAATTTCATATGGTTTCCCATCATTCTATACTACCGATGTTGGATATGAGGTTCTATGAAAACCCTAAATTATTGACTAATCATTCTATAGTAGAATCAATTTGGTACTCCAGATGAGGAAATCGAATAATCTGAAATATACACCACAGGATCACCATTACCCAACTACACATCCCAAATCTTACTATTCCTACTGAAAGATGTGACACTAATGGTGATAGTAAGAGGTATATTCACCTGATTACATATATGTGGAGGAAGACATAATACATGATCTTCCTCTAGACACTTCTAGGTAGTGAATAATTTATGTAGAACATTAAGGTTTTTTATAATTTATGAAATTTTAACCTATATCATTATATAAGGAAAAAATCTTATCTTAATACTGATGGACTCTTATTTATTTATTTCTTGGTATCATTTGAGTAATCTGAAGTAGATTGGTGAAATAATCGATGTATGTATATACCATCATCGAATTTTTTGATACTGTAATAAAATCATGTTATTAGTCTATCATTATAGTATCAGGGGAAAATTATAAAAATATAGGTCCCTAAAGGCCAAGGAGTTGAGACATGTCTTCTAGATTTTCCCATAATAACCCATCACCTCCTAGAAGGTCCCTGTTTTGTGGTTTCAGTCTCGAAACACCCAACAGCTCCGTATCCGATGACACGTGGACCTACTTTCCAAAGGAAGGAGTTTTCCAGATGGTATGACCAGCGACACTTAAGAACTCACATTGGTCGAGAGGATGGGAATTTAGGCTCATCGCACCCTTCTTGGGGTGAAGTATTTCCAGTTTCGGGACTCTCTTATAGATTTAAGATGTATTCATATGTTCGTGAATCTTTGGTTTAAACTAAAACATAGTATCCATGGATTTAACCCTAGTGGGAAATGGTCAACTACATGCAGTGGTTCAGAATCATTTATGTGGGAGGTTTACCATCCCTCATTGGATTAATGACCCCAAAGAGTCGAAACTCGCTTTAGGTGGCAATAGGAGTGGCGCGGTGAACCGATGTGAAGATAATTGGATTGACCAGTTGTTGGGTTTAAACCTCAGGGAGGCTTCCTATGTACCCTACTTAAGAGGCAGTGATCAATGTTCACGTAGTTCTCATGCACAGTTTATCATCATGCGGGACAGAGGCGAACCGACGTGAATGTTGTCGGAACAACCAGGTGGTGGCCTTTATCCTGTTGGAGGATTCCTTTGTACCCTGCCTAAAATGTAGGGATCAAAGTCCACGTAGTTCCTATTGGATTGGGACTTACGCTCTGAGGCATCCCGGAATAATGTATTGGGGTTAAACTCTGAGGAGGCCCATAAGAGGATGTCATGGTCGATGCTTACTCTAAGCCCACATTAGTCGTGCTCGTTGTGAGAAAGAACAGGCAGCAGGGACCAGAGGATCACGTCGTGAGAGGTGAGTCCGTGAGAAATGGAGTGGGGCTTACGCATGAGGGTGGCCCATAAGGTCGGGGTTTACTCCTAGGTTGATTCCTAGGGTGATGGATTTGGGCTTACACTCTTAGGAGGCCCATGCAACAAAGCGCAGCGGGAGAGGGAAAGGGGATGCTCATATGCCCATCTCCTCCCTTGCACCGCGTGGGGGATTCCTTCTGATGGGAATTTTACTACCCCCAAGGAGCCCTTCACAAGTGGAGGGGAAGAAAGGGGATTCCTGAGCTCAGACTCCACATTACCGTGGGAATGTAAACTCAGGAATGATTCGGTTTCTGCTCAATGGTCGGGGAAACCCCTTCACCTATATATACCGTGGGTATGTGAACTCAAAATGGCGGACTGATGCACCCGACAGTTTACCATGAGGATCTGGTGGCTTTGGTGGAGGCCTTGGCTCGGGGTCGATGAATAGGCCGATGAGGGAGTCACGAAGGATCAGGTGGGACTGGAAGGATTTTATCTGTCTTGGGGAATGGGAACTATGAAGGCTCTGATGGGCCACACTTATAAAGGAGTGATGGCGCCCTTCATGTAAGAAGGTGTTACGCGGTTGGAGAAGTCATCTGTGAACCCGGGTGGTCCACGGACTGAGGGGAATCCCACGAACCAGGGTGGTCTTCGGACTGAGGGGCATCCCGTGAACTAGGGTGGTTTACGGCTTCGGGTTCTGCCCGCGTACAAGGGGGTACGCGGAGTGGTCCACGTGAGCATCGGTGGCCAAGTGCGGCACTGATTGGGGGTTTGTCGGTCGAGGCTTCTCCTGCATAGGAGGGTGCTACGCGGTGCAGTAGATCGGAAAAGAGGCATAAACACCCTGGTCCGTGAGGAGTGCATCTGTGGAGGGGATATGGTTCACGGTCTTCTCTTTTTATGTTATTTTAAGTTCACGGTTCACCAAATTATTATGAATTTCCAGTTCCTTATTAGTTCATTCCGATGATTATACCTACTCTAGTTCGCAAACTAGAACTTCGCTGTTTGCGAAATCCTAAGCCTTCCTTCGAAATCCATCCACCCGAGTCTGATCACTCATCACTTCTTCCACCTTCGAATCATCCAAATCCAAATCTCTGAATCCCTCCTCCTTTCCCCCTAGGTCTCCTTTTATAGAGTGGGGAAAGAGATGTATCTACGGTCACATGGCACCTTTTGTAGAGGCCCATAACTGAATACCTAGTTTATAGCTGACCTGGTCAATCTGTAATTCACGGTGGGTGTCGAATGCTTCTCATCCCCCCCCGGAGAACCGAACTCAGGGAGTGCTTCGCGGCCGTAGAGGGTTCCGGCTCCATTCCGCAAATGACAGCGGATGCGGCTTGAACCGGTTGACGCGGTCTGCGGTTGGGGCTGTCCATGAAGGTGAACCAGATCGGCGCCCATCCTGCCTCGCGACCGTGAATGATCTCTGCCTCCATTTCATGAAAGACGATGGTTCACTGAGGGGGTGCTTCACGGGGCCTATCCACGTTCCGTTTTCATGGGACCCGTTCGCGGACCGGTCCTGCTTGTGTCCTTCATTGAATTTTTTCCATTCTTTTTCCCAATTCTTTGGGGGATTTGGGTAGAATATCATTTGCGGATTTTTCAAGACCTTATAAATTCCCCCATTGGAATGGGGTCCGATCGAAACAAAGAGGAAGCCATTCCGATGCAAAGTGGTCCTGAAACTAAGGTGGTTTGCGGTAGGGCAGTGGACCCAGTATGGGGCCATGCCTATAAATACGGGGGGCCCTTCATTTTTCCTTTACCGAATTCTTTACGAAACCAAAACTCCCTTGCTTCCGCGCACTCGTTCCATCACAAAGTGCTTCATCTGTGAATCGGCTGCGACATCTGCGAACCATTCCACCTTCGCGGTCACCTTCACCGGTGAACAAATTCCCCAACCACGAACCATTAATCTTAATTAATTAAAAATTATGTCATGACGGGCTGCGGAGGAACTTGCATTGTGGTTTTGGTGCTCTGTGGTTTCGATGCTCCTTGGTTTCGATGCTCCGCAGAAAAAAAATCTATTGAACATTAATGTTTCTAGTTCTTCTGAACATAATCACTTAAATTCGGGATTGAAATTCCGTGGAGCCAATTGGTTCGCGGTTTACTGACCAACGCTCCACGGGCTAGGGTTTCATGGACTGATTTCACGAAGGGCTGGTTCGCAGGAGTCTTTCATCGTGAACCATCCACCGTGACCTCCTTGTGGACTTTTCTTATGAAGGGTCCTCAACCGATCCTCAGCCATATATCTGTTATTTTTGTCCAGATTTTTATTCCGGACTAACTGATTGTTGGCTCTCATTGTGTAGGGAGAAAACATGGTTCCCCCTCGTTCTGTACCGAGGCCTACTGCAGAGATGCTCTCGATTGGTTTAGGGACACGTTTAGCTATGATTCCTATAGCGGAGAACATCCAAGAGGACCCTAGTCGGTCCATCATTCCTGACAACGGTTCCTTGAATGATTTTCTCCCTCCTGAGCTCCTGGATTATCCACTATCAAATCGACTTCCACTTCATGGATTCGGTCTTCAAGATGATGTCCCTATTCCCCCCACTTTCTCAGGTCTTCCTTCTCCCTTCTTGTAAGCGTCGTCCAAGTGTATTCAGGAGAACCATACCCAATCAGGTGAAGAGTTTTCTGACTCTGACCAAAAAGATGACTTAATTTTGAGGGGCTCTATTTGGACCCAAAGTGATCAGCACGCTCGAAACTTCTCTCAGGAAGCTGTCTTCAAGAGTTTCCCTTCTATTATCAACCTTTCTGGAGTAGATCCTAATGCGGGGTGGATTCCTAGGTGGGATTTACGATCTGGTGGCCTCTTCTCAAATGACTGGGACTGGGCTTTCTGGTTCCATCATCCTAGTCAGGAGACTCCTGAATCTCTAGAAGCAGTCAATTTATACTCCATAGTGTGGGCCTCCCAATTTTCCATTAACCCACCATCCTTGGTCCTTCCAGACCTACTCAGTCGCTGGTGTTCTTGAACTTATACTTTACACCTTTCCCATGGTGAAGTTGGTATTAGTCTGTGGGATATCCATCAATTGGGAGGAATCCCGATTATCAGTGAAATGTATGACGAATTTATGCCTACTCCTGACGCATTGGATGACGTCGAAAAGTGCCTTTATTGGCGAGGGAGCTATTGGTTATGGCGGAGCAGTCACTTGGCCATGTGTTGCGTGCCCGCTCTCTTATTCCCTATAGTACCTCGATAGGGTTATTTTGGAACATCACTTGTCCTGTTCCAAAGATCAAGCGCCCCAGGACTCATACTTCTCAGCAGTCACGAACCTCCCCAGGTTCCTACTGGGTGGTTCTGGAGGCGGGCGACTACCTTTCACGGGGTTAAGAGGTGTGCCCCGGTGTACCGCCTATGCTCCGGCTGGCAGGTTTGTTTTCGATGTTCCTGAGCAGGTGGCTATTCCCTTCTCGGGATATTAATCCCGGCGTCAAGACTTTCACCCTGATGATGGAATTTGAGCTGGCAGAGGGCCACCTGGTGAATTTGGTCGTGCCCACATTGGCTTGTATTTATGAACTGTTGGGTCACATGCAGAAGGTTGGTTCACCCTTCCATCTGAGGGGGAAATTTCAATTTTTGTATGGCTGGGTAGCTGATAATTTTTTTTGTTATGAGTATCATCACAAAACGGTCATCTCGCTTCCTACTTTTCAGACTACCCTACTTGATATAGCTAGAGTTCGCCTGAAATCCTATTAGCCTTAGTGAATTCCTCAGGCTTCTGAGTGATTTTTACCAGTTTTCTTTCACTCCCTACCCCACCCCTTCTGGAGTCTTAGTTGAAAACCACCGGGGGAGCCCGGAGGAGCGCTCTAACATGATCTCTCTGTGGGATGGATTTCTGCTCACACGGATCAATGGGGTTTGTCTCTGCGAGCTGTATGTCCCGTATAACTTTTCTCGCCAGTTTGGGTGCATGAAAGTCCATTTTCCCTTCCCCCTCCTCAGGCTTGAGGAATACACCCAGCCACACTTCGTCAATGGTGGCTGATGCTGACGCCTGAGGGATCTGACGTGAGCATTCCCCTGCCTGTCATGGGGGCGGCCGTCGGCCTTTCCATGGAGTATGCAATGGCGTGGTAGAAATACTATCCCGATGGGATCCTAGGGAAGACCATTCGTCATGTTTTTAAATCAGGAGGTACTGCGGCTGTCGCGTCTACCGCACCTTCCCCATCAGCTCTAAGGGAGGATCGAATGATGGCTCGTTGATCAAAGCGGCTCAAGCTATTTTACTCTCCCGTTCTTGCGGTGGCCGAAGTTCAGGTGGGTTCATCCTTCTTGGATGTGCATGAGGACGACCTTGTTGTTTCGGGTCCCAGTGAGACAATCCCTGAATATTTTCCACTTGACATCAGGAATAGCAACATGATCCCCAAGCCTGAACCGTGGTTAGAGGATCCAGACTTTCCAGTTTCGGAACCAACTTCTAGAGAGAATAAGCCTTTGCTGGTTGCAATTCCAGATTTCGTTCTTGTGTCATCCAGAAAGGATACCAAAGATCCCCATGTCATGGCGGACCACCGGGCGGTGCGCAGGTGGGCCTGGCCTCATATTTGCGAGATCATTGCCGAAACTCCTCTAGCTGAGATGACAACTAAGACCAAAGCTCTTCGACAGCTTTTCCTGGCCTTGGGGTCAGGTGGCTTCGACTATAGGCAGTTCCATTCTCTTATTTTCCATGCTGTCATGGCTCGTGAGGAAGATTCCACTAGAGAACACAAACTTTCTCAATTTCCCGTCGCTTATTGCGGGACTCGAGCCCTAGAGAAAGCCACGATACAGCTCCAAAATCATATGGAACAGGAGGTGACCTCTCGAGATGAGGTTGTCGTCCTATCCTCCGAGTTGCATGAATGTGAAGAACGGGCAGCGATGCTGAGGAATCGGTTGTCAGCTATGATCGGTCATATCGAAGCCACTAGAAAAGGGATCAGTGATCTCCCAACAACAGTGGAGCATACTCGTCCAGTGGCTGAGGATGAAGCTTGGGAGAAGGCCGTGTTGGAACGGTATTGCAATGACCTCCACCGTACAGTTTCCGATCCGGTGGAGAGAGCGAGTTAGGATCCATTATGACTATCTAATCCACTCATGTACCCTCGGTTTTACTTACCCCTCCCCCCTTTTTTGTGAGGGAGAGACCCCACCTTGTGGAAATCCTCCCTTTTTTGTTCAAATGAAATATAGTCTCTGTCAATCACTTATTTCTGTGAAATTTGATTATTACTTAGAACAATTTTTGTGTAAATAACAATTCACTTAATCAAGATTAATCATAACTCAGGAAAACAAACTCTAGATTTTCCCTAGACCATGGGGTCCAGCGAGCATAGTTTGTCTAATGCTAGGGGTTTTTAGAAAATCCCTACAAATTTTTGTCTCTTCTTTTAATACTCGGATTTTTTCTGGGCTCTTTTAGTGTGAGCCCAGCGGGTATGGCCTGACTTTTTCTTAGGTCATCCTTTTCGGGTTTTCATTCTAACATGCTTTGTGACTGTTTTTGTGAGCGGTTTGAAGACCCGCTGAAAAGACTATCATTACTGATGTTTTAGGTCAAACAACTTTGACCAAACATGGTGGTTCAAGGGCCCCAATGGGTGTCAGTTGATTAAAATATTTCTCATTATTCATCAGATTCACGTGGGGGAACATGTTTAAATTTGAATATCATGCATGGAATCCCTAGAGGAATGGGAGCTGCGTCGGTGTACAGAGATAGGAAGGGCGTTGCCTAAGGAAAATGTGCCTTTGGTAGATGAGCCAGGTCCGATCAATATGTAGAGCCACTGAGGTCATGGTATGCATAGTCATGAAAAGGTGTCCTCAAGTCAATGACCATCCATTTATGATGGCCAGGGGACTTCATGGATGTCCGGCTCATGGAAACCACGATGGGTGGCTTGGAAAAAAATTATGAAAACCACCAGGGGTGGCTCAGAAGGGGAGGGTGACATCAGAATGGGTTTTAGGAACATCCATACTAATCAGGATCGTGGTCAAGAGACCACTTCTTTGTGCATTTAGTTAGCGTAAGGGATGGTTGAGGCTTGGCGCAGTTTAAAGTCATGTAGTTGGGACATCATTTAAAATGGAATAAATTCTCCTGGTTCTCAGTAATCTTGTCAAAGACGTTCCGCAGTATTCAGGTAGGGTTGCGAAAGAGGTTGGTAAACTGTAGCTCATAGGTTTCCCAAATCCCGGGATAGACATTGAGGCTCAGAGGCCAAGAGGTGTACGAAGAGAAGCAATGCCTCATGAAATCATGCCTTTGGTAGACGGGCATGGGGAGATCAATATGTAGAGCTGTTGAGGGCATGATATGCATATTCATGATAAGGCTTCCTTATTTCAATGATTGTATTTCCCCGATTGCCAAGAAACTTCAGGGAAGATGATATTTGGGACCACCAGGGGTGGCTTATGAGATTTCGGCTTTTTCTGAATGCAGAGAATGGTTTATGATGAGAGGGTGCTTAGATATGGGGGAAACATCTAGACCAAACTTCCTGAGAATGGGTGAAGTAATCCCTTCTCACGCGGGTGTGAGACGGTGACTTGTGTCGGTCTGACCCGTGCACTGAAGGACAGTGAAAATCCTCTGTTCCTTACTGATCCCGTGGGGGGTTTGACCATGCAGTTTAACATAGTGTGGTAAAGACGTAGTTAAAAAGGTCGTTCCTGATTATAATGTAACTGGGCTCGAGTATCCTGGAATGTCCAAGACGTGGAGTGTGTTGATGGTGTAAAACATGGTTCTGGGGCTTCTTGGATTAGGAGAGATGTCACAGAGGCTTTGAGGATGGAAAGCGTACGGAGCTAGGAAGAGTGTCGCCCGAGGAAGTCTTTCCATTGGTGGACGAGCTAGGGGATATCATTATGTAGAGACATATAGGGAATGGTATGAATAGTCATACAAAGGTGTCCCCGGGTCGATGAATTTCCACTTCCGATGGCCATGAATGGTTATGAAGATCCGAAATTATCCAGGACACGAAGTCTATCATAGGGGAAGGAAATGTCTGAACATGTTGGGCCTACTCGGCCCTGGTTTCCGTTAAAGCTTAAAGAGATCCCTATGCTGATTTATTTTGTGTGCGGGGGTGTAACTTTACTCTATACAGTTTAACGTCGTGCGGTAAGGACAACATACTCCATGCAGTTTAACGTCGTGCGGTAAGGACGAATTACTCCTAGTTTAGAGATCATAGAGCTCAGACCATTGGGTGACTATTGTTGTGGTCAATCGAAGGATAACTGGGTCAACATGTTCTGATATACTTGGAAAAAGGTGGGGGATGAAGGCTATAAACTGCATCTTTGAGTTTTCCCGGATTAAGAGTTGTGGTGTGGGGGTTCTAAGGCCAGTAATCGTATGAAGATAGGAAGAGTACCGCTAGAGGAAATCGTGCCTTTGATGGATGATCCAGGGGCTATCATTATGCAGAGCCGCTGAGGGCATGGTATGCATAGTCGTACAAAGGTGTCCCTAAGTCTATAACTTTCCACTTCCAATGGCCATGAATGATTATGATAATCCATGATTGCTCACAGTGCAGAGTTTGGCACGTGGGGATAATGGCGTCCGAGTATACAAGAAACATATTCACTACAATTATCTGTTGAGTCAAAGTAGCATAGTCCTGGCATGATGTTCGTTGGTGTAGGTTGTTATGTGAACCACCGGTGGACACATAGGCTAGCCAGATAGGGATACCCTGTCAATAATTGGATGAGAAAAGAGGAATTAACTTGTAAACCACTGATCCATAAATTTTTGGATTGGGAGATGTGACACGGGGGCTCTGAGGCCGGTAGGCGTATGGAAATAGGAAGAGTGTCGCCTGAGTAAATCCTTCCTTTGGTGGACGAGCCATGGGCTATCATTATGCAGACCCGCTGAGGGAATGGTATGCATAGTCATGAAAAGGTTTCCACGGGTCGATGACTTTCCACTTCCGCTGGCCATGAGTGGTTATGAAGATCCATAATTATCCGGGTCGTGGAGTCTGATGTATTGAAAGGATGCATCCAAATGTGCAAGGAGTATCTGCATCTCATATCTCCATGTGTCTTGGGTGTGTCGTGACGAAGTCCGTGTAGTTTAACGCCATGCGTTGAGGACGAAGTCCATGAAGATTAACGTCATGTTGTTAGGACAAGTTACGTGCAATTTAACATCATTCGGGGAGGATGTAGTCCATGTAGTTTATTTTCATGAGGTAAGGATGAAGTATACAACTCGTGCAGGTCTGGTTCGTACATGGGGGAAGGTGACATTTTTAACATTATTATCCATGCAGTTTAACGTCGTGCAGCAAAGATTCAAAAATACACCTCATGCAGGTCTAGTCCATACATGAATAAAAGGGAGAATTTTTAAATCTTCCTATATGTGCATTTTTACCTCGTGCGGTAAGGAAGAGAAGTACACCTCATGTAGGTCTGGTCCGTACAGGGGGGAAAGGGAATTTTTAACATTATTTTCATTCGGGAGTGGCTGGGCTGGGATCGGGGATCCTGGCATCGCTACGTATCCTGCGAGGGTAGGAATAAAGACACATGTTGTTCTATGAAAGAAGTACACCACATGAAGTTCATGTCCATACACGGGGGGGGAGACATACATTGTTAAAACTTCTTGTCCGTGCAGTTTAACATCGTGCGATGAGGATGATTGATACACCCCATGAAGGTCTGGTCCGTACATGGAGGGAAGAAGGCATATTTAACTTTTATTCAGGGTGCTGGGCCAGGATAGGGGATCCTGGCGTGGCTACGTATCCTGCGAGGACAGGAATCAAGCCATACATAGTTCTCATAAATCCATATAGTTTAACATCATGCGGTGAGGACGAGGTCCATACAGTTAAACATCATGTGGTTAGCACGAGGGGTATTAGTTTATTCCATGTAGTTTAATGTCATGCCGTGAGGATGTGATACTTCTATTTTAAGGTCATAGAGTTTGTACCATTGGGTGCTCGGCAGTTTAATGTTATGCAACTTGGACGATGAATACACCCCATGCAGTTCTGGTCTGTACACGGGGGGAGGGACCATTCATGACTCTTATTATCCGTGCAGTTTAACGTCGTGTGTTAAGGACGAGGTACTCCGTGTAGTTTAACATCGTGTTGTAATGACGAAGAATACACTTCGGGAAGGTTTCTGTGCGAAATACTTCTTTAGGAATCTCGCATTGGTAGGAGTCGTGGTGAATTGCCCGTCCATGGAGATCAGGGTATATGCTCCGGTGGAGTAGACCTTGTGTAAGACATATGGTCCCTCCCACTTGGGCTCCAGCTTTGCAGGTTTCCTTCCAGGTATCATTGGGGTACGGAGGACCAATACCAATTCTCCTTCCAAGAAAGTCCGGAGTGAGACCTTTTTATTGAAGGCTCGTGCAATCTGATTTCTGTATACCTCCAGATGGTTCATAGTGTGAAACTACTTCTCTTCTAGTTATTCCAATTCATCTAGACGCTTTTCTGATTGCTCATCATTGGATAATTGATCACAGATAGAAACACGGAGTGAGGGAAGTTGGAGTTCAATGGGCAGGGCTGCCTCTGTTCCATACACTAATGAGTACGGGGTAGCCTGAGTAGCAGTGCAGATTGTGGTTCGATAAGCCCACAATGCATGCAGGAGTTTATCCAGCCATGACTTCTTGAATTTGTCCACCATTTTCTAGAGAATGATGTAAATGGTCTTGTTTAAATCCTCCATCCATCTGTTGGATACTGCATGGTAGTGGGATGAGTGGTTAGCCTTGATTCTATACTCATGGTACAATTTCTCCAATTCAGCAGAGCAGAAGTTGGTGTTGTTTTCTGTCAGTAATGTATGAGGGACGCCAAATCTGGTGATGATATTGGTCTTCATAAAGCTGACAATATTTCTTGCCACGGCTTTTTTGAGGGGTATGGATTCTTCCCATTTGGAAAAGAAGTCGATTGTCGTGAGGATATACTTCAGCTGTTTGGCCGTGGTGGGAGGATACAGTCCCATGACGTCCATTCCCCAGACGGAAAATGGCCAGGAGTACTTGTCTTGATGAAGTAACTCTAGGTGTTGGTGTATGAAGTTGGCATGCATCTGACATGAGTTTCATTTCATGGTAATGCGCTCACAGTCTCGTGCCACAGTGGGCCAGTAGTACCCAAGCCTTCGAACATTATGGGAAATCTTGGTCCCCGATTGATGTGATTCACATGCTCCGACATGTAATTCAGTCATGACAGTGGCAGTTTCTTCTCTTTCAATGCATCTGAGGAGCACTCCATCGAGGCCTCATTTGTAGAGGACCTCCTACTGACCCGCTCCACTATATAAGACAAAGTTGATTTTCCTTCTCCGTATTTTCTCTTATTCATCCCTGTCTGATGGAAGTTCTCCCCATTTAAGGTAGTTTTCAATGGGGGTCATCCAGCTGGTGGAAGGAGCATATAGCTCGGGGACAGGACTGACTTCGTGGATTTCTTCAGCCATGGTCTGAACAAATGGAAATACCATTCAACGGTGAGCAATATTGATAACTGTTTCATCCCGGCTTGGGTCAAGTAGGGCTTTCGCCGCATTGTCTAATGCATCAGCATGGGCGTTCTGAGACCAGGGAATATAGGTTAATTTTGGTTCTATGTAGAATTCCACCATTATCCCTCGGACATGGTCAAACAGGGGGATCAGACCCTCCTTTTTAATAGCATAGTAACCATTGACATTATTGATGACCAGCTCCGAGTCACCTTTTACCTTAAGGTGTTGTACTTGTGCCTGGAGTGCGAGTTCGAGGCCTGCAACGAGGGCTTGATATTCCGATTCATTTTTCATACATCCCTCTGATAGGAGGAAGGAATATGGAATGAATTATTTCTCTGGGGACACAAGTATTATCCCCAAACCCACTTTGATGAATATGGGATCCTCTATCTTCTTCCCAGTGGGTCTTCGGGATGCAACGTCGAAGTACATTTTCCTGGGATGGAATGCCTCTTGAAATGAGAAGATGTCTTCATTAGGTAGTTCGAAGTTCGTTGCAGTGGTCCCTGTCAAAGGGTGCTCTACCAGAAATTCTGCTAATGCCTGACCCTTGATGGATATCTTAGGCACAAACCGGATGTCAAACTGTTGTAGGATGACCACCAATCGAGATAGGTTTCTTGTTAGCATCGGGCGGCTGGTGATGTACATGAGTGGGTTACTCCGGGAGATCAAATGGACTTCGTGATGCTGCAGATAATGTCACATCTTTTGAACTGTGAAGACCAAGTCCAAACAATTCTTCTCGATATTTGAGAATCAAGTCTCAGCATCAATCATGGTTCGACTGAGGTTATAGAGACTATTTTCGCTGTCGGCGTCATTCTTTTGTGCGTGGAAGGCTCCCAGTGATTTCTCCAAGGCTTCCACGTACAGGATGAGAGGGCTTCCTTCAACCAGGGGCATGATCATTGTTGGGCTTAAGAGGTACTTCTTCAAGTTGTCAAATGTCTCTTGACAGTCATCCGTCAATTGGTACATGACCCCCCTCTTCATTAACCTGGTGAAAGACAAACATTTTTCTGCCAGGTTGGCTATGAACCACCTAATATTGGCTAGGTGTCCTTGGAATCCCCTCAGTTCGGTGAGATTTCGGGGAGGTGGCAGGCCAATGATATCCTTTGTCTTCTCAGGGATTACTTTGATGTCATGATGGCGTATGACGAAGCCAAGGAATTTCCCTGAGGTAACCACAAAGTCACATTTAAATGGGTTCATCTTCAAGTTATACTGGCAATGCTTTTTTAAGATGGTCTCATGGTCTGACAGGTGATTCGAGTGCTGTCTGGACTTGACCACTATGTTATCCACGTAACATTCAATGAATTTCCCCAGGAGCAGTTTAAAGATCCGATGCATGGCATGATGATATGTGGCACCAGCATTCTTGAGACCAAAGGGCATGACCGTGTAACAAAATACCCCTTGGGGGCCCTGAAGGCAGTGTATTCTTCGTCTTCTCAGGCCATCATGATTTGATTATATCCAGAATAGTTTTCCATGAAGGATAGAGCCTCATACTCGGTCGTTGCATCGATTAACAACTCGGTGATATGAACCGGGAAGTCGTCTTTCGGACAATTCCAATTAAGATATCTGATGTCAATGCAGATGTGGATTTGTCAAATCTTTTTCTTGACAGGGACGATGTTGGCTAACCAAATGGGGTACTGGATCTCTCTAATGAATCCTTCTTTAATGGGATTATCAACTTCGGCCTCTATTTTGGTGGCATGTGAGGGATGTGTCCTTCTAGCGGTCTGTTTATAGCACCGGTGGTCTTCTGGAAGACCTAGGTGGTGTGTTGCTACATCGAGATCGACTCCCAGCTTTTCTGTGTAATTCTAGGCGAAAACATCCTGATTATTCTTCAAGAAAAAGGTATATACTTCATGATCCTCAGGGGACATGGTTGCACTAATTAGAGTAGGCCTCAGATCTTCCTCGGTACCCAGGTTTATTTCCCTGAGTCCGTCCACAGTTGATGAGATACCTTCCTAAAATGCAGGAGGCGCATCCCTGGGATATTCCCCCTCTTCTTCTCCCATGTCCTCGTCTTCTTGATCCGACTAGTAGGGAGCTTTCGGTCTGAGCCTTTGAGGGTTTGAGGGAGAGGCATCATGGGCATCCCCTCTTGAGTAGTCATCCCAAAATAGAGGTTTGGTGGACGTTCCCCCATTATCGTGCTCATCCATCATGGATGAGGTCATGAGGACATCTGAATGTGTATCTGTACTTGAACTCCTACTCTCAACATGGTTGATGGAAGGAAATAATCTCTGCCAAGCTACCTGACGGGGTCATCAGGATCCATTTCAAGGCCATTTGGAGCGGGGATCCAGTCTACAACATCGACCAAAGGCTTCTTTTTTCTTTTTCTCATAGAACCCGGTGTCAATGTAATGTGACCCAGAGAGGTCGAAAGGGGATTGTCGGCATGCAAGGTTCCACTTTGTCCATTGACCCAGTACTTGATACACTGGTGATAGGATGAAGGAACGACCATGTGCTTATGGAGCCACGACCATCCATGCAGGGAATTGAATGTTGTGCACTGCCATACCACTAGGAATTCCGTGTAGGCTACCAGGTCACCAAAATGGGTCTTTAGTTTGATTTGTCACATTGGTTTCTGCTCACTCTTGTCGTATCCCAACAGAGTTGTGGCCGAGGGAATTAGGTTGTCCTCACTGTAGCCAAACTTACGGAGTGTCCATAGGAGAAGGAGGTTAACTCCAGAGCCATTATATACAATGAATTTCTGGATCTCAATACCATTTAGTGTGCTAGACACATATAGTGGTCTCATGTTTCCTTACATGAAGGCATCTTCATCATGATCGGTGAAGGAAATCACTGCATTGCATTCAGCCGGGTCAGTTTTTGTTCGGTAAATTTCGGTGGCAGCTACCTCGTCTTGAAACTCCTGGGGGTTGATCAAAGTTTCTATAGGCGCCTCCCTGAGGTCTGCTGACAGAAATAGGGCATCAAGGATTGAATGCATTGCTGATACCGATGCCAGCTGCTTAAGGATATAGTATTTCTGCTCCAGCGGTCGACGCTTCTTCGTTGGCGGGAGACTCTTAGCGGGTGCTTTAGGGGCTAGATCATTTGACAAGGAGGGGTCGGCCGTAGGGTCGGATATCGATGGCGCTCCTGTGTTTTGAGAACTTGGCGCAGCCGGTCCGTTTGTACACACTAGTTGGCCAGACAATTTCTCCTCCTCTGGTGGGTATCGTAAAACAACAGGGCCAGAGTGGCTGCTTGTGGAAGTGGAGGGGTATTCTTTCTCCTGCTGAGTCCATTGAAGGGATCTCCCACGGGTTTTTGCGATACTATCTGTTTGGGCTGGGGTCCAACCATAGGGTTGGTTTTAGCCGCTGTTGCGCCTCCCCTAGTATCCCCTACCTCTGCGATTCCTCCTCTCGGATCCACGTGTAGAGAACTCGGGTTCGTAACAATACCCTTCGTCAGGGAATGATTCCATAAGATGGATGACGTTAATAGAACCAAAGATTGGATCTTCATCCTCTGACAGGTCAACCTGGTCGGTTGTTCCTGATGGTTCCGTTTGGTGGGTCGGTGCCCATGGCGTCAAGTTCGAGGGCATGAAATCTGCCAGGGTCAGGACTATCTTTGGCCCCATCGCGTAGTGATCCTCTTATGATTGTTTTCTCCTTCTTCAATTACGCTCGGATGACCAGCTCGTGGAGGGTTGTGGGGTCAATACTGTCGGCTCTACGGCTTCAGAGGTGGTTGGTGGCAACACCGGCTACTGTAGTTGAGCTCGGAGTATGCCCTAGGCTCAGTTGATAGTCTTCCAAGTCATCCAGTTGTCAAATTTCTGCCCCTGCTTGCTGGTGACTTTCTTCCACCCCTCCACTTTGTTGGAGTCTGTGGTAGAGATACATGCCACATGTGTTGGGGGTGGCCCAAGATCGACCTGTCCGGGGTCTACCATCCTCTGTAGGAGGTCTTTGAAGATGAAGTATTCTCGAATACTGTGTCCCAACATCCGATGGTAGGGGCAGTAATATGTCATGTCATCACGGCCGACCTCTTCAGGTTTCCTCGACTCCGGGAGGCAGATCAAGTTGCAGTTCATGGCGGTATGGAAGTAGTCGCAGACTTGATCATCTCGGAATGAGAATACTTTTGGTCTTCGTTCCTCAAACTGGTTTTACTTCGGTCCTCATCGATCGTCTCGTTCAGGCGGAGGCGGCCGTTGATATGCAGGAAGCCCTTGATGATTTGGTGGAGTCCTGAGCGGTAGAGCGGGCATAGGGGCTTGCATTTGTGTGACAGCGGATTATTCAGCTCTAGGGGCTCTTTTCGTAGGAGCCTACGAGGCTATTCGGGACATTGAATTAGTCCGCTGTAGGGTGTCCTCAATTCTCTGGGCAATGGACGAGAGCTGGCGGAAGCCAGTGGTGCACTCCACTGGTATGAGCGGTGTTCACAACTCATCTCGATGATTATCTATGCATATGGATAGCATCTCATATTGAGGCATTGGCCTGTTCAAAGAATAGGTCAGACCATTCCATCTGGCGATGAATTCTGAGACCCTCTCATTCTCCCTTTGCTTGCAGTTCATGAGATCGCTGACTATTGATTTAGGCAGCATTGAGCTGAAGTAGAATAGGAACTGTTGTCGAAGGTCTTCCAAGCTCATTATTGATTGGGCTAGAAGACTCATGTACCAGATGAAGGTGGATCCTTGAAAGGTCCATACGAAGAATCTGAGTTTCACTGCTTCTTGTTGTTCCGGATTTCCCATCATAGGGTCGCAATAGGATGCGTAGTGCATCAACTGCTGCTCTGGATAGCCTGATCCATTGAAGATGGCGAATACAGGGCTCCCAAAATTGGTTGGAGGTGGTGTGTTGTTCACCCAATCGGGGTAGGGTTTCCGCTTTGGCTGTATCGGAGTGCTTCGACCTTCCATCGCTTCCAATCGAGCTATTATTTCTTCGATGGTGTTGGTGAGACCCTGGTTTACGTCCTATTAGGCATGGTCTTGGGTAGGTGTATCCCGAGGCATTGCCAGAGGATCCGGATTGGCCAGCACCAGGGGAGAATGTGCCTTTTGTGTCACCTTCAGAAGGTCCATGGGTACTCGCTCAGGTTGCTTCCTGAGTGGAGGGAAGTCTTTTTTTTCATCTGAATCTACGTTTAGGTAGTTGGACAGGCCAAGCACCTCGTTGAATGGGAGCCCTGACCGTGTTTCATGTGCCGTGAAAAACCTTAGTCTTTCAGGTGCACTTACTTAGAGTGCATGATGGGGCTCCTCCTGGTAAGAACTTTCAATAAGGCGGTTCCTCTTGAGTATCTCGACGTTAACCCTCCGCAATTCCTTCATATCCTCTTCCTATCATGGGAATCTATCTTCAAGCGTGAGTGGCTCATTTTTGTCGAGAGAAGGAGGTGGGTTTAGGGTAACCAGTCCATTATTATTATCCCTATTGGGAGCTCGCTGGGTAGGTGGAGGAGGGTTGGCTGGAAGGACGGCCATATTTAGGGCGGCCCTCCGGTTCCGAGTGTGCACACCTAGTGGTTCGTTGTGAGTCACAGCCTGACCAGAACAATAATCTCCTGATCCCTCCTGATTTTTAGTATCTCTGGTGTCACCCGTGGGGTTAACCTCTATGATGTTGATAGATGCATATCGCGGGGCAGGGAAGATTTCATCTTCCAAATGGGAAGAGGATCTCCCGCGTCTTCTGATGGCCTTCCCTTTTGTGACCTGGGATTGCTTTCGAACTTCTTGGTGAAGGGTGACGTGGAATGTTCTTTGATGCAACCTTATGGTGCGTCTTCCTCTCGGAGGGGATGATGATTCAAATGACAGGATTGGATTGGAACCTCCTCTTTTGACTATCCTCCCTAAACCAGAGAATGCTGATTCTCGTGGGGGAGGTTGTTGTTGAGGGGGTAATAATGCCCCCATCCTTGAGGGCTGGGGTTGGCTATGTTCCTTTGACATTGAGTCTCTTCCCAGTTTTATTGGTCTTACAGGGGAATTTGTTGTTAAAAATTCCCCCAGCCCTGCAGGCTGGGGTTGACCTTGGATTGCAGTAGTCGCTGCAGCTATCACTACCTGCATGATCTTGCGTGCCCCCATTTGGGGATGAACTGGGTTTGATGCTGAGCTCGTATGTGAACTCATCCTTTATAGGGAGGCAGGAAAAGATCGCTAATTGGCCTCTCTTAGGCGAGAGGCCTGTTGTATTCTCTCGGTGGCCTGATTCAGGATTTCTTGATTAGCTTGTTCCCGTCGGTCCTGACGCTTCTGGGACTTACTCATGGCCTAACTCTATTGGGTGTCTTGCCTTTCCTGAACAGGTTGAACGCTCAATCATCGTCTTGATGTGACGACATTACAAGACACCATGCCGAACGTATTATTCTGGGAGGGGAGCGGAGTGAAATGCAGAGCTCCGTGTCCCCCCCCCCCCATCCACTGATATGGACTCCCGTTGGAGCATCACCGATGAGGCGGTATAGTTGGTGTAGCGCACGGAGGCAGGCTATCTCCATGTTTCCTTTACACCTTTCGGGTCGCTGTTGCCATGCTGATAGAGGATCTTCCTGGTAAATTTGATCTAGGAGGTCTCCTATTGTCTTGATGTGGTCTACATACCCATTGTAGGGCATGAATCTTGATTTCAGTCGGTGAAGGGTTGTCCATATATTATGGCGGATGTCGTGAATGCATTATTTAGACAACTCTCTGGGTATGTCGAACTAAGAGGTAGTCGTAGGCCAAAACATAACTGGTATATCATACCTAGCCAGTCGATTCCTTAGGTGCATTATATCATCATACTCCTCTGCTTGTGACTCCTCTAACTAGTTATCCCAACTGAGATGCTCGCTGCCAATGTGGTCGGAGGTGGTGGGACCGGTAGGTGGTGAGTCCTAATTTGGGAGATTCTGAGGTAGTTCAGAGGATGAACGCGTCCCTAGACCATATCCTGATTGTAGAAGGATGTCGTTGGCAACTAATTAGGAATCTGACATGCTTTATCACGTCCTTCTGAGTGCCTCGGCATATGAGGGACTTTCAGTCCTTGATTTGGTAAGAGGAGGACCTTTCTGTCGATATAATATGTTATCACGGGGAGGACCTCTGCAATGGAGGCCGTAATGGTGAGGACTACCATTACTGCTTGATGCTTCACCGCATAGAGGACTTTTGCATTGCACACCCGGGGGATGACCTCCACGGCGTGTCGCAGCAAGGGGAGGACCTTCTGGCTGCATAGCGTCGTTAAAGGAGGACCTTCTCAACTACTTCCATCATGGTGAGGATGACCATCATGGCTTGACGTTCGCTGGGAATCGTGGGGAGGACCTTCCGGACACACAACGACAAGTGGAGGACCATCTTGTTGCTTGGGGCCAATGTGGGGAGGACCTTTGAAATGGCAGCTTTGGTGGCTAGGACTACCATCACAGCTGCGGCAATGGTGAGGACTACCATTTCTCCTGCAGTAGGGAGAATATCAGCGGGATACATCCTGTGTCCGGGTAGGTGAATGGATATGCCCATGTACCAGGATATGCTGGTTTATCTCTCAGTTCACCACCACATCGGGGTGGCAGACATTGTTTGCATCCATAGGGAGCTATCCCTTCATATATTGGTTTCCCACCATATCGAGTCGGTGGCCTTTGTTAGCAGGGAGACGTGCCCGCCTATGATTTTTCGCCACATATGGGTGGCAGGCTTTGTTGATCACCAATATATCAGGATGTCGGGCGTCAGAAGCATCTGCTAGGAGCTCGTCCTGCAGGTGCTGGGTCACCACCACGTCAGGTTGGTGGGCATCATGACCCTGGGCAGGGAGAGGTTCCTACCTGGTAAGTGCCATCCTGTGTGAGTGATGGGCTTGATGGAGCTCTGTAGGGATGCGCTCTTGCTTGTATAATGACGCCATGTCTAGATGGAGGGCTCGGAAGGAGGGAAAAGGTGTAGGTGCATGTTCTCGTTACATCTCCGTGGATGGGAAGCAGAGATCCTCTTTAGGGACCAGGGTGATGACCGGTCCTCGATTGTACGTCTTCCACCCTCGTCGGGTGGTCCGATGTGCTAGAGCTGAGGGAGCGTGGGCCTGAATCCTCAGGGAGACATCCTCCTTGGTGTGAGGATGTTGGGTTGCGGCGTGACCACGATGACGTCTGCCGGCAGGGGCCTTGGAGAGGAACACCCATTCGGTGGGGATGAATTCCTCAACATCGACCTCATTCACCTCCCTAAGATAATTGAGGTATGCATTGTCCCATTCCGGGGATAGTCTCCTGAAATGATTGGAGACAGCAACAAGGGCGGTCTGGATCTTCCTTTGCGGCCACTACTGGGCAGGAGACCGGCGAGTTCTGGCAGATTGGAGGGCCTGCATGGCCGCCTCCACCGTTGGGAGAGTACCGTTCACGTGGTACTCTTGGATCAGCGCGTCTGAGACCCAGTGATGATGATTCTTGGTGGGTGACGGGGTCCTCCGTAGGTGAGGATGTCCGGTCCTTGCGTTTTTGGAAGCCCGCAATTGTGACTTCCTTTGAGATACCATTGGATCGAAGGGAGTTCCAAATGTAGTTACTGCAAAACATTTTCGAAAATACAAGAAGAAAACCCGTCAAAGCAGCGTCTCATGATCCCATGCATAATTAATGACCTTGCTTAGCCCTCTTTGTGAGTAAAAGGGGGCACAGGGTTGGATTAATTTGAATCTTTCATGCTTTATTGAAGAATCACGTCAGGTTCACCATTTTTGTTTCGGGGTTTCGGTCTCAAAATTCCCAACGGCTCCGTATCCGATGACACGTGGACCTACTTTCCAAAGGAAGGCATTCACCAGATGGTCTGACCAGCGACACTTAAGAACTCACATTGTTCGAGAGGATGGGATGTTGGGATCATCGCACCCTTTTTGGGGGGAATTATTTCCTATTACGGGACTCTATTATAGATTTAAGATGTATTCATATGTTCATGAATCATTGGCTTATACCCAAACATATTATCCACGGATTTAACCCTGGTGGGAAATGGTCAACTGGATGCAGGGGTTTGAAATCATTTATGCCCGAGGTTTACCATCCCTCGTTGGATTAATGACACCTATGAGTCGTAACTCTCTTAAGGTGGCACTAGGAGTGGCGCGGTGAACCGATGTGAAGATAATCGGATTGACCAGTTTTTGGGCTTAAACCTCAGGGAGGCATCCTATGTACCCTGCTTAGGAGGAAGGGATCAAAGTTCACGTAGTTCGCATGCACAGTTTATCGTCATGCGGGACAAAGGCGAACCGACATGAAGGTTTTTGGAACAACCAGGTGGTGGTCTTGAACCTCTTGGAGGCTTTCTATGTACCCTGCCTAGGAGGTAGGGTCAAAGTCCACGTAGTTCCCGTTGTCTTGGGACTTAGTCTCTGAGGCATCCCGGAATGATGGTTTGGGGATTACACTCTAAGGAGTCCCATAGGAGGATGTCATTGTTGATTCTTACTCTAAGCCCACGTGAGTCATGCTCGGTGTAAGAAACAAGGGGCACCAGGGACCAGAGGATCACATCGCGAGAGGTGCGTCCATGAGAAATGGAGTGGGGATTACGCATGAGGGTGGACCATAAGGTCGGGGCTTACTCATAGGTGGATACCCAGGGTGATGGATTGGGGCCTAAACTCTGAGGAGGCCCATGCGACAAAGCGCAGCGGGAGAGGGAAATATGGTTCTCTTATTCATGTCTCCTCTCTTGCACTATGTGAGGGCTTCCTTATGATAGGTATTTTACTACCCCCGAGGAGCCCTTTACATGTGGAGGGGCAGAAAGGGGATTACCGAGCTCAGACTCCACATTACCATGGGAATGTGAACCCAGTAATGCTTCGGGAATCTACTCAAGGGTCGTGGAAACCCCTTCATGTCTACTTACCGTGGGTATGTGAACTCAAAATGGTGCGCTGATGCACCCGATAGTTACACCACGTGGATCCAGTGGCTCTGGTGGAGGCCTGGGATCGGGGCCGAGTAATATGCCAATGAGGGAGTCATGGAGGATCACACAGGACTAGAAGGATTTTATCTTTCTTAGGGAATGGGAACTCCGAAGGCTCTGATGGGCCACAAGTATAAAGGATTGGTGGGCCCTTCGCGTAGGAAAGTTTTACATGGCTAAAGAAGTCGTCCGCAAACCAGGGTGGTCCACGGACTGAGGGGCTTCCCGTGAACCAGGGTGGTCCGCAGACTGAGGGGCATCTCGCGAACCAGGGTGGTTCACGTCTTCGGGTTCAGCCTGCGTACCAGTGGGGTATGCGGTGGGGTCTACGTGAGCATCAGCGGCCAAGGGCAGTGCCGATCGGGGGTTCTTCAGTCAAGGCTTGACCCGCGTAGGAGGGTGTTACACTATGCAGACGATCGGAAAAGAGGCATAAACACCCTGGTCTTCTGGGAGTGCATCCACGGAGGGTCTATGGTTCGCGGTTTTCTCTTTTTATGTTATTTTAAGTTCGAGATTCACCAAATTAATATGTATTTCCAGTTTCTTATTAATTCGTTCCCAGGTTTATACCTAATCTGGTTCGCGAACTGGAACTTCACTGTTTGTGAAATACTAAGCCTTCCTTCGAAATCCTTCCACCTGAGTCTGATGGCTATTCTCTTCTTCCACCTTCGAATCATCCAAATCTAAATCTCTGAATCCCTCCTCCATTCCCCCTAGGTCTCCTTTAATAGAGTGGGAAAAGATATGTATCTGCAGTCACGCGGCACCTTTTGCGGAGGCTGATAACTGAATACCCGGTTTACAACTGACTCAGTCAATCCGTAATTTGCGGTGGGTATTGAACGCTTCTCCCCCCTACAAACCGAACTCAGGGAGTGATTCACGGCCGTGGAGAGTTCCGCCTCCATTCCGCGAATGACAGCGGATGCGGCTTGAATCGATCAACGCGGTCCTCGGTTGGGTCGGTTCATCACGGTGAACCAGATCGGTGCGCATCCTGCCTCATGACCGCGGAGGATCTCCGCCTCCATTTCGCGAACGACGACGGTTCGTAGAGGGGGTGCTTCGCGGGGCCTAGCCACGTTGCGTTTTCATGGGACCGGTCCTGCTTGTGTCCCTTATTTTAATTTTCTCCATTATTTTTCCCAATTATTTGGGGTATTTGGGTTGAATCTCCTTTGCGGATTCTTCAGGACCCTACAGTCCCTCAAACATGAAAACTTCCACCATTACCGTCTGACCCCCATGTGTCTCAATGAGTCCAATGAGACTCTGATTATGTCTATCAAGTTCTCTACATCATATGTCCCTCTAGTATTCCAAATGGATGTTGGATGTTGGAGAAAGAAATATCTTGTGGCCTCCAATTAACAACGGTTCCCCTCAACCATAAGGAGAAACAATTATAACGACTCCTCTGTGAAGTGGGACCACTCCATATACAATCATAAAAAGTGTAACATCATGATCTGATGCGTCCTCCTACGCAGAAGGTGGTGGAATAGGGGAATCCTACCTTGTATGAGATTCCAATCACATGTCAACTAGTGGTATCACAAGTCTATATTGAGGGGTAATCATATAGGACACAAATGAAAAATTATAGTAACTATTACATTAAGCCAGTTCGTAATTAGTATAAGGGATCACCCAAAGGATTCCCTAAGAGGATACACAAAACCCTTGGTATATCACTTCTATCACTCACCAAGGTTATCTATCCCATCACATTTTTCAATGTAACATATATATATATATATTACTAATATAATTATCATTTTCTATGAACTAGTTACATTATAGATATATCTTAATTATGGAAAATAGATAAATCATTCAATAGAGAACATGAATCTATCCAAAACATATAGAACAATGCAACCATTAAATTAACATACACATATGCATTAAAACAATTAGTAAATATATATCATGGGATCCCACATACCTAATAATGATGTATTAATTAACCCAAAATCATATGAAATTGTAATAGTTATCCAATAAATTGTAACTTAGATGTTTGTAACACATGAGGTTGTCAGGAACCAGGTGAATCTCTTACTTGATCCAGAATAAACCTAACCTTATTCTACCACATCATCGGTTAGTAAAAAAAGATTCATAATATGATCTGATACCATTTTTCTAAACCTCACCATGAACTATAGGGACTAAGATGGAGAGCCATGAGACCTCATGTGTTCCTGCCAATACACAAGAGGCTTCTAAAAAACATTGAGGGTTAAAATTCCATAATTGGGGAGAATATACCATCCATATCATATAATTTACAAAGATAGAAAATAATAAAAACATAAACATATAATATTCATAAAACATTCATTCCAATAATCAATAATAATTTAATAACACGTTGACCAAAAAACCTAAAAATAGAATAATTTTGTATCCCAATGTGGAAATACTAAAAAGGTAATAAGTGTGAGAGGATAAATAAGGAAACAATTAGCAGTCCTATGGAGTACATCATAGTACCATTACATCCAACATTCTATTTAACTATAAAATATTCCATGGACCCCTTACCCTTTACTAGATCCAAATACTTAATTTCTTCTCAAACATTGAATCCACCAAATAGCATGTCTGTACTACAGTGTAGTAAGAGACTAAAAGTGAATCATTTAACAGAATTTAAAATTATAAAAGGTTTACTCTAGGATAAAAATAAATGTGCAATAAAGAATAAATACTAACATTACATGCACATGTGTGCTAACCAAGCCACCACATTCCCTAGATGTACCTTATTTGGATCAATTCCAAATAAAATGTCAGTATTTCATATGTAATTAAGTACTACCCACAAAAAAATTAATCATATTTAATGTCCTACTTAGGGAATTTTGTGGTCATTCTACTCATCTTCCACTAGGAATCATGTGTATCATCCTTCTGGAAATACACTTGGAATAAATTGACCATACTACTAGGCATTCACCAGGAATCAAGTAAACATGATACATGGAATCCATAGGATTATAATTAACCCAACAAAATCTATAAGAAAACCTATTATCCCTATAGTATGTGTTGGTTTATCGATGACATCTTCAAATTCCACGTTAAATCCCCCTATAATTCATAACCATGTCTTGATGGTCCACATATTTCAAGAACCAACAATAATAACTCCAAATTCATGGTAATACCATAATAGTGTAGAGAATACAAGGAAGTTCATAGAATATCATCATTAGAAAATTATTGAAACATAAAATACATTTTATTAACCTAATACATCATGAATAAATCTTCAAGAATACACATCACGAAAAGTATCATGAATTTGTCTAAAAACCTACATAGACAACAACATATATTAAAACCAATTATAGATATCATAATATCCTCTCATTGGAAACATATAATGGAAACATGTGATAAAATATTACTATATTACAATGAAAATATTACATTAGTGTAGTTGATGATGGAAATCGTGGATCAAATTGTATTAATTCTTGAAATATATCATGGACCCATATAAACCATGCTCACATATCAAGGATTCATATTTCATGTTCTGTTTCATCGAGAAATGGTTCTAGAAAAGAGTCTCAAGGAGGTTACATGCAAGGAAGGGTGGTTCAAGAATAATTTTAATCATATATTCCATAAACATAACTAGATTTAAGATGAACCAATGTAGATGATTCCAAAACAGTAGACCCATTGTTGTTCCCGGAAAAGATCACAAATTACTCATTGATTATATCATAAAACCTTGTGTATACCCAATGAACATCGATCAATCACCAATACTTCAATATAAAAGTGTTTCAAGATAATAATTTAAACGAGGAGTGACTCATGGTTATTGATATATAGAAATATAATGAAAACATTAAGAGTTACTAAGGAATTTAAATTCTATCAAAATTGATGTCTTTAGAACATTGAAACAACCACCAAAATAGAATTGATTCATATATCAATCATTAAATATAATTTAAATTCCTATATCGGTCATCAACATGGTGAATATGTGAATTATTACAAAAGGTAATAGATAGATCATGGAGACACCATAATAGTGGAGTGTTTCTCATCACATGCACAAATTCTAGATCATTATCCCACATATATATGGTATAATCTATATTTTGAGGGAAATAAGTTTTTATGGAATACCAGAGAAGCCTCAAAATTTAAAGTGATTCTAATAAAATGAATAATGTGTAAGAAAAATATAAACTTACCTTTTAGAAGAATTAGGATCATTAAATTCACGGGTGAATGGTTTCACCAAATGTGTTGAAAATCCATTATCCAATCATGCACTATTATTGGGATTTTAGATAATATACATGATTAGGAAAAATAGTTGGTTCAACTATGCACTAGTCATGATATTGGACACTAGATCTTACCTAAATGTGTTCAAGGTGAGGCACATGTTGTTTTGAACCATACATATTAAATATATGGCACAACATGATCCTATAAATCTAGTTACACGATTTTTTAGAGAATCCTTTTAGATTTGGTATATAGTGATTAGGTCATCCACCATTTTAATGGATACAAAAACATTTTTAAATGGTCTGAAGACTCCTAAAACTCATCCTAAACAATTACATACTAAAACAAATAGAACTAATGGATAAAATTAACTCATAATAAAAAAAGAAAAATACGAGGTTTTTACAGTATCCATGGTTACATGCATAGATATTTAGAACCAATAAGAAAGGTAAATCCTCCGAATGAGTTATAAAACTATTGTAGAAAAATGACAGTTAATTTATTCTATAGTCATCTTATTTTATGATTTTACTATATATAGTTGAACTGATAGTACTTTTTAGGGGGATCAGGTGTTGAATTCCTACCAGGTATAAATATACACACATATAATGAGTATCCTTGTTAACTTGTATAATTTATCATTCATATGTTACATAAAACTTTTAAGATAATTAGGTTATTTTTGGGTTTTTAATTTTAGTGAATATGGAAAACCATTTACCATGAAAATGAATAATGTAGTTTGGGAACTTTTTATGGTTTTAGTATATGAATTTTGATCTCTATTTGTGATGTGATCATGCTTTTTTCATTTTAGAATTTCGATGACTGGTATTTCTTAGATATTATCAATTATAAATTTTATAGATTTCCATTGAACAATATGAATGTGAACACAATTTATTTATTTTTTTATCTCTATGAAGGTGAATATTTTCCCACCTTATTAACTTTCCCCAATGAATATTTTCCGATTATTATTATATCAAGAAGAATTCCCATGATCCTTTCGTTATTTATTAAAGAACATGTTATTTGAACTAGGTCATTTTTTATCTTCTGGAATGAAATATATCTTACTCAAAATTTAAAAAAATAATAGCTATGATGGATTTTATTATTAATAAAATATTTCATAAGGAATATAAAAAGTTATATAAAATTTAAATTAATCGTTTTATTAAAATATATAAGAATATGAGAAATAGGGATCAATACAGTCATGAATGATTGAAACAGTTTTTAAAATGGGTCGTAGATGGCCAAAATATTCTCTACTAAACAATGTGAGGTAATCCATAGTGTATGATATCTATCACATGATTACCATGTGCGGTAGTGTGTGTGTGGGGGGGTGATATAGTATACTTAATAATAAAATAAATAATATTTTAATAGTTAAATAAAAAATTTGTGATTGATTTACATATATTAGTAAGTTCATAACCTTTAAACACATTGACTATGGTTATCCAATTCCTCCTCACACACTAGTGCCTACTTGTAACCCTCACATTCTCTCATGTCTTTATTGCCTTTAAACACCCCACTTCCAATTACATACTAATGTGATCACATAATTACTATACAAAATGTGTACCCTAGCCAACACATTCACCTTTCACAAAAATAGTGACTTGGACTAAATTGTTTTATATTAGTAAATACACACCATTCAAGAAATTATGATCCAGGATAGCACATTCAATTATTGTATATGGTAGTTTTTGAATAATAACTACTCCAAAAAGGATAAAAATATTCAAATAAATACTTATATTTATTAAAAAATATGTAATTTAAATACATTATCATAAGGATTTATTTATTTTTCATTATATAATTACAGAAAAATTAATATTTAAATTTATTATAAATTTTATATGTTGGATTATTTTAATCTAAATAATTAATATCAATTTTGGGTTATTATTAACTATATCTACACTTATAATAAATCCTATAAATTTCGTTTAGTCTTTATTTAATTTATTTACTATATTTTGTTTCTTTTTTATGTAATTAATTATGAAATAATTATTTTCAATCATATGTGCAATATTTAACCAAATATATATTGTATAATAATATGTGGGTAGAAATTTTTTAAAAAATGTAATCCTGACATAAATAATTCCAAAAATATACAAAAGTATGTGATTTTAATGATGGAAGAACTCATGAATTTATAGTGAAAGATAATAACTATTATAAATATAATACAGTGAAGATCCATTAAATAATGATAATATTATAACTTTAATATGTTCATGAATCATGTGGTTCCCAAGGGGTATTTTGTGTGTGATCACATTATTTAAAAAAATTTGTTTAAAAGATAAAAATATTATAAAAAAATATTTCTCATAATTTAGGAATTTTTTGGCAATGTTAATTTGTAGAATAAACACAATAAAATGAGATATTTGAAGAATATAAATATATAAAAGTTGTTTATTGAGGAATGAAATATTATATTTAGACATGGATTTTTTGATAATTCATCACTATTTATATTAACAATCATGATAAATAGACTTGTAATCAATTATATATCTTGGTACAAACAAATGAATTTGTGTAATAAGACATTATTATTTTATTATACTACTATATTCAGAAATGTCAATATTTTTGGGTTCTCATCAACTATATTTTCGGATTCCTTCACCTATTAAGGAGTTATAAAAATCGTTTTCATATGAATTATGTATAATTATATTAATATGAAGTTATAGCTAGCATGGTGTAATATAAAGTAAAGTACTGAGAAAATAATATCCCATGATTTATTGGAGGTGGAATCCCCTTATCATATTAATAATCTACGAGTTAATGTAGTTTTCTATCCCAAATTATTCTTTAATCTTTGTATTATTTGGTGTAGCTAGTAGTTGTACTATGGATAGAAGATAATAAATACCATTCCACTAGAATATTGTTATAAATAAACATTCTTATCTAAACAGATAATAGTTGATTTGATATAAAAACAATAGTGCAAATAATTAATGAATATTGAATCAATAATGTAAAAATAATCAATATTCACAATAAAATCTCAAATTTTTTATATTACATTTTTTATAGATAAAATAATATTTAACACCAAAAACTCTATGGAAATGTGATATATGTTTGATAAAATAACTATAATTTATAAAAATCTCTATAATTATAATTAGTTATTTCTTATAGTATTATACCAATAATGGATGTTTTATATATTGGATCCATAAAATCATTCTATGCCTTCTGAGAATTTTTTTCAGAAAGGGTATAAAAAAGTGACATATGAAGGATTTATTTGTAATAAATTTCATCATGTTATCATCTATGTTAAATGGATTGAAATTAAGGGTTGATGTTAAATAGGTATATAAAATTGTATCTTATCTATGGAGTTTATACTATTAGGGAGATATATATGTGAGGTATGATAATTTCTCTTCACATTTTACATTATGATTAGGAGAGGGAACCCAAATCCAAGATTATGTGAATATAATGATTGAGTATATTAAGTGGATAGAAAAATTAGTTTACATGTTTGATAAATAATTAACCACTAATATCATATTAAAATCCTTACCACCCAACTTATCTAGATCAATTGATAACTATAACATTAATAGTATAATGAATTCACTCAAGGATATGCTAGATATGATTTTCCTAACCAATAATGTACAGAATATAGCTAATCAATCAATATTTTTTAAGACATAGATGGATAAGGTAAATAAAATTTACTAATATATAAATTTAATCAAAAGGAAAGTATAAAAAACTCTTCTAAGAAGATAAATATATTTATGGTGAGAAATTTGTCTGAGTATATTTTCTTAACATCTAGTGAGAAGATCTACTAGAATATGAATTATATTATATGGAATAAAAGGAAATAAGATGACTAAAAATAAGTTAATTTTATCAAATAATGAAATATTTAGGTTTTGAAAAACTGAGTATTGTGCATAACTTGTGGCTTACTTGTGTCTATTTAATTATGGGAACTAATTAGATTCAAGATTTAAAAAAATTGGGAAGCAGATAATTAAACAACAAATAAATTTTTAAAATAATCATTATAGATAGAATAATACCATAGTACATTACTCTATAAATTATTTTTTATAATTGATAACTATTGTTATGTTTTATCTATTACTAGAATCATAACCTCTATTTCAAAATATTTTATATATGGATTTTATTTCATTCGTAGATACAATTATTTATATTTTTCAGGCAAACATATTTATATGGTATGAAAAATTTAATAATTCATTATATATATATGAATTAAAAAATAATGTTTTAATAATAAAAAACAGATGCACAAAACATGACCCATATTATAGCAATCTATGAAACATAAATCATTGTCATATGAATCAAAATAATTAAATAAATTAATTCTAGAAGGTTGTTTAATATCATTTTAATTAAAACACATTGACCTATGTCACCCTAATTTACAAGCTAAAGTGAACAAGTCACCATTAAATATATAATGGGACGTATGAAATAAACATTATGCATTTATATATTATATTTTATGTGGAAACTTTTCTATATAATCAATGGTAATGTGATTGTAATATCATAACCAATGATGTTAGTTTATTTCATTATCTATACGTAATAATGTATAATCTATATTCATTTAATATATTTATGGAATATAAAAATGAATTGATTATTGTAATTAAAAATATAATAAAGAATAAAAATTTATAAATATGTTTAGATTATCTTAGTTAGTCATTCTTTTATGATTAAATATAATTAGGGACAAACTCCAAACTAACTCTCCTTAATAAACCTTAGTGGAATGGAGTTACTGAAAAGTTAAATTAATCATCACTAAACATAGTTAGATTATTATTGATTTATTCAACTCTTAAATTGTGTTTATTTGAAATTTGCTTTGAATAATAAGATATATAAAAAATGAATTTAGTCCTAACTAAGGATAGTGCATATATATTGCACCATTGGGTGAGAATAATTATGAAGGGATGTGTGTAACACCCTTTGATTTTATAAAATATTTTACTCAAATTAATTTAATATTTTTATAATTTAATAGAAATGAATCACTTTGTTTATCTTATGTTACACTAATCACTGATTTTGGTTTGTTTTACATGCAACACAGTTCTTATCATGCATAACACATAACACTGAGCTTAAATGAATCATGACATATTAGTTAAATATTATTATTTAATATGATTATTTTTCACCTAGCCATTGGAATGGAGGTTATGAATAGTTTTACCCAAATTATCAAAATATCATTTAAATATCTACATAAAATTATTTTCTTGTGACCAATTAATAATAAATTGAAATAAGTACAGTTTGAAAATTACTAAAAAATATTTTTTGAAAATTTATTTTTATTTGAACAAACACATTTTGAACAAATTAATAAAATAAACCATATTTGGTGAATGATTTTATAAAAATTTATATATTAAAAATTAAATCAACTATTTAACATTCATCATATATGTTTTATAGAAAATAAATAAGAATAAATCCAAATTTAGACTTAAGAACATTTTTTTTCTAAAAAGAACCTACATTTCCTTTTTGTTCTCCTATAAATAAATATTTCTAAATTTATATTAAAATTAATTTAATTAAATTAAATTAATTTATGAATTCTTAATTTTAAAAATATATTTTTCTATATTCATTGAATTTTTTAGAAAAGTTTTATTTTTTTTGATTAATAGTGAAAAATACTGAATTGAAAGCTATTGGTTCATTTAATTTATTTATAAAGTATAATTATAAATTAATTTATTTTAATGTTACATATTTTAATCCACATTTTATCATTGGAATAAATTTCATATATAATTGTTATATATGAACATTTTTAATATAGAAACATTTTCTCTTTCAGAACATGGTTTCTCATTACATTTACATGAATATTTGTAAATAGTTTTTTTTAATTATACGAATTGAATTTTAAAAAAATTAGATATTTAAAATCATTATAATTTATATTATCTAATAGTATTAAAATTATATTTTAAAAAATGAATATTGGTTTCATTCAAATTTATTTATGGCGGTTACCGTAAAATGGGATTATGAGGGGTTAAAAATGATAAGGGTTAAAATAACCAATAAAGTTCCCCAAAAAACATTTGGGGACATATTTAATCCCTTAAACCTCAATGGTTTAGGAATTTCCAATTTATGAACTTTTTTGAATATGAAAAACAAGGGAGCACTTAATTCATTTCAAAGCTACAAAATGTGTCCTCTCCCCCATTTGCAAAATTACACCACATCTCTTCTATTATTAAAACATTCAAACAATTTTGGATCATCCATTACCACCCAAATTAATTAAAAAAGACCATCTATCATCCTATAAGACATATTTTGGACAAAATTCCTACAAATAATGCTTTTTTGTGAAAACATAAAGAGGACACCAGAGGAATATGTAACATTATGCAAAAAGTGTTTCAGTTTTATTTCTTTGTCCACCTCTTTATATTCTTATAAAAATTATGATATAATAAAATTGGAGTATTATAAATAATTATATATATTTATGTTTATTTATTGAACTAAAAATACACCCACATCCATTAAATGGGTCAAAAATCAACATTCATGTGTATAAAAACTACCACCTCACGAACCAATGTCATTCATTTTATCCATTAACACCTCTATATGTAATTTATGATGATAAAAATAAAATTTATATAAGATATTTATTAAATAAATATTCCTATGTATTAATTTTAGATTATATTATTCTTTTTAATTTTAGTTTTGTAGGGTAAATGATAACATCTTTCATTAGTACATTAGACTACTACCTAACAATGTGATGATATTTGTTCTCACTAATACTATAAAAGGAAGATAGTAAAGAAACATATAAAGACTATTTGGGATATTAATGACTAAACTATGATGTTAAGGGAATATTTATCATTTTGGATGGATAATATATCATTTTGATACCTTTTTTCACTCACTGAATGATTAAAACATCGTTCATGTATGTTTGGTCTGTCTCCTTCATGAAGAGATGTCAATATATTTTCCTCACCACACCACATGGATGATATGTATAATAATATTTAAATAATAAAATTATTTATGATATTTTGATCATTATGGATACATAAGATATTACGCACCACATTTCCATAATGATCATTGAAAAATGGAAATTTTACTCATGTGTACGTATGAATTACAATCTCTATAATATAATCATATATAATTTCTCAGAAACATATTTAATGATTACTCTAAAAATTAAAATTAACTTATAATTATGATAATTATTTCCTTATTATTACTATATAGATAATAATGGCCCAAAACACTATCATTTAAATTACCTTTATTATGTTTATATAGTATAGATCACATAAAATCACTTTTAGAACAAAATGCAATAATCATAAATGAATAATGAATAAAATAATAGGTACTTTTGGAAGTTAAGGAACCTATACAGATGAAATAGTATCATGACCATTGAAATAATAATATGACCTTTATAAGTACTAAACTAGCCAATAGAATAGTAACATCACCAATGAAGGAATAAATAATATTTTCCTATAATATAAATGAAAATATGATATAATTATATCATAGTATAAATAAATAAATTATTTAAAAATAAATATATAAGTTTTGGTGTTTTTAGGACATGTATATTTAATTAAATTTTTATAATTATTAAATTTTTTTAAAGAAAGATAAATTCATAAATTTTTTTCAAAAATAAATATTTGTTGTCTTCGGAATTTACGAAAATTTAATAAGACCTCCGTTAAATTTTCAGAGTGTTATAAAATCAATTATAATTTTTGAAACTATATTTTTTGATAAATTAATGTTTTTAGAATAAAATTAAATTTCTCATATTTTTTAAAATTATTATCACAAAATAGAATTAATTTTTTATACCCACATGTTGAAAAATGGTTATGGTTAGTTTTTTTTTCTAAAAAACATGATTTTTTAGTGAATAGTAAAATATGATAATTTATAGTATACATACATTATATGCTAAATACACTATACGTTGAGTCATTTCTGATTTAAGAAAATTAATCAAAAACTTCCCTTAATTATTATTTTATAATTTATGATGATTCTAGAAATATTCAAAGTATTGAGAAAAAATAAATAAGAAATGAATTAAGTATCCAAAAATCACCCCTCTCGTCCACTAGAAATACCACCCCTCACAACCACTCTCCCCACACCTTCCATGATTTTAGAATTGAAAAATTTATACCCATTCCCTTTGACAATCCTCTTCTACCCTTACAAGAGTTCATGGTCTTAATAAAATATGAAAACCAATCCCCTTAATGTGGTTTTGAAGTTTGAGTATTCAAGATGTAAAATCCTCTTCCTTTAGATTTTAATTTATTTTCAGGTTCTTCTCATTTATTATTATATCTTGAAATCCTAAATAAAAAATAGAATGATAAAACCAGTATCAGAAATATAATTTAATTAAATCATTTTAATCAAATATTCTTCCACAAAATCATTTATCTCTCTTTTATTTAAAAAAACAAAATCATCATCTATGAGGTGCTGATTAAAAACCTTCTTGGACGACACATATTTTTTTTAAATTTATCTTTAAAGTATGGGAATGGAATAATTTATACAATAAAAAAATATAATATATGTGTTAAAAAATATTTTATGATATGTATGTATAATATTTACATTATACTAAACGATTAAAAATTTAGTTCGTTATGGTGAATAACCACTATAATAATCTAAACAATTATCACTAAATTCCTTATCTACGGATTAATACTCATACCATATAAAATGATATATATAACCATATAAACATATGGATGATCATCAATAACATATATTCATAATTCTATTGAAATATAAACATTTTAAATGAACTCGATTACTTACAAATAAGTGAACCGATCATGAAAACCATAAAAACAAACCCCTATGAATGATAAATTTATATCTTATAACTCATCATAAAGTAATTAAATGAAATTAAAAAAATTAAAATAAAAAAGTAAACATATATAAGTTTATGAATTAATTAATTAATTTTTTTAACTTGATAATATTGGATTTTATGTTCATGTTAAGAACACATTTGGATATAATGTAAGGGTTTTCTTTGTGAACCTCAATTTTCATTTGGGTTATGCATTATAACTCTATACTCCAATATGATTGTACATTAATGTAATATAATTATTCAAAATTATATATATATATATATATATACCAAAATCATATTTCCTGATCCATTCATCATTCATTTATGGGATAATGATATCTTTATAAGGTTCTCTTCTCCATTGTTTCTGATACGCATGCCCGATTGAAGGGAACTTCTAAATTGCTTACCCTTTTTAAATTACAATAAATAATATGTTATCAGAAAATATTATTTTTATAAAATCAATTATTTTGTCATAAAATAATATTTTGTTCATTATAGGTTATATACAAACAAAAATGACAAACAATAATGATTTTTCACAAAAAACTCTTCTTTGCAAAGTAAAAAATGTAATGTCTATCAGTAATTTCTTAATGATTTAAATAGAGTATATTCATATATTATAGAACCTGTATTGAATTTAATTATTTATTTTTATATTTTACATTTACCCTCAACCATATTTTAATATGTGGGTTATGATCATTTTTTCTATGGATTTGATATCTTGATAAAATTTACCATACTACTCAGAATGGATAGTGATTATGATTACAGAATGGGGAAACATTTGTAAATTTCATATGTATAAATTTATTGTGTTTATACTAATTCATATTAGTAATTTAGGGGACGTACTATGTGATAGGAGGGGCCCACTATATCCCCTCAATTCATCAGTAGGTCTCATGAGACAAACTGGACTATGTTATTACCGATTATGTATGGTTTCTTCATCAAGGATGTGATAGTATGTTTGCAATGTCATACATTATGCATTCCCTCATTATGAATCTAGTAGTTTATTTTCCATGTGATTATTTGACTATTATAATATCCATGGTTATGCTTTATTATTCCATCATCAAATTTTTAGTTCCATCCATTTTAGGATAAGGATTATGTTTCAATGAAATGTGGACTTTTATTTATGGACAATTATATAAATTTATTCATTCATTTTATTAATTAACCATACTGAGTATCTAAGATCACCCCATTCTTATGTTTTTTCCTAGGATGAGAATATGTATATTATGAATGACTTGCAAGGATAATCAAGGAATTTATTAGTGTTTAAGATACATTTACAATGTTGTACTTCATTTCCAATTGTAATAAAGATTTTATGTATAAACCTAGTCTTACAATGCTAAATAACTATTCATTAATTTTGGGTTTAAATTCCTTATAATCATACCAATTTAATGAAATAAAGAACCAACTTACAGAAACTGGGGATGGGGTCTTTACAGTTGGTATTAGAATAATTTTAGTAGAATATTTGGAAACTAGATTTAGACAACATAGATCATTGAACATAACCCTAAGATATACTGTGAGGATCAGAATATAAGAATATCGAAGAATTTTTTTCATGAAAAGATGATTTTGATCTTCCAAAAAATAAATCCATGTCTGTATACAACAAGTGGATGTGGATTTGGAACATATGTACCTAGGGGTAACAACTCCAAAATGGTGTCCAAATCCTGACTTTGGGTAACCTGGTTCATGGAAACGGGCCTTACTACACACGTAGTTTGAAACTACGATGGGTTATGTTTAGGATAAGTCACATTTTCCTGAAAATAATTATAAAGGACTTAGAAGTAAATATGCATCCAAATAAACCCTTATAGTGATATCGGATTTTTTATGATTACAATTTCAATTTATGTTATATTTTTTGTATGTTTCAGTTTATGCATTACGATCCATAACATACTATAGTGTATTCAATTATTTAAAAATGGTTCCTGGTTTATGTAATTGAAACCATATCAATGCATGTATCCCATGTATGGATTTCCATCATTTTCAAGATAAAGATGTCACTATTTGAGATGCAATTGGTGCTGAGAAACTTATAACTACACTAGGATAGATGACTTGGGTTTTGAAAAATTACCTTACCCACATAGACCATCCTAATATACAATATGGAGGAGCAATGTTAGACCTCATTATGTGAAAAAAACCTCTATTATTCAATTGGACTACAAAAAAATTCGTATGTGATAAGTCAGTAAGTTCCTTAGAGAATACATTTCAATACTTAGGGTTTAAGGAAAGTGAGAATGTTGTAATGATAATTTATCATCTATTTGGAGATCTAGATCAATGGTGTTAACTAATTCAAGTCACATAGGAGGAATACATTAAAAATATCGAACGAAGTTATTTTAAGGAAATTTTTCTAGAATAATATTTTCCACAAAAAAACAACGAGAAGATATGGAAAGGAAATATTAAAATTTGAGGCAAGAGGGGGAAGAGAATGTTTCAATGTATGAATCTAACTTTACAGGATTAGAATGGCATGCCATAGACTACATACATTATCCAAGTATCAATATTGGTAGAACTGTTCATGGTTTAAAACAATTCCTCTTATGGGCACTAGGATACCAAAATTCATAATCGTAAAAAGATATATTATCTTGCGAAATCAATATATAAATTGCTTTATCTAATTCATAGGATACAATTGCAATGATATGAGACCTTGTGAAAATGATAGTCCAAATCACCAAGGAAACATTCCCCATGGAAGGCCATGGGATCAAGGCAAAGCTCATGAAATCCCTACTACTAAGGTTTATATTTCTAATGATGTGGTTCATGGTAATTTATTCATTTCCACAAACTAATCTAATGCTTTATATGATCTTCGATACTCACATAATTTTACATCGTCCCTATTTTCAATGAAAATTAGTAGTTTCCCATTTTATTTAATAAAAGAGATTTCAGTAAAAAATGATAATGGAATTATCATTACAAAAAAATGTGATGATATTTCTTCATTATAAAACATAAAGGTGCTTTGGTGGATGGAGTTAATACCAGAACCATTATTTATGCAGAAATATTACATAGTTTGAATTGGATTTCAAATGAAGATCCAATGATCAATTATCATAAGAATGATGTTCCATTTTTTGAGAATGATATAGAGTCCCTTGTAATTAGATAAGAATCCTCCCATTTGTTTATTATATTGATCCAAACCTAGTATCTCTAATGTCATCATCATCATATAAATTATAATATAAAAATAAAGAAATAATGTGTGCATGTCCCTTATATAAGGAAAGGGAAACAGAATACAGACGTCTAAAATTATGGAGACCTGAAGTATCTCCTCTCAAGATATTAATCCCTATTGGCTTCAGAATCTGTAAGTTATGAGAAAAACAAGTTCCTTAATCCAATAATATCAAGCAAGGATATGTTGTTTTCTACTTTATTACCTTACCTCCATGTATGGGACACTTTGGTGTTGGTGATGAGAAGATAACCAAAATTACGTGAAATATATTAGATCGAGCAGGGGGTATCTCAAAGACGTTGTATAGCATTTTGGACTATGATTTAGTTAGTTTCAGCTTACATTAGAACTAATTCTCTCTTCCAGCAAACTGAGAGACCTTTGAGAATGGCCATGGCTTCTACCAATAGAGAGGTACCCAGCCCCAGCCGAATAGAGAATTCCAGGATGACTGATCTAGTATAATCATGGATAATCCCCCCTCTACTCATGACTTCAGAAATGAATGAACCATCATTATTAATCATTAAAAACCAAAGAAGAGGATACCACCTTACCCATTTACCTATAGAAATAAAATTAGTGGAAGGGATATCGTGAGGGTACCAGTTGTGCCGTTGCAGAGCAGGGGCCTCCCTGCATATTATGAGAGTTGTGTCCATGTTAAGAAGTAGAACTGTGATTCTAGAAATTATCACTCAACTGAACGAAGTCTCCCCATCATGGTTGCACATATTGGTCACTTTCCATAGGCACCAACATCATTCCAGCAAAATAGAAGTACATGAGATTCTCTCCGAGCCCACCTCGCCTGAGCCCTAGAACCAATATACCACAAAGGGATCCTCTATGATTGATGGAATGGATATTTTAGTAAACTCACAAAAAAAATTCTACACCTCTTGTACTTATTTTCTCTCATAAAATAGGTGAATAGAAGTCTCCTCATGGCCCCTCCTATAGTATATGCATCTGGACCCCAAACTAACACCACATCTTCTTACATTTTTTAGTGGGAATCTCTCTGTTAAGGACTCTCCATAATATAACGTTATATTTAGTGGGATTGAATTTGTACCATAGTACCTCATTCTATACATTGCCTTCGAGCTGTAGGGGATGGACACAACTATAGTATTTTGTTGAGAATGATCCTGATAAGGATGGGGTAAACACACATTTATCTGGGTCCGTAGGGAGCTCGATATGATGAGAAACCTTCAATTAGTTCTTTTCTACAACTGCATTGATTTATTTCTAGAGGAATTACCTGGATATCCTTCAGAATAGGAAATTTAGTTTTCTATTGATTTAATTCATGTTGTAAGGCCTATATCAGAGTCCCATTATATAATGGACATAGTGGAATTAGTGGAGTTGAAAAAATAGCTAAATGAGGTGAGTAGTAAAGGATTTATTCTCCCTAGTGTTTATCAATGGGGAGCTCATGTGCTTTTTGACAACAAAAGATTGATCTAGGAGACTGTGTATTTACTATAGGGAGATAAATTCTTTAATGATAAATAACTATTATCATTTAACTAAAATTGATGATTTATTTGATCAACATAAAGGATCCCAATATTTTTCAATGATTTATCATCGATTAAGATATCATAATTTTCATGTATATTATGATCATATTCTAATGATGATATTTTGAACTAGGTATGGACATTATGAGATTATAGTTCATCTATTTGGATTGATTAATATAACATATATTTTCCTAAATATAATGAATAGTGATTTTAAGGAATATATTGATGACATTTTTGTGGTTTTTCTTTATGATATCCTGGTATACTCCAAAATTTATGAAGATCATTATAATAACTTTTACATTATTTTGAAGTCTCTTGGAAGAAATGAATTACATGTTATTCCTAGAAATTGTGAATTTTGGCTTTAATAAGATACTTTTCATGGCCATATTACCTCTAAAGATGAAATCATAATTGATAATGCAAAGAAAAATGTGGTTTGGGAAGGAAAAGATACAATAAAAAAATCGAAGAACCTAGTATTGTTGGTTTAACATGATATTATCGATATGTCGATCAGAAAATCACCATATTAGCTAACATGTTAACCAATATTACTCATAATGGGGTTATTTTCATATGGAAAAAGTATGTGAAGAATATTTTGTGTAATTAATGAGGAGATCGATTAATTATTTGACCCTGACTCTACCATCACGAAATGGTGGGTTTCTGATTTATAGTGATACAAAAATTAAATTACTTTTCATTGTAATTATGCAGAATGAAAGAGTTATTTTTTATGAATTAAGAAATTTAAATACTCATGAGAAGAGCTACCCAACTCATGATCTTCAGTTTGCATATGTAATATTTTCTCTGAATATATTGAGACATTATCTCTATGGTGAATGATCTAAGATCTATACAGATCCTTAGTGTTTGAAATATATCTTATCTCATAATGAACCCAAAATGAGGAAAATTTTATCGATATAGCTACTCAAGGATTGATATTTTTCAATAAACTACCACCCAATGAAGGTAAATATGGTAGTATATTCTTTGAATATGAAGGATCATGAAGCCTTGAACAGAATGAGGAGTAACATAGATCTTATGTACATGGTTCAATAAAATAATGATATGGAAATTATCATGGATGGTTAAAAAATATTCCTTTTTATATTGGTTTATAAACCATATTTATTAAAAGGAATTAAAATTTCTCATTTTGATGATTAGAACCATCAAAAGAAAATTAAAGATGTGAAAGATGAGAAATTTTCAAGTTTCATGTGTGAGGATAGAATAAAAAAATGAGGTATGGGGCTATGTATTCCCTGTATAACCAAGCTATAAATGGGGGTTGATTGATTATTCAAATAGTTTGAATTTATATATATGCTCTATAAGCACTAATATCTATAGATACATGAAGGAACAATTTCTGTGGGATAACATGAATCAAGAAATTGCATATTATGTATCAAGAGGTTTAGTCTGACAAAAACTGAGGCTGAAAGACAACATCCTAAAGTATCCTTAAAACCTCTAACCAGTACTATACGAAATTTTTATAACATCATTAATGATTTTTTCACATAATTACCAAAAACCCCAAGAAAGAATCATTCAATATGAGTGATTGTTTAACAGCTTACCAAATTGGAACATTTCCACGCAATGAGGGTAGATCTTCTACTATTGGACCTTGCATGACTATATATAAATGATGTTTTAAGAAATCATGGATCACCTCACTAAATTTTATATGATTTTGATCCATGATATACGTCAAAAATATTAAAATTTATTTAGAAGAACTCGATACTGAGCATTATTTGACTTGTTCTTATCACACACAAACTGACCGATATTTAAAAAGAATTATCCGAACATTTTGAGACATGTTGTGATCATGATCACATTATTTTCATGTTATGTGAAACCTATATTTACATTTTTTTAGATTATTCCTATAAAAATGGTTTCCCTTATATAATTAAAATGGTTCCATATGAATCATTGTATGGAAAGAGATGTCATACAAAAACTTGTTGGGATGAAGTTGGTGAGAGGAACCTTATTGTCCCATAGCATGTGGATGAAACAAAAAATAGTGAAAATGATTATTCAAACCCATATCAATGCAACTCAATGAATGAAAAAGGGCTTTGTTTATAGTATGAGGACATATTTTGATTTTAAATAGGGATATCATGCATTATTTGAAGTATCTCCCTAGAAGGTTGTAATATTATTTTGGAAAATAGTTAAATTGAACCTCATAAAAATTGGTCGTTTTGAAATTCTAAAGAGAATTGTAACTGTGGATTATCATTTAGAAATTCCACCTAGACTTTATAAAGCACAAAACTTGTTCCACGTCTACATTTTTTTAAGTAAATTCTAGACCCAACACATGTACTCACATAGAGAGAAATTGAATTGGAGACTGACTTATCCAAATATGAAGAGTCTATCTTGATTCTGGACCCTAAGGAACATGTGTTGAGTAAATGGATGACTTGGATTGTAAATGTACATTGGAAAAATCATAAAAGTTAATAGGTGATGTGGGAGCCTGAGGATATTAGGATGATGAACTCCCAAATCATTTTGAGGGGTGCTAGTCTAGAAATTTCGAGGATGAAATTTTTTGTAGGAGGGGAGAATGGTACAAACCTAAACTCCATCCATGAAATTTCCCTTCTAATGTTTATATAGAATATATAACATAAAATCATGTGTATAACACCTTAAAAATATAACAAATAAATAATTAATGAAAAAAAGGTATTTCTAGAATATAAGTAACTTATATGTCTGAAATTGTATCATGATTTCAAGAATAGTAATATAAACCTTATGAATAGTAAACTAGAAAATAGAATAGTAACCTCAATATGAAATTATTTGTAAAATTTCACTGTCATATTAATTAAAATATGATACAATTATATCATACTATAAGTAAATAAATATTTAAAAATCAAATATTGAAGTGTTTGTTTTTTAGGAAATATTATTGTTTAGAATTTTATTATTAAAAAAATTATTTAAAATAAAATTCTTTTATATATAATTAATTCATAAAACAATATTTTGTTGTCTTATGATTTTATGATAATTTAATGGGGCTGAGATAATTTTTCAAAGTGTTATAAAATCCATTATATGTTTAAAAACTATATTTTTTGAGTAAATAATGGGTTTTACTTAAAAATAAAATTCTCATATTTAGAAAATTATTTTCATAAAAAGGATTTTAACCCTGAGATCTATACATCTAAAAATGGTTATGGTGTTTTTTAGGTATTTTTCTATAACACATAATTTTTAGTCAATAGTATAATATTGTAATTTAAAGTATAAATATATTATAAGTTAAATTAACTATTCCTTGAGTCATGAATGATGTAATAAACCTAATATCTAAATTAAATTAATTATATTAAAATATGTTATGGTAATGTTAGAACTATTCATTGCCTTTAGATAAACTAATTAACAAATGAATTAAATATTCAAAAATCAACCCTCTCCACTATTATAATTACCACCCTCTCCTCACACCTTCCCAGAATTAAAAATGGTCATATTTCTCCCCAATACACTTAACAAAACTCTACCCCAAATCCAATATCACTTGGTTGTACCAAAATAAAAAAACAGATCCCCTTAAGGAGGTTCTCAAGACGGAGTATTCCATCTGTAAAATCGTCTTCCTTTTCCATTAATTTTTTTCAAGTTCTTATCATTTTTTATTCTCACCTCACCTCCTATGTAAATATGATAATGATAAAATAATTATCATATATATTCTATTACGATATAATTTTAATGACTTATTCATCCACAAACTCTTTTCAATCTCTTTTATTTTGATGAAATGATATCGTCATCTGTGAGGTGTCGATTAAGAACCCTCATGGGTGAAGGATTTTCATTCATCAATTTCTCCTTGAATACGGGTAAAAAAATAATTTTTTGGTTATAATAGAATATAATATATGTATTAACACCTTAATTATGTAATTTACATAACATATATACATTATGCTAAACGATAGAACAAAACAAGTTTTTTATGATCAATAACTCCCATAATAATCAAAACAATTACCACTAAATGCATTATCTAACGATTCATAACCATAAAATATATTAAATTGATATATATAACCATTTAAAGTTCAATATTTTTATAATTAATATATAATTCCAATTTTCTATTATTATATCCATTTTATATGTAATCCATCACTTATAAATAAACGAACCAATCATGAATATCATTGAAACGAACACCACTGAATGATAAAATTGTATCTTATAACTCATCAAAAAATACCATGAATGAAATTAATAAAATTAATGTAAATAAAATAAATTCAGGGAAATTTTATAATTAATTAATTAGAATAATTATCTTGGAAATTAAGGTCATGGGTATAACACATTCATATATAAGGTAAGGGTTTTCTTCCCAAACCTCCATTTTCATTTGGGTTATGCATTCTACCTCAATACACAAATGTATTAATGTATTAATCTATTAATATATATAATAATTATAAATTATATATATTTTTTATAAAATATTATTTCATTATTAGTTCATTATTATTATATTGGATAATAATTTTTTTCAAGGAACCGTTCTCAATTCTTCCAGATATGCGTGCCCAACTAAAGGAAACATCTAAATTACATTCCCATTTTCAAGTACCATCGATAATTTGTTTTATGAAGATTTTATTTTTCTAAAATCATTAATTTTTTCCCTAAATAGTAAATTTTTCATTACTATTTTTATGGAAACAATCATTACAAAAAATTTATTTTTTCCAAAAGAACTCTTGTTTGCAATGTAAAAAAGGTATTTCTATCACGAATTCCTCGATGATTGTAATAGTGTATTTTAAACTAGTCCAACAAATCTATTGAATTTTACTGTTGAGGTTCATATCTTATTATTATCATCCTCCATATTTATTGAATTTTTTTATTATTAATTTAATTGTGTATGTGCTATTTTGATACCATTAACCACACTACTATGAATGGTTAGTGATTATGTTTGTTGATTGGGGAATGTTATTTATGTTTCATATGTATATGTTGTTTATATATATCCACATTGAAATGTGGATTATATTAGACATATTTTATGATATTTGGGGACCGCTATATCCCAATGATGCATCGATAGGTCTAATGAGGCAAACTAGAGTACGTTTTAACCCATTATGTGTGGTGTTTTGGTCAAGGCATTTACGATATGTTTATGATGTTCGGAATTATGAATTACCTCAATATAAAACAAGTGATTTATTTTCCATGTGAATACTATACAATTAAAATATACATGGTTATGTGTTATTAGGGAATTATCATTTTCATATACCTAAAAATTTATACTTGTGATTATGATTTAATGGAATCAGTACCTTTAGTTATTCAGCATGATTTATTTTTATGCTTCTATTATGTTACATTCACATAGTGAGAATCTGAGGTCACCCCTTTCATATGTTTTAATTTTCCTTAGGATAAAAATATGTTTATTATGAATGGCATGCAAGGATAATGTATAAGTTTATTCGTGCTACCAATATAGTTACAATTTTGTACATCATTTAATGTTCTAATGAATCTAGTAGGTATGTTCCTGGTTTTCCGATGCTACTAATCAATCCATTCCTTCGGGATCAGTCATCCTTATAACCACACTAATTTTATAATGTATGGAATAATCTCCAAGAAACTGATTTTGGAATTTTTAATTACATAATGAAAAAGTGATCAAATTGAGTGGAAAATAAATATAATAAATCAAGACAGAAACAAAAACAAAGTATTTTTTCTCAAAACATTACATTAAAAAGAAATTATTATGAAATTTGTAATACTAGAATATATTTAAATCATACATGGTATTATATATATAATTATGGGATTTAATAGACTTATAATAAACATAGATATCTAATATAAGATTTTTGAATATATACTAAAGAATTCAAGACATTATGTACAAGATTGCAGTCTCACTATTTAATTCATTGAGACACATTCCATGTTCACAACATATTTTTGGTGTCTATAAATACTGTTTTTTTATAATATGTTTTTTATATAAAGAGTTATTTAAAATTTAATATCCATTTTAGGATCTATATTCCAAGGTGTTTATGGTTAAAACAAAACCAAATCGATAATGTATTTTTGACGCAATTTCCCTTCTTTGAGGAAAATGTTATTTTATAAATAGTTACATTCTGTGAGGTTTATATAAAATTCCAATGAAAATTAATATAATTTATTTATTTATCCTTATGATATTTTATGTTTCATTTACTGTTATTCAATCATGGGTTTTATGATTCAATGATACCAAAGTGGTAATGATTTTATATTACAGTCTCATAATTTATCAGAATTGTTTATGATTATGTTTCAGATGAAAAAAAGTATGATAAATCTCTCATGAAATTTATTATGGTTCCTATCGTCTGATTATTCAACATGATTTCATGTAAAATAACTATTTCATCTCAATTTTTGATCAAAAATTGACAGAATGTTTTTAAAAAAAAGTGTATTTATTTCTCTCTTACAACGAAAATCAAATTTCAATCAAAATAATTTTTCCTAAAAATGATTTAAAAAGAGGTTCACTATTATCCTAGTATTTTAAAATTATATTTTTACCCATGTTTCAATTTTGTATATAAATATTTTTAAAGGAATCAACATGTCATTTTAAAAAATGTTCTATATGTGATTTACCGAAAATGTGAATGGAATATTTGTTTTAACATGTATAGAATAAAAAATTTCCATTTGTTATAAACATTATTTTCATGGAATATTACAATATGAAATATAAATTCTATTTTCATTGAAACTTATTTTCCGAAAAATTATTTTTTAAAAATATTTTTCCAAGTGGAAGGGATATTTCCCAAAATAAATGTTTTAAATGATTTTAAAATGCTCCTTTTATAATAATTAATGGCTATTTTCAATGAAATTTAATTTCAAAAGGACTTATGTTTTATTAAAAACATATTCAAAAAAATTACATTCTCTTCAAATGTTTTGAATGATCTTTACAATTCATTTTTTATATAATATGGAATCTATTGATGTTACCAATGATTTTATAGGGATATGAACCAAAGATAACATTACAATTTTTTATCTTAATGGTTTATTATTCCAAGAAGCTTATGAACCTTATTTATCATTCATGGTTTATACTATGATATAATTATTATGAAACTTATTTCTTCTCTAAGGGATATACTATGATAAAATTAATAAATGATTCTGAATCCTATTTCTTTTCTATAGGTTATGATGTTATTGAATCGTTTTGAAACCCAATTTTTTCCTGGGTTGTCATATGTTGGGTGTGTTATGAGCTTCTAGAACAAATATGTATTAGATTACTTATTTTATGGTTGGGTAAAATATGTCCCTGAAATGAATTGAGTAAATATTTATATCTCATGAGATTGATAGGAATAGAATGGGGATTAAACTCTATTTTTTATGACATGACTGGTATGGGGAGTGGATCATGTTGTGTTGGACATAGATGGAACTAGGAGTGAACTTGGATCGGTAAGATAATTTTTCAACTATTATGGTCTTCAGAGATAACCATGACTACAATGATGGATTGAAGAGTGAACCCATTAAATTTCAAGGAATGTTCATCGACTGGTGATAGTGGTGTGTTTTACCTAGGAAGAATAAATACCTATGGATTTTGTGAAATGTTCTAGGAATAATCCTTGACTACAAAAGAATGGATTTTATATTATTATGTGTATGAAAAAATTACATGTCTTATGCCAATATTATTCTCTCCGATACCATGTAGTTTTGAATTTCCTTATGATTCATTTATTATGTATTATAAATCGTAATGTCAAGACTCAATATTGTGATCATTTATTTATAGGATATGGGATTAAAATGTTACAACCATGTTCAAATAGCCTTAATTTCATATTATGATTATGCCCATCCCTTTTTAAAGATTTCTAATATTCTTTGATCACCCTTACTTTTGTTTCTTTACCATATGTATTGCTAAAATGTGTTATGTATTCCATGTCTATAAAGGGTTCTAGTTGTGATGACCATAGTGGTAGATGATGTTACTCATGAATGGATCAAGGTTTATGCTTCCATATTTCTAAGGGAACTAAAATATTATTTTCCTCAAGTTAATGTTGAGGTAATATAATGAATATTAATAAAAATTATATAATTTGCTTGTATGTGAAGTCAATGTCATCATAGTTGGTATCAAAGGAATGTTATAGTCATCCTTTGGAAACTAGGATGAAAAACATATAGAGATACACCAATTGATATTTTTAAAGATATATCTAGGTATTTATAAATGTATATATCTACATATGATTCATTTTATATGAAAATGGTTAGGAATTTTAGATTAGGATATAGATTGTGGTTTCAATGAAATTATATCTCTATCTAGATACTACAAGTGGATATTCTTTTGACCAGGCAAAACCTAGAGGAATCATCCCCAAAACACCATATTGATATAGACGTGATAGGGAACTAGTTCATGAAAATGGGCCTTACCTCACACCTTATTTGATAATCCCCGGTGATATGATTTGGTAATCGTCAAACTCTTTATCAATTATCATAAAGGATTTAAATATATGATTACTATGAGTGACATAGGATAAACATAAGGTGACATAGATTCAAAATAATGTGTATTGATTTAGATCTCCTGAATTATTTTTCGAAGAATGTGATTTTAAATTATGATTATCATTTATCGCACTATGTTTTTGGGACATAGTTGGTGGCCCAAACAAGAATAAATTTTATTAACACTAAACACGATGGAGGATTTTCGAATGAAAATGAAAATGGTATGATGACTATAATAATGGATTCTATAAATATTCCTAATATGTTTTCATATAACTTAATTAACAACATGTACTTTAACAAAATCTTAGTCTCACCAATGTAATGGGGGGTATATTTATTCATAGAGTTTTGGTGATTGTAACAATAGACGAAATAATATATAGATTCCCATATGTTGAGAATGTCGAAGGAAACCCCCAAGTTAATGTATCAGAAGAACATGAAGATTTTATGACTATGGTGAAGAAGGATATGTAAAAAGTAATAGAAAAGGGAAAATGAAAATTACAATTAAAGAAATGGATTGGAATATTTGTCTCTCTATGATATCATCGATAGTTTAACTCTTTAAATGCAAATATTATGTGAATTATTCAAATTATTGTTCTAAGGGGGACTCACATGATGAAAATAGCAATCGTTCTTTGAGTAATAGTTATCTTTCTGATGATGAAGAGACTACATATGACATGTGAATGGAAAGAGGTATTAATGAATTAAAATAAGAATCATAGAAAATTTTTTGAGGAGTTAGTGGGATATATAATTTATTTTTATGTTGGAATTAAAATATTGTTTTATTAGAATTTTGAAAATATATGTGCGTTGATCAGTATAAGTATTTCATTTAGAATTTGAAATAATAAGTTTAATAATGTTGATGGACTAGAAAATTGGTTTATTAGAATGGTGATATTATAAACATAACCCTTAGTATGTTCCGAATATTGAGTTAATTATTTTTGTATAAAGAGACGTTGTATATGATTAAGTAAATTAGATTGTATTGATTACACAGAAAATGTTTCGTGATATATTGTCAAAGTGGTAACTAATATCTTTGATGGAGTTTACAACATTTTTGGAATTGTGGAATTTTCACAAACCAAGCTGGGATGAAATGAAAACTGACATATGACCAAGTTTGATACATGGTACTAATGGAGTTCTCAATCCCCATGGGTAGAGGACTAGATCTGATCGTAAAACAAACTAGTGGAATGATTTATCTAGATAAATATCCACGGTCAAATAACCAAAACTTAATACAAATAAAGATTCAATAACACATCATAAATAAATAATATAAAACTGATCTGGATATATATACTAACCTAAACATAAAATACCCAAATGAAGGCCCTTCGGAAAAACTGAAACTAGATAAAAGACAACTCAATATCCAAGTTACTTCAAATTCACCAACATAAACAAACTTGCTTGGTATAAGGTGCAACTAAACATGAATCATAAACCTACTAAATAAATTAGATCTTCTAACACCAAATGGCACATGAATTGTGTTGGCATACAACAACACAATAGGAAACCACCATCGAATACATAAATATAATTTCTTTAAATATTCCATAAATACTAGTTTGGAAAGACATTCTACAAACAGGTTTGTATTTCATATAAAAACAACCCAAGTGAGGTTTTTAAAAAACCTCATCTTAGATAAAAACTTGAAGCTTCCCTTTTTCAAAACATCTTTGTTTTCCATAGCCCATTTCAAATAAAAATCAATATATACGAAGAATATACATAATCCTAAATTCTTTTGAAAACAATAATAGAAACCAACAAGTAAAATAATAGTATGACCAACAACTAATGTGTAGTTGAGATAAATAGAAACAATAGACATATAATCATGTTATTTTCATGAACGTCTCTAGGAAAATCCTTATATGTACTCATATTAGAATGAACTTGTAGAATATAGTGGAACTCCATAGTCAATAACTCATTGACTATTCTAACAGATAATCCAGTAGTATGTCCCACTAATCCCTATAAAGTCAATGGGATACCAACATGTCTTATTAGGTTCAACAAGAAACCATCACTCGCCACTCTAAAAGATACCATGTAATCTCATTGTAATAATAATAATACACTGTGAAAGGACATTCCCTCTCACACATGACTCACCTTACATACTGCCACCTCACATTCCAACCCCAACTAAAAACACCACCCATGTCAAAACACATATTGGGAAATCCTCCATAGTTGTCCCCATATTACAAAAATTTATTTTTTGGTGCCAACCATCTCATAAAATTACCCAATCTTTCAAACTATTTCCCAAAACACATTCATATTACCAATCATCACAAATTAAAAATTAGTAATTATATCATATCTATTTAAAATACACCTACAATAAATTTCCAATCCATTTCATAAATATATTGAAGCAGTAATTTCTTCTGTAAAATTCCAAAAGGGAATCTACATTTCAAATTAATTTTCATTTCTTACACCACTTCAATCCAAAGTTAATATTCAAAACATAATTAATGATTCCAAATCAGATTTCATATCATTTATAAATGATCCACATTTTAAAAGGTAATGAATAAAGTGTTAATTTTTACACATCATTTGAATCCATATTCAATTCACTCTGAGACCATGAACCATTTAAAAACATGAAGACTTAAATGAATTTTAGGAAGATTTTAGGAGTAATGGTTGATTGTTTTGAATACAAGGTCTTTATGTTAATAAATGCCATTACCATTTATTATAACATCCATATGTGAACCCAATGCACATATGGAAATGCATGAATCCAATGTCACTACCATATATACGTAAAATTACGAAAAACCATTCCTAATGTAAGGACACATGTTCTTCCACCAACACAACAATCCATACATAAGTACTAAACCATTAAACTCACACCAATCCAAACATAAGGCTCACATCACAATAAACCACCCCATGAAAAATAACCAATCCAAATACAAGTTAAAAATTAAAAATATCATAATAAAAGGCTTCTCAAAATTTAATAAAATACATTGAGTGCATATGTATAGAAGAATATTTAATAATCTATTTGAAAATAAGTATTACCAAATTCCACTAAACATTAAAACACTATAAAATATAATAAAATACATCAGTGGCATAAGAAATAAATTTATAAATTATTTAATAACACCAAAGAATCAACTAGAATGAATCGTAAAAGAAAACATATGGAAATACCAACCTCAATGAAGTGAGGATGAAATTTTACTTAAAAGTATGTAAGGAAGAGACAAACTAAATGGACAATCCACACACCCTAGATCCTTGAAAAAACAACCCAATACATTATACCTAACCACTAGGGTTTGGGTAAGAGATAACTCCCTCTATGAAAACCCTATAAATAAAAGGAGTAGGTGAAGAAGATGAGAAAATTTACCAAAATCCAAAGACACTCACCATAGAACCATATAGGAACATACATGAAGGGAGGATAACCAAATAGAAGAGGGTATGGGACCCCTTCATCTACAAAAAAATGACCATGATGGAGTGGGGTGGATTTATGGTAAAAATAGAGGTGGGTAGAATTTGACATCATGATTTTAAAAATTTGGGTATCTTATACAGTATCGAAACATAGTATTCCAAATTTTGAACAAACTATGTTTTCTCCACTGCGCAAATGGATAAAACCTCCCATTCATTTTCTGCATGGATTCCAAAATATTGTGATACCCATGTGACTTACTCACAGAACCCAAAAACAAGCTACACAATTTTCAGGTCTATGCCACATAGTTTCCCATAATCGTGTGCTACCCATGCGACCCTTGTTACCAATCCCAAAGCCATTATTTTTAATAAAATATAAAAAATTTAAACTGGGTCCCAAGATGAGCCTCATCCCAAATGTTGAAAAATAATAAAGTAAATAAAATAAATGAAATCCAAAGTTTGGGTTGTGACAATTCTCCCCACCACTACATATTCATTCCCAAATATTTACACAACCAAAATTTAAACAAAATTTGATTCCCTAACCGATCAAAATCCAAATAAAACATTAACCACTATGTGAGATTTCACTCCACAAGTCACAACAAACTGATTCTATAGAAAATCACATCATGTAAAATATTTTTAGAATATGATAGGGTTCTCCCAACCACAAGAACTCAACTAATACCTAATAATAACATTGGATCGGCCCAAATAGGGGATTACAAACACAAAAAACCAAACATATTCACTTGAACTGAAAAAACTCCACAAAAAAGTCGGAATTCACAACATAAAATGATTAACCAACATGATGGAATTAATATGAGAACTCCCACCTCGAAAAAAATACTATTCAAAAGGGGAAGCCCCACAAAAGAAACATTAACCAAACAAGCTAGATGATCCAATCTACAATTCATCAACTATCTAAGGATAAACATTTTTAAATGAGAGTAAACTAAAATGGAAACTATTATGCACAAGGTATATTTATGCCCCAAAGTGAATAATCCATTTAATGATTAACATTCAGATAACATAGGCTCTCTGGATATGAATAGACAATTCCATCATACTTTTATAATTGAATGATTAATCTAAATTAGAAGAAATATTAAAACAAATAAAATTTAAATGTCCCCACCCCAACATGGCCAAGAATCCACACAGACCCCTATATATTCCTAAATATGGGTGAGATTCACTCTGAGGAATTTGGATGGATCCCTAATGAATGAATCAACCACTTCCTCACAGCTAAATTCTAACATCCTTTGATCAATATTTATTCTATGAACAAATCATCTTAAAATTATTTTACAGATGACCTAGATGGATATACATATGAAAAATTATTGGAGGATTGTGACATGATAGATTCAAATTTCCAAACTGACTGCACTAGAAGAACACAAGTGAATGTTCTAACATGTTGTAATCTAAAACCAATGAAGTAGACATTAAAAATGTTTTTTCCTATGGAACATACTTCTTTAGAGAGGTGAAACTATCTCAAAGAAGAACCACAATTTACGACACCTAGATAAAAAACAATTAAAAAAATCTAATCCACCAATTTATAAAAACAGACTTCACAAGAATACTTTTCTTTTTTGTGATCTCTGCATGAAGTCCCCAAAAGACAAGAGGTGCCTTCAAATGATCATCGGATGCCACCTCTAGATATAAGGAATCCAACTCTTTGATGTGGTCAGTATAATCATTCACTGACCGTTAGCCCTTCTGAACATCCGGCATCTAGAGAACCTCCATCATATTACACTCCTTACATATAAGACTTTGGATGAAAATGTCCTTAAAGATTTACCAAGTCATACCAGCATGCAATTATGTCTATATAATAATATTTCACTCATTCAGTGTTATACCCTCGAGAAATCCTATAATAGCATGGACCCTAATAGATTCGGTGTTCCTAATGATCTGGTGACACACTCAGCATCCCCAAGAAAATTTCCTACCTCTAACATACCACAATCACCACGAATGATATGCAACATTCGGGAAAAGAAAAAGACTAATAAAGACTCACTGGAAAATTTGCTGACCTTTCTAGGAGGTGTATTCTAAACAAAATAAGAAACACAATACCAGAATCAATATTAACCTAAAAAATATCCAAAAGAAAATATCATTCCAATGGAACATTCTCATAATAATAACATAACAATCAAAATAAAAATTCACATTTCAAATTCCACCATTTCAATTTCAATTCTCAAAACAGTCGTATCCAATGGACAATTTTGAATACCAGAATACACTATTCACATATGTAACCCACTTTGCAATGTCAAAAATCAACTATCAAGAGAATTTTCCATTTCATTAATATTTTTGAAAAATCTAATTCAATAATTCAATTTCAAACATGAACCTATGGAATCATATGAACCATCACATATGTTTCTTCCCACTTCCACGTAGACCATCCATGCATATATACTAATGCACATTCCACACATTCCCACACATATGAAAACTTTAATAAGGAACACTAAGGGTCACACATACCATTTATCATCAAGCCCAAGAATATACCAAATACTCATCTCATGTTTCATTAAATATTGTCAAAAACATTCTTAATTCTAAATAACTTTAAATTTTCAAAAATAATTTCACTTTTCAATCTGAAATAACATGAAAGAAATTATTTTAGCTTCAACACCCATTTTCATTTTAAAATCTCACTCACACGTACCAAAATTGAAACAAAATACTAATCACACCAAACATCGAGAATGAGGAAATAGTGGTCATGCATAAATTAGTGAAATGATTAGTGGTTAATTCCCCAAAAACTAAACACTAAGAGGACTTTGTCCCATGAATGTGGAATCCACATGGGTCACTACTACATGTGAGATCAAAACATGACACCAACTAGCTTCAACCTTCATTCCTCAATCGAAAACAATACAACAGAACAAAAATCTCATACTGCCTCTGTAATAAGAGGCTTAGGACGGTCAAGGGATCAGGATTTCCTTTCTATACCTACCTTATAGTTTCAAAATCCCTAATATGAAATCTACCAAAAAAAGCCAAATTGAATGGATCTCCTCTAATATAATTTTTTCCGGAACCAGACCAAGATTCCATCCGACTTAACATGTGAACTAGTCTGAGACATGAACTGATGGGCTTTCTTGATCCCCACTAGTTGGTAACTAGTTTCATGCATCAAAATAAATCATTAGGATAGATTTATCCCAATAAATACCATTTATAAAAAATGAAAAATTAATAAAAATAATGGTTCAAAATCTAATAATAAATAAATAAAATAAAATTGATCAGGATAAAATTTCTAAAAAAATATAAACTATATAACATATGTTTACAAGGTAAAAACATAAACTACTTAACGTCCCGGTTCCGGAAACTACTCAATAGGTGCCCCGGACCCCGTTGGTCACATGACCTCAATCGTATTTCCCCAAACTCTAGAGGCTGCCTACTAGCAGGGAGGGCCCATGTCTTATATTGGGGAAACTATGCCCTCATTTGTCAAAGTGTAATGCATCAGAAAAGATAAAAAACATACAATAGCGGGAGCAGTGAAAAAAATAAAAATCAATGGATAACCAAAGAAAAAGAGAACCAGCAGTCATATATATATATATATATATATGAAAATGGAGAATGCCACTATTATATGAAAACAACCAGAACATGATACACTGCAATACAATACCATACAATACAGGTCAATATACAAGGTACAACAAAACAAAACAGAACAGTGCAACAGGAACTTAGCATCATCGCAAGCCTAAGATCGGTCCCACGCTCTCATACCCCTTTTCTACAATCATGTTCATGTATATGGACCCTTGCCCTTATCCACACATGCAACAATATAGTCTGTTTGGGCCGAAGACATGGCCCTAACAGGGTGTGAAAAATAAATCCCAGTAGGAACCCACCAAAGGCTCGTGCCCAACTGTCAGTGTAAATGTGCAATAGTAGTTTGCAGTAAGAAATGGAATAAACTAAGAAGTAATCCAAAGGAACATACATTACCAGTTATATCACAATTTTTAATATTCATTAAACCATTCAAAATAATACATCACCACGGTTAATTTTCTAAGTAAACAGTTAGTGTCCTCAGGCATGTAAATCCATACCCTTAGGTAAAGAGAATCCAAACCCACAGGAATCTGCCCACAGGAATATCAAATAATTCCCACAGGCATAAAAGGTCTCGCTGATAGGCACAAAATCTATTGCCCACAGGCACGAATGAAGTTTCCCTCAAGATGAACAGAGCACTGCCCACAGGCTAATCAAAAAACTGCCCTCAAGCTAAACAATTAACTGGGCCATTCCCAACATATAAACAATAAATTTATAAACAATTCATCTCAACTTAATTTAATACATGCAAAAATTTAAGGAATACCCTCAGGTAACCTGGCCAAATGACTAAACAGAGGAACACACCCCAGGGGTGGTCCTAAATCCAAGCAGCGTTCCCAAATAGCAGTTTACAATTTCACTTAATTACCTATAAAATTCTTGGTATTTAAGACAGTCAAGGCCTCAGCCACATAAAACCCCAACATGGGTGTGTAGCTCCATGGTACAAAAAAATGCACAGTTGTTGGAATTTAAACACCAGAACACCTACTACGATCGCCCCTGATCGGTATAAGTGAACGACGCTCCTTGAATCGTCCAAGAATGACGTAAATATTAGGTGAACGTAACCTTGTTAAAAATCAAACAACTTTCGTTAGATGACGAATTGAAAAGAACTACGAAAGTTGGATGAAAAACTCACCGGTACGGTTCCAAGGAGATCAATAGTACAGAAAACGGGTTCCCGATGTGCGGTAGGGTGGTCCTCCAAGCTCTGGTCGTCTCTCCCAATCTCCTCTGGCATTCTATGCTTCCTCTATGACCAGATAAGGCTACTACAAATTTTAAGAGAAAAAAACAGACTACACGACCTGTACTACTGAGTACACGACGTGTAGTTTTCATTTTTTAACTATTCCTTTGGCAGATTCTTTCCACCACGGCACTGTTCATCTGTCGACCTAAGTACATGGCCTCCATTCATGAGTACAGAGCGTGTATGGTCGCTCAGGTGGCGGCTGCTTCCACCACCATTCTATTCGCCTCCCGACTGACTACACAACGTGTAAATACAAACTACATGGCGTGTAGTCTTTTTTTACACCTGTCATCGCCAGCATGGCTACACACCCTATGTACTCATCCCACACGGCCAAAGTACACGGCGTATACCCAAAAAAAATTAGTTTTCTCCATTTTCCATATTTTCTCAAAAACACTTAAGGAAAAGAGAAAATATGAAACTCGTACCTCATGAATAAGAACCGGGTTCTTACAAACTATACCAAAAACAACACGATAACCAAATGACCACAAGGTCACAACCTTCTACAAACTAGACTTCAACAAGGAAAAACCAAAATAGAATCCTACACCTACAAAAAAACTAGTCTTTATTACACAAAATGGCACAACTATAGTGTAATCATACAATATCTCAATTTGAACCCACTAAAGAATCATTACATTTTTTTTTCCAAAATATTATTTAAATACACGTTAGAAACATCATTCCTAAAACAGTTGTTTTATTTTATTTTAAAATAACCCAACATAGCTTTTAAGAAATGCTATATTTGTAATAACTCAAAAATATTCCCATTTTCAAAACAGCTTTATTGTCCACAACCCATTTTAGAGAAAAACTCAATATATAAGACCAAGCTACATATTACAAAATGGTTGTGCAGAATGTAATGAAATCCAATAGGTAAACTCAACTATTAAAAACAATAAAAAATGTGTAACATAGATAAACAAAACCAATATACCAGTTATCATGTGTTTTTCTGAACATCCCTAGAGAAATCCCTAGAGGTAATCAAATTGTACCCACCTTCTGACGAATAGTGTAACTCCATTCATGAAAACCCATTAACTTTCCAAAACATCTCAATGTTCCAACTGATCCCGAAATTCGGTCCATTTCAAATACCCTTATAAATCATTTGCAAAAAATGTCCAAAATAGACTGAAACACTACATTCTAGTGTAAATTGAAAAACCAGCCTCCACATTTCAAATCCAATTTCATTTACAACACCAATTCAAGCCAATGTGAATACAAAAAACATACTTAATGATTCCAAATATTATTTCATATCACTTAAAAAACAACTATCTATTCTACAGTACCAAACATGCAATTATTTTGAGCAACAAATTTGATACCATATTCAATCATATTTGAAACCATGAACCATATAGAAAACATGTATGCTAATAAAAATTTGTTAATAAGGGGAGGAAAAATGCTTTACTATATTGAAAATTGGTTCTTTATGATATGAAAGGTCACTATCATTTTTTGGGAACATCTATAAATGAAACCAGTGCACATATTGACATGACTACAACATATGGAACAACAAGGTATCCATGAAACTAATGGAAACCATTTTTGATTTTACATAATATGTTCTAACAACAACACAATAATCCCTACTTATATTAAAAAAACATAGAAATAACCTAAATGTACATATAAGGATCGCATTATAATAAACCCATTTTATAAAAACATAATGTCGAAAAAATATTATAGAAATACCATATTTCATCCAAAAAGAGAACTTTTAATTTTATCAAATAAGTTTAATGATGATGTACAATATAATATATAATAATCACCTTAAATATATTTGTACCAAATTCAACCAATATGAAAAAACTGCAACAAACTAAAAAACCACATCAAAATAATTTGAAAAAAATACTAAATTATTTAGGATCACCCAAGAATCAAATTGAATGCATCAGAAATGAAATGGGTGAAAACAAAATATTAAAAAGAGTGTGTATTCCATGATAATTCATGGGAATTAATAACGGAGAATAACGGACAATCCTCACACCCTAGATAAAAAAACAAATCAATAAATCAAACCTAACAACCTAGATTCAGCCAACAGAGGAACCCAACCAAGAAAACCCTAGATATCCATATAGTTAGAGATGAAGAGGTGAAAATTAACCAAAATCCATAGAAATTCACCATAGAACCATGGAGGTTAATCGATGGAGGGAGGAGAACCATATGTAATGGCCGAATATGACCCCTTCGTGCACCAAAAATAACCAACATGGAGGGAGCTCGATTTTGGGTAAAAAGAGGGGAGGGTAGAATAAAAATTTCATGATTTTAAAAATCTCTGTAGCTCACATCTTTTGGCCGCATGGTTTCCCTAACTGTTCACAAACCATGAATTCACCACTATTTAAACGGATTGAATCTATCACATGGTTTCTAAATATTTTACCAAACCATATGAAACCCATGCACCATACCCTTCATCCACAAATCAAGCCACAATGTTATATTGGATAATCCATATGGTTTCCCATAACCATGTGCCACATGAGAACCTCTTACATTGAATACCAAACCAAATTGTTTCAAAAATATCTCAAATATTTAAACTATGGATCAACCAAAACCTCAACCAGAATATCCATATCCATGAAAATAAATTGAAAATTAAATCCAAAGTTCATGGTTTGATAGTAATTGATCTAATATTCGGTTTTCTATATAAGTAATGATGAACCATTTAGGTTTTCAATAAGGTTCCATGTAAATTTTTGTATCAATAGAATCAAGGTTGAAGGTGTTAACATTTTTGGTATATGACAATTTAGAGCTATTATAGGTTGATTGTGGGATTAATGAAATGATTATTTTTAAAATTTAGTGAACATATATATAATGTTTTTTATTATAATATTTTAGAAGGTTAATAAGGTAGTGAATTTATGAAAGGTTTTTTGTTGAACATTGAATGAGTCTTTAGATATTAAATTATTATTGGGTCATATTATGATTTTGGTATTTTGGATAACCTAAACTAACCATTTTGTTGGGAAAATAAAAAAAAATAGACATAATGTCTTATAATTATATATATTGATATTATGATCTATTATTTCTTAGGGAATAAAAATTTCACATTAGTTTATTTATTTGTTAGATGAAGTGGAAATTGATAAAAGGACAATAAAAGGGATAGTCTGTTATTATGAAATAGAATGAAATCAAGTAACTGTACCATCTAGTAAAAATTCATCAAAATTATGAAAAATATCCTATAATAAAAAGGTATCTTACTATAACTATTTTTATGACATAAATGAACTTTTTCATGCATCATTGGCCTTTATTTTTATGGTCACTAACCCTTTCTGCATCACCAACCATATTATGATCAATGATCTTTTTCACTGTATATAATTATTTATGAATTTTTTGCATGAAAAAATATTTACTTCCCTCTAATATTATTCTATGTTGAAACCTAGTTTTGAGTTACTTAAGGTAACATTTATGATTTAATATTTCTATTTTTATTAGATGTTTTATTATTCACTTGTACATTTTTTGTTTCAATGAATGATCATTAAGATTTTAAACATTTGATGATAGAGAAAAATTTCAAGGGAGAAAATCATTTAAACGTTGTAGAATGTAATACCCTAATATTTAATGATTTAGTTTTTCAAATTAATTAAATATGTTCTATATAAGTTTTTACATGATGAAATATTTACCTTCATATACACAAAAAACAATGTTTATCATAAATATTAGGAAACACTATGTTTAATTGAATTACACTCAACATTGGGTTTAAATAAAAAATTACACATTATTAAAAAAATATAATTTAATATGATAGTTCTAACATATCCATTTCGGTGGTGGTTATGAATAGTATAAAAAAAATATGAAAATAATTTTTATGAATGTATATAAAATAAAATCTGAGGTGGCCAATTATTTATAAATGAAAATTAAGAACCATATGAAAAAGAGGAAATTCGTTTTCTAAGAAACTATTTTGAGAAAAAACATGTTTTAGCCAAATATATTAAACCAACCAATTTTTGAAACTTATTTTTATAAAATTTATATATTATATATTCACAAAAAAATTTACATTTTCCTTATGTGTTTTGTATATAATAAATAAGGAAAAAATATTTTTTGGAATTAAAATATTGTTTTTCTAAAAAACCATTTTTTCAACTTTTTAAACTTATAAAAGATTATTCACAAACCCTTTGGTAAATTATTTTGGCCAAATAAGTTTTAATTTTATATCAGATGCAAAAAAAAATATCTCAAGGTGAATTTTATTGATTTTTTAAAAGAGATTCAATTTTTTTTTGAATTGTGAAAGATATTAAACTGGAAACTGTGTTTTTATTTAGTTTATATATAAATTTAAATTTTATTGTATATTGGTTTTAATGATAAATCCATTAACTAAATATAGGTCATTTGAATCAATTTAATATTGCATTTTTATATAAAAACATTCCAAACTTCTGAACATTTTTTATTTATAAACATGATTTCCTATCTTGTTTACAGTATTACATTTGAATTTAATTTTACCACATATGGTAATTGAATTGTGATAAAAGGATTCTATATTTAGAATAAGAATAATTTTTATTCTCTAATATATTTAAGATATTATTTACTAAAAATTATATTGAATGCAATAAAAATTAATTACCTCAATTAAGGTAAAAATGTGTTTACTCTAGGAAAAACTAAAAAAATAAGTGTACATGTAACCTATAAGCATGTGTAAAAACAATTTTTTATTCATTGAGATACCATTAATCTTATAATATTCTATAATAGATAGTTATTTTACACTTGTTACATATTAAAATCATGGGATCAGACAATTAGTTTCAAAAATACCATGGGTGTACTCTTCCCCACTTATAAAAGGACACCCACTATTATTTTTTCTTCACATAATCAAACACATTTGAATTGGAAAATACATCTAAAAATAACTTCTAAAATTACATAATATTATACCATAATCCTTATTTAGGACATTAATTAAACCAATGAATTATTTTTGTACAATCCTATGGAAGACACTCGATGAATAGGTAACAGTCATCAATGAGGGTTTTCATTTTATTTCTCTCCATTCCTCCTTAAAATCTTATGAAACCATGATCATATAATAATATAAATATCTTATATATAGTAATATATATTTTTATTTATTTAAATACCAAAATAAACCACCAACTCTATAAAATGGGTTATTAAATCTTCATTCTCATGTATATAAAACTATTTCCACATGGACATGTGTCGTTCATATTTCCATTACAATGTCTTTAGGATGGTTTTAATTATGAATATATTGTTTATATATGAAATTTATAAAATAATTATAACTATAGAGTTAATATATCATACATTACTTTTTTATTTCCATTTCGTATAGGACACGATAATGTCACTCTTTTGTACAATATACTATTACCTCCACGATGGGAAGTGATTTCTTCTCATTAATGCTTTGCAATAAAGATAATAAGGATAATTTTGAAGAATAAATATGATATAAATTAAATAATTATTATTATAATGATTTTTTTCATTGTCTAAGTATAATATATAGTTTTTTACAAATTTCAGATCGAAAGACAATAATTTTGTTCGTGTACATGTGATCTCCATATTCACAAAGTGGTGTGACTATATTTTCAGCACTATACAAAGTATATGATATTTATAAGTATATTTAATGAAAATAAAACGTATTAATGATATTATGATTGTTTTGTAAATATAATATATTATTGACTAACTTTCTATAATTATAATTAAAAAATGGAAATCTTACTCATGTGTTCGTATGACATATTGTCTCCATGTATAGAAAATACTTCATTTATGAAAACCCTATTTAATTATTTTTTAAAATTTTAAATTTTTATCATTAAAATAATTTTATCATTTTTTTGGATATAATGGAACCATTATAAATTTATGTGGACCAATAATATAACAAACCAAAATATATATGATAAAAGTGGTTATTACCCAAAACATGATATTAATGTGAATTTATTAATAATAAATTTATAGAAGAACATATGTAAATCATATGTGGTATGATATAAATAATAATGGTTATTTAATATATACATAATTAGATTATATTTATTATATATGTGATTTTATCATGCATGAATGATGCCAAGACTTATGTTATGTGATTTCCATGTCAATTTTTACTTCCATCAGACGCATGGCATGTTCCCCACCTATTCTAATTATGTGGTGTGTATAATGAAAATGAATATATTTTAGCATTCTTATAATCATAAATATTGTCATTTAAATATCAAGTTTTTGATCTCCCATTCAAGGGATTTACGGTTAAATTGATACAAAACTATAATTCATTTAGGTCTCCATTTAACTTCTTTAAGACATATCTTATCTTGTGATCCTATATTCTTTTACGATTTGTATATAAAACCCCACCCATAGTAAATTTCATGAATTTATCTATCATTGTGATATTTTATGCTTAATTTAATTTAATTATTTCATTGGGAATATGATTCAGTGTTTCTAAAGTGGTAGTGATTTTATGTAATAATATCATCATTTATCAGGATTGTTTATGATTTTGATTCTGATGATAAAATAGAATGATACATATCTCAGAAAACAAAATAATTTTTTTCTACTCTATTTATTTATGATATTTCAAAGTAAAATTAACATTTTTATACTATTTTCTACTTAAATAATTGAGAAATGTTTTTAAAATAAAATCATAAAATATTTATCTCTTCAGTTAGAAATTTTTTTCACTTCATAATGGTGCTTTCTGAAGAAACAAAATTCAAAAAAAAACATTTTACTATTTTCCTGTGACTTTAAAAAATATATTTGGCAATGATTTAATTTCATTTACAAGATATTATGAATTTAATCATCATTTCATTGTCAAAAACAATTCCCATTTGTCTTTTTCCAAATATTTAAATGGAATCATTTTTGTAACATGTATGGAATGTGCTAGAAATACAATCTACATTAACAATATTTTATATGATTATTCATTTATATGATTACTAGTTTATCTTAAAGGAAAATGATTTTCAAAATATTCAATATTTGAAAATATATTATTTTCAAATCAGAAGGGTTATTATCACCAAGAAATGTCTTAAATGATTTTAAAAGGTTACTTTATAATATTTCAATGTTTTTTTCAAACAAAAATATTTTTTTAATTTGTTATTTTTTTAAATGATAATTAAGGAAATTTTATTTTCTAAAAAAATGATTTAAAAGATATTTCAGAAAACATTTCTACATAAGATGGAATATATTGATGTTACTTATGTTTTATTAGGGACATGAACCTAGGTTACCAATCATATTCCTTCTCTAAATGGTTTATTACGAAATCTTTTTAAAGAAATATTTTATCTTTCAAGGATTATACCATGATAGATTTATTATGATTCCCAATTTTTCCTGGTTTTTTCTTGGATTAAATGGTCAAATAACTATAAAAACTACATATTTTCTAGTCGTTATAATTTCATTATATATTATTTGAACACATTTATTTTCATGGGATATGATATGATTAATGTTTAATTATAATATAGAACACATATATTTTAGTTTCATTATATATTTTTTGGGACCAATATCTCCTTCCAATTCATTAGATAAATATTAATTTTCCATGATATTTATAGGAATAGAAATGGGAGTGTACATTGTTTAGTAAGATTAGACTGGAAAGGGGATTGAACCTGGTTCTGTAAGAAAGGGTTGGAAAAGGTATTAAGCATGGTTCAATAAGGGAATTTTCTTACAATGAGTATACTGGGAGTGAACCCACTCCAATATGGGGAAAGGGTGGCCACTAGGGATGGTGGTGTGTTCCATATAGGTGGTTTATCCTCCCATGGAGTTTCGTTATATGTTCTAGAAGTAATCCTTGACTACTAAGGAAATGGTTTTATAAGATTGTGTATATTAAAAAATTCTATGTCCTATTACAATGATATTCACTCAGGGAACATGATATTTTATTTCTTTATTATTCATGACTTATGATTTTCTAATATATATGACATGACTCATGATAATGAAATTTGATTACTAGGATATGATTTTAAAAATTTATTCTCAAGTTTTAATACCCATATTCACATTGTATTTATATGTATCTCAATTTTATTACCCTTATTAAGAATATAATCTAACCATTAATTATATTTACATTCCCTAGGTAATGATGAAATCTACTATGAATGACATGTCTAATAAGGGTGATTGTGAATAACATAATGGGATATGATGTAGCTCACTTGTTTATTAGTGTTTATGTTTCAATGTTTCCAAAGGTACTAAACTATAATGGTACATAGGTGTGTGTTTATGTAATGTTTTTAATATTTAAAAAAATGATGTAATGTCAATTAATGAAATGTATGTTTATCAAATATGTGAGGGAATATATATTTTTTAAAGATGATATTTTCATTTCCATGATATCATTCATATGTTGGTTAGATTATATCCAAAATCTTGGATGTAGTTTTAACAGATAAATGGGGCCACATAAAATGTCACCTATTAGATAATAAAGATACCATATTAATCAATGATCACCTAGTGAAACTATATAGGGATCTAGAGTATGGGGGAGGGTTATTTTTTTATATAATCAAGGATGTATTATACATATTTAATTTTTTATTTTTTTTATATATTAGATGATGTATTTAAGTAGATTGATAAATATTGATCATTAATTTCATTATTAATTATGAAGACCTTTTAGTGTTTTTTATCTATCTACACATTTTTTATTGATAAGGAAAAATGATACTAGTTATTGGTTGTGTTGTCTCCAATCATGTCCTGAAACAATGAGTGCTACTATTATCCCATTTATACAAACTCATGTGTTTTATGATATTATTTCCACGAATATTTAACAGTTATAGATAGTGAATTATAAATGTGAATGAAGAATTATACTTCCTATAGAAGCTGATGGCATTATGTTCTAATTGTCTTGACCACCTACAAGTCATAAATACTAAAAATAGTATATATTTAGATTTAAAAAATGTATTGGTATTAATCTTGTTTACCACACATTTTATTATAGATATATTCATTTTTTGGTATATGGTATGTTTTATATTAAAATGATAATTTATATTTTTTAGAAATTTATTCATGATAGTAGGTGTGATTTTATATACATGTAATTATTCCCATTATATTTCATTGATGCCTTCATATATGATGTTATGCCTTTTTCTATTACAGGATTGCTTGGGGAGTTCTCTTACTAATATTCTAGGAATTGATAAAATTCTAGCTAATTTTATGAAATCATATTCAATTTTCAGAATAATAATAATCTCCCTTATAAAAGAATAAAATTAGTAAGATAAGTATGTATATTTGTGTACTGATTTCAATATTGTTATACCATCACATAAAAGAATTATATAGGGATATTAGATTAAAAAAAATTATAATGACGAGACTAAAATAAAATAATAATTGCTTTTCAGTAATTATATAATGAACCTTGATATGTTACAAATTTACTATAAATGTGAAATATGAATAGTCAACATATCATTTTTTGAAATTATTTATTTACACTATAAAATAATACAGTAAAATAATTTTTATTGTCACTAGTGTTTTTTTCTACCTCAAAAAACAATATATTAAATGGTCATTCATTTATTATATATAAATACTTTTAATTATGTTATAAGAATGTAAATACATCATTTACAATTTTAACATTTTATTTTGTAGCTAAATAGTCACAATAATGTTCGTCAATCAGAAAATTATTAATTTAACTTTCGACAACATTTGATTCTTCATTCCTAATTTATCAATCATATTGAGTTGTTAATGTTATCAATTTAAAATAAAAAATTGGTTCTGTTCGAATATAACATAAATTACAAATACAAAGAAAACACTTTATTATAACATAAACTAATGAATTTTAAATTAAAAAAAATATAAAAATATCATTAAAAATTTATCATATTAAAGTTTTTTTACATGTAAATTAATATAACATTTAATCATACACCACATTTTTCACCAATTCTTCAAATACATTCAAAATAATGAAACAGATATTTATTCTAAATGGTAATGTAAATCAGTAATCATATTTTGAAAAAAATATCTTATACATAATAATAAAAATAGATAAATATTCACTAATTTGAAATGAAAATATCTTAAAAAAATAAATTCATTTTAATTAATATTTTGATTCTACAGTAACCTAAAATTTATTTAATTGTCAAAACATTACCTTAAAAAATAAAAAAAAAATATCAAATTAAATACACAACGATCATGTCTATTGGATTTCCAATTCAAAATAATAAAAACTATTCTAAAATTACTCATTGAAACCTATTTAAATATGATATATTTAAATTAAATTCTTTTTTTATAAAACATTTCAACCATTAAATTAAATTTACAAACTATATCATGAAATTAAGAGGAATAATAATAATTGTGTAGTTAAATATATAATGGTGATAATACATGAAGATTTTTAAACATATTGAAAATAAAATTCACCATTTATAAGTATAACTTACAAAATAATTATAATTTTATTATATAATTAGTAAGAAAACTAAATTATGGTCTGATTAAAAATAAATAAAAATTATTTTTATTAGTAATATAGAATCAATTTTTTATGAAATCTATACATTTCATTCATAATTTTCTAATTAAAATAAATGGTAAATATTATAACTAAAAGATCAAGTTTTTAAAATATCAGTTAAAAAGTAATATATAAAATTTAATCAACTGCAAAATATAATAATATAATTTTTAAAAAATATTATATAATCATCAGAATAATAAATATTACAAACATGTTCAACAACCAATCCTATATAAAATATACTTCAAATATTTAAAATGTATATTTGAATAATTCATCAACAAATTTTACCTATAAAAATAATAACCTCAATTGAAATTATCATAAATAAAATGAAATAATAGTGATATTTTTATATGGAATCATTTTGTTACAAGGATAGGATAATACACTAATATGATAGGAGATTATATCTATGGAATCTTATGATTAGATGAAGGGTCGAGTGAAGGGTTGATTCATGGATTGAAACATAATGGAAAGGGTAAAGTGGGTCACATAATATAAAGGTGAGAGGGGGAATTTCATCCTATGGAGGGGAGAGATTATATAAATTCATATGTAAATAGTAGTTAGTAGTGGGATAAGGTAGGATTTTGATGATATAGGGTGTGGGGGATTTATTCATGCCTTTTAAAAAACATATAAAGGATAGTTTTTAATAACCACCAATATATATGGTAGTAATTTTTCATAACCATAACATTGAAATATTAATTTTATTTTTATATATTTAAATATAAGGGTGGTTCTTTAAAACATCCACTATATATAAAAAATAAATTTAATTTATAAGTCTTTTTACAAATAGTTATTCAGAAACTACCAATGAGTAGTGTATTATTATATTAATCGATGTTTTAGATACACATCTATTTTCCAAAAAACACCAGGAAAAACTATGTCTATGTTGACCATTTTCTATTGTAAATATATTTTATATTATACCCTAATTACATTCATATTATTCCTATAACATGGATTTCATTACCTAAATTGATATTTGTGCTTCAATTAAAATACATCACTATGTGGATAATTTTATACCTAGTGTAATACTATATATTACTTTAACATCTAATCATGCAATGGGTTAAGTCAAATAATGAAAATGGAAAGGAAAAGAGGGTGGAAAATTTTCAATGATTAAAAATATTTATAGATCATTTATCAATGTAATATGTAATTATTGAAATATGTTACTATAATAGATAAATAAATTCAGTACAACTAATGTAATTGTGAGTCTATCATGGACAGTATAAAAATGAATCCTAAAGTATAAATGTAATATTTTAATGAATAATACATTTATATTTGTTTCCATTAAACAAACATTCAAGACACTTTACACTATCAAATTTAGATTAATATGGATATACTCTATGATTATTATATTTTAAAAATGATAACACTATAAAAAAACATTCTTCTTTGAAAACTAGTGGAGCCACCCAAAATTACATTTCTTAAATGGTAATCATTGACCATTTCTCATTGATTTGAATAATTTTTAGTCATAAAATAAATCCATTGTTTAATTATGTATGAGGTGGAAACAATTTACTCACACTATTTGTAATGAAACAAAAAAACAGTTTTGAATTCCTATTGGGGCCACAACAAATTTGGGAATTAACTAAAACTCAATATAAACAATTAATATATTTTATGTATTTACTGTATGGATTACATTTTCAAAAAAAGTTGTCAATGTTGAAGATGTATATTATAGATAATGGTAATGAATGATTTTACCCATGAATGGCCTCGTTGATCTTTAATGTGTTGGGAATCATCAATGTTTTAATTATTCAAAATTCAAAAAATAAATTTCAAATAGCTTTAGTATATTTAATATTTCCAGTTTCATGATCTCCGTAAATAAGATATTCTCTAATTATTAACTCTAATAAAATTTTAAATATTTAAAAAACTTATTCATGTTGTTTTACTATTATTATTTTTAATTATTTATTTTATATACAATGGTTTATGTATTATCCTTAGATGAAATATATCTGAAATTGATAAGAAATAATAATATGAAATGTTGTTTCTATATATTAAACCATTATGTCATTGAATTCACTCTATTTTACATCGTGATCTAGTATGGTGTACTTATAGTAGAATTTGAATGCATTAGATCTTCATATAATTAACTCATCACAACACTATCCATATCAAAATTAGTTTACACCATTTTTTGAATGAAACTGTTTTCATTGAACTATTTTAATAGTACAATATATGACACTACTCTTCATAAAAAAATTATATGGGGAACTAATCCAATAATTGTCTATTCTTATTCACAATGAAGTTTTATATCATAAATTATATCCTATACAAAATAAAACAATATTGACTAGCCTAAATTTGTTCTTATTTTGTTCTAAGTCATTCCCCACAATAAATATTTTGCAATGCATCATTTCAATGAAACTATTCATATTCACTTTACATCACAATAAATAAAAAAATATATATTGTTTTCAATGAAACCTCCTTTAAAAATAAAATAATAATGCATGAAAAATATTATAATCATTTCATATGATTAAGAATATAAATAAATCATTATGTAAAACTAATGCTCTAGATACACAAAATATAGAATCAATAAAATATACATTAAAACATTATAAAAATATATTTGGATAAAAAAATACCTCATTATTATAAAAATTACAAGGGGTATCAATTCATATTGAATAATTATCACATCAAAAAGTTAAATGAAACTTATAATAAATAATTATAACAAAAATTAATGAAAAATAAGTAATTTATTCTAATAAATATATTATAAATATTATTTTAATTTTTATAAGAATAAAGACAATGGAAAATGAACTAATATTCTCCCACATTTTATATATTTATGAGAAAAATTTCCTCTATATTCATTTTTATAGAGAAAAAAATAAATAATTTAGAATAAATATATATGAATAAATATAATGTAGATATAAAGAATAAAATAATTAATAATTTCCCTCCAAAATGAAATATTAGTTATAATTACCAAAAAAATAAACAACGTATTCAGATAAATATAGTATTCCTTATATATAAATCATAATCAATATTTATTCATATAATTAAATTTAATGTAACATATAAATTATATCATATATCATATTATTATAGATAGGTCTCTTTTATCCACCTATAATGAAAAATAAAATTTAATTCACTCCAATAACGATCCTTGATTTGTTAGAATGTATTCATGGAATTTATAAATGTTTGATTTGAATTATAATTATATAATATATATTCATATATTAAATGATACCAATATATGAAACCATAAATGTATTCATATTTTGCAAAAAGAAATAAATTACCAAGGAACACAAATGAGCTTGGCTTTATAATGGTTTTGAATGGATCCTTTGGGACCCCAAATAAATAAACTCATAGTAATATTAATATTAATAAATTATAAAACAAATATACTCCTAAAATTGGTATATTCTTTTAATATTATAGTAAAATAAAAAACATAATGAATATAAATAATTATTTAAAATATATAAATTATATAAAACAAAACAAATATGGATCATAATGAAATTTCGTTATATCATCATTATAATATTTTCACCAAACTTATTATATCATATTTGATAAATTTTATTTTATTTTTCAATAAATAAAATATCATTGGAAAAAATTCATTCCATTTCAGGACTGTATTTAAAGAATTCAGTAAATCTTCATTTTACTTCTAAAAAACCTTCAATAATATTTAGAAATTCATTATTATAGGATGTGATGTTCATAAAAACGTAACTCAATTATATTACATTTTTCATATCATTCGTCGCATAATTGTAAGATTTTATTGTTTTATATACTGTACAGTGAGCTTAAAAATTAACATATAAAAATAATCATGCATAAGTTAAATTTTTTTATTTCAATATATATTATCTTCAGATGATTAAGATAAGGAATATAATGATTATATAGCATCTGATTTAGAAATCATGAAGATTTTACCTTTTTTTCGTCCCCCCAATTTGTAGATCTGTCTAAAAAATCATCACTACTTTTTACAATAAAAAACATATATATTCATTATTTTCATTTAAAAAATTATTCTTCATGTAATTTTGAATTGTTAAGGACTAAATAAGAATAATTATTTATAAAAATATAAAAATCATTTAATATAGATTGTTCTATTACCTTTATTTTTCTTACTTATTTTATTCTTAATATCTCTATTAATACAAAAATCTTTTGAACCTTTTTCATTAAGAATTCTAACTCATCTTCATCATTTGTGGAAGAACATGTATCATAAGTGTAATAACTATAGTCTATAATATGAGGTTAATATTTTAATAAATTTCTTTTGTGATTTATAGTTTCATCTGTCTTGTTTTCATTCAAACTCATTTCGAAAAAGATATACATTTTGATGATCAATATAATATTTATAAAAATATTTACAATACTCACTAAAACCTTTTTTATTTCCATGTCATATCAAATGATATAAGGATTCTAATAATATATATTTCACATGGATTCTCCAAGTGTAGTATTTTTTTATTTACTTTCTGAAAATTTATTACACTCCGTCAACATTTTCATTGACTATAATTCATGAAATATGTTTTTATTCCTTATATATACCATTATTTTTAATTTTAAATATTCTATTACGTAGAAGATTTATTTCTAAATTCCTCTATAAATCTATATCATTATTAAATTTTGATATGTAACTATAATCAGTTATATAAGATGAAAGATAATTGAAATTATTAACATTATAATTCAAACAACATTTAACCATATAATTACATAAAAATAAATCGAGGTCATATTATGGTATTTTTTATAGATTAAATAAGATGATATTGTATTCCATAAAATTTTAATATGAATCATTACATCGTAACAATCCTATATCTATAATTTCTTCCATTAACGTTCTGTTGTCAAACAAGATACTCAATTTCCATTGTCTCCATATTTTCCACCATTGAAATATTATAACCCAAAATCATTTCATAGTTGTGAATAATATTAGTTTCATAGATATATATAATATATATATAGAGTGGAAAACATAAAAATAATTTCTCTCTGAATGCTTTGAGATCTGGTTTCAATTCCAAAGTCCAACAAGGATAATGGAAAGGAAAAGATGGTAGTGATTTATCAATCACTAAATATAATTAAAAAAGTTTCAATGAGTGAAAAATATAGTAATACAAAATATGGATGTTTACTATCTGTATATATATAAGAATTTAGTGTAAGTACTATTTGATTTATTTTAATATATATAGTATATCAATACAATAATAAATCAAAAAAAATAGATGCAATAAACAAAAATGTTTTTTGAAAACCTAAACGTAGTGGATTATGAGTATATAAACAATAATCCTCTATTTTGTATATATGTTGAAACAATTTACAACATTTACCATGATCACATATATAGGTATAAATCCAAACTACATAGTTTAAATGGTATGAATAATTTAATTTTACTTTCTATTGTTTATGTGATAATCATAAATAGAACACTTCCTTTTAATTAAATTAGGCACAAACAATGAGTTCATGTTATTTATAGTTTAATCATAACAGATTTGTCCTTTGGCTGTAGAAAAAACTATTTGGTGTCATGACCTCCTCCCACCAAATATACCACTCCTGAGCTGGCAATGGTGAAAGGGAGATAATGACCCCCGAGTCCCATCTCCAGTAGGCCCGGAGTGGCGACTAGCACCAAGGGTATGACTTTTCACAAATGGGAGGCATTAACCTTTTTATTATTCAACATCAGGAAATAGGATGTGTCAAACACCAAATGGGAAAAGGAACAAGTAAACGAGAATAAACCCAAAGAGAAACCCAAATGCATGTTTTGGAAAATACTGAAACAAAAGTACAAGTACAAGAAAATCTCCAAAGTACGATACCAAAAGAAGAAAGCAAAAACTACAACCAAAAAATCTCCAATGCCCAACTAAAAAGTTCCCACACAGTCCAAGAAGTCCTATGAAATCTTGAAAGTAAACATAAGGTGACCATACAAGTATACTTTGTAAGAAAACCTAAAGCTCCCGTGCAAAGGTGGGGAGACATCCTATTTCCCCCATGGGAAAACCGAAGGAACGAAAGCCTAACAAGGAATCTATCCACCCAACCCCACGAGCCACACTCACAAAATATCGCAAGTCAATAGAGTAATATAGTATTATTATCAAAGTATGGGTACCCCGCACCACCTTCCCACTGGATACTGCTCAAGCCCTGACACCTAATGCTCTTATTCTTCCCCATCTTCTTCAGCTAGTGTTGCAACCTGGCCATACAAAGCTTGAGCAAGTGCCGCCATCTGTCCATACAAAGCTCATAGTAACCAGCCAGCAATCAATCCTTGTCTATCATAGTATCCCGTCGGTACTCAATCCTTGGCCATAACCACATCTCTTCCCGAAGACACATGGGAACCAAATCAAATCTCATCCCGAAAACACCAAGTAACATATCACATCCTCATCATGAAGAATCTTGGGAAACGTCTTTCATAACCTGCCCGAAGGATCTTGGTCTATAGAACCTGAAAGAGGGAGCACATGGAATAACAGTAACCATCCATCCTTTAGTTGTTTGAGAATCTCACCCCCCACCCCCGTCCATGGGTGTTTGGCACATAATGCTCAACATTCGTGGGGCGTGTAAAGAAACATAAAATGAACAGATTTGTATAATTATATCAACCATTCAACCCATCCGAAGGCTTCTACACAAAAGATATGAGCACATGCCTCGGCAATTCTACCTCGAAAGTATGCACACAATAAATAGCCCAAAACCCCATTAATCATTTCATGTTTCAACAGTTTTAGTTTATCAGTTCCTTAACTATCGATAAACTAACAACAATTACACGAGATCAAATGTTCATAAAAACATATCCCTTCCAACCACAAATAAATATAGGGAAAAAACACGAGCAACAGAAAACCATTTTCTTTTATCAGCCAATCAATTCCATTTATTTTCCATATATAATAAACTACCATGCCCCAAAATTTATTAATTAACTCTTACACTTTTATTCATATGCACAAACCATTCATGTAGCCCTTCTTCTAGCCACCAATACCACAAACACATTGGAAACAATACCTATACCACATCATCATCCCTTCGATACCATTTACCGTAGCTCCTCCACCCATCACAACCATATCATACACGCCATCCCACAACCAAGCCAAATGCAGCCCCTCTGCTTACCCGTTCAACAAGAACCCATAAAACACCCCTTTCACATAAATAAACCCCAATTAGCACCCACAAAATTCATTCTTTCATTTAGTTGAATTGGGGTGATCATACAAGGGTTCCAAGTATTCATTTAATCAGCCAACTTTACATGTTTAACAAATTTCCACATTATATGAAATTACATCCACAAAACAATCATGAAAAATAGGGAAACATATAATTGTGCAAGCAAAGGCCTCCAACAACCTTGATTTTCAGTAGGCATAAGCATATTCAATTCACAACATAATCAAAGGATACAGAATAATGGAAATAAAACAACAATATCAACAAGATTTCCCCAACCTGTTCTTTAACTAGTTATTATCTTTATTTATTGTTCCAACTATATATCATGAAAACAAGAGGATACCCGCCCCACATAATGCACAAGAGAGAGAGACGGAGGTAAGATCTCTACCTCAAAGGTTTTTTACGAAAGCCACAACTGTCGAGGAACGCTCAAGGAACCCGGGTCGATTCTCAAAAACCCTGCCTTAGATCTCTCCTCCTAGCAAGATCAAGACCAAGACTAATCATATGTGAAATCCACACACATAGATCTACCCATAACGAGCATACATGTAAGAAACCGAGGGAAGAGGAGGATTAGATCTAAGAAGAACTAAGAACCCAATAAGAACAATCACATTACTCGAGAAACCGACTTTGATTCGCGAAGAGAAGCCTCTAGATCGCCTCCAAAATGATTGGGAGAGGTTATCCTACCTCCAAGGAAGGATAATAATGAGTTATGGCCACCTAGGGGCTTAAATGAACCATTTGGAGGCAAAAGAGTTCAGATCCATAATTTTAGGATCTAACTTTAAGTGCTCACACGGTTAGTCCGCAGGGTTTAACAAACCGTGTGCTAACCGTGCGTTAGCTTCTTCCTCGAAAACAATCATCGCACGGTTAGGCTGAAAATTTTTTCCTAAACGTGAATCTCCCATCTGAAGGATACTGCCTCCATCACCAACCTCGCACCGTTTGGTCGCACGGTTTGACAAACCGTGCACTTCCCGTGCGATGGCCATTACCCTTTATTTTTCCTTAAAGGTACACCCAAACAGACCCCCAAGTCACGTTGATTTCTTAAAACACATCTATCCACACATTCTCACAAAGTAATGGAATAGAGAGGTATGTGTGATTACATCAAATAACTCTCAAAACATTCTCGTCCTCTAGAATTAAAAACCAACCCCAAAAAAGGGGAAAGGTCCAAACAACCACCCCGAAAGATACCTCCCAGAGCTCTCGCCATAATAGAATCCAGCCACTATACTAATTATACTAGTCAACGAATTCATTCCCCCGTGCCGAGATATTATCTACTTTAGGCGGCACTGACCCACCTACACGGGTTTAATCACATCCACATTAAAGAATCTCGATTAGGGATTAGGTCCTCCCCCCCTATAATTTTGGATTTTTCATACACACACTACCCCCAACACCAAACCACACAAGCAACATGTTTCCCCAACACATGGATTGGGGAATTGCTTCTCCCATGTCATGATATTGTCCACAGTGGGAGGCACTGACTCTCTTGCATGGGTTTAATCGCATCCACATTAATGCGTCTTTATTAGGGATCTGGTCTTCCCCTCCTCACCTGTTAGGACACTTCACACACACTTAAATAAAAGTGGGGAAAAAACTTATCATTATAGACTCATGAAAAACAAGGTTGAGGCCCAATGTAGGGGCGAGAATAAGTTCCAACAAAGGAGTTTGATTCCCTTGAATTTAAACAAAACATAAACAAGAGCATTTAAGTAAAACTGAAAACATATGTCTCGATCTCTGGCCTTTCTAGGGTTGCCGCTATTGTTGCATGAAACTGTCCATGCCCCACTCCTCTACCTCTCTGTTGATGTACACTTCCTTTGCCACTTCCCGGTTGGGGTCCTTGAGGAACCTCCTGTGGTTGGCCACCACTTTCATTAACTCCACATGGAGGGACTGGATCATGTTGCTGCTGGAAGGGTCGGGTAGGTGACTACTGCAGGGGCTAGGGCTGAACCAGGCCAGTCCCTCCATACTGGTTCTGCAAAGGGAAATATCTTCTAATATTCCCATGATTCCCACATGCAATGAACCTCGGTCCCAAGCCCATAGAAAATGGGCGGAAATCGTGAGATTGATAGGGGACCATCTAGAGTCTGCTCCCTACCCGTCAAGACTTGGAAGGTCCTATTGCTGGGGATCTACTACTGACCGCCTCCTTCTTGGATAAACATGGGTGACTCCACTCTCGTGGTGGACCTACTTGAGAATGCATCCTCTCAATTATCTCAGCCTTCTTCTATACATCTAGGTGCGTCGGTAAGGTGAAAGGGGTCACCGCGCACCGAATAGAGGGGTGAAGTGCCTCCTCTAAATGTCTGGCTTGGGAATCCTCATCCGGAAAGAGATTCAGAGAAAAATGGAGGAGACCCTTGAACTTCATCCCTAGTTATCGCACTGACATGCTTCCTTGTTGGAGAGACAACAACTCCTTCCTCTTCTCGACCTTCCTCATTGAGGAAAGAAATTCCTTGCAGAAATCCTTCTTGAAGTTGTCCCATAGAACATATTTCTCCTTCCCCTCCCCAAGTTATAGCATCCACCACAGACGCGCCACTCCTCATAGCTGCCTTACTGCTAGAGTAACCCAGTACTCTGATGGGGCCCTGATCAGCCCAATGGTCATCTTGAGTTCCATCAACCAACTCTATGATTTTGTATCTGAAGTGTTAGCTTCATATCTCTTCAAGATCTGTTGCTGGAAAGCTCGTAAGGTGAGCTTCCACAAGTATTCTTCCTCCTCTCATCCAATCCTCAGCTAGACGACTATCTGAAACTACTCGGCCTCGACTTCCCGAGTCACCCGGGGACGACGTCTAGGTGCCATAGGTGCATGGTAAACAAAGAACGCCTAAGCCCATGTATAAAGGGAATTTTTATCACCGTTTCAATTTATCATTTTATTTTGATTTCGTTCCTAGAACACCGAAATCAAGTAAAACACAAATCATGATGATGCTTTTACCTTTCCTAGGGTATCTACCCTACAATCAATGTATTCTTAATAGGTCATTTGGTAAGCTTAGAGTCATTAAATCAGATCACGAGAGGCCCTAAAATCCTTTTTCCTAGCCGGTCTTCCCCGACCTATTTCACGCACCACGATCAGCCAACATTGTTGCCCTACCATCACATTAAATCCTCACTGTGCCTAACTCCAGGCTCAATCCTATCTATCAACCATCACCTATGATACCATTCTATCATGACCCCATCCCACCAAAGATACCCCTCATGAGATGGAAATGGTGAAAGGGAGATAATGACCCCTGAATCCTGCCTCCAGTAGGCCCCAGAGTGGTGACTAGCACCAAGGGTATGAGTTTTCACAAATGGGATGCATTACCTTTTTTATTATTCAAGATCGGGAAATAGGATGAGTCAAACACCAAATGGAAAAAGGAACAAGTAAACATGAATAAACCCAAATCCAGACCCAAATGATTATTTTATACAATACTAAAACAAAATTACAAGTAGACGAAAAGGTAAAATGTACGATACCAGAAGAATAAATCAAAAACTACAACCAGCAAATCTCTAACGCCCAACTAGCAAGGTCCTTCATGGTCCCTGAAGTCCTCCAAAATCCTGAAAGTAAACATATGGTGAGCATACAAGTATACTTAGTAGGAAAACCTAGAGCTCTCGTGCACATATGGGGAGAAATCCTAACGACCCGTGGGAAAACAGAAGAAACCAAATCTTAACAAAGAATATATCCACCTAACCTCACGAGCCACACTCATCAAATATCACAAGTCAATAGAGTAGTATAGTAATATTATCAAAGTATGGGTACCCCGCACCACCTTCCCACTGGATACTTCTCAATCCCTCACGCCTAGAGCCCTGATGCTTCCCCATCTTTATGAGCTAGTGCCACAACCTGGCCATACGAAGCTGGAGCTAGTGTCGCCAACTGGCCATACGAAGCTCATAGTAACATGTCGGCACTCAATCCTTGGCTATCATAGTATCCTGCTGGCACTCAATCCTCATCCATAACCACATATCATCCCAATGACACCAGGGAACGACATCACATCTCATCCCGAAGACACCTGGGAATATATCACATCCTTAGACCGAAGACTCTTGGGAAACATCCATCATAACCTGCGTGAAGGATCAAGGGCAATAGAACTTGGAAGAGGGAGAATAGGGAAGAATAGTAACCAACCATCCTTTAAATGTTTGATAATCTCACCCCCCCCCCCTCCATCCACGGGTGTTCGACACGTAGTGCTCAACATGGGTGGATGGGTAAAGAAACATAAAACATACAGTTTTAAATAATTATATCAACCACTTAGCCCATACTATGGCTTCAAAACAAAATATCAAAGCACATGACTTGGTACTGCTACCTCGAAAGTATGCACACAATAAACAGCCTCAAACCCCATTAAGCTTTTCATGTTTCAACAGTTTTAGTTTATTGGTTCCTTATGTACTGAGAAAATAACAATAACCAAACCATATCAAACGTTCATAAAAACATATCCCTGCTAACCACAAATAAAGTTAGGAAAAAAACACAGGAAACAAAAAACCATTTTATTTTATCAGCCAATCAATTCCATTGATTTTCCATATATAATCAACTACCATTCCCCAAAATTCATTAATTAACTCATCCACTTTTATTCATATGCACAACCCATTCATGTTGCCCTGCTACCAACCACAATTACCACAAACACATTGGAAACAATTCCTGTACCACATCATCATCCCTTTGAGACCATTTACCACAGCTCCTCCGCCCATCACAACCATATCATACACGCCAACCCACAACCAAGCCAACTGAAGCCTCGCTGCTTACCCATTCAACAACAACCCACGAAACACCCCCTTCACATAATAAAACTCCATCTAGAACCCAAAAAATTCATTTTTTTCATTTAGTTTAACCGGGGTGATCATATAAGGGTTCCAAGTATTCATTTAATCAGCCAACTTTACATGATTAACCAATTTCCACATTTTATGAAATTCCATCCACAAAACAATCCAGAAAAACATGGCAACATTTAATTGCGCATGCAAAGGCCCCCAACGACCATGATTTTCAATAGGCATAATCCTATTCAATTCACAACATACTTAATGGATAAGTATTGATGGAAATAAAACCACAATATCAATATGATTTCCCCAACCAATTATTTAACCAGTTATTATCTTTATTTACTGGTCCAACTGTATCTCATGAAAACAAGAGGATACCCAGCCCACATGATGAAAAACTGAGATAGAGACAAAGTTATGATCCCTGCCTCAATGGGTTTTGACAAAAACCATAATGATCAAGGAACGCTCAAGGAACCCGGGTCGATTCTCCGAAAACCCACCTTTTATCTCTCCTCCTAGAAAGATCAAAACCAAGACTCATCATATTCAACATCCAAACACATAGATCTACCCATAACGGGCATAAATCTAAGAAATCGAGGGAAGAGGAGGAGTAGATCTACGAATTTCTACGATCCCAACAAGAACGATCACATACCTCGAGAAACCGGCTTTGATTCACGAAGAGAAGCCTCTGGATCGCCTCCAAAATTCTTGGGAGATGTTATCCTACATCCAAGGAAGGGTAATCTCATGTTATGGCCTCTTAGGGAAACCATTTAGAGGCAAAGGAGTTCAAATACGAAATTTTGAGATCTAACTTCATGTGACCACACGGTTAGTCCGCACGGTTTAACAAATAGTGCGCTAACTGTGCGTTAGCTTCTTCCTCGAAAACAATCCTCGCACAGTTAGGCCGCACGGTTTGTCTTAGCTATGTTCCTCTCGTGAGAAGGCTACTGCCTCCAACACCAACCTCATCTGGTTTGGCTGCATGGTTTGACAAACCGTGCACCTCCCATGCGAAGCCCATTACCCTTTAGTTTTCCTTAAAGGTCAACCCAAACACACCCCCCAAGTCACCTTGATATCCTGAAACACCTCTAGCCCCACATTTTCGCAATGGAATGGACCAGAGAGGTCCGGTCCATTACAATTGGAGTGTTTATTATAACTTCATTTAATAAATAATAGTAAATTATATTTTTAACACATGATTAAATAAAATAACAGAATAATTAAAATTATAGGGTTTTGTTATTGGATGAATACTTATAGTGATTAAAAACATTAATGATATTTTCAAACATGGATTCCATATAAAATATTTTTTTATTTGTATTATATTTCCCATAAACATGTCTCAATAATATAATTATATATTTTCCTTTATATTGAATTGTATCCTTTAAGATGTATTTATTTAATTGTCAAATATTTTCCAATATTTTAATTCAATAACTCTATCACATTTTTTCGTTCTTATGATTAGTAATGATTCATTTCAAGGATCAGTCATTACATTTTACACTTTAATATATTTTTTCCATAATGTCTAAAAAATAAATAATACATAAATTATTATTAAAGGTAAAATAATGATTTTGTCTCCTTCATTCCATCATGAATTTTTATGTAGAATATAAAACTCATTATGATTCAATTTTTCATTGGTTCATCATATATTGATGTCATCATGATGTAGTATATGTCAACATGTTTTCATTATTTGGGATTCATTATGTGTCCGGAATTATCCTACAATCAAGTGATAATATCATGGAATTTTACTTCATCAACATGTGACACAAAAGAATCATATCGGCAATTTATATTACACATTACAATCTGATTCATGGTCATAGTTTGGTTTGGGTGTGACACTATCTTTTAGGGTGACTATTTTTCCTCACTTTTGATTCCTTAGCCGTCTAAATCTATGAGTTTATTGAGGTCTCTATCTAAAAATAGAAAATCCATAAATAATAAATTATAATAATTTTATATTAATTAGAAACATCTGTAAATTGGAATTATTTATTTAAACCATAATCACATGAAATAGTGTACCATAATGGATACACTAACAAATTCTATTATCATATTGTTTTTCCACACAAACAATATTTTTTTCAATTATTTCATCGGTATCAAAATAATAATTTATTATTATGAATTTACAAATCACTAAAAATATATAATTGGTATAGAATACATAAATAATTAAGAGTGGTAAAATGTAAATAAAATTCTCAATAAAAAGAAACATAATAAATAATTTCCTAATTATCAATAAAACATTTAATGAGAATAGTTCAAATAAGTTGTTCAGCTTTTTTACATCAGTGAAACTATATATGGAAAGAAATTAAAAAATAATTTTCCATGTTATTCATTTACCACATGATTACTATAACCATTTTATGTAGTGTAGTAATAAGAAAACAAACATCGTAATACAACTCTTAAAAACTTCTCATATAGAAACCTTATTTTATGCATGTAATCATCCTTGATAATACCTAAAAACAATATTTCTTGTTATTAATATATTATATTAATTATAATGTATGTAATTGTATTGGAACATTTATGAAATAAGAATTACATTAGATATACATTTTATTTTGTAACATCTCGACCTCACTTACCATCTAACTAGTAGCAAGACTTATCACTACATCACCTGAAGTGTCACTCCCCTAAGCCAGAGGATTATGACTATTAGTGAGGGTGTAAAGATAGTAATTGCAGAGAATATACCCTCAAATTATAGTTTTCATAGAAGTATAACCATATATAAATAGATGAATACTGAAGAAATAGATTTAAAGAAACAAACAAAATAGGGGAAGACAATTGAAATATCAACTGAATAAAGGAAATGGCCCAGGCCTGTTTATACAATTCCTTCTTGTCATGGGGATACATATATAATTGTAGAAAATAAAACTGAATTCTTCCATTTTAGTTTAGAAATAACGAAAATAATAAACAGCCAAAGTGAAATCTACATTGGCATCCCAAGCTTCCACTTGGTCCTTTGCTCCAAACTCATTGGTACAAAAAAAAAGGTCAAGTTCCGAAGACCAATAATGTCTACTTGGAACCCTAGTTCAATGTCATCCTGAATAGGGTTTGAGATATAAATATCAGTAGGTTGGGACCACCTGTGTTGAGCTCAATATATATAAGAAAATATAATTAAACAATGGACAGATATATTTAATAAATAAAAAAAATTGACTAAATGAACAAAAACTCGTCTAGGTTCCTAATGGATAATTGATGGTGATACCTACTTTGAATCATAGCCGGAATAACATTATGAATAAGAACTATATGTGAATTTTTTATCAATCATAAATAATAGTTGTCACATTTTCATTTATTCTCTATTTAATAATTTCTTTAACTATAGGTGTCCCATGGACACCCATACCTCAATACTAGCTTCTTCTCATTCCAGAGCCAAAATCATTCCCTAGGTAATTTGAATTTATTATACATGCTTCATATCATGAAAGAGTCTACAATAATGAATCTAATATGATATATCAATACCTATTTCGACTCATGAATGACTCAAACATATCTTAATATGATACTATATCTTAAAGCATTCTTCATCTCATGTTAGAGTCTGATGTATTCAATGGTTATATGATACTTCAATACATGTTTCGACTCATTCTAGAGATTGAAATATTCTCAAGTGAGGCCATTTCATAGAGGACCTTTATTTTCATTCTTTAAATTCACACATTAAATCCAATGTAACCATTAACACAAACATAATTAAGTTGACCATGTAACCATTCGTACTCCTCAATTTAATGATCATGTTAATATTCTCCTTACCCTTAATCCTAATGACCATGTTACCATAAATTATAATCAATTTAGAATGACCACATAACCATTCTCTTTACTCATATGCATAATGACCATGTTACCATGTATAATTATTAATAGAATGTTCGTGTTCCCATTATTTCACTCATAATTAATTCATCAAATAATAATTCATCGGCAACCTCATTACTAATTAATAAATTAGTTAAACACATCAAATCCATTAGTTAACTCAAAAATTTACTACGTTATTTAAAAAATTATTTAATTCATCAATTAATTAATAAATATCACAATTTATATTCCCTGATTAATTTTATATAATTTATTATCTCATTATAATCTCAATTGTCCATAATTAATCAAACAATTAATTATCTAGATCATATTATCAATGCTCAGGATGAATTCTAAAATAAGTATCTCAACATATCCAATTTAATATCTCATATTAAATTCCCCAATTAATTATATATATTATAATTTGAAAGCACATAATTAATAAACAATTAATTATCTAAAAATATCCCACTCAATAATTCATAATAACTAATTAACTGAATTGTGTCGACATATAAAGGAGGAAATACATCTCTTAGTTTTGATAACCATATTACTATAATTTAAAAAACATCAACTAACTAGACAATCATATAAAAAACACATAACAAAAAGCTAATAAAACATATCATTATAATCCCCGTGTTTTTATTTTGAAGGAATCACACCTCCATTGGAGGTGATTTATTAAAAAAATGATATTTTTTTAATCATACCAATCATTTGAACTCAATAAACAGATAAATACAACATTGTGGTAAAGATTATCAAAAGTAGTAAATGAAAAAACACGAATTTTTCTAGTTAAAGAAACGTTGTGGACACTACATCAAGTAATTGTCCTAGCCTATGATTTCTAACTCAAACAATAGTCCACTTGCGTACACGCATTTCAACAAAAATTCATTCGCACACATGGAATTGATCGCAACAACCAATAACAATAATCAACACACAAAATTAGTGTGTAAATGATCATCCCAAATCCAATTAAATACTAGGGACTCATATAACCTTAGATAACCTATATTAAAGTGTGAAAAAACAAATAACGGGTATATAGCCTTACCAAAATTTGATGGTGGTGAACCAAATTATAAAAACTGCTTCGCTGTCAGTTGCGGTCATCGAAATATGGACCAATGGGTCCCAATAAATTATATGTACCACCTAGAATCAGATGAATCGATGAAACCGAATTAAAATAATACCTAGGGTTTAGGATTAATTGAAATAGGGTGATAAAGAGTTGAAATAGCCGATGAGAAGAAAGAAATTAATGGAAGAGTCTTTACCTCACTGAGACAAACAAGTTCCGTAAATAAGCTGCGAGGATATGGGTGTGGGATGAGAGATCAGCATGAGGGGTGACACGCTCTGCTGTATGGGAGAAGGGGGTGTGTGTCATGATTCACTATGTATGGAGATGAGGGGGTGAGCCTCCCTATTTAGTTCTCCTAAAAAACCATAATAAAATTATAAAATTACAATAATAATAATAATATTAGTAACCATCATTATTATTATTATCATTTAATAAAACTCTTCATTGATGAACCCCAAATTCCCCATTTACACATTACTTAATTAAATTCATTTCAATTTAATTTAAGTAAATAAATTCTTTTTTTCAACATAATTTTATTATATTCCTTTTTAACTTTAAAATTAATTAAATAATAACCAACATTTTGAGAAATGGGTAAACAACACAGTTTGACTCACGTGGTTTGATAGACAATGGGACGCCATTGCATCTACTACTAGATACCAGGGGTATGTCGCATAGATGACCCGAAAAGTTTAACTAACTATGCACATCTCGTGCTAACACCTAGGCCTATCTAATAGAAAGATGCATGGTTTGACATTCGTTGTTATACTAACTGTGTGAATCCTGTTCAAATTCCACTACCACGAAAGTAGCAAGACGCATGATCATTGCTATGGGCCGCACCATTTCCAGAAAAACCATGGGCCCTTTGTAACCCCATTAAAACCTAAATTTTTGGGTCTAGTGCTCCCGAAACCCATTAAGACACTATGTAAACTCCTAGATCCTTTACCCAATCCTGATATCATCATTTGAAATGCTCTGAACTCATGGAACATCATCCTAATGCATGGTTTTAGAACCGACCTATCTAGTTAATGTGAAAGTTCAAAAAAATTCATATTTTAGTCCAGTTCAAAAACATGGGACTCTATAATCTACCCAACATAAAACATCTCTTCCTCAAGAATCCATCAGAAACTATGATAACACCACCCACCAAGGTCATGATGTTTCATCTTAATGGTCATGTTGCATTTCCCATTTTCGAACGCACATTAAATTATTTCACAAACCCAACGACATAAGCCTTTAAAACCATATTCCTTGCTCTAAATCCGACCCAAAAATTAATGCAATGTTTAGCTAAACCCACATAACCAGAGATATGATATCATCATCATCTCCTCACCCACCCTATCATTGGTGATTTTCACCAATGGTCATATCATTTAGTGATCAAATACCCAAACAACGACTCTTTCCTTGAAATCCATTGCTGACTCATAGACTAACACTCTCCCTTAAACTGGTGACATGCCCCTAAAATGATTTTATTACCATGCAAATGTACATAACAGCCCTTTCAGGACATCCTATGTATTTACCATGTCAATCCATCACTAGTTTTTTTTTTAATTATCGTACCCTAGAATGAATAAAGGCATAACCCAAAAAACCAGGCATCACAGATACAACCCTGATAACCACTACTTAACCAACCAAACGACATTTAAAACATTAGCACGGTGTAAGACCAACTATTTCTCAGTGTCTTCAACATGAGGTCAATATAGGGGACGTTATCCTCTCATTCAGAAGTGTACAATAAGAGTAAACCCATGTCACTAAAAATATCTGGCAAACTATTACTGGTCGACTCCTATTAAAAATCTTTGCTTCACCTAACGACGCACCATTAAAAAATGGATGCCTATATCACCAAATTAACTGGATTTAGTTCAAAAAATACCCTTGAAATTCATCCAAAAACTAATGGATATTCCAAATGTTTGAGAATACTACAAAACATACGAAAATTGTGCCACCATGTAAGCCCCCCACATACACCCGAACTAATGTGACCCTACCCATCTAAGGAGGGTCCTACTTCTTGAATGAAATGACCAGTCACTAACAAGTTAACTAGTTAAAAAACACCATAAATCCATGGGTGAAATTCCAAAAACCATGATCACTATGTCAAAACATCTTGCATAAAATTCAAAAATTTATCTTAATGTTGTGTCGAAATAGTTGAATCACAAAAATTCATCTCGATTATTAGGAATAACATACCTCAACGCCCCCACACACTTTACTCCAGAGTTAACCTGATAACATCCTTAACTACTGACCAAGCCTGAAGCATTTCTATGCTTCTGAACAGATAATTCCTCAATTCTTATTCCCATAATAAGATTATTGTTACAACAACCAATCATTCAAACAATGATGTATTTTAAAAACCAAAATTCATTCTAGGAGAATGTCATGGCCTATCCTCGGGGAACGTGTTGTGACTACCCCAAGCCCGCCTTCCTTAGGCCAGGGGATGGAGACTAGTACAAAAAGTCATATCCCAGAGAAAAGGGAAGTCATTTCCTTGAAACCTACAACTCACACATACTGTAAAAAACCAGAGATAAAAAAGTACTAAAATAGTAAATGAGTGCTAAAAGTAAATGTGATAGTATACCACCCCAACTTAAGTACAGGTACATGAAAAGGGAAAAATGCTCCTAGATCGTCCACCGAGGAATCCTACATGAAGGGTAGGTAAATATCTCTATCAAGTTGTCCCTGAGGTACATCCCTTCTATGTCTAGCTCCAAGCAGCCTCTCCTCCATCTATCTCATCTTCGATCACTATTGTTCGTCATCTGCACAGGAAACAACAAGGTGCGGGCGAAGCCCGTGCAGGGGTGAGTATAACGATACTCAGTAGGGACCCCTAGACCCCCGAAGGTCTCCCAGAATCCACTAAGGGAAAACCACAACAGTAAGGATAAAATAAAAAATTATAATCCAACCCTACATAGGTATATGCCCATAAATACACCTATGTAATCAAATACAATATGGATCCAAATCTTTCACCCAAGCACAACCCGTTCTGTCACGACCCGTCCTCGGAGCCCCAGTCGTGACTACCCCAAGCCCGCCTTCCATAGGCCAGGGGATGGAGACTAGCACCAAAGGCGTAAATTCCTATACTGGGAATGCATTTCCATTATATAAGTAAACAAACACAATAGGGTTTGCAACTGAAGTAAGAACTATGAAAAAATGTATACAAAAGCAAGTGTTGAAAAGAAAGGGGCCGGAAATACAAGCCCAACAGTATGTACAGTACAACTGAAAAGATAGTATAACTACAGTAAAATAAAACAGTAACCGATGAGTCATCCTACGGGAATACCACCTGAAGGGTGGGTATAGATGGTCTCCTCAGCACCTCGGTTCCGTCCGTCTACTCCGTGTACGTCTCGCAAAGTGGTCCACCTCCGGGTACCGTGCAGCTCTACAAGTATCTACCTCGATCAGTGTTGTCCGTCATCTACATCCAACACAATATAGTGTAGGCATATACCGTGTAGGGGTGAGTACATGATACTCAGTAGGGACCCTGAGACCCCCAAAGGGCTCCCAAAATCCACAAAGGATAACCACAGTAGAAAGATACAATCCCGAAATATCAACCAACTCTACATAGGAATATTCCTATACATATACCTTAGTCATCAATTGTAGTTCAGCTCCAACTCTTGAGCCCAAGCACAACCCAGTCCACACTGGAATGAATTCAATCACATCGATGAAAATGATTGAATGTCAAGACTCAGATCATACCAGGTATACATGACTTAAGAGAGTACGAGATGATTATTTGTAGCCATTGAATCATTATTCACTGTTGAACGACAGATATATGCAGAAACCTAATATAGCAGCAAGTCGTTTCTGACGAACCCATAGTCCAGTCTCGTTGATGTCAAACCCACAGAGGATTCAGTCCAGTCTCATTGTTGTCGAACCCACAGAGGATTCAAGTACAGTCTCGTTGATGTCGAACCAACAGAGGATTCAAGTACAATCTCATTTCTGTCAAACCCACAGAGGAGTCAAGTACAGTCTTGTTGTTGTCGAACCCACGGAGGATTCAAGTACAGTCTCATTGCTGTCGAACCCATAGAGGATTCCAGTACAGTCTCTTCGCTGTAGAACCCACTGAGGATTCAATTACAGTCTCGTTGCTGTAGAACCCACAGAGGATTCATGAACAGTCTCGTTGCTTTCAAACACACAGAGGATTCAAGTACAGTGTCATTGCTGTCGAACCCACGGAGGATTCATGTACAGTAGTGATCATTGTCGAAACAACGGAGGATTCCAGTGTAGTTGTCGTCATCGTCGCAGCTATCCCTAGGGTTCCCGCACACAGCACGCTTGATTCCGGGAGGGTCTACTCCTTGAGTCAAAGGTCGATATATCAACTATCAAGAAGTCCTGAGTTGATGTATCCAGAAGTTTTTTCTTGTCATAAGGAACCCAACGCGACTGATAGTGCGACAATCAGACCCCCAGTCCTAGAGTTATTAGTTTTTATGTTCTAGGGGCCCAGTTGGATTTCAGGTACAATCCAACCCGACCATACTCCAATCTCATCAGAAACCCATGTGGAGTATGTCGAATGGACCATCCTATCAAATGAAATCCAACGTAGTTGACGACATGTCAATCGTAACGTCCGATCCTTGAGTTAGAAGCATTTTTGCTCCGAGGGCCCGGTTGGTTTTGAGTTTGAAGCAACCTGGATGTACCCAAACATTTCCAAAACCATACGTGTACTATATTGAAATGACCGTATTGATCCAAGGAATCCTACGCAATTGTCAGTACATCGATCAGAGGTCCGTAACACATGTTATGGGTGAAATACTAAATTGGGTCCGAAGAGGGGGTTTTGGGCCCGGTCCGACCCGACCCAACCCACCCTGTGTCGGCCCGAACTGGGTCGACCCGAACCAAATCTGGGTCCAGCCCGATAGGGTGCAGCCCGGCCCGGCGGGCGAAGCCTGGCCAGGCTGTTGCGGCCCATCCCGCACGCAGGCGGTTCGGCCCGCGTGAAAGCAGTCCGACCCGGTGACCGGCCGCGACTCGTCCAGGCAGGCCGAGTGAGGGAGGGGGGGATACCCCATTTCTTCGTAATGGAGGTGCTAGGCTGGCACCACCCCACTTGAATGGAAACCTCGCAGCGCGGGTTCCGCTCCAGTGCCGTCGTGACCGGAGCCGCGGTGGCTTCTACCGGCGGTGCGTGAGGGGCGCCGCTGCCCCCAGGCGGCGGGCCGGTGCTGGCCGCCGCCACAATCTTCCACGGGCTACCGGAGTCATTCCAGTGGTACATTTTAGCTCCCGTCTATGACTACGGGATCCTTGGGTCCATATCTTCACTACGACGGCCTCAAATCAATGTTTCCCTTCCATTCATCCATCCCCCAAAAATTGCACATCAAGAACAAAAAGGCGGGGGTCCCGACTTGTTCGTTATCCCATGCCCTCCGCGTTAGAGGATCAATCCATAATTCATCATAAAAACTCCCAAGAACGAAGGTACAATACTCATATATAAAATTATACAATAAAACCCCCTACCTTGATTAAGGTCCATTCATTAATGAGCCGCAGATGACGAGCTTCGCGGTGGTCGGGCGTCGCAGATGACGGTGTCGTTCCGTCCACATTGGAGGAAGTGGAAGGTTTGTAGAATTCTTTGTGGTGTCGCCTCGTTTCTCACCCCAGTTGAATTAGTAGAGTAATTTGATCGTGTTCCTTGGGTTCTTCATTGGATTTGATCTTTATTGATGAACGGTGTTCTCCATCGAGAGAGGAACACCTTATTCTAATTCACCAGAGGTTTCTCCACAAAAATATTTTCCAAGTAAATATTATAAAAGCTACACAACTTTTATAGAATTGCAATTCAATTCAAATAGGTTCATATTAGAGGTTTCAAATAATTACTGAAGGTATTAATTTTTTGGGTTGGCACAATTTATGAGAGAAGAGGTGGCCTCATAAATTCATGGGAATTCCAAGAGTTTCAAAAACAGGGGTTGTCAAATAAAATGAAGGGGTGTTAATGGGGGGTTAAGGGAAGTTGAAAGGTTAGGGGTTCCTGTGGTCCCCACCTCACATTATCCTCTCATGGGAGGTATGTGGGTTTGGGTCCCACCTATAACTTCCTCTTGTAGGATATAACTACCAAAAATAAATAAAACGGTTTACAACAATTTTATTTAATTTATTTTAAATCCCCAAAAATTAACATTCATCATGCATATAACGCAACTATGGTAATGGTCACCTTAAGAGAATACGGGTGCTACGAGTTCATTAGTGTCCTCGGATTTCAATTCCGAGCACCGGTTCAAAAGATAGAAAAACCCGCACGTATGTTTACCGAACGTACCCGCACAATACTTCAAAAATTGATTTCGGGCACACCGAGCCTTGGAATCAAGTGCCATCAGAAAACTCTGACTCGTAAAATTACAATGTATTTAAAAAAATAAATTTTCCATGATATTACGGGTCTTTAAATTACCCCCACCTCAGGGCTTTACATCCCCATAAAGCTACAACACACACTAGGGGAACACATGGGGGTAATGAGGTCACATATGAGCATCCCGCTCCAAAATGCTCTCTTGGAGGTTCTCGTGCTGCAAATGAATGCGCACCAGAGGAATCAATCCTCCAAAGAGTACCTGCTTCTATCAATCCTCGATATCCACTGAAACCTCTGTGACTGTCACCCCGTCATCGATGTCGATCTCCCCATGGTCGATGATGTGGGATGGGTCGTGCACGTATATCCTCAGCTGATATACGTGGAAGATGTCTTGAACCTGGTGCAACTGAGGGGGAAGGTCCAGACAGTAAGCCACCTCGCCTACTCTGATGAGGACCTGGAAAGGTCTGATGAATCGAGGAGGCAAATTTCCACCTTAGCCAAATATCCTCAAACCTCGTCGAGGTGAGACCCATATGAAGACGTGGTCGCCATTCTCGTACTCTAGTGGTATCCATCTCCTATCAGTAGAGGAATTCTGTCTGATTTATGCAGTCTTCATCCACTCCTGGATGATCTGTAAATTCTCCGTCGTAGCCTGATCCATCTCTGGTCCCACAAGTGTTGACTCCAATGTGTCAGTCCAGTACAAAGGTGATCTGCAAGGTTGGTCGTACAATGCCTTGTATGGTACCATCCCGATGGTGGAGTGGTATATGTTGTTGTATGCAAACTACCCCAAGGGTAAGTGGTCCCCCCAACTACACCCAAAGTCTAGGAGACATGCACGGAGCATGTCCTCGAGAGTCTGAATGGTCCACTCAGTCTGGCCACCCGTCTGAGGATGCATGGTGGTGCTCAAGGGAAGCTGCGTCCCAAATACCTCTTGAAACCCCTTCCAAAGCCGGTAAGTGAAACAAGAATCTCGATTGGAGACGATATTCGATGGAACACAATGAAGTCATACGATCATCTGAATGTAGAGGCGTCCCAAGCTCTCTACTGAGCCATGCTCTCTGATCGGTAGGAAGTGGGCTGACTTGGTGAGTTGGTCTACAATAACCCAGATAGAGTTGTGTACTCTGGATGTATGTGGAATCCCCACCACGAAATCCAATGATATCATGTCCCACATCCACTCCGGAACCTCTAAGGGTTGTACCAAACCTGCTGGTACCTGGTGCTCCGCCTTTAATTACTGACAAGTGAGGCATCGTGAAACGAACTCTGCTACAACCTTCTTCATACCCGACCACCAGTGTTATCGTCTGAGGTCCTGATACATATTCTCCACTCCTAGATGTACCGCTAGAGGGGAAGTATGAAACTCCCTCATCACATCCTCCTATAGTGAAACTGGTACAATAGTACGTCCCCGGTAGAGGATGACTTGCTCCCCTCTTTTAGAAAATCCATCAGAAGCCTGCCCCGTGGATATCTGAGCATGTCACGTCTCACAATCAACGTCCCAACGCTTTGCCTCCTTGACTTGCTGAAGAAGTGGAGGTGTGACTGTAAGAGATTGAAGAAAGTCTGGTCCATCTATATCCACAATGGATATATGCAACACGGCTAGCTGCTCTGTCGCCTCTCCTAGTATCTGAATACCTGATCTCATGGTGAGATCATCAGCTACAACATTCCACTTCATAGTAGTATAGACTATCTCAATGTTGTAATCCTGGAGGAACTCGAGCCATCACCGCTGTCTCAAGTTCAGGTCCTTCTGTGAGAAGATGTACCTGAGACTCTGGTGGTCAGACTAGACTATAAAGCGTTCACCCAACGTACTATGGGTGAGACTATCCAATTTAAAAGAACTCGTCTACACCATTCTTCTCCTACGTCCTACAAGAGCTGGTAAGATTTCTCCTTTTCTGAAAAGAGAAATAAAGTCTCATCCCCTGGATGTACCACACCCATTGCCTAATACAATATATCCTGACATGAACGGTATTATTCATTCCATGGATGACACTGTAAGGCCTAAACCTACTACCAAGAGATCCAACTGTTAGTCTCGCATCTAAGGGTTGAGTCACATTGTCGGCATCAGTGTGTGATCACTGGGTATCCTCCAGTAGAAATATCGAAAGTGAGCGTCAAGTCAATGGTCTTAACTAGAACCTCTGAGTATTAACAACACAAAAGGATAGGGAAGAAAATGTCATAAGGAAAAGTGTCTTTTATTTCTACAACTCAAAGTATAATGACACAAATCATCCTAAACCAACAACATCAATGAATCTAGAAGCATCATAAACAAAGGCCTCCATGTCTAGAGTTAGTCCAACTCATGTCCACTTGCTTCTTGACCACCTCCCATGCCACGGTAGACTGCTTCTTGCGGTCCACCTCAATCGAACTTATGCCTCTGCCTGGTAGGTTCCTCAACTTCTTGCAGATCATCTGTATGGTGGGTTAGACAGTCACATGCCATGTGACCCTGCCCTCCGTATGCATAGATGAGCATGCTCCTCGTATTGTTGGATCTAACTCGTGTACATTGCACAACCATTTCTGTATCCCAAGGTCTCTGACCTTATGGCCTGGTCCTCTTGGGCCTCTACGTCAACAATGTACTTCCAGCTACAGAAGACTCTGCTACGGTCGGAAATACTTGTTGAATGAGTAGTAGCTTTTAAGCCCGCACAGAGCGTAGAGTCGCTGGTACAAACTCTGCCCTGAAAAGACCCTAGAAGTCTCCCTAGGTGAGAGTCGCCTCATCGTAAATCAGGAGCATCATGCTCCCCCACCTCTCAGCTGCTCCATAAAAGAGACTAACATCTAGGTACACTATCATGTTAGCGGGTGTCCCAACTATGTGGAAAACTTGCGCTATAACTTCCTGCCAGCACCTGGCTATCTGAAAATATGTCATGCCTCAAAACCTTGGAGGCCCCTATTGCAGGAAGTCATGCAATGTACTTAGGCAGAATGTACTCTCTACTGCCGGGGCTGGGGGTATCAGTGGCCAAGCGGGTAGTGGTACCGCTAGTGCATCCTCTATGATGGTGCCCTACATCGGGACCTCGTCGCTCAGTGGGTTACCATCTCGTACGTGACTCAGAACCCTAGTTGCCTTCCTTCATGGGGCCATCCTGAAAAGAAACAGGTGCACCACAGTCAAAAAGTATACCTGTTGAGCTGAATCAAAGTAATCACAAAGAAAACTCTTGAAACACTAACACAAACACTGTTTTCGTGCATTGAGTCGGAAATCAGAGGTCAGGGTCCTAGTGTATGGCTACGTCGGCTGCCACACTATCTCTGGAATCCCTGGTACTGAAAACCACCCTCAATACTCTAAACACTAATGATTCAATTAAAAGAATGATCAGAGTCATGAATTCTGTAGTAGAACTGACTCCTTTGATATCAATTTTATATGACCCATCCTCGGGGCCCGAGCTGTGACTACCCCAAGCTCGCCATCCATAGGCCAGGGGCTGGATAATACAACAAAGGAGTAAATACCTATACTGGGAAGGAATTTCAATTATAAAATTAAACAAACACAACAGATTACACAACTAAAGTAATCACTAAGAAAAATTGTATACAAAAGTACGTGCTGAAAAAAAGGGGCCGGAAATACAATCCCAACATTATGTACAGTACAACTGAATAGCTAGTACAACTACAGTAAAGTAAAATAGCAACCACTGAGTAATCCTTTGGGAATCCCACCTGAAGGGTGGGTACATATGGTCTCTTTATCACCTTAGGTCTGTCTGTCAACTCCGTGTACATCTCACTAAGTGGTCAACCTCTAGGTACCGTCTAGCTCTACGAGTCTCTACCTCGATCAGGGATGTCCGTCACCTACATCCAACACAACGTAGTGTGGGCATAGACCATGAAGGGGTGAGTATATGATACTCCTTAGGGACCCTAAGACCCCAAAGGTCTCCCAGAATCCACGAAGGATAACCACATAAGAAAGATACAATCACGAAATATCAACCAACTCTACATAGGTATATGCCCATACATATACCAAAGTATCAATTACAGTTTGGATCCAACTCTCAATCCCAAGAACAACCCATTCCACATAGGAAATAAGTCAATCACATTAATGATACTGATTGAAAGACAAACCGCAGATCACACCAGCTATACATAACATAAGAGAGTAAAAGATGATTAGTTATAGAAACTGAATCATCATTCACTTTCGAATGGCATGTATCTGCATAAACCTAATATAGCAGCATGTCAATGCTTATGAACCCATAGTCCAGTCTTGTTGCTGTCGAACCCACATAGGATTTAGTGAAGTCTCATTGTTGTCAAACCCATGGATGATTCCAGTACACTCTCGTTGTTGTCGAACCCACGGAGGATTCAAGTACAGTCTCGTTGATGTCGAACCCAAATCAGATTCAAGTACAGTATCGTTGTTGTCTAAACCTTGGATGATTCAAGTACAGTCTCATTGGAATCAAACCCATGGAGGATTCAAGTACTATCTCGTTGGTGTCGAACCCACGGAGGATTCAAGTACAATATCATTGTTGTTAAACCCACATAGGAGTCAAGTACAGTATCATTGTTGTCGAATACACCAAGGATTCATGTACAGTCTCGTTGTTATCAAACCCACGGAGGATTCAAGTACAGTATTAATAGATATCGAACCCATAGAGGATTCCAATACTATTTTCGTCATCATCGTAGCCAGCTCTAGGGTTCCCACACATAGCATGCTTCTTTCTAGGAGCGTTGTCTCCTCGAGTCAAAAGTAGATACATCAACAATCACAAAGACCTGAGTTTATGTATCTAGAAGTTACATCTCGTCATAAGGAACCTAACGCGACTGACAGCGCGTGAATCTGACTCCCATTTTGAGAGTTATTAGCTTTTTTGTTCCATGGGCCCAGTTGGATTTCAGGTACAATCCAACCTAGACATACTCCCATCTCATCTGAAACCCATGTGGAGTCTGTCAAAAGGACCGTAATGTCAAAATTAATCCAATTTAGTTGACGGAACATCAATCAGACTTCTAGTCCTTAAGTTATAAGTGTTTCTGCTCTGAGGGCCCAGTTGGTTTCGAGTTTGAACCTACCCGACTATACACAAACCTCACCAAAACCTTTAGTGAAATATACTGAAACGACCGCCTCAATCCAAGGAATCCTATGAAACTATTGGTGCATCGATCTAAGGTCCGTAGCTCATTTTATGGGTGAAATACTAAATTGGGTCCAATGAGGGGTTTTTAGGCCCGGTCCGACCCGCCCAGGGTCAGCCTAAGCCGGGTTGACCAGACTCGGATCCGGGTCCTTCTCGGTAGGGCGTGGCCCGACCCGGTGGTTGCGGCCTGGCCCACATGAGGGCATCCCGGCACGCGTGGCAGGAGGGCCGGCCCACACGCAGGTGGCCCGGCCCGCGCGGAAGCGGTCCGTCCCGGTGGCCAGCCGCAGCTCTGCCAGGCTGGTCGAGAAGGAGGGGGGGGCTCCCCTAGTTCTTCATAATGGAGGCGTCAGGCTGGCGCCACCTCGCCTCCCCAGAACCTTTTTGGCATGGGTTCCGCTCCACTTCCATCGCGGTCGGTGCCGTGACGATCTTCCACCGGTGGCGTGCGAGGGGCACCGCTGCCCCCAGGCGGCTGGTCGCCACCTCTTGTCGTCGGCGCCGCCGCACCGCTGTGATCTTCTGCTGGCCACCAGAGTCATTCTAGTAGACCTTTTTAGCTCTTGACTGTGCCTACGGCCTCCTCAGATCCCACTCTTCACTGTGACGACCTCAAATCTACGTTTCCCTTCCGTTCATCCATCTCCCAACAAACCGCGCATTAATAACGATAAGGTGGAGGGTCCGAGATTATTCTTTACCCCGTGCCCTCTGCGTTAGAGGATCAAACCATAATTCATCATAAAAATTCCCAATTACGAAGGTAAAATACTAATATATAAAATTATACAAAAACACCCTACCTTGATTGATGTTCGTTCGTCGACGAGCCGTGGAAGCCGAGCGTCACGGTGGTCGGGCGTCGCGGATGATGGTGTCATTCGGTCAACGTTGGAGGAAGAGGGAGGTAGGTAGAATTTTTTGTGGTTTCACCTCCTTTCTCACTCCGGTTGAAGTAGTGGGGGAAGGAGATTTTGTTCCTTATGTTCTCCGTTGGAGTTGTTCTCCGTTGAATAAAGATGTTCTTCGTCGAGAGAGGAACACCTTCTTCTAATTCTCCAGAGGTTTCTCCACCAACATATTTGCCAAGAAAATATTATAAAAGCTGCCCAACTTTAAATGAATTTCCCTGCAATTCAAATTGGTTCATATTAGAGGTTTCAAATAATTAATGAAGGTATTAATTTTTGGGTTGGCACAATTTATGAGAGAAGAGGTGGCCTCATAAATTCATGGGAATTCTAAGAGTTTCAAAAAGAGGGGTTGTCAAATTTAATGAAGGGGTGTTAATGTGGAGTTAATGGAAGTTGAAAGGTTAGGGGTTCGTGTAGGCCCCACCGCACATTATCCTCTCATGGGAGGTTATTTGGGTGTGGTCCCCACCTATAACTTCCCCTTGTAGGATATAACTACCAAAAATAAATAAAATTGTGTACAACAATTATATTTAATTTATTCTAAATCCACAAAAATTAACTTTCAACCCGCATAAAATGCAACTACGGTAAAGGTCCCCTTAAGCGAATACCGGTCTTGTGAGTTTATTAGTGTCCTGAAATTTCAATTCCGAGAACTTGTTCAAAATATAGAAAAACACGCATATACATTTAGTGAATGTACCCGAACAAAACATCAAAAATTGATTTCGGGCACACCGGGCATCGGAATCAAGTGCCTTCAGAAACTGCAGACTCGTAAAATTCCAAAGTATTTAAGAAAAAAAATTCCTTGAAATTTCTGGGTCTTTACACATTCCCGTAAGGAATAAATATAACTCGTTGATAAAAAAATTATGTCAAGACTCAACTCACATAGGTATAGAACTTATGTAGAGAAATAGAGATGATAATATGTAGCCACTGAATCATTTACTCTGTCGAACCCATGTAGGATCCTGGTACGATAATCAGAGCTGTCGAACCCATGTAGGATCTTGGAATAGTAGTCAGAGATATCGAACCTATGTAGGATCCCGGAACAGTAGTCAGTGTTGTCGTACACATGTAGGATCCTGTAAAACCAGTCATTCCCCATAGTATCCCATTATCACAATGCAGCTAGCCACAAGGTTCCCGCACAAAGCGCGCTTGATTCTGAGAGGGTCTAATCTTCCAGCCAAGTGTCGACAAATCAACTGACATGAAGTCCCAAGTTGATGTATCGAGATGATCCTTCTTTTCATAAGGAACACAACGTGATAGACGACTCGTCAATCAGACGCCCGGTCTGAGAGTTATTGGCATTTCTGTTCCGAGGGCCCGGTTGGATTTAGGTTCAATCAAACCCATACGTACACCAACTACATCCAAAACTCAAGTGGGTTAATCCAAAAGAACCTTATCGATATAAGTTTACTTCACCACAGACGGTTCGTCAATCAGATGCATGTAGCTGATGTTACGGGCAAGAGTGGAAACATGTCATAGAGGTTCTGGGTCCGGTCCAGTCCGACACGGTCTGAGGGTCCATCCTAGCCGGTGGGGACCACCCAGCCGGTGGGGGCATCCCGGACTGAGTGGAAGCCCGGCCCGTGGTGGGTCTGGTACACGCTGGTTCCGGACCGCGTTGGGCTTGCCCCGCACGACGACCGTAGCTTACGGCCCCCTTGGGGCCCCCTAGCCGCATCCGTAGGAGGTCGCGCCCCCTGGAGTCCTGAATGGCATAGTCATTCGGACGAAATAGATTCGTTGCAACGGGGTGTCGGTCTGCGTAATACAGGACCCGCGTGCAGGGTCCCGCAGTTCCCATCTGGCCGAGCGGCAAGCCACCTCCCGCGCGGTGCAGTTGCGCCAGGCCTCCCCGATCGACAGGCCCTGCTGGCCGCCCATCCTCCGTCATCGTGACCTAGGCCGTGGCCCTTCCTCCTTCGTGTGGCATTCTCTATGCCACGCCTTCCTTGGAAACCCAATGGCCCGAGCGGCTAGTCCTCTTCGCGGCCGTCCTTGCGCCTGTCGCCGCTGCCCCACCGCAGCTTATTAGTCACGGGCCAGTCCTCCGGTGCCACGGTTGCGTCTCTTCCATCCACACGGCCGACCAGAGTGCCGACTGCCCTTCCCTTAATTCTACTAGTGACGTTCTCCAGTTCCGACCATCAACGAACCATCAGCGGGTCAACGGACGAGTTCTGGTGGCCCAATTCTCGTTCTGAAAGTAGTTGTGCACTCCTCAGGATTTCAACTTCGATCCATAACTATCGTTGAATACATTCTCTCAACCCGGACTCATACTGCGATTAGCTTCAAAATCCACATGTCAAGGCATAGGGGTCGGGCCATGTTCATTCGGCCCGAAACATCCGCATAAGAGTGATAGCATGCATCTTAGAATCTTAATCCAAAAAAGGAAATGAAGAACAAGAAATAGTTAACAAACCTTGAACACCTACCTCGGATTCGTTTTCGTCGAAGAAAAAGATGAAGAAGTCTGGGATGACATCGTCGACGTTCTTCAAGGATGGTGCTTCCTCCCTTGTTCAAGAAAGGGATTGAAGAAGAAGAAGTTCTTCGTTGGTGGAAGGAGAGTTCTTCCTCCAAGTATTTCCTCTAATAAGAAGTTTTCTCTAGCCAAAGCACCAATTCCAGCGACATCCATATTAAGAGAACAAACATGTGAATTTGAGGAGACGTCCCCTAATCACTTCATTTAATGAAGGGGGGGGGTGGAAAGAATTAATGTGGGGGTTTATTTCGGGTCGACCCCACTTTAATTCAAAAAGGATAGAGTAAAATAAAATTTAAGTTTAACCAATTTTTATTTTCTTCCTCTTTTTCATTATCCTCCATGAAAGGTTGGAAAACCATATTCCATTCATGACCAAACGTAGATGAGGTGATGGCCCCCCTAAGAAATCACCAGCACTACGAGTTCAACGGTGACCTCAGATTTCAATTACGAGCACCGTTTATAAAGTTACCGAAACCTTCTCTTAAGTTCACTAAACTTACTCAGAAGCTTTGGAAAATACATTCTGGGCACTACGAGCCTCTGAATTATGTGCCATCAGAAATCACAGATTCAGAATAATTCTATATAATTAAAAAAATTACATGGATTATAGGTCATTACATTCTCCCCACCTAAGTGCGTTGTATCCCTAAAAGCCAAAACTCAAAAACTAGGAAAACATGTGTGGTACTGAGTGTGAATCTGAGCCTCTATCTCTCTAGTGTGCTGCTAGAGGTTCATGTGCTTCCATCAAACACGCACTAGAGGTATCGATCACCCATGAAGGACTCTCTCCTATCGACCCTTGATCTCCACTAGAACCTCTGAATAAGTCACCCCATCGTCAATGTCATGATTTCCCCAGTCTATGATGTGAGTAGGATCATGCACGTATCTCCTCAACTGGGATACGTGAAAAATGTCGTGCGCCTGGTGCAACTGAGGGGGATGTTCCAGGCGGAAAGACACCTTGTCTACTCTGCTGATTACTTGGAATGGTCCAATGAACCTCGAAGATAACTTGTTTCCCCGACCAAATCTCCAAAAAACCCATCGAGGTGAGACCCATAGGAAGACGTGGTCACCATCCTCGAACTATAGAGGTCTCTGTATCCTATCAGAATAGGAATTATTCCTACTCTGTGCAGTCTTCATTCACTCCTGGATGATCTGCACCTTCTCTGTGGTAGCTCGTACCATCTCTGGTCCCATGATTGCTGAATCCCTTGGGCATGTCGAGCATAGTGGTGATCTGCAAGGTTGACCATACAAGGCCTCAAAAGGATCCATCCCGATGGTGGTGTGATATCTGTTTTTGTATGTAAACTCCACCAAAGGTATGTGGTGCTCCCAGCTGCGACCGAAGTTGAGGACACATGTACGAAGCATGTCCTATAGGGTCTGAATGTTCCTCTCAGTCTTGCTATCCGTATGAGGAGAGAAGGTGGTGCTCAAACGAAGTTGTGTCCTGAATGCCTCATGCAACCCCTTCAATATCCAGGAAGTAAAACATGTATCTTGATCAGATAGAATGGTCTAAGTAACTCTAGGATGTTGTACAATCTCATGCACGTAAATGCATCCCGATATCTCCACTGAACCCTATTCTCTGATCGGTAGGATGTGGGCCGACATGGTGAATCTGTAAACAATTACCCAAATGGAATTGTGACCCCTGGATGTTCGTGGGAGTCCTATCACGAAATCCATGGATATCCCATCCCACATCCACTCTGGGACCTCTAAAATCTGATCCAAGCCTACGGATACCTATTGCTCCGCCTTCACTTAATGAAAAGTGAGTCATCGAGAGACAAACTCCACTACTACCTTCTTCATACCTGGCCACAGGTGCTGTCGTCGAAGGTACTGGTACATCTTCACCACACCTAGATATACAACTACAGGTGATGTGTGGAACTCCCTCAACACTACCTCCCGAAGTGACGCAGGTACCATGGTATTTTCTCTGATGAGAATGATGTGCTCCCCACCTATAGAAAATACATCAGGTTCCTGCCCTATGGATATTTGTGCATTTATATCCTTGCAGTCAGCATCCCCATGACGTGCATCCCTGACTCTCTGAAGGAGTGGTGGTGTGACTATAAGAGATTGCAGGAAAGCTGCTCCATCTCAGTCTATATAAGAAATATTCAGAGTGGCCAACTGCTCAGTTGCCTCTACTAGCAACTGAATACCTGATCTCCATCTAAGATCATGTGATACAATGTTCTCATACCAAGGAGTATAGACTATCTCAAAATCATAGTCCTGGAGGACCTCAAGCCAATATCATTATCACAGGTTCAGGTTCTTCTGTGAGAAGATATACTTGAGACTATGGTGGCTAGAGTAGACTGTGAAATGCTCTCCCATCAGAGAGTGTCACCACATATTCAAGGCGAAGACCACTGCTGCTAACTCTAGGTCATGGGTAGCATAGTTCTTCGCATGTTGTCTTTGCGGACAAGAACTATAAGAAATCACTGCTCGCTCCAGCATCAGGATGCATCCGAGCTCGGTCCCTGATGCATCACAGTAGACCATGTACCCAACGCCATAATTTGGTAGCCTCAAGATGGGATCACTAGTAAGCCTATGACTCCGCTCTTGAAAACTCCACTAGAACCTCTCTGACAACATTAAAGGTTTACCCTTCTTCATCGACGCCGAAAAGGGTGTTGTAACTCTCGAGACATCTAGCACTATTCTCCGATAATAATAGGCTAGACCCAAGAAACTTTGTACCTCTATCACACTCCTGGGTGGATCCCAAGCCTGCACAGCCTCAATCATCACTAGATTGACAACAACTCCAGCCTCTGAGATGATGTTACCAAGAAAAATAACCTCTTGGATCCATAACCCACACTTCAAGATCATACCGTAAAGCTGGTGCTCTCTTAGTGTGTCCAGTACTATCTGAAATTTATAGCCATGCTCCTCCTTAGTATTCAAGTATATCAAAATGTTATCAATGAAGACCACCACAAATTAAACAAGGTATGACTGGAAGATCCTGTTCATGAGTACCATGAACACAGCTAGTGTGTTGGTTACACCGAATTTCATAAACAAGAACTCGTAGTTGCAATACCGACATCTAAAAGTTGTCTTCTGTGCATCCTCATCTCATACTATGAGCTGGTGGTAGCCTGATGAGATGTATATCTTTGATAATAAAGGTGATCTATTCAGCTGATCGAAGATTTCATCAATCCTCGGAAGTGGATACATGTTCTTCACGGTCACCTAGTTCAGATGTCAGTAATCTACACAGACCCTCAAAATCCCATCCTCCTTCTTGGAGAACAAAATCATGGCTGCCCATTGTGAAACACTGGGTCAGATTAACCCATTTCCCTACATGTCGTCCAACTGTACTCTCATCTCACACAGCTCTGTGGGATCTCTCTGATACACTGGCATAGATATCGGTGTCATCGTAGGATAAAAGTCGATCTAAAAGTCCACCTCTCTCTGAGGAGGTAGTCATGGAACCTCATCAAGAAAAACATCCATGTACTGATCCACCACAACAGGATAGCTCGGACTCAGCACATCAACTACTCTGAGGATAGGGATAGCAAAATTATGAGTGATCGGCTACCCCCTCCTCTGGGTAAGTCCATACTACGCTTCAAAGGATCCCTTGTCGCCAGTGAAGGTAAACCTAGTCCCATATTTGCGGACACACCGCACAATCCTCCAAATGCAGTCAATCTGAGAATGAAATGTGGATAACAATTTCATACCCTAGAAGTCATCGTAAGGCCTCGATCTCATTACTAGAAGATCCCATCCAATGATCTCATCTCATAGAGTGATTTCACACTACCGACACAAGTTTGTAATCGTTGAATCATCTACCTTAGGAGTCTTTGGCTGTAAAGATCGATCCAACGGCTCCACCATAATCTCTGAGATATGTATAATGGTAGTGGAAATAAAATTATGACTCAAAACTATGTCTATAAGTACTACTGCTCGGGTGGAGTAGACATAGATCGTACATCAAATCATCTCAGGATTTCTGTGGTCATTGGCCTCAGCTTCCTAGAGCTGAGCTCACCCCTGTCTTCCTGCTCCCTATAGATAGGGTGGAACTGTTAGTGGTGGTGGTCGAAGGACCTCGAAATTTTGTCCATCACATGATGCTCGATCAGCTCCTCTGCCATGTTTGCCTACTCCCTACGGACCACCACGGTAGAGCCTCTACCTCTTCCTGGGAGGTCCCTCAACTTTCTACTGATCATCTTCATGACTGGTCGGACAGTCACGAGCCATGTGACCCTGCCCACTGCATGTGTAGCACTACCTTCTCATTGTATGACGGGCTCTGTCTCATGTTCCCCGCAAAACCGAACCTGTATCCTATGGTTATCTACCGGATGGTCTGGTCCACCTGGATCTCTATGACATCTATCTTCTTGTGAGCTATAGAGGACTCCAATAAGTGACGATGGGTAGTGGGTCTCACTACTAGTGACTGCTCATCAAGGAAACTCTCGACTAAGAGAGCTTAATCCTACACCTCCTCTTTCATCAGGATGATGAGAGAGATCATCAAATCCCTGATCTCTCGCCTGAGCCCCTGCTCAAAGGTCCGAGACTTGAAAAATGGGTCCCACATCATTCTTGTGGAGTACCTTGATAGGTCTGTGAACCTCGCTGAGTACTGTGCCACCGTCATGCTACCCTGTTGTAGATGAAGTAGCTCTTGTATCTGCAGTGCACATAGGGTGGATGGGATAAACTCCACCTGAAATAGGCTCTTGAAGTCTTCCCAGAGAAGTGTCACCTCATCATACACCTGGAGCATCAGGCTCCACCATCTGCCTACTGCTACCTGAAAGAGACTTGTGTCAAAAAATCACCATAAGTTCGGATGGTGTCCCTACCAGTGTGAAGACTCTCACCATAGGCTCCATCCAATCCTTAGTTGCATGTGGGTCCATCTCACCCCTGAACCTGGGTGGCCTCTAGTTCTGGAACTCGTGCAACGTGCTCAGGTGCTGTTCACACTCTGCTACTGGGGCTAGTGGCATCGGTGGTCTAACGGGTAGTGGTACCGCTAGTTCCTCTGATGTGATAGGGCCCTGCACCTTGGCCTCATCGCTCAGTGGGATTCCATCTCGTACAAACCCTGGAACTCTGGATGGCTCTCTGCGTGGGGCTATCCTGGAAAGAAAGAGGTGCGCCATGGTCAATAGGTTATACCTGGTGGGATGAATCAACGATATCACAAAGAAAACTTTTCAAATGAAACTCACACGCAATCAGTGTTTTTTCCACTGAGTTGGAAATCAGAAGTCAGAGTCCTAGTGTATGGATAAGTCGACCGCCACACCCACACCGATTTCCCTAAACTGATAACCACACCCAAATAACATAAAATTATTTCCATTAAAATATCATAGTATAATGCTCTATAGTTGAACCAAATCCTTTAATACCAATTTGTCATGACCCTTCCTCGGGGCCCGTGCTGTGACTACCCCATTCCCGCCTTCCTTAGGCCATGGGCTGGAGACTAGCACCAAAAGGCATATCCTAGATAAAAATGAAGGCATTGCCTTTAAACCTTCAAGTCATATAGACTGTACACAACCAGAGATAACAAAAAAGTACTAATATTGTAAAAGAATGCTGAAAGTAAATGGGCCAGTATACAAACCCCATTGAAGTAAAAGTATAGGAAAAGGGAAAAAAGCTCTGGGATTGTCCACCGGGGAATACTACATGAAGGGTAGGTACAGATCTCGATCAATTCAACCCTAAGATACGTCTTTTCTATGTCTAGCTCTGAGCAGCCTCTGATCCATCTCTCTCAGCCTTTATCACTGATGTATGTCGTCTGCACAGGACACAACATGGTGCGGGCGATGCCTATGCAGGGGTGAGTATAACGATACTCAGTAGGGACCCCAAGACCCTTGAAAGTCTCCCATAATCTACTAAGGATAAACCACAGTAGTAAGGATACAATCAAAAAGTATCATCCAACCCTACTTAGGTATATTCCCAAACTTATACCTAAGTAATCATAAAAAATCTAGCTTTAAATCCCAATTCCATTCACAACCCGTTCCACAAAGGAAGAATGATAACTCGTTGATAACAACATGAATTCAAGACTCAGATCACATAGGTATACAACTTATGTAGAGATATAGAGATGATTAGATATAGCCACTGAATCATCTACTCTAACGAACCCACGTAGGATCCTGGTATAGTAATCAGAGCTGTCAAACCCATGTAAGATCCTGGAACAGTAGTCAGAGTTGTCGATACCACATAGGATCTCAGAATAGTAGTCAGAGTTGTCATTACCATGTAGGATCATGGAATAGTAGTCAGTCCATGTAGGATCCCTTTATCATAATGTAGTCAGCCACATGGTATCCACACAAAGCACGCTTGATTCCAAGATGGTACGCTTCTCAATCAAAGTTTCGATGCATCAACTACCAAAAAGTCCCAAGTTGATGTATCCAGAAGATTGATCTTGTCATAAGGAACACAACGCGATAGACAGCGCGTCAATCGGACGCCCAGTCTGAGAGTTATTAGCATTTCTGTTTCGAGGGCCCGATTGGATTTAAGTTAATTCCAACCTGGATGTAACCCAACATTGTCCAAACCTCGTGTGGGATAAACCAAAAGAACTGTCTCGCTCCAAGGATTCTTTCCCCGTAGACGGTTCGCCAATCGGATGCTCGTTGCTCATGTTATGGGAAAAAGAGTGGAAACAGGTCAAAGCCGGTTCAGGTCTGGTCTAGACCCGTAGGACCAACCCAGGCCGACCCAATGTGGGCTGACCCGACCCCGTTGTGGTGTCTAACCCGGCCCATGAAGTCGCCATGTCCTGCGAGGGCTGCCCGTCCCGTGTGACGGCCGGGTCCGCGTTGGGTCCATCCCGCGATGGTGTTAGCCTGCGCGAGGCTCGCGACTGGCAGCCCCCGTGGGGTTTTCCCTAGCCGTGTCCAGGGGGGAGGTTGCGCCCCCTGGAGTCCCGAATGGATATGTGGTTCGGGCGGTATGGATCCATCGCCATGTGGTGCCGGTCCGTGTCACGAGGGGGGTCCCGTTGTTCCCGGCAGGCTGAGTGGTTGGCCGCCTCCCGCGCGTCGTGGTTGCGTCGCGCCTCCCTCAGCGGTAGGCCCTGCCGGCTGCCCGTCCTCCATCACCACGACCATGTACGTGGCCCTTGCCCCTCCACGCGGTGCGCGCTGCACCGCGCCTTCCCGGCAACCTGGCATCAGCCATCGTTTCTCTTCGCAGATGGCGTTGCACTACCACCCTCCACACGGTTCGGGCCCATCATCTGGTGGCGCAGTTGCATCACCGCCGCCCACGCAGCTTCCTGGAAATTCTGCCACCCTTCCCATCATTCTATCAATGACGTTCACCGGTTCTGACTACCGACGAACCTTCCTCGGGTCACCGCATGAGTTCCAATGGCCCGATTCTCGTTACGAAAGTTGCCACACACTCCTCGGGACGTCACCTTTGATCCATGACCATCACTGAAGAAATTCTCTCAACCCAGTCTTCAGAGACGATTAGCGTAAAAATCTACAAGGCAAGCTGGAGGGGTCGGGCCATATTCGTTCGGCCCGAACCCTACGTGATAGAGTGATGTCATGCGGATTAGAATCTTAATCCACGATGGAAAACGATTAACGAGAAAAAATTAACAATTCTCAAATCCCTATCTCGGATTCATTGACATCAGGGATGAAGTCGTCGGTGTACTTCAAGGACGGCGCTTCCTCCCGTTTTCTTGAAGGATATAGAAGAAGATGAAGTTCATTGTTGGCAGAAGGAGAGTTCTTCCTCCATGTATTTCCTCTTACAAGAAGTTTTCCCCAGCCAATGAACCAATTCCAGAAACATCCAAAGGAGGGGTACAAACACTTGAATTTGAGGATCCTAACCCTAATCACATCATTTAATGAAGGGGGTGGGGGGGGGGGGTTGGCAAGAATTAATGTGGCGGTTTAGTTATGGTGGGCCCCACTTCAAATAAAAAACATTTGAATAAAATATTATTTAAGTTTAAAAAAAATTTATTTTATTCCTCGTTTTCTTTATCCTCTATTAAATGTTGGAAAACCAACTTTCGTTCACAACCAAATGCAGCTGAGGTGAAGGTCCCCCTTAGAAATCATCAGCACTGCGAGTTCAATGGTGCCCTCAGATATCAATTCTGAACACCAGTTCTAATGTACTCAAAACCCACTTTTAAGTTCACTGAACGCACTCAGAAACTTCAATTAAAACATTCCAGGAACTCCAGGCCTCATAATTACTTGTCGTCCGAAACCACAGACTCGGAATAATTCCTTATAAATAAAAAATTACTTGGATTTCTGGGTCATTACAGAGAAAATCACCCAAATGAAACCAACGTCAAAATCTCATAGTGGAAACAATGAATCATAACTATAATGGGTTCTACCTACCATGGTGTAGTCCCTTATGAAACATACATCTTTACCCAGTCTCTTGGTCACATAAATTAAAATTCCCTAGGCTTAAAATCCCCTATTTATTTCATCTATTTCTTTAATTTGTTTCAACATATATACATTGGAATAAATATTAACCACCCACAAGTACCATTTCTCAACAACTTTCTTGGATTTTAATTAATTCCCCATGACAAAGTAAGCAACCTATAATAAAAATCCTCTTTAAACCATTAATTTTTAGTTTCATTTCATCATATGTAATAAATTTAGCATATGAATTCCTTTTAACTAAAAAGGTGACCTCCAAGGGTCCCATTTATAAAAAAAAAATTTAAAAAAAAGTCATCATAAGTGAAATGGGTGGCCATCTACAAATCCATAAAGCACCCATTACATTAGAGGTGGAATTTGGATCTCAATCAATCAAATCAAATTTCTTTTTATGTTTAAAATTTTAGCAGCCACTTATTCAATGGTTCGAATACCCAAGTTACCCGTTTTCTATTTATAATGTCCATACACAACGTTTAACTAAAACTAGATTCCATCATAAATGAAACAAATAAATTTCAACTCATTCAACCTTTTACAAAACAAAACATGTTTATCATGTTATCATATGTCATAAAATAAGAACATGTTATAACACAAAGCACATCATAATATAAAAACATTCTAAACACATAGGAAAAATTTCATAAAACCCGCACGAATGTTAAATATATCACCAAAACATGATATCTAAAGAGGAATACTAATGAATATCAAAACATGACATTCCAACCAAGTCACACAATCAAAATTAGTGTGAATCCAACTAATTAAACTACATTTCATGTCATATGTGTTTCATGTTAATTCATTGTGCCTAATATAATGCTTGTCAAGTCATATTACCTCCCTCCAATTATAGACAAGGGAAAATACCAAAATTTTCCAATAAGCTACAGAAAATACACCAATCACCCATGGTAAAATCACATCAATTGTAACCACAAACAACATAATCCTCAATTCCCAACCCTGGACACTAGGTCATTTACCACACGTTGGGTGATTATCCCCAAGCCCAGCTATTAAACGAGAACTGACACATTTCTATTGTCATGTCTACCAATAGAAAATAGAATGAAAAAGGAAAAAAATATGAAAATTGAACCTCTCATAACATTTTATGATGTCATGTACAGGCATACCATCAAATTGATAGCTGGACCGATAGCCACATGACCTCAAGCGCACATCCTCATATACCGGAGGCTATCGACTAGAATAAAGGTTGTGTGGATATTATGTTTTGAGAATATAGCCTCATATTAGAGTTTTCATATTAGTAAAACCATGTATATATAGATAACGACAGAAAAAATAAAGATAAATCAATAATCAAAACAGTGAAAGAAAATTTCAACATCAATTGAATAATGAAATTAGCCAATAAAATTTTATACAATGCATTCATGTCATGGTGATACATATATGAAAGAAGTAAAAAATATCATGCCTTCATATCGGTATAGAAATAAAGATAATACTCAAATCCTCAAGGGAATTCACTACAATCATCTCAAGATTATGGAAGGTTCTTTGTTCCTAACACACATATAAAAATAAAAACAACATAATGGTCAAAGGTCCCAAGAACTAGAGAGTAATATCGGGTACCCTAGTAAAATGGCGGTCAGAAAAGTGTGCGAGATATAAATCCAATTAATCCAGAACATTGGTGTCTAGATCAATCTAGACAATGAAATACAATTAAAAAGTGTGAAAGTATATCAATGAAATAACATAAATTAATAGATGAACAACAAACCATCCTGGTTAACAAGGGACACATGATGGGGATACCTAATTTAGTTTATACCAATAATAATAGTTTGAATATGAACTATATATTTTTTTATCATTCAAAAATAATTGTTGTTACATTTTAATTTTTTATCTATTTAATTATTTCTCAACTCTAGGGGTCCTGTGGAAACCCATACCACGATACTAACTTCTTCTCAAACCGGAGCCTGAAGAATTACTTATGTAATATGATATATTAATACCTATTTCCACTCGTGTAAGAGTCTAAAATATTATAGGTGATATCATATATCAATACCTTCTTCAGATCGACCATGAGTTTGATGTTTGAAAAGATAATATTGTATATTAATGACTTATTCAGCTCATGTAAGAGTTTTAATTATTCAATGGTGATATCATACCTCATTAACTATTTTGACCAATTCCATAGATTTAAATATTCTCACCTGAGTCCATTTCTCATAGTACCTTTATTTTCATTATGTAAATTTACACATTAAATTAAAAGTTACCAATACCACAAACATTGGTACGATGACCATGTTACCATGATTACTCCACAATATAATGACCAAGCTACCATTCTCTTTACCCTTATGAATAATGAATGTGCTACCATATATGATTCTTAATTTAGAATAACCAAATTCCCAGTCTCATTACTAATAAGCATAATGACCAAGATACCATGTGTATTTCTCAATAGAATGAACATGTTCCAATTCATTCATACATAATTAATTTGTCAATTAATTATTCATAATCAATGAAATTACTAATTCATTAATTACTTAAACACATAAAATCCATTAGTTAACTCAAAAAATTAGTAATTTTGATAAACCATTAAATAATTAATCAATTAATTAATAAATATCACAAATTATATTACATAATAAATTTTCCAGAATTAATTATCACATTCCAATATGAACATTACACAATCAATCCCACAATTAACTATGTAGATCATATTAGCAAAGCACATAATTAAATAATAAAGAATTGTCTCAACATAACATATTCATTATCTCAGAATTAATCCCTTAATTAATTATCTATATTAAAATCCCATTTAATTTAAATAATTCACAACTAATTATCTCAACATATCAAAAATATTAACTAATAATAAACAATTATCAAACTGAGTCAAAAAATTAAGGAGGAAATACATATCTAAGTTAAGTAAACTATATTTCAATAATTTAAACTGTTTCCTCTAACTAGGAATGCAATGGAAAAATACATATCAACAAGATAAATAAACATATTAGTCTAATAACTATGTATTTATCTTGACGGCAGTGCACCTTCGTTCGAGGGGTTTTATTACAAAAATGTGATTTTGTAATCTATCCAATCATTTAACACCAATAAAAAAAATTCTAACATTTCAATCAAAATTATTAAATGTAGTAAATCAACAAAAACATTATTTTTCTAAATGAAGCAATGTTGAGGACCCTAATTCATGGAACTGTCCAAGCCAATGCATTCTAACTTAAACAACAGTACGCTTTTATACACACACATAAAAAAATGCACACACATATTTGAAATTAATCGAAACAACCTATAAAAATATACACCACAAAAACATTAGTGTGTAAATGTTCATCACACAACCAATTAAATATTAGGGACTCGTATAAAACAAGATAACCTAGATTAATGGTTGAGAACCCAAATAATGAGTATATAGACTTAGCTGAATGTGATGGAGGTGACCCGAATCCAACCGAACCGCTTATCCTTCAATGGGAGTTGTCGAAATATAGACCAATGGGTCCCAAGACATCTTTTGTACCACCATGAATCAGACAAATAAAATAAACTGAATTAAACCTAAACGTAGGGTTTCATCCTAATGGAAATTGGGCAATGAAGATCTAAAATGGATGATGCAAAGAAGGAAACTCATTAATAAGTTCTTACCTCATCGATAAGGACAAGTTCGTGAAGAAATTGGGAGGAGAAAATCATGTGAAGAGGGACCTGAAGGATATATGGCATGCACTACTCCATGGGATAATGGGGTGCGCATCGTGCTTCACTATGCTGGGAGAAAGAGGTGGTGGGACTCCCTCTTTGGTTCTCTTAAAAATATAAAACTCTAATAATAGTATAAAATAATTATAATAATCATTATTATTATAATAACCATTATTATTATTATCATATAATAAAACACAACTTTGATGAACCCCAAATCCACCATTTACACAAAATTTAATTAAATTATTTTCAACAAATATAATCAAATAAATTTTCAATTTCAATGTCTTTTAATTATATTATTTTTTAAATTATATTTAATAATATAATAACCCACAAATTTTAAAACTGGGAAAATAGTAAGGATTGAATCAAATTGTCTGAAATACTATGTGTAGACCATGTGACTGCAACTGGGTACAGGGGGTATCACACATGGCTCACTCGCGCAGTTTAACTGATTGTGCGCAGCCCGTGCGAACGCCTCTGCCTCACTTTTACTAAGCCGCACAATTTGAACCGTATGGTTAGAATAACCATGCACATCCAATGCGAACACCAATACCTCACTAGTATAAAGATTCACAAACACTGTGATGGGTTGCATGCTTTATGTAGAATCCATGAACTCTCTACCACACCTTTATAACCTGAGATTAATTGTCTAGTGCTCCCGAAACCCATCGAGTCCCCAGTTAAAATCCCAGATATCAACATTGTAATCTATGCCAACTCACGTAACATTTTCCCAAACCATGGTTTTTGAACTTACTTGTCCAGTAAATGAAAAAGTTTAAAAACATTCATATTTTATCCCAGTTCAAAAACATGGGACACAACACATTTCTTGTGAAAATAAATGTTTCACTAAAAAATTGGTTTATATGCTTCCCCAATAGACATAAAATACAATGATTTATTGGAAATAAACTTCTTCAACATTGTTTAATTTTTTTTAAAATATCTCTCACACCCACACTACAAATAAATGAATGGAAGGTTATTTACATCCACAAACATTAAGTCTTTTATCAAATTATCACATGTAGTTCCATTCCCTTATTATGAGAATTAATCTACAATTAAAATTTCACATCTAATAATTTTAATCATTACATTATTTATTTTTTGACATGATACATTAAAATCCATCATATGTAATTCTCGTTATGGATACAATATAAAAGATATCATACCGTGTTTTCTTTAATCAATGTTACTACTAATTTGATGAACTCATTTATCCCACCCGTATTTACTATATGCATAAACTTATCAAATAACAATAGAAACATTCCACAGTCACCTTCACCACTTCAGAATTTATTTATTTAAGTTATCATCCTTATACCTCCCAATGTAAATCATCACATTTTAATATTGATGTAAATATTATTAGATTATATATATATATATTTCCAATATAGATATATAGTTTAGATATGATATTCATTAATAAGATGATATGAATATAGAATTCATCACTCAAATAACAATCTACAACTAAATATTATCTGTTTACAAAACAATTCAGTAATTTAATGATATAATATAAAATATTTTCAATTATTTGGAAAAAATAATGTTACATATAAATATATTTATATCACTATCTTATACACCTCCAATACAATGTATTAAAAAACCAAATTTCCTCCTCATTTATTATAAAAATTACCAATCACTCTAATATAATATCCCTAAAATAAAATAAATTCTAAGGGTGATTGAGAAATATTTCCCTCTTATTACTATTAAGAATAAACTCTGAAAAAAATGTATTTGTTGTGTGCATAACTATTGGTCTTGATATATAATAATAACTCATTATATTCAAATAAATATTTTTAGTCACTTTATTAAATAAAATTTACCATTAATTAAATTCTATTTTAATGTAATATAAAGTGTTCTTATTAATTTGAAAAATTTTATTTTGAATATTATATTTGTCTATTTGAAACGTTTCACTTATTAATATTTCAATATTTTCATGATTAATTATATTTTTTACTTTTAAATTGTATGTTAATATAAATTTTGAGATTTATGACTGGGGATAATTAATGAATCAAGTGTAAGATAATTTTATAACCTTTGGTTATTCATGATGCTTTATCTGAATTTTAATGATAAATATCATTTTTAATACATTATTATATTCATTTATAATATTATTAGGTAGTTTAATTTCATACAAAATATATAATAATTTTCAATATATCTTCTTATGGAATTAGAAATAACATTTTAGTTGTTTATGATTAAATTATATAGAATATATGAATAGTAATACAACAAAATACATAAAAAGTTATTTTATAATTTTTGTTGTATTTTATACTAGAGGATGTGATTAATTTACACCACCAATTGAAAATTACTATGTAATTGTTTAATATGATATTTCAATATAGTAGGAACAATTCCAATATTTGATCTTAAAATAGCCATTACTCTGATTAATTTTGTTGAAATATACAAATATTATGTGTTGTTATTTAAAAAAATATGGTCATTGTTATTAAGAATCCATTTTATCTTTTTTATGTTTAATGATTTATGTTAAAAACAATATATATATGTTTTATTATGTTTTTTTGATAAAAACTATAATTTAATGTTTTTTTATGATATATTTGAAATATAAATACATTGTGATCATGATAGTAGTTTTATTAAAAGACAATCATATCAAATAAAAATATCAATACATTTTATATGGGCATAATTTTTATCTTATAAATTATAAACTATAGGGATGCATACATATGATATAAATCATCTTGTTCATCTTTTTATGTTTTATCCTACATGAATATAAATTAATTTAATATTGTGTTTTAGTATTGATGATTATAATATTAGTGACATTATTAAAATTCAATAAATATTTTTATGTCAAAATAAGTATTTTAATTTACAATTTATTATTATTTAATGTTATGTTTGATTTTTAATTACTTTAACATTCCATTCACGTTTTAAGTTATGGATGATTGTATTATGTTTTAATTTCCTTATTTTACAATAATGGTTGGTTATATGACATTCATTAGTGTGTAAATTTTTATTGGAATATATAAATAAATAGTTTTCCATACATATTTTTTTATTCAAAAAATGCTTCTTGAGAAATTTTTTATAATATAGTCATATTTATTATTATTGATTTATTTCATTACATATTTATTCCCACCAAATAGTTTTTAATAATATGGGAAATTTGATATTATATAGTTAATTATAACATGACGATGGTTTTGATTCAACTTTTTAAAATAATACATTAATTTAATATACATTATTTTATGATAATTCTTTTCTCTAGAATAATTTATTTTTTTGATGTACTATTGTGTAGCATAATTGAATAGTAATTTCATGTAATCTAGGTTGTTTTTCATTATTTTAATTACTCTGTTATTTAATTATGAGTTAAATTACATTAAATGGTATATTTGATAGAGACATAGTGTGATTAGATATTTTTCCTCATTTCCATTAATATATGGTATGTGTCTCATGAATCATATAATAGAAAATATGTATTTTTGAATTTTGTGTCATTTTGTGACACCAATATTTTGTGACATGTGATATTCATTTTCTGTTAGTAAATACATAAAATTATTAAATTAAGAACATTTATATTTAATTTTTTTAATAAAATTTGTCTGTATATATGAATGTTTTTAAATAAAATGATTTTCAATCAATTAAAAGGATATAATTCATTTATATATCTAAAATATTTTTCAAACTTTAATTTAATCAATGAAAAATTGATGATTTTTCGAGACTTATTGGAATTACTGGACTACTCCATGTTGTTATTGGGAAGTAAATATTACTAGATAATTAGTATATCATCATTGGTAGGAATTTCCCCAATACCGTTATTGTGATTTATTATTCTCTATTATGAAATGATGGAATAATTGTCCCATGAATGATGTGAACTCCTTGATCGGGGAATGAATTAGGTCATATGAACTCATTACCAAACTACCGTATCCATGGATCAGGATTCCATGTTATAATGAAAACAACTTTTATCAAATAATATAAAAAATTTATAGGATTATAGGATATGAATGAAGTACCATTGAAATATATATTTTACATGGTTCAGGCTCTAATCTTGATGGCCTAGTCAAAGAAACATACATATGAAAATTATTCAGTGTATCATAATGACTCTCATCACTTGAAACAATTATAATATTTTTGTTTTGTACAATACCAATACATAGAGTAACACACCCATACTCACACATGACTCATTGGTTCATGAATGATACTACAATGTGATGAACATATTGTCAATAAAATTGAAATATCAATGTGGAGATCACACCTTACTACTAATGGTATTTTACATCATAGTCATGCCATCATGAACAATGTTATTATATTCATAAGTGATTTGATCATTGATTGAAAAACATTTACTGATTAAAAACACGTTATAGAATACTTTATTTTTAAATATTATTTAGAGTTCTTCAAAATCCTTTCTTTCATTATTTATTTGAAACTCATATATAAATTTAATTATTTGGACATCAAACCCTATTAAGAAATGTTATGATTATTTTATAGTTTCTAAATCCACTCAGGTTTCCAATGTTTCAAAAATCAAAAAAACTATGCTATAAATTTTCTTAATATAATTATATAAATCCATTTTTATATCATAGTATACTATAAATTCATTTTATATATAAGCGTCCAAAATAATTCCACATCATCAAAACCATGTCTTGTTGGAATTCTCTATGGAGTGGTGATTATGGTTTACACAGATCATCAAAAATTACAGTCTAAGTAGTGACCCAATTTAATAAAATATCCTCACCTCAATATCATAAAAATATCCCAAATATGAAAAATAATGGTCTTCTAGCTGAAAAAATTATTTTTACATTAGTTGAGTAATGTATTAATTATTACCTAATATAATAGCCATATAAACATCCATATAATTCTATATGATTCAATTTTAATCACAAAAAATATTTATCATATAATTTAGATCATATAATTATAATATAATATATAGAAAGTAAGTCATTGAAATATAGAAAAGACCATACAATTGATATTACATGTTTTTATTCAATCATTTAAATAGTTCCAATACCAAAAAATGATATATGTTCTATTGCAACACATCTTCCTTGGCCCACTTAAAGATTCATTGAGTAGATAATTCCATGTAACCACAGGATAACCTACTCATATAACATTGGTCTTTTAGTAACACTTACAGTCTTTAAACGATGTTGGGGAGACTATACTCCCAATATAATATATAACAAAAACAAAAAATAATGGAAAACTTATTTGTCACATATAATCAATGTAAATGATAATTATATCTAAAATAAAGCTACAGGAAAATAACATAAACTAATAATAGAACTGATGGATAAGAATTTTATATAGTCACATATCCCATTAGTATCAACCATTCATAAAATCAAATTTAGAATAATGAAATGAATAAGAATACCCTTTTGGATCCACTAAAATCCCAATGTGTCACTTTAATCCCTCATCCACTCCCTGTTAAACAACCCCAACCCAATATGATATAAAATAAGTACTAAGACCCATATAAAAAATATATAGTATGGATATACACTAGGATTCATGTCCAATGTGATAAGAAATTAGTTTTAGTAAGGGACCACCAACATGTTCCCTAAATCATTCTTTGATGTAACAATATATGAATTATTAAAATAATTAAATAAATAACACAAAATTTATACCATAATACATTATTGGTCATATTCTTTCTAACATTATCACTATGACACCCATCATTAACTAGTTGATCACTTTTAGTTTTTCAAATTAATCACACCATACAATTATGATAAATCTCAAATGGAATTATAAACTAATATAAATTTTAACAATATATGTAGTATATTTAAAGATTTTGTCTTAGGATCCAGGATGATACAACCATGGGTGATAAATATATCATGAAAATAGTTTTCACTCATTTTTTATATAATAAGTGGTGGTAATGAATTCTTAAAAATTTAATCTCTATAAATTTATTAGTCTTTCTGTTAATGTTAATTAATATTTCTATATTGATTTTTTATCTCTCAAATATTATATCTATTTTCAATATTGAATTTATCCATATGAGATCAATAGATCATGCTTGGTTAGATAATAGGTGTTAAAGTGGTCTTCACGATAATGTATTAGACAATTGGTTTTATTAACCATGGGATTTGATGAATCCAACCACAAATAATCTGAGAATAAATTTTGGTATAACCATGGATTCTAAAAAATCCAAGATAAATATAATTATCACAAAATATAATCCATGAACATTAAATCAAACCCTTAGATTCCTACTTTCCCAAATACCTGTTAGATACAATCATCACTCCATGAGAACATTACTAACTATCAATGACAAAATAAAGAAAACTAAGACCAATTGGTACACCACATAGGCCAGTACCATTGTTTTCTCCTAGAATGTTTGATTTATATTATTCTTATCAATAACTAAAATGATATTCATAAAAGGTATTTATCATTTAATCTTATAACATCTCATTATCCTCTAATCCTATATGGATAAACACTCCATACAAGACCCTCTCACATAAGTCACAATATTAAAAACCAATTGACAAAATACCTCTCTTAAATAGAAAAAGGAATTATGATTCATATATTCTATGATTCAACTAAACATAATAAGTCTCATATACATCACTGTAGTGGTTCTGTCAGAATATGTAAACCATACCAAATCAAATTCCAATGATCTGAATAAATTCTATTTCATGCCACTCATGAATTTAATATTGTCACACTTGATAAAATAATTTACTTAATTTAATCACACAATATATCATTTAGAAAACCTATTTCAATAAAATAAATATAATTAAATAGATTATCTATGGTGAACATATCATTGTCCAAATAATATAGGTTGTTTTTAATTCCTAACACATATTCTATAAAAATTTCTTACTATATAATACCTCGAAACCAAAACACATTTCCACTTATATAAATAAAAACATTTTACAATTCAATTGATGTAAAAAAATCAAGAAATGGATAATATATTAATCCAACAACATAATTGATAGATCCTACTCAAGCTACAACACACATTACTTTTTAAAAAAATGATGATTTTACCCACATGATCATATATGGTTATAGAAATACATTTATAATATAAAATATCGGTATACACATGAACCCATATAAAATAATTCACTATCACACAAACACAACGTATGGTTATGTATAGTAGGGTCCACCAACATTGTTATTATAGATATGTTATTTCACCTAGAAATTCCCATCAATGTATAAAATCATGCTAAATGTCATCCATTCCACAAGATATTATTCCATTACATACCACCCACAACATTTATTATGATATTTATCATTACTGAGATAATTTAAATCAATATGAAAAGCCCATTCCAAAAAACAATCAACCATAACTAAACTAAAACTATGTCCCAAGAGATATGAAATGTTCTTGGTGTGCCTATAACAATACTATAAAAAAAATACCAATCATTTTTCACACTATTATATCCTTTTTTAGAAAATAATCATAAACCAATATAAAATTCGGTTAATTAAATAACATATGTGAAATGCTGAATAAATCCTTTAATCTAGAGTATCCTACTTCTATCCAAACATAATAAATTAACACCACTTTATATATACATGATACCACCATTCACTTTGGTAATATATCTTAAATACCAAAACAAGTTGAAGTGATTTTATATGAGGTATGGGAAGATAAATATGGTAGATCCATGAGTTAGAACATACCATAAATTCTTGTAATGGAATCCTATAAAGAAACTATATCAATTGGGGAGAAATGTTGATAAACAAGATACGGTTTCGCATGTCATGTTATCTACTAGAATAGCAGAAGGGGGAATCTATGTTTATATTTTTAACACTTTTAACAATTCAATCAACTTATTTTAAAATCACTATATTAGGTACACTACAATAAGAACATATATATCTTATTAAAATTTCCCTTTGTAGATCAACACAAAATAATAATGGTTATCCATTTCAATAATACTATATTAATTAATGTTCTATATTTAATTATAATACTCACTCAATTTAAAAAATTTAATCATACTCAACCTCTATATTACACTAGAACACTTAAGGTTATGGTAAGACCTTATTTCGATAATAAAAATTACTTTTTCCCCAAAATTGGATATCATGTATGGATGTAGGTCATTAAAAATACCCACATTATAACTTATTATCCCAAAGAAGAACTTGAATCCCTCTTCCAACTTATAATTCATTAGTAAATACATAATTTAATTCCACATAGTCTTGTCTGGACTTAATTTCATATAGTTCAACTACCCCCACAGTTGACACAGAAAAATTTTCTCACTTAAAAAAGTTCTCAATATAACCTTAAAAACAAAAAATCAATATCCTAAGAATTAATTTAATATGATTTTCACCTCAACACAACGAATTTAACTTAAAAATACACATCACACCACCCTTAAATATCCTCTACTAAAAACATTTTACCTCACGTAATAATGTACCTTTTTCACAAACAAATAAAAAATCATAACCCCATGAGACAATTCAAAACCATCAAACTGATCATTCTAGATTTTTTCTTTGACCCATTGTTTGAAATATTGAGAAGTTATGTAATTATGAAAATCCACTAATATACCATATTCTGAGTACCAATATTCTTCACATCTACCTCATTCATAGAACATCCATCAAACCCATACTTATACACTTTCCTAAATTAATAATTATACTCAAACACTATATCTATATTCCAAAGAATTAATATATTTAGGAACCAGATGGGAATTTTTTATTAGACCAGGACATCATTGGAGATATCTTTTAATAAACCAACCTAGGATGACCTAAATGTTCATGTGATCCAGGTTTCCAATATTCTAGAACTACATTCCAATCATGATGGGATGTAGATAATAACTAAGATTACAAAATAAAAAACATTGATAATGGTTTCACCCCCATAATTCAAAAAGAAATCTCATAAATATATCCTATAATTCACACATGACCAACCTATATGTCATATTACAATGCTTATAAGTAAAATGTTTCAATATATAATAATAACCTACTATGGTATACTTTATAAATAAAATTATTGAATCTAATTATCATTTCATTGTAAAACTAAGAATAAGGTGATAAATAAAATCAAAAAAATAAAATAATACATGGTAAAGATAAATTTAATAATAAAAAATATCCTATGACATCACTAAGGATCCTCAGAAATACTCCACACATGTCCAAAACACCTAGTGACCTATGGTCGCAACAACAACCATCTAGGAAAGATAGCGATTGTAATAAAGATCCACCAAATATAATAAAACACATTTATATTCATGTATCCTCTAATACAATGATTTCATCTTCCCCATGAGTATATACTTGTTTTGAGCAATGTCCAATAAGATACCCCCATACATCGATATAATTTTTTTCAAAATGAGAACTATTATTTTGAGATTGGAAAAATTATTTGAAATATATTTCAATGAAAATGTTTCACAAAATACCTTATTTTATTTAAAACATGATAATTTATACAAATATAATGAACAAGGTTGTCATTGTTTCAAACAAATAATGACATGGGAAGATAAATATCATTGTCCAAACAATGAAGTGAAAAATAAGAAGTAAAATTTCTTCATCAATTATAATAAATTTATTTGGATCTTAACCCAATGGGACTGTAGAAACTAAAATAAATGTAATATATAATATTACACTTACATGAACCAAAATATTACAAGAGTTATCATGGTCTCACTAAGGTTACAATTTATCCTATTAGTCCACCCTCTCTAGTAGGAGTGAGTTCGATATTTAGTGTATAATTAACACTTGAGTCTCATTGTCCCATTTCACCAACTCACCCATGGTTTCCAATGCAAAACCAATAATCATAGTCATTTATAAACAATTCCTATAACATCCAAATTAATCATGCATGATTTATAAAGAATTTATTTGAAAAAAATTAAATTAAATTTTATAATAAATATCTATTGAAACTTTTTATTAATCATCTATGATGTGTTATGATCATTTTTACTGTTTGTCATTAAAATTATCTTCCAAATTAAAAAACAAAATATTTCAAACTGAAATATTATAACAGTCCTTAATAAATAATTTTATTGATATTACATAAATAAAAACTGATGAAAATTTCATGAATATGTGTTATGACAAGGGAATGGTCGATGAGGTAGTGAATCATTCCTAATGATATATATAAAACCTTTTATTTTATATAAAATTATATTATATAAAAAGGATGGATCTATAAAACCTAAATTATAGTGAAATATCACCAATGATTCACCAATGTCCCTACATTCACCACCCATGGCCACCTATTATTCTAGTATCGAAAATAAAATTGATGAAAACAGAGAGGAAATATGAGAGGGTGAAAAATATCAGATGAAAATGATTTTACCTCATGATAAACCACTAGGTTGAAGGAGGACAGAGAAATAACGAAAAAGGGATAAATAACTAAAGATGAGGGATATCATTGCCATGTGAATGTTGAAAAATAAGATAACATTAGGTTAACATAAAAAACATGACATTAATGATATTTCATATATTTAGGAAAACATTGGGAGTCAAATGGAGTAGCCTCATTATTATGAAAATCATTTAGGATCCATTTTGATCATATAATGATATAACACCGTTTACCCACATGGTTTCCCCTAAATAGATACCAACCATTCAGATCTCACCAAAACAAAAAATGAGGATACATGGATTCCTAGAGATATGTTATTATTCATTAAACAATGTAAAATAAAATTTCTACCCTCTCCCACCCTTTAAGATGTTTTGGTGATTGGATATGAAAAATTATGTTCTAACCATGATCCCAATATTGATTCTAAAATATTTTCATAATTTAAACCTCCCTGATTTCCAAAAATAAATAAATCTAAAATCAAAATAAAAATCAATATATATATATATATAATTAACTAATTATGGCATCCATTAGATTAAAGTGGTAAATGGTACACTTACCAACCACACCATACTTGAAAATGTCTTATTTGATTCTAGATCAACCAATTATTTTATATCAGAAGCATTTCCTAAGGGTATCATGTCAAAAAATTTATTCTTAGATATTATGTTATCATTAAAACATTTAATGATGTAATGGTCACATCACATGTTTATTGTTATTCTACAATAGAAGATTATGAGAATGTTATTCCTGAAAATCATGCAATTTTCACTCATGTTGAATTGGATGTGAATTTCATCTTATATTGTCCCTCTCTATTTATATAACCCATTTATATTAATAAGTAATTGATTTCACGTTTCATATTCCAAATTTATTAATGAAAGAATTTTACAATGATTAATATTATTAAATTTACACAGTCGTTACATCTATTATATGGTTCTTATTAACTACTCATGATAGATATTTTTTCTAAAAGGGTTGGGAAAACTCAAGATTGAGGATATTCTTATTGTTTTGTATCATGGTTCTATATTTCTCAAAAACTATCCAAGTCTTCCCTAGAATATAAAGATGAGTTTTTATTATATCTCATACCTTGTGTGTAATGAACTAAACATTTATAAATTAAATTACTATTTCAAAGGAATAAATTCATTATAAATTTTGGTTGTTACTAATAATTCATCAAGTACATTGGTTATTTTTCAACATCATAAGATTTATCACACATCCATTATAGAGTGATCATTTTATTATTATATATATAGGGATAGGATAAATCCAATTGACCCAGACCAAGGAATTCATTTCCATGACTAGTAGGTCTGTACCCTATGAATCCCACTTATCAAAGCTTTTATGGGAGATAACATCGCTACAATATTACCTTCACCATATAAAGATGATATTTAACAACAAAATTACTAGAAGTTCAATTAATAGAATAATTTCAAGATCATGGACATCTTGTCCCAACCCATGTTTGTCAAACCACCCCATGAAAATATCACCATTGCACATGTTACCCTTTCTACATTCATTGATGTATTAAATGGATATGCATCTAGACCCTAAAAATATGAATTTTCTATAATTTATTATAAATTAATTATAATAGTTTTCTTTTCATATTAAATTACTATTATTAAATTATTATATAGATATAAAGTAGCTTTCGAAATGATTATGTAGAGTTAATAAAGACAAACATTTAGGCGAATTCAATAATTTTTCAATTAAATGATATTTTAATATAATATTATTATAAAATTGAGTATATTTAATATAAGGTATAGTTTTATTTTATTAGGTAATATTTAATTTTTCGGGTATCATAAATCTATTATTAAAAAAATTACCTTTCAAAAAAATTGGGATTGGTGATTTTAATGTTCACATTTTCATATTTAGATAATTATTTTGATAAAATAAACAATATTTTTTAAATCAAAATCCCAAAATTATCCAATGGTTAATTCTTGAAAATATTTTTTAGACAATATAATTTTAGGTAAAAATTATATATAGTAAATTTATATGGTATTTATTATTACATCATAATATAAAAAAAGTGATGTGATAACTATTATAAAGAGTATCTAGGATTGGAATTTTCATTACCCTTTAAAATAATTTTTTTATTATGTAATTTTATTTGATTTATAAATCCACAATGATTCCTCCAAAACCTATACTATATTTTTTGGTTTTAAGAAAAATTCATTATAAACAATAGAAACTTCCACATCACCATGGTTAATATTTTAAATATTCTAGTTCATGAAAATATATAATAATCAACATCACTCCCCCTAATAAAAAAAAATAGGAAAACCATGTGAGGGTTTATGGATTGGATTAATTTATCTTATAGATTCCAATATTTATTTTTGGAAATTTATACATAATTATCTACTTTTTTGTATACATACCCCATCCTCTCATTCCTCTTTACTGAAAACCCTCATAGCATGGTGTTACTATGTCCTACCCTCTATTGAACCCTCACAATGCACCTCCATGTAACAAACAATTTTTTTTGATTTTTTTAATTTAATTAATGCAATATTTTGTGTTACACACAACAATGAGATTATCATGTGTTATATGGTGTAACGACCCGAATCCAGAGCCACTCAACTGGTGCCCCGTACCCGGTTCGCCACATGACGTCAAGCGCATTCCACCGAATGCTAGAGGCTGTCGGCTAGCATCAAGGGCCTTGGGTAAGGTAGTTGGGGAAACTATGCCCTCATAGGTTGTGAGGATAAAAGGAAGGAAACATTATATAACAGCGGATACAGTAAAAATCATTCTCATCAGAATTTAATAGTAGAAGACTTTATAAAATAATAAATAACTGGAACTGAAGATATGATGCATGGCATGTTATAAGTACATTAAAATAGCCAAACCAAACAATAGGCTGGAAGGAATATAGTAACAATGAAAATGAAAAGAAATCAGCCAAAAGTCTCCTTAGCATCGCAAGCCTTAGCTTTGTCCCATGCTCTCCATCTCCATGACAAGTCAGGTACCAGAAGTAGAAGGGCGCTTTCCCATATCTATACCTACAGCAACATAGTCTACTTGGGCCCAAAGCATGGCCCAAACAGGGTGTAAGATACAATCCGAATAGGCAATCACTAAATGATTTGTACCTAACAGTCAATTAATGCAAGGCAAGTAAAAGTGCTGGAAGTAGTAAACAGAAAAATCACACAACAGCTACAATCCACAATTCTTACATATAAAGTACACAAGTAAAGAACTAGAAAACAAGAAGAAAACGGGTAACCCTATGTGTAGCTCTCATAGCCTAACCCGTATTGTTTAACCTACAAGTACTAGCAACCCTCTAGGAGACACACACAGTCTCACCCCTCTGGTTTAGTTAAGAAATAGACTCTCTAAGGAATCACTCACCATCAATTCCCCCTATAGTCTCGTATCTTACTAAAGCCTCTCTGGGGAAGCATTGAACATCTAATTCCCCCTGTGGCCCGCGTCGAGGAACTACAGACTCTCTGCGGAAGCACTCATCGTCAATTCTCCTTGTGGTCTCTCATCGTATTAAAAGACATTCTGGAGAATCCCTTACGTCCATTCTCCCTATGGTCTACTTCACTAGGTTCTCACAGTCCTGTGTGGAAAAAAACATGCACACCACGCGTGCATCGTCCAAGTAAACCTCAAGAACTACTTGGCTATCAATATAAGTCTCAACAGCAAAACAAAGAAACAGTTCCACTATCCTACACTAGGCATGGAAACCGACAAATGCCAAATAGGCAGAACAAGCATAGGAACATCCAACACACAGTAAAGCAACCATAATCACAGGAAAAATGTCAACTCTAGCAATCAAGCAAAGAAGGAATTACCACAAAGAAAAACAGGAACACGCAATACCCAGTTCAAGGGTATTGGTGGAATTTGAACAAAATACTCATCGACTTTCTACAGAAAGGCACAAAACACCTACCTCGAGGTGAGAAGGATGATATACTCGGATGTTGGCTTTCAGTTTTCCCTTGTAGTGGACCTAGGTTAACACGCCTTTCTTTACCAATCACGCAGTCAGACGTATGCGACTTTGAGATGCGTATATATATATATATATATGTGTGTGTGTGTGTATGTGTATATATATACCTATACACATAAAAGTGATGCCTATATATAACCTACAATGTAGACATCAAAAAGTTGCTAAAATTAACAACTAGGGTAAACTGACTCTAGACCAGATAAAGGCCGCAAGGGTTCGCAGACTCAAATTCATAAAAAAAAGGCGAAAATATACAACAATTATGTATATATATAATCTTACCCAAACGTCGGTGATAAACGTAGTCGTGCTCCCCCGCGGTTGTCGGAGCGTGGTCCAACGGTCCCGACACACTACCCACACAACCTAAAAAAATTGGCCGAGCCAAGCTTTCTAACTCAAAGCTGTAGTTCGCACACACGCGCTTCAACACAAGCGCGCATGCACTCAAAGTCTGACGCTCAACATAAAAATAGTAGTCGCACTCAAAGATTAGTGTGGAAAAAACCATCGCACTTCAAAATAATCATCAAGAACTCAGATAAATTAAAAAGCCTTTAAATTAAGCAGTGAAAACAAAAAACACGGGTTTTAGAAACTCACCTGAAACAACGGCAGCAGGGAAAAATCAACTCAGACCGCCTCGCCTTCGGTGGCGGTCACCGGAACACAGACTAAAGCGTCCCAATAAAACACCGCACACCCTAAAACAAGGAGAGCGCAACAACCGAGTTAAACCCAATCTGTGGGTTTCGGTTGAATCCCAATCAGACGCTGAAAACGAAACAAATCACCAGACCGATGTAGGATGACATATCCAAGAGCCACACCTCGAAGAATCGGAGCTAAAACAAGGAGAAACCGGGATAAATCTTCTGCCGAATGGAGGAGGTCGCGCATTGCAGGGAGGGTGAACTGAGTCTCGCGCGGAGCATAGGAGGTTTGCCGGGGGAGGCCACGCCTTGTGCAGAGAAGGCAGATGAAGAAGTCGTTGTAGGGGGGAATCCAAGGGAGGTCTGGCCGCTGCACGCCTAGGGTTACAGGAGACATCGTCACGCTATGGAGGTCCGGCCTGTAGCTGGCGCGCGCTGTGCGGAGAGGGACAGTAGGAAATAGCCGCGTGGGAGAGCAGGCCACCGCCATGGAAGGAGAGAGAGCCACCGACACGCTGCAGTAGGGGAACTCGCGGGAGGAGGAGGTCTGGTCGAGAGACATCGCATCGCGCCATGGTGGGCCAAGGCATGTCGCATGTGCAAGAGGAGGTGGCTGGTCTTGGGGTTGGACAGCCGTGCGGAGAGGAGCCGATGCGCCATGGAGGGAGGAGAGCCGCCTCGCATGGGAGAAGGCACTGCCTGGTCTAGTGCGCCATTTGGGGAGAGGGAGAAAAAATAGATAACAAATAAAAAAAGAAAGAAAAAAGGTACCATGCGTATGGGCCCTGATTGAAGAACAAAAAAAGGGGCTGGGGGAGTCATGACCCCCTTGCCCAACACCTCTTTTTTTAAAAAAATATTCTTTTTTTCCTCTCTCATATATATATATATTAAAACTAATCTATAAACACACACACACACACATATATATATATATATTACACTCTATGTATATATATATGTATAGGCCATCAATAATTTTATATCTATAATAACATTAACAAGAATATAAAAATAATAATAATAATAGTCAACAATATTTATTATTACGATTAATTACACATAAATCCTTAAATGGACTCTTCACCCTTCTATTTAATTAATTAAGTCAACCATAACCCTTATTTAATTACTAAATTAATATTATTATCTAGAATAATAATAATAATAATCAAAAATAATAATTACGACCAAACATTTAATTAAACGCTCTTGTTTAATTAAATGCTTCATTGCGAAGCCGCCACAATTAATATAACGCATTATTAAAATAACGCGCCGTTAATTAATTGAAATTCTTCCTTTAAATATAACCCAATTAATCCATCATTATTATTATCCAAATTAATAATAATCACCACCAATAATTATATTTACATTTCTCATATAATCATTTGCTCTTTATTTAATTAAATCCATTATTGCGAACTTGACGCAATAATACGTTTATTAAAAGTAACGCTTCTTTAAATAAAATTCAACATTAATTAAAATCCGATGACACTTGATTTTAAATTGAAGTTCTTTTTCAAACTGCGACATCACATTTAATGGCATATGACCGCCACATAAATGAACGCGTCTGTGTATAATAATAATCTTCCAAAAATTCTTATTATTATAACATCTACATTTAATCTCGTTTGACCATCATTTTATTAAACCTATTTTAACAACATTTAATAATAATAATCTCTCCCTATTATTATTTTTAAAACATCCATTAATTCAAATTAATTAGATTACATGTTTGAAAATCGGTCAACTGCGCGACTAGACCCGCATGGTCTAACCGCTCAAGCGTAGCCCGATGTCACCGCTTGAACCGGCTCGTGTAATCAGAACCTCGTTCCGAAGCGCAGTTTTAAAATTGTCCCAATGATAAATGAAAATTTAAAAAAAAAATCTCTTATTTTATCCGGTCTAAGAACGCGGGTTCTGACATATGGAACACCGAACATGCATTGTGTTATATTTAACATGAAGTTTTATCAAAACATGCCATCTTATTTGCATATTGTTATTTAATATAATAGTTAACACCTACTTATTGTAATAGAGGCTATAGATAGAAATAAATAAATTATAATAATATTTCATTCACATTTAAATATCATTAATTCATTGGAATCCATATAAATAGAAATGAAAATAATGAAAAACAAATCAGTAAAAGTTTTCTTTATGCAAAAATATGTGTTATATTTCAATCAACTAAATAAATAAACATTAAGTGAATATGATTAATGAAATTATATAGCATATATTAAATAAAAAAATTACCATTAATATAATTTTTTTTCTATTCAATATATAAGAATAAATCTAAATTTATGGTTAGAATAGTATTTTTATGAAAAACATATTTTTTCACCTTTTATGATGTTCTTATTTTAATTCTAATTTTATAAAAATTTGTATAATTTATTTGAAAAAAAATAAACATCACTTTTGAATTCATAATATCAATTTTTTGTTTAGTTTAATTTTTTAAATTTTTTGGAAAATTTTCATTTCATTTTTAGTAGTTAAAAATACTAAATTTTTATTGAACACTTCATTTTTGATTAAATAATTTATAATGATTAATTATACTTGAAAATGGTTTTAAATTAAAAAATTTCAATTTTATATCAATTAATCCAATTAGATAATTTTTATCATTTTCATATTTAATTTATATATATTATCTTTTCAAAATTATGAACATTTTCTCATTATAACCCCTATTTCACATCACATTTACAGGAATAATTGTAAATTAATTTTTTTCAATTTCTTGATTAGAATTTGTAAGAATGGATTCAATATTATCAATTACAAAATTTTATTTTATAAATTATGTTCAACATATTTTTTACCAAAACCAATAATGAATTCATTAAGCATTAATTATCTCGGTTATGGTAAAAATAGATCTATATGGTTGTTAAATAAAATTGATAAGATTAAAATGACATATAAAATTTACTAAAACTATTTAATTTTCATAAATAGACCATTAAACAGAAAAGTTTATATAATGGTGAATTTGGGATAGTTTTTTCTCTTTTAATTAGACGATATCACTCAATTCATATGAAATATATATAGTGTGTCTTATCTCTGACTTCTTAAAGGGAACCCCCTCTCCTCTCTTATTCACACCTTATAACCTCATTGGTTCAGCTCATTCCTACAAAAATAACCTCAAAAAATTATCTTTTCATCCGAGAATCATTTTATTGTAGATAAATGTATAATATAAATCTTTTGGTTAAATGCATAGGAGGATACTCGAAAAAGATTTAACATTAATCAACGTGTGTTTTTTTATCCCACACCACCATGAATTAATATTATTCCATGATGATATATTAAAATAATTATATTATATATAATTATAATTTTTTATGATTAATTCATGACCTATAACAATCTAAACTCTCTTAATATCGATTATGAATTCCTTATTCGTGTGTCTCAAAGACTACAGCCATCTGAAGCAATATCATTCCTTTCTCTATTATCATATTTCTAAGATTAACATATAGATGGATATGTGGTTTATATATAATATTTATTTTTATATATGATATGTTATTTATGATTCTGTTATAATTTAAAAATTATTATATAACACATACCATCATATTTTCCATTTTTCAGAATACGATAATGTTGTTTATTTGTATGACAGATTACCATCTCCTAAAATGATGTGATTCCTTCACACATTAGATGGAATGAATTAATGATGGTTTTAATAAAAATATTTGATATATATATGAAATAAAAAATATTCTTTGATTATAATATATATCACTTAATTTTATTTCCATTAATCCGATGAGAAAATAGAAATAGTGTCCACATGAACGTAAGGTCTACCGTCTCAACAAATAGTGTATTTCATTTCCTATAAGTTAATATTATGGATTAATATATATTTTTCTATAAATAATATATATTAGATTTATAACAGTTTTTACATTAATGAGATGTTCAATCCATGATCGATGTACAATATCCATGAAATAACAAGTTAAAATATACGCGAAAAACAACACAATTTTTTCCAGAAACATGATTTTATCCATTAAATATAATTAAATATTAAATATAAATCCATAATGAAATCATATATGGTATTATATATTTTAATTTTGTTATTTAACATATATTTATGTAATAAAATTATAATTAACACTCATTAATATTGAACAATTAAAAAAGATGTTAGGACTTAAGATAAGGGATTTCTGTTAAAATTAGTACTTCCATGAGACACATGTCATATTCAAAAAATATTTAAGTTATGTAATGTATATAATTACCATGAATATATATTATTATTATTCTCCTAAAAATATTTTATTTTAAAAAATCTATTTTAATATATATTTTTCTTCATTTTTACGGTTCATTAGATAACAAATCGGTAAGGAATTCTTGTCTCAATTTTCCTTCATTGAAAAATATGGTTTTTGTGAACTTATATTATTTTACAAGGTGTATATACAAACCATTTATCATATAATATCATTATTTTTTCATGATATTATATGATTCGTTTAATGTTATTCATTCATGGGGTTAACTTTTCAATGATACCTAAGTGGTGAATGTAATTTTATAATCTAATTGTTTATCATGATTGTTTATCATTATACTTACAATGATGATATGCTATAATATATCTTGGAATAAAAACATGAAATATATTCTATTATGGTTATTTCTTGACAATAATTTTTTTGCCTCATTTTCGTCTCAATATGTTCCCAATATTTCAAAAAGAACATTTATACAGATGATCATATTTTCATTCAAAAACACATTTTTCGTCCAAAAAACTTGTTTCCTAAATTGTTTTTCAAATTTTTTTGAGAATTTTGTGTAATTTATTTCTTCATTTAATTTTATTCATATTTTAATTCTAACCAATTGTTTCAAATTAAATATTCATTTCATTTTCATAAAATTATTTTTACGTGGATTTTACCAAAAGAGTTTATGTAATCATTGTTTTAATGGGACTAACATGAATGAAAATCCCATAATCATAACTATTATTTTCATTGAAGATTCCTATATATTTGTTGTGGTTATTTAAAAAAAATTATTTTTTATTTTTTTATGGTTTAAAATGTTTTTTTGAATGAATAATGTATATTATCTTCATGATATCCTTTTAAATGATTTTTCAGAGGATTCTTTATATTTTTCCGATGTTATTTGAAAAATAATAGATATAGAAATTTTTTTATGTTTTATAAAGTGATTTTTATAGAAAATATATTTTCCATAAATTTTTTTTTTGTGATCTTTCAGAATTATTCAATATCTAAGATGATATCCTTCTATATAATGTATCCATTACTCGGGATACAAACTGAGTATACTATTCTTATTTTTTCAATTAATGGATTATGTTTTTGATGAAAATATGTTTATGAAACTAGTTAATATTCCACTGGGTATATGATAATATATATCTTATAAAATCCTCTTCTTTTGATGGATTATTCAATGATGAAATGGTGAAATAATTATGAATTTTTTTTCCTTTCCATAGGTTATGATATGATGAAATATTTGTGGAACCATTTTAATGTCATTGGTTGTGATATGATGAATTTTTTATTCTCTTTTTTAACACATATTTATTATTTTCATTATATGATAGTGGTTAATTATAACCATGGAGGGTGGTTTCATTATAATCATGGAGAGTGGTTTTGATATAACGGATGATGGGTTGTAACTATATATCCCTCCAAGGACATAACTGAAGATTTATATATCATGAGATGGATATGACTAAAATAGGGAGTGAACTAAATACAATAAGGGAAATTTTCCACTATGATGGTCTTGTGTGTGAACCGTGACTACTATAATGGTTTATGGAGTGATCCATTCAACTATGTGGATATTTATTCCACTGGTGATGGTGATCTATCACTCCCAGTAGATTTATCTTCCAATAGACTTCCCTTATATTTTGTGTAAATGAGTATTGAGTACTAAGGAAATTGTTTTCTATACTTATGTGTATTTAAAAAATATATTTCTTCTACCAATGTTATGATCACATCGATCATGTTATTTTATTTCCTTTTGATTCATGTCTTATGAACTCCCAATCATTATTCAATGACTCAAGATTATGATCATTGATATACAAGTTATAGTTGTGGAATTTTATTCCATTGATATAATAACATTATGAGCATGTTTTCCTTACGTGTCTCCCTTTCTTTCCCTTACTGCTAATTTGAAATCACACATTCTTATGTTTCCTTTCTACATGTTATGTAGATTTTTTTATGTGTTTTTATAATATGGTATGATCATTATGGGATTCTATTATGATATTCCATTAATTCAGAATATTTTTTACTACAATTCCAATGTCACAAAAAAATTACATTATTCAATAGTGTGTCAATGTTATATTATGAATATTCATATATAAAGATGAAATATCCATGTATGAGAATCTCATGTTATTATAGATGGTAATAAAGGATAGATTAGTTAGAATTTGGAAACTAGGATATCAAAAAATAGTGAAACCCCAATGGTTATTTCCATGTTTATAACTAGATAAGTCTCTAAGGATGTGTAAATGGTTAGGAAAATGTAATGGAATTTTAGTAATGAATTGAGAGAGTTGTTTCTAATCAATTATATCTCTTTCGTGATGATAGTGGTGGATGTGTCTTTAGAATAAATAAACATAAGGGTAATAAATATATGAAGGGTGCATTGAGAAAGACATGATCATTAACTAGTGCATAACAATGGGCATACTATAGACATGGTTGGGAATCCCTTAGGGATATGCATTGAAAATTCATATAATCATTACAAACCATCATGAAGGATTTATATATATTATTTTAATCAATGACTGAATACAAACACATGGTTTCTTAAAAGGAAAATATTTTTTAATGAGTTATACATTTTATAAGTTACTAAAGTGATTTTTTGGTTTTATGCTATGATTATTCTTGTTTACATAGTGATATTTGGTTTTAGTTGGTAGAATCAACAATATGGAATTGGGATAACATTGAATGTGTTGGACCTTTTTCTGATGAGAGCCAAATGGTATGATTACATCAAATAAGCTCATTTTGATTATGACTAATCAGTTTTCATTTAACTTGATTAACAACATGTACCTTAAACAACAATCAGAATCACTAAATATGGAAGGAAATAGTTCTCTATGAGTTTTGGTAGTGGATACCATGGAAGAAAGAAGATATTGTTTCCAACATATTATGAATACGGGATGAAAAAAGAAATTATATTTTAGATGAATAAGAAGACATATTGAATGATGAAAAAACACAAAGAATGTTAATACATTGGGAAAATGAATAGAATGATTAATTAAATAGATGAGAATAATTCTCTCCTATGATACCATCATCTTTTTAATGTTTCAAATGTGTAATATATGGGAATTATGACCATCAATTTCCAAAGGGGAATTCTCAAGAAAAAAATTGGCAAGGTTATATGTGTGATGGTAATATTATTGACGATTAAGTGACTGAAAATGACCTATGAATAGAATGTTCTATTATGTAATGAAATTATGAATCATAATTAATTTTTTTCGAATGATGCATTGTGAATGAATTATTTTTATATTTTTATTCAGTGATTATGTTATTTTAGTCGTAAAATATATATACATTATATTTATATATGTTTTTTGTTAATTAATTTGTAATAATATATCGAAATATACTAATGGATATGAAGGGAGATTCAATGGAAAGGTGATTTTTTTATTTTTGGAAGGAAACCCTTAATATATTCTTGATGCTGATAGGACGTTGTTTAATTTTTATAAAGAGATGATTGAAATAGATATAGTAAAATTGGATAGTTTTCCTGACCTCAAAACATATAATGATGTTATTAAAAAAGTGGTTTATGTTATCATTGATTGAGTTTACAACATTGTTGTATCATAGGAATATATTAAATAAACTATGGTTTTGTTAATGGAATGAGAGATCATGTGGTTTTTCACTGAGGATCTATTGTAATTTTGATTTCACGATAATAAACATTGAAAGTATTTGCATGTTTGGTATGTGAAAATTATGATCTATTACATACTATTTGGTTAATTATTGATATGTTAATTTTGGATATTTAGTGACCTTATTTCTAATTTAATGGAATTTGATCTTTCAAAAGGGTTATAAGATAAAAAAATTACGAACTGGTTTTTGTTGAACATAGAATGAGTTTTTGTAGATTAACATATTGTTCCTCTATATGATGATTTAAATATATTAGATAAAATGTGCAAACCATTTTTGATTTTATGATAACTAGATATAGATGAAATAACTTATCATTCTATCTATATATCACATCAATCGTTGGTTGTTTATGAATAAAAATTTACCTTCATTTCTTAGAGTATGATATGATGTGGAAATTGATCAAGGATGATCCAATGGGTGAGCTTGTGATTAGGAAATGAAATGAAATCAAGTAACTATTTGTTCATGTTAAAATTTATCAAAATTAAGAAAAAAAAACGACATAAAACATTGTCATATTGTCACATTTTTTAATGAAATCTGTGACATTTTTATACCTCTTGAGTCATTGGTTTTATGGTCACAAATCTTTTCTATATCACCCAATTTCTTGCGATCAATGATCTTTTATACTCTCTATAATTGTTTACTATTTTCTTCTGTGACCAAATCATCACAACCATGAAATGTTATAATATGCAGAAACATATTTTTTGTAACTTGGGGCAACCATTATGGTTACAACTATCTCTTTTCAAATTATGTTTTATTATTTATTTTTTCGATGTGGGTTTAAATGAATTAATTTTTAAAATATTATTCCTTCGATGACTAAAAATAATTTCAAGGTTTAAATTATTTTTATGGGGGTATAATGTAACACCCTAACATTTTTTTTAATATTTTACAAATTAATTTAATATTTTCTATATTTTATGTTAATAACATATAATTTTATTCTTTTATTTCATGAAAATGGTACATAGATATTGTTAAACAAAAAAAGAGAGTTTAACCAAAATATGTCCTATTAATAAAAATATATTATTTATTATAATACTTATCATATATCTTATAGAATGGAGAGTATAAATAAGGTTAAATAAAATTTAAAAATATGGTTTACACATGTATATATCAAGTATTTATTGGTATCAAATTCATTTGAAATGAAAAAAAATATTTAAAAAATAAAAGAAAATAATTTTCTGAAAAACAATATTTTAAAAAAAACATATGTTTCTACCTATAAAAAATAAAAAAACAACAGTTAATGATTATAATTAAATTTATATATAATATATTCAATAAAATGTTTTACATTAATCTTATGTGTTTACTAGATAATAGTTAAGATTAAATCCAATTTTATGCTTAAAATATTATTTTCCTAAAAATAGTTTTTTACACATTATATGGAGAAATAATTTTAAATATAATTTTCCAAACATTTTTAAAATTTATTTGATAAAAACTTTTTTTATATAGTCATATAAATTTTATCTTTTGGTGAATTTTTGGGATTTTCTAAAAAGATCCATTTCATTATTAATAGTGAAAAATACTGAATTGAAATTGAATTATTCCCTTTCTATTAAATAATTTATGAAGATAAATTATATTATAAATTAGTTTTAAATTAAATATTGTTCAATTATATATATTTAGTAATCTAATTTAGACCATTGGAATAATTTTGATATTGAATTTTAATATAATAACTTTTTAACCATTTGAAAATTTTCTCTACCACAACCAAATATAAATTTCTATTTCAAGTCCACATTAATAGAGATCTGTGAAAACAGAAAATATAAAACAAATTCACACCATACTAAAAGTTCTCTTACAAATATAAAAAACATGATGAAGATTTTGGGAATATTACACCTTATATAATTCTATGTGGGGATTAGTTACAAAGATATATGGATCATTGTTGATAAGAACTTCAAAATCACTGTCCACTATATCTCACGTTTGTTTGAATTCCTATGATTTTTTTTTCTGATCATTGAATCCTCAAGCCAAAATTTAGTCTTATTTTTTAATATAATCCTCTTTCACCTCATTTGAATCATCTTTAAATCAAGTCTCATAAATTATATCAACCTTATCCCATAATGTATTGATTCTAATGACACTTTCAAGTATTTATTCCTCTAAGTGTGGAATATGTTCTAGAGACTCCCCTTTTTCAGGTACCAATTCCCTTATCATTCCATTGTTCTCCGTTATGAATAGATACATGATCCGTCATAGTGATTTTTCTATTATGTTCTCTTTTAGCTGCTTGCTCACCCACTATTATTGAACCTTGAGTCCCCTTCTGACGCCTTTCTATCCATGATTAGTGGCTAATTTTACATCTTACTAATGACCTATTTAACCCTTTGAAGTGTCGATGATTCCCCAATGTTTTATTTTATACCATTATTCATCGAGTTACATAAATATAATTTCAATATTTATTTCAAAATAGTCATTTAGTCTTTGTGAGATCTGTTTTTATTTCCCATGTGGATTGAGAAATTCCTAGAATGGATCTTTCCTTCGTTCAACTCCCTTACATCTGACCCAACCATTATGTCCCCTCTATATTCATTCTAATAGATTTTAATTGGTCTGTATTTCATTTCATATTCACTAGTGTAATTATCATCCAATGACCCTAATCTGACATGTTTCATCTTCCATCATAGAATATAGGTTTTCCATTCTTTTGGATCCCCATGATTCTTTCTATCTCCATTCATCGTGTTTTATCTCTATTATATTGTGATGAACTTTTATGAGTCATTTGGTTCAGCCATTTATCATCACATAGATGGAAGTAAATTATGATAATGATTGTATTATTTCTCTATTAGTATCATTGCCATAATAAGAATTTTAACACCACGAAAAGCAGCCAAATGAGTCGACTCACAATTGGTTGTGTCATTATACATGACTACATCTTTGAAGGAAGTGATCTTATCAGATGTGGGGGAAGATAAGTTTTTATTGATACCATCACTCCCCTTAATTTTCAAATTCATATACCCCCACATTATTTATTTATCCCTTAAACACATTTTCATTTTTAGCCTATGATTGTGTGGCTTTCACATCATTATGGATTGTAAGAGAGAGAATTACCTTGTTAGTTCCTAGATCATCCTCCTCAAAACTATCTCATTATAATTCACCAACTGAGGTGATGTTTCCACTATCCCCTAAAGACTTTAGGGGATTAAACTCACCCATTGAATCAACCAAAGGGGCACCCGAGGAACATCAATCGACAAATTCCTGCAAAAGTATGAATTGTGGATGATATGACAACCATAAGAACATCAGAGGACCCATGATATATAGATAACCTTTTGATACCATTAAATCTCACCTTTAATAAATATTCTAATGTTTTCCATTGGTTTATGGAAAAATATAATTCAACGTAGATTATTGGTAAAATCATGGGACAAATTATGTTGGTCCACTGGTTTTAGTAGAGTAATTGACCCACTAGGATTCCAGTCAAGTGAATGAACATTGGGTTTCATAATGGTAGGGGGATACAAGGTAGAGAGATCCATAATTTCGAGATAGGGGTCATGAATCGAGTGGAAATAAAGTGACCATAATATAAGGAGAAAACAAGCTAAGGTGATATGTGCGGAATTCTTCTAACCAGAGATGAGATATTTTTATGAAGAGAAACAAACCAATAGGAGTCTGGATTCTAGGATCTCTAATGTCGCCCAGTCTTATAGATTCCACATGATATAGATGAATTTGTCAATGATTGTAATAAATGGACTTCAGTTACTGAAGTAACCACGAATATAAATATCATCAATCACATATGACTTCTCATACATTATGGGTGAACGAAGGACCATCAGTACTCCATCAATGTATGATTGATCTTTAGGGTTTATATTAATTTATGGGAAGCAAGAGATGGTGGAAGTATCTACAATGGGGGTTCATTTATATGGTATGGAACAAAATGGAGATGGAATATGGTTCTCCTTCCTTGCCTAGATTGGATAACCATGGAGGGTATGCGACAGTGTATCCATTGTCTTATGAATCCTAAGACCCAAACTATAACACATCCAAAAATTTGATCATTTTCTCATTTAAACCAATCTTTATCATTCAATTTATGGGATTAATTTTATATTTATTTTATTCCAATTTTGTGAATGGGGTTTAGGATGATGTATTAAATATTTTGAATTATAATAATTTATATTATCTTATAATGTCAACAAAACTATTTACCAAAATGAATAGTGATTTTTGTAAAATTAATTTATCACGGGTAGGATAATATGGGTCTATTGGGGTTAAACTAAAATGATAACGGTATAAATGACCTATAAAATTGTAAAAAACAATTTTATATAAATATTTATTCCTTTATAGCATAAGGGTTATATAATGGGCCATTTTGACACTTTTGACAGTATGAAAAACATGGGATCACTCAATTCTTTTCAAAAATACTAGGTGTCATATTACCCATTTATAAAAGGCTTCACACTAGAATCTCTTATTCACATGTTTAAACCCATTTGGTTCCACTTGGAATTTCCCAAATAAACTCCCAAATTCACTTTTATCATCCTGGAAACATTATTTTGGACCTAAATCCAACCAATATAGAGTTTTTTTAAATCTTAAGGAGGATACCTGAAGAAGAGTTAACATTCATCATTGATCATTTTAGTATTACGTAATCATCCACGTCCTTAAAATATTATTATACAATTATGAAATAAAAAAATGCATATATTAAATATACTAAGATGTTGTTAAGTTATGTTCATGACCTACAACCTTCCCCAATTCCATCAAGTGGGTTAGAAAATCTCTTTTCATTTATACGGAGAACTACCACCACACAACTTGATGTAAGTAATTTCTTCTTTACCACATCTAAAAGATGGAAATAATGATTGATATATTGTTTATATACTTTATATATGATATTTGTGAAGGAATGTTTTTTCTTCAATTTTTAAATAAATCATACATTCGTAGATTATATTTTTATTGAATATGATAATGTTGTTCATGTGTACAACGAACTACCACCATGTGAAGAGATGTGATTCGTTAACTCTTTACAATGACTATATTGATGATAATTTAAATGAAAATGTTTGATATATATGAAATAAAAATTAATTTGGAATAATTATTTATATCACATAATTCCATTTCATCTAATTAGACAAGAAAATATAAATAGAGTTCATGCTTACATACAGAATATCGTCTCTATAAACGATATATTTCAATTTATATCTCAAATTTTTATTGATTAATATAAATAAATTTATAATGTATATATTTTATATATATATATCATGTTTTATATTCTATATATTATGAAAATATGATTATATTAATAGGACCAAATAAAAATAATTTAAATACATACCCCGAAAATAGAGCTGTTATTTCTCGAAACACGATGTTAACAATGAATTGTTAATAAATAAGTAATAGAATGTCATAATAACAAAATATATGGTGTTTTATGAATGATTAATTTTAATAATTTATTTTTAATAGTATTATACTTATTATACATGAGGTTTTAACATTTATAGATGAAGTTAGGACTTATGGTAAGAGATTTTCGTCTCACTTTATACTTTTGTGAGACACATGTAAAATAATACATCTATTTATTTTATCTGGTATATATACATCCCATTAATAATAATTATTATTATTAAACTAAAAATGTTCGTAGTTACATATTTATAGGATGATATCTCTTTCATGGGTTTTATGGTTCAAAAGTTAAGAAATTAGTAAGGTATATTTGTCTAAATTTTACTTCATCGAGACAAATTATATGTTTCACAACAATATTATTTTAAAAGGTGTATATAATTCCCATTTGAAATGTAATTTCATTAATTTATCATAATTATATTTTATATTTCATTTATTTTTTTCCTTCATTGGTAATATGTTACAAATTTATCTCAGTGGTGTGTATTTTATGTTACAATCTCATTGTTTATTGGGATTATTTATTATAATGATTTGAATAATTAAATGAATTGATGTATCTATAATGTCATGCATTAATTTTATTATTATCTAGCTATGTCATTAGAATATATGTTTTCCATTCAATTTCCTCCCTTCAGGTACTCAATTGTCAGACAATTATGCTTTTAAGAAGAAATTATTTTATGGTTATACATATTTTTCTTTCATAACAATGTTTTCTAAAAAATATTTCAACTTTTTTTAATATTTCATTCAAAATATTAATTAAATAAATTTTTAACAATGTTTTAATATTAATTTTTTTGTAAAAAAATAAATATTCTGGTTATTTTAGAAATATAATTCATTTTTTACTTTACAATAAATGATAAAAGAATCGTTATAATAATGTTAATGGTGCGAAAAAACATCCTTTCAGCATAACCATTATTTTCATTGATGATTCGATAATATAATTTCATGTTTATTTTCCAAATAAAAGTATTTTTATACTATTTTATATTTCATAAAGTCATTTTCAATGTCAAAATTTTATTTTTCACATAAAATTTCTATATTTTTTTTTTCAATTATTTCATAAAAAGTTTCCAATTTTATTTTTTATGAAACTGATTTTCAAAATTTTGTATTCTTTATAAAGTGATTTTTAAAGAAGGGATATTGTTCATATAAATATTCCCATTGAACATAAAAAACCATGTCCATCTATGATGACATCATTTTATATTATTTATTATTTAATAGGGATATTTACAAATGATAAATTTTTTATTCTTTCCCTAAATGGTACCTGCATTTTATGGAATTATATTAATGAAATCTAATTATCTTCCCTAAGTAATAAAATGATATAAATATTATGAAACAATATTCCTTTCATGGGTTATGGTATGATTAAATGGTGAAGTAATTATAAATCCAATTTGTTTTATAGAATATATGATATGATGAAATGTTTATGAAAATATTTTCATTTCATATTTAATGATATGATGAGTGATTTTTTATTCTTCTTTTAAATATATTTGTTTGATTTTTATTTTGTGGTGATGGATACATTATAACAAAATATGGTCATATTTTTATAAACATGTAAGGTGGATATGAAAGAACCAAATATGGTTGGGACCTATATCTCTCGCCAATTCATTTGGTAATGATTTATTTTTAACATGATAGAAAACATTTGAAGGAGGAGTGACCTCTATTCAATAATGAACATTCCCCATGATGGTGGTCATAGAAGTTAACCATCACTTCTATGATTGTTTTGGAAGTTAACACATTCTACTATGAGGAATTTTTTTATATTGGGGGAGGTGGTGTTTCATAACTAGGAGGTGTAACAACCCATATAATACCCTTATATGTTTTATTAGTGAGCTACAACTATTATGTATGTGATTATCTAGGCTTATGTGTATTTAAAAAACCTATCACTTATGAATTTTGTTTGATCTTCTGGATAATTGTATTTTATTTCTATAAGATTCATGTATTATGTACTACCAATAATTATTTAGTGCCTCAAGATTATAATCAATGATATATAGTGTATGGTTTAATAATAATATGCACATGTTCTTATACAATTAGGATCATGCTATGGATACGTATCTCCCCTGTTTTCCCTTAAAAATAATTTAAACTCACCAATTATATTATTTCATTTCCCTAGGTTATGAAGAATGTGTTGAACATAGGATTACAATATGGTAGGATGTTTTTTAGATACTTCGTAGATACTCAATTGAATAATAAGATTGTGTTCCAATATTCAAAATACTCTAAAATAATACAGTCCCTAAAAATGTTTTTATTTCATTTAATGAATATTAATCTATAAAGTTGTAGTCTTCATTTATAAGAATCCCAGTTCATTATATCTATAACTTGTAGGAAGATCCTACCATGATTTTAGAAGCACCCACTCAGGGTAGGTGTGTAACACCCGAGATTTTTATGAGTAATATTTTGTTCAAAGGAATCTTTCACTACACACTTGTTTGGCTTACTTTACACGCAATCGCGACCTTCCTCGACAGCTTGCGTCGTACGCAATACCGAGTTTCACTAAACAACGATATGCTATTAAAATATTATTAAAACTAGCCGTTATGAATAGTAATAACCACCTTTTGAAATTTTATAAATTTTATTTTTCAAAATGGACTTCATTTTTGATTCGGAATACCGAAATTAGCCTAGGGTGAAATTTTGGTATTTTTCTGAAAACTTTCAATTTTTTATGAATAGTGAAACCACTAAGTGGTAGGTTAAAAACTGAATTTTGCATAAAACATAATTTTACCGCTTCTGTGAATGGAATTTCGAAAATCCGACAGACACGGTTGATATCAGTAAGTAAAATGTGGTTCAATGAGATAAAAATAATTTTTTGGTGAATAGTAAGTTTTTACTTTTTTTACTGCGGTTAATAGTAAATAGGGTAACTAAGGGTAAATATGACATTACTATTACCCTAACACATGTCCTAATTCTATTGGATAAGTGTAATTCGACCAAAAACAACCTTATGAATAAAATATGACCATTTAGGCCCACTTGAGTTAGATTAGGACATTTATTATTAATTTATTTAAAGAAGGGTTAAAATAGTTAAAATCAAAGTTTAATAAGTAAATCATTTTTAATATGGGGTTATACATAAGATAAATTCTACAATAAATATTCATTAGAAAGATAAAAAGATTTCCTACATAATGGTATTTTATTTATAATTTTTAGACATTAAATAATTTAATTTAATTATGACACAACGATGATGCAGTAATTATCTTATTTATGAAATAGTGACATAATTGATGTTATAAACACCAAAATAAATGTAATTTGAGACTTTTTATGAATTAAACTAATTTTATAGGTTACTGTGATATATTAGTGTTGATTTAATCAACTTGGTTCGAACATATAATTCTTTTATGACTTTCTAAAAAATCATATATCAAATAGTGTCAAAATTGACACAAAATAGTTTTTAAATCAAATATTATATTATTAATTGTTATTTTATTCCTAGAAATCTAAGGTTCGGCCAAATGACTTAGATAAGGATATATATATTAATACTAAACAATTTGGAGTTCTTTTGGCATGTTATAGTAAGTGTATTAACCATATAGTGAAAGAAAACAAAAAGACATGGTAAAAGTTAAATTATTTAACTTAGAGTTAAATCTAATTGATAAGGTTAAAATAATACCCTAAACTTAACTAAATCCTATTGGTTGATAGGATTTCGACCCATACCCACTTTAGCTTCGAAATAAGACCCTTTGGAACCATTATAAACCGATTTTGACTTTAATATAAAATAATATTTTGAGATATTCCTAAGGTGCCCCTCTCCTCCCTTATAAAAGGGCACCTCCTCCCCCTCCTCCTCACACCAATTTGAGCACTCATGCTCGGCCAAACCCTGAAATTTTCTCCTCTCCACTTCCCTAGAATAATCCTAGTGGTCCTGGTCTTCTTCAAAGACCAATCATAGTTCCCTAAGTGGAGGATTCAAAGAAGCGTTCCAAAGAAGAGGTAATATCCATTACCGATCTTTTCAATTTCTTTCTTCTTCAAATTCTTCTTCTTTAGTTGTTTCATGATAAAGTAATAACATCAGTATTAATTACATACTGATATGTTATTATAAATATGAAACAACCCTAATTTACCTTCTATCCATCCTACGGAAAAATGAAATCACTGCGCATGCGTACGTACGGAATACCGTCTCCACGCCGTGGTGTAATCTATTTTCCACCATCACCTTACAAGGATGGGTATAATGGTGTAATGAGTAACTATTTATGATTATTATAATTTAATATTGATACTGAAATAATATATATATACTCAAATACAATTCCACGATCATAGGAACGATATCATCACTCGTGCGTACGTACAGAATACCATCTCCACGATGTGATGCGACTCGTTCTACATGATCATCATTACATAGTAATTATATAAATGAATTGAATGAATAAATATGATAGATGTTACACTAATACCATTCTGGATATAAGGTATCTATAACCTTAAAAGAATAATAAGAATTTATTCGGCAAAACACGCATAAGAACAAAAGGCAACAAAGACCCGAGTAACAAGTAACAATGAAATATTACTAACAAGAAGATAAGAATATGACCATATATGATATCATATCAATATATATGATTCTGGAATAATTCAATAACATTATTTAAACCATTATACAGGAGCTTTGGACACGTACAAAGAAAATCGGACCTAAGGTAAGGGAAATATCACAATCTCATTTTTATCCGAGATTGTTTATTCGTAAGTATTTACTGGGGTGTATTTTATCATCCACATCCATGTTTCATCAATATGCAATATTATTTCCATCCAACTACAATTTTTTAAATCCATTTTTACCCTTCGGTGATTTTTTAGTAATATGTATGAAAGGAATCTTTTTTCGTTTTTCGTACGAGGTACTTTTTGATTTTTCCGACAAAAGTACGAAGAATGTTTTTTTTAACTTATACGGAATGAATGGATTTTTAAAAAATTATTTCCAAGAAACTTCCTTTACAAGTTTTCAAGTTTATTTTTAATCAACTTATTTTATTTTAATGTTGTATGACATGTTATGAAAGGAAACATGTTTTTGAAGTAGAAAGGATATTTTCCTCAAGAATGGAGTTCAAGTATTTTATCAAAATTATTTTCCATCTAAGATAATAAAAGGGTTATGTTTTTATCCCTATTATTACATTGGTTTGATTATGTTGTGATGAAAATATTTTTATGAATTCCTTTATCTTACATGAATTGTTTTATGATGTCATGTTGTTTAAGAATCCCATTTTTATTACATGGGTTACGCTATGATGTATGGTTTATGATTATGTGGCACACATAAGAAAGGATTCATTATAAGATGGGTGGGACCTATATCTCCCTCCAATGCATTGGGTAAAGATTTTATATCTCATGAGATAGACATGGCTGGAACGGTAGGTTATACCGGTTCAGTGAAACAGGACTGGAACGAGGGTGACTCAATTCAGAAAGGGACTTTGTCCACTAAGATAGTCTTGGCAATGAGTCATGACTAACAAGAAATGATTTTCCATGATTATGTGTACATGCCACAAAGTTTCAAGTTTCATGTTATGATTATGGGGATCTCATTTTCACTTCTATGATTTGTTCCATGTTAAGATATTATGATCTCTTTTGCAGGTTATGATTTTCAAAAAGATATGATATGATTTTTATTTCCTTTATTTTCCCTTGCTGAGCATTTGAGCTCACCCTTTTATGTTTTCTTTTCCCCAGGTCAGGAAGATGGATATTAAGTAGAATATGCTAAAAGGGACCCTAGATATGATGAAATAAATGGGAGACACTGTAGAAGATTTATGAACCAGTTGTTTATGTTTCCCAGTTTCTAAAGACACTATACCTATATGGTCCTTTGTGGTTTTGTCATATGTTGTAATAAGCGTGCTTCAATTTTGAAGTATTAACAATGTATGTAAAGTATGGGTCGTTATAGTTGGTATCAGAGGAAAGGTATAGTCAACCTTTGGAAACTAGGATTTGAAAGTCTTAGTAAGAACCCTAAGGATAAGTCTAAGCATAGAACACAATATTAGTGTTTTAGAAATGGCCATGAATACCCTAGGATAAGACCTTAAGTGTGAAATTTTATCCTTGATTATGTGGTTTTCCTATTATAATTAGTGTTGCTCACACTATTCTTCTTGGTTTTAGTCAATGGCTAGAACCCGAAGGGAACCGTGTTAATGCGGAATGCGATGGGCAATGCAATGATTGTCCCCCTGAGCAACCAAACGATATGGGAGCTGGAATGCAAAATCTTGTAGCCATGCTCACACAACTTTCTCAAGCTATGAATCATGCAGGACTTCCAAACGAGCAAAGGAGGGAGCAACATTCTGTTGAATCCTTCATGAGGCAGCGTCCACCTTCTTTCAGTGGGTCTACTGATCCATTAGTTGCTGAACAATGGATTAGTACTACTGAAAAGATATTTTCAGTTCTTCAATGTTCTGAACATGATAAATTCATCCTAGCAGTGTATCTTTTGGAAGGAGATGCTGATCAATGGTGGAATCTTATTAAGAATACGAGGCAAAGGGATGAAATTGAGTCTATGGAATGGGACGAGTTCAAGAACTTATTTTTTAATAAGTACTTCCCTCGTATTCTCCAAACAAAGATGGAGAAAGAGTTTCTTGAACTGAAGCAAAGGGATGATGAATCTGTTGGTACCTATGAAGCAAATTTTACAAGACTTGCAAGGTACGCTTCGGGTATTATTATCCAACCTGAGAGTAAGATCGATCGATTCTTTAGTGGCTTAAAACCAAGTCTTCGAAGGGCGTTAGCCATAAGGGACTTCAATAGCTACGAGGAAATCGTTCGATGTGCTCTCAAAGTCGAGATGGAGATTGGAGTAACCCATCAGTCACATGGGTTTGATAAGAAGAGGAAGATGGAATTCAAAGGAAAATCTAAAGAGAACACTGAAAAGAAGATGAGCTTTCCCTTATGCTCAAAGTGTGGAAAGAAACATGGAGGGAGTTGTCTTAAAGGGACGAGTAAATGTTTCAAATGTGGAAAGGAAGGTCATAGGGCATTTGAATGCCGCGATAATGGGAAGAAGATGTCTAATGATGCAAACAAAGGAAGGGATACACAGAATGAACCTACTACACTTCAATGTTTCAAGTGCAAGGAGATGGGGCATTATGCCAATCAATGCCCAAATCCAAGGGTTGATGATGATGGTCGACGTCAACAAAATCTTAAGGATAAAGACAAAGGAATGTCACATGCAATTTCTATCAACGATGTGGAGTACGATAACGAAGTGGTGAAAGGTACACTTACCATCCACTCTAAAGTAGAAAATGTTTTATTTGATTCTGGATCCACCCACTCTTTTATTTCTGAAAAATTTTCTAAGGGTATCACCATATTACCTCAACAATTAGATGTTGAGTTAGCTGTGACAACACCTAATGGCACAACAGTCGCATCAAAAGTTTATAATTCTTCTCCGATCGAAGTTTGTGGGAAAGTGCTTCCTGCAAATCTTGTGATCCTTCCATTAGTGGAATTTGATGTGATTCTTGGCATGGATTGTCTTTCTATACATGGAGCTCATATCAATTTCTAAAGAAGGGAAGTCACATTTCATATTCTAGATCAATCTACGACCGTCTATCGATGCAAGGATGAATATAACCTTCCAGTGGAAATTCCTTCCATCTTATGGGTCTTGATTCCACTAAATGAAGGTTATTTATCTCAAATGGTTGGTGAGAAACTTGCGATTAAGAATATGCCCATCGTACGGGAGTTTGATGATGTCTTTCCCGAGGAATTACCGGGTCTTCCACCAAATCGTGAAGCTGTGTTTTCAATAGAACTCGTACCGGGTGCTTTGCCTATTTCAAAGACACCTTATAGAATGGCCCCAATTGAGTTGCAGGAATTGAAGAAGAAACTCCAAGAGAATATTGATAAGGGATTCATACGCCCTAGTGCGTCACCTTGGGGAGCACCTGTTCTATTTATTAAGAAGAAAGATGGATCAATGAGACTCTGCATTGATTATCGATAACTTAACAAGATCACTATCAAGAACAAATATCCTCTCCCACGCATTGATGACTTATTTGACCAACTACACGGAGATCAATACTTTTCCAAGATTGATCTTCGTTCAGGGTATCATCAATTAAGGGTCAAAATGGAGGATATACCAAAGACGGCTTTCCGTACAAGGTATGGACACTATGAATTTATAGTGATGCCATTTGGTCTTACTAATGCCCCTGCTATCTTCATGGATCGAATGAATAGAGTCTTTAGAGACTATCTTGATCAATTTGTGGTAGTCTTTATAGACGATATTCTTGTCTATTAAAAGAGCAAGGAAGAGCATGAAGATCACTTGAGAATTATATTGAAGACCCTGAGAAAGGAGAAGCTTTATGCCAAATTTACCAAGTGTGAATTTTGGCTTCAAAAAGTTGCATTTTTGGGTCACATAATCTCAAAAGAGGGGATATCTGTGGATCCAGCAAAAACAGAGGTTATCGAAAGATGGTCAAGACCAACAATAGTAACTGAGAACCGAAGTTTTCTTGGTTTGGCTGGATATTATCGACGTTTTATAAAAGATTTTTCACGATTATCTAATAAACTCACCAAGTTGACTCGGAAAAGAGTTAAGTTTGTTTGGACAGAGGAATGTGAAGAGAATTTCAAGGAGTTGAAAAGAAGGTTATCCAGTGCACCTGTGCTCACACTGCCTTGTAGTGGAGAAAGGTTTGTGATCTACAGTGATGCATCCAAGAAGGTATTGGGGTGTGTTCTTATGAAAAATGATATGGTGATAGCTTATGCCTCACGACAATTGAAAATCCATGAGCAAAATTACCCAACACATGATTTGGAGTTGGCTACGGTAATCTTTGCATTAAAGATTTGGAGGCATTACCTTTATGGTGAAAGGTGTGATATTTCTACTGATTATAAAAGTTTAAAGTATATTTTCACACAAAAAGAAGTTGAATATGCGTCAAAGAAGATGGTTGGAGCTGATTAAGGATTACGAATGATCAATCCATTACCACCCTGGGAAAGCAAACAAGGTGGCAGATGCATTAAGTCGACAAGACCATGCTAGTTTATCCATGATGAGGATCACAAAAGATCCAATATTTATGGATTTACAAAGGATGGATCTTGAAATTATAATGGAAGAGGAAAAATCTTATCTTTATCAAATGAATGTTCAAACATCTATACATGTGAAGATTAAAGGGGCACAGAAAGAAGATGTCGAGTTACAAAAGAAGGTGAGAAATGTTCCTGAATTTAACCTTGATTGTGATGGGATAATAAAGTTCAGGAATCGGGTTTGTGTTCCTCCCATCCCCGAATTAAAGAAGGAGCTGCTGGATGAGGCTCATAGTTCATCATTCTCTATTCATCCTGGAAGCACGAAGATGTATAGGGACCTGATAGAGTACTTCTGGTGGGATGGCATGAAAAGAGATGTTGCTAAATATGTCTCTCGATGCTTGGTTTGTCAACAAGTTAAAGCTGATAGAAAGAAGTCTAAGGGGATGTTACAACCATTACCCATACCCGAATGGAAATGGGAAAACATCACTATGGACTTTGTCACAGGACTTCCTAAAACATCCAAAGGCAATAATGCTATTTGGGTCATAGTTGATCATCTTACAAAATCTGCACACTTCATTACTATTAGAGAGGATTTCTCTCTAGATCATCTTGCCAGGATATATGTAAAGGAAGTGGTAATATTGCATGGAGTACCACTTTCTATTATATCTGATCGGGATCCGAGAATTACCTCGAAGTTCTGGCGAAGTCTTCAGCATACTCTGGATACAGAGTTGAGTTTCAGCACTGCTTATCATCTCCAGACAGACGGTCAGTCTGAGAGAACAATTCAAACCCTAGAAGATATGTTGAGAGCTTGCTCTATGGATTTCAAAGGAGGTTGGGATCAACACCTACCTTTGGTGGAATTTTCATATAATAATAGCTTTCACTCCAGTATTCAGATGGCTCCTTATGAAGCTCTCTATGGAAACAAATGCAGGACTCCAACTTGCTGGGATGAAGTTGGGGAAAGAAAGCTATTAGGACCTGATCTCGTTGATGAAATGGCAGAAAAGGTCAGATCTATTCAACAACACATAAGAGCAGCTCAGAGTCGACAGAAAAGTTATGCTGACAACCGAAGAAAAGACCTAAAGTGTGAAGTGGGTGATAAAGTGTTCTTACAAATATCTCCCTGTAAGAGGGTTATGAGATTTGGAAAGAAGGGGAAGTTGAGCCCTAGATATATCGGTCCTTTCGAAATACTGGATCGTGTTGGAAAGGTAGCTTACCGATTGGCGCGTCCACCGAATCTCTCTCAAGTTCACGATGTGTTCCATGTATCTCTCCTGAGAAAGTACATACCTGATCTTTCACATGTACTCAGCTCAGAAGTTGTACCGCTGGAGCAAGATCTTTCTTATGAAGAACAACCGATAGAGATTCTGGATCGTAGCGAAAAAGTCCTACGAAACAAGACCACTCGATTGGTGAAAGTTTTATGGAGGAACCACCATTTAGAAGAAGCTACATGGGAGCTTGAGGATATGATGAGGGAGAAGTATCCTCATCTGTTTGTTACAAAGTGACGAATTTTGAGGGCGAAATTCTTTTTAAGGGGGGTAGAATGTAACACCCGAGATTTTTATGAGTAATATTTTGTTCAAAGGAATCTTTCACTACACACTTTCTTGGATTACTTTACACGCAATCGCGACCTTCCTCGATAGCTTGCGTCATACGCAATACCGAGTTTCACTAAACAACGATATGCTATTAAAATATTATTAAAACTAGCCGTTATGAATAGTAATAACCACTTTTTAAAATTTTATAAATTTTATTTTTCAAAATGGACTTCATTTTTGATTCAGAATACCGAAATTAGCCTAGGGTGAAATTTTGGTATTTTTCTGAAAACTTTCAATTTTTTATGAATAGTGAAACCACTAAGTGGTAGGTTAAAAACTGAATTTTGAATAAAACTTAATTTTATTGCTTCTGTGAATGGAATTTTGAAAATCCGACAGACATGGTTGATATCAGTAAGTAAAATGTGGTTCAATGAGATAAAAATAATTTTTTGGTGAATAGTAACTTTTTACCTTTTTTACTACGGTTAATAGTAAATAGGGTAACTAAGGGTAAATATGATATTACTATTACCCTAACACATGTCCTAATTCTATTGGATAAGTGTAATTCGACCAAAAACAACCTTAGGAATAAAATATGACCATTTAGGCCCACTTGAGTTAGATTAGGACATTTATTATTAATTTATTTAAAGAAGGGTTAAAATAGTTAAAATCAATGTTTAATAAGTAAATCATTTTTAATATGGGGTTATACATAAGATAAATTCGACAATAAATATTCATTAGAAAGCTAAAAAGATTTCCTACATAATGGTAGTTTATTTATAATTTTTAGACATTAAATAATTTAATTTAATTATGACACAACGATGATGCGGTAATTATCTTATTTATGAAATATTGACATAATTGATGTTATAAACACCAAAATAAATGTAATTTGAGACTTTTTATGAATTACACTAATTTTCTAGGTTACTATGATATATTAGTGTTGATTTAATCAACTTGGTTAGAACATATAATTCTGTTATGACTTTAACAAAAATCATATATCAAATAGTGTCAAAATTGACACAAAATAGTTTTTAAATCAAATATTATATTATTAATTGTTATTTTATTCCTAAAAATCTAAGGTTCGGCCAAATGACTTAGATAATGATATATATATTAATAATAAACAATTTGGGGTTCGTTTGGAATGTTATAGTAAGTGTATTAACCATATAGTGAAAGAAAACAAAAAGACATGGTAAAAGTTAAATTATTTAACTTAGAGTTAAATCTAATTGATAAGGTTAAAATAATACCCTAAACTTGTCTAAATCCTATTGGTTGATATTATTTAGACCCATCCCCACTTTATATTAGAAATAATACCCTTTGGAACCATTATAAACCGATTTTGATTTTAATATAAAATAATATTTTGAGATATTCCTAAGGTGCCCCTCTTCTCCCTTATAAAAGGGCACCTCCTCCCCCTCATCCTCACACCAATTTGAGCACTCAAGCTCGGAAAAACCCTGCCATGTTTTCCTCTCCACTTCCCTAGAATAATCCTAGAGGTCCTGGTCTTCTTCAAAGACCAATCTTAGTTCCCTAAGTGGAGGATTCAAAGAAGCGTTCCAAAGAAGAGGTAATATCCATTACCGATCTTTTCAATTTCTTTCTTCTAAAAACTTCTTCTTATTTAGTTGTTTCATGATAAAGTAATAACATCAGTATTAATTACATACTGATATGTTATTATAAATATGAAACAACCCTAATTCACCTTCTATCCATCCTACGGAAAAATGAAATCACCGCGCATGCGTACGTACGGAATACCGTCTCCACGCCGTGGTGTAATCTATTTTCCACCATCACCTTACAAGGATGGGTATAATGGTGTAATGAGTAACTATTTATGATTATTATAATGTAATATTGATACTGAAGTAATATATATATACTCAAATACAATTCCACGATCATAGGAACGATATCATCACTCGTGCGTACGTACGGAATACCGTCTCCACGATGTGATGCGACTCATTCTACATGATCATCATTACATAGTAATTATATAAATGAATTGAATGAATAAATATGATATATGTTACACTAATACCATTCTGGATATAAGGTATCTATAACCTTAAAATAAGAATAAGAATTTATTCGGCAAAACACGCATAAGAACAAAAGGCAATAAAGACCCGAGTAACAAGTAACAATGAAATATTACTAACAAGAAGCTAAGAATATGACCATATATGATATCATATCAATATGTATGATTCTGGAATAAGTCAATAACATTATTTAAACCATTATACAGGAGCTTCGGACACGTACAAAGCAAATCGGACCTAAGGTAAGGGAAATATCACAATCCCATTTTTACCCGAGATTGTTTATTCGTAAGTATTTACTGGGGTGTATTTTATCATCCACATCCATGTTTCATCAATATGTAATATTATTTCCATCCACCTACAATTGTTTAAATCCATTTTTACCCTTCGGTGAGTTTTTAGTAATATGTATGAAAGGAATCTTTTGTCGTTTTTCGTATGAGGTACTTTTTGACTTTTCCGACAAAAGTATGAAGAATGTTTTTTAACTTATACGGCATGAATGGATTTTTAAAACATTATTTCCAAGAAACTTCCTTTACAAGTTTTCAAGTTTATTTTTAATCAACTTCTTTTATTTTAAAGTTGTATGACATGTTATGAATGGAAAAATGTTTTTGAAGTAGAAAGGATATTTTCCTCAAGAATGGAGTTCAAGTATTTTATCAAAATTATTTTCCATCTAAGATAATAAAAGGGTTCTGTTTTTATCCCTATTATTACATTGGTTTGATTATGCTGTGATGGAAATATTTTTATGAATTCCTTATCTTACATGAATTGTTTTATGACGTCATGTTGTTTAAGAATCCCATTTTTATTACATGGTTACGCTATGATGTATGGTTTATGATTATGTGGCACACATAAGAAAGGATTCATTATAAGATGGGTGGGACCTATATCTCCCTCCAATGCAATGGGTAAAGATTTTATATCTCATGAGATAGACATGGCTGGAACGGTAGGTTATACCGGTTCAGTGAAACAGGACTGGAACGAGGGTGACTCGGTTCAGAAAGGGACTTTGTCCACTAAGATAGTCTTGGCAATGAGTCATGACTAACAAGAAATGATTTTCCATGATTATGTGTGCATGCCACAAAGTTTCAAGTTTCATGTTATGATTATGGGGATCTCATTTTCACTTCTATGATTTGTTCCATGTTAAGATATTATGATCTCTTTTGCAGGTTATGATTTTCAAAAAGATATGATATGATTTTTATTTCCTTTATTTTCCCTTGCTGAGCATTTGAGCTCACCCATTTATGTTTTCTTTTCCCCAGGTCAAGAAGATGGATATTAAGTAGAATATGCTAAAAGGGACCCTAGATATTGTGAAATAAATGGGAGACACTGTAGAAGATTTATGAACCAGTTGTTTATGTTTCCCAGTTTCTAAAGACACTATACCTATACGGTCCTTTGTGGTTTTGTCATATGTTGTAATAAGTGTGCTTCAATTTTGAAGTATTAACAATGTATGTAAAGTATGGGTCGTTATAAGGTGATCCTCTACCTATCCTCTTTATTCATTAACTTTTTTTTAAAATTATACCTTCATATTTAAAACATTTCATTATGGTATATGACTTCACACTTACCTATTATTTTCCCTATTATGTACGTGATATGATATACACCATTAACTCTCAATAATACCTTCCATGAATCCATACATACCCCCATTATGATGCTGAAATTATCTAGATATTATTTATGAAAAACTATTATATTGTGAATACTCAGCACATTCCTATTAAAGGGTATTCCCTAAATGTATATATCCTTTATTAATTTGTGAAATCCAATTATTAATGACATAATAATTAACAATGGGATTAAAATTTGTTAAATATATCCTTAGGATGTGTGATTTATGTGATACACTTAAGCATATACATGATATGAATTTGGTGAGTGGGCCCAAACTTATATTTTCCTATAGTGAATTGTGTATTTTTTTGTCTCTTGATACATTATATATGGGAATAAGTAGTGAACCTAATCCAAAATGGGGATCTTTCCAACGTGACATGCTTCCATGGAAGTTATCACTGACTTATGTTTATGCCATGTTTTATGTTGTCAAAACATTTCTATATTTCCATCATGTTATTATGTTATATCATGATTTGATATTATTTTTTATAATTCTCACCCCTTTTATGTCTCATTCATATTCCTATTTACTATCATTTCTTATGCTTATCATTTTATTCTCTAATTGATCACTTACTTTCATTTATAACACTCCCCTTTCATATGTCCATTCCCAAGTTATCCCATGCAGTTTTAGAAGAGAAATTGATTTCTACGAGCATGTTAAAGAAAATTTAAATTATGATGTTGTATCACATTTATTGTTATTATGTTATGTTCTTAATTTCCCTATGAAAATGGGTATCATGATCCTCATGTATTGTATTATGTGTACCTTTATGTAATAAATCATGATTTAATATATATTAATGATATGGGTAGTCAATGTTGGTATCAAAGGAATGACATTTTATTTTGGGGGATTAGTATTAGAAAAAAATACTGAATGCCCTAGGGATAAGTCTAGGAAAATTTAAAAAGTCATAATATATATATTAAGACGATGCGACAAAAATTCATCAATATTATGATACTACATTTGGATGAGTTTTTTGTGCAGTTTTACCTTGGTGTAATAACCCTGAAATGGGGTCGTTGAACACGAATCAATATTCATATAGTTCATGAAAAACGGACTTGTTGAATACATGTTTTGAAACTAACAAGAGATATACTTTAGTAAATTCACAATTTCTTTACATCAATTTCCAAGAGAACATAAATTCATATGAAATACTATTCTCAGAAATAGTACATCGCTAACATTGATTAACACATTGAAATTCATGGATTAAGGAATAAATGTCTATTTCTGATGCTTTCATCGGGGATCACATCTGTCTGTGGAGGATGCATAACTGTTGCCCCGCATTCCCACATTCCAAAGGTGGGAAGCATTTGTTGTTTATTCAGGGATGTTTTCTCCTTGATCGAAACAGGATAATGGGATATCAATTCACCCTTTTCTGGATTCATACTCAGAGCTCACTACATAATTTGGGTCTCCCTCATAGAATTAAGACATTGTTCATGAAACTCTTCATAGTTCCATGTCTTCATGGATTCCAGTTAATTATGATGCTTCTGTCAGTACATTCCTAGGGGTCCAGTCAGGACAACAAACTTCGATAGGGGAGTAGTCACGTTGTACATCGCTGGTGTGTCCGGATGCTGGAACACTAATGAATCTGAGTTTCTTCCCCTTATGATAGGGTTTCTCAAGGGTGTGGAAGCCCGAGGAATCCCACATCGAGTGCATGGAATTATGTTTCCTAGGCATGTCTGTAATTTTTTCATCACCTTCACATGTTTAACAAATTGTATGCTATGATTTTTAACATCTAGAGGAGAGTGATCAAACTGATCCAAACATTGATAGTTGTGGATCATATTGGTGAATCCCAAAAAGTGGGAACCTGAGGGGTTTTCTATATTAGTGGATTATAATTCCAGCTGAAGGTGGATCTGAGGATGTTTGGACGGGTCCCGGAGGAACTGGAACTTCTAGGTTGGGGCATAACCTTCATGGAACAAAGGGCCTCAAGGGATAGACCATGTCGAGACGTGAATAATAGGCTTGAACCTTGTGGAGGATTCCTACATATCCCCGTGATAGGGAATCAATGTACACTTAGTTCAAGAAGGGGGTACTTGATCAGGGCGTACGTATAGGATAGTGACCCGAGAACATGATGGGGATTATGCGTGATTAGCATCCTATTTGTTGGTATGATGTCTAGGGTGGAACAGATATGTGGAAGGGGACTCTAATGGCTTACCTTCGATTTCAGATGATGTGGCAGTGTTTTAACACTCTTTTCCACATCCTTTTTGTAATTTCAGTTGACTTTTTTATATTAAAATGTTGTTTATTTAAATAATTGATAATTATTGTGTTTTTGAACATACTGTGTTAAATAATCAGTTTTTAGTTTAAAAAATGTGTTTTAATGTGAATTAGTGTCATTTTAAATAATTCATAAATTAACAGTCTTGCGAATTATACTTTAATTTATTTATTCGTTTATTTTAATAAATTTTCATTCTAGTTAGTTTATTAATCCATTAATTAAATTAATCAATTATTTATTCTTCAAATTGTAAATAAATAACTCATTTTAGTTTTTTAGTCTTATAATAATTAAATAAATTTTAACAATTTAGTTTTATTCAATTAATATTTTTATTCTTCAATTTAATTAATTCTATAAATAATTGGTTAAATAATTTCAGAAAGTAATACTTTTTATTTTAATTTGTTTTAAATTATTTTATTGAACCCAAATAAATTCATTCATTTGAAAACACAATTAATTTTATTATTTAACTTTGTTGTTTTTAGTTTTTAATTACATTCCATTTAATTTAATTTTTTAATTGATTTTTCTTGTTTCATTAAATTAAATTATTTATTTAATTTTCAATGTTGTGTTTTTTTGCATGTGTTGTGGTCACACAATTGTGTTCCTTTAATGGTGCTTGTGCCACCGTTTCCAGCATAACTGTCTCACCGTGAACACCACTCAGGGTGCCACTGTTTTACACATGTATCACTGTAACCACACTCTGACAGCTTCACACAACCGTTGTCCAACCTCTTCCTCGCACTCACAGTGGCACACCTAATTCCATCCACCGTTTATCTTTCATTGTCTCTTCATTTCACTCACGGTGAGAGTGTGAAAAATATTAATGGTGCCTCCTTCCCAATTCGCGTTGCACAATGTCACCCCCATTACACCTCTGCTCCCTCCTTATCACCGCAACTAGAACACAACACCTGCACAATACCTCACACAGCAGCAACGTAATTTTCCCAACAACATATTGAAAATCACATCTAACACCAGTGTAAGACAAATTTCAATCGAAACAAAAGAAGAATTCAACCCTAAACCTTCAAATATCTGCAGGCCTCGATTACCCTACTATTTAGCAAACCCATTGAACCCTAACTTCACTCAAACCACTGGATTCCCTCTCCATCACCGCCGGACCCATCCCCAAATCACCAGCGCCTACTTCGAGCTTTCCTCCTATCCGTGCCTCCTTCTTCCTGCTGCTACGCATCCTTTTCCTTCTCGCCTTCCCCCTCAAGCTGAGTCACTGCCCGAAGATGGCCTTCCCCTTTCTCCCCTCTCATCCACTTTGCGGACCACAACAGCTACACATGGGATCCACCTCATGTTGCGGAACCGACTCCAAGCCACCGAACCCGAAGCCTACAAACCCTCTCCCCCTTCTCCAGACTCGATTCCCCCCATTCATTTCATTTTTATTCTTTTTTTAGTCTTCATTTTATTTTTTAATAACATATAATATATCATAATATATTATAATATACATATCATATATTATTCAATAATAATTATAGTTATATTAATAATTGTATATAAGAATATATATATATAATATTATTATATCATATTAATAAATATAAATACATATAATAGTAATAATAATATTAGGTATTATATATATAAGTATTTTTATTTAAGTAATAATATTAATATATAGAATATAATAGTTTCATTTTATTTTTTATTTGACTAACGTGTGTTTCTTTCTGCACAGGGGGAGTTGGGTGTGCAATGAAAATTGTGGGCACTTTTCGAGAACATTCGCGAGTTCGTTGAAGGGGTTGTGTGCACTCATAGGGAATTTAATCAAGAGATGGTGAGAGGCATAATGAATGTGTTCCACATGGATAAGAACTACCTGTTAGTTTAGTTTTCTATTTTCGTCTCTAAAAAAGAAGATACACAACTCCTATCAGGAACGACTGAGGTGCCAAGATCTAGGGCCAAGGCAGAGGGCCGGAAGAAAAATGGGGGTGGGAACCATTCCACAGGGAGAGACTCCACCCGATTCACACATACATTCCTTCCACATCTCACAGACTTGGACCATCTTTGACTTGGAGACGAGACCTTCTCTTCCATTCTACTCCCCACCCCCATTGATCTGTTCTAGTTTTAATTTCAATTGTGTCTGTAAATACTTGTGTTTCATGTTTTGTAAGTAGAATTTTTATATTTGTTTCAGTTGTTTTGTGTATTTTATTCATCCTCGCTTCGTATTGTGATCTTCAATCTCCAGAAATGAAGATCTAACTTATGGGGATAGATCTAGTTTATGAAACCCAACATGATCTGGAGATCCACACATCAACGCGATCATGTTCTTTTTATTCACCTTGGTAGATCGCGTCTGTGAGTTAGATTAAGGAAGAGTAAGATCTTGCATAGTACGATTATCCACCTTCTTGTTTAATTTATTCTCACCTTCCTATCATGATTTCTCGAATTGAGAATCATAATTGGTTGTGCGATGTTATGATCTTAATGGAATCATTCTGGATTGAGAGAATTTATTTACAGAATGATTTTTGTTATGTTAATCACCTTACAGTTCAGAGGAATGCTTGAGTATTGATGAAATTTGAGGCTTGATTGTTTAATTTCTAGGCGAGAATGGTGTGTTATCCGAGACATCAATCATGCACTGTGCTAATTTGAGAATTGTTCATGTTGATCAAGGAAGGTGATAAGTTGGTGGATTAACCTGGGTTCGGCCTTGTTCTCACTGACATTCTTCTTCTGTATCTTGGTGTCATTTGTTTGTCCTAGCTTTTTCATGTGTCTCTACGTTTTTTTCATTTTGTTTTCATCACTGTTTCCATCTCCACTGTGATCTTCAGCACTGATTAGTGTTTCCTTAAGAGTGTGTTTTATGTTTTCAATGTATTTAAAAAAATACAAAAATAATTTCAGAATGACCACTTATCCATTCGACACTGCTTCCTTTAGAGTGACCCCTCGGTTAGGCACTTTGTTATATCATGGGTCTATATAAATGTAAACATGAACGTCCTCGCGATAAGGATGACCATCAAAATTTGGCTCCATTTCTTGGGAAGCAACGTGTGTATTAGTGGTTTTTATAATTATTTATTTAATATTAAAACAGAAAAACATATAAAATAATTAACAAAAAAAACACACACATACATAGTGATGAACTCTAAAAAATCCGGTACAGGATCACTGTATGACCCAGTTCAAGATCTTGAGGAGGTTGTTTCTAAGTTTCAATGTTGGATATATGAAATATTGCATCAAGACCATACTAATGAGGAGACAATTTACTTCCATGAGATCATGTATTTGATGCAACATGCCATGGATAAGGTCAAAGGTTACCAAGAAGATAGTGTAGTACTGACACCTCCCATTGAAGACCAATATTCTGGAAAATAGTTGAGAAGGAAAGAGAAAAGAGACAGAATAATGAAAAAGTTGGAGTTTCCCCACATTAATATGGATTTACCCCTGGAGTCAAGGCTATAAATTCCAGAACCAATTTCTGAGGATGGTTTCAAGGGATTGCAGGAGATGGAACTTGCAAGGTCTCATGATGCTAGGCATTTCTTTGATTATCATTTTTTCCCTGATTTTAATTCTTATGATTTTTCATGCCATAACTATTCTAATGATTTTTCAATGCTTCAATAGTTAGAACCAGCACATGACATTACATCATTCTCCTTAAAAGACTCAGCATGTTATGTGGTGTGTTTTGAAGAGAGGTTGGAGGAGGTTGACTACCCTGCTCATTCCCCAAACCCAATCCCTGGATCATTATTCCATCACGAGGAGAAACAAAAAACACTGCTAAAGGGAGTTGACAATTTAATGGAAGAAGCTGTATTTTTATTCAACTTTGATTACGTTGAAGCTGATTTTAATTGTGTTTCTCCCTGTATAGGTTTTAAATATGCATCTCACTTTTCTGTTTTTCTGGAGAGTGAGGATATTTTGGTAGCATCTACTGAATAGTTAATGGAATTCCTAATTCTGGATAACACTTCCAGTTTGGGAGTTATTTTTAAAAAAGAATTTTTGGAGCTGTGCATAAGTTCACAAGTGTATGATGACAAAGTCTGTATTTCTCAAGATAAAAAATTGTATTGGAATGGACCAAAATACAAGTCACATCCATGTTTTCCAAAATTAAAACATGTGAACACTCAACCTCAAGAAGAAGAAGTAGGGAAGCACCCCTATATCCTATTCTTCCCTCCACTATTCAACATAAATTACTTCATTTCCAAGGAGGGGAATGTGGTTGAAGATAAACATTGGTTACTCCAAAGATTGAAAGTGATTTAAGTTGAAAGGAATCATATCTGGTGGTTCTTGAGTAAGAAGTTAAATCCCCCATCTGTCTGGGGTTGATATGTAGAATGTCCAGCTATGGACTATCAAACTACAGCACCCCCTAGGGATTATCCCAGGATTATCCTCTTTAATTTCCTTCTTTTGTTTATTTTTTCATGTTGTTTTAATGAGGGTGTTGTTTTCTTAGTACCATAAACATGAAGTAGATTCCACGTGGCTATCATTCAAGTCTCATGGGTCTATCTCAGAGTATTAATGGCTAAAACTCCCTAACTCATACTTCGTGGTTTCTTTTTATTTGAGTTTTAATCTTGAACACTAATGTAAAATTGTTTCATCATGTAGGTGAAAGACTAGAGTAGCCAAAGTTAATGCACATGGAAATCAAATGGATACATTTTTAAATTTGAGAACCTGCACATTCATGGGAGTATTTATTTACGTTTCAATGTTTTACTCTACACATTTTTGCTGCATACTGCTCTGAATTAAATGTGCGGGTCTTCCCACTAATTTTTGAAACTCTTAGACTGTGTTTTATGCTTGGGTGTTAGCTACTAATATATACATAGTTGAAAATGTATTTTAAGCTGATTTGTGAAACATTCTTACACCCATTTCTTTCAATTTAATTATGATGTTGTTGCAAATCATTGCTAAACATGCTACTATTTGAAGTAAATTGATAAAATATTTTGTTTGATCATAATGATTCAAAGAATGAAAATTTTAGGAATAGAAATACACTTGGTTGTTGGTGATGGTTGGTGGGGTTGTTTCATTTTATTTTTCTTTGTTTATGTTTTTATATTATTTCACTTTTTGTGGGGAAAATAATCTTTTTTGAACCTCATTTCTACACTTCTATATCTTATTTAAGCTAAACTATCCATCAATCTTGAAAATCAACTGTCTTCCACCTTGAGAGACAACATTAGGGAAAATGTTGGGTTTTATGTGTGGGGGAGAGGGGTCATTCTAGTGTCATGTTAAATTCCCCATTATTGATCCTGAGATTGTGGTTGTTCAAAAAAATGGTCAATTTTTTTTTTCATTTTTTCAAAAAAATGGTTCAAAATTCCATTAAAATTTTTCAAATTATTCCATCACTTGATGGTCATTTGAGGTTCAATGGTACTTCAATTATGTCTTGTTTAGTGGATAATTGTTTACTGGATGTTGAGAGTGGCACTTAGTCATAAACTGTTAAGCATGAATGATTACTGAGTGCAATTGTTCACTATATCTATGGATCAGTTTGTCTGGGAATTGAGGATGGGAATGTGACAGGATAGGTTTTGTGGGATGAGGATCATGACTTGGAGTAACTTGATGATCTCACAGGAACCCATGGGACTCACATTTTTTAAAAATAATATTCAAACACATTAGGATGTCAATTCGAATGATTATTAATTAATCCCATTATAACTGGAGTAAAATGAAAAAATGGGATCCCACAGTGAGTATCTGAGACAAGGTGCATTGGGCGCATTTCTGTGAATAAATAAATCCTATTTCAATCTTAATAAGTGCTATGCACAGTGTTCTGCACATGGAATATGGTTGGGGAAAAAATAAATAAAGCGCCCTTGTCAAAAATGAACTCATTAAGGTGAGGGGAATTTTGAACCCAGATGAAGAAGGGAGCAATTGACGTGGTTAGTTTTCATTTGATTTGAATCAATAATGTGATCAAATTAAAGGACCATAATTTTTGGAACCTAAGGGAAGGTGAGAATGGAAGGTGCACTTGGTTAACTTTTGAGTTCCACTTCATCTAACCTATCAACACTCCTTGAATCAGTACTTGAATTGGAAGGTGAAGTAGGACAATTAATGAATACACATAAGAGGCATGAAATACTTGAAAGTGTATGAATTTGTGAGGATATTGACTTCCAGTGGGTTTTTTGAAGCTAATAAAGACAACCTTTTTTAACACCATTGAAAATATTGACCTACTGTTGGTCTTCATCCTCTAGGCATTGAAGTTTAACTATGAACCTTTTGAGCATAAACCCACTAAATATCTATCTATTTTAATGTAAAATACATGTATTTGTTTGAGGATAAACAAAGATTTATGTGTGGGTAGTTTGATGTGGTAGTGTTTTAACACTCTTTCCCACATCCTTATGTATTTTCTATTGATTTTTATATTAAAATATTGTTTTTTATTAAATAATTGATAATTATTGTGTTTTTCAACCAACTATGTAAAATAATCTGTTTTTAGTTTAAAACATGTGTTTTAATGTGAATTACTGTCATTTTAAATAATTCTTAAATTAACATACTCTTTCCAATTAGATTTTTTTTATTTATTCTTTTATTTTTATAATTTTTCATTCTAGCTAGTTTAATAATCCATTAATTGAATTAATTAATTCTATATTATTTAAGTTGTAAATAAATAACTCATTTTACTTTTTTAGTCTTATAATAATTAAATTAATTTTAATAATTTAGTTTTATTCAATTAATATTTTTATTCTTAAATTTAATTAATTGGTTAAATAATTTAAGCATGTAATAGTTTTTATTTTAATTTGTTTTAAATTATTTTATTAAACCCAAATAAATCCATTCATTTGAAAACACAATAAATTTTATTAGTTAACATTTTTGTTTTTTGTTTTTAATTCCATTCTATTTAATTTATTTTTTAATTTATTTTTTTAGTTATATTAAATTAAATAATTTATTTAATTTTCTTTGTTGTGTTTGTCTGCAGGTTTTGTGGTCGCACGATCGTGTTCCTTTAACGGTGCATGTGCAACCATTTCCATCCTAACTATCTCACTGTGAACACCACTCACAGTGCCACCATTTTGCAACTGTATAATCGTAACCACACTCTCACAGCATCACACATCCGATGTCCCACCGATTCCACCCCACTCATAGCGGCACAACTAATTCCAGCCATTGTTTCACTTTCACTATGTCATAGTTTCACTCATGGTGAGACCGTGAAAAATATTAACAGTGTATCCTTCCTGATTCACGTTGCACACTTTCACCCCCATTACACCTCTACTCCTTCCTCATCACCGCAACAACAACACAACACCCTCACAATACCTCACACAACAACAACATAATTTTCCCAACAATAAATTGAAAATCACATCTAAAACCATTGGAACACAAATTTCAATCGAAAAAAATAACAATTCAACCTTAAACCTTCAAATATCAGTAGCCCCAGTTTACCCTATTATTTAGTGAACCCACCAAACCCTAACATCACTCGAACCGCCACCTTCCCTCTCTATCACCACCGGACCCGACCCCAAATAATCAGTTCCTACTTCGACCTTCTCTATTGTCCATGCCACCTCCTTCCTACCACTGTGCACCCTTTTCCATCTCACCTCCACCCTCAAGCCGAGTCACAGGCCAATGCTGGCCTCCCCCTTTCTTCCCTCTCATCTGTGTTGTGGACCGCAACAGCTGCACAGGGGAACCCCCTCTTGTTGCTGCACCGACTCCGAGCCACTACAACCAAAGCCTGCAAACCCTCTCCCCATTTCCCAGACCCGATTCCCCCCTTCATTTTATTTTTATTATTTTTTTAGTTTTTATTTTATTTAATAATAACATACAATATATCATAATATATTATAATATACATATCATATACTATAAAATAATAAATATTTTTATATTAAAAATTGTATATAAGCTTATATATAATATTATTATATCATATTAATAAATATAATTACATATAATAGTAAAAATAATAATTTTTATTATATATATATATGTAAGTGTTTTTATTTATGTAATAATATAAATATATAGAATATAATAGTTTCAATTTAATTTCTATTTGACACACGTGTTTTTATTTCTGCATAGGGGGATTTGGGCATGAAAAGAAAATTGTGGGCACTTCATGAGATCATTCACGAGTTCGTTTTATGGGTTGTGTGCACTCACAGGGAATTAACTCGGGAGCTAGTGACAAGCATGCTGAAAGCGCTCCATGTGGATAGACACTACATGTTAGTTTAGTTTTCTGTTTTCATCTCTGAATAAGAAGAAGCGAAACTCTAATCAGGCACGAGTAAGGGACCAAGAGCTAGGTCCAAGGTCAAGGGCCTGAACAAGAGCAGGGATGGTCTCCATTCCATAGGGGGAGGAGACTCCAACCGATTCACACATCCATTCCTTCCACATCTCATGGACTCGAACCATCTTTGACCTAGAGACAGGACCTGCTCCTCAATTCTCCGCCACATCCCCATTGCTCTATTCTAGTTTTAATTTCAATTGTGTCTATAAATACTTGTGTTGCGTGTTATGTTATTGGAATGTTGATGTTTGTTTCAGTTGTTTTGTGTCGTTTATTGATCCTCGCTTCGTATTGTGATCTTCAATCTCTTGAAATGGAGATCTAACTTGTGGTGCTAGATCCAGTTTATGTAACCCAACATGATCTAGATATCCACACAACAACACAGTCATATTTTTTTATTTGCCTTGGTAGATCATGTCTGTGAGTTAGATTAAGCGAGAGTAAGATCTTGCGTAGGAAGATTATACTCCTTCTTGTTTAATTTCTTCTCCCATTCTTGTCTTGATTTCTCAAACTGAGAATCATGATTGGTTGTGCAATGTAAAAATCTTAATGGAATTATTCTGGTTTGTGGGAATTTCATTCCAGAATGGTTTTTGTTAAGTGAATCGCCTTGCAGATTGGAGGAATGCTTGAGTATTGAAGAAATTCGATGCTTGAGTGTTTAATTTCTAGGCGAGACTGGTGTGTGATCCGAGACATCGATCATCAACTATGCGAATTTGAGAATTGTTCATGTTGATCTAGGAGGGGAGTATGGGGTGGATTAATCGAGGTTCGGCCTTGTTCTCACTGCCTTTCTACTTCTGTATCTTGGTGTCATTTTTTTCCTAATTTTGTCTTGTGTCTCTACATTTTTGCACTTTTTTTTCATCACTCTTTCCCTCTATACTATACTCTTTATCACTGATTAGTGTTTCTTTAGGATTGTGTTTTATGTTTTCAATGTATTTTAAAAAATACAAAACGATTTTCAAAATGTCCACTTAGCCATTCGACAAATCTTCCTTAAGAGCGACTACGAGGATAGACACTGTGATATATCTTGGGTCATTATAAATGTAAACTTGACCGTCCACACGACAAGGACTCCCATCAGCAGACAATAAATTCATGCCACTGGATGGGGATACAATGGCTTACCGCTGGTTGGGATTATTATTGGATTACTTCTAGTTGGTGAACAAAATGACTTACCATTGGTTGGGGAATACAACGACTCTTCATCGTTTGGGGAACACAACGACATACCATAGATTTGGAAACTCAATGTCATACCATTGATTGGGGAACACAATAACTTACCGTCGATTGGGGAAGAAAATGGCTTAACTTCGACTGGGGAACACAACGTCTTACTGTCGATTGTTGTTGGACCTCAGGGAGGCTTCCAGCATACCATGCCCAGTAGGTAAGGATCAAATACCACATAGTTCGAATGGGTAATGTTTAACATTTTGTGGGATCAAAAGTGGTTTATAGTTTAACATCATGAAGAATGTGGGTGGTCTGACATGAAGTTGTTAGTACTGATGGGTGTTGGGCTTGAACCTTAGGGAGGCTTCCTACATACCTTTCCCTGGAAACGATCAAATTCCAAATAGTTCATATGGGTGAATACCATTTAACATCATCTGAGACAAATGTGAACCGACGTGATGGGGTCGGGATAAGTATGAGTTGGTGTAGAACCTTAGGGAGGCCTCCTATATACATTTCATAGGAGAAAGGGATCAAATTCCATGTAGTTCGGGGTGAGAGATTGATACATACACTCATGGGAGTCCCAGGAAGGATTTCATGGTGAATTCCTACTCTAAGACCACGTTATACATTCTCGGTGTGAGAAAAAAGAGGCTGCAAAGACCCGAAAATAACTATGCGAATGGTGCGTACACATGAAGTGGAGCGACGATTACACATAGTTAGATCCCCCAAATAAGAACCATGGGATTATGAATTGTTAGAGCCTACAGGAGATGGATATTGGGACTTAATCTAGGATGGAGGCCTGATAGAAAAATATCCAACAGGGACAGGGACGGGGTTACGAAGGTCTCTATGCCCAAATCTTCTTTGGTCATTGGCACATATGAAGAGAGGATGAGTAGGGGCACCACCTCATGTAAGTAATTCTAAAGGATTACACCAAGATGGTTTCCCTTCCCTGTTTACTGAAACCATTCTAGTAAAGAGTATCTCATTCCATGGGAATAAGATAACTCTCCTGTGGAGATGAACAAGAGTATAGAATGTCCAATATGGCTCGCCCCACGTGTGTTGCATTTGTTGAGGCCACAGTTTAATGTCATGTGATGTGGAGGATGGCACATGGAAGTATAACTTCATGCATCTCAGATGGGGAAGGTTCACTTCTCACCCCTATGATGTATAAACCCCGAACACCTTAACCCTTTTTTAATGAAAGGCACTGACAATTCCATAGCGAGGGGGTGTCATGGAGTGAGCCATTGAGGGGCACATGTTACTGTGGCTATGCCAAGAATTAAAAACGTTAGCATGCCTTTATAAATAAGCATGAGGCTAGTAAAAACAATGTGACACACCTCCAATTGGATATTGAAATCAAATCGTTCAAGACAAGAGGGTTATACGGGAGAAGGGTTTGCAAATCTAATGGGCTCACAAAAGGGGACCTTGTGGAGCTCTAGAGCTCCATGTAGTTAAGGGGCTTTGCAAAGGGGAATTCATCCCAAATTGGGGTATCCTATCCTGGGAATAAGGAATATGTGAATATTGAGGGTGCTTCATGAAGTGCAATGGATTTTGTGGAGTAGGACGTCGTAAAGCAAGGGAACCTTGAAAAGTATAGGATTGTGAAGTAATTTTGTTCTCAAAGCACAGTGAAACTTCTATAGATTATGGTTCTCATTTGAATGGAGGGTACTTCACGAATCTTGAGTGATTTTCAATGACCCGAGTCCCCTTGATAATATCCTTCCTTCCCGGTGACCCTTGGGCTCTTTAAGGGGATCCCTTCTTGAAGAGCAGGTGTATTTGAGCTAAGGGATGGGTGCTTCGCAATGCTCAAGTAATTGGAATAGATCATTTTTTTCATGGATTCATAGAGAGTAATTTTCTTTGAATCTAGAGAGCATTGAAGAAGAAAGATATCAGTATCCATAATTTGGAATCAAGTGGAGTCCAATATTTATAGGCAAGGGGTGGCGTGAAGCAGAGACACCTCTGTGTAAATCCACATGGTGCTCTGTGATCGTCCATGGATTGATTCAAGTTCATTATAACAACGGAGCCAATTGTCATTCCATCATCAGCGTGGAGCTCTGTAGTGTTTTCTTTGTGGCATTCACGGAGGCTTCTGTCTAGTTAAATGAATTTGTGGAGCTTGATATGGCTCCGTCTGCGGCGCGGAGCATTCGGTCAATTCCGTCATAACTGCGGATCCTCCCTCCATATTGATCTGTAGAGAATTGCGATGAGAGGCACTAAGCTCACACCGGACATGGTGCAATGATCAAAAAATGGTCTTTTTGAGGCTTCCCTTTGGTGTTTATTTATATTTGAGATGATTTTACTATGCCCATATTTTGACACCTACAAATCCACCCCACCCTTCAGACTTGGAGCCGGGGAGAAAACGAGGGTCTACGTCTAAGGGTGAGTAAGCAAAATATTTTGGCCAATTGTTACCCAAGTTCACGAAGAAGGATCATACTGTAGAGTGGCAACACGCGGGTTGAGAACGTTGTGAAGCTCACCGCGACTAAACTCTTTGTGAAGAAAAAGAGGTTTGTTGCCTAGAAAAACAAGAGGGTGACCTCTCTTTTTTCCTTTCTCATTATTGCGTATTCGGTGATTGTTCTCTCGATTCGTGAATCTCTGCATGTATTAGAGAATTTTCTTTGAGAATTGTGAATTGCTGCTTCACGGCGCACAGTGAGTCCTTCGAATCCACGAGGGTGCGCTCCGCGGCTTTTGTCCATCAGGTTTGGGATTGGGCTCCGCAAACCATCTCTACAGTCAAGCTTCATGATTTGAGCATCGGGATCGAGCTCCGTGATCCATCAAAAAATTTCAAAAATTTGAAGATTGAATGGCCCATCAAGAAGCTTCTAGGGGGGTCCATGTGGGGATGCTTCCCAGAGAGATGAATTGGATAATAACCTGGGCATCGGTGAACACATATGGATCCATTAGGCCAATGAGTCACTAGTGGAGCTACTGTCAGAGGGTTAGAATAACTATCCACTATGAAAATGGATACCTCTGTATTGGTTTTAGTCTGAGGGACAACATTTTAATTCATGAAGCTAGTAGATATGAGCTGACATGATGGTTCAGGAGTACGACATGCCATCGATAGTGGTTTAGGATGGTTGACGACCATTCATGGGAGCTTTTCACACCCTTAAAAGTTGATTATCATTAAAACCATGTGAGTAGCGTTGATGGGAATGAATTGATGCTGGAGACACTCCCTCCACAATACCAAACCATTCTAATGGTCGCCATGGGGAATCCTGAGAAGGGTTGAACTGATGAGTGGGATTTATGCCTGGGTGACATCTTCATGGATGATTGGGCATGTGCCTACTGGGTAGGCTCCTTGTATGAGGATTTTGTGGCGGAGTTGAGGTGAATGGGTCTGTATGGGGTTTCTTGGGCTTCTTTATTTAACAATGAACAGTTGAATAAAATGATGTCATAATTGGTGAGTAGATTTTAGTTGAGGAAATATACCTTAAAATTCACCATGGGGAGGTTGGTAACAGCCTCTAGGACTTTCACCAAATCTATAGGGTCCTGATACTAGGTTCAATATATGATGACTTCCTCCCTACCATGAATAAATTTGAATTCCCAGAGTGGATGTCGCTGTTGTAAAAGGCATTGATGGACCTGGTGTCGGGGGAGGATAAGATTTTGATGAGGGATTTCAACTTAAAGTGGTGGTTTAAGAAGATACTGAATTTCCATGAAGATAAAATGTTTCCTGGGAGACCTCAGACCTACATGAAGGGGGTTCAGCGTGGCAAGGAGCACTCAAATTGGTGATTCCTGGAGGACAGCCAGTGGAATACATGCTAATTCAGTGTTAGTGCTGAGAAGCAACATGTTGTTAGGTTGGATGTGTTCATCTCAATGATTATCCATAGATGGCTTCTACTGGTGAGGTACACAAACATGTGTGTGCGAATAAACACGTTCATCATGGCATCTGCATTGGCGACTGGGGACCGGGTAAACCTGGGAATACCATTAATCTCTTAGATATACAAGGCGTTGTGGGACATCGGTGATGGGAAGAAAGCACATAGGATATGTGGGCCATTCTATTTTCTGTATGGGATGATATTGGCACATATTAACGGTGTGTATGAATATCTGAACCCCATTTCCCCGCCCGGATTGCACTTCCAACCAGCCATTCTAAATGTGGTGGGGAGTTTTCAGACCATGTTGACCTTGCATTTGGTGATGAACTAGGTATGGATGGACGAAAAGTTCAACATTCATTTTTTCCCATTGCCAAGTAGTGTGTTCACAGGTGATGTCCAGGGGATAGAAGTGAATCGGTCCTATATCCTGGCCTTTTGGGGTGGAGTTTTGGTGGGTGGGTGAACTGCGAGCCTCTCTGTGATCTATACACCTTGCACCACTTCGTGAGGGAGTTCTTGTCCATATAGAGGAGAACACTATTGGTATACTTGGGAGTTGTACATGAATACCACCCATGTTTTATGAGTAATATGTTTATCATCTTCACAATGTAGGATGGGATGATGCGGGATGAGCTACCACCACCAACAACAATCTATGGACTCGTGATGGAATACACCATGATCTGGGAGGCAGCCTACCATAGGAAAATTCTAAAGTATCACTCCATCTGTGTTAGTGTCGGAGTGCCTCCACAACCTCAAGGTCGAGGTCGGAAGGTGGAAAAGAAATCCTATGGTGGCAGGGTTTTATTGGCAAAAATACCCACACCAGTTGAGAGGCAGGCGATAGCGGCAGAACTGGTGATCTTAGAGGACTAGAGTCGTCCGGAGGGGTGGCCTCCTAGGGCATTCCGTGGGATACCCACCAAGGCTCTGCAGAAGTAGTTGTGACATATAGACATGCCTAATAATTTTGTCTTCTAAGAGGATTGGGACATTTTTTATTTCAATAGATAATTTCTCAACTTGTCTGAGATTTGGGAACATTTCAATCACCTCAGTATAGATTTTCCAGGGATCCGTCATGTCAGGGTTAGCTTTTTTGTATCTCAGGAAGAGGGGGAGTAGTACCTTGCCCTAATGGATAACTTTGTGCACTATATGTGTGTTTCACGCCCGATGAATGATGAAGTAAAGGTACACCTCAATCGAACCGTCCCTTCATAATTTTTGGCGACCGAATTTAGTGAACGCATACCTCTACAAGAATAATCAGACCAGTCATCCTGGGGGGAGGAGGCTGGTGGAGGGAGCCCTCTAGGGGATGGGGAGGTCGAAAACTCGGACTCGTAGTTGGGAGAGTTATCAGAGGCCTTGAGGTATACATTACACCACTTCTCCTAGTCTCTATCCGGGTCATTTAGGAATTCTCATCTAAAATTTTACCTATGTAGGAGGGCCTCATTCACAGAACCCACTACCACATAACAGTAGACGCAGTTGAGGGAACGTTGGGATTTGCACCCGTGGCTATGGTGATAATCATGCCTGGAAGGGCCGTGAAACCCAGGTTGGTCCTCCCAGAAGCTTTCAAATTCCCAACAATATATATAGGTCCACCACTCGGGTTTCCGATGACAATATCTTAGGGAAGAGAACAAATGTTGGTTCCCTGTAAGTCTCTTTCAATTAATTGGTAAATTTCGTCCATTGTGCAGGATAACTGATTTTCTTGATCTTTTTTATGAAAATTTCATCAAATTTAGTGGGCCACCTTAGCGAGGTTTCTCAGAGCTCATGTAGTTACCTTTTCCAGGGGAATGCTGGTTATCATAGAATTAGATGTTTGAACTGACCAATCTACAATGCTTCCAATAATTCATGGGACCATCAGTAGGACAGAACTGGTGATCATTGAGGTGGGATCCGATGATGAGGATCAATAAGAAACCATTGGTCCTGACATACAAAATTAGACACCAGATGCCGAACCTACTGACGAGTTCTTGGAGGCATTTTTTCTATACAAACCTGCTAACCCAGAGGAATAGTACGAGACAACTTCTGATGATGATGAGAAAATGATTTTCCATTTTTTGTCATGGAAAATGATCAAGAAATTCATTAGAAAGACCCCTAAAATTAAATGGATAGAATATATGTGGAGGATATGATCTTGGCTGTGTGAGTTGGGCGACGGGGGATTGGAAGTCCAACGTCCTCATGTGCTCATTCGAGACTTCATAGTGGAGAATATTCATGAGCAAAATAGTAGCTTAGGAGTGGACTGGAAACGGAGGAAACCAATTAAGATAAATAGGCTCTAGGAGTCCAAAAGGAGGTTCAGTGGTTTTCGGCATGACCAAACGAGTACTCTGTATTCCTTGACGAAAAATTCAATCCCATATCATATCTTAAGGCCCAACTGGAAGAGGATGAAGAATTAATAAAGAAAGCTTCTAAAAACATGGCCATGATTTGAGATGATGAGGAGCAGGCCCAGGTTATAGCTAATGAATTACCCCCTCTCTCCACTGAGAAGGAGCATGAGCTTATCATGCGACAGTGGATCATGGTTGCCATAAGCCAGAGGGTGGTGGAGATGTAATACTCTATCAAGGGGTTTAACTTCTCCATGGAAGGGGATGATCCTTTGGTGATATAATGCATGTAAACTTTTTTAAATTTACTTTCATTCATTTATTGTTTATTATGACTGGATGAATGAGTTCCGTTATTGGTTTTGGTTTACTGCATCTCTTTCACATTTGAAAAATATCCAGCAATCAATCCCTAAGATCGCGTGGGAGATAATTATGTGAGAAAAAGGGATGACCACCTTGCTATTCCATCTGAATATGATAATGCCAATCATGGTTTAGACCTTTAATGTTTGAACATATGATCCGAGTTTCTTGGAAGAAAGAGTGAGGCCTAATTATAGAGTGAAACACTCATAAAAGTTGAATCAGCATTTTCCCAACATTCTTTGGTGCATGAGTGGGGTAACTATAGGTGATTTAGAATAAATTTGAACAGATGGGAGTGGAAGGTGTAAATCACAATAGAAAATATTCAGTGCACTGTATGAATGGTGTGACAATGAAAAATATCTATTGACCATGTTTGAAACATAGTATCCATATTGCATTAGCCAGAAATGTGAAGAAAAAACGAGGGTCGACCAATGACCATATTTGAAACATAGGGACTGACTCAAACTTTTATCCATTAGTCTTCCCGAAACATTGGACTAGAAAAGTAGTCAAGCCATTGGATGAGCATCTGTACTGTTATGGAGTTCATTTAGGCATGAAGGGTGATTAGGATCCGGATATGGGGCACACAATGCATTGAGGGTGGAGTGATGGGCTGTTCGAATGGGGTCCCACACTCTTGAAATTACACCACCACGGTGAAAACCCATTAGGTGGGTGAATCAGCCTAATCAGGGATCTAACATACATACGAACATGACCTATTTGGTAAGTACCTGAGATACTATATAATTTTTCTGGTCATAACAATAAGTAAGAAGAACATGTATTTGAGATGTCGTATAGTGAGGATGATGCACATAGTTTTATGGTCATACTGTCAGGGCCAAAATTGGGACTGAGGGGCTAGACGGGTAAATTATACTGGGTCCAGGATCAAGGCTAAAGGCCCAGACATCACTACATATCCCATATAGATTAGAATCGAGTAAAAATTATATGTTGAGCATAGTGTGGTAAGAGACAAATGGTGGTGGGTGGGGAATCCTATTTAGAGATGAAGCTGACGCATCCCATAGTCAACATGGGGCATCCTAAAATTTTTCAGGGAAGAATGTCGGTTTAATTTAATACATTGAGGACATGTGGACTCTTTCATTTTAGCATCATTTAGTAGGGAAGTTAGATCCTAGTTTAATACTTTTATATCTTGTACCCTAATTGTAATGTAGGGAGGGAGACATGTGATGTGGAAATTGTGAAACCCGCCATGAATGAGGACAGTACGGGTCCATATCACCTCATGTACTCCCTGAGGAGATTTTATATCGAGGGAATAAAAAATGAAAGTGTGGATAGCCCAAAGGCAAAGTGTGTGGTCTTCCCTACATACCCCATAATTATGGGGATCAATTCATACATAGTTCTTGAAGATGCATGGTTGGGTACCAATTCCAGAGACAATACAGTCACGTAAGTATTTCCCACTCACCAAATGAAGTGGCATTTTATAGATCATGTTTGTTCTTTTTGATTGATGTGTGTGGTTTTTTGTGAAGATAAAATCCTAGGTTGGATAATCCAAGTGACTCTATAAGAATCAATTCATATGTAGGACTTGAAAAGTGGTATGGTGGATGATTGATACCAAACATGATGTCCCCTAGAGTGAGGACATCATAGATCAGTGTTGTTTTTCATCATGTGTCTAGGAAGATAATGTCACAGTTTAATGCCATATTATGGGACCAACCCATACATTATAACATCTTGAAGTAAAAATTTAACAGTTTATAGTCATGTGGGACTGGGTAACAAAGTTTAATGTCATATGTCTTGGCCACAGACATTAGAAACTATGTTTGGGGGGGGGGGTACACATGGCGTGATAAAGCATACTCAACATGAATGAGGATGAGGTCCACACAACACCACGCACAATTTTGGGGAAAGAACCTCAGGAAAAGGGGGAAACAATGGTCCGAAAATATGGGGATGGACCCATGGATTAAATGTCTTGGTGTTCCTACATATCCCTTGTGGAAGGGAATCAAGCCATACATAGTTCCGACGGTGCATTTTAATATATTTCATTACGAACGTAAAAAGATCATAGATTTAGGTCTTAGACCTCGGACCATAGATAAGCATGAATACTCAAATTGGGTGAAAACCTAGAGAATATCCCTATGCCCAAGTGAGATATGCTCGATGTGGGAAACAAGGGAGGATAAGGACTTCATAACAAATAGAATACACATAAAGGTAAAATCAGTGTGGAGTCCCGGATGATGACTCATTGTTACATTGTCCTCCTAACGTGACAATGCGCATAGAGGAGTAGTGATGCGAGTGTCGAAATTGCACCTAGACATGATGGAGTGGGAAATGATGTGATTCATGAAGCCACAATTTAGGTATTTATGTAGTGGTGTGATGATTGAGGATGACTGTTGACTATGTTCGAAACATAGAATCCATATCAAGTGACCTAAAATGGGAACAAAAAATGAGAGTTGACTACTGCCCATATTCACAATCTGGGACTTGGGCCAAATTGTCCTCTGGAATCCTCAGGGACGTTCACCCGAGATGGAAGGAGATCCTGGGGGCCTAGCATCCATTTTGTTTGTGGGTCCTATAATATGTGTAAAACGATGGAAGCCCCAAATTAAGGGAAACATAAAGCACGAGGATGGGTGATAACATGTCAATGTAGAATCCAACACTCTGGGTCCCAAACCAGAGTCCTTCTCGGCACATTGGTGAACTACTAATGAGGGTCGAGGGGCCCAACTTAATTGTAGCCAACTCAAAATGATGAGTGTTGAAAAAGGGGAATAATAGCTCTCACAATATAGATGTAAGCGGCGTGGTTTTCACAAAACTGACGTGAATGGATACATAAGTCAATATCACACTGTATGACCCTCACATGGAAGAACATATGCCATGGGGCCATGAATATAAGGATATGTCATTAAACATTACCTAATCATGAATTATGTTAATAATTCAATTCTATGATCTTTTAATGTTTAGATATTTAGAGAATTAGGTCGTAAAATATACATAACAACTTGAATATTACATGTAGACACTTCTACGCAGTATCAATTTTTTCATAAATTAAAAACTCTTGAAAAAAGATCCATGTCTAGTTCCTAGTTTTAGACAACATGACTTTTCTTTGATTCCATCATTGAAACTATTAATCTTTATGTCTTTTTAAAAACATTTAAAAAACATGGGATGAGCATAAAAACTCATTAAGGGTTAAAACAAAATAATAAAACATTATTTCATAAATACATACATATCATAAGATCTTTAACATACCTCATGAAATCATAAGGTTTATGAATAACACATAGTAATCCAAAATCATAAAGGTAACTTATGGCATCCATAACATACTTACATTGTAGCTTTCACTGGTATGTAGGGAGTAACATTTGGAATACCCATCACAGTATATTCCCAAAATATCTTAGGAAAACATTATCATTTACCATGTCACATTACTTAATGCATTGGAGAGCTATCCCGAGCTCACCAGCCCTTGGTTTATCATGGAACCACCTGTATACATAAACAATGCCCAAGAACCATAACATATTCATAACAGATAAAATAAAAATAAAGTAAATCTAACATTTCCACATCATTTAAATATACTGAAATAACAAATCCATTATCAAAAGAAATTTCAATAAAAAAATATTTATTAGAGTATATGGTATTTATTTTCCTTTTTAAAACAATACTTCCTGTTAAAGAATCCATAGATCAAATAATGCTTACGGTATCTGAAATGGTTGTTGTCACTCCTTACGTTAAAAGTAGCATTCTTATTTTCCATTTAGTATAACGTCTCATAGAAAAATATTACATTGGAATGAAAAGAAAAGTCAAAGGTGTTTATAAACCGTCTAAAATAATGTTGTGTATAAAACAAATATGCCTCAATGAAAGGAGATTGAGATGAAGTCCATGCCCTCGTGTCTGACTTGACCCGTTCAATCATTAATCTCCTAAATAAAAAATTAAATTAATTTTTACTTAATTATGAACCTTTTAAATTTTAATATTCCTTATAAATAACTTTTTAACCTGTTATAAACATTATGTAATCATTTATGTTAATAACATACATTTTTTCGATATTTGGTACTTAAGTCAAAAATAAACTTCTTATATTTAAAAGTTGTACATGTGATCAAAAGTCCATTATCTCTATAATGAAAATCATGATTTAGATATCATATATGTCATATATATATATATCATATATATTTATTTGTAATAGTACATAACATTTGTAGATATGAATTATAAACCACCATTTATGGAGACGGTAAGTCATACGTACGCATGGAAGCTACTTTCATTTCAATTTCATATTTAATGGAATGAAAAATTAATGAAACATAGATATATTATAATTCTATTATAATATCACATATAGTTTCATTAAATATATCTTTTATACATTACATGTATGGAATAAATGAGTCATATAACTTTGAGGGGGTGGTAGTCCACACTTCCTCAAATGAAATTATCGCCATTACCCATTTTGGAAACCATAAAGGTGTGCTATAAATGAAAAATAAATAATTATAGAGATAATATAATTATATTATATATCACATAAAAACACAGTTCCATCATAATATCCACCATGATAGGGGGTTGGAGATAATTGAAAAATCATCGTTTCATGAGGCGTTAGTTTTTTGTCCATATATATAGTATGTTTTTACCAATTAGATTGAGGTGTGTGTAAGTTTAGTTTGAATACATATCATAACAACAACCTATTATATTTTGGATACTGTCTTCGTTATAATATAATGGTATACAATTTTTTATGGGGTTGGATAAGTAAAATAAAATAAAATAACTTAAGAGAAGATGTTACCTTTAAATCAGGTAACTCCCTTTGGTTTGAAACCTAAGGATTTCATAAAGTTCCTTATGCCTAAGGTAAGGACTCTATGAGGAATAGAGGGATCCTGATAGATTATTTGGGAAATTATTGGTCAAGACAATGGGCTTTATAGGTGTGAGTAATGGTTTAGAGTTGAAGGCTTTTTATAGGGGGGATGAGGGTCTCTTTTGGAATGTTTGAAAATATTATATTTTATATATAATGAATTTATGTTTATAAAGGTCCAAAAATTATTAAATTTGAAGATAATGTGACTATTGTTCGAAATAAAATCATCAAATAAGATCTGGATAGGTTTTAAATATTGTTTTATCCTTTATAAGCTTATTTATTTAAATCATTCATTAAAGAGGTAAACACTGCATCCTTATTGTGTCATAAATAATTTTCATTATTTGATGTCTAAAAATTAAAAAAAATACCATGATGCAAGAAGTCATTTTTTCTTTCATATTAATATTTATATTTAAATATAAAACTTATATAACCTAATGTAAAATTTTATTTTCTAAATGATATAGGTTTTTGTCATTTTTGTCTTTAATTTAAATTAATTAATATAATGTGTCATTATCACTCCCAAGTGGCTCCATGGGGTCCCAAAATCGACCCAAGGATTCCCATTGTTAGAAAGGTATCATCCAATATGAATAAGACATAATTTATGGTTATTTAATATTATTATAATAATATTTCTCTACCCTTATTTACCTTATATACCCTTTTACCATTGTAAATAAAATATTTACTGAGTAAATATTCATAATGTATAAAAATAAAAGTTACCTTTTTACAAAATTTGGACCTCTTGATTCCAAATTTGGAATCCATTTTTCCAAATTCAAAACACAAAAGTGGCAGAAATTAATTTAATATTAATTCCCATGGGAAAAACAAAAAGCGGGTTATTATGAAATAAAAACTATCAAATGTTTTACCTTGGTTTATGTCCAATTTAATAGTGAAATTACTTACAATGACAAAAATTGGATTAAATGACCAAAATATATTCCAATTAAACTTTATAACCAATTAAAATAACATTCTATCTATATAAATAGATTAGATTAAAAGGTAGTTTTGATTTATAATGTTGTATTTTTCACTATTCAAAAAAATGAACATTATCACAAAAATAAAAAAAATTCATCCAAAGTAATTTTGGATGTCCCATTTCTAAAGAAAAATATTATTTTGTCAAATAGAATATATTAATGTGAACAAAAAGATTTAAAATGGGTTCTCCATCAAAAGGCGATAAATCGACTATTTAAAGAACATTCTAATATTTGTGCTTAAAATTGGATTATTTATTATTTTTAGCCTCTAAATTTTATTTGATAAATTTAAAAACATTTTACAAACATGTATAATAATATTGTAGTTAGTTTTTTTCATTCCAGCCAATAAAATGAGTAATCGCTAACTACCATTTATAATAATTTAATATTATTATTTTTTATTATGAATCAGCATTGTGTGCAACATTAGACTTTGGAGAAACCCATTGTTTCGTGTCAGGTATTCCATCCACCATAGAATCCCCAATAAATTAAATTTATTTTTTAAATTCATAAATTTTAATTAATATGAAATTTTACTATTCTTAATTTACCTAGGATGTTACATCCTTCCCCCATTTTAAAAATTACGTCCTCGAAATTTTATTCACTTATCAAAAAAGTGATGGTATTTATCCCTCATAGAATTTTCAGATTCCCACATTTCCTCTTCAACCATATGGGTTTTCCATAAAACCTTTAACTGATGAATTACCTTATTTCATAACACTTTCTCTCTTCGGTCAAGAATCTGGACAGGTTATTCATCATTAGAGATATTCTCTTCCAACTAAACTACCTTTATGCTTAGAACATGAGATGGATCTTTTATATACATTCTCAACATTGAGACATGAAAGACATTGTGTACCTAGAATAAACTTTGAGGTAAATCCAATATGTACACAACTGATGAATCTTTCTCTAGGATTTCATAAGGTCCAATGAATCTAGGAATAAAGTTTTTCTTCTTATAAAAACACATCACACTTTTCCATTGAGAAACATTGAGAAAGACATGATCCGCTACCTCAAAACAAATAAACTTCCTTTGGTTATCCATATAAATTTTATTCCTTTTCATAGTTGTTCTCATGTGCTTCTGAATCAATTGAACTTTGTCTTCTATCTCTTCTACCAATTCTAGTACCATCAACTTCCTTTCATCTACTTCAACCCAAAAAGTTGGATTTCAATACCGCTTCCATTATAATGACTCAAATAGAGCCATCTATATAATAAAATGAAAACTGTTATTATAAGAAAATCCAATAAAAGAAAGAGGTTTTTCCCAAATTCCCTGGTAATCCATTGAACAAGCATGTAGCATATCCTCCAAGGTCTGAATTGTTTGTTCTGACTGCCTATCTGATTGAGGATGAAATGCTATATGAAATTTTGATTTTTTACCCAGCGACTTTTGAAGGACATTCTAAAAGATCGAAGTAACCCTAGGATCTTGATCAGTTACAATGGGAAGGATAAATTCATGTAACGAGACTATCTCATTAACATACAACCAAGAATTTTGATCTACAAAAAAAGTATCTTAAATAGGAAGGACATGAGCATATTTAGTTATCGATCAACATTAACCCAGATTGTATTATTACCTTAAGATGTATTTGGTGATCCCATAATGATTTCCATGTATATATTTTTTCATTTCCACTCTGGCATCAGTAAATACTGAATCAACCCTTTCGGTAACTGCAACTCTGCTTTATCCAATTGAAAAGTCAAACACCACACAGTAAAGTCAGTAATATCTCTTTTCATTCCATCCCACTAGTAACACTCACGAAGATCTCTGTACAACATAGTAATTCTAGGATGAACTGAAAACATAGAACTAGGAGCTTTACATAATAACCCTTTCTTCAACAGTGAATCAAAAAGATCACATAATCTCTTCCCAAACCAAAATACACTATCATTATCAATGTCAAAATCAGGAAACATACCCTTTTAAACCAACTCTACCATTTTTTGCAACTCATTTTCTTCTCTCATTGCTTTCTTTATTCAGTATGATAGAGAATATTTTACTTATAATTGAAACAAAAAAAAGGAATTTCCTTCACCAATAACTTATATTCCAAAGTTCATCAAGTATTTAATCAAAGGATCTTGTTCCAAATGTAACAAGGTTAATTAAGCATTACTTTTTTGTCTCAAATCATCAGCCACATTATTTCTTTTCCCATATAGTATTGGATCGTGAAATCATATTCATTGATTAATTATAGCCATATCCTCTATATAATGTTCAATTCTTTCTACGTTAATATATACTTCAAACTCTTGTGATCATTATATATTTCACACATTACTCTATACAAATGATGTGTCCAAATTTTTTAATAAAAAACTACAGCATCTAATACCAAAAAATGTGTCGGGTAATTTGACTCATGAGGTTTAAACCGACGTGAAGAATATGAAATTACATGATCATTATTCATATAGACACTACCAAGTCCTTTCAATAAAGCATCACTATAGATAACAAACTCAACAATTCTGGAAGGCAGTTCCAAAACTGAAGGATTGAACAATATTCTTCTAAATTCAAAAAAACAATTTTGACATTCTTTTGTCAAAATTAACTTCACACCGTTTCGAGCTAACTTAGTCATTGGGATAGATAACTGTGAAAAAGTTTCAAAATAAACCATTGTTAATAACCTTCCAAACCAAGAAAACTACGGATCTCAGTTATATTTATAGGTCTTCTCTATTCATGAAAAAAAATTATTTAACAGGATCAATATTTATGCCATTTTTTTAAACAATGTGACTATGGAATGAAATTTTTTGTAACCAAAAATCACTCATTCTGAATTTCCCATATAGTTTCTTTTCTTTTAATGTTTTCAATACAACCCTTAAATGACTTTCATGGTTCTCTTTACATTTAAAATAAACCAAAATATCGTCAATGAAAACAACCATACACATATCAAAGAACTCACATAAATTTCTATTCATATGATCCATAATATAGTAGGTGAATTGGTTAAACCAAAGATCGTAACTAAAAATTCATAATGGAAATTTCTAGTAAGAAAGTTCTTCTAAAAAATGTATGCTTCCTTTACTTATAATCTATGGTACCCTGATCTCAAATCAATCTTTGAAAAATATTGAGCTCTTTGGAGATGATCAAACAAATCATCGATATGAGTAAAAAGATACTTGTTCTTAACATTGATGTTATTCAATGCTATATAATCATTGAAATGTATCATTTAACCATTTTCTTTTCAACAAACAAGATTGGACCACCCCATGGTGATGTGCTAGGTTGAATGAAACCCATATCTAATTACTCCTTCAATTTCTTCTTTAATAATAAAAGTTCAATTTAAGCTATTCGATAAGGGAGTTTTGAAATTTTATTAGCATCGGTAACTAAGACAACAATAAATTCAACTTATCGGTCAGGTATGATACTGGACAACTAATCAGGAACAACATAAACTTACCCATTTACCAATAGAACATCAGTGATCTAAACAATTCATTTGTTTCAACAATATGTGTAAGGAAAAATTCATTTCAATATTTTACTTGTTTCTAATATTCTTGATTTGTTATCAAATGTAAGAGTTCATTCTTGTACAAAACTGAAATTATTTCTAAAAAGAATCTTCATTAGCTCTGCAGTCAATCTTAGCATGATAAACGAAAATCCAATACATAACCAAAATAACCTAAAACTCTATTAGTGGAAAAACAATAAAATTTTCAGGTAGATTCTTTCAGCACACAAGGACAAGATGTTTCTTATAATTTCATTTTATCTGAACATTTCTCCTTGATGTTTTTACCATAATTTTAGGATTCATATCTTGAGATAAAATTCCCAATTTACTTGAAAAATTCTCGGAAATGAACGAATGTGTAGAACCTGAATCAAATAACAAATTGGAATAATCTAAACAAGCAAACAGTGTACCTGCTATGGCTTTACTTGATGTCCCAACATCTACTGAAGTAGTTTCAAAGGACTTCACCACCCCTTTTTGTGTGTATTCTAGATGATTTCCCTCAATTTAGTTCTTCATTAGACACTCGTTTCCATAATGACCCTATAATATAAAGGAAATGTGAAAAAATTTAAATAGATTTCATCATTAGAATCCACAAAATATCTAAAGGGGATGATGATATTTTCATTATAGTCTTTTACATTATAAAATCATATCTTTTAATTCCTATAAAATAATAATGATCTCTTAGACATATTTCTATAATATACATTAATGAAGTAATATTATCTCATAGATTACATCTCTCAATTATATCTAATTAGGATCCAAGGAATACTTTTATTTTATAGAGAAGTCTTCATCTTGATCTGGATATAGATTTTATGATTACTACTGCATATCATCCTTAGAAATATGTTCATTACAAAGGGACCACTCCATCCATAGAATAATATTTTAGAGCATGTTCTATGTAGTTTGATGGTTTTGTGACAAACAAATTTATATGGTAGAATTTTCACAAAACAATAGCTATAAATAGATCATTAAAATTTCAACTTATGAAGCCCTATGTTGCATGAAGTTTACAACACTAATATGATAATGTAACGTTCGACATAGGACGCTATTGGAACCATAGATAGAAAATGAAATGGAGGAGAATGATAGAGCTATTTATAAGTACATTAATGAATCATAGAGTTGGCAAAAAAATTAATGATTAAAATTATTGTTGAGAACTGCAGTTCATTGGTGGTGAGAATTGTTCATCTAAATTTCTATATGGTTGAATATCATGATATTTAGAAATAACTAAAAACTGATGGCTAGATATTTCTATCTCTTAAAAATATTTATCATAATCAGATTGTTGTTTGTCTCTTGGAACATCCACTATATCTATCTCATGTGCACGATATGCTCAATGTATCTCTCATAAGGAAGTACATACCAGATCCATGGAATTTACTGAACTCAATTTTCATACAACTACAGAATGATCTCTCTTATGAATAATATCCTATGGATATTCTAGATTGAAGTGATAAATTTATTTGGAATAATCCACTCGTCTAATGAATTTTTTTTGGCAAACCATAAAATTATGAAATCTACATGGGAACTTAAAGATGTGTTGAGGAAGAAGTATACTATGTTTCTTGAATCATAGTGACGAGATTTTGAGGGTAAAATTATTATAATGTGGTATAATATAACACCCCAATATTTTATGTTATATTTATCATTATAAAATTTGCAACACCATGATTAAATTAACTACAATATACTATTAAATAATTATTTAAATGACATTATTATTTTCTAGGCATTGGATTAATGGATATGAATAGTACTAAATAAATTTGGTAAAAATATATTTTAAAAATTCATAAAGTGAATTCATTTTTAACAATTGGTTAGAAATTAAAAAAAATAACTTCAAAGTAAAGACTATATTTGATTAAAAATAACTATTTTATTTCACAAAATTTGTTTTTTGGTTAATAAATTAAATAAAAATATATTTAATTATTTTTTAAAATTATTTTTTAATATAATATATTCAACAAAATATGTTAATATTCATCTACAGTTTTTTAATATTTAATGGAATGAAGGTAAATATGATTTAATTCCTAAATTGAATTTTTTTAAACATTTTTATCTCCATATTTGTATAATTATTTTAAAATGGATCTATACCATATATAAAAATTGGATCATTTAATGTTGATTAAATATATTTAATTATAATTTAATAAGGTCAATATATTTTTCAGTCATATTTATTAGTAAAAAACTTAATTTTTATTTACCTCTATTAGTGTTAGAACGTGTTTACCAGGGGTAACCTTAGAGAAATTTTTTAGCATACCTAACAAAAATTATATTTTATATTATTAAACAGCATTATTTTGACCTTATCTATCATATATTCTTCTATTTTTATTCTTTTATCCACTTTACCATACTAATAAATTATTATATTTTTTCATTTTGATTAATTCATTGCATATCCTCTCACTCCATTATAAAATGATAACACCTAACATTTTTACCCATAATTAATGAGTCTTATGGGTCATCCAATACATAAAATAATACCTTAATAACATAAAAACCCTCATACTATGTGTCCTATTTTGATAAGAATACCATATTTTCAATGCTTATGTTTTACGCCGAGGGAAGTTTCTCCCTATAAAGTATAACTCTTAATTGAATACATTCCATTTTATTTATAATTCCTCCATATCTAAACATATTTTATCCATTAAAACATGTTTTTTAAATTCATCAGTATATTTATATGTAATTATTATTATTGATCAAAAGATTTCCATTACTTTCATATTTAATGGTAAATGAAATTATTTCTTGTGTGTCTGTGCAAACTATAGCCTCCACTTGGTGATAAGATTAATTTTCCATCACCTTAGTTCATGGTTGGTTATTTTGTTTTATATTTTTAATTATTATATTTATGAATAAATTGTTATTTTGTATTTAAAAGATGTTATCTACCTTATTACATTCCCATATTTTGGAAAAGGATAACAACACTAGTGAACAGGTGTGGTTAACCACCTCCACGAATGGATGTTCTTATTTTCATTTAATGTTACCATTAGTAATAATAAGGATTGATTGAATTAATATAAAAAAATATTAAATTTTATAATAATTATTATATATGCATGAATAATAATTTTAATCTCATTCATTCCACCATTCTAAAGGTGATAACAACATATGTCTTTATGTGTTTATTACCATATACATAAGGTGGTGTAATTAATTATTCATATACAAGTTGTATGAATGATTGGAAAAGCGTATAAAATGAAAAAAAATGTATTTATGTTATTATAATTATTCTATATATGATGAATCCATGACCACAATACAATTACCAGAACCATTTTACTTTAACATGCATGGAAAAGGAACCAGACTTCACCCGAATGTTCATTTAATTGAGGGTATTATAAATAAAAGGTTAATTGAATATTATAATATAATAATACATCATTTTTTATTTTTGAATTTGGGGTTTTAATATATTTATAAAATATTTATATATTTATTATACAGGATGTTTGATTTTTTATAATGAAAGACAATACATGACGTACTAATTTCCCATCTAACATTTATTTTTTGTGAGATATATATCATATTCAACACTTTTTATCTTTTTTCATGTGTATGTAATTCCTATTAATTTATTTTATATTAATATCATGAAATTTTGTTGACATAAAAATCCATTTTTGATTCACTCTTTTTAGAGGTTCTGATTCGGTGATTACCAAAGTGGTAAGGGTTGTTCATCACAATGTTTTTTTAATTCATACATCTTGTATGATATAAAACTATTGTTTTGTTTGAGGATTATATATTTCCCCATTGATATATTATATGATTAATAACATTATATTAATTGTATTTAAATTTTTATTTGAGTTTATTTATTTCGACGGGGTACCTAAAATGGCCCCATGATTTATGTTACACCCTAATTTTTCTCCAAATTGTTTATGATTAAATTTTATTTGAGAAAAGTATTATAATACTTATATGATACTAAAATTTTATTTTTATCCAATATATTAATTTATAGAGTTTGTAAGAATTACATAGAATTCACACATTTGGTACATAAAATGATCAAGATTTTTTAAAATGGAAGGTCAAACTTATTTACTATTATGTTGATGAACAATTTATTCTATTTAAAAAAAATTTAAAATTATTTCTTAAATGTTCTTATATATATTTAAATTTTATTAATATAACTTTTTCTATAACATTATAATTATTAAAAAATAATCAAAAAATGATATTTTTATTTTTTTTTCAAAAAAAGTCTAATTTATTTTTATACAAATGTTAATTGAATGTTTTCTTTTAACATATAGAAAATGAAAATATTTCCCTGTTTTTATGTATGTTCATTATTTTTAAGAAGAATTTACAATTTTCATTATATTTTTTAATATAAAATAATATTTTAAAAATTCTTGGAATATTAGTTAATTTTTTTTCAAAAATAATGGATATTTTCTTCAATTTTAATATAAAGGATCAAATGTTCATTTAATGGTATTTTCATATATGAAACAAACATTTATTTTTGTTATGATTTACTAGGTAGAATATCTTATGAAAAATTCCATATTCAAAGTATTGATTTTTTATCATTATGATTATTATTATATTACCCTATAAACCCCATTTATTTACCATTGTTCAATTATGTTCATATAGAACCCTTATGAAACATTTATTTATATGGGTTATGATATGATGAAATAATGAAATGTTTATGAAAAATATTTCATTTACACATGTTATTATATCATAAAGTTGGGAATGTTTTTTAATCCTGTGGAAGAGATATTTATGGTTTTTATTCTATGATGGGTGGGTTTAGAATTATATAACCCTTAAATGAATTATTTAATGATAGATATCTCATGGGATAGTAGAGAATTTAATTGGGAGTCAACCCAATTTATAAATTGAATTTATATTTTTTTATAGTCTTGGAAATGAACCATGACTAAGTAAATAATGGAATGGATAGTAAACCTAACCCACTATGGTATCTTTAGATGCAATCCATGACTATTGAAATTATTTGATGTTATTTTTGTGTATTCTACATACCTATTTTTTATATTTATGATACATTCTAATTTCTCATGATGAATTACAGATGATTTCACACACATATGTCTTATCTTTTTTTATAAAACATTTTCCCTAGATTTATTATTAATTATATTTTAATTATTGGGAATGGATTTCATATGTAATACACATGTTCCCATACCCTTATAAATATCATATGATCACTTATGATCATTTATTGGTATATCTTATGGTTACCATTTTTGAGAATATAATATCATATTTCATTTTTTCCTTTACCTCAGTTTTGAATGAATAATATATATATTGTATGTCTAAAAAGACCACTATTTTGGAATATACATATGTTATATTTTGAATATATTTCATTAAATAAGATTATTATGTGTCTAGTACCCTTATCCTATAAACCCATATTATATTGGGGTGTTTTATTTGTGATATTTATTTATTTTTCATCAAAAATGATGTAATTGATATGAAAAGAAATATAGGGTCACCAAAAAGTGGTTTTTGTAAAAATTAATACTAAGATTTATGTTGGTATGATAAATAGAGATTTATACCAAATGGTGTCTTGATCAATAGATTGGCCTCTCAATTAGAAAACATAATTCTAAAAAAAAATTCAATGGTTCATTTTTGGTAAATACATGGCTGTTAAATAATTAAATCAAATTTTTTCTTGGGACCTCATTCAATTTTACCAATGGTGATAAATAGTGTTTCTATATAGAATAACGGGTTATCCTTTGGTCTAATGAAGGGTCCATATAGGAACCCTTCCTTTTCATACATTACTATTACATCATTATAAAGATAAAATACATAATATTATTTCACCATGAGGATTCAAAAGTTTAGTGTATTGGGAAAACTAGGACTATAAATAAAATTTCCAACATCAAACATAAACATTTATTTTATTCCTTCTTCTTTAGCTTCTTATCAGCACTTGAACTCTCCTTAGTACACATTATCACCTAAGGAAAAAAATAAAAAAAGGGTGAGATAATGGACAAATAAGAGGATAGTTAAAATAAATATCACAATGGATGAGAATAATCATAACATAGTCAAATGATCATGATCCTAATGGTAATCATTAATAAAATCCATGAATTGTTGTAATGCATAAAAACAAAACATCATGTCTTATTGGTCAACTGCAACACCTAGTTTTGAACAATTCTAGCATCATGATCACACATAATTTCTCTTTTACTAATGAGATTCCTCACTTTACCCAATGCATTTTGGCTCTGTATAATTCTGGGTGCACCCATCACATTCAAACATTCATATTGTGCTATATAATTCCGAGCGCACCCGTCTCATCATAATATTTACATTATCAAGCATGCAACATTAAAAATAAATAAAACATGAACATAACATAAACCACTGAATGAAATGGATTTAACATAATAAATCAAGCTTTCATTAACATTTGGCCCCCAAAATAAATAGGGAATATCAATCTTAATATAGAACCATTAACCGTGGGTGGAGAGTGAAACAATATTCATGAAGTAAAAATTGTGTGTTTATTTGAATGAAGATTTATTTTGGAAAAAATGAGATTTTTATAAATTAAATTAGATAACATTAATATCCCAAAAAAGGTATGATAATTATGAATAAATTATTTTTAAGGAGAATCCATACTGAACATGGAGTGATAGAGGGAGAACCTGAAGAAAGAAAGTGGGGTTCGAGAATTTATCCATACCTTGTATCTGAATGCTTCATTATCATTAATGTCCTATATAATGACAATATATTTATTAATTATGAATTAAAAAACTTTTTGTACATGAATATGGTCTATTATGGTTTCATTATATTATTTTACGGTCCTTTGGATGAGTTATAGAGTTTAAATCCATTGTTCGGGAATGTTCATTTTTTTTATTTTATTTTACGGTTCACTTGTATTCATAAATAGAAGTTCATGTAGAACATGGATTAAAATAAAAATTTGATATTAAATATTATTAATTATATTACAGTATTTTAATTGATCTTATAATGAATTATATTATACATCATATTGATTAATGATTTGTTAAAATTTAACGATGACCGTTTGGGTTAATTCAGGCAGTTTTTTGACCACAATGAACTTGATTTGTTTAATCATTTAGTGTAATTTAAATCATTTAATTACATAAAATATAAATGGTTAATCCATAAACATTAAAAAATTCAACCATTTTATTTTTTTATTAAAATCCTGGAAGGAGTCGACAGAAAATGGAAGTGTGTCACCCATGATTTAGGTAATTAACACATCACATGCAACATGTTCATTTTATTAACAAAGTGGGGGAGGGATGAATATAATGAATAATATTACATTAACATGATATAAAACTAGTATATTAATAATAATATAGATATCATGAAATTTATTTAAGATTAGATGAGGATAAGAAAAGAAATGAAAAGAAATTTGGAAGTAAAAAGAAAGAAAAGAGATATATGAATTACCTCTTGAATCATCCTCTTGATATCCTCCTAAAGGAACCTAGGATTGGTCCTCTTATGAGGGAATGATCTCATGGTCATGGGGGGGGGGGGCAAGGGAAGATATTTGGGTATATTTTTGGCAAGGATTCATGCTTGAGAGGTGTTATGTAATGAGGGTGTGAGGGGTGGCATTTATAGTGGAGGGGAAGGGGTTTTCTTATTATTTTATTCATTAGATTGTTAATTTCCACAAAGATTCAAAATAGTTATGATTTCATGACAATGAGGTCTTATGAGTTCGATATTTTGTTGCTTAAATCACTTGTGATGTTAGGAATAGTATATTTAAAATATAATGTATTTATATGATAAAATAATGTATTTTACTCTTCACAAAAAATTAAGGTATTTCAGCAAAATTCCAAAATTTCACCCCAAACAATTTTTGATGTGTATAATCCAAAAATAAAGTTCATTTTTCAGAAAAATTATAATTATGATTAATTTCTTTTTTAAATAAAATCATAATTTACTTGAAAAATACAATTTTTAAAACATTTGGTTACTCATTCCATAAAATAGGTACATCCTGATTTCACCTAAATCCTAAATATATTCTATCATAGGTGGGGTTACTATTAATAATGGTATATTACGATTCATTGGTGTAACATAAATTTCATAAGGGTATGTTACTTTTCACCAAAAAATAATGTTTGTTATGTTAGACTCCAAACATCTTTATGATCGCAACTGTGCATGTCATATTTTCAAAATTCAACACATAGAAGTGGAAAAATTATGTCTAGTGATCACATAGTATTTAGTATAATGACATTTCATTGTTCTTCCTAATGCGGTTATACTATAAGACATAATTGTTAGACATGATTTCCACTGATAAAACATTGGTTCATTACATTATTTCCCCCATATGAAATTTCTCCCTTGAAATTTCATTTTACATAAACAGATGACTGTACTTCTCCATAATGATCTCATATAGTTCCCATGTATCTTATTCAAACATATTATTCCTCCAAAAAACTTTAATAAGGTTGGTTGTATTTTTGTGTAGAACGTTATATCTCCGGTCTAGAATCAACATTGTATGCTTTTCATAAGAGAGATCATATACTAGCTATACCACCTTTGAGTTCAGTACATGTGAGGGGTCTAGTATGTACTTTCTCCAGAGTGATACATGAAACTAAATCATCAAATTGATCCATATTTATTGGAGGTTTAAGCTGATAGGCCACAACTCCTATGCGGTCAAGGATTTCAAAGAGTCCAATGTACCATGGGAATAGGTTCCCTTTATTTCCAAACCGCATGACTCTCTTCCATGGTGACAATCGAAAGAAGACTTTATGTCCAATGTTGAAATCCAAATCCCTTCGACGGTTGTCAATATAGATATTTTGGACTATAAGGCCCCAGCCTTAAAACCTTATATAATCTTGAGTTATTACAAGATTACACATTGAGGATCTTTTCGGGTTTAGAGTTTTAGAGAATTAGATCATAAAACTTGCATTACATTCCACATATAAACAAAGTGGTTACATAAATATAGTATTCTTCATTCCCATCAATGGTAACATATTTAAAATAAAACATGGATTCATTCTTGACACTTCCTTGACACTATCATCATATCATGTACCTTTCCCTTGACCTGTGAAAACATTTCAAAAAACATGGGATGAGCATAAAAAGCTCAGTATGGGTTATAAAAACATGGAAAGGAAACATGGGTACATATATACATAAGAGTGAAATCATACTTTACCCATAAAACATAAGCACATTAACATACCTCATCAAATCATTAGTAAATCATTGAAATCATAAGACATAAAGGTAACTTGAGGCATTCATAACATTCTTACGTAGGGAGTAACCCTCTTGGTTACGTTTGGAATACCTATCACAGTATATTCCCAAAAATCTCTTCAGAGAAACCTTAACGTTTCACTCCTTCATGTCACCCAATGCATTGGAGAGATATATCGGGCTCACCCGCCCTTAGTTTATCACAGAACCACCCGTCTTCATAATAATGCCCAAGAACCATAACATAATCGTATAACATAAAACATGCGTAAAGGAAACATAAAATTTCCACATTTCAATCACAAGATATCAATACAACAAAAAAAACACTGTGAAAACCATTTTCAACACCAAAATAAAAGAAAAGTAAAACATGGTATTTATTTTTCTTTTAAAAAGAAGGTATGGCTTGTAGAGGAAGCCGAAACTCAAATAACGGTCACGACGGTGGAGAAGTCGTTGTCGCCGCATACGTACGAAAAAAACATTCCCTTTGGTCATTTAGTAAATGCTTCGTATAAAAAGATTCCTTTTGAATAAACATAAAAGTCAAAGGGGTTTATACACCGTATAAAATAAGGTTGTGTATAAAATAAAATATGCCTCAAGGAAAGGAGATTGAGACAAAGTCCCATACCTCGTATCCGACTTGAGCCGACCGTTCTTTAATCTCCTGAATAATAAACTTGATTTAATCTCTACTTGCTTATGAACCTTTTTCAAGTTCATTATTCCTTTTATACCATGTTATGAACATCATGTAATCATTTAAGTTAATAATGTTCATTTTGTCGGTATTTGGTTCTTAAGTCAAAAATAGACTTCTTACACTTACATGTTGTTAATTTGGTCAAAGGTTCATTATATCCAGAATGATATTAATTATTTTTATAACATATATATCATATATATTCATCATATACATGTATTTATAATATTACATCACATTTAGAGGTAAGAAATGAAATGCACCGTTCAAGGAGACGGTAAGCCGTACGTTAGCATGAACGCTACTTCCTTTTCTATTTCGTATTTTCTGGAATGGAATCATAAAGATATAAGATTATATTATAATTCCAGTATAATAACATATATAATATCATTAACTTTATCCTTTACACATCCCACATATGGTATTAACGAATCAAATCACTTTCAGGGGAGGTAGTCCGCACTTCCTAAAATGAAGATATCGTGTTTACCCATAATGGAAACCATAAAGGTATGCCCAAAATGAAAAAAACAGAAGCTTAAGGAAAACATAAACATATTATATATCATATATAAAAATAGTGACATCTTGATGGCCACCTTTGAAGGTGTTAAATGAGTATTGAACAATCATCGTTTCGGGAGGCAGAATTTCTCCATCCACGGAAACCGTATGTTCTTTAACCATTTGATGTAGTTGTGTGAGATTTTTGCTCAAATAAATATTATAACAACATCCTAGTATATTTACGATACTGGTGTTGTTACAAAAGAAGTAAATAAAAAGAGTTTAGGGGGTTGGAGAAGCAAAATAAAACAAATGAACATGAGAGAATGAATTACCTTTAAAAGTGTAACTCCTTTTTATTTGAGCCTAAAGGCTTACTTTGAAAGGCTTATGCCCAAAGGGAATCCTCTAGGATGAAGATAGGTATGTGGAGAGAGTAAATGGGCAGGGGTTGTCCGAGCCAAAGGCTTGAGGACTGTGTGAAATGAGGTAGAGGTGGGGGCCTTTTATAAGAGGAGAGGAGGGGCACTTTTGGAAAGTAAAGATAAGTTACTTTATTTTAAAAAAGGTTTCGGATTAAAAAGGTCCCACATTGCTATAATTCGAGGATTAGGTGATAAGGCTTCGAAATCCACTCATCCAATTGGTTTTGTCCATGTGTAGGGTTTAGATTTTTCATTATCTTTCCATTTTATTTAAATCGTTAAATAATGAGGTCATCACTGCATCATCATGATGTCATAAATAATTTAATTTATTTAAAGTCTAAAAATTATAAAAAAAATACTATGATGTAGGAAATATCTTTATATTTCCAATGACTATTTATAATAAAAAATCTGATCTTTATAACCCCATGTAAACATTGTTTTCGTAAAACATATTATGTTTGTGTCCTTTTTACTTTTATATTAAATAAAAAGTTAGTTATGTCATTTCCCAACCAAAGTGGATCCATGGGGTCCCCAAGTTGACCCATGACATTTATTGGTCCGCCATGACACAACCAATGGGGGTAGGATAGGTGTCAATTTCATCTTATTTTATTAAAGCATTATTTTTACCTTAAACTACACTAATTACCACTAATCGCGATTAAAAACTTAATAAGTTACTATTCACCAAAAAAATTATTTTAATCTCATTGAACCACATTTTACTTCTTAATGACAACCATGTATGTCGGATTTTTGAAATTCAAAACACAATGATGGCAAAATTTCATTTAAACGGAAAATCAGTTTTTATAAGTACCACTTAGTGGTTTCACTATTCATCAAAATTGATGTTTTTCAGAAAATTACCAAAAATTCACCCTAAGCTATATTTGATATTCCAAATTAAAAAATGAAGTCTATTTTAAAAAATTCAAAACATATAATTCACATTAATTAATTTAATAATTAATTCCCGCTGTTATGACAAATAGCGTGTTTTTATGAAATAATAAGTATCAAAAGATTGACACCAGTTTAAGTCTAATTTCAAAGTAAAATTGATTCCAATGACCACCATTGGATTAAATGGTAAAAATATATTCATATTACACATTATGACGAATTCAAAAGATAATTTAATCATATAAATAAATTAGATTAAGAAGCAGTTTTGATGTAAAATGCAGTATTTTTCACTATTCATTAAAAAATGAACATTGTCAGAAAAATACCAAAAATTCACACAAAGTAAATTTTGATGTCCCAATCATAAAGAATAAGTTTATTTTGACAAACATAGCTTATAAAATTTTCAAAATATAGATTTAAAAAGGGTTTTCCATCATAAGGCAGTAAAACAATCTTTTAAGAATATTAGTGTATGCCATGCTTAAGATTGGATTTATTTTCATTTTAAGCCTCTAAAACACTATCTAATTCATTAATAGACATAGATAAAAATATATATTATTCATTACTTACTTGGGATGTTATATCCTTCCCCCCTTTAGAAAATTGTGTCCCCGCAATTTATTTACTTATCAAATAAATGGGGGTACTTATCCCTCATTGCATTTTAAGATTCCCATGTTGCCTCTTCAATCATGTGGTTTTTCCACAAAACCTTTACCTGGTGAATCACCTTATTCTATAACACTTGCTCCCTATGGTCAAGAATCTGGACCGGTTGTTCCTCATAATATAGGTTCTCTTCCAGCTGAACTACCTCTGGACTCAAAACATGAGATGGATCTGGCATATACTTTCTCAACATCGAAACGTGAAAAACATTGTGTACCTAAGATAAACTCGGAAGTAAAGCCACTTGGTATGCACATGATCCAACTCTCTCCAGAATTTCGTATGGTCCAATGAACCTTGAACTTAGCTTTCCTTTCTTACCAAATCTCATCGCACTTTTCTAAGGAGAAACCTTGAGAAAAACATGATCACCTACCACAAAAGAGAGATCCTTCCTCTGGTTATCCGCATAACTCTTCTGCCTGCTCTGAGTTGTTCTCATGTGTTTCTGAATCAGCTAAACTTTTTCTGCCATCTCTTCTACCAATTCTGGTCCCATAAACTTCCTTTCACCCACTTCATCCCAGAAATCTGGAGTTCGACACCGCTTCCCATATAACGCCTCAAATGGTGCCATCTGTATACTGGAATGAAAACTGTTATTATATGAAAATTCAACCAAAGAAATATGTTGGTCCCAACTTCCCTGATAATCCATAGAAAAAGCTCGTAGAATATCCTCCAATGCCTGAATTGTTCATTCTGACTGCCCATCTGATTGAGGATGAAAAGCTGTACTAAAATTTAATTCAGTACCCAACGACTTCTGAAGGCCTTTCCAAAAGTTAGAAGTAAATCTGGGATCACGATCCGATATAATGGAGAGAGAAACTCCATGTAACCTGACTATCTCTTTAAGATACAAATGGGAAAGTTGATCTAGGGAAAAAGTATCTCGTATAGAAAGGAAATGAGAAGATTTGGTCAAGCGATCAACAATAACCCAGATTGCATTATTACCTCGAGATGTCTTCGGTAATCCAACAAAAAAGTCCATGGATATATTCTCCCATTTCCACTTTGGCACTGGTAAAGGCTGAAGCATCCCTTTTGGTAACTGTGGCTCTGCTTTAACCTGCTGAGAAGTCAGACACTTCACAGTAAAATCAACAATATCTCTTTTCATTTCATACCACCAATAATACTCTCGCAGATCTCTATACATCTTAGTAATGCCCGGATGAACTGAAAACGGAGAACTATGAGCTTCACATAACAACTCTCTCTTCAACTGTGAATCACAAGGCACACACAATCTCTTCCCAAATCTCAAAACACACTCATTATCAATGTTGAATTCAGGCAACTTACCTTTCTGAACCAGCTCTACCTTTTTCTGCAACTCACTGTCTTGCTTCTGTGCTTGCTTGATTCTATATGATAGAGTAGATCTCACTGATACCTGAAACAAAACAGAAGGACTTCCTGCACCAACAACTTCTATGCCAAAGTTCATCAAATCCATAACCAAAGGATCACGTTCCAAACGCAACATTGTTAATGAAACATTACTTTTTCAACTCAAAGCATCAGCCACTTTATTCGGTTTTCCCGGATGGTAATGAATTATACAATCATAATCCTTGATTAATTCCAGCCATCTCCTTTGTCTCATGTTAAACTCTTTCTGAGTGAATATATACTTTAAACTTTTGTGATCGGTATATATTTCACACTTTACTCCATATAAATGATGCCTCCAAATTTTTAAATAAAAAACAACAGCAGCTAATTCCAAATCATATGTAGGGTAATTTACCTCATGAGTTTTCAACTGTCGTGAAGCATAAGCAATTACCTGATCATTCTGCATTATGATGCAACCAAGTCCTTTCAATGAAGCATCACTGTATATAACAAACTCACCATTCCTGGAAGGTAGTGCCAAAACTGGAGCAGTCACCAATCTTCTTTTCAATTCCTGAAAACAATCATCACATTCTTTTGTCCAGATAAACTTAACACCCTTCCGAGTTAGCTTAGTCATTGGACTAGATAACCGTGAAAAATTTATAACAAACCTTCGGTAATATCCCGCCAAACCAAGGAAGCTACGAATCTCGGTTACATTTGTGGGTCTTGGACATTCTTCCACAACTTTTGTTTTTGTAGGATCAACAGTTATTCCATAATTAGAAACAATGTGACCAAGGAAAGAAATTTGTTGCAACCAAAACTCACACTTGCTGAATTTCCCATACAGTTTCTTTTCTTTTAAGGTTTGCAAGATAAACATTAAATGTCTTTCATGCTCCAATTTACATTTAGAAAACACCAAAATATCATCAATGAAAACCACCAAAAACTTATACAAGAACTCATGGAAAATTCTATTCATTAAGTCCATGAATACAGAAGGTGCATTGGTTAGCCCAAAAGGCATTACTACAAATTCATAATGGCCATATCTCGTACGGAACGCGGTCTTAGGAATATCTACCTCCTTTAACGTCAGCTGATGGTACCCCAATCTTAGGTCAATCTTGAAAAAAACGGAGCTCCCTGGAGCTGATCAAACAAATCATCGATATGAGGAAAAGGATATTTGTTCTTAACAGTGATGTTATTCAACGCTCTATAATCAATGAAAAGTCTCATAGAACCATCTTTCTTTTTAACAAATAAAACAGGAGCACCCCATGGTGATGTGCTAGGTCTAATGAAACCTTTCTCTAATAAATCTTGTAATTGCTCCTTCAACCCTAAAAGTTCAATTTGTGCCATTCGATAAGGGGGTTTTGAAATTGGCTTAGCATCAGGAACTAAGTCAACAGTAAACTCAACTTCCCGATCTGGTATTATTCCAGGCAACTCATCAGGAAAAACATCAGGATACTCATTTACCACTAGCACATCATTAATCTGAATAGTTCCGTTATTTTCAACAACGTGTGCAAGGTAATATTCATTTCCATCTTTTACAAGTTTCTCGGCCTCTTGATATGTTATCAAAAGTAAGGGTTCATTCTTGTAAACAAACTGAAACTCTTCCTAAAAAGAAACTTCTTTAGATCTACAGTCAATCTTATAATGGTAAATAGAGAGCCAATCCATACCCAGGATAACATCAAACTCTACTAGAGGTAGAACAATAGGGTTTTCAAGTAGGTTCTTTCCACAGATAAGGATATGAAGATTCTTATAAATTATTTTTGCCTCAACATTTCCCCCCAGGTGTTTTTACCAAAAGTTCAGGAGTCATTTCTTGAGATGGTATTCCCATTTTACTAGAAAAGGTTTCAGAGATGAAAGAATGTGTAGACCCCGAATCAAACAACACACTGGCATAATCTGAAAAAACAAACAAAGTACCTGATACAACTTCATTTGATGGCCCGACATCTGCTGAAGTATTTGCAAAGGATTTCACCACCCCTTTCTGCTTGTAGTCTAACTACTTCCCAACACTCAAGCTCTTTGTCGGACACTCGTTTGCATAGTGACCCATCTCATTGCACTTATAACATTTTACTAACTGTAAATCAAATTTGTTCTTACCTTCAGATCGATCCTTTTCAGTGCAATCACGAGCCTTATGTCCCATCTTACCACATCGGTAGCACTTTCCAGAATTCAGAAGACATTCCCCAGCATGCCTTTTGCCACATTTATCACAAACTGGAAACTTAGTTCTCTTACCATCAGACCTTTTTGAAGAATTCTTACCTTTCTCCTGCCACCTCGGTCTCTTCTTCTGCTGGTTGTTATAGAACACTTGGTCATCGGAAAACTCCATTTCCACCTTCTCAACACATCGAACAAGCTTTTCATAACTTTTAAACTCACGAGAAGCTAATGCCCTTCGATATTTTGGCTTTAATCCTGAGTAAAAACGATTGATTTTACTATCAAGGTCTCGGATAAAATTTGGAGCATACCTTGCCAATCAAGTGAACCTTTCTTCATAGGTAGCCACTGAGTATTCCTCTTGCCTCAATTCCAAGAATTGTTTTTACTTCCTAAGTCGAACAGTCTTAGGAAAATACTTCTCAAGAAACATACCTTTGAATTCATCCCAGTCAAGAGCATCAATCTCATCGGCGTCCCTGATATTTTTAACCATATACCACCACTGATCTGCTTCACCCTCCAAACGGTAAATAGCAAGACTAACTTTTTGATTGTCTGAACACCCCATGACATCAAAAATCTTCTCCAGTGCTTTAATCCACCCTTCAGCTAGCACAGGGTCATATGATCCTCTGAATGATGGTGGATGTTGCCTCATGAAATGTTCCACAACTAACATGTTCCTCTGCGGTTGATCTGGCTGATCTCGTGCATGGATACCACCACCATTTATCGCTTGAGTCAACTGCGCCATTACTGCAACAAACTGTTTAGTTCCAATTCCGACCATCTCGGGATGCTGATTCGGAAGGTTATTTTCTTCTATATGCTTTCCTAGCACTGCTTGCCTGTTTCCACTACGGAAAACCATTCTGAACAAACATGTCTTAGATGAAGCAACATGGTAATATTCAAATGCTATATCACTTCAATTTGACCATAAAAAAATATTTTTGGATAATCATTTAAAAGAATTCTAACTCCTAAAGTTATCTAAACCGACCTCTGATACCAACTATAAGGCCCCAACCTTAAAACCTTACTTAATCTTGAGTTATTACAAGATTACACATTGAGGATCTTTTCGGGTTTAGAGTTTTAGAGAATTAGATCATAAAACTTGCATTACATTCCACATATAAACAAAGTGGTTATATAAAGATAGTATTCTTCATTCCCATCAATGGAAACATATTTAGAATAAAACATGGATTCATTCTTGACACTTCCTTGACACTATCATCATATCATGTACCTTTCCCTTGACCTGTGAAAACATTTCAAAAAACTTGGGATGAGCATAAAAAGCTCAGTATGGGTTATAAAAACATGGAAAGGAAACATGGGTACATATATACATAAGAGTGAAATCATACTTTACCCATAAAACATAAGCACATTAACATACCTCATCAAATCATTAGTAAATCATTGAAATCATAAGACATAAAGGTAACTTGAGGAATTCATAACATTGTTACGTAGGGAGTAACCCTCTTGGTTACGTTTGGAATACCCATCATAGTATATTCCCTAAAATCTCTTCGGAGAAAACTTAACGTTTCACTCCTTTGCGTTACCCAATTCATTGGAGAGCTATATCGGGCTCACCCGCCCTTAGTTTATCACGGAACCACCCGTCTTCATAATAATGCCCATGAACCATAACATAATCGTATAACATAAAACATGCGTAAAGGAAACATAACATTTCCACATTTCAATCACAAGATATCAATACAACACAAAAAACATTGTGAAAACCATTTTCAACACCAAAATAAAAGAAAAGTAAAACATGGTATTTATTTTTCTTTTAAAAAGAAGGTTTGGCTTGTAGAGGAAGCCGAAACTCAAATAACGGTCACGACGGCGGAGAAGTCGTTGTCGCCGCATATGTACGACAAAAACATTCCCTTTTTTCGTTTAGTAAACGCTTCATATAAAAAAGATTCATTTTTAATAAACGTAAAAGACAAAGGTGTTTATACACCATATAAAAGAAGGTTGTGTATAAAATAAAATATGCCTCAATGAAAGGAGATTGAGACGAAGTCCCATACCTCGTATCCGACTTGACCCGACCGTTATTTAATCTCCTGAATAATAAACTTGAGTTAATATCTACTTTCTTATGAACCTTTTTCAAGTTCATTATTCCTTTTATACCATGTTATGAACATCATGTAATCATTTAAGTTAATAATGTTCATTTTGTCGGTATTTGGTTCTTAAGTCAAAAATAGACTTCTTACAATTACATGTTGTTAATTTGGTCAAAGGTTCATTATATCCAGAATGATATTAATGATTTGGATAACATATATATCATATATATTCATCATATACATGTATTTATAATATTACATCACATTTATAGGTATGAAATGAAATGCACCGTTCATGGAGACGGTAAGCCGTACGTACGCATGAACGCTACTTCCATTTCTATTTCGTATTTTCTGGAATGGAATCCTAATGATATAAGAGTATATTATAATTCCAGTATAATAACATATATAATATCATTAACTTTATCCTTTACACATCCCACATATGGTATTAACGAATCAAATCACTTTCAGGGGGCGGTAGTCCGCACTTCCTAAAATGAAGATATCGTGTTTACCCATAATGGAAACCATAAAGGTATGCCCAAAATGAAAAAAACAGAAGTTTAAGGAAAACATAAACATATTATATATCATATATAAAAATAGAGACATCATAATGGCCACCTTTGAAGGTGTTAAAGGAGTATTGAACAATCATCATTTCGGGAGGCAGAATTTCACCATCCACGGAAACCGTATGTTCTTTAACCATTTGATGTAGTTTTGTGAGAGTGTTGCTCAAATAAATATTATAACAACATCCTAGTATATTGAAGATACTGTTGTTATTACAAAATAAGTAAATAAAAAGAGTTTAGGGGGTTGGAGAAGCAAAATAAAACAAATGAACATGAGAGAATGAATTACCTTTAAAAGTGTAACTCTTTTTGATTTGAGCCTAAAGGCTTCCTTTGAAAGGATTCTGCCCAAAGGTAATCCTCTAGGATGAAGAGAGGGATGTGGAGAGAGTAAATGGACAGGGTTTGGCCGAGCCAAATGCTTGAGGAGAGTGTGAAATGAGGTAGAGGTGGGGGCCTTTTATAAGAGGAGAGGTGGGCACTTTTGGAAAGTAAAGATAAGTTACTTTATTTTAAAAAATGATTCGGATTCAAAAGGTCCCACATTTCTATAATTCTAGGATAAGGTGATAAGGCTTAGAAATACACTCATCCAATTGGTTTTGGCCATGTGTAGGTTTTAGATTTTTCATTATCTTTTCATTTTATTTAAATCGTTAAATAATGAGGTCATTGCTGAATCATCATGATGTCATAAATAATTTAATTTATTTAAAGTCTAAAAATTATAAGAAAAATACTATGATGTAGGAAATATTTTTATATTTCCAATGACTATTTATAATAAATAATATGATCTTTATAACCCCATGTAAAAATTGTTTTCGTAAAACATATTATGTTTGTGTCCTTTTTACTTTTATATTAAATAAAAAGTTATTTATGTCATTTCCCAACCAAAGTGGATCCATGGGGTCCCCAAGTTGACCCGTGACTTGTCTTGGTCGGCCATGACACAAAAAATTAGGGTATGACATGTGTCAAGCTCATCTTATTTTATTAAAGCATTATTTTTACCTTAAACTACACTAATTACCACTAATCGCGATTAAAAACTTAATAAGTTACTATTCACCAAAAAATTATTTTAATCTCATTGAACCACATTTTACTTCTTAATGACAACCATGTATGTAGGATTTTGGAAATTCAAAACACAATGATGGCAAAATTTCGTTTAAACAGAAAATCAGTTTTTATAAGTACCACTTAGTGGTTTCACTATTCATCAAAAATTGAAGTTTTTCAGAAAATTACCAAAAATTCACCCTAAGCTATATTTGATATTCCGAATTCAAAAATGAAGTATATTTTAAAAAATTCAAAACATATAAGTCACATTAATTAATTTAATAATTAATTCCCGCTGTTATGACAAATAGCGTGTTTTTATGAAACAATAAGTATCAAAAGATTGACACCAGTTTAAGTCTAATTTCAAAGTGAAATTGATTCCAATGACCACCATTGGATTAAATGGTAAAAATATATTCAGATTACACATTATGAACAATTCAAAAGATAATCTAATCATATAAATAAATTAGATTAAGAAGCAGTTTTGATGTAAAATGCAGTATTTTTCACTATTCATTAAAAAGTGAACATTGTCAGAAAAATACCAAAAATTCACACAAAGTAAATTTTGATGTCCCAATCATAAAGAATAAGTTTATTTTGACAAAAATAGCTTATAAAATTGTCAAAATATAGATTTAAAATGGGTTTTCCATCATAAGGCATTAAAACAGTCTTTTAAGAATATTAGTGTATTCCATGCTTAAGATTGGATTTATTTTCATTTTAAGCCTCTAAAACACTATCTAATTCATTAATAGACATAGATAAAAATATATATTATTCATTACTTACTTGGGATGTTACATGGACACTCTTAGATGCTTTGATGTGCTTTTGGATGACTTGACCCTTGTCTGTCATCTCTTGCAAAAGATCTGGTCTCTATAGCTTTCATTCTCCATCTTTATCCCAACAGGTTGGAGTTCTACATCTCTTTCCAAACAAAGCTTCATATGGATCCATCTGAATACTCGATTGGAAGATATTTTTGTAAGATAACTCAACCAATGGGATATACTGATCCCATCATCCTTTGAATTCTAAACAGCAGGCTCTTAGCAAGTCATCAAACTTTTGAGTAGTCCTTTCAGATTGGGCATCTGTTTGGGGGTGATAGGTCATGTTGAAATTTAATTCATTACTCAAATAATGTTGAAGGGTCATCCAGAATTTATATGTGAACCTTGGATCACATTAGGAGACATTCGAGAGTGTAACACCATGTAGTCTCACAACTTCCTTCACATATATATTTTAAATTTGATCATGTGAGAGGTCTTCCGAAATAGCTATAAAATGCGTAGTATTGGTTAGTATGTCAACCACAACCCATATCACATTATATCCCTTCTATATTTTCAGGAGACTCGTGACAATGTACATGGTGACATTCTCCTATTTCCACATGGGTATAGGAAATGGTTGCATCATCCCTTCGGAATTTTTCTCTCTGCATTACCTTGCGGGAATACCAAAAACCTTGATATATATTCCGTAATCTCATTCTTCATGTTATCACACCGTAAGTGTTCTCAGGGATCATAATACATCATGGTACTCTTATGATGAATAGATAATGTTGATCTATGTGAATTTCCCAATAGATCATTCATTATCCTAGGAGATGTGGAACACAAATCTGTGTTCCAAACTGAATCACACTATTATCGTCGATATGGAACTCATGGATATTCCCTTATTTAACCTCATTCAACATCTTTTGTTACTCTAGATCATCCCATTTTTTCCTCCTTAATATTCTATGGGATATATGGTCTCATAATCATTTGGTAAAGTTATGATGTATCCCTTTCCCTTATGATTTCAAAATCCATCCTTTTCCTATCGAAAAAGATAAGGTCTTTCTTAATCCATAACATAGATAGAGTAGTATGTTCTTTTCTGTATAGAGCATCAAGTACTTTATTTTCCGTTCGGTAATGATAATAAATAGAGAAATTTTAATCTTTGATTATATTTAACCATCTCCATTAACACATGTTTAGATACCTTTTTATGAATATATACATTAAGATCTTATGGTTGGTGTATATGTCACACTAATCACCATAATGGTAGTGTCCCAATATTTTCAATGAAAAAATCATGGTTACCAGCACTAAATCATGTGTTGGGTATTTCTGATCATGGTTCTTCAACTGCCATGAGATATAGGCAATCACATTATAATATTTCAAAAGTACGCAAACCAATACTTTCTTGAAGAATCACTGTATATCAAAAAACATTCTCCAATTTCCAGTTGTGTGAGTATTGGTGTAGTGATCAGCCATATCGTTTGATCCTTGTAGATTCCCTCACATTATTTTATCTAAAACTAACCCATTTCATTGATAACATAGTTAGTGGTATTGAAAATAGTGTGACATTTATCACAAAACACTAGTAGTACCCATCTAATAAAAGAAAAATACGGATTTCTGTGACACTAGAGGACCTAGACCATTCCTCAATCATCTTTTTTTTTGAAGGGTCCACAGAAATTCCATCAGTCATGATCACATGTACCATGAACATGACTTTCTTAATCCAAAATTCACATTTTTGAACTTTGTGTATAGATTCTCCATTATTAATGTCACCAATACATGTCTTAGATGTTCTTTATTGTAACACCCCGACCCCAAATGCCTGGATCTGGTGCATTATTTTAATTCATTGGCATGATTACAAGGAATCATGTCTCGATGGATCGAACATTTTAGTAGTCTAGGAAAATAGAATATATATATGAATGATACATTACACATTCAATCATAAAAAATAGCATAAATAATCCCTTGAGAGCACCATTATTCCCATATATTAACCCATCATATCAAATATAATACACTTCATGGAATCCTAGGAAAAAACATAAGAAACTGGTGAGCTAAGATTCTCAGTAAGGGAAAATAATTTAGTGGATTTTATAAACATTTAAGGGATGATGTGTAATAAAAAAATATCCTTTTAAACATTAACATGAACATAATATGGAAAAAAATAAATCAAACCTTACCATGTAAACATGAACATGGATATTCTATTAGTTTAATAATGAAATGTAATAATTAATTTCATAATACGGGAAGTCTTAACAGTAGACAACATTACCACAAAGTAAATGCCTTGTACCGAGAATAAAAATAATATTTTTTTCATAACCTTGTTCCAAGACACTAATTTGTCTCATTAGACCTACCGATGCATCGAGGAGCTATAGCGAGCTCCACATGTCACTTACTAATTCTAATGCATTTCTCATATGAAAACGTTGAAACATAACATAAATATTCATATTAAAACTTGCATAAGAAATGTCAATACATTAACCATAAACTATTAATGGTATAAAAATATCACATCAATAGTAAAAAATAACATAACTCATTCAATGCAATATGGATGATTGTATTATAATAAATCAACCACAATGAATAATAATATCCAGTAAATGATGTTGACATAGTTGAAAATGATCAGTAAGATGCATTGAGAATAATACCCCTTTTACATGAAATCATTTAAAAATCTCATAATTTACAATGGAATTCATTTAAAATTGATTTTTGAATCAAATTTTACCATACCTCTTTGAATCTATTGGAACAAATTAAAATTTTAAAACAACTATGTCCATATGAATATATCCTTAAAATCATTTTCAAAACAAGGACATTAAATAAAAAGATTTAGAAAAATAAATACTTAAATAAATTAAAATGATGATATATTTAGAGATTCACTTCTATAAAACCTTAAAATATTCCTTTTGAATTTTTTTTGAATCATGGACTTGTATAATAGAAATGTCCTAGAACATACTTACATATAATCAATCCCGGATAATAATGAGATTGTGGAATTAACCCTTACCTTGTACTTTCCATTGGTTGAGGGTACATTTAACCTCCCGTATAATGACCATATTATGTTATTAAATTACACTAGAAACATATTCATATATATTATACATGATTAATTTATGACTTTATACTACACATTTAATAATTATTTCAATGTTGAATAAATATTTCAGGTAATAATCGCTTTCTTTATCGTAAGTGTTTTATCTTATTATTCTTGATCATATCATTTAGATCATGATTTAAATACTATAGAATATAAAAAAATGATTGATATATCATAGATATTTACATTATAAATATGGATAATATATATATATAATATAAAACACTATTTATGGGGACGCTAGGCCGTACGTACGCATAAAGGATATTTCGTTTTTCAAATCGTATTGAACAAGAGTAAGTGAATAAGATATATTTAATTACATACATAAATACATACATAGATACATATATATATATATATCTAGTATAATTATTACTTATTACTAATATATATTTTGATAATCATTATTGAATGGTGAACATGGAAATTAATCTCATAGCGTTGTGGAGATGTTAAGTCGTACGTACGCATGAGTGATGATATCATTTTTTAAGGATTAAAAGGTGTGTAATTAGATGATATATTAATTTTAAAGAGAAATTAACATGTCATTTTCATTATTTTTTACATATTATTCATAATTATATCCATCCAAATAATATATTGTTAAATAAAAAATTACACCATGCCGTGGAGACGGTAAGTCGTACATACGCACGCATGGTGACATTATCATGCATAAGATGGATGGAATAATGAATATGGTTGTAACATATTTTTAGTAACATCACAATATATAGAAGTTACTAGAGTTCTTATTTTGGTATGGAAATAACAAGGAAAGGGAAAGTGGCATAAGAAAATAACATTGAAAGAGGTGATAATGTAATTTCCTCTTCATTGGGTGTTTCCTATTGATCTGAACAAAAGGGATCTTTAGGATAACTTTCTACTGAAATGAACGCATATAGGTAGAATTGAGATAAGTTTTAAGGATATTTTAGAGGGTGTTCACTGAGCCAAGTGGCTTTGGAGGTGTGATTTTGAGATATGGGGAAGTAACCTTTTATAAGAGAGGTGGGGGTCACTTTTTGATAAGTTTGAGATATTATTTTTTTATAAAATCATTTTCGGTTTATAATGTATCAAAATTGACTTATTTAGAAGATAATATGGGTGTGGGTCGAAATACTATCAACCGGTAGATTTTAGACAATTTTAGGTCACCATATTAACCCTATCATTTATATTTAACTCTTAGTTAAATATTTTAACTTTTCCTATGTCCTCATATAATATTATAATAAATGGTTAATAAATTTACTATAAAAATACAATAGAACCCCAAGAGATTCATTATTTAAATATCTAACCTTATCTATGTACTTTTTCTGAAATTAATATTTTTTGAAATAGTTTATCAAATAATAATATTGTATTTGTTTTAAAAAACCATTTCGTTCAATTTTGACACTATTTTTTATTCTGTTTTTGTTAAAGTCATAACAACTTTATCACATAAAAAAATATTTAATCAACCCTAAAATGTCATATTAACCTAGAAAATTCATGGATGGCATCAAAATCCTCAATTTAAATTTATTTTATTGATTATAATATCAATTATTTTAATCTTTCACTGATAAAGTAATTAATGCATCATCATAGTGTCATTAATAAATTTAATTATATAATCTCTCAAAATTATAAATAAAATAACATTATTTATTTAATATTTTTTAGATTTATAATGATTATTTATAGTCGAATTTATCTTTTGTATAACCAAATATTGGAAATGGATTACTTTTTACACCTTGAATTTAACACTTTTAACTCATCTTTAAATAAAATAATAATTAATGTACTAATCTAATCCATGTGGACCAAAAGGATCATATTTTATTCCTAATGTTTGTTTTGGTCGAAATGAAATTATCCAATAGAATAAGGACATGTGTTTGGGTAATTATAATATCATTTTTACCTTTAATTACCCTATTTACTTTTAACTGTGGTAAATAAAAGTCAAAAGTTACTATTCACCAAAAAAATATTTTAATATTATTGAAACAAATTTTAGTTACTGATGTCAACCATGTCTCTTGGGTTTATTAAATTCAATTCATAGAAGCAGTAAAATTACGTTTTATGGAAATTTTCAAATGTGCCTAGAAGGTGGGTAAAAGACGTTAAAAAGTTCAATAAACTTTTATTTGTCTAATTTTTTTTATAAAATTACTTCAATGAATTAAAATGAACTTATATAGGTATTATATATCCCTTTTTACTTAAAATAAATGGAAATAAAATAAATAATTATTTTAATAAAAATTCGGTTTTAAATAATAACGTAGTGTTTTTTATTATTAATCAAAAATTGTATGATTTTAGATTTATAACAAAAACTCACCCGAAGATAATTTTTATATTAAAAATTAAACTAATTAATTATATTTTACCAAATTAAAAACATGAATGTTGCGTTAATTAATTTAAATTTTTTTCCCGTTGTCAAAACCAAAAAGCGGGGTTTTTTAAACCTAAAAACTATCAAAAGATTGACGTTTATGTCAAATTTATATGTGGAATTACCTATCATGACCTAAATTGTATTAGAAGATAAAAATATAATCTAATTATACTTCCAAACCATTCAAATGTATGATTTAATTCTATAACATATATTTATTCAAAAAGTTATTTTCAATTAAAATTTAATATTTTTTATTATTAACCGAAATATAAAAGATGCCCTAAAAGTACCAAATATTTACCCAAACTAAATTTTTATTTCCATATTCTAATCAAGAATTTAACTTCATTAATTTTAATATATAAAATTTCCAAATATTGGTTAAAAAAGGGTTCCCCATTAAATGTCGGAAAAAATGCATTTTTTTGAAAAATACTTCTTTTATATGAAAAGATGAATTTGTTTATATATTATGTCTATGAAATACTTAATATGGATTCTAAAATTATAGGAAGTATATAAAATTCAAAACATAGTTAATACTATTCGTAACTGATTTTAGCATGGCATGTTTTGTAAGTTGTGGCGTGCTCGATCTCCGTGTTACCTGTAGGGCAAGTTATCAAATTACATTGAAGAGATAACATGATATGAAATTATGGGGTGTTACAATCTCCTCTCCTTAAATTAATTGTGTCCTCACAATTTGAAATTTTTATTTTAAAATATGGTAACAATAGGAAAATAGCTTTGTTGAACCCCACATCAGAAATTGGGTTAATAAAATTTTGTCTTAATAAGAGAAAAAGGGAAATGAAAAAGTCACCACAAAATTATGATATTGATTATGAAAACATTGGTTCCAATTAGAGACACATAATTGTAGGATGAATTTTATAAGTAGTTATTGAGGTCATCAATCACAAATAAGTGTACAATTGAGTGCCTCAAAACCATCATTCTATGATGATTAAAAATATCATTGGTTAAAAAAACATAAAGTATTAGGATAAAAATATTTGGTTTTAAGATCCCATCCCTAATGTTTAAGAATTTAGTTATTCATATATGAATAGGAAAAAATATATACCTGGAATGTAGAGTTTTATCCTTCAAATAATTCCTACCACAAACTCATCTTTCACTCCAAAAGATAATAGAATTCAAAAATATTATATTTATCCTAATCATATAGGGTTCCAAAAATAATTAAGTTATAATTAATTTGTCAGAATATTTAAAAAATCATAATTATTTAAACTAGAACATCACATATGCCCATGGTATATGATTCACCCTTGTCGCCCTTCAGTTATGAGTTCAAATCTTGCGGCCTTGCCAAACACGACGGGTTGTCACCCAACCTCCGGATTTTCCTTTTTATAACAATCCATTAATAATATTAAGAAATTATTTAACCATAACAATAGTATCCAATGTCAACTTAATATAGTCCAACCTTTAGACTTATCCATAATATTTCTATCTAAAGTCATAGTCCAAAAATTATAAGGAAGGTAAACATATAGAAGATCTCTTTTTCCACGTAATAACATGTGAATAACAACATCATCTATTATTTTAAAACACGATAGCACCCTGAATTACCATAAAACCTTATAGATTACATTCATTTTACCTTATTACTTATAAAATACTGGATATACTCCTTATATAAAATATGTTGTAAACTCCAACAATAATTAAATAAAAAACAATTAATTAGTTTAAAAGTTGTCAAGAATATCAAATATAATTTATCCAAATCAATCATATATTATTCGAAAATCACTAACTCAATATCAGAACCATATTAAGTTTTATCTTTTCTTTAACCATCCATTTTTCAAAACAATTAACCTTCTATTGAGTTAATTTTCATAGAACCATATAATATCAAATCCTCAATTAAATAGTACTCCAGAACAATCCTTCTTTATTTTTATAATTCATATAACCAGTAAATCATTGATACAACACTGAAATGAAATAATTATATAATCACAATATAAGAACACTAGTCATTCCTCTTCAACTACGGTAGTGTAAAAAATTGGTTATATCATATAGTATCATTTGGGGTATACTCTGATGATTGGGAAATTGATTCGTGTTGTGTCCCAACTCTTTTCAGATTAAGAAGTGTTCATTTGAAACCTTTTTCTTACCCTTCCAATCACATTCATGGTGTCATTTTTCTCCCCACTTACAACTAACTCCAATTTCCTTCAAGCATTTACCATGGATATTCTTTCCATAATTTATCATATACGGGAAAATCCTTCTTTCCCCTCTTCTCTTTATCCATATTTCACTCTACCATCCTTTTCTTCTCTTGCTTCCCTTAAAAGCTATATTACTCATAGAATTCATTACGTATCTTATTAACACATTATACTATTTCATTATATGATGAGAATACATGGAAGAATATTTCCTTTAGGAATGTTGGATTAATACTATGAAACATATGGTCCTTCTTGTTCATTAGATCATGCATATTTCTAGATTTCACATTCTTTATACTGGGTTACATTTCTAAACAATGGCATACACAAGGTTAGTTTATGAATAAAAATTCATAATTCCAAACTTGTAAAACATCTAACAAAAATTGAAAATGATTATTCATATGATCTATAATCATAAAATATGTTTTCTTTGAGGATGTATTTAATCTTAAATACATCATAATGCCTTGTGAGGGAAATGTGAATTATCCTAAGCATATCCCCCTAGAGTGTCGTAACCAAGAGTGCAGCAAATCCCATTGTCGTGTATCAAGATACCCCGGGTGAAGCACAAAACTCTTTGTCAGAGTCTTCACTCCTATGGACATCTCAGCTAGAGCGGCCTCTACCTACTCATAGCCAGGAAGGGATTAATTTCATTGAAGATTCAAAAAATCTATACATTACTAAAATTCTATGAAGATTTTCTAAACTTATCCTAAAAGTTTATCTTATGATAATGTTATCTAATCAGATTTTTTCTAGATATAGTTTCCATGGTTTCTACTAATATTCCTCTAATACCAACTATAACACCTTGAACCCCGAATCTCGGAGCCGGTGCATTATTTTAATACATTTTCTTGATTATAAGGAATAAATTCTTGATGGACCGATCAGTTTTTTAGTCGTATAAATTAGATTACATACATGAATTTTACATTAAAAATTGAAACATAAAACACAACATAAATAATACATTGAGAACTCCATTATTCCCCTAGATTAACCCTACATATCATACATAATAAAATTCTTGGAATCCTGGGAAAACAAAACATAGGAATAGGGTGACCTCAGATGCTCAGTAAATGTAAATAATTTAGCGGAAGTTATAAAATTGTATGGAATGATGTGTAATAAAAACAATAGACTTTTAAAAAAAAATTAGAACATAATATGGAGAAAATAAATAAAACATTACTATATTAACATGCACATGGATATTCTACTAATCAAATTATCCCATGTAATAATTAAGTTCATAATGAGGGAATGCCTATCGTCAGACACCATTACCAAATAGTCAAGATGTCGTGCCAAGACTAAAAATAAAATTTTGGTTATGGAATTGTTCCAAGACACTAATTTGTCTCATGAGACCTACTAATATATCGAGGATCTATACTGACTCCACCCGTTACTTACTAAGTCCAATGTATTCCTCATATAAAAATATTGAAACATAACATAAACATTCGTATTAAAACTAGAATAAGAAATGTAAATAAATTAACCACAAACCATGAATGGTATAAAAATAGAACATCCAAATTAAAACATATCATAACTCATTCAATACAATATGGAAGATTTTATTAAAATAAATCAACCTCAATCAAGAATATCTTGTATAGGATGTTGACATTGTTGAAAACATTCAGTAAAATGCTTTAAGAGAAATACAAATTTTTCATGAAATCATTTAAAAGTATCATAATTTAAAAATAAATTCATGTAAAAGAGATTTTTTCATAAAATTTTCCCATACCACATTTAATCTCTTGAACAGAATTAACATTTTAATATAATAGTGTCCTTAGGAATAAATCCTTAAATTCATTTTGAAAATATGGACATTAAATAAATAGATTTATATAAATAAATCATAAAAACTTTTAAAATTATGGTCTAGTTATAGAGTCCCTTCCATAAAACCATAAAATATTCCTTTTGAAAACATTTTTATGAATCATGAACATGGATTTTTAAAATTTCCCTGTAAATACTTACACATAAACAGTCTCGTATAATAATGAGATTGAGGAATTGACCCTTATCTTGAACGTTTCTTTGGTCGAGGGTACATTTTTCCTCTAGTATAATGACCATAGTATGTTATAAAATTGTACCAGAACCATGTTCATATTTATTATACTTGATTCATTTATGAATTTATACTACCCATTTATAATTGATTTCCATGTTAAATTTATATTTCTAGTAATAATTGCATTCATTATCGTACGTGTTTTAACGTTTTATTCTTGATCATATCATTTAGATCGTGATTTAAATACCTCCAAAATATAAAACTTGATTTATATATTTTAAAGACCCGTAAAATTCAAGGTAAAGTTTTTCTTAATTTTCTTTAGAATTTTACAAGAGCGCGGTTTCAGACGGCACCTGATTCCGAGGCCCGGAGTGCCCGGAATTAATTTCCGAAGTTTGTCTCGGGTACGTTCAGTGAACGAACGAGCGGGTTTTCCTAACTTTTGATCCGGTGCTCGGAATTGAAATCCGAGGGCACCGATGAACTCGCAGCACCGATTTTCGCTTAAGGAGACCCTTTCGGAAGTTGCATTTGTTGCGGGTTGAAAGTTAGTTTTTGGGAGATTTATAAAAAGTTGAATAAAATAAATGTGGATTCTTTTTATTTCACTTTTGTAGGTTAACTCCTCTCAAAAGGAGTTAGGGGTGGGACCCACACCCACTTAACCTCCCTTGAGAGGATTAAGTGTGGTGGGACCCACACGAACCTAAACCTCTCAACTTCCCCCTTAAAATCCCCCCTCTCCCTCTTAAATGTTTGTAAACTTAACATCTAATTAATTACACATGACATGTTAATTAATTAAGTGTTATGTTTTTGAATTTTAAGTTTTGAATTCCTTGGCTTGGTAAATAAAATAAGGAGGGACCTTATTTTATTTTGTTAGCCAACTTGTGTGGTTTTCGTTTTGAGAGCTCCTCCTCCACCTTCTTCATCTTGACGAAGAACGCTCATCTTGACGAAGAACGCTCAAGCTCCGACAAAGAACGCCGCTCCGCTCTTCTTCGTCTTCCGTGTCAACGAGAGGGAACACCGCTTCCTCCTTGGTTTCTCTTCGTCGAAATAAGAAGTTTCGCCAATGACGTATCGCATCGGACGCATCTCTTCGTCAACGGAATTGACGAACAACTACCGCGACGCCCGATCTCCGCGACGTCGACTTCCGCGGACATAGACAAATCCTCGAACGTATACCCAAGGTAGGGGTTGTTAATTTATTGTTTAATTATTTATTTCTTGATTGTGGATCTCGCATGTCTAACATGAGGCTTTGAATGTTCAAGTTGAGTTATTATTTAACGTGAGGGGGCCGGACCGCATGAACACGGTCGAACCCCCTCCATCGTTCTTATTGTTCTATCTTGAGGGTGGAAGCAAAGTGGCGTGGTGCCGTTGCACCACGCGGATAGTAATATGATTAAATTTCGCGGCACCGTCTCGCCGTGCCATGGAAGAATCATAAGGAACGCGACGTCGTCGCGCCGCGTCGAAGGGAATCAAATGCGCGGCGAAGGGGCGCGGTGCCGTCGCACCGCGCCGGACGACGAACAACGCGGCCGGTTCCGGGCCGCGGCGGGACGAGGAGACCGCGACCGGTTCCAGGCCTCGGCGGGATGAGAAGACCGGCGGCCGGGCCGCCGGTGTCGGAAGCCGAAGAGGGGACCGGATTTTCCGGTCCCGTTGGAGAAAACCGGCCGGCCAGCTGGCCGGCCGGATGCCAGTAAACCGGGGGAATTAATCCCCCGACCAACTCATGAAACCCCCCTCTTTAAGAGGGGGCGGTTTCCTTGTGGGGGGAAAAGCCCCCCGTTTTCTGCCAATCAAGCCCCCCACGTGGGGGTGCGGTTTTGCAAAAAGGGGCGCGGCTATATGCCGCGCCGTTTTTCCCAATCAGCGGGGGCTTTGCCCCCCGCGTGCAGCCACGGTGCGGCGCCAGGCCACCGCGACCCCCGCGTCGCCGCGCCGCCGGCCGGCCGGGCCGGGTCGGACCCGGGTCGGGTCGACCTAGGGGGGGGGGGGGGGGGGGCGGGTCGGGCCGGGTCGGCCCGGACCCGGACCCCCCCGTTTCGAAGCAGTTTCGGTCTTTTGGCCATAACTTGAGCCACAGACCTCCGATCGACGAACCGTCTGCGGAAACACGATCCTTGGATCGAGACGGTCGTTTCGGTATATCGCACTCAAGGTTTCGGATTACTTTGAGTTCGGCCGGGTTGGTTCGTTCACGAAACCAACCGGGCCTTCGGAGCGGAAACGCTCATATCTTGAGCTACGAACGTCCGATTGACGTGCCGTCAGCCGTGTTGTGTTCCTCTTAGTGAGACGGATCTTTTGGCATACTCCGCCCGAGGTTTGGACGCAGGTGGAGTACGGTCGGGTTGGTTTTGCTTTAAAAACCAACCGGGCCCCGGGGACGAAAATGCCAATAACTCTCAGACCGGGCGTCCGATCGACGCGCCGTCTGTTGCGTTGAGTTCCTGTTGTCAATACGGAACTTTTGGATACATCAACTCTGGACTTTGTGACAGTTGATGTATCAGCCTCTCGGCTCGTGGAGCGGACCCTCCTGTACGAGTTTGCTGTGTGCGGGAACCCTAGTGCTGGCTGCGACTGCTACTACTGCTACTACTGCTACTGTGACTGCGACGACGACAGTACAGAGATCCTGTGTGGATTCGACGACGACGACTACAGCACTCAGCGATCCTACATGGGTCAGTGCTACAGGTCCTGTGTGGGCCCGATCCTGTGTGGTTCCGATCCTGTGTGGGTCCTTGCGCTCAGCGGTCCTGTGTGAACCAGCGCCTACAGGTCCTGTGTGGGCCCGATCCTGTGTGGGTCTTTGCGGGGGTTAATTACCTTTTGATCCTTCGTGGGTCTGACGACTTAGATGGATCAGTGATCATCTTTCTCGTCCTTTGAAGAAGTATACCTGTGTGAGCTGAATCCTATTGCTTTCCTGTGTGGATTGTGTTGTGCAATCCTGTGTGGATTACGTTTTTCTTTCCTGTGTGGAATACGTTTACTTTCCTGTGTGGACTGAGTTGTACTTGGGCTCGGAGGCTGGAGCGTATTTGAAATTGATGACTTAGGTATATGTATGGGCATATACCTAAGCAGTGTCGGTTATTACTTCGTGATTGTTCCTTTCTTCGTGGTTTATCCTTTGTGGATTTGAGAGACCTTCAGGGGTCTCGGGGTCCCTACTGAGTAGCTTATACTCACCCCTGCACGGGCTTTGCCCGCACTACGTTGTGTTGGTTGCAGACGACGGACAACTTTGACCTTAGCTGAGGCTTGCAGAGCGGGACGGTACCCGGAGGTGGACCACTGGGCGGGACGTGCTCGGAGCGGACGGCGGGACCCGTGGAGCAGTGGAGCTATCTGTACCCGCCCTTCAGGTGGGATTTCCAGTGGACAGATCGGTGTAGCGGCATTTGCTTTTCAGTTGCTGTTTTCCCCTTTCGAGTTGTACTTTACTTTCAGTTTGGGTTTGTATTCTGGCCCATTTACTTTTCCACACTTTCAGTTGTACTCTGCTTTTGTTTAGTGTTTACTTTCCGCTTGCTTACTCTGTGGTGTTTGTTTACTTTACAAAGGCAATGCCTTCCCTTTTTACCGGGATTTACGCCTTGGTGCTAGTCGCCAGCCCCTGGCCTATGGAAGGCGGGCTTGGGGTAGTCACGGCACGGACCCCGAGGGCGGGTCGTGACAAATTGGTATCAGAGGAGTTCGTTTCTACCGCAAACTCTGATCTTTTCTATGTGAAGCAATAATGTTTAGCATATTGAGTGTGGTTATCAGTCCAGGGAGTCCAGTGTTGGTGCGGCGGCCGACGTATCCGTACACCAGGACCCTGACTTCTGATTTCCGACTTAATGCACGAAAACATTGATTGCGTGTGTGTTTCAAAGTTTTCTTTGTGATTACTTATATCAGCTCACCAGGTATACTGTTCTGACCGTGGCGCACCTGCTTCCTTTTCAGGATGGCCCCACGACGGCAGCCAGCTAGGGTTCCGAGAGTCGAGCGTGACGACATCCCACCGAGCGAAGAGGCCTCGGTGCAGGGCCCTTTGTCAGCAGTGGCACCGGTGGTAACACTACCCGCCGAGCCCCCGATTCTTCCAGCAGCAGCCGCTGATGATGCACATCGCCTCAGCGCACTGCATGAGTTTCAGCGCCAGCGACCGCCCATGTTTCGTGGGGAGACGGATCCCCAGGCAGCAGAGGAATGGCTGGAGGCGGTAGTACGAGTGTTTAGGCTAGTGAGGACACCAGCAGACCTCATGGTGATCCTCGCTGCGAGCCTACTACACGCAGCAGCAGGACGATGGTGGAGCTTGATGCTCCAGGTGCACGATGCGGCATCTCTACTTTGGACGGACTTTGAAAGCCTTTTCCGCTCGGAGTTCGTCCCAGCCACCCTTCGTGCGGTGCGTATCCAGGAGCTTCTACAGCTGCGACAGGGCAGTATGACCGTCGCTCAGTACTCGGCGAGATTTACCGATCTCTCGCGCTACTCGACCGACATGGTACGGGACCCATTCTTCCAGGCCCGGACCTTCGAGCAGGGTTTGAGACACGAGATCAGGGCATCACTGATTTCCATCAGCATACCGACTCAGACAGGAGTACTGGAGCGGGCCCTTCTGATAGAGAGCTTCCTTGCTGAGTCTACACCAGCACAGAGACCCACCGCAGGGCGGCACATGGCAGAGTCATCTGCAGCAGGCAGTCGACGGATGACTCAGGGGTCCAGACAGACCAGACCTTCGGGCAGACGATCTCAGGGCACTGGCTCAGCAGTGCGGGGCACACAGCGCGGAGCCAGTCTTACGAGAGGCAGACAGTGCTACTCGTGCGGCGGGCAGGGCCACATGGCTCGTGACTGCCCGACCCGCCGTGCCGAGGAGCAGCAGACAGTTGATGGACCACCGAGGCAGAGGCAGAGGGTCGACCGTGGCGGTCCGCAGGGAGGAGGCGGACGAGGAAGAGGAGCTGGACGAGCAGCCGGTGGTGGCCGACGCTTTGAGGCTCTACCACCACCACCACCAGGAGGTCCACCCCGACCACAGGGAGCTATCGGGCAGCGACAGGCTCAGCTCCAGGCAGCAGAGGCCTACGACCACGGCGCACCCGAGATGATTCAAGGTACTATCTGTGTCTACTCCACCCTTGCTGCAGTTCTTATAGACACAGGAGCGAGTTACTCTTTCATAGCCGCTGCCCTTATTCGGAGCTCGGAGATTCCGACAGAGCCGTTGGCTCGATCCTTACGGCTAGAGACTCCTACGGGAGCAGACTCGACGATTACGCACTAGTGCCGGCAGTGTGCGCTTACTCTAGGAGGCGAGAGCTTCGGCTGGGATCTTCTTGTAGCAGCGTCGAGGCCTTACGACGTCATCTTGGGCATGGATTGGCTATCTACGGTCCATGCACAGATTGACTGTTTTAGGCGCAAGGTGCGATGTGTACGCACCGACGGGAGCAGGTTCACCTTCACCGGCGAGAAGGGAGCCTTAGCAGCACAAGATGGACTTCCGTGGAGGAGAGGACAGCCCATCACTCATCAGTTGGCTAGCCTTATCCTTGGAGCAGTTGACGTGCGGAGTCCTGGTTTTCCTGCAGTGGTGGATCAGTTTGCGGACGTTTTTCCCGATGACGTTCCAGGGCTACCTCCTCGCAGAGAGGTAGACTTTTATATTGACTTGTACCCCGGGACAGCCCCGATATCCACTCCAGCATATCGGATGGCCCCCGCCGAGCTTCGAGAGCTACGGGTACAGTTGGAGGACTTGCAGGGCAAGGGGTTCATCCGACCCAGTGTTTCACCCTGGGCTTCCCCGATATTGTTCGCCAAGAAGGCGGACGGGAGCTTGCGACTTTGTGTTGACTATCGTCGCCTGAACCAGGTGACAGTGAGGAACAAGTATCCGCTACCGAGGATTGATGACCTCTTTGATCAGCTCAAGGGAGCACGGTGGTTCTCGAAGATAGACCTCAGGTCAGGCTATCATCAGCTCAGAGTCAGAGACGGGGATGTGCAGAAGACGGCCTTCAGATGTCGGTATGGCCACTATGAGTTCTTGGTTATGCCTTTCGGTGTAACCAATGCTCCAGAAGTGTTCATGGCTCTCATGAACAGGATCTTTCAGCCATACCTCGATCGGTTTGTCGTGGTCTTCATCGACGACATTCTGATTTACTCTACGACAGAGGAGGAGCACGCCTATCACTTGAGAGTTGTACTAGACACACTCCGAGAGCACCAGCTTTATGGTAAGCTCTCTAAGTGCCAGTTCTGGATACGTGAGGTCCACTTCTTGGGACATGTTATCTCTGAGGTGGGAGTTGCAGTGGATCCCGCGAAGATTGAGGCAGTGTTAGCTTGGGAGCCACCCAGGAGCGTGACTGAGGTTCAGAGTTTCTTGGGACTAGCTGGATACTATCGGAGATTCATGCCAGAATTCTCTAGAGTTGCGGCATCAATCACAACTTTGACGAAGAAGGGGAAACCCTTCGTGTGGTCAGACAGATGTCAGCAGAGCTTCCAGGAGCTGAGACAGAGATTGACTAGCGCACCTATCTTGAGGTTGCCTGAGGAGGGATTAGGGTACGTAGTCTACTTCGATGCATCAGGGACCGGACTCGGATGTGTTCTGATGCAGGAGCGGGCCGTGATCGCCTATGGATCACGTCAGTTGAGGCCGCATGAGCAGAACTACGCTACCCATGACCTGGAGCTAGCAGCAGTGGTCTTCGCTCTGAAGACATGGCGACACTATCTGATGGGCGACCGCTTTACAGTCTTTTCCGATCATCAGAGCCTCAGGTATATCTTCTCTCAGAAGGACCTGAACCTGAGATAGCGGCGATGGCTCGAGTTCCTCCAGGACTATGACTTTGAGATAGTCTATACTTCTGGGAAGGGGAAAGTAGTAGCCGATGCCCTCAGCAGGAGGACGGGCATTCAGCTACTTGAGGAGACGACGAAGCAGCTAGCCTCTTTGCAGATATCCTTCGTGGATAGAGATGGAGCATCCTTCCTCCAGTCTCTCACAGTCACCCCTCCACTACTGCAGCGAGTCAGGGAGGCACAGCGTGGGGACGCTGACTGTGAGACACGACGTGCACAGATATCCTCGGGACATGCACCTGATGGTTTCTCCCTTGGAGCAGAGCACGACATCCTTTTCAGAGGACGTACCATGGTACCAGTCGCTTTGCGAGAGGAAGTGCTGAGGGAGTTTCACACTTCTCCTTTGGCGGTACATCCTGGAGTGGCGAAGATGTACCAGGACCTCAGACGACAACACTGGTGGCCGGGCCTGAAGAAGGCTGTAGCAGAGTTCGTTTCTCGATGCCTCACCTGCCAACAGGTGAAGGCTGAGCATCAGGTACCAGCAGGATTGGTACAGCCCTTGGAGGTTCCGGAGTGGAAGTGGGACGGCATATCTATGGATTTCGTGACTGGACTTCCACGCACTTCCAGAGGTCACGACTCCATCTGGGTGATTGTTGACCGACTCACCAAGTCGGCACACTTCTTACCCATCAGAGAGCAGGGCTCAGTAGAGAGCTTGGGACGTCTCTACGTTCAGGAGATTGTGCGGCTCCATAGTGCGCCATCATCTATCGTCTCCGATCGAGATGCTCGCTTTACTTCCCGGCTTTGGAAGGGGTTACAGGAGGCGTTCGGGACACAGCTACGTCTGAGCACAGCCTTTCATCCTCAGACGGATGGTCAGACGGAGAGGACCATTCAGACACTCGAGGACATGCTCCGCGCATGTGTCGTCGACTTTGGTCGTAGCTGGGAGGACCACCTACCCTTGGTGGAGTTTGCGTACAACAACAGCTACCACTCCACCATCGGGATGGCACCGTACGAGGAGTTGTACGGCCGACCTTGTAGATCTCCTTTGTGCTGGACAGACCCCGGAGAGTCAGCACTGGTGGGACCGGAGATGGTCCAGGCCACGACAGAGAAGGTCCAGGTCATCCAGGAGCGGATTAGGACAGCTCAGAGCCGGCAGAAGTCATATGCTGACAGGAGGCGGAGGCCACTAGAGTTCAAGGATGGCGACCACGTCTTCTTGCGGGTCTCACCTCGACGTGGTATTCGGAGATTTGGCCGAGGCGGAAAGTTATCTCCGCGCTTCATCGGACCCTTCCATATTCTCAGCAGGATTGGTGAGGTAGCTTATCGCCTGGCTCTACCACCTCAGTTGCACCGGGTGCACGACGTCTTCCACGTATCTCAGCTGAGGAGATACGTTCACGACCCGACGCACATCATTGACCATGGGGAGCTTGTCGTTGACGATGGGGAGACTTTTACGGAGGTTCCGGTGGAGATAGAGGATCGACAGGAGCGGGTCCTTCATGGGCGATCGATTCCTCTTATGCGCATCAGATGGCAGCACGGGAATCTCCAAGAGAGAACATGGGAGCGGGAGGCTCAGATGCGTGCTCAGTACCCTCATTTGTTTCCCTAGTTTTTGATGTATCTTTACGGGGACGTAAAGCCCTGAGGTGGGAGTAATGTAAAGACCCGTAAAATTCAAGGGAATTTTTTTCTTAATTTTCTTTAGAATTTTACAAGAGCGCGGTTTCAGACGGCACCTGATTCCGAGGCCCGGAGTGCCTGGAATTAATTTCCGAAGTTTGGCTCGGGTACGTTCAGTGAACGAATGAGCGGGTTTTCCTAACTTTTTATCCGGTGCTCGGAATTGAAATCTGAGGGCACCGATGAACTCGTAGCACCAATTTTCGCTTAAGGATACCCTTTCGGAAGTTGCGTTTGTTGCGGGTTGAAAGTTAGTTTTTGGGAGATTTATAAAAAGTTGAATAAAATAAATGTGGATTCTTTTTATTTCACTTTTGTAGGTTAACTCCTCTCAAAAGGAGTTAGGGGTGGGACCCACACCCACTTAACCTCCCTTGAGAGGATTAAGTGTGGTGGGACCCACACGAACCTAAACCTCTCAACTTCCCCCTTAAACTCCCCTCTCTCCCTCTTAAATGTTTGTAAACTTAACATCTAATTAATTACACATGACATGTTAATTAATTAAGTGTTATGTTTTTGAATTTGAAGTTTTGAATTCCTTGGCTTGGTAAATAAAATAAGGAGGGACCTTATTTTATTTTGTTATCCAACTTGTGTGGTTTTCGTTTTGAGAGCTCCTCCTCCACCTTCTTCATCTTGACGAAGAACGCTCATCTTGACGAAGAACGCTCAAGCTCCGACGAAGAACGCCGCTCCGCTCTTCTTCGTCTTCCATGTCAACGAGAGGGAACGCCGCTTCCTCCTTGGTTTCTCTTCGTCGACATAAGAAGTTTCGCCAACGACGTATCGCATCGGACGCATCTCTTCGCCAACGGAATTGACGAACGACTACCGCGACGCCCGATCTCCGCGACGTCGACTTCCGCGGACATAGACAAATCCTCGAACGTATACCCAAGGTAGGGGTTGTTAATTTATTGTTTAATTATTTATTTCTTGATCGTGGATCTCGCATGTCTAACATGAGGCTTTGAATGTTCAAGTTGAGTTATTATTTAACGTGAGGGGGCCAGACCGCATGAACACGGCCGAACCCCCTCCATCGTTCTTATTGTTCTATCTTGAGGGTGGAAGCAAAGTGGCGTGGTGCCGTCGCACCACGCGGATAGTAATATGATTAAATTTCGCGGCACCGTCCCGCCGTGCCATGGAAGAATCATAAGGAACGCGACGCCGTCGCGCCGCGTCGAAGGGAATCAAATGCGCGGCGAAGGGGCGCGGTGCCGTCGTACCGCGCCGGACGACGAACACCGCGGCCGGTTCCAGGCCGCGGCGGGACGAGGAGACCGCGGCCGGTTCCGGGTAGCGGCGGGATGAGAACACCGGCGGCCGGGCCGCCGGCGTCGGAAGCCGAAGAGGGGACCGGATTTTCCGGTCCCGTTGGAGAAAACCGGCCGGCCAGCTGGCCGGCCGGATGCCAGTAAACTGGGGGAATTAATCCCCCGGCCAACTCATGAAACCCCCCTCTTTAAGAGGGGGCAGTTTCCTTGTGGGGGGCAAAGCCCCCCGTTTTCTGCCAATCAAGCCCCCCACGTGGGGGGGGGGGGGGGCGGTTTTGCAAAAAGGGGCGCGACTATATGTCGTGCCGTTTTTCCCAATCAGTGGGGGCTTTGCCCCCCGCGTGCAGCCACCGTGCGGCGCCAGGCCGCCGCGGCCCCCGCGCCGCCGCGCCGGCCGGCCGGCCGGGCCGGGTCGGGTCGACCCGGTTCGGGCTGACCCAGGGGGGGGGGGTCGGGCCGGGTCGGCCCGGACCCGGACCCCCCCGTTTCGAAGCAGTTTCGGTCTTTTGGCCATAACTTGAGCCACAGACCTCCGATCGACGAACCGTCTGCGGAAACGCGATCCTTGGATCAAGACGGTCGTTTCGGTATATCGCACTAAAGGTTTCGGATTACTTTGAGTTCGGTCGGGTTGGTTCGTTCACGAAACCAACCGGGCCTTCGGAGCGGAAACGCTCATATCTAAAGCTACGGACGTCCGATTGACGTGCCGTCAGCCGTGTTGTGTTCCTCTTAGTGAGACAGATCTTTTGGCATACTCTGCCCGAGGTTTGGATGCAGTTGGAGTACGGTCGGGTTGGTTTTGCTTTAAAAACCAACCGGGCCCCGGGGACGAAAATGCCAATAACTCTCAGACCGGGCGTCCGATCGACGCGCCGTCTGTTGCGTTGAGTTCCTGTTCAATACGGAACTTTTGGATACATCAACTCTGGACTTTGTGACAGTTGATGTATCAGCCTCTCAGCTCGTGGAGCGGACCCTCCTGTACGAGTTTGCTGTGTGCGGGAACCCTAGTGCTGGCTGCGACTGATACTACTGCTACTACTGCTACTGTGACTGCGACGACGACAGTACAGAGATCCTGTGTGGATTTAACGACGACGACTACAGCACTCAGCGATCCTACGTGGGTCAGTGCTACAGGTCCTGTGTGGGCCCGATCCTGTGTGGGTCCGATCCTGTGTGGGTCCTTGCGCTCAGCGGTCCTGTGTGAACCAGCGCCTACAGGTCCTGTGTGGGCCCGATCCTGTGTGGGTCTTTGCGGGGGTTAGTTACCTTTTTATCCTTCGTGGGTCTGACGACTTAGATGGATCAGTGATCATCTTTATCGTCCTTTGAAGAAGTATACCTGTGTGAGCTGAATCCTATTGCTTTCCTGTGTGGATTGTGTTGTGCAATCCTGTGTGGATTACGTTTTGCTTTCCTGTGTGGAATACGTTTACTTTCCTGTGTGGACTGAGTTGTACTTGGGCTCGGAGGTTGGAGCGTATTTGAAATTGATGACTTATGTATATGTATGGGCATATACCTAAGCAGTGTCGGTTATTACTTCGTGATTGTTCCTTTCTTCGTGGTTTATCCTTTGTGGATTTGAGAGACCTTCAGGGGTCTCGGGGTCCCTAGTGAGTAGCTTATACTCACCCCTGCACGGGCTTTGCCCGCACTACGTTGTGTTGGTTGCAGACGACGGACAGCGTTGACCTTAGCAGAGACTTGCAGAGCGGGACGGTACCCGGAGGTGGACCACTGGGCGGGACGTGCTCGGAGCGGACGACGGGACCCGTGGAGCAGTGGAGCTATCTGTACCCACCCTTCAGGTGGGATTTCCAGTGGACAGCTCGGTGTAGCGGCATTTACTTTTCAGTTGCTGTTTTCCCCTTTCGAGTTGTACTTTACTTTCAGTTTGGGTTTGTATTCTGGCCCATTTACTTTTCCACACTTTCAGTTGTACTCTACTTTTGTTTAGTGTTTACTTTCCGCTTTCTTACTCTGTGGTGTTTGTTTACTTTACAAAGGCAATGCCTTCCCTTTTTACCGGGATTTACGCCTTGGTGCTAGTCGCCAGCCCCTGGCCTATGGAAGGCGGGCTTGGGGTAGTCACGGCACGGACCCCGAGGGCGGGTCGTGACATATATCATATATATTTACAATATAATCATTTATAATAGATTGATATATGAAATATAAAACACCATTTATGGAGACGGTAGGACCTACGTACACAAAAACGAAGTTTCTCTTTTCATATCATATTGAATGGAAGTAAGTGAATAAGATATTTTTATGTACATATATATATATATATATATATCCAGTATAATTATATTTTTTAATAATATATATTTTTATAGTCATCGTTTAATGGTGAACATGTAATGGCTTATCATCACGTCGTGGAGACGGTAAGTCATACATACACACGAGCGACAATAACATTGACTTAATGATTTTAAGATGTGTAATTAGATGGTATATTGATTGTAAAGAAAAATTATCATGTTATTTTAATTATTTATATACATATTACTCGTCATTATATCCATCCAAATAACATAGTGTTGAATAAAAAAGTACACAATGGTGTGGAGACGATAAGTCGTATGTACGCACGCATATTGACATTATCATTCATTTGATGGTTAGAGTAATGAATATGGTTGTAAATTATTTATAATAACATTATAGTATATAGAAGGTACTGGTGTTATTTTTTTCTCATGTAAATAACAATGAAATATAATGTTGATAAGAAAATAACTTTGAAAGATGTGATAAAATAATTACCTCTTCTTTGGGTGTTTCCTTTTGATTTGTAAAAAATGGATCCTTAGGTTGGAAATTGGCTCAAGGGATGTCTTATAGGTCTAATTGAGGGATGTTGGAAGATTATTTGAGCAGGGGATGGATGACACAAATGGCATTGGAGGTGTGATTTTGAAATATGGGGAAGTACCCTTTTATAAGAGATGTAAGGGTAACTTTAGGAATAGTTTGAAATATTATTTTATTATCTAATTATTTGAGGTTGATAATGGATTAATATTGATTTATTTATAAAAAAGGTAGGGATGGGTCGAAATCCTCTCAACCAATTGGTTTTAGACACGTATATGTCACCATATTAACACTATATTTTTTTAACTCTTAGTTAAATAGTTTAACTTTTACCATGTCTTATTGTGTGATTATAATAAATGGTTAATAGTCTAACCATAAAAATAAAATAGAACCCAAAGTGGTTAATTATTGATTTATCTAATCTTATCTATGTCCTTTGGCATATCCTTAGATTTTTAGAAATATTATCTCAATTAATAATATAGTATTTATTTTAAAAACTCATTTATGTCAATTTGGACACTTTGGTATTTTGCTTTAGCTAAAGCCATAAAAACTTTATCACTTCAAAAAAAATTATTTAATCAACCCTAACATGTCATATTAACCTAGAAAATTCGTGGATGGCATCAGAAGCCTCAATTTACATTTATTTTTATATTTATAATATCAATTATTTTAATCTTTCATTGATAAAGTAAGTAATACATCATCATGGTGTCATAAATAAATTTAATTATGTAATATCTAAATATTTTATACAAAATACAATTATGTAGTAAATATTTTTAAATTTTTAAAGAATATTTATAGTCTGATTTATCTTATGTATAACCCCATATTAAAAATGTTTTAGTTATTAAACTTCGAATTTAACACTTTTAAGAGTTCTTTAAATAAAATAATAATAACTGTCCTAATCTATTCCAAGTGGAAAAAAGTACAATATTTTATTTAATCATGGTAAATAAAAGTAAACATTTACTATTCATCAAATATTATTTTTATAATATCATATTTAATTATGATATAAATATTTTTAAACTTTAAAATATATTCTTTTGGAAAAACCATTTCTTAACACGCATTCTAGTTTCATTTTATATTGTATTCATAAAATTTTGTGAGTAGAATTTGTAAAAATGGATTCAATATATGGAATAATATTAATTTTTATTATCAAATAAAATTAACATAATTTTTTACTATATAAAATAGTGAAGATATTAACAATTATTTATCTTGGATTAAGTTAAAATGGGCTTCTTAGGGGAAAAAATAAAAAGATAGTGGTTATAATGACATAATAATTTATGTATATAATTTTACAGTCATATTTATACCTTATATATTATTATTTAAAAACATTATCCATTTTTAAGCATTTTTACATTAATAAAATATGAGAGGAATTCTTTCATTTAAAAAAATTTCATTTGTGTCCTCTCCCCCACCTATAGAAGACCACCTCCTCCCCTCTCCATTTTAAAATTCAAAACCACATTTTCAATTAAATAGATACCAAATTCAATTATTCAATTCCCTCCCCTAATCATATTTTCATTTTGTATCATAAATCCGTCCTATGATGTGTTTTGTTGAAAACAAAATAGGTTGTCTAAATAATATGTAACATCCTTAACTTACCCTTTTATATTATTTATTCTTCCACTTCCTTCACATATTTTTGAAATATGATGAAAGAATAAAATATGTATATTAAATTTACTGAGATTTATTGGTTAGGTTAATGGCCTGGAACTATCTCCTATTGCCTCAAAAGGGAAACTTGAGAACTTATCTTATTTAAAGTGGACTACCACATAGCCTACCCATATATTTCATTTTCCATATGCACTTATAAAATATGGATATAAATAAGTATATATTTTTTATATATATTATATTTGTGATATAATTATAATAATTTAATTATAATACCAAATATACATTATTACATTTCATTTCGTATATAAAATGATATCATCACTCCTGTCTACGGTGGATTACCACCTCGGGAAGCATTGAGATTTGATTTTCACTTATGACTTACATGGAAGGTTATAAGGATTAATTTTATATTTATATATGATATTACTGACCTAAAAATAAATTTTTTAATGAATTATACTATATACTTTCTTAAATTTACATTCATTGAATAAATGATAATGTAATTCATGTGTATAGGGGACTACCACTTCACTAAGTAATGTAATATGTTTTTTACCGAATAACATGGATGGTATATGTTGGGGTATTTGAATAAAAATTATAATATTAAAGACACAAATATAATCAATCAAATATAAAATAATATTTATCTTCTTTCTATCATGATCATCTAGAAAATGGATGCAGTGTTCATGCATACATACGACCAACCATCTACATGAATAATATATTTCATTTTCTATCTCAACGTTTTATGAATTTGTATAAATAAATATTTAATTAATATATATTTTATTTATATCTTGGTTAAAAAAAACTTATTCTATGGGACCGTTATCAACGTAGTACAAATTAAAATACCAAATCAAAACATACCAAGAAAAAATAAAGTTTTTACCTGAAATATGAATTTGACACAGAATTTGTAATATATTTATAATAAAATGTCATATGTAAATAAAATAAGGTATTTTATATATATATATATATATATATATATTTATTTTAATATATTTATAATAAAAAAATTTAGTATAAATTATTTTTGAACATATACATAGGTAGTCAAGACTTATGGTAAGGGATTTTTGTCTCAACATACATTTTTTGAGATAGCTGTTATGTCTTCTACATATATTATTTTATAAGATGTGTACATTTATCAATATAAATGTTAAATCATGAATCAAATTAAATTAATAAAATTTAATGTTTTATTTTATTTCTTTCTGTAATGATTCGTACGATTCAAAACCCCACTAGAGTGGTAAGGGTTTAATATTATAATATTATTATTCATCAAAACTATTTAATATTATGATTTAACTGTTGAAATATTTTTTTAATAATATCAATAATATCATGAAATTTGAAATCCTTTGCTAATTATATTATAATATGGTTTTTTCATACACATTCCTTCCTCAATACTTCAAAAGAATATTTTTAATGAAAACTATCTTTAGTTTTCCCTTTGATAAAACCCCCTATTTTTCCATGATTTTTTTTTGAAAAATGATTTAATTTTCATATATCATTGTTTAGACTCAATTTTACCATTTGTTTTGAAATTTTTGAAAAATAAATAATCATGTTGTTTAAAAAACAAGGCATGTTTGCATTTTACTAAAAATGTGACAGGAATCATAGTTTTAAATGTGTATTACTATAATTAAATTTCCCGTCATTATTACCACTAATTTTTTTTGGAGATTAAATTATATTTTAATAAGGTTATTCTAAAATAAAATTAATTTCAAAATTATTTTTTTTATTTTATTTTTTTGAATATTTATTTTCAATGTGTTATGGGGATTTTTTCTAATAACGTTATTATTTTTTCTAAAATTATATTTATCAATAAAAAACATTGATGTTTTTTATTGATTTGAAATTATGTATATATGTTTCTCAAATATATAATAATACTATTTTACCATAATTTTATGGGGGAATACATACCTTATTTTCATTATTGAAAATCATTCATCATGAAATTTCCCTTAATAATAATATGGGATATGATTTCAAAAATAATTTTAATTTTATTAGTAATTCATATGTTATTCCTTATTATTTATTTCCATTGAACGAGTAACTTATATGATAAACATGTTATCATGTGTTCTCTTATATATTGCTTAAAAATATTGCGCACTGTTAAAGTCTAATGAGATGTCATTTATCGGATTATGAAGTAAACCTAATCTCTAATGGGATATTCTTCTACAATGTGATGTTATATTGGAATTTTTTCTTGGATCATATTTATGTAATGTTTTATGTTTCTTACACTATCCCATGATTCCATGATCTTCTTATACTATTCTCCTTCTGTTATCCTCCAATTTGATTAATCACTTATATTCTATTTTTTGTTATTGGGTTATATATTTTGCTCAGATTTTGAGTTATCTTATCATGTTTATTTCCTGACTGGGATCTTTAGTGCATCCATATCATTCTTGTATTCCCCTCATTATTATATATAAATTTTGGAGATCTGATATCTTTTCATAGAATATAATTTAGAATAAAATAGGGATGCAATGTTTTATATTTCAATAATATATTAATTACCAAGGATTACAATGAAAATGTGCCTTTATGATCCTTGTGTTGAATTAATAGTATGGTTTTATATGATTCATGTAATAAAATGTGTAAAAGGAACAAGTCACCATAGTTAGTATAAAAGGAATGGTTTGGTTATCCATTAAAGCTAGCAAGAGAATAAATTATTTATTACCCTAGGGATATATATAATAATATTAAATGTATATTAAAATATACTAGAATATTTTTGATTGTTATTGTGTTTTTAATGAAATTAAATCACTAAAAAGATACTACAAGAAGATGTGGACCTAGAATTGATGTTCATATTGGTATTAAATACAAAAAGGTGTTTCAATATTTACCTAAGTGTTACCTGGTACATTAAAATTTTCTAGAATGTCCTCCTGGTTTGACACTCTAAGGATATTATTTAGATATTAAGATACATTTTATAAATAATCATAAAATATTTTATCATATTATGATCATTATGAGCTAGGTTCAGCATAAAATATATATGATAGAAATTATGGTGTCCTGTTTTAGAAAAATTATAAATAATATTTTATGATAATGTTATCATCCACTATGAATATTGTTTCTCACACAATTCGTCATGGTTTTAGTCAATTACAAGAATCAAAAGAAACTGATTTAACGTTGATTATGAAATAAAATGTTTTTATAAGGAATAAAAGTTGATAAATATGATAGTAAATTATATTGTGATTATGAATAATTAGTTATCATGTTTTTTATTAACAACTGTAACCATAACCAACTATAAGACTCACAAAATAATAGAAAGATAATGTTCACTAAGATTTTATGTGGTTGAGTCCATATAAAAAATAAGATTTAGGTTCCAATATAATGATAATGTGTCAATAAGTACATAAGGGAATTTATTAAAGGTTATAGATGATGGTTTACATGTGGAGATAAAGTAAAATGGTATGTACTTTTTGGAAAAATGAAAATCTCAATGAAGTAAATGGATAAGAATAATGGTTTCTCAATGGAATCATAAATGGTTAAATGATTTGAATGTAGAAGGAATTGGAATTATAAATATTAATGTGCTATTAGAAAAGCTTAAAAAGATGATCAGAGATTTGTATGAGTGATAGTTTTTTTGACGATTAAGTGACTACAAATGACATATTAAAGTAAAGAGGTATTATGAAATATGATGATGAATCCCAATTAATTGTTTAATAATAAATTTGAATGATTAAAATGATAGTGTAATAGAATTAAATAATTATTTTATTCATAAAATATAAATATGTTTTTTTCTATAGAAATGATGTTTTATGGATATAAAATAATATGATGAATATACTAGAAAAGTGATTTAATTCAAAAATAAAAATCTTGGGAAACCACATAATTTACGTAAAGAAAATCCTAGAGTTGTGCTTGATGTTAAGTTAAAGAGGTTATTTTTCTGGAAAATAGTTAACTTTTAAATAAGACATAATTGTTAAAAAATAGATTTGAGGGTGAATTTTATATTTTAAGATCAACGTCATATTAACATGAAAGTTATATGAGTATGGGGAATTACAAATTTGATCATCACATATGTTTTTTCATATTTTTAGAAAAAATAAAACCTGAAAGTCGGGTGATGACCCATCACAACCAGCAAGGTGGTGGGGATTTAATACAAAACTAATGGAAAATGAGGGTTACACACCTACCATTGGCCTATAAGAGTTATTGGTTAGTATGATATTATTTTTACCTAAATTGTTTTAATGTTAAACAATATTTTAATTTTGGAAAAAATATTACAGGATCAATTTATTAGATTTTAGTGTTACTAATGATATTTTAGGAGAAATTATTCGAGGATTACGTGTATATAACCACTACGTTTACATAAATTTTTATAAGGATAAACATAATTTTAATACATGAATCATGTTTTTAACAATATATTTTTTAAAAAAATGAGAAATAAATGATCTTAAATAAGTAAAATATGGTATGAAATATATAATTAAATTTATCAATAAATTATTTATAATAATCTTATATTTGTGATACATTATTTTCAATCAATTATGATGGAACAAAAGACTTAAGGAAAGGGATATATTTCATAAGTTTCCATCTTTGGGAAATATGTTATATAATGAACCTATATTCTATTATATGGTGTTTATAATTAATAATTTACATTTAATATCATGAATATACTTATTTTCTGAATATTTAATTTTTCATTTGTTTTTATTATTTATCGGGTCTTAAGATTCAAATGATACCATAGTGGTAGGGGTTTGATGTTATAATATCATTATTTATTGAGATTTTTTATAAATACACTATAAGTTATGTAATATATTAACTTAATTACTAATAATTTAATGAATTTTATTGTCATCTATTTACTCCTTGAGAGCACATTTTTTCCATCACTTTACTCACTTTTTTACTCAATACTCCAATATAAATGATTTTGGAAGTCAACTTTTTTTCTCTCGTCAATCAAAAACCCATATTCATTCATATACATGATTTCTAAATAAAATAAATAATTTAGAAAGGTTACTATTTTATTTTTTATGTCAATTTAACATTTTTTAAAAAAAAAATTAAAAATAAAAATGGATCATCAGTTCATTTTCAAAAATGATGCTCTTTTGGCTTTTAAATAAAATGTGAATAGATTCTTTATTTAAAATATGTACAACATCAACAGTATTTTTCTATATCATGAAAATGAATTGTCTTAAATATTAAATTATATGTTAAATATCATACATTAAAATAAAATTATTTTCAAAATAATTTTACTTTTCTACTATTTTGAATAATTATTTATAATATGTAATTGTTAATTCCTCAAGAATGTTTGTTATCATTATAAATATATTTTTATCTATGATGAAAACCTTTTATGTTATGGATTTATTATAAATTTTTTATATGGGATTCTCACATATATACATAGCTTATTGTCCCTTAATTTTATGGATTGATACATTACTTATGTTTATCTCTCAGATTCTTTCATTAAGAGATTTCATTTAATTGGGATATGCAATAATATTATACAAACCATTTTATTTCCATGAGAAATTATTATGTTATGCAATATGATTGAATTCAAAACAATTAACTCGTATATCATAATAATGTTATTATTTTTGTTCCTAAATAGTACCCCAACACATTGAGTAATGTTATAGTATCATTAGACTTCATGTATGGGGCTTGGGATTAAACCTAATTTATTATGTGACACTATACACCATTTGATGTTGTAGTGGAAGTTTTACTTGAATCATTTTTATGTATGTTTTATGTTTTTTCACATTTTTATGTTTCTATGATCTTATGACAACATTATCCTTATGTTAGGAGCCTATATGATTTCTTATGTGCCTTCTATTTTATGATATCATTTTATATCTTTGACTCACATATTATGATTCCATAAATTGTTAATTCCCAAAATGATATATTTAGATCACCCCATTATTTCATGTATTCACTAGGTCATTCTATATAGATATAGAATATTGAGTGGATTCAAGGAGTTCACTATGGGGAATAAAATAAGGATTCCAGGGTATAACTTCCATTTTTATGTTAAGAACATAGACATCCAAAGAAAATAGTCTTTTAGGGTCAATATTTTGTGTTAACAGAAATGAATGATTAATATTAATTTAATAATATTTTTCAAAGGCATGGTTCTCCATAAAAATTTGAAAATTTAATATATTAATCTATATTTATTATTCAAAAAAATCACAAATTACTATGGAAACTCACTTTTCATTATGAAAGATGGTAATCCCAAACTAACACATGAACAACCTATTGAGTCAAAATGGAATTTAAAATATCCCTTATACCATTTAAACCAACAAATATATAGAGAGTGATTCCCAAAACCTATGACCTCTTAAGAACCTAAGCTTTGATACTATTTTAATTGAAATAAATTTTGTGCTAGAGGATTTTTAAAAAGACTCGTGATGAGGGTGAATTGAGTTATTTATTTTTTTATTCATAGATATAACATATTGAAGTAAGTTAAAAACAAACCGAATATTTTTAAAAAATTATGTATTACAAGATAAAATAATCTATAAAATGATATTTATTGTGGTTCATGGAAAAAATATCCCATCATCAACTATTCTCATACTCTCTCAGTGATCATGGTGATTTTAACTATAAAATCCCTTTCATTGGGGATATCAAGATTATTAAATGTAGGTGTAACTAGGTAAATAATTGAATATAATTTTCCAAGATTCAATTTTCAAGGTATGTATATATCCTTTAATCACACTGACCATAAAGAGTTTAATCCATCAAGTAAATTTTTTGTATAAACTAGTTTCATTTTAATACAGAGTTTCAAGCATCAAATAAATGGTTATCAAGAATCTTGAGTGATAAATTATAATTTCAAAATTACCACTAATTATATTTAGTTTCTTGTAGATTGAACATTAAATAACACAATAGGATTATCTAAATTGATTATATTTATTTAATAAAAAATTGAAAAAAATAATATCAATATGATCAACAGTTCTTGTGATTTTTATAAATGTTCATTACTTTATAGAAGTGATTTTATTTTGTAATTTTAAATCCAATTTTAATTAAAATTTACAATAGACAACAATTTAATTCTCAAAAATTATTATTATTTTGTTTCAATTGGTCTCTTTCTTTGGAAGTTAAAAAAATCATTCCATTTCTGTGTAACAATAGTCTCTCCTTGAACCCTCAAATGTCATTGAAATATGATCATTTAATAACTCCTCTCTTTTTCATTCATATATCACTACATTTTATGATACTAATGTGGTAATAAACTCAAATTTAAATAGCATAATTATAAATGGATTTTGAAAATTATAATAAAATATTATGAAAATAAAATACATTGTAAGTCATTATTAACATAGTGTATCATGATTCATAAGTCTTTATAATCATACGTATTTTGAATCTATGTAATTATTTTATTATATGTGTTTCAATTGATGGTAAGTAATTATTTAAATATTAGGAATTTATTTTATACATTTTTATATTCCTCTTATTATAATTCATTCACTCAAATTATAATTCTATTTTTCAAAAAAAAAAATCATTTCGTATGACTGTATATTTTTCACTCTAATCATATGAATTTTTTCTTCAAACCTAATCATTTTCCATATGTATCTGTTAAAACATAGGTCATCAAAACTTTGTGAAAATTACATTAAAAGGAGCATCATATGTATTTCATATAGAATGTATTTATTTGAGAGTATAATGTCCAGAGATAGAAAATTTTCATCACAAAAATAGAAATATATTATAATTTTTTTTTGAACATTATAACAATTTACCAATAGTCATGAAGAAAAATAATTAGAAATAATATTAATTTTTTTATTAGTGAATAAACCATAAGATAAATTGGGAATTTTGGAACAATTCTAATTCATTTAACAATATTTCTTTATTTAGGATCACAAATCACATAAAAAATTAAATTGATAATTATACATATTATCATAATAAACTATGTCAAATTATAGATGTTCAATAAAGTACCAATCATAGTACTTCATTTTATTAAAAGGTAATAAAATTTTCTGTCTCTATTTTTTTCTTCTCCCACTTTTATTGATAAAAATAGGATGTCTAAAAAATGGATATAACATTTTTAATATTGCACATTGAATTTTAGAACCATAAGAACAGATGACTTAAAGGGAGTAGAATTTGGCCATGACTTTTATGAGCTAATTAATAATATAATTAGAATAATTAAAAATAAATTATTAATATGTATCCAAGAAAGAGTAGAATTTATAATAAAAAAGTGAATTTCATTTTATAGGAAATATAATTAAAAGGAGAAATATTATTAAATAATAAAATTAAAAATGACAAATAAATCTATATGTTCATGATTGGGCTGTTTTGAAGTTTTGGGATAATGGATTAGTTTAGACTTGTAAAATGGTTCTTTTGTTCATTTCTTATGAAAATTTGGATTAGGTGTTGTTGGAGTATTTTAAACCTATTAGTTATAAGACCAATTTTACATATTTAGTTCCATGTGTTGATTAATAGAATGTTTTCCAGAAATATTGTGATCATATTCTTATCAAATATTGAAACATTAGAGTCAATATGAATAGTTTTCTCATGTGTTGTTCTAGATACAGCAATAAATTGTCTCTAACTATGAGAAAAATCCTCCATTTTTGCATCAGAGTACAATATTGGGGACCAAAAACAATTTCCCAACATTTTCCTAAAATATGGATATATTTTATGTGTTACATATGTTATTCAATTAACACTGCTCATTTCTAGAAATTGTTTCCCAAACAACTCCAAATATCGAAGAAGCTAATCTCTATAATTGGTTACCAAAAATTATATACACCATTACAGGTCCATAATTATAAAACAAATATATATTGAGAAGTTAATATATTTAATTTATATAGCATTATATTACAATTTCATCCAAATATTAAATTCTCTAACTGATTTCAACAAGATCCTCATGTAATACATAAATAAGTTCAAATATTATTCAGAAAGAACACTTATACAATAGATGGATTAATATTTAGATGCTCTAATGGTGAAAGGTCAATGATAGGTGTGAGATGGGTTGATTAAGGTTCCAAGTAATAGGGTATAGATAATTAAGAATGCATTAATGCAACTTTAGAATCACTTTTAGACAAACCCTTCATTGAAACATTATTCAAATTCCCTTGAGTAAATTGTGCCTATAATAGTTTTTAGAAATAAAATATTTCTCATGAATCTATATTCCAAGAGATCATCAGTATCTAATTTCAGACAAGTATCTATAATGTCACTCTAATATTTTCTCTATATTGTAATCACAATTTTTGATAAGAATCATGAATTCGTCTCTCATTTTATTTTGAGTATCCCTATCTTTAATACCACAATGACCATACTGAGACACAGAGTCATCTACTTCTTCAATTAATCTAGTAAATAAAATAGTATAACTTGTTGAGATTGTATTGGTTGTTCCTGAAAATTTTCTAAGTATTTTCCCAAGTAATATCACAGTGATTTTTTATAAATTCAATAAGGTATTCATCAAAAAAAATTTATTCGTTTACTTTAACCATATTGAAATGGTTCTACTTGATTTACTTATAATTATTTCTAAATAACTACAAATATTAATTAGTTTTTTCTCTCATTAATTTAAGAGATAAAAAAATTACATTCATTCTTGTATGGATGAATATATATTAATAAACATCTCTAACCATTTTGAAATGTATCTATAAATATCAGAACAGATAGTAAGGACTACACCCTTTAAAAGATAGGGATCAAAACCTACATCTCTAACCATTTTGAAATGTATCTATTTGCCTATAAATATTTTGATGACCCCCCATATCAATTGTTAAAGGAAGTTTTTTACATATTTTTTAAATTTATTCATTCTAATTTAAAGGTACTTTTTCATTGTGAAACCCCATTTTTCTTTTTTCAATTTACCACTTACTATTTTCGTGATACCATTTTCTAAGTCAAATTCACATCACGAAGGAGGAAGTCCCTTCATGGTACATGAGGCATCACAATGCATTTAGTCTTCATAAAGCACTCCCTTTACAACTCATATATCCATGCTAAATCTAGGTCACCATGATTCATCGATCCTCTATCATTGTAAATCCCCTGACATTCACAAAGCACTTTATCTTCATGAAGAACCACTTTGTGAGGCCCCATACTTAACGAGACACTCTTCTATGCATCCCTCCAGGCCTGTACGTAGTGATTTCATGGTTCCTCGAATGGTGTCTCATGTCACCTTTCTCTACCTAATGCATCTCTGCATAACTACTCTAATAACTATTACTTCCTCACATAGCTATACTAACATGTCCCCCTTGGTTGACCACTCTTATATCTCTCTAATTTCCATCTTTTATTGCCTCTTCCCTTTTCAAAAGTTTTAAAGTGTTCCAACCATGTATGTCCAATGGGTGAAGAATGAGTCCTTCGTGTCCATGCAATATGATTTTATACATCTTAGAACCATCATCCTAAACAAATGATGTTAAACTCTAGACTCACCCAATGAAATGCACATTGGCTTCCCCTCCTCATTCATTTTCCACACCCGCTCGCCTCCATGGTAGTTAGATATTCCTTATATATAATGATATCCTCCTTTCATGGAATAAAATCTGAATGTGGGGAAGGGTAACCATCCTAGTTTAATCCCCTATCCTTTATTTTAGGTAGAGTAACCATTTATTTTCTTTTGCGCCTTCAGATTAAAATACTAGAGGTGATATGGGATCAGGGATCTCTCAATACCTCATTTATCTCCTTTTGTGATTTTTTTACATGGGGAACTCTTTTTCATAAGCCCTTCTCTATCCCTCACTAACACACCCTTCATAATGCAACTCTCTAGTATACTGCTTCCTCTTTTTTCCCACACTGAGTATGAATCACGTGTGCACAGAGATTCATAGTGAATGTAACATCCATCATCAACGTATCCATCCTCTAGTAATCCCAAAATTCCACCCTCTAGGGATTCTAAACATGTGTAAACCATGAATTTATGAACAATGTAGGTTTTGATCCCTATCTTTTATATAGGGTATATAGAAAGACTCTACAAGGTTTAATTACAATAAATTGTAAACTATGGTTCTACCTCATTGCGGAACACCCCCATGGTGTTATATATTTATTCTATAGGGAACATCCCCTTGGTTCCACCCATCCAGGTGTTCTCATCCACCCACCATCACTTCATTTATCACATCACCCTTATCCTGGTGAAACCCCATTCCGTCCTTCTCATTCTTGGGTAACCTATGTGCATATGTCCGTACCACATGACATCCTCTATATGGGATTATAACCATGAATAAGACCGTAATATCATATGGAATTTATCCATTTGTAAGCCTCAATTCCATCTTCTTGAACGATGTGTACTTTGATTCAAATCCATTGGGATACGTAGAAATCCTCCTCGAGGTTCATTCTCATCACCCACATTAAATATAGGTTTTTCTCAAAATAATTATTTCTTATGAGTACCATGCCATAACCATAATTTTCCACTTTATTCAGGTACTTACTCATGTTCTCCATTATCATAAAACACCTCATTATGTGTCTCATCTCCCCCTTTACAACTATGTGGAAATAGATTTCAAACCACTATGATACATGGGAAAATTATCATCATTCAATTTAGAATCCATAATATTTATGTTGTTTCACTCTCCCTAGTAACCTCATCCTTTTACACATTCTAGATATACCTTCAATTTTTACCTAGGCCACCACATCTCAGTGAACTCATTCCATCTACATGGGTCATCTGATTGGATAAGGCCCATCCATCCACATCATCATTTCTTCTAGAAGAATATTTACAGTGTCAGTGTGTAAATCTCACACAATATAATAAAAATAAATCCTCATGTGAAAGTAAGTCTCAGTGCTAAATCGCATATCCATCTGACAAACTACGCGGGCTTTTATCCCTTTCCTCTAAATAGGGTGTGCCGAAGCCTCAACTAGTTTCAATCCCATCTAATGGTAATCCTTGTTTTCCACCACATTTGGGGTATACCTCTCTAATCCTTCCTCAGTGATGTACAAATCATCCTTCTTGGCGATAAACCTTCCATTTATGGGACATACCACTCTTGGGTCTATCCCCATTGGGATTTCTGATCCACCCATATGCTAAACATTACAGGTGGTCCCTAATAAGGATCCACCTATCTGATCCACTATCATAAGTGTTATTATCAGACCATTACATCTCTACAACACATTAAAATCTTGATTCTCTATCCACATAGGATGTTAAATTCATGACATACACTGATTTAAATATGAGATGCCTATGAAAAACATTTGAATACATGCCTTATAATATGATACCACAAGATCAATGTGGGAAAGCTTCAGTTTCTTCACCCTTGGAAATGCCTATAACGATGAATAATATAAGTGTTATAATGATCTATCATCCAAAAATTCCTCTATTTCCCAATGTGACTACTTACATGAATAAAGATTTTTACCATGACTTGAGCCTTTGAAATATCTAGACATAAGAAACATAATTAACTGTAATTTAAAAAGAGATGGCACTAGGAACTAGTTCCATGAAAAACATCTTAATCTATAATGGTGACCCATACTATGTGATGATTTCCATGGAGGAATCCAATAATGAAGGATCTGATATCCCCTAATAACATTTCTAGCATGGATTCATCATCTATGAAGATGTAATGAATGCCACCCACTATTCAAAAGTTGGAATGTGGGGTACAATTAATTGTTAGAGAAAGTCAATAGAATCAATGTAGTGTGCCTTGGTAGAAAGAATTTGGGAAAAAAATGGCTAACTACAAGTGAACTAGATGTCCTTTAACCATGGTCACGGGTCATGTTTGTTATCAGACTAGTGATTGTACTTGAATACAACTGATGTTGGGCCACCAAAAGAAATGGTGAACCTAACATGAACTCTTTCCCTCAATTTGGGATTTTTAGTGCTTGATAGATCAGTAGATAAGGATGTCATTAGATCTTGTTATCCAGTTCTAGGCCCCTCCATGTAAATAGTGGGCCTGTCATGAAACTCACCAAAATTTGGGGAATTCACTCATTACGAATTTGGGTCTGTGGTAGTGTCAACATTGATGCATCCCTCAAAAACTATAATAATGAATGATGATGGGGAATATGGAATTAGTTTCCTGTTATCAATACTGATATTTGAATATTTTTTCTATATAGGACCCAATATATAGGAAACCAGTCACCCTGTCCATAAACACATGGGTATGAGAAACATTAATGTGATAGTCATGCATGACTCCACCTCTTCCACGACATCATCCATGACAATGGCATTTGGGTGCCTTGTCTCGCCATTGGAAATTTTCAGAGGAGAGTGATTGAAATACTCATCCAATGATACGAGTACGAAGGAATCATTCCTACAATGGACAATTCCCATTGGTACCTAGAGGATTTTATTCCTCGACGTCACTGCCACCACCAAGGGTTGCATTGGAACAACCACTCCCCACTCAAACATCTAACCATTTTAGAGTCCATCCATTGAAAATTACTTTTATTCACTCCCCTATGATTACTAGGTAAGGGATATCCAAGTCATCCAAACTATGAATACCACCTAGGAGATTCCAATGAGGGTGCCCAATAGGCTGCATCAACACCACAAATTACCAGCCCCTCAGGCCAAAGAACAAGCAGTCTATGGTCTTTCTCTTTTGGCCCTGACCGGGATGACTTGATGCCAACATCAGGTATAAGAGCTTGGAGATTCCTTTCAAGGGGAATCATATTATATAGCTTCATCGGAATATTCCACCCACAATGCATTCTACCAGGTTCCTTCCAGTGCATAGTAGAGACCCATCAGTGCCTAATCTGGGTTGAGACCTCATCCACCCCATAGGCAAATGTGGATGAATCATTCGGTCACATGCATGATCAACAGAAGTGGCAGGCTGACCATTGATGATGAGATCTGGTGAAGAGTTCCTCCCCATACCATCAGCATCCAGAGTGGTCATCCTCAATGATATATCACCCAACATGATGGTCATCTCCATGTTACACGGACCAGTCTAATAGATGATCCTCCTAGTCATTTTAACACCCAACACATAGGTTCTTCCCATGCCTATGATTCTAGATATGGAGGTCATCCTTGTATCTAATATCATTAACGTGAAGGTACTCTGCATTTCATTCCCAGATCAAGCATAGGTCCTCCTCACAGTAGCATTCCCCAACAAGAAGGTCCTTCCCATGTCAAAGGTAGCTGATAAGAAGGTTATCCCCATGTCCTCACTAGCTCTAGTGGTTGTTCTCCTGGATCCAATGATTTTCATAGTTGTGGTCCTTCCTTCTTCATTGGACATTAACACAAAGGTCCTTCCCATGTCTAGTTTGACCACTATAAAGGCCCTCATCATGCTACCACTACCAACTAGTGAGGAGGCTGACCCCATGCCACTAAATACCATTATCATGGAGGTCATCCCCATGTTATTACCATCTCTAGTGGAGGTCCTCCCAACTCCATCACTCCCAACCAAAGATTTACTCAATTTCCGTCCAACAATAAACACAAAGGTCATCCCTGTGTTTAGTTAGACATATTCTTATGTGCTCTTTGCACATCATCTTGCCAATGGGGAAATCATCCCCACCTCATCACCAACCGATATTGAGGTTTTTGCTATAAAAATGATCTACCCTACATTGAAGAACTATCCTAGAGAAGATGGATGAACTGTCTCCATCAAAGGAAGAAATTATAGAAGCTCCAGATCATTATCAATCTAATCCATTTCTCAAATTCTGAAGTGGAATGAAAATCAATGATAGATACTATACCCTGATCATCTGAATCAGATTCTATGGTAGGATCTCAGAATTTATGTTTCGTCTTCCCAGATGGTGAAATTTACCAGATCCCCAAAACCCTTAACAGGTGAATGTAGGAGTATGACGATTTGTCTCCCTTATATGGTATTTTAATGAATTCCACCCTACCATCGCTAGACTCATTCTCTACCTCAACATGAGATCAAATAAGGTTATTATGGGGGTTGGTAAATGATTAACGCCCACTAGATATACCACAAACAATCGCTGACCTTGCACATGAAATAGTGGTAAACAACTCATCTTACTAGGGCATGATGATGAAGTCAGTACATCCATTGAGAGACGACCTAGTAATAAGTTGCATGTTTTCTTGTATGATGTTTTATCCACCAACTAGTACATCACTGTAATGTACCACATCAGGGATATTTCGATTTCCTCATTCAACCCTATTTGAATAACGAGAAACCAAGAGCTTTATATTTCTTTAGAATGATAAATATTTTGGGACACTCTTGTAGGGGACAAGTTATCTGAGATGTTCCAGTTGATCGTGACTCCATACATCTAAATACTATTGTCCCTTAGCCATTATGATGCAATGTAACATCATTAATACCTTTGGATGACCCATTTATGCCTTTGTGGTGGATATTTGACTTATCCAAAAATCCATAAACATTATGAAAACATCGGCCAATAGTGTCACATGGTTGACTTATCATTACTTCCCCTGGAATAATACAGTGCATCACCTGAATATCATTGATCTATTCAAAATATATGTGTTTAGATATTACCTATGATACATTGAATTATCAAATCGTAAAATCTGCATGTGCAGATCTTGGGTTTGGGGAAATATGTTGCTCTTCACTTTAGTTCTATCCTACAACAACTTGACCATGCCAGTAATATCAAGGATATTCTTATTAGAACTATCAATTTAAACATGGTAGATTCTGAGATATACTAAGAAACAGCCAATGGTGTTGGGTTTTAAGAGGATGAACCACCCCTTAGGGATAAAAAATTCCCAAAAGACCATATATGTGTCCACACATGTCAGTAGAGGCAGTCACTTAGCATTAGAGACCCCTATTCATCATCACCCATCGATCGGAAAACCATAAAGGGTTAATACCATACTAGGACCTTTAGTCCATTTGAACCATCTGGTTTAATATATAATATGAAGGATGATCTTGTTAAGACCTCTATTCTTTAGCATATCACATAACAAAAACTTTTATTAATGGTTTTCTTGTCGAATGCATTGAAAAATAGAATCTAGACCACTGTGGTCCTTGGATGGATCCCTTCCTTAATCCACTAATACCATAGAGGAATCCATATTTTGTTCTTGGAATATTTATTCAAATTGATCTTGAAAATACAATATAGCTCGATAGGGTAGCGGTCAGATCTTATGGAAAATGACCACGGTATGCATCGCCGAATCCAGTTAAACTATGTCAAATCGAACCTGGTGTCCTGTATGAGGTCATTCCTTCGACACATCCTCTAGTTGTTCTTCCATCATCTCTAAAAGACTCTCCTATATCATCATGTGCCTTTGAGTCTGCCTATCAGGTTGAAAAGCCTTCTAACACACTAGGGGTCAGGAATCCTCGCCATGATAGGAATCCAAACTAGGAAAGTCAGTTGATTTCTCTTGTCTCCCACCTCGAAGCCTATAATATGCGATAGGTGGTGGTCCCACATGATGGAAATTTGTATCTGGAATGTGTGGATGATATAAAACACCCCCAAAAATCATGAACCCTTCTTTCTCTACCTTTAATAGGATGGGTGACCTATTGCATCATATGTCCCACTTTATTTCAATGTGTAGACCCATGCTAGGAAGTCCATCACATTAAGAAACCACCTAGATCCAGTGTTTTGTACATATATTAGAAGGGAATGTGTTTTTATATAATAGTCAGTTACTCATTGGGTCTATTGCTGGTTGGGAAGATCTTCGAAGATAGTTTCCTCATCAATTTTTATATATCATGTACTAGAACTGAATTGTTGACATCTTCAATTGAAAAAAATGTCTAGATGATAGAGTTCCAAGCATTGTTTCTAGGTGGAAGGGACCCACATATTCACTCGATATGCTACTAACTCATGAATAGTGGTTGGTGATGTGTGTACAGAATGTTAAGACTAGATTTCTTCCCTATTTTGTCACTAATAATTTCACAGGTGGATTCCAGGACATCCCTTACAATGATCATAAACTAGATGATTCCTTGAAATAGTTCATGTAGGCACGATCGTTTCCTCCCACAACTCCTACGAGAATAGTTTCCCAGGATGAGACTACTATCATCACTCTGGTAGAGGCCCTAGATAGCTAGAATTATTACCAATAAAGACTCATCCATAGCCTCATTGAGGATTAAAACATGAGGCCCACCCTCAGGCTTAGCATCACTAATAGGAGAATAAACTAACACCACCCATTCACAAACCATAGGCAAGGAGTGGCAATATGGATTTAGCCCCTTGTCAGTCTCTAGCCCCTCATCAGGTACAATAACTAAGAGATCCCATATTAGATAGAATACTCTCCACCGACTCATTTGAGGATGCTCAATTCCAAATTTATTTCTGATGTACCTTGGATCAGGGAATCCTCATGTTCCCAGAATGAAGGAACCCATAGGAGGTTGATCTCAGAAATCATATAGACTACTTCTCTTGTCATAGATTCCATAGACATACAATCAAGTGATTCTACATGTTTATGAAATGGCTCTATGACTAGTTTGATAATAATTTGTTAATATCAGGTCATTCCCCAATATAGCTAGCATGTGTTTCTTCAAATATTGAAAAAAATAGTGAAGGTTAATGGTATCAGGTTTCTAGCCATGGGTGTTATTTGTATAACAATTGGTAATCCCATACAGTTGTCTCTCATACCCATGGTGTTATTCATGCTAGTTAGAATCATCCTGAGTATTCTAATGTGCTATTTCCTCCTCCCATTTCATCTTCGGAATCTCATCTTAACCTTATATTTCACAGAAGAGTAGGTGATGAGTGTGAAAGGGAAATAAGATCCCCCCACTGATGGCTAAACTATCTCACACTATCAATGATTTCATGACCCTACTAATGGGATTCACCCCTAGAGTATTCCTTGTATTGGAAGAATCCATATTTGATGATCATGATTATAACTTAGTTAATACCATCTAGTTGGTCGACCCTTACAAATTTTCCGATGATGAGGAGCATCAGGAAGAACCTTTTAATATCCCTGGTTGAAACCACCATTGACAATGTTGTGGATATGTGAATCATCAGAATACTTAGTGCGGCACTTCCATCCCTGTCATTCATTCTACTGAGCCAAGAAAATATTCGTATCAGAGATGTTTACATGCAAATTCCTCTCATAAGGTCTCATAAAATTCATTACCATCGTTTTTCATGATACTATACCTAGTAAATCCTCCACGTTGACTTTATGACTAACTTCGTATTACTGCGGCCATACCCCAGTCATCTGACTATATGTCGATAGTAATTTTTCATTGTTCAGTAAGTGAAAAACAAGATATCCCTAATGCCATTTAGAACCCACTGGTTCGACCGGCAACATCTGTCATGCCTATGGCTACTAAAAAACTATGCCTAGAATGGATGTTTGATTTCTCATTAGCAAATTTCCAAAATTATTTCAATAATATCGATCCTTGAGGCCTAATTATTTTCATGAGATTTGCATAAATCCCGAGTAGAGGCTTTAAAAACCCCTCTCATTCGAAATATTGGTAGCTGCTGCGGATTCCATTCATGATGAGAAATTCAAGATAAAATATGGTTAAACAATCATATCATTATAAGAATAATATGTAGGATCTGATGTTTAGGGACATATCTGTCCAATGTACATCACAATCCAATTTAGTTGCATGGAAATATACCACTGCCTCCTTTATATAGGTTCTTGGATCAATCTTATCATGAACCGAATGATAAAAAAGATAGAACTATCTAATGAAGATATGAATCCCTATTACCTGATGATTCAAAGTTATGAAAGGACCAATATTAGTCCATGTGGAATTATTTCCCTGAAGACCTAGTTTGGTGGCCTAATTTCAAGAACTTATTTCATGGTTGTCTCACAAGATTCCACCTAAAATGCAATAATGGGTAGACCCCATCTCAATCTACATGTAGTAGTTCCCTCATCATATCACCAATGCCTTAAGTAATCCCTCAATGGTGGAGCGTGAATTATCCAAGGTTATGAGTATCCCCTTTCCTATTGTGAAATTCTCTATTTGTATGTTGACTATTACAAGATAAAGGAAAAACATTTTAAAACCAATGATGGTGATCACACTATTGTTTTTTCCGACCTATGGGACAACATGGATGGTACCTTCATCCTCCATATTCATCAGATGAAGTCCAAAACCATTGACATGGTACACTACTTTTTAATTTTTGAGATAATAGGAATACATGATCCTAGGTACAAGGAATGCTGGAAGATTACATCGTACTCTTCTACAGACCAGGCTCAGGTGGTAACAAAAACCCCTACCCCTATTAGATATCAAGACATTAAGCCTATAGCCACAACAATTTTCCAAGCATACTTGTTCCACCCAAATTTATCTCATCAGCAGAAGACGACCTGCCATAAATTCTTTGATATCATTGGGATTGGGCCCCTTAGTTATGTCCTAACAGAATTTGGTCAACAGACTTCTTTTTCATGGTTTCAAAAGTACACGATTCTTTGAGTAAAGATTCCATATCCACCCAAGTAAGAAATAGTGCTCCCCTAGATCTGTTTTCTATGATGATCCACCCACTCTAATCAATTCCCAAGTATCAGATGATTAATAACTCCATGAATACACACTTCTTTCATTTCAATATGGTGTCTTAACCACCATCGATGAGTTGGTTCAGGTGAATCCTGTTATCGAGGAAGACCCAATACCTACACTAACCATCATAGTAATTCCTGTACAAGAACAACATATGTATATTGATTTCATGATGTAACATCATGATGTATTTTCCAAGAGTTATTAAAAGATCCCAAAACTATACCATCAGGTTGTTGTCAACCACCTTTGTCTCCTAGAAATTCATCGCTATTTAAAAAATCCTCCCAAGGAGATGCACACCTCTCATGGTTCCATGGTCGAGGTGAATGTTGATATCAAATAAAAATTCATCATGAATTTCCAGTACCCCATATGGTTACACAACAACATCCCTATCAGAAATAAGAAAAAACATATCAATGCCTATATCAGCTTCTCGAAACCCAATTTTCACTATCTTAACGCGGATATTCCCCTTTATATGACAGATTTATTGATCGATTCCACCACTAGGTTCTGGGCCCTATCCTTCACGGATGAATATTACAGAAATATTCAAATCCATATGGCCACGAAGATGAGGAGTCCACCTCCTTCAGGATGCCACAAGGGACCTTTTTCTATAATGCAATTTCAATTAGTTTAAAGAATGTTGAAGATACCTATCAGTGTGCTATGCATCTTATATTCATGCTGAACATTAAGAATCCTATGGAATTATAGGAAGTTGATTTTGTGGTCAAATCCCACCACCATCTAGACTATATAAGAGATCTTGGGAAAATTTTCAGGTTCCTCTGCTCGCACAATCAATAGATGAACCACTTGAAACGTTATTTTTGGGTAACATATGGGAGGTTTGTTAATTTTTTCACCAAATTCAGAGTAATCGGGATCGATCCAGAGAAGATCAAATTCTATAACATAGATGACTCATCTGATAAACCTTCGAGAGATATGTGGATTTCAAATCTACTTAGACTATATACGATTATTCATCTCGAATCAATATCAAAATTGTAATCCCTTTTCACGAATCATGAATAAAGGTATCATATAAAAATTGAATGAAGATTGGTAGACCTTAATTGGGGAGATCAAGCAGTCTCTACAATCAGCATTGGTTCTGATTCCTCCCATCTATGGAAAGCTACTGATCTACTATATTAATTCCCTAGAACGATCCCTCTAAACCCATATCACCTAGAAGAATAAATAAGGGACAGATAATATTTTATACTATCTCAGCCATATTCTCCTCAACACAAGGTTCCAATACTCTCCCATTTAGAAAAACTACCTCACATTGGTTTTTGTGTGTAATTAATTACATCATTTATATGTATAATAACAATATAAAGTGAGTGTCTTGTGTGGATCTACTAATATATATTTTGACCCACCTTATGTTGATAGGTCATCTATCTTGATTGTAACACCCGAAACTTTTATGAGAAATATTTTGTTTTTATGTTATATAAATCATCAAAGGAATCTTTCACTACACACAACACTATCTTGGCTTGTTTTATACGCAACTGCGACCTTCCTCGATAGCTTGCGTCGTACGCAATACCGAGTTTCACTAAACAACGATATGCTATTAAAATATTATTAAAACTAGCCGTTATGAATAGTAATAACTGAATTTTCAATTTTATTACATTGTAATTCTACTTATACATTTTCTAGAATGAGTTATAAAAGCAAAATCAGTTTTTTAAGATAAAAGAAATATTTTTCAAAAAATACAGTTTTGCCGCCTTTTGATGGCGCACCCACATTAAATCTAGTTTTTGACATGTTTATAAGTTTAAATTGACAAAATAAAATTCTTCTTTTGAATCAGGGTATAAAAATTTACATTGGAAATTTTTTTGATAATTTCTGATAACTTTCATATTTTGATAAATAGTAAAAATACGCTAATTTTTAATTAAAAACAACTTTTTTCATTGAGATAATTTATATGGATAAATTATAATATTTAACGGTTTTAAATTATAAATATAATATATTTTTTCCATTTAATATAATGTATGTCATTAGCATTAATTTCACATTGAATTCATAGGTAAAAACATTTCAATCTTTGGCAATGTTTTAACTTCTAAAACCCGTTTTCTTAACAACGGGATTTATTTTAAATTAATTACTGCAACTTATATGTTTTGAATTATGAAAAATGGATTCCATATTCAGAATCAGTGGGTCCAAATTATTTTAATAGGCTATTTTTTATTTTGGGGCATTATGAATAGTAACTACGGTAAATATTATTTACCACAGTTAAAGGTAAATTAGGTAATTAAGGGAAAATATAAGATTATAAAATTACCCCAACACCTTCCTAAATCCTATTGGATGAGTCAAAGTCGAACCATATAATCTAAGTGTCGGATTAGATTCATTTAATGGACTTTTTTCCATGAAAATATTTTAATTATTATTAAAACCAAAGAATGTGACAACATGTCACTTTCTTAAATCTTATAAGTATAATAATTTTAATTTGGTGATAAACTTAATGAAACTTAGAAGATGAATAGTATCCAGGAATATAATACAATTATCTACATTATAGTAATTTATTTTGAATTTTTAGGGATTAAATAATTAACATTAATTATGACACAATAGTGATGTTGAAATTATTTTATTAATTAAAATATCAAATAAATTGTATTAAAAAATATTAAAATAAATATTATATGAACTATTTAATGTGATACACTAATTTTATAGATACATATGAAATTTTATGGATCTATTAAAGCTTTTCGTTTGAACATATTTTCTGTATATATTTTATTTAAATTCAAATAAATGAATAGTGTCAAAATTGACACTATTGTTATTTTATAAAAATAACATATTATAAAATTGTTTAAAAATCACAAAAATATTTAAAAATTATAAATTAAAATTTATATGGTCTATAATGTCATAAAGTATCAAATTATGGAAAATTCAAGACACATATGTAATTATTTATAATAATTTAACATTTAGAATATTATTACCACAAATAAAATTAAATGGATAAATAAGGATAAATCAAGTTGATAATGTTTAAAATAAATTATTAACATGTCTAAATTTAATTGGTTGATGTTATTACAACCCTATCTCATCTAATCATCGGATATGAGTCATTTTGGATGTTTTTATGTGGGGTTGGGATTTAATATAAACTAATATTTCTTATATTTCCAAAGGTGTCCCTCTCCTCCCTTATAAAAGGGAACCTCCTCCCTCTCTTCCTCACACCAATTTGAGCCTTCGATCTCTGCCAACCCCTGCCAATTTAACTTCCCCACTTCCTTAGAAACCTACTAGAGGTACTGGTATTATCAAAAGACCAACTCTAGTCCCTTATGAGAAAGTTTAAAGGAGGCACTTCAAGAAAGAGGTAATACCTTCTACCGTTTTCTTCAAGTTCCATTCTTCTTATACTCCCTATTATTTAGTTGTTTCATTATGAGGTAATAACATAAGTATCACTCATATACTAATATGTTATTATAAATATGAAACAACCCTATTTCACCTCCTATCCATCCTACGGAAAACGAAATTACCACGCGTGCGTACGTACGGAATACCGTCTCCACGCCACGGTGTAATCTATTTTCCACCACCACCTTACTTGGATGGGTATAAGGGTGAAAGTAATGAATATATATTATTATTGTAAAGTGGTTTTGATTCTAAAATAGTATACATACACTCCAATACAATTCCATGATCACGGGAACGATATCATCACTCGTGCGTATGTACGGAATATCGTCTCCACGATGTGATGCGATTCGTTCTACATGATCTTCATTGCATAATGATTATATAAATGAATTGAATGAATGAATATGATATATATTACACTAATAACATTCTGGAAATGAGGTATCTATAACCTAAAGAAAATAATAAGAATTTATTCGACAAACACACATAAGAAGAAAAAGTAATAACACCCGAATAACAAGTAGCAATGAAATATTACTAAACAGATGCTAAGAATCTGACCATATATGATATAATAACAATAAATATGAATCTGGAATAAGTAAATAACATTATTTAAATCATTATACAAGAGGTTCGGACACTTATGAAGCAAATCAGACCTAAGGTAAGGGATAATTTTGCAAATCTCATTTTAATCCGAGATTGCTTATTCGTAAGTATTTTCTGGGGTTATTTATATCATCAATTTCCATGTTTTATAAAAGTGTTTTCATGTATTTTTAAAGTCATTTTTACCCATTTTCACATTTACCCAATGGTATGGAAGGAATCTTACTTTTATATACCCTACAAGGTACTTTTTGACTTTTCCGACAAAAGTACGAGAATAATGTTTTTTTAACTTATATGGCATTATGGATTTTTTAAACATTATTTCCAAGAAGATTCCTTTACATGTTTTCATGTTTATTTTTAATCAACTTCTTTTAGCTTAAAATAGTTTGACATGTCAAAGAAAGGAAAATGTTTTTGAAGTAGAAAGGATATTTTCCTCAAGAATGGAGTTCAAGTGCTTTATCAAAATTATTTTCCATCTAACATAATATAGGGTTCTGTTTCTATCCCTATTATTACATTTATTTGATTATGTTTTGATGGAAATATTTTTATGAATTCCTTTATCTTATATTATTTGTTTTATGATGTCATGTTGTTTAAGAATCCCATTTTTACTACACGGGTTATGCAATGATGTATGATTTATGATTTTGTGGAACATATAAGAGTGGTATCATTATGAGATGGTTGGACCTATATCTCCCTACAATGCATTGGGTAAAGATTTTATATCTCATGAGATAGACATGGCTGGAACGGCAGGTTAAACTGGTTCAGTGAAACAAGACTGAAACGGGGAGTGACCTCGGTTCAGAAATGGACTTTGTCCACTAAGATAGTCTAGCCAATGAGTCTTGACTAATAAGAAATGATTCTCTATTATTACGTGTGTATGCCACAAAATTTCATGTTTTAAGTTATGATTATTGGGATTTCATTTCACTACTATGATTTATCCCATGTTATGAAATTATTCTCTCTTTTGCAGGTTAAGATTTCCAAAATGTTATGTTCTTATGAATATAATGTGATTGATATTTTGTTTTGTTTACCCTTACTGAGAATTTGAGCTCACCCTTTTGTATGTTTTCTTTCCCCAGGTCAGGAAGAATCTTATTAAGTAAGATATGCCATATGGGACTATAGATATGATGAAATAAATGAGAGACAGTGTAGACGCTTTATGAACCAATTGTTTATGTTTCCCAGTTTCTAAAGACACTATACCTATATGGTCCTTTCATGGTTTTGTTATATGTTGTAATAAGTATGCTTGAATTTTGATGTAATAACAATGTATGTAAAGTATGGGTCGTTATAGTTGGTATCAGAGGAAAGGTATAGTCAACCTTTAGAAACTAGGATGTGAAAGCCTTAGTAAGAACCCTAAGGAAAAGTCTAAGCATAGAACAAAATCGTAGTTTTTTTAGAAATGACCATGAACAACCTAGGATAATACCTTATGTGTGAAATTTTATTCTTGATTATGTGGTTTTCCTATTATAATTAGTGTTTCTCACACTATTCTTCTTGGTTTTAGTCAATGGCAAGAACCCGAAGGAACCGTGTTAATGCAGAATGCGACGAGCAATGTAATGATTGACCCCCTGAGAAACCAAACGTTATGGGAGATGGAATGCAAAATATTATAGCCATGCTCACAAAACTTTCTCAAGCTATGAATCATGCAGGACTTCCAACCGATCAAAGGAAGGAGCAACATTCTGTTGAATCCTTCATGAGGCAACGTCCACCTTCTTTCAGCGGGTCTACTGATCCATTAGTTGTTGAACAATGGATTAGTACTACTAAAAAGATATTTTCAGTTCTTCAATGTTCTGAACATGATAAAGGCATCCTAGCAATGTATCGTTTGGAAGGATATGCTGATCAATGGTGGAATATTATTAAGAATACGAGGCAAAGGGATGAAATTGAGTCCATGGAATGGGACGAGTTCAAGAACTTATTTTTCAATAAGTACTTCCCTCGTATTCTCCAAACAAAGATAGAGAAAGAGTTTCATGAACTGAATCAAAAGGATGATGAATCTATTGGTACCTATGAAGCAAATTTTACAAGACTTTCATGGTGCGATTCTGGTATTATTATCCAACCTGAGAGTAAGATCGATCGATTCTTTAGTGGCTTAAAACCAAGTCTTTGAAGGGCCTTAGCCATAAGGGACTTCAATAGCTATGAGGAAATCGTTCGATGTGCTCTCAAAGTTGAGATGGAGATTGGAGTAACCCATCAGTCATATGGGTTTGATAAGAAGAGGAAAATGGAATTCAAAGGAAAATATAAAGAGCACACTGAAAAGAAGATAAGCTTTCCCTTATGCTCAAAGTGTGGAAAGAAACATGGAGGGAGTTGTCTTAAAGGGACAAGTAAATGTTTCAACTGTGAAAAGGAAAGTCATCAGTCATTTTAATGCCACAATGATGGGAAGATGATGTCGAATAATGCAAACAAAGGAAGGGACACACAGAATGAACCTACTACACTTCAATGTTTCAAGTGCAATGAGATGTGGAAATATTCCAATAAATGCACTAATCTAAGGGTTGTTGATGATGATCGAGATCAACAAAATCTTAAGGCTAAAGGCAAAGGAAAGTCACATGCAATTTCTATCAGCGATGTGGAGTACAATAACGATGTGTTTAAAGGTACACTTACCATCCACTCTAATGTAGAAAATGTTTTATTTGATTCTGGATCCACCCACTCTTTTATTTCTGATGAATTTTCTAAGAGTATCACCGTAGTACCTCAACAATTAGATGTTGTGTTGGCTATGACAACTCTTAATGGCACAATAGTAGCATCAAAAGTTTACAATTATTCTCCGATTGAAGTTGGTGGGAAAGTTCTTCCTGCAAATCTTGTGATCCTTCCTATAGTGCAATTTGATGTGATTCTTGGCATGGATTGGCTTTCTTTATATGGAGCTCATATCAATTTCCAAAGAAGGGAAGTCACATTTCATATTCCAGATCAATCTATGATCTTCTATCGATGCAAGGATGAACATAACCTTCCAGTGGAAATTTCTTCCATATTATTGGTCTTGATTCAACTAAATGAGGGTTATTTATCTCAAATGGTTGGTGAGAAACTCACGATTAATAATATTCTTGTTGTATGGGATTTTGATGATGTCTTTCCAGAGGAATTTCCTGGTCTTCCACCAAATCGTGAAGTTGAGATTTCAATAGAACTCGTATCGGGTGCTTTGCCTATTTCAAAGACACCTTATAGAATGGCCCCAATTGAGTTGCAGGAATTGAAGAAGCAACTCCAAGAGAATCTTGATAAGGGATTCATACTCCCTAGTGCGTCACCTTGGGGAGCACCTATTCTATTTGATAAGTAGAAAGATGGATCAATGAGACCCTTCATTCATTATCGAGAACTTAACAAGCTCACTATCAAGAACAAATATCCTCTCCCACGCATTGATGACCCATTTGACCAACTACATGGAGCTCAATACTTCTCCAAGATTGATCTTCGTTCAGGGTATCATCAATTAAGGTTCAAAAGGGAGGATATACCAAAGATGGCATTCCGTACAAGGTATGGACACTATGAATTTATAGTAATGCCATTTGGTCTTACTAATGCCCCTTCTATCTTCATGGATCTGATGAATAGAGTCTTTAGAGAATATCTTGATCAATTTGTGGTATTCTTTATAGACGATATTCTTGTCTATTCAGAGAGAATGAAAGATCATGAATATCACTTGACAATTATATTGAAGACCCTGGGAAAGGAGAAGCTTTATTCCAAATTTACCAAGTGTGAATTTTGGCTTCAAAAAGTTTCATTGTTGGGTCACATAATCTCAAAAGAGGGGATATATGTGGATCTAGCAAAAACAGAGGTTATCGAAAGATGGTCGAGACCAACAACAGTAACTGAGATCCGAGGTTTTCTTGGTTTGGCTGGATATTGTCAATGTTTCATGAAAGATTTTTCACGATTATCTAATCCACTCACAAGGTTTACTCGGAAATGAGTTAAGTTTTATTGGATGGAGGAATGTGAAGAGAATTTCATGGAGTTGAAAAGAAGGTTATCCAGTGCACCTGTGCTCACACTGCCTTATAGTGGAGAAAGGTTTGTGATCTACACTGATGCATCCAAGAAGGGGTTGGTGTGTGTTATTATGCAAAATGATATGGTGATAGCTTATGCCTCACGACAGTTGAAAATCCATGAGCAAAATTACCCAACACATGATTTGGAGTTAGCTGCGGTAATCTTTGCATTAAAGATTTGGAGGCATTATCTTTATGGAGAAAGGTGTGACGTTTATACTGATCATAATAGTTTAAATTATATTTCACACAAAAGGAGCTGAATATGCGCCAAATAATATGGCTGTAACTGATTAAGGATTACGACTGCTCAATTCATTACCACCCTGGGAAAGCAAACAAGGTGGAAGATGCATTAAGTCAACAAGACCATGCTAGCTTATCCATGATGAGGATCACAAAAGATCCAATATTTATGGATTTACAAAGGATGGATCTTGGAATTTTAATGGAAGGGGGGAAATCGTATCTTTCTCAAAAGAATGTTCAACTATCTATACATGTGAAGATTATAGAGGCACAGAAAGAAGATGTAGAGTTACAAAAGAAGGTGAGAAATATTCCTGAATTCAACCATGATTGTGATTGGATAATAAAGGTCAGGAATCGGGTTTTTGTTCCTCCCATCCTAGAATTAAAGAAGGAGCTGCTGGATGAGGCTCATAGTTCTTCACTATCTATTCATCCTGGAAGCACGAAGATGTATAGGGACCTAAAAGAGTACTTCTGTTGGGATGACATGAAAAGAGATGTTGCTGAATATGTCTCTCAATGCTTGGTTTGTCAGCAAGTTAAATTTGAGAGACAAAAGTCTAAGGGGATGTTACAACCATTACCCATACCCAAATGGAAATGGGAAAACATCACTATGGACTTTGTCACAGGACTTCCTAAAACATCCAAAGGAAATAATGCTATGTGGGTCATAGTTGACCGTCTTACAAAGTATGCACACTTCATTGATATTAGAGAGAATTTCTCTCTGGATCAGCTTTCCATGATATATGTAAAGGAAGTGGTAAGATTGCATGGAGTACCACTTTCTATTATATCTGATCGGGATCTGATATTTACCTCGATGTTCTAGAGAAGTCTTCAGTATACTCTGGATACAGAGTTGAGTTTTAGCACTGCTTATCATCCTCAGACATACGGTCAGTCTGAGAGAACAATTCAAACTCTAGAAGATATGTTGAGATCTTGCTCTATGGATTTCGAAGGTGGTTGGAATCAACACCTACCGTTGGTGGAATTTTCTTATAATAATAGCTTTCACTCCAGTATTCAGATGGCTCTTTATGAAGCACTCAATGGAACGAAATGCAGGACTCTAACTTGCTGGGATGAAGTTGGGGAAAGAAATCTATTAGGACATGATCTCATTGATGAAATGGCAGAAAAGGTCAGATCTATTCAACAACACATAAGAGCAGCTTAGAGTCGACAGAAAAGTTATGCTGACAACTGAAGAAAAGACCTAGAGTTTGAAGTGGGTGATAAAGTGTTCTTACGAATATCTACCTGGAAAAGGTTCATGAGATTTGGAAAGAAGGGGAAGTTGAGACCTAGATATATTGGTCCTTTCGAAATACTGGATCGTGTTGGGAAGGTAGCTTACTGATTGGAGCTTCCACCGAATCTCTCTCAAGTTCACGATGTGTTCCATGTATCTCTCCTGAGAAAGTACATACCTGGTCCTTCACATGTACTCAGCTCAGAAGTTGTACTGCTGGAGCAAGATCTTTCTTATGAAGAACAGCCGATAGAGATTATAGATCGTAGCGAAAAAGTCCTACGAAACAAGACCACTCTCTTGGTGAAAGTTTTATGGAGGAACCACCAATTAAAAGATGCTACATGGGAGCTTGAGGATATGATGAGGTAGAGGTATCCTCATTTGTTTGTTACAAAGTGACGAATTTCGAGGGTGAAATTCATTTTAAGGGGGGTAGAATGTAACACCTGAGACTTTTATGAGAAATATTTTGTTTTTATGTTATATAAATCATCAAAGGAATCTTTCACTACACACAACACTAGCTTGGCTTGCTTTACACGCAACTACAGCCTTCCTTGATAGCATGCATCATACGCAATACCGAGTTTCACTAAACAACGATATGGTATTAAAATATTATTAAAACTAGCCGTTATGAATAGTACTAACTGAATTGTGAAATTTATAACATTTTAATTCAACTTATACATTTTCTAGAAGGAGGTATAAAAGAAAAATCAGTTTTTTTGGATAAAAGAAATATTTTTCAAAAAATACAGTTTTGCCGCCTTTTGATGGCGCACCCCCATTAAATATAGTTTTTGACATGTTTATAAGTTCAATTTGACAAAATAAAATTCTTATTTTGAATCAGGGTATAAAAAATTACATTGGAAATTTTTTTGATATTTTTCTGATAACTTTCATATTTTGATGAATAGTAAAAATATGCTAATTTTTAATTAAAAACAACTTTTTTCATTGAGATAATTTATATGGATAAATTATAATATTTAATGGTTTTAAAGTATAAATACAATATATTTTTACCATTTAATATAATTTCTATCATTAGCATTAATTTCACATTTAATTAATAGGTAAAAACATTTCAATCTTTGGCAATGTTTTAACTTCTAAAACCCGTTTTCTTAACAACGAGATTTATTTTAAATTAATTACTGCAACTTATATGTTTTGAATATTGAAAAATGGATTCCATATTCTGAATCATTGGGTCCAAATTATGTTAATAGGCTACTTTTTATTTTTGGGCATTATGAATTGTAACTACGGTAAATTTTATTTACCATAGTTAAAGGTAAATCGGCTAATTAAGGGTAAATATAAGATTATAAAATTACCCTAACACCTTCCAAAATCATATTTGATGACTAAAGGTAGACCCATATCACCTAAAGGTTGGATTATATTCATTTAATTGACTTTTTTCCATGAAAATAATTTAATTATTATTAAAACCAAAGAATGTGACAACATGTCACTTTCATAAATCATATAAGTATAATAATTTTAATTTGGAGATAAAATTAATGAAACTTCGAACATGAATAGTCTCAAGAAATCTAATAAAATTATCTACATTATAGGAATTTATTTATAATTTTTAGGGATTAAATAATTATCATTAATTATGACACAATAGTGATGTTGAAATTATTTTATTAATTAAAATATCAAATAATTTTTTTTAAAAATATTAAAATAAATATTATATGAACTATTTAATGTGCTAAACTAATTTTCTAGATACATATGACATTTTATGGATCTATTAAAACTTTTAGTTCGAACATATTTTTTGTATATATTTTATTTAAATTAAAATAAATGAATAGTGTGAAAATTGAAACTATTGTTATTTTATAAAAATAAAAAATTATAAAATTGATTAAAAATCACAAAAATATTTAAAAATTATAAATTAAAATTTATATGGTCGAAAATGTCATAAAGTGTCAAATTATGGAAAATTCATAACACATATGTAATTATTTATAATAATTTAAAATTTAGAATATTATTACCACAAATAAAATTAACTTGATAAATAAGGATAAATCAAGTTGACAATGTTTAAAATAAATTCATAACATGTTTAAATTTTATTGGTTGATGATATTACAACCCTATCTCATCTAAGAATCGGATATGAGTCATTTTGGGTGTTTTTAAGTGGGGTTGGGATTTAATATAAACTAATATTTCTTATATTTCCAAAGGTGTCCCTCTCCTCCCTTATAAAAGGGAACCTCCTCCCTCTCTTCCTCACACTAATTTGAGCCTTAAATCTCGGCCAACCCCCACCCATTTAACTTCCCCACTTCCTTAGAAACCTACTAGAGGTACTGGTCTTATCAAAAGACCAACTCTAGTGCCTTAAGGGAATGTTTAAAGGAGGCACTTCGAGAAAGAGGTAATACCTTCTACCATTTTATTCAAGTTCCATTCTTCTTCTACTCCCTCTTCATTAGTTGTTTCATTATGAGGTAATAACATCAGTATCTCTCATATACTGATATGTTATTATAAATATGAAACAAACCTATTTCACCTCTTATCCATCCTACAGAAAACAAAATCACAGCGCGTGCGTACGTACGGATTACTGTCTCTACGCCGTGGTGTAATCTATTATCCACCACCACCTTACTTGGATGGGTATAAGGGTGAAAGTAATGAATATATATTATTATTTTAAAGTGGTATTTATTATGAAATAGTATACATACAATTCAATACAATTCCACAATCCTGGGAATGATATCATCGCTCGTGCGTACGTACGGAATACCATCTCCACGATGTGATGCGATTCTTTCTACATGATATTCATTGCATAATGATTATATAAATGAATTTAATGAATGAATATGATATATATTACACTAATACCATTCTGGAAATGATGTATCTATATCCTAATGTGAAGAATAAGAATTTATTCGACAAACACGCATAAGAACAAAAAGTAATAACACCCGAATAACAAGTAGCAATGAAATATTACTAATAAGAAGCTAAGAATATGACAATATATGATATCATACCAATAAGTATAATTCTAGAATAAGTCAATAACATTATTTAAATCATTATACAGGAGGTTCGGACACTTATGAAGAAAATCGGACCTAAGGTAAGGGATAATTTTTCAAATCTCATTTTAATCCGAGATTGCTTATTCGTAAGTATTTACTGGGGTTATTTCTATCATCCATGTACATGTTTTATAAAAGTTTTTTCATGTATTTTTAAAGTCATTTTTACCCATTTTGACTTTTACCCAATGGTATGGAAGGCATCTTCATTTTATTTACCCTACAAGGTACTTTATTACATTTCCGACAAAAGTACGAGAAGAATGTTTTTTTAACTTATATGGCGTGAAGGGATTTTTAAAACATTATTTCAAGAAGCTTCCTTTACAAGTTTTCAAGTTTATTTTTAATCAACTTCTTTTATTTTTAAATTGTATGAAATGTTAATGAAAGGAAAATGTTTTTGAATTAGAAAGAATATTTTCCTCAATAATGTAGTTCAAGTGCTTTATCAAAATTATTTTCTGTCTAAGATAATATTGGGTTCTGTTTCTATCCCTATTATTAAATTGATTTGATTATGTTGTGATGGAATTATTTTAATGAATTCATTTATCTTATATGAATTGTTTTATGATGTTATGTTGTTTAAGAATCCCATTTTTACTACATGGGTTATGCAATGATGTATGATTTATGATTTTGTGGCACACATAAGAATGGTATCATTATGAGATGGGTTGGACCTATATCTCCCTCCAATGCATTGGGTAAAGATTTTATATCTCATGAGATAGACATGGCTGGAACGGAAGGTTAAACTGGTTCAGTGAAACAGGACTGAAACGAGGAGTGAACTCGGTTCAGAAATGGACTTTGTCCACTAAGATAGTATTGGCAATGAGTCTTGACTAAAAAGAAATGATTCTCTATGATTATCTATTTATGCCACAATGTTTCATGTTTTACGTTATGATTATTGGGATTTCATTTCACTACTATTATTTATCCCATGTTATGAAATTATGTTCTCTTTTATAGGTTATGATTTCCAAAATGTTATGTTCTTATGAATATGATGTGATTGATATTTCTTTTGTTTACCCTTACTGAGAATTTGACCTCACCCTTTTGTATGTTTTCTTTACCCAGGTCAGGAAGAAGCTTATTAAGTAAGATATGCCAAAAGGGACTATAGATATGATGAAATAAATGGGAGACAATGTAGACGCTTTATGAACCAGTTGTTTATGTTTCCCAATTTCTAAATACATTATACCTATATGGTCCTTTCATGGTTTTGTTATATGTTGTAATAAGTATGCTTAAATTTTTATGTAATAACTATGTAAGTAAAGTATGGGTCGTTATATTAATGGGTAGTGATCCTTCAGTAGTTTTAAAGTAGGTTCATCCCACATAAGGCAGTCAATGATCATGCACTAGTATACATTCCTAATTCTCTCTGACCCCCCCCCAGATCAGTTCATGGATATTGATTTTCTAGATGAATCTATCCTCTTATATGATCATGTTATTCCAAAGTGGTAGATTCATTTCGATGGTTCCTTGAAAATCATGACTAATAATAGGCTCAATGATCCAAGACTCATCAATGTTGGCCTAGGCATCGTTTTAACTATTGATTCAATGTTTTTCTTGACCAATTCATTCTTATTTACATACATCATCACCAATAATGATAAAGAGTATCAGGACCTCATCACTGATCTCAATCTGGATCTCGATATTGGAATTGGACACTTACATGTGAAAGGGAAATTTGCGTTAGTAATCAAGAATATCAATAGTGGATATGTAATCATGAATCCATAGCATGAAACTTTACTAGACCACACTTTCTAGCTAATGGATCAGTTCCCTTATCAACTAGAGGTCACTCATGTTCCCTAATCATAGAATGGTCGAGCTGATGCCTTTTCTAATAACAACATCTCTCACATAGCCTAACCAGGATAATATGTTTATCCATGTTGTGCATTAATGGGACATTTCTCACATGTCCCTAGATAATGATGAAAACAAGAAGGTAATCCACTTGACAACCAGTTCCTCCAAATCTAGATCTCCAGACCCCCTGGAATAGTAGAAGAAACTTATGATCAGAAAACTCCATTCATCAAGTACTTACATCATGGAAATACCCCAATAGTAAGAGCTGAACGTGAGTGAATCTACTGGTGTGCCATGTTGTTTACACGATAGAGTGTTACAAACCATGTGAAGATTCTTACATAAGTGTTTTTTATGGAATCATTCTACACTATTTTTAAGGAGATGAGATTCCCTATGTTATGCAGGATGATCATGTCGATTCTTGTGGAGATCATCAGGCAGGGTCGAAACTCTCCGACCAGATTTGAATACTATGATCTTTTTTGTCTACCATGGTCCACGAATGAATCAATTTTTCCATGTGTGTCACATGTGTCATATTGATTCCATCTTTTTTAATTGATCATTGGAGACCCTACATGTTAAAAAGTATTCTTGGCCCTATTTGGTATGGGACTTGATGTCATGGGACCTTATACACCAACAACAGATCACCGGTGTAGGTTTATTTTAACCACAATTGATTTCTTCTCTATTCGAGAAAGTAAAATTTCACTGAAGGATGTCAAATTCCATTATATTGATGATTTTTGGAGCTCAAACATGATCCATTGATTCAGAGTCTGTCATGATACTGTGACTGATAACTGTTGGAACCATGGTTGTTCTATGTGGGAATTGGAGTATGGTTTGTGTTTGTTGTCAATCCTCAGTGGAAGTTTAGAATGTGTGTCATCAAAGTGATCATACAGTTCAAGAAGACAACAATATTGAAGGTGGTGCTGCTTCCCAGTGTTTTCCAAATTTTTGGGCCTGAAAATCAACAAATGGAGAAAAGTTGTTTTTTGAAAAGTGACTTGCGCGCTGTTGACTGGAAGGAGAGGTAACTTGCAATCAATTTTTTTCAAGATCTAAACATGAAAACCTGGAAATGGGAGAAGGGCACTCATCTTTCATGTTTGGTCGCGCAAGTGACTTGCGTTCCGAAACTTGCGCACCGAAGGGAGACTTGCGTGTCATCTCTCAGGGTGTCCAAATGCCTATAAATACAGGTTGAACCCTCCTCATTCGGTACAAAGTTCAGACTTAGAGAAAATCAGACCTCCCATCACGCAAGTGTTGTGGTCGTGCGAGTGGTGGTGGGTCGCACAAGTTGAATTTGTGCAACAGTTGATAGCTTCGCATCCAAGGTGGTTTGGGCGAGAAAGGAGGTGATTTGCGGAAGTTTGAAGTTGAATAAATGATTGTCGTGCAAGTGGTTTAGGTGAACTTGCATGCCTGTTTGGACTTATGTGCCATCTTGAATCTTGCACGCTGAGCTTGGAGAACCGCACGAGGTGTTGTTGAAGCACGTCGGTATTTTTTTGGAGCTGCACAAAAGCTGGAAGATTGGTTGATACCTTTGTTTCAAAGTTGGATTAGACTATGGGTGAGAGTTAAACTTCAACAGAGTATCTACATACAACAAAGGATGCATTATTTTGCAATGATGAAGAGACCTTCACGTCGATAAACTGAGTGGGACTTCACCAAAGGTAGTGAGCCAAGGGGAGTCAGTGGGAGTGACATGAGGGACGCATTGAGTTATCCCTGAACGTTTGTAAAGGCAGTGAGCCTGGGACATAGTGATTGTGCCCAAACCTTTGTAATCCATGTCTACTGAAGTTTAGTGGAATTTGGTATGACTGACAACCAGTCAGTGTATGCTCCTTGGACGTATCCCTTAGTGTTGAACCAAGTAAAAAGTGTTAAATCATCTCTATGCAAGTGAATGTTTGATTTATGATCATATTTATCATACATGATTAACACATTCCTACCAATATGGGAACAAGATAAATCACACTAAAAGAAAAATTGGTGTCCCTGATTCTCCCCTCCCCTCTTAGGGTGTCCCGGGGTCCTACAAGTGGTATCAGGGAGAGGTTACTGGTGTTTGATATATTTTTATACCACCATGGAAAATTCAGATAGTGTTAGGGGAGTTCCCCTCTTTGATGGAAGTAATTATAATATTTGGTGGAATAGAATTAGATCTCATCTGTGATCCCTTGGAATGGATGTTCTGTTTTCCACTATGCAAGGTATACATGTTACTGATCTACCAGCGCTAGCTATGACTGATGCAGATAGAAAAATTCTTGATGTAGATGCTAAAGCACATAATGCTCTCACCGCAGCGCTTTCTGGACAGATCTATCTAAAAGTGATGAGTTGCACCTCATAAAATTCCATGTGCGATAAACGTGAAAATATTTATGAAGGAGACAAAAAAGTGAAGGAGGCGAAACTAAAAGTCTTACACAATAGGTTCGATCATCTGAAGATGCATCTGGATGAGAATTCAGATTCCTTCATCAATCGAATTACTAAAGTGGTTGGAGATATTTGGGGCCTAGGTCAAGAAATCAAAGATGTAGACATTGTGAAATAAATATTAAGAATACTTCCACCTATTTACAATGAAAAGGTTTCATCCCTTGAGGATATATATCTTTCCAAACATTCTATAGATGATCTACTGAGCAGCCTGGTGGCATATGAAATGAGGTTAAAACCACATGATGCTACGACTCGAGTAAACAAGGAAATGGAGTTCACATCCATGGAGAAACTGAAAATCCTAAAAGATACTAGAGGTGAAGACGATGAGGAAATAGAAATTCTTTCTCTCATTTCCAAGAAGTGTCAGAAGGGAAAATAGAAATTCAAATGGAAGTTACCTCTAGCTTGATTTCATTGTGGAAAAGTCAGACACATTGCTTCTCAGTTCTTAAGAAAGATCGATGATGATGATAGCGATGCTGAAAACATTGAGAAGCCTTAGAAAATGTTTTTAAGAAAGGAGACTTCAAATCCAGAAAGAAAATTCTGAAGAAGAGTTTTGTTTGTGAAGAGGAAGAAGATGATTATGAATTCTATGATGAATATGAACCCGAATTTAAAACTGGGGACTATGCTTTCATGATGTCCAGTATTGAAAAATCAGAAGATACCGGTTGAGAAAATCTGTTGAAAACTAGTGCAGAACCCGAGTTGAAACTTAAGGATGTTGTTATTAAGCTGAAGATGAAATGCAAGAGTTGCAATAAGTGGAAATCAATTGTATAATAATCAACTAAATATGTTGATCAACTTGAAGCTGAAATTGAACCACTGGAAGATTTGGTGAAAGTACAGTCTAAAATACCTGAAGCAATGATGATTTTGTGGATCTGAAGCAGAGAATTGAAAAGAAGGAAAAATTCATCAATGACGTCACCTCCAGACTAGAGGAAAAGTCAAAGACTGCTGAGCGTCTTGAGGAGGAAGATGTTACTATTAGGAGTAAACTTGAAAAATATTAAATATCAAAAGAATCAAGGAACAAAATACAGTTTAGAAGGTTCTCATATTATCAGCTATTGGAGAGAGAAAAACGTGGCTTTAATGGAGTTGAAAATATTTTAAATGATCAAAGAAATGCCTGCATGGGAAATAGTGGAATTGGTTGTGAGGCAGAATCATCAAATGCTGCAAATAAATGTGACAAAAATAAATTCAAGATGAAAGTGGGTGATTTGGGAAAGTATTCTGAAGTTATGAAATAAAAACCCCCAATTCAATCTGAAAGATGAAAATAATATTATCGTCGAGCCTCGTGGAAAAAGGAGCCCTCATACTATTATCCCACATAAGAAGGAATAAGGACAAATAGAATCAAGAAGACATTTCCCCTCATGAAGTGTTAGTTCTGTGGATATTTGGTCCATACCATGTCTTATTGAGAAGAGGGAAGAAGCTATCTGAATAGAGAAGATATAGAAGTTCAATAGAGGAGAACAAATTCATATCCTAATTCTTTTAGAAGAAACAATTTCTATGGATATTGTTTTCATTGTTCTAAATTTGGCCATAAGGCTATTAATTGCAGGTAGAGAAGGCACGTGGACACCTCACACCAAAGTTCGAGACAAGTCAAGTCTCATCAGCTAGACAGTGTTTCTCTTTCAAACAGGTTTTCTCCTCTCAATGAAGATTTCGACTATGAGGAACCTAGGTACAAGGAAGAGATAATTTAAAGGTCATTAGTGCTCTATACTCAATCCATTGTCTCATGGAACGAAAGGAAGAAAATTGAGAAATCTAACCTTATTGAGGTGTCCCTCAAATCTACAAAAAACAACAGTAACTGGATTCTTGATAGCAGTTGTTCATCTCATATGACAGGTAGTGCTTGAATGTTAATGGATATCAAAAGGAAGGTAGATGGTATAATATGATTTTCTAATGATGGAGCTCTAAAAATCAAAGGCAATGGAAGTACTGAATTTGCTAATGGAGAGATAAAGATGACTGAACTCCTTTATGTAGATGGGGTATGTCATAATCTACTCAGCATGAGTCAGATCTGTGACTTGGGACTTATAGTTACTTTCAATCAGAAAGGATACACTATCAAGGGAATGACATGAAATTCACTTATGAAGGGATGCATAATAGAAGGCAACGTGTATCAGGTTAATAGTAAAGAAAATGTTTGTTACATGACTGCATAAGAAGAAAAACATTTGTGGCATTGGATACTAGGACATATCAATAAAAAAGACATGGAGAAAATATAAATATTGAGGATTTTCATGTACATTCCCAACCTGAAGCGTGAGCATGAAAATTCATGTGATTCTTGCATTCATGGGAAGCTGGTCTGTAGTTCATATCAGCCAAAGAAGAAAAGGGTATCCCATCTTCTTGATCTAATTCATACAGATGTATGCATGCCGATAACTGTTGTTGGAACTCATGAAGAATGGTTCTTTGTCCTTTTCATATATGATTACAGTATAATGGAATTTGTAATGGTAATTCATAGGAAACGACAAGTTATTGACTGCATGAAAACATATCGATGAATCACCAAGAATGATACTAGACGAACAATCAAAGTGTTGTGATCTGATAATGGAGGGGAATACATGTCCATTGAATTTGAAAATTAGCTGGAGAAGCATGGGATAAAACATGAGGTAGCTGCTGTGAGAACTCCACAACAAAATGGAGTTGTTGAATTTAGTAATTGACAAGTGAACAACGTGGCACGAACTATGCTGATTGAGAGTCATCTTCCACGACATTTTTGGAAAGAGGCTGTTCAAGGTGCAGTTTATATTCAAAATCGAACAGGACTTTATATGGGTGAGACGAAGACACCATATGAATTATGGCATGGAAGGAAACCCTCTTTGAAATAATTTCGTGTTTTTGGAATTAAATTCATCATCAGAAAAAGAAGAAGGAAATCAAGGTAAGTATGGTGATAAGGAAGATGGAGGAATTTTCCTCAGATACTCAATGAGCATCAAATCATACAAGTGTTTCAACAAGCGATTTGGAAGGATAATGGAAAGCGGTGATGTTAAGATAATTGAAGAGAAACCCACAAATGCTTCAAGGACATCATATGCTGATGTGATAGAAAGTGAGGAAGAAAGTGAACGTGGAGAAAATACAAATACAGAAATCTATGAAGCTATACAAAAACACTTAGCATTCACATCATGAATTTGACTCAGAAGAAGAACTTGATGAAGAAACTATGGCCGTAGAGAATGCAACTGAACCACACATGAGAAATCTAAGAGCTGAGATTGATCCATCTAACATAATTGGGGATAGGAGTACACCCACACAAATAAGGAGGATGAGTAATTACACACAATCTTCATTTCTATCAGTAGTGGAGCCATCCTCATTTGAAGAAGCTGCAAAGGATGAATCATGGGTGAAAGCCATGAATGAAGAGTTAGATTAGATTGAAAAAAATAAGACATGGAATCTTGTCCAGAGACCCAAATGTCACAATGTGATTGGTACAAAATGGATCTTCATGAAAAAAAATTGATTAACAAGGAAGTGTTATTAGAAACAAGGAACGACTGGTATATAAAGGATACTCCCACATTGAAGGAGTGGATGTTGAAGAAACCTTTTCTCTAGTTGATATTCTAGAGTTAATAAGGCTTTTCCTTGCCATGGAACTCCAAATAGGATTTAAAGTATATCAAATGGATTTCAAGACCTCATTCATGAATGGTGTACTCGAAGAGGAAGTCTACATCGAACAACCAATGGGTTTTGTTCTTGGTACTAATGAAACAAAGTTCTGCAAACTGATGAAAGCTCTATATGTTTTGAAGCAAGCACCATGAGCATGGTATTCCCGGCATGACTCGTATATCAAGAAGCTGTAATTCAAAAGAGGAGGAGTAGACCACAATATATATGTGAAGAATTCTCTAAAAGACCAGTTCATGGTTCTAGTCTACATTAATGACATTATATTTGGTGGCAGTAGGCAGAAAACAGTGGATGAATTTTCCAATCACATGAATTTTTTTTTTGAAATGTCTATGATTGGGGAGCTCACATATTTCGTGGGGATGTAGGTGATTCAAAGGAAGGATTACACTTTCATTTCTCAAGAAAAGTATGCAAGAGATCTGCTAAAGAAGTTTAATATGCTAGAATCCAAACCAATATCAACTCTGATTGCAGTTGAACCCAAACATGTAAAGCATGAGGATGCGGAGTCTATATACCCCACAATGTACAAGAGGATAATTGGGAGACTACGATTCCTGATAACGACACAGCCATATATTGTCTTTGCAACCTATCTAGCGGGTTCACATTTAGAGTAATCCAAAGGAGAAAAATATGAAAGTAGGAAAAAGAATCATGAGGTATATTAAAGGTACTCACAATTGTGGCTTATACTTTTCTGCAGGAAGAGGCAGTGAATTATCTGTGTTTTTTAATGTTGAATGGGCTTGCGATGTAGTGGACAGAATGTCCACTAGTGGTGGAGCATTCTATATCGGTAATAAATGTGTTGTCTGGTTGAGAAAGAAACAAGAAATTACTTCTCTTAGTAATGCTGAAGTTTAATATATATCTGCCACAATGGCATGCACTCAACTGCTCTGCATGAAGCAACAACTAACGGATTTTGGTGATGAGGTAAAGCAACCAATGGTAATTTATTGTGATAACAAAAGTGCAATTGATCTTATGAAGAATCATATTCAGCAATCTCATACAAAACATATTGAAATTATGTATCACTTTATCAAAGAGAGATTTGAACAAGGTGTGATTAGAATGGATCATGTAGGAATTGAGGAGCAAGTGGCTGATATCCTGACCAAGCCACTGTCAGCGGCTGTGTTTGAGGAGAATCGGTTGAACCTCAGTGTTTAGCCACCTCCCATTGCATAAGGAGGTTACAAAAAACCCATCTCCCTAGTTATGCTAACATATTTTTATCTGTTTATGACAGTGATCCAGGTTTGTCGGGGAGATACTATACAAGGGGTGAGTTTTGAGCTGAACAATGAGCAATTACCAGTCTTTGGGTTTATTGTCAATTGGGGAGAAAGGAAAAATTCAGGAATGTTATGGAATGTAATGCTTTTGTGAAATGATGAGAATTTAGCATCGGTGGTAGGATAAGAAGGAATTAATTGGACATGTAATGCTTCTGTGACACTATAGGAAACTAACATGGGCGCCATTAGGACTTCTATAACATGGGAACCCAAATCAAGCTTCATCTCTTGTTTTCTACACCGAGCATTGCTTACGTAGGCTTAGATTGTTGGCTGAGTTGATTATTTAATTTTTGGTTTCGCATGTGGATGGTGATATATTTAATTTATTTGGTGATTTCCAACAAACCCAAAGGGGGAGATTGTTGGAACCATGGTTGTTCTATGTGGGAAATAAAATATTTTTTGTTTTTGTTGTCAATCCTCAGTGGAAGTTTAGAATGTGTTCCAGCAAAGTGAACATACAGTTCAAGCAGACAACAGTATTGAAGGAGGCATTGTTTCCTAGTATATTCCATATTTTTGGGCCTAAAAATTGAAAAATGGAGAAAAGTGGTTTTTGGAAAAGAGACTTTCACACCATTGACTTGAAGGATGGGAAACATGCATTCCATTTTTTTCACGATCATAACATGAAGAAACGGAAAAGGGAGAAGGGCGCCCAAGTTTCATGTTTGGCCGCGCAAGTGACTTGCGCGCCGAAGGGAGACTAGCGTGTCATATAAAAGGGTTTCCAAATGTCTATAAATATAGGTAGACCCCTCATCATTCGGTATGAATTTTAGACTTAGAGAAAATTATATCCCCCATCGTGTAGGTTTTGTGGTTGCAAAAGTGGTGGTGGGTCGCGCAAGTTGAAGTTGCACGACAGTTGATAGCTGTGTGTCCACGGTGGTTTGGGTGAGAAAGGAGTTGAGTCACGCAAGATTGAAGTTGAAGAAGTGAGTGTCGTGCAAGTGGTTCAGGTGAACATGTGTGCCTGTTTGGACTTGCATGCCGAGACATGCGTTCCATCTTGAAACTTGTGCATCGGGCTTGGAGAAGCATGCCAGGTGTTGATGAAGCACACCAGTTTTTTTTTTGGAGCTGCACGAAAGCTGGAAGATTGCCCGATACTGTCATTGCAAAGTGATATTAGTCAATGGGTGAGAGTTAGACTTCAACAGAGCATCTACATAAAACAGAGGATGCATTATTCTTCAATGATGATGATACCTTCACGTCCATAAACTGAGTGGGACTTCACCAAAGGCAGTGAGCCATGGGGGAGTCAGTGGGAGTGACCCGGGGGATACAGTGAGCTATCCCTAAACTTTTTCAAAGGCTGTGAGCTTGGGACAGAGTGACTATGCCCAAACCTTTTTAATCCACACCTATTGAAGTTTAGTGGAATTTTTTACGACCGAAAACCAGTCGGCATATGCTCCTTGGACATAGCCTTTAGTGGTGAACCAAGTAAAAAGTGATGTTTCAACTCTCTACATGTGAATGTTTACTTTCTGGTCATATTTATCATATAGGTTTAACACGTTCCTTCCAATGTGGGAACAAGATACATCACATTGAAATAAAATGTGGTCACCCTAATTCACTCCTCCCCTCTCAGGGTGTCCCGGGGTCCTACAATAACGACAACAATTTATAAGAACCTAAGCTTAATAGTTTCATTTGGAAAGTATAACATTTATTCCAACCAAACGTCTCTCAACCATGCATAGGAAAGTGGATAGATCGATAAATTAAACAAGTACCTCTCTTACATTCTATTGAAGATTTTGGATCAAAACAATATAATATGGCTGAAAAGGATTATAACTCTTTCTAGGATTATCGAATGGCAACACCTAATTCCACCCAGGTGACCACATATTCCTTGATGTATAGAAAATTGGTAGTTCTACACATAAAGATTCATTCTCCATTACTATGAACAACTATCTGCAGCCATCATACATTAGAGAAGACAGAAGGAGTCTGTCAAGATGAACTATAATCCCTCGATGAGAATGGGCTCCAAATGTTTCACAATCTTCAGGGGAACCAAAACAAGATAGTTTGATCATTAAATAATAAATTTATTCTTTTTTCCTTATTTAATTCTTTCTTGGTATTGGCTCCGTGGATTCCAATGGTACATTCATTAAATCCACTAATGAGGTAGACTCAATGGGAAGGAAGCTACATCATCCATAGTTTTATACTAATGGCACATAATTTTGGCAAACATGGATAGAGAGGATTCACTCATCCCACCAAATACATACTCCTCAAAAATTAATTTTCATAAGAATTATATGGTCATAGCTCGATGAAATTAATCTAATAACTCTTTCATCACATGAACATGATGTAATACTATTCTACCTTGTCCCAATTGATGTTAAACTACTGTGTCCAACCTACAATATTTTAAACAACATAGCATTTATGCCCTTTCTACATGCCCATAAAAGGCAGTTACCCCTTTGTCCAGCATGATTCTAAACTTATCTGTCCTCCATGAAAATAAACTCTTATACATGTCCTTACCACATTACATTAAAGTAAATAGTATTCCATAACTACTCATGGGTTGATTACCATCCTTATGGGATATGTAGGAGCACCTAGGAATATTGACTCTAGTCTATAAACAAATTCCTTCAAATTTACCCTCTACATTTCTCCTCGGAGTGCATGGCGTGGTATGGAATTTATTTTTCCTCATTAACATTGGGTTGAAACAGTTGCTCTGTGTACCTCCCTTAGGAATACTTCTTCTAACCTTCATATTTACTGTATGATGTGAAACATTGTGGAATTTGAGATCTATGTATGGCTTGATTCTAATCCTTATGGGATATATAGGAACACACAGACATTTGTTTATTAGACCCAACCATATTTTTTTCTTCAAGTCCCTTATCCTGAGTTATCTATTGGAATTGTGTTCTGTGGTGTGGACTTATACAGTCCTCATTCACATTGGTTATATTATTCCGAGACAAACACATTCCCTTTGGGATACATATTCGTCCAATTTCCTAGCTACATGACAATAAACTATATGACAACTACCATCTTTACCAAAATATGTTAAACATCACATAATTAATGATATATATTTGGATTGATTCTCATCCATATGGGATACATATGAACTCCCAAACACTATCTTTAGGTCCATCCTCGGTTCAACACCATTTTTTCAGTTTGGCCTCTACTATTTTTTCAAATCTATGACCATAAACTGAGAGTTCATGTCTTATAGTCATGACTCTATACTATATGCATATCTTCACACAAATATGTGGTTTGGTGATAGGCCTCAATAGTCCTCGTTCACATTGGGTTCATCACCTCTCCATTACTTGTATATATGTTAGAAAACCCCTTAATGTTCCAAGCTCCAGGACCTTAAACTATGCACCTAATTCAATGAACTATTAATTTAGACAATTAATACCCTTGAAAATTATGATGTGATGGGAATACATGGTCCTTATTCACATTTGGGTATAGAATTAATGTCATATGTACTCTTTTTGGATACCATTTCCTTACACATAATAGCCCCATGGGAAAAAATACATCAAAATCTCCTTAATTACCATGTGATGTCAAGCTTCATGGAATTCATGAACTATGTTTGGATTGATTCCAGTCCTTATGGTATACATAGCGATTACCAGTCATTTTTTCATTGGGTCCATCACCTAGTTAATTAACCATATTTTTCTCTCCTAGTACACTCCATTTAGCATTGGTCCACTTCCATGACATATCCAAGATCCCCCTTGAGGATTCATCCCTTATTAAGTGGTTTGGATCCCTATATTTGATATACCTCATTAACATACTCATATGTATTACGATATAGGAGCCAGAGTTTCTGATTCTTCATTGGAATTTCCTCATATCATTTTCATGCATTATGTGTCCACTTATTTGGATTTCCATCATATTTCATGTCTTAAGGGACCCCTAATGGCATGGTCCTTGGCCACATGGCTCATATACCAAACTATTACGACACCGAGGTATATTTTTAATGACATGAGATAGGTCCCGCACATTGAACATTGTCAGCGGCCGAAGCACATTTGACTATTCCAATATTATGTAACATGATATGAATGTTTTTTTTGACCAAGTTCATATGTTATCCTAAATCATCATGACCCCCTCATTGTTTTCCAAAAAACTAACCTTGTGATTTATATCCCTTTCCACATCCTTATTTTTAGTTAGAACATCACCAACCATGGTGTTACCCATCTATGCACCTTTGCACATTGGGGAGGCCAGTTAACATTATGGGGCCATCCTTAATCTAACTTAACTTATCCCATACTACATGTTTTCATATGTCATAAGAATACTCCCCAGCCATTGTTTCCCACACAGATCTTGGATCATATGTGACTAGTGTTCTTGGTATCGTTTTTACAATCATGGAAGAACCACACAATCCAATGGTCTAAAATCTACCAACATAAAAATGATGTTTGTATCCCAGCCACAAGAATTTAAACTGAGCACCCAAGTCCAAGACATATGAATTCAAACTGTGCATAGGTTTTCAAGGAACATGTTTCATATGGTGTGGGCCTCTTTGGTCCACATTCATGTTGGGTTTCTTTGTAGTACCACAATGCATATTTCTATTTCAAAACCCTCATCCATTGGTTGGAGCTCTATGAACTCAAAATAATACCTCTAGAATTCATTTTTTATGACAATAAACTATAAAACATATATCATACTTTCCATATGATGTTAAACTACATATTATTTATTCTTGCCATATGATGGTAATCTATACAATGCCCTAATGACTTCAATAAATAGGAAAAAAAATTATTCTTCAGTCACTCACTATACATATTTTAAGAATATTGTACGAATTGATTCCCATCCTCAAGGGATATATAATGATTCCCAAAAAAAATTTAATCAGGCCAAGCCCTAGAATCCCAAACTCAACCATTTGGACGCTTTTCTTGAGTATCATTTTGGAATGTTCCATGTCAGGTGGGTCTCTTTGGTCTTCTTTCACATTAGGTTATTTGTCATACCACACATTTCTCCATTAGTACATATATTTCCCATTCAAATGATGATAAAATACATGACATATTGATCCATACCGCATGACATTAAAATTCATGGATACATCCCACACATGTGACATTAAACTATGATCCTATTTTCCACTCATTATAACCTTATACTAAGACATTTTGGTTTTATAAACACGACCTTATATAGTTCATAATGCCATGAAACTTCACCCTGAGTTCCATCTTGGCCTCCCTACCCCCTTGGGTGTTAGATCCTTGAAGTAATATCTAATCCCTCATATGAATGTTCTACCCTAACATAATTTTAATGTGTGGTGGTATGAGACATTGAATGTTGGATTTCACAGGGACAATCCCTAACTCATCTCCAAAAGCACATGTCCACTTATTTGAATATTCATCCTCATTCACAGATGAAGGGACCCCCTAATGACATAATGTCTGGCGATATGGCTCACTTAGCATCATGTTCCAACGTCTAAGATAATTTTTTATGATATTTGGAGACAAGTTATGTGTTTCATACATATTCAATGGTTAACCCACGTTTTCCTATCCCCATACTATGAAATATGATATGGGTTTTGGGTTTCAAATGAGTTAATTAATTATCCTACATCTCCTTTCTATCCTCATTTTGTTCCATATATTGGCCATAGTGATTCACATTTCCCCCTCCTTTGGTTCTTGTGGATCTAAAAACCCCAAGGGTTGTACCATTGTGGTTCTATGCACGTTGGGTAGGAATGTTGTTGTAATTGGTACTTTACTACTCGGCATTTCCTTTCCATTGTTTTGTGCTCTCATATAATTGGAAATCCTCACATCCCTACTTGTTTTCCAAATAAATCATGGATCATGTGGTCTTTGAAGTCTTTATCAGGTTTATTACCACATGGAATGGATTTGAAAATTTATAGTCCAAAATCTATAACCTAAAAATAAGAGCCGCTTAGTGGTTTTCTTGAGAGTGTGGGTTATGGTGCTAATTTCATTGGTCTCTACTCACACCGGGATTCCACAATCCATTACATAAAAAATAGGCTTCAAATACCTCCTATAGAATCCTTATCCCATGACATTAAAATTCACAAATTGATCATGTGATATGACCATAATATTTGGCATTATCTTACTAGAAACATGATGAATAACGGAAAAACATTGTGGGTTTATTTCATGAGAGGGAATAAACATTTTCACAGGTCATCCACCATGCCACCTATCAAGACCTTCACATGGATTTATTTAATATAAAGACACCTGGATTTTCTATCCTGTCCGATCTTCTGAAAAAAGAAAACAAAATAACTAACATGAATTATCTAATTTCTCTTCTCTTTTATCGTGGTTCAGACCTGTGTAGTGAATTTTCTCTTTAAAAACTAGGTGTTCCTTGATTCCCATATTTATGGAATATGTAATGATTCCCAGATCATCAATCATAGGTCCAACTGAAAAACTAGTTCTTACATTCAAGTAGAATCATCTTTATCCTTGCATCATTGTGTTAAACTATATGGGATTCTATAAATATGTACTACTTGATTCCTCTCCTTATGGGATAAATAGTGATTCACAGACACTTATTCGTTGGGCCCAACTATAAACACTATGGACCAAACTACATGACATTAAACAATGATAACTATTGTCTAGAATATATGAATATAAACTAATAAATCATCATCATCAATTAATGATGTTAAACTGCAACCATCCCCCGAGAAAGTTCCGGATTCCCCTTGATAATTATCGGATGTTCCATCTTCCTCACAAGAGAAAACTACCCCTTTAGTTTTGTTCTCCAATTACACATTGTTTAAGAACTATGATGGCATGATTCTAAAAATTATGGGATACATAGCGATGATAAGAATTTTTTTCTTGACACAATCCATCATCCCATTATCTATTATTGACCCTCAGTCCGATTTACATTGCTATATTTATGACCATAAACCAAAATCTTTGTTGTGATTTCTCTTCTTGTTGATTCACATGCAACTCCTTCCCATATATCCCCTGATACTTATGTTGATCTCTTTGGTCTAAATTCAAGTCATATTTATTTCCATCATTCCATGTATATATTATTAGAACAAACATGTCCTATATTCCCAAAAACATGACTCTAAACTTCTGTCTAGTGTCCATGATTTATAACCTTAAACTATGTCAGATGTCATAGTCACAAGATGATAAAATATGAGACCTGTCCATATCATATGAAGATAAATTTTATAATGCATCTTCCCCATTGTAAAATATTAATTCTCATGTTCGTCATCTTCATTTTCATGCAGTAACACATAAATGAATCTTGGGTCCTCACTAGAGAGGTCCTTTCTGGATAATATGATTGTCACTGTTCAATCTGATACACTCAAATAAATGTTCTTTACTTATGGTGATGAAGTTTAAAATTTTTTTAATCCTTCCAAACGTTACATCACTCCACTAACATTCTTTTTGTGCCCCAGAATTGGATCCTCATACTTTATCAAATTTTATGGGATCCCTTAATGGACTTGTCCCATGCCACTTTGGCTCACATACTATCTTGGACCAGTGTTCCATAAGACATAAGATGACAATTCATGAAATTTCATTTGTTTCAAACATCCTTCGTAGTTGATTATTTTTTGATAATCTCAATTTAAATCTAAGAAATATAGATTTTGTGTTATCCAAAATGGTTATAAGCTATCCTATATCATGACGTCACACTAACTATGTTATGATCTTTTTGGCATAGCGATTCAAACATCCCATTCCCCTTTTGGGTCCATTTCAATTCCCTTGGTGTTATATAGTTATTGTAATAGAGCACATCAAGAAAGAAAATTTGGATTCTCCAAGATCCCTATTATTTATTCACATCCTCTATCAACCTGAATACAAGGGGTGGTCAATCAAAAATACTTAACCAAAAGTATTCGATGATTATCTAAAACTATAATACAATGTGAGTAGTTATGTGGTTTTCCCTTGATTCTCGCACTAGGCATGAATCATGTGAGCATAGGGATAGATAACTTGTTGCTTCACTGATATGTTATAGGTTATGTAATTGATAGAAGAATGAAATATGTCAATACATATTGTTAAAAAATGAAATAAGGAATGAAACAATGTTTCATGAGTTTAAAAAAAGACAATCCATATAGATATGACCTATCAATGGACAGGTTAATCTCCACCTCCCATTGACGTGTAGAATCTAGGATTAGCTAGCATCGCATGAGTTACCATTATTCACCAATTTTCATAGAGTTGATCTCATCTTCCCCGATATTTTCTCAATCTTGTTTAGCTCATAGGTTGGCAAGGTTAGAACATTCCTTCATCAACAACTTTTGGGCCTCCCCCAGTTGGGAGTTTAGTCATATGAAAATTTATGATTGATTCTTGATAAAGGAAAATCACTCGTTTATCTAATTTCCTAGGTGTTGGATTTACTACTTTTCCTCCTAGTGAATCTAGATGTTTATATATTTTTACCAGCACTAGGAAGCATCCATGTTATTACTTCATTCCTTTTTCTTCGCATTAAGGTATACTCGTATGAAAAATTGCAAACCTCAAGCATCCACCACTCCAATGCACAGGTTTCCTAGACATGGGAAAAGTGATCCCATCCAAATTATCCACTATGGTTCTTGTGTTTTTTTAATGAAACAATTGACCAACATCTATGTTTGGAACTAAGATTCCTATATTTCCTCAACCTCATTAGAATCTGACTCATTCAGCTGCTCTGGGTCTGCAGGTTTATACAATGGAAATATGTCTAGGAATTCTGTAGTAGGATCTTCCTTTAGAATCATTTCATGTGAATTAGAAACCACATAATTAAGCTGATCTCCATCACTTGATCCTGCCTCAATAATTCTGTCCATATCATACCTGCCAGTAGAACCATGAGTATCCATAATCAGACGATCGTCATAGGCCGCAGCACGGTCAGCTCAAACTCTTGGCTCAATATGAACCAATACCCCTCTTGAGAATGGGGCCATGGGTCCCCAATCCATTCTCACTTTCGGATCACCTGATACACTGTGAAATTTTATGATAAGTCTTGTATCATTCAATTTGATTGAGAAAACTGGAATTATGACTCTATGAGGTGGGATTCTTATGGTGAAAATGTTATGGATGTTAAAATTCTCTCATTATGATTTTCATCAATAAAAGTTTTCTCCTAATATATGATTCCAGGTTCAAAAGGATCTGAAGAGCCTCCCTGACCACCATAATACTACTAAACCGCGAACCAACTATTGATCCGAACATGGGTCCTAGTGCTTGGTTCTCTATTTCTATCGCCACAACTCCCTCCCCATGAGAAGAAGTTTTTTTTATAATATTCTCTTTTATAGAATAGAAGTTAACAGAGGAATGATGATAAATTTTATGGGGGATAATAGAACAATGGAATTAGTTAGAGATCACTTCACGAGATTTGGTAAATCCTACCAAAGAAGATTCGTATGAGTTCGTAACCTCACCTTCCTCCAAGTAAATCCCTTAGTTATAATATTCCCCCCATGACCCATATGATTCCTATGGTAGGAGAAAGTGCAGTTCCAGTACAACAACTAATAGTTGTGGTGGAGATTTCAATTCTAGCAATACTTTCACCTGATTTGTTAATGGATGAAGAGATCCCCGAGACTGCACTATGTTGTCCAGCTCAGCCTTATACCACTCCATCTCTTCGTGGTATTCATGAAATCTTGTTTTTTTCATTACAAATTCCTATTAAATCCATCCCAAACTTTTTATGGTGGTCCCACATTTCATGAGGATTCATGAATTCAATGTTGACATTCATTTATTACTAAGTCTTATGGTAGACAACATCCTTGGGTATATGAACACCTTTAGCTATGTACCCATGTGTGCATCTCTAACTGTAAAAATCTATCCCCAAATGTGCTATGATATTAACCCAACCAACCTCACTACCAGTTGATGATCGTTGTTGATGTTGTACACCAAGATTTCATTAGATGTCATCAGGGATTTTACAATAAGAAGCTTCCTTGTCTTGATGAACCCCTCATGGTTAGGTGTGGGTCCTTCTGATAATTTTCATGGGAGAATCCTCTCCCTTAGTAGGACTATAAATAGGAATGTTCCATAAATGGCCGAACCACTTATTAAAGTTGACGTTCATATCCTATGATTGTCTTCATTTGCACACAACAATAGATATAGTAGAATATTTTTTCCTAAATGGCATATTAAATGGATCCTCCCATTCATTCTCCATGGGTATGAATTCATTATACATACCCCCCATAATGGGATGCCCCGAAATATTGTGGGGGTCCCAGAAGATGATGACAACCTCTTTATGATGCAAACGAAATGTATTGGTCCTGGATGACCATCTACTCAGCAGATTGGGAACGATGTCCTTGGGTTGATTAATGCGCAATTATTAATCCCATGCCACTTCATATAGGCCTACTCACCTCATATGTGTTCTAAATTATAAATTAGATGCACATAACTTATAGGCTGAGGCCCATTCCTCTGTGATGATTCTTCCCGGACACTGGTCCCAATCATTAGTCCATTATTTTTTTGGGTTCCCTAAACCCACCAGGAATATAGTATAATATTGTGGTAGATATGTCTCTGGATGAAATGCATTCTCATATATGTTTTTTGAGATGGTTTTAAAGGTTGTGTGTGGTGATAGGTTAATGATCGCTCTAGTTATGGATATCAGTATCCCAATACCACTGTTACTATCATGGTGTACCTCTAAATGAGTAAGCTGCTTCATCCCTACATTCATTTGGGATAAAGATGTTCTCCCCCTAATCGAATCCATACAATATTATTATCTCAAAAATAGGATAGTCTCTATGCACTTATTTTAGTAGCTCTATTAGTGAATCATGATTAGAATAAATCTAAACATACTCCCCAATTAGGAAATTGTTAATAAAATATTCTATTCATGTAGCATATATAAAAAAGTGAAAAGAAACTTATTGGGAGGACATGAGATTTGAAACTTTTTTAGTTTATCGAGCCTGCTCACAATGATCGTTCATAAAGATTGATAACAAAGAACTGCATTGTTGAGCCACAATGGACTCTATGCATATTGCAGACCAACTATGTATTGGAGTGCACTGGTTCACTAAAATACCTTAATATAGAAACGTTCAGATGAACCTATTTTGAAAAGACACGTTCATGGGGCAGATCAAATCACAAAAAGTTAGATAATGAACAATCATTCATAGATAGCTTATTCAAATAATCACCCCCTCAATCAAAATTTATTGGTGATGACCATACGAGCTTAGTGACAATATTCTCACTCCAGACCATTATAGTAGTCGTCACTTAGCATTCATCACACAACCTTCATCACATGCCTAATTCAATAGCACACAGTTTTTTTTAAAACCCCTCACAATATGATCCTCATTTTCTAATAATATCTTATTATGGGGAGGTAATTTGTTGGAGCCCAAATACATTCCATGGGATAAGTCGAGGAAGGACACATCCATTTGAGAAAAAAATCATACTCAAATAGACTAAATATCCTCAAAGGGGTATGCATCGCAATGTATTTTAATGCATCACCTAGTCCTCATAAACTCATGATATATTGAGGGATGGAACCAAAAGTTTGAACATTTATGTTGTTTCCATAAATAAAGAATACATATTCCCTATTATTTGATTAATCCTTGCGTCTCTTCTCAGATATCCCTTTTTCTTCATTTCATGCCATTCATCATTGAGAATCCCCTTTTGTTTTAAAAAGTCAGCTAACTCCACCTACCCCTCAAAATAAATTTTACCCCAATAATTCACCTTTTGAGATCCCTTTTTCTGAATCCCCGAAACATCACAAAATCATGAATGAAATGAAATTAATAATGTACTAGAGCATCCCAAAACCAAATTTCCTATGTTTTGATTTATCCATTCATATTGTAGGGATTCCATTAATTAAGGCCTACCTATTTCAGGAAAGAGTAAGTAACATCGGGTACATGAGGCTTAACGAAGTATTAAGTCTTCACAATGAACTCATTTTACAATATTCCATACGAGGGCCACCATTATTCAGAGATATCTTATAATCATGATGCCCCTAACCTTCATGTATTACCGTAGCTTTGTAGTGAATCTCTCATTGATCCCCCCTTTATCATGAAATCCTCTTTAGTGCGTCCATCTAGGCTTGTATAGAGTGATTTCTGGGTCTATATATGGTGTCTCTTGTCTCTAAGATCTACCTAATGATTCTATGACTAGGTATGCTAATACCTATTTCATCCTCACATAGTAATGCTAACGTAGAGCCCTTGATTGAACACTACTCCACCACACTCATAACTAGAATTACGGGTGCCTTCCCATCACTAATGGTTAAAAAGAGCCAATCATGTACGTCTAAAGGGTGGGTAATGATTACTCCTCATCTGTGTTGTAGGACATTAAAAATCCAAGCACAACTATCCTAAGAAAATGAAATTAAAATATAGTCTCATCCCATCAAATGCACATGATTTTCCCCACCTCTAAAATTTTCCTTTCTCCTTAGTCTCCACAGGGGTGATATATTCCCCATATTAAATTATATCCTCCATGCGTGGAACTTCATCTAACCACGGGGAATGGCCACCAACCTGGTGTATGTCGTAAGACTTTCTTATAGTATGTTGCACCCTTGCTCCTCCTTGCCTCATATGGATATAAATTCTAGAGGTGACATGGTCATACGGAACACTTAAAACCATATCATTCTTCCTTTTATCATTGTGTCATGGGACGCTCCTATGTGTAAACATCACTCTATCCCTTCCTAATTCACCTTTCGTAACACGAACATATAGTCTATTAATTCCTATTGATTCTCACACTGATCATGAATCACATGGTAATTGGGGTTATTAGGGATAGTTATATCCTTTTCTTTCTTGGGGAGCCTCATCATGTAATCCCCTACCACACGTCTTCGTCCACATTGGCTGCCAATCATGCATAACCCCCAGAACGTCATAGGGAGGCTAGCCATATGTAAGCCATGATTTAATCTTCCCAAATGAGGTAAACATTGATTCCAATCCATATGGATACATAGGAGGCCTCCAAAAGATCCATCCCATAACCAACATACATCCTAGTTTTTCGCACGAGTCTCTTTGTCTCGAGAGGATCGTTCCCCAATCGGGGTCTTCCACTTCCTTCTAGTGCTCATATATGCGCTCTATTCTCATGAGCCTCATAATTAGGTGCCTCACTACCCTATTCATAACTACATGGTCTATGATTACAAACCAAATGGGATATATAGAAAACCTCACCGAGGTTCATGCCAGACACCATCATCTTCACATCAGTTTACTCTCCCCAACATCCTCATCCTTCGACACTTCCTCCATATCCATCCTAATTATACCTGGGCTGGTAGATCCCGATGAACTCATTCCATCCATATGCTTTTTATAACTATTTAATAAACATACATAAACACAATCATTTCTAATAGTGGCATCTGAGAAGTCACATTATGTAGTCCCCACAAAATTATACCAAGAGAAATCCTCTTGTGATGGGCAGTCTCTCTATGTAATCCACACTCCACAAAATGAGCTTCAAGGGACAATATCACATTCATATAAACAGCGTAACTAGGAACCCTTCATGAGGTTAAATCCCAGAAAATGGTAAGCCTTGGTGTCCACCTCATTTGGGTATAACTCTATGATCCATCCTCATTGTTGACCAGATCATCCTTAATAGTGTGAAACATTCCCTTTATTTGAAACACCACTCTCAAGTCTATCCCAATTGGGAATTTAGATCCCCCAATATAGTAAACCTTCCATATTATACATCATAGGGACATACCAATCTTATTGACCTTCATATGTTTTCTGTCCAGCCCATTCCATCTCTATATGAAATTAAACTTGCACAACTTTGTCCCCGCATGACGATAATCTCATAGCATAACCATTGTTGAACATGTAACTCTTAAGGAACACATAATAAGTCATTAATCTATTATAAGATACTCCAAGAATGATGTGGGATGCTAGTTATTTCTACACCCTTGAGAAGCCCCCTAACAATGAAGAATATAGGTGTTCTAGTGTTCCAGCATCCAGACATCCCACTAATTCCCAATGTGACCACTCTCCTGAAATATGTATACTATACTGACATGAACATATTTAATGTCCATACATAAGTATCATGATTACCTAGAATCAAAAAATATATGGCACCGGTAATGAGCTCCATGAACAATGTCAAAAGCTATATGGGAGATTAAAACTAGGAGAAGAATTCTGAGGAGGAATCCATGGATGGAGGGAACGATATCCCATCATCCTATCTTGATCAAGGTGAAAACACATCTAAAAAAGAGTTGAATGAAACATTACTTTAGAAATATGTAATACGGGGTAAAATGCACTATAAAAAAATGGAAGCCCACTCTAGGAAGTGTTCCCAGATAGAAATCATCAGATGAAATTTTAATGGTGATCACTATGGGTCTCCATACCATTATACCATTTCAATCAATGAGAATACATATCTCAAAAATTTATGAATGTAACATGCAATTATAAATATGTAATGTGGGCTACAATGCACCATAAGTGAATGGAAACATGCTCCAGGCATTACTCTCAGACAGAAAGCATCAACAAAAAATTCATAGCAATCAGTGTGTGTCTCTCTATGTGACATATAATATGATTATTCTTCATCCATAAATCATTGATATTTAATATAATATTATATAGTATTTAATTGAGCCAATTAATAGTTAATAGGAGATGAATAACCACATAACAAACCTATATAAATATTAGTTTGATACCTATAGCCACATTCAAATAATTTATATCCATAGAAGACCGCGAAACATCTAGAATAACTACTATATATTCCTTGCTATACAACCACTCCAAAGGAGCTAAATCATTATTTTATATTTTATGGTTCTTCACCTATGTACAACAATTTCCTTAGGATCACATCCTTCATCATCATCTACTCAACTACCTTCTCCCATCTATCAATCAGATGTTTCATGTTCATACATGTATCTTAAAACAAATCCATATTTCTAAAAATTTAATCATAGGGCTTATAATCCCTTTATCATGTGGCTAATTCATCTCCAAAAAGGTCCACCTCCATTTTTATAAATATTTTGTTCATTAAACTTCAATAAAGGTAGAACATAATATTTATAATTGATTGACTATAATGATTCCAAAAGATCACAATTCATGTATTATATTTTACATTTTTCTCCCATACTAGAAAATAAATCAGATTTATATCCTGGAATATAACCTTCTAAAACTTACCATATCATTATACTATTCTATTCTAAATAAATTTAGAAAACACTCATTGATCAAGCTATAAATTATTTATAGATATCCTCTTATTTATTATAGAACCAAAAATGGAATCCATAATTAACATAGATTTAATTTTTTAATAATAAATAACACATTAGAAAAATATATATCCACTTTAATATTGATATTAGATAGATTTATCCAATTCTAAAATAAAAATTCAAATCATTTTTCCATTAACATTTTATTAAATGGTGACTTAATTTGACCAAAAATGGGAATTTTTATAAAAATATCATTCTTCATTCTCATAAAGTTTTACTATTTTCTTTTCATTAAATACATATTCTTAAACATGAAATATCACAACCATTCATAGAGAGATACTCTTCCGATTAATCCCACAAAATTTGATTATGTATATTTGAAAAACTGTTCCATTTTTATTACTCAAATTTTAAATATGTGAGATTAATAAATACCAGTCATCAATTATTTTGGATTTAACTACACTCATAAAGAACTTATATGTTTACAAATTAATGGAATATGGTTTATATTATTGTTAATAAGAGAATAATATATGATATTTTTGAATCATGCGGGTTTAAACTGAATGTCCATTTTCATTCTAAGGTCTCTTGAAGAATGGAAACCAATTTTTTTATAATTTGAGTTATTAGAGACATGATGGTATGTAATTATAAAAAACTAATTTTTAAATGGTTAAATTATTTTTGTAATACAGAACACATCTAACCTCATATAGATAATTATATATTTTAAAAGTCTAATAACTTAATGTTCATAGTTAATACTGAATAAATTTTTAATCAAAATAAAATCCGTTAAATTCCAATAAATACTTGTTCACATTTCATAATATCATATATATCATTTTATAAGGGAATATTAAAAATTCATAAAAATTTATTTTTTGTAAAAATTAATTCTAAATATAGGTCACCTTTTTATGATTATTCTCTATGAAACAATTCCATATATCAATTCGTTTGTTCCATAAATAGATTATGTTATTGTTTTAAAAAATTATTAATTATTTTTCATGATATTTTATAAGAAACCTAAAAAAATTTAATACATAATCCATCAAGGTTTATTTCATCCACAATACATGTTTACAAAAATTTCAAGCTACAATGTTCTCATCTTCATTTGTTGATAATGCAACTTGGTGTTGCTTCTAGTATACCTTGAAACTAATCCTACATAATATAAAACATGGTATTTCTGTATCCAAATATGAAATAAAATTCTTCTTATTATTTTTTGGAGAAATATGTTGAATTTATTCTTTTCCAATAAAATAAAATTACTTTAGAATTAATTTAATTTGACTATTATAGGTTTTAATAAAACCATAAATCGAAATAAAAAATCATGTAATGTGTGGTCTACTATACATTATTTATAACTAGCTTCCAAAAATTCCTATATATAACTTGTTATCAGTTGGATTACCAATTTCATCCAAATCATTTATATTAACATAACTTATGGGATTTGATGTAATTTATATTCTAAATGACAAAACCATTTTTTTAAATCATGTATGTATTTTATTTTATTTAATATTTACTAAAAAACATTTTGAAAGTATAAAATATATAGTAAGTGTTTTAATCTCCCATAGTGTTAATTTCATTTTTTACATGATTTTTTAAAAATAATTACACAATTATAGATTTATAGAGGAAAAAATAACATCACATAAATAAAATTGAACTAAGAAAATACCATTTTATATGTATTTTCTAAATAAATCAAGGTATTTCTTTCCCAAATAAAATCTATTTTTTTATGTAAACTGGTCCATACATTAATAATTATCTCTTGGTTCTTATATAAAACCATATAATGAATTTTTTTGTTTAAATACAGAATTTTGGAAATGAGGGTTTTCGAAACCTATAAATTGTTTGAAATAAACTTCTTCTATAAAAACAACATTTAATATTAATATTTTATATCCAAATAAAATAAGATAAAATTCACCGAACTAGGAAATTGAAAATTATTTATAATGGATTTTATCCTAACAATTGGAAAAATGATTATTCACTATCTATCCCTTTATATTAGTTATAACCTTTACCAATTAACCTAGAATTATTTATTGTGATCACACCTTGATCATCTTGCTTGTATCGTAATAACTATTTAGTTAGAATAATTGGATAATTAGATCGATTAAAAACAAAATCCCATAAATTATTCCTTTTTAATATAATTAATTCCATGTAAATGAATTCTAGCCATATATTATCACATAATGATTTTTTAATTTTTATGTTTCATGATTGGTTAGAAAGTCATGTATTTGAGCAGGTTCTTTTATCACTTCATCATGTTCTAACTCCCAAAATGTCTGAATCTCACATATATGCTTCATATAAATATATCTAAAGGATGTATTTTAAGAGCCATAGGATTACTAAGAGGCACACTTTTAGGTTATTCATATTAAACTCTATTATGATTGAAATGTTCATGATCAGGTTCCATATCATGATCGTTTTTTCATCAAATATTGATTTATGTATCATGTTATTTTAGGACTACATAATTTGGTCATTAAAATTTTCATATCGTCAAATGGATAACATTCATTAAATTTAATTTGTGTAGATTGTAAAAAAATCACCGACATCCCATTGACAACTCTATAGGATTTAGAATTGGTATAATAGCTTAAAAATACTTTTCATCATCATTTTGATTGAGCTTTCCAATATTTCCCTTTATTTAAATATATATAATTTTCATCCAAAAACCATAATACATAAAACCATTAGTTTTTTAGTGTTTCATGACTCATATGAATTTTTTTATGAAATATGTTATTAGAAACAAAATAATGAAATAGTAATTTTTGTAAACACATTCAGCCCAATTTTGATAGACTTGAAATATTCACACAATATTGTTTTAGTAATCTCATATAATTTCATATTTCACCTTTCAATAACACCATACAGTTGAGTTACTATAGGTGAAAAATTGATGTTTATGTTCATTTATTGATAAATGGATGTAAACATGTTGTTTTAAACTCTCTACTTTAATCAATATAACATTCGGACCCAAATAATTTTCATAGAAATAAGAATGGATCATCTTATAATATGTGATTTACTAAAGACATAGAAGGATGTAAATAAATTCCAAGAGCCCACTAAACTGTTGGTGAATGTTTTCCCCTTTATATAATGATATCGTTTCCAGAAAATATGAATACATAAAATATAGTTGATGAATGATTAATAAATAATAAATAACTAAATAAATTAATGATGGATAAATAACACACCCAACTATTGGGTTTTTCTCATTTAGATGAAACATGTTAGGGGGTTCCCTGTTGCAAAATTGTGATCAACTAGAATCAATGACATGGAATCACCTAAATTTTATGTTTCCATATGGATTCATTTGATACCTATTAAAATATATTTGTGGATCCGCCGACTACACCCAAGGAAAAACTAAATATGGAATTTGGGAAAAATAATAAACCAAGATAAAAGGGGGTGTCCTTTTTAGACAATATTATTTGTAAATACCATATGGAAATTTTTGATTTCTCATATCCATATATCTTCAAAAAATCAAACGATAGATTTTTCTCGATGGGTTCCAATCCAGAAGTGTAAGACCCTGGCATTTTATTATTATTTTTCAAATTAATATAATATATTTCATATTTTTAATTGCACACAAAATTGAATATATAATTTTTTATATAAAATAAATATCATTAGATTTAATTATACATGACAAAAAGTTACACATTTTACTAAACGCAACACTTAGAATTATATGAAGTACAAGTGGCACTATTCTTCCCTTATGTGAAAAATTTTTGCGTTCCATCGATAGCATGGACAACATGTAAGGCTGAGTTCTACCGAACTACAATATATTTTTAACATTATTATTAAAATAGTTTTGTTTCTATAACCTATCCATTAAAATGGATGTAAAAAATATGAATAATAAAATATTGAAAATATTATTTACACATGTATATAAAATGATGTATGAACCAAGGTTGTTCTTTCTTGTTAATGGAGTCTGGTATGTGTTTGTTGTCAATCTACTCTAGGTTCATCAATAAACTTGGAAGAAAAGTGTTCTTACCATATATATGTCCTCAGTGTTAAAGGAAGTATTCATTCCTAGTTCTTTATAATTTTTTGGGCTCAAAATTCGGAAGAAGAGTCCAGCATCGCAAACTATTTTTTTCTCAAATGAACTATTAATAAAATTCAAATATAATTGGTTATGTGAAATAAACTGTCTTTCGAAGGGGATATTGGTGAATGCATGATGTTTTGATGGTGTTTTCAAAGACTAATATAAGTGTAGATTCATGAATTTATGATGGATTAATGGTAATCATTGTGACTATGATAAATATCTATAGGTATTATTGAATGGATGAACTTTTTGAAGTTGTTTTTGATGTTATTTTTAAAATGTACTATTTCTAGGAGACATTCATGAAGGGATGAGAAAATATGTGTGAGGCTACAACCACATAGTTCTACATGAAAATAATTAGAGAAAATATATAATCACTCTGATTTTATCATGTTTGGGAGCTCTGTGATTCTGGATTTATATAAGAGAAACAACATCACGTAAAGACTAGTTATTTCTTGACTGATTCCAATGATTATGAGTAATGGGTTCTTCATAGTGAATGGTAATTACATAATGAATAAATTATCTTCATGAAGGTATTTTTCTTCACAATGTTTTTGAGTGGGATGTCCCAGACCTAGATTTCTTTTAACCCATGTCTGAGCCTTGTTAGCCACATGACCCCTAGAGTGTATCCCCATATTATGTGTAATACCAACTAGTAGTGGGGGTGTCTCTATAATAATGTGGGGAGACTACAACACCCTGTTAGAGTAATGAAATGGATAAACTAAATATTAGTGGTTGAAAAAATTTAATAAAATAGATAGTTATGATAAACAAAATAAACAAAAATTGATAACATTTGAAAACTGAACAATAGAATAATATAGAAAATGCCTCAATGGTAGTCTATAAAACAATGATGCATCAAATTTTGATAATACTGAAAATAAAAATGGATAGAATCATAGTATATGATAGTACAAAAGGAAACAAATGAAAAATAACAGCTCCACAAACATCTTGAGCATAAGACTGATCCTATACTCCAAATCTCAAGTTAAGTAGTACATGTCAAGAACCTAAAGAATGGTCTTTACCCTTTCTATTACCTATTGAAACACAATTTCTTGGGGTAAAAGAGCATCCCTAGTATGGTATGAGATATAAATATTAGTAGGACCCCACCAATGGTGTCTACTTGTAATCTGAGTAGGTGCTCATAAGTAAACTATGTATAGGTATAAATAAGAAATTAAGGAAATGAGGAATATACAAATAACCTCCTACTCAAGAACCTAAGGGAAAACATGCAGGTCTACATACATTATCACATGGATTCTATGTCTGATCATGCCACATAATATATATATATATATATATATATATTGTAGCAGTATACATACATATATATATACATATATATATGGTTGGTTCAGGATGTAACCACTACCATCCAATTCTCGAGGAATCTCTCTCAGCCATTCCCATAACCCAAATCTAAGAGCCCCCATATTATCTTGGCATGAATGTATTGGCATGTACGGTACATATATATTATCATCCATCACTAGGGGATCTCTCACAATCTATCCCCTAGCTCCAACTGGGAAATTACACATGGTCTCGCCTAAAAAAGGCTCTCATGGTCCCTTAGCTACTCAAAATATGTGGAACAATGATTTATCATACAAATAATACATGACGCATTACCCTCTCATGTATCTCATTATTATTATTATTAAGCATGTTCACATTGAAAATGTTGATCACAAAGCATTACCTCTTGTGTAATGTCCTCAGGACTCTCACAAGAATCCATGGCATGAATAAATACACCACATGACACATGTTTCAAACCTCTCAAATGTTCATTAAATATTAATCAAATAATTCAAGCCATTCCATTTATAATTTATCATTTAAATATTCATGAACCTAGTCATTGTTTCACCATCCATATATCAAGTTCATTTCAACAAAACAATCCATTTCATATGATGCATTTTTAATAAAATATGAGCAAGGGTAAGGCCATTCCATATCATGATATCATTCCATCAATGACAATTCATTATATATGTTCTATCAATCTAACCCCATCTAACATATACAATCCAAACCAACATATTTTCCAAATCATGAAAAATTCCATTTCAAGGTATAAGGTTCATGAGTAAGGTCATAAAACAACCCAAATACCCAATTGGGAAATTCCTAATGAAAAGTATCCAAACAGCAATGACACCCATTATAATAAAATAAATACACATGATTCAATGTATATTTTTTTAAAAGACTAAAAGAAATCTTTGTTGAGTTCCATTCATTTTGGACCATTTGGATCATATAGATATTTTCATGGTGGAACACCAATGGATTTCCATATAGGGTTAGTGTGATGTCAAAACCAACAACAAGAAACAATTAACCCATGTCAATGAACTAGGATCATTTATAAATGAAAGGAGTAACAAAATTTATAATCATGGAAAATTCTAGCATATAGAACGATATAATAAATATGAAATGACCAAAACTGAAATGAAAAAATATGTGACCACCTACTATAGGGCCATAAATGAAGCCCCGATTAATATCGAACTCATATTTAGAGTATGTTGGAAGATATCTGAGTGGAATTCCAACAACCTAAAAATGGTGAATAAGCCTACAACTAAATATATCAATAGATGGTGAGATTTACTAAGGATGGAGGAGTACTCAGGGTTAACCATACCTTAGTCTATTTGATGCATTTGACATATCGATGATTGGTCACTACATGGATGAGTTATCAACGACTGATGCATGGTGGGATTGGGAGCTCAATGAGATGGAAACAACTTCCCACTAGAAATAAAGTGAAAGGATGAGTGGGATTACAATTTCAGTGGAAAAAAATCGTAAATTTTCCCAAAAATCCCATTGTACAATGTTTATTGTCATTGTTTACAAATAGTGTGAAAAAAATGTGTTAAGGCTCTATAGCCAATTTGTAGAAGCTCATATGGCCTTTCACCTATGCCCACATGGTTTTACACAAACCATGTCGAATTACAGGTTCCCATGACTATAGAAACACATTTTAAATAAACTGTGTGGACTAGGTCACATTGTTTCAACTGACAATGAGACCTAGTATATATCCTTATTTTATAAAACACTAGTCTGTAAACAAGCCCCATATTCTCCTCGGGCCTTCCTGAGGCTATTACATGCATTTAACATGCTTAAACAAATGACTAAAATTAAAAAACAATGATCTGTACCTTTATAGAATTGGTGGTTCATTAAAACCTCCCCTCCATATACAAACTCATCCCTAAGTTGGACTTATTTGGTTAAATAGGTACTACCAGCAATGATTTCTGACCATTGAGACCATATATCAATTTTACACTCCCATTAATTGTCTTGAACTTGGTTGTTCTTCCATATCAATATTACAAGAACAACAAAACTTCCACATAGTATCTTGAAACTCTAATCGACTATATTAATTGGGTAATACTGGAAGTAATGATCCATATCTAGTTTGACCTCAACCGTATAGAAGCCATGGGTCAGGTATGGATGGTATCAGTAATGTTGACATACATTAAATACATCATGCATAGATTGGTATATCTGAGGAAGTTCCAACTATCAAACCACTAGTCTGACCCGCTTCACAACCATAAAGGTCCCAGTGAACCTCGGTTATTGATTACGCTAATTTGAAATACGTGTGTGCCCCGACATGGGTGAGAAATTCAAGAAAACATGGTATAAACCCTCAAACTCAAGAGGTCACTGATGTTTGCTGTCATAAGACTACAATATATATTTATTTACCAACATACACTTTTGATGTTTCCTGACCTACTTTGAAGCCTCCTATATGAGATGTGGCCCAAACATAGCTTCCTCCCATGCCTCTATCCAATGCCAATGTAAGCCGAAAATCCTTCCATACAAGGATTCATAGGGTGGAATCTTCTCTCTATCATGAATGTTGTTGTTATAAGAAAAAATGATAATGGAAATGTGTTTTTCACAAGAACCCCAATGTTGAGAATGAACATACTCAGAATATCTTATACTACTGGAATTGTATTCTCTATTTTTTTCACCAATATATTGGTGATAGGACATGATATAATGACCTTGCAAACCCAAGGCATTATGAAACCCCTTCGAGAGCCCTCGCATGAAATGATAATCTCTATCATAGAAGAAAGAACAAGGATCTCTATGGTGACGTACCACATATTTGACATTCATTATTCCAATATCATCTACTGAAAAGTTATATTGGATAGATAATAAGTATTAAACCTTCATCAAATGATAATAAAAATCCATATTATTTCATTACCATGAAGTGATCTGGGTAGAACAGTCACAATGTCCATCAATATATCATACCATTTCAACTCAAGAATGGATAACTATGGAAGAAAACCTTATTGATTCTGATTTTCATCCTCCACCCACTGAAAAATAGAACATCGATTGATCATACTAGCTATTATTCATTTAACATCAGGCCACCGGAGTTGGTGTCGTAGAACTCAATACATTTTGGTCATAATGAGGTGAACTGCCCCTATTTAGGCATGTATGTCCCTCATCAAAATCCCCTTGTATATCCCCTGGGACCCATACTGGCCCACAGAACATTAGAGTATCATCCTTATCAATCACCAAGATAGAAGTTATATCGTCATTCGAGACACATTACTTTAATAAAAGGTCATCATGACAAGATATTTTTCTTGAACATATTCATTATAGAAGAGTATATGTCACTATTATGAATGAGAGATTAGTATTTCCGCATTCCTCCTTAACCACAAGCTGGATCATAGAGAATAAGACCATAAGATTCCAATCAACACTAGATTCCTAAAACACATGTGTTTGAGTCTTCTAGATCAGAGCATCAGCTACTAAATTCTCATTCAATAGAGTGTATAAGAATATTAAATCAAACAATTTTAGGTATTTTACCCACCTAAAATTCCAACGATTATGAAATTTCTGATTGATGATCTGTTGCAGGATTTTTTGGTATGTAAATACCAAAAAACACTCTTCTAGTAAATAGTGTCTCCAAATGTGTAGGTAAGCCACAACCGTAGTGAGATCATGGTCGTGTGTCTATTGTCTCTACTCAAGAGTACATAACTGATGATAACTATATATAATGACTTAGTCATCCTACATCAGAAAAACTCCATGCCTGATGCTTGATGTGTCATATTAGAAAATATATTACCTTCGAGGCTCTGGTAGAATTAGTATAGAAGATTATGTACATCTTCCCTTCAACTCCGGAATGGTTTATTTACATGTTTAAGACCATTTTAATTTCACACCCTTATTTATCAATCCTCTAATTAGAGCTGCAAGGAATAAAATCCTAAATGAAGGATTTGTAATATTTTGTAATCCCTATGAAAAAAATTATATCAATGAAATTCTTGGGATTATACCATGAAACCATAACTCTCACATTCAATGTGTCAACTAAAAATCATTACTTTGAGATGATTTGACCCATTAAGTGGACATTATCGATCTAGATGTGGAATCTATTGAGATTAGAATAGAGCTGCTGCTCTCTTGGAGTATTCAACATGATCTGAAGATGGGTTTCATGGTTGTGTATGGACCATGACTACACCAAGATATCATCAAAAAATACATCCATAAAATAATTCAGATACGGGAGGAAAACTCGATTCATTAGAACCATGAAGACAATAGGTGAGTTTGTGAGTCAGAATGGTATAAAGAGGTACACTAAGAGAATAAACATGCTCTTAAATGCTTTATGAGGTATGTCAAAAGTCTTGAAATAGACTTGATGATAGCCCGACATCAAATCTATATTTGAAAACTCCTTCACTCTTAAGATCGGGTCAAAGTGGTCATCAATTCTAGGGAGTGGATACCAGTTATTAATAGTCATCTGATTCAACTAACGGTAATCCACACAAAGACTAAGGTACCCATCCACCATTGGAGAATAGAGGACTGGTTAACCCCAATGATAAGTGTTGTGGTGTATAAATCATTTCTAATCTAGATCCTCCAACTTATTATTGACCACTATAAGCTCATAATGTTTCATCCTATGTAGAGGAACAGTCACAGGTTCTACTCATGGAACATGATCTATAGTGAAGTCCAACTCTCTTAATATAGGTAGACTAGATATGTCGTCTGAAAAAAATATCTCTAATTCACTCCACCATAGGAAAAAAATATGAGTTTATAACACCTGGACATCAAGATAAATATCAGTGACATGTATTGTTACACTACATAGCCTCTTCTACTTGGTTCCTTCTCTTATCGAACCAACATCCCATTCTCCTATATACATGTGTGTCGTGTCCTCTAGTGGTGAAGAAATCATCCTCTAATAATAGTATTAAATAGGGGATCTAAAACTAACTCTCCAATCCATAACAATGATTATGTAGAAGTATGTCTTTTCAAGGACATATAGGTTCTACATGAATAGGTAACCACCTATCCGAAGTGGAAATTTTTAATAGTGGTGAATTTCCTATGAATAGACACCTAAAGGAATATCAACTGTCATACCTCTATAATAGTATACAATGTTGAGGCCCAAATTCTCAATGGTTTACTCAAATATAAATTAGTGAGATCCGCCAGTCTCAAACAAAGAAGATATTAACATGAAGGAAACAAGAATGGTACCTTATACATTATATAGTTCGGTGCTCTACTCCTGCAGTGTTGGCTGAACTACATGTAACTTGCTTTTACCCCAGCCCTGAGTCCCTGCATGGATTCCCCAAGAAAGATCACTCTATATACAATAAGAATCATAGGTCTGGATACATGTTCCTCTACCAAAACCACAACTAGAACAACCCATGGTATTCCAACTACATTTCTATCCTGATCTTACCTACCAAGCTCCAGACCGAGGAGTAGGTGCCGATCCCCATACGCAAGGCACTATCAGGAAAGTCCTATAGAAATTATAAATATTTCACATCCTTACATAGAGTCTGTACTCAGATGGATCCCATATAAACTATTTTTTTTATGTTACCAACAATTCTGCAAAATTTATCAACACGAAAATAATAAACGCTAGTATATTATCTATTTCTACCCACATGAGTAGTTTGAAAGAGCATATTTATCCCAAATTATGTACCATATTAAACACTTGGTGCTGAAAATCCATGGATATAACCTTCAAAATACCTCACATTCATCTCTATAATTATTTATAGTTTTAAAATTTTAGAAATGATTATTAGCCTCACTACATTGACCTATGATCGGATGGCGTAACACATTCCTTCTTCAAAATGCCAAACATCCATAAGATCATCAACAACTATAGATGGATCAAACAATGGTATATCTATAAAACGGGATGAGGAATCCATAACTGAAATGGTCCCCTGGTACTTATTACAAAATTATCTAGCTTTCTTTGACCTTAAAATATTGCGAAAGAAGTAGTTGTAAGAGATAGCGTAGATGTCAGCCCAAGCCATCTCTCTACACTGTCATTCCTGGGTGATGACATCCCACCACATCATAGATAAATCATGTTTCATGTAAGATTATAGCATCAACATGTAATTTGGATACATCTAAATGTTCCCAAATATATAAAGGATATACACATGCTAATAATCCACAGCATTTTGTCCTCCATACCCGGAGATAGTGGGAGGATGATTCTATAAAACCTCATGAGACAACTCTTCCATACTTGGGGTATGTCACAACTTTAACTTGATTAATCTACACCATACTCAAGAAACGCTCTTGGAACTATGTATATGTTTCCATATCAGGTACATGAAGAGAATACATAGGATGCTCCACAAGAGGGGCAACATTCACCTCATGTCCTTCCACCTTTATAAAATGATCATACGAGCCTTCAAGATTTGCATCTTCAAGACGTCATGGTTGCATAACACTATAGAACCAAAGAAACATTTCAAAATTTATTCATGAAATTTAGAATATGTTATTTAAGAATCATGTAATGGGAATTAATCATTCCTAAAAAATGGAAACATCTCTCTGCCTATGTCAAAATATTGGTAGTGATGAAGGAATAGACAATAACAGTCTCTATGAATGTAAAAACACCCAGTACACAATATTAAGGCTAGGTTCGAGTCAATTTTTATTTTTGGAATATTCAATATATATGTTATTAAGCTATAAGTCATTTACCACCTGAATGTATTCCCATTGAAGTTTTTATAGTATTTTAATAGTCTAAATCCAATGAATTTCCATTTTCTAATCAATAAGGGAATATACTCTTTGTGAAAAAAAATATGGAATTCACGTAGATGTAATTATAATTTAAATTATTCTTATCTATACAAATATACCATATTTAGATGGTTATGCTTCATAGAATTCAATTTGTTCTCCATAAGGGAACATAAACAATAAGAAACAATGAGTGTATCCTAATAAATTCATCCATCATACGATCAAAATCCTGAAATAGATATCATAAAAATTTAATAGATAACACAACACCTTCAACATGAAATAGACAATGATTTATGAAAATTTTAAAATTACATTGAAAGATGCATGACCTATAAGGAATGGTGTGCATATGAAGATGCATTACCAAATTCATTCCCCTCATTTACTTATGTCATGGTAATGACACAATAATTATAATGACATCAATATAAATAACATAACATAACATGTGAAGCAACCAATGGTGAAATCACATTAACATTAAATATCATAATAAAAAATCAAGGAATCATGGATTTTACCCTGTCCATGGGTTTGTGATGCCCATGCATATATTCTGACAATGTACCACATATTCCTAATCTCAAATCTGTTTTCTCCTAATAGTAAAACCAAAATGGAACCGCTCTGATAACAATTTGTGATTTTCTCGACCTAGATGACACTTAAACTGTTCCTGGGCCTGATTGGCCACGTGACCCCTAGAACATTTCCCCATATGCCAGAGGATTATGACTAGTATTGAAGGAGTATAGGTAGTATAGTTGCAAGACAATACCATCCCTTCAGGGTAACGAATCAGATAAAACATAATAAATTGTCAAAAAATTATAATACAACAGACAAATATATTAAACAATGGAAATATAAATTGATAAAAACAGAAGAATGAACAAATTAATAACACAAAAAATCCTTAATAGTACTGTATAATACAATGATTAACAGACTGATGATAATAATAAAAATAATTAATATATTAATGGATGATATACTATAATACAAAAGGAAAAAAAAGGAAAAAATAGATCCATGCGTACCTTGAGCCTAAGAATGATCCCCTACTCCAATGATTCAAATACGTAGTACATGTTCTCAACATGTAGAAGGGCCTGGACCATTTATAGTACCTACTATAACATAATATTATTGGGTTCTAATGGAAATTTCAGTAGGTTGTGAGATTAAAATATTCATAGGCCACCACAAATGGTGTATACATGTAATCCGAGTAGGTTCCCATAAGTAAATATTGTGAATTTATAAATAGAAATGTAAGGATGTGATGAATATACAACTTGGTGAGTCCACCTTATTCACTCCATGGATCGAATGTCTTGTCATTCAACATTATATATATATATTAGTAGTATATATATTATTAGATATATATAGATAGATATATATAGGTCTGGATCAGAATGAAATTTCTACAATCCAATTCTAGGGGAATCTCTAAAAATATATCCTTTAATCCAAATCAAAGATACCTCACGGTCTATTGGGATACAAGTGTTGGATGGACTAGGATGTACCCAATATCATCCATCACCTGGGAAACTCTCACAGTCTATCCCCAAGCTCTAGTGGAGATATATTATATGGTCTCCGCTCCTAAAGGATCTCAGGGTCCCTTGGATACCTAGAAAATATGGTATAATGGTTTTTAATTCATATAATACAAGAGGCATTACCCTATCGTACATATCATTTTTATTTACAACCTTGTTCACATTAAACAAGATGATCACAAGGCTTTATATATTGTGTCATAAACTCAGTCCTTTCACAAGAAACTAATGAATGAATAAATAAAACACATGGCTCATGAGTAAAAACTGTCATGTTTTCCATAAAAAATAATCAAAAATGTTATGAATCCCATTAAAAATTTAATAATTTTTAGTGCATGAACCTAGGAAAGGTTTTACCACCCATAGATAAAGTTTATTTCATCAAAAAATTCCATTTCATGTGATGAATTTCTAATAAAAAAATAAACATGGGTAAGTCCATTCCATCCCTTGACATCATTCCATCAAGACTGCTTCAATATAATGGTTATATCCTTCTTAAACAAGTTTTTATATACAATATAAGCCATCCAATTTTCCTAAAATGTTAATTTCCATTTCATGTATGGTGTTCAATAGTAAGGTCATACATCAACCCAAAAATAAATTTTTTAAATTCCAAGTCAAAAGGATCCAATCACCAATTAGGCACCATAGAACACGTTAAATGCACATGATTCAAATTCTATTTAATTTAAATGTCAATACATAAGCTAAATTGTGTTCTATTCATTTTGGACCATTTGTCCCAAATGGCCATTTTAAAGGTGGCACACCTATGGGGGTCCATATAGGGTATGTGTGTTGTATAAACCCCTAAATAAGAACCAATTAATATATATCAAGGAACTAGGGTTATTTATACATGAAATAAGCAGTATAATTTTGAAGCTCGACAATGTCCAGGTTATGGAATTAAAAAATAAATACAAAATGACAATAACACAAATGAAAAAATACATGACCGCTTAACATAGCTATATAGATTAATGGATGCTTGATATCAACCATAGATTAGAAGAGGGGTGGAATAGATCTAATTACAATCAAAACTCCTAGAAAATATTTTGAATGACACCACCTCCATATATAACAATAGATTGAGAGATTTACCGAGGAATGAGGATTATGTGGGGTTAGCCTTAGTTGGGGAAATATAATGCTTCCAAAGATATGAAAGATGTCACTCGATGGAGGAGTTATCAATTATTGAAGCATAGAGTGGTTGGAAGATCAAGTAAGAGGAACCCACTAGTTTTTAGGCACTGAAAACTAATAGGAAGGAGTAATTGGGTTAATGTTTAAGTTGGGTAGTAATGTTATTCTTTCTTCAAATTCCTAATGTGCATAGTTTATCAACACAATTTGAAAACAATGCACAGTATTATGTTAAGGATATGTCCCCCATATAAAACACTCTACAAAGAAGTACACATATTCCTTCATGGTTGAAGACAAACCATGTGTACTTTAAGTGCCCATGTCTCCAACTACATGGTTTATACAAATTCTTGGACCTAGCCTGTAACCCAATTTTCCGGAACTCCAAGCTCTGAATATAACCTAGATGCTTATAAAGTCATACATAGGCCATATAGTACATTTAAAATCTTAATAAATAGATTCAAGTTAAATAATAATGATTCATTCCTTTTTTGAAAGGGAGGGTCGTTACAGTGTGATTCACGAAGAAGCTCAGTGACCAATTCCTCCAAATGTCAAGTTTATTTGAACAATGCTTTCAAACATCATCAACTAAGTTATATGGTTCAATTAGAGTCTCATGATAATTAGGGATAAATAATTAAATGATAGTATACTTAAGTTTCCTTCATGTCAAAAAATGAGTTAGACTTCGCCTATTGTAGTGTGTTAGTTGGAGTCGATGGAACTGTTCTGAGAGACGCAGTGGGTTGTCCCTAAAATCTTTAAAATTAAGTTTTCCTAGAAACGAGTGACTATGTATGAATGATATATAATTTAATAATTATATATATATACATATTTCTTTTATTTTCATTCTCTAAAAATAACAAATAAATGGAAATAACATTAATGCGTACCTACGGCCTACGATCTCTAGGAACGATATATTTTGTTTCATAAAAATATAGTCAATAAACTATTATAATGAACATATAATATAGGTACATGATATTTATATCATGTTCTACATTATTTAATCATGATATATGTTTAAGGACTATGAATATAACAAATTATGACACGTATGAAAACGAAGTGAATATTACATGAAGTAAAACTTTAACATAAAATGGTTAACAAGCAGGTAATATAAAGTAGTAATCAAACCATAAATGGTATTTTATATAATAATATGGTTATATAAATCATATACAATAAATTTATATTTATTATGCTGGTTTTTTGGACTAGTAGTATTAGATTCAATACACAAGGTAAGGGGATTTCATCTCGCTTTTTATTTTTGTGAGATACAAACTATGTTCGCCACTCTTTATTTTGTTTCGTGTATATATTGACCATGATTTTATTCTATCTATATTGAAATTTAATTTATGGTTATTCACATAACCATTTTGGGAACTTTATTTCCTAGGGGAAATGTCTCAAAAGATACCAAAACGGTAAAAATAGTCTTCTCTCAATTTGACTTTGTTGAGACTTCTTTTTTATGCACCTAAAAAAAATTTCACAGTGTATATACATAAATTTTACATGTTATATCATTATTATACTAATTAGAATGATATTGTAAGATTCATTTAATTTAATTTTTCAGACACGGAGATTATGATCCCATGTTACCCTGTTATAATACTTTATTCGTACAATCTCATCCATATTCGTGATTATTTAGGTTTATACTTTAAATGATGAAATATTATGATCAAAATCATAATAAAAATATGGAATTTTATTAACCTATTTATATTCAAAATATAATCATATATTGGTACCATTTTTCTACTCTTGGCCACATAACATAGCTTAAATGTGTTTTTTTTGAAATCCCGAAAATACCCACTCTCCGCTCGGAAATAAATGTTCTCTCAAAACCATGTTTTCCAAAAATGGGTTCCAAGAATATTATTTGAATATACTATGATAATTATATTTAATTTTTACCCTTTTAGTTATCTTAACAAATTTCAAAGGAAACATCTTGTTTTTTTAAGATCGAGGCATTTCATTATACTTTTTCCACACAAAAGGAATGTTCACTTCACCTTCAAACAACATGTAGAAATTTACTCATCGTCATTCCCATGAATCTTCCTATAAAAGAGTAAAAATGTATCCCTTTATGAAATCAAATGTCTCCCATTATTCATTGTATTCGTTATTTTCTATTTGGGTTTTAAAAAAAATTAAGGTTTTTTTGTATTTTAAACATTTCAAGAGTTATTTTTTTCAATGAATTCTCAATTAAATGGTATTGAAAACATTTTCAATATTTATTTATATTTTTGCAATTATTTTTAAGGAAAATTGGTTTCAAAACATTTTCATGATATATTTTTATGCTTTTAAATTATTTTTATGGAATATGGTTTTCAAAATGTTTTCAAAATTTATTTATTTTATTTCAAATAACATTAAATGAAATTGTTTTCAAAATGATTCCATGTTTTCTTTATATGTCTTAATAGTATTTTCATATATATTGGTTTTTAAAATGATTTGTATCTTATTTTTTATTTTTTCAAGAATTTATTTTATTTGAATGATATAATTTTTTTATATTTTAATGGTATTTTATAAGAAAATAAATTTTTAATGGTTTTATGTATTGAGAAGACCTTTTCATAGAATAAGGGATATTTTCCGTATGAAATTTTATTGGAAGATAATTCAAAAAAATTTCCAGATAAGATGAAATTTTTTTCTGTTACATAATCCCCTTTATTAAATTATCTAAAGGGTCTATCCATATTCTTTATATTAATGGGTTATTCTTAAGGGCATGGTCTTCATGAAACCCATTTCTATTTAACATGTAACATGCTTTGGAAACTCTATTCTTTTCGTGGGTTAAGTTTATGATGATAAGATTATGAAACCTATAATTTTCCATATGTTATGATATTTTACATATTTATAATACCCATTTCATTTCATGGTTTATTATATTATTATTTACGATCTTGTGGCACATTTATGAATGATTTCATTGTGATACTAGTGGGAAATATATATCCCTATAATGAATTAGGTGAAGATTTATATTTCATGATATAGACTAATTTGGTCTTGGGAATTATCCTTGAATACTTAGATTTCCATTAGAGAAAACCCTAACTACCAAGATGGTATGCTGAGTGAACTCATGATACTATGATGGCCCTGGGAGTGAACCATGACTACCAAGGTAGTATGAGAAGTTAAATCATTCTACTAATATAACCATTCTAGTACACCATGGCTACCAAGATGGTATTGGGAGTGAACCCATACTACCAATATGTTTTTGGAAGAGATTCCATGGATATAATGTAAATCAGTTTATATTTTTATATGTTTGCCACAATTCACTGTTTTATTACTAGGTTACGCTTACATGTATTATGTCATTTATTTCCTTATGAATCATGTCTTATAAACTACCATATTTATGACATGGTTCATGTATATGATCTATGATATACACAATATTATCTTTTAATTTCAATATTAGGTTCTCATACCCTTATGCTCATGAATATTATAACATATATAGCTTGTATACACTAATTGAGCATTTCAGCGTACCCCTTTCTAATATTTCATTTTCCCATGTAATGGAGAAAGGTTATAGGTAGATGTACTAAAGGTGAAGACATTTATGGGATATATTGAATATATTTCACAATGATAGAATATTTTGTTTTGAAGTTTCCAAACACACTAAACTATTATGGTCCCCGGGCTTGTATTTTTTGTAATGTACTACATATACATCAAATGTGATGTAATACCCATGTTTGTTAAGCGTAGGTTTCTATAGTTTGAATCAATGGAATGGTTTATTCAACCATTGGAAAATAGGATTAGACAAATTTTAAGATATCCTAAGGTATATTAGTAATTATATGTCTATGGATATATTTAAGTATAAGTATATCGATGAGTCAATGTTTAGGAAAATATCTTGGAATTTTGTTAAAGGGTTGAGTGAGTGGTTTCCATGAAACACCTCCATATCTAGATACTATATGTGGATTGTGTCTAGAATAGATGTACCTAAGGGTAAAAACAATGACAAGATTTTTTTGAGCCTGACTTTGGGGTAATTTGGTAAATGAAAAATGGGCATTGATTCACACCAGGTTTAATAATCCCAGGAGATATGATTTGGAAATTAAAAAACTCTTCATAAACCATCATAAATGATTTAGATATAAGATGAATATTAATAAAAGTGGATGAACCTAGGGTGTCATATATTAACAAATGATTCATCATTTAAAAATGATATAAGTAATTATTTACCTGAATATGTGGTTTTCTTCTATGATGTGTAATGCGCAAAATATGATTATGGTTGTAGTCAATGGTGGGATCATGAAAGAATGGGATTTATGTTTAATGTGATGGAAGATTTTATGATGAGCATTAAAGTGGAATGATTACCGGATTGAGAGGTATTTTTATCATTCCTAATCATTTTTTGGAACATTATTTACAATGTGTACCTTAGCCAACTCTTATCCTCACCAAAAATATATAGAAGGATTTATCTAATGCATTGTGTGATGGAGAATATGTAGGAGAGAATGTTAGGATTTCATTGTGTCAACAATGGGGAAGGAATCACCAAATTGAATGTCTTATAGGAATAAGAATATGTTTTGACAGTCATAATGAAGGAAACAATTAATGTGATTACAAGGAAAAAATGAAGTGTTTAGTTAGCGATGTGTATGAGAATATTGGAATCCATAATTCATTTTCAATGGTTATTTTCTTTAGGTTCCCAATAAATGGTCATTATTCAATTCTATGTCCCAATAGAAAATATCTAAAATAAAATCAGCAAGGTGGTACGAATAATGGTTACATTTCTCATGATGAAGACACTAAAGATGAAATTTGCAATGAATGTAGTATTATGTAATAAGATTAAGTAGCTTTTTTAATGGATTAAGGATTATGTAGTAGGAGTTTTTTTTAATTTGTTTTGAAAAATCAAGAATTATGTAGTATTTAATGATTCAATTACTTATATTTTTCACTTAGTTTTTAGGCATTAATGTAAAATGTTCTCAATGGACTTGGGATGTGATTTATTAACATGGTGAGATTTTGATAAAGTTAAGGTAAAATTTAATATGCTCTTTATTTATGATATCATTTTTTGTATAATGATATATGGTTTTTGAATAAGTAAATTTGACGATAAGGATTACCCTATAGGTAAATATTGAAAAAGTGTTCCATGTCATCAAGGAAGAAGTTTTAATCATTTTTTGATTTGATGAATTGATCAACTATAATTTGTAATAAAAAAGAATGAATTATTTCCAAAATGATTTATGATTATTATGGTCATTACCATGTTCAAAAAAAATTTACCATATGGGTACTCACATGTTTTGAAATTGAAAACCAAGAGCTAATTTTTGACATATGGGGGATCGAGGTTAAGCTAGTTTGGTGACTTTATTTATATTAATTTTGATTTTCATATTTTAGAAGGGTTATAAGGTAAAACATTCATGATATTTTTTTGTCAAACATCAGAGGATGTATTTATGAATTGATTTTCTAATAAAAATCTTTAATAATGGGTTATTTAGTGATTAACCTTTATTTAAGGATTATCATCACATTTATTTAGGAAATTATAAAAGTTTTGTTTTAGAATATGACATCATGTATGTCGGGTGACAACTAATAATATATGTCTAGGATTCAGGTCCTGAACCCATCACTGAAGGACAATAAGGGTTTCACACCTATCACTAGCCTAAGTGGTTTCTTTGTTTATATATATTTATTTTTTATGAATAATTATTTTTGAGAACTGGTAGTGTTACTTTAGATTTTTATATATTAATGTATTAACCTAATTTATTTTGAACAATAGTTATAGATAAATAGTTATACTTTTCATTATTTTAAGGGCCTTAATATGCTATAAAGGGGTATTTTAGTGCATTAAACATCAAATTAAATTTTTGGACATCTATTTCAAGATGTAATTGATCATTTGTAAATTGATAAAAAATTATATAAGGAATAATTTTTTTGTATTGTTTATCAATAAAATAATTACTCAATAATTCGATAATGACCAAAAATTAATGTATTTATCCTAATACATTAATTATTATTGAACTGATGGCCTTTTAAATCATCACATAATTATAACTTTGAGGCCCTTAACATTTCTTGAATCATTCACTTGTTTTTTTTTAATTCTTCCAATCACTCCGTGTAAATATTTACTATTTTCTTCCAAGTAAAATATTCACTCCAAACCTATGTTCTCTTATATTGAAGGCTAGTAATATGTTTCTTTGGGTAACTGTTATGGTTCCAAATTTTGATCTTTAAATAAAGTGTTATTATTCATTTTTACAATTTGGGTTTCTATGAAAGATTCATTTAAGTATTAAACCATTGATAAAACATGTAACGTCCTGGTTCCGAGTACCACTCAATGGGTGCCCCAAACTCGGTTGGTCACATGACCTCAAAAGCATTTCCCAAAATCCTAGAGGCTGCTCACTAGCAGCGAGGGTCCGGGTCTAATAGTGGGGAAACTATGCCCTCTTTTTTCAAAGTGAAGCATAGCAGAATAAAAGAAAAATCATAGAAAAACAACGGAAGCAATAAACCATACACATTTAAAATAAGCAACTTCTGTAAAATATAACCAACAGTTATATAGATGATAATGCAACATGTCTCAAGTTCTAAGAAAATATCCAGAACATGTTACACAACAATACAGTACAGTATAATACAGAGTACCACAAAACAAAATAAAACAGTCGGAAGCATCGCGAGCCTAAGCCCAGTCCCATGATCCCCTAATCTTCAGAAACAATCTAGTACCTCTATAGGGACCCTTTCCCATATCCACACCTTCAGAAATGTAATCTGTTTGGTTCGAAGACATGGCCCAAACAGGGTGTGAGAAATAAATCCCAGTAGGTACCCACCAATGGATCATGCTCAACTGTGTGTAAACATTCAACAAAAAAGTGCAAAATTAAATGCAATAAAATAAGAAGTACTCAAAATTAACTAGACTTACTAGTTATATTTCCATTTTAATATTCATTTAATCATTCAATATAAAGAAACCACCATAGTAAATTTCTATGTAAACAGTTAGTGTCCTCTGACAGGCAACCCCTTACCCTCAGGTAATTAGAAATGTAACCCATAGGTAATAGCCCACAGGCATAACAGATATTTCCCTCAGGCGTTCAAAGTGTCTCCCTTGGGCACCGAGTCTATTGCCCAAAGGCACATAAGAATTTTCCCTCGCGCTAAAAGATGCACTGCCCTCAGGCTAAGTAAAACACTACCCTCAGGCTAAACAAGTATCTGGTCTATTCCCAACATGTAAACAAGAGATACACATGAAATTACTCTCAAGGAAATTCTATATTCATTAGTATAAAGGCATACACTCAGGTATCCTAGCCAAATGGCTAAACATAGGAACACACCCACGGGGTGGTCGTGGATCCATGTCGTGATCCAAAACAACAGTTTATTATCACATTTACTTACCTTTACAATTATAGGTATTTAAAACAACCAAGGCCTAAGCCACACGACCCCCCAAACATTGGTTCGTAGCACAAAGGTACACAAAACACATAGCAGTTGGAATTTGAACACCAAGCCACCTACCATAAACGCCCCTGAACGACATACACGAACGATGATCTTCGAATCTTCCTAGAACGATGTAGATCTGAGGTGAAAGAAATCCACATTCAAACTCAAATAACATCCCTATGAGGAATAATTGGTACGAACTGCGCCAGGAGGAGGAAGAACACACCCATGCAGTTCCAAGGAGATCGACGGTGCCAAAAACGAATTCCTAGTACTCGATCTGGAGCTCCTCGAAGGTTTGGCCCTCTCTCCAAACTCCTCTGGTTCTAATCCAATTTCATGAATAGGGATGGCTACTACCCATTTTAAGTGAAAAAAATAGATTACACGGTGTGTACTATTGAGTACATGACGTGTAGTTTTCATTTTTTAACTGTTCCTTCGGTGGCTTCTCACCAGCGTGGCACTATTCATCTATCGACATGAGTACACAGTGTGTGAAACCTGAGTACGCGTCGTGTACTTCTGCACAGCTGGCCACCACCTTACTGTTTGCATGCCGACTGACTACACGACGTATAAACATCCACTGCACGACGTGTAGTTGGTTTTTACACCTTTCATTGCCAACATGGCTACACACCCTTTGTACTAATCACACACTGCCAAAGTACACGGCGTGTGGATATGAACACGGCGTGCAATCCCTTATTTTAGGATTATTCCTCATTTTCCTTATTTTCTGAGAAACAAATAAGGAAAAGAGGAAAGAAGAAGCACATACCTCAAAACTGAGAACCGAGTTCTTACATACTTCCCATCTTAAAGCAATTCTTCCCAGAATTGACCTTCCAAGGGTGGCGAAGAATAAAGCTCAGAACAGCACTGGCCACTAAGCACATACATCGGTCTCCCACTCCGAGGTTTCTTCCTACACTGATCCATGATACCATATCACCCGTACGAGAGGAACTGACCGGACTTGGAGAACCTTTGTGATCCTATCCACGATACAAATCGGATGCTCCTCAAGGGACACATCTATTTGAAGCTCAACCCACTTTGGCTGAAAGACATGAGATTGTTCTGAATGATAATGGGGAAAATGAGATACATGGAAGACGTCGTGCATGGCCCGATACCTCTGTGGTAACTGCAACCGATAGGCAACTGGCCCGACTATCTCTAGAATCTCAAATGGCCCACATAACTCAGTGAAAGTTTACCCTATCTCTTGATCCGTTTGTGTCCCAACCTTGGTGAAACACGAATGAAAATCTGATCCCCGACCTTGAACTCCAAGGGTCATCTACGACAATCATCATAAGATTTCAAACGAGAATGTGTGATAGCCATCCGCTTCTGAATCAACTAGACCGTCTTAGAAGTCTCCTGCACGAGACGTGGTCCCAGTAAACCTGCCTCACCAGCCTCTAACCAGTATAAGGGTGATGGGCATGGACTACCATATAAATCCTCATAAATTTCTATCTCAATAGTTTCCTGAAAACTATTATTATAGGGAAACTTGACTAGGGGTATATGCTTCTCCCAGGATCCCCCAATGTCTAAGATGCATGCATGCAGCATGTCCTCAAGAACCTGTATCGTACGCTCTGACTGACCATCGGTCTAAGGGTGGTAAGCTGTGCTTAGAAGCACATCTGTACCCAGTTCCCTCTGAAAACTCTTCCAGAAATGAGACATAAAACGGACATCACTATCTGAAATGATAGAACGAGGGACCCCATGAAGGTGTACGATCTCTCAGATATACAACTTTCTGAGCTCGTCAACTTTGAAGGTCTCCTTGATCGGAAAAAAGTGAGCTACCTCCGTGAGTCTGTCCACAACAACCCACACAACATCATTCCCTCGAGGTGACCTCGGAAACCTAGTTACGAAGTCCATCGCGATATCATCCCAATTCTACTCTGGGATGGGTAACTGTTGTAACAGTCTGGGTGGTCTCTGATTATATGCCTTCACCTGTTGATAGGTGCAACATCTTGTAACAAAACAAGAATCATCTCTCTTCATACCGGTCCACCAATAATGACCTCTCAAGTCACAGTACATATTGGTAACCCCGGGATGAACTGCCCAATCTGAAGCATGAAACTCTCGCATCAACTTCTCATGTATTTCCCCTAGAACCTACACTCGTCCATGGAAACGCATAAAATCATCATCGCCTATCGTCCTCCCAAGAGGAGGGTCCTCACATGCCACCGACTCCTGTAGAACTAGGCCTTATGAATCAGATAGCTATCTCATCCTCACTCTATCCAGGATGGTAGAAGTCACATGAAAAAGATGAAATATAGGTTTTCCCCTGACTGTCGTGAACCTCCAAATGCATCTCAGAGAACAAATCCATAAGCTGCCATTCACCACTGGCCTCATGAACCGCCTGTGTATGAGTCTTCCTGCTCAGTGCATCAGCGACTACATTACCCTTACCAGGTGTATAGGAAAGCTCAAAATCGAAGGACTAAATGTATTCGACCCACATTCACTGTCTCAAATTCAAGTCACGCTGAATAAATACATACTTGAGACTTTTGTGGTCGGTGAAAACCACAAAATGTTCTCCCAAGACATAATGTCTCCAATAGCATAAATCATGAAAAACTACAGCCAAGTCAAGGTCATGCATCGGGTAATTACTCTCATGTGGCATCAAATGCCGAGACCCGTACACAACAACTAAATCGACCTACATCAACTCAGATCCCAACCCAATACTGGATGCATCACAGTAAACTGTATAGCTCATTCCTTACTCTGTAAGTATCAGGATTGGTGCTGATGTTAACTTCCCCTTCAGCTCCTGAAAGGTTTTCTCGCAAGATTCTGACCAAACGAACTTGGCAACCTTCTTAGTCAAACCCGTCAACGGCGCTGTTAAGCGGGAGAAGTCTTTTATAAATCGCATGTAATAACCATCCTTCCCCAAGAAACGTTGTCTCTCAAACACATTCTTAGACTGCTCCAAGGAAACTACTACTCTCACCTTCTCTGGGTCTATTGCAACTCTTGCCTCTGAGATAATATGAAGCAGGAAGTGAATCTGGTCCATCCAACAGTGGCACTTGGAGAGCTTAGCATATAGCCAATGCTCTCTCAGTGTACTCAATATGATCTCAAGATGGGTGGCATGGTCGTGTCGAGGGTGAGAGTACACCAAGATATCATCCACGAAGACTACCACAAAAGAATGTAGATAAGGATAGAACACACGATTCATCAGAGCTATAAAAACTTTTGGCGGGTTTGTGAGTCCAAACGGCATAACCTAGTACACGTATAGACCATATATGCTCTGAAAAGCTGTAAGTGGGATATCTGATGGTCTCACACATAGCTGGTGATATCCTAATCTAAAGTCAATCTTCGAGAACACTCGTGCTCCCCGAAAATGGTCAAAAAGATCATCAATCCTCAGTAAGGGATATCATTTCTTGGCCATCAAATGGTTCAGCTTCAGATAATCCACACAGAGTCTGAGGGTATTGTCCGCCTTCTTCGCAAAAAGTACCGGAGAACCCCAAGGAGAAGTATTGGGTCGGATAAAATCCATTGACTGTAACACCTATAACTATCGCTTGATCTCCTGTAACTCAGGTGTTTCCATCCTATAAGGAGGAATGGACACCTGTGTCACTCCTGGCACTAGATCAATAGTGAAATCCACCTCATGCTCTGGGGGTATACCTAAAAATTCATCCAGGAAGACATCCCTGAAATGATCAAATACTGGAGGGAAATCCTTCATACAAGTCCCTTGATCGTCTAGATATAATCTTACAATCTGGGTTGTGATTCCACCTCGCCCATGATTCTCTGGTCCAGCTCGACTCACCTGAATATCCCATTCACCATTGTATAGAAACTCTCTGCCCTCTGGTGATATGAAAATCACCCTGCGATGATAGATGTCTACAAGGACTCGAAATGGGACCAACCAGTCCATCCAGAGAATGACATCATTAGTCGTCATCTCTAAGACATAGAGGTCCCAAAGGAAGTGACACCCACCAACCTCAAGGGGGAACTCCCTACACTGATGCACACCAGCCGTTCTAGTCCCCAATGGAGTGTCTAGCATCATAACAGCAGAAGAAGAAGAAAAATGGATCCCAAGGCTCTCCATAACAGGTACAGATATCAAACAATGTCTAACACCCATATCGAAAAGTTCAGAAGATAATATAGAAGCTACTAGAATAGTACCTCTGACAGTAGAAGGTTCGGGATCCTGATCCTACTGGGTCTGTTACACTGCATATGCCTGCCCAGTGCTGCAACCCTGAAACACAGCCTAGCTACCCTAAGCTGTCCCACCCTACTGCCTCTGAGATCTTGGTGTCTGGCTACCAGGACAATGACCACCGTCTCTGCCCGCACGCCCTAATGCATTCTAGTTTCAGGACTAGTAAGAAGATGTCGGTCCTTCTCCCACACGTGGAGTCTTCACAGAACCCCTCTCACTAGCCACTGGTAGTTACGCCCTGCAAAAGCGCAAACGACGACCCATCTTGCCGCATACTCGGAACTCCACTGGTTCTTGTAGACACTGAGGTCTCTTGTGCCCCTCTCTACCACACTGGTAGCACCAGACCAGGCCACCATAAGTAATCACCTAGCTAGTACTACCACTGTGAGAGAATTCCATCTGTCTTGTCCTCTTCCTGGTGGAAATAGTACCAGAAACTAGTGTCGAACTGCCCTGGCCTGCACCACATGCTTCCCGAAGGTTCCTCTTTGTAATCAGACCCTAGTTCACAATATCATGTACTGTGGGAAACCTGAAAATGTTCACTAGTGCTCGGATGTCATACCGAAGACCATCTTTAAGGCGTCTGGACCTCAACGTCTCATCACCCACCAGAACGGGTGAAAAATGCCGAAGATCGGTGAAACGAGAAGAATACTCCATCACCGACATAGCGCCCTGCTGCAGATTCATGAACTCTCGAGCTCTATCTACCATCATCGTCTCTGGGATGAAGAAATCATAGAAATCTATCTAAAAATATTCTCATGCCATGTCTCTGTGATACTCAAACTGAGTGGAAACATCCCCCCACCTATTGGCATAATCACACAGCATATAAGTCGCGAGCTTGACCATCACCCTGGAGGCATCTCAAGATGCTCGAAAATAGTCTGCAATGAATCCAACCAAGACTCCGCAGCCTGTTGTCTTCCATCCCTTGAGAACGTCGGCAGATGCTGCTGATGGAATATACGAGTCAGGTCAGCCATAGATGTGGCAGCCGACAGTGCTCCCTGAATGGTCTGCATGAACCGTATAAAGCCTTAACTGAACTACTCCTATGCGCCTGTTTCTGGTATAACGTCTAGCACCGCATCTGGATCTGATGGAGGATCCACTGGTTTCCCATAGCCCACCATCTCTGGAGTATAATCATCACCGCTCTCCTGGTGAACAATGTGTGGTCATCTTGGTGGCATGACTCTACATGGTCAAATGCACACCTCAGATCAAGATTATCAAAGATTGAAAACGAAGAGACCAAAAGGGGAATAAGAGGAAGAAGGAATTTAGGATTTGAAAAACAAGACTACACAGTGTGTATAATGACTACATGGAATGTACCTAGCATCTCTTCTATTTCTTGAGTCCTTCTACACGGCTAAGCTACATGGCTCCCGTTTAAAAAAAAATACACGGCATTTATATAATCTACATGACGTGTATGGTGTAATTTTCCAACTACCAGTGTTGTTTGTGAAAGGGCCGACTACTCGGCTTGATATTACACGGCGTGTTACACCCGCACACGGTGTGTACACCACCCCATTCCCCAGCCACACGGTCAGGTCCACACAGTAAGGTCCACACGGTCTGTCCTTGGACAAGACTACACGGCGTGTCTTATAGGTACACGACATGTACTATGCGAGATTCGTCGACCCGTGTTGTAAGATACATGGCTGGATAAATGGATCACACTACACAGTGTATTCTGTATACAAACGATATGTATACGAAAGGATTACACTGACCCGTGTTGTTAGTTACACGGCTGGATCCCAGGTCAGACTACATGGCGTGTTCCAAGTTGGGCATGGTGTGTATGTCTCATGGTCTCCTACGTCCGTGTTGTTTGTTACACAGGCGGACATCGAGTCAACCACTACACGGAGTGTACATCTGGTACATGATGTGTTTTCCCCAATCATTTCTCCTTTCCAGTGTCCATGTCCCTACTTTCCATGACATGGGAAGAAACTACATGACGTGTACTGAGGGTACACGACATGTACTCAAAAAGTTTTCTTTTCTTCCTGAACAGAAGAACACACGGCAGGTGTCCCTAGAACTACACGGTGTTTATTCTGAGTTTTCTGGATAGTAAGCCTCTAAAACTACTACGGAACCCTGAAAAACACTAAAACAACTCCTAAGTGCCAAATTCCAACCTTTGAGGGGCCATACTCTCCGCGAATAGAAGTTTGGCATCTTATATGAATTATAAATATGGTAAACAGCCAATGATCCACCAAATTAAGGTCAATGAGGGCCCATAATCCTCAGTAACAAAAGTTTGGCATTCATTATATCAAGGCCTCACCAAAATATACCCTATCACATAGCCGGTATTTATCAAATCAGCTATCAAAACATCATGATTTTCCAGCACAACAACTATCATAATAACATGCAATTTCTAATGCGCCTAAATGGAATGAAACTATGAATGGCATGTGATTTCTAGCATGTTTTTAAATGATTCATGGGATGTCATACCCTCATCTCATCGGGTTGTGACTAAATAGAACCAATGGATAAAATATAAATAGAACAATCACAACTGCGTCACCCAACGGTGAAAATCAAATCAACTGTAAGATTTTCAAAATCATAAGAATTGAAAAAATACGAGGTAGACTGGCTTTTCCCTGTACATGGGTTAGTTAATCTCGGGCATAACATATTACCAACAACAGTTCCCATCCTATCCCTAACTAACGCTCCAAATAATAAGTCAAGGAAATGAACTCCTATGATACCACTTTGTAACGTCCCAGTTCCGGGTGCCACTCAATGCGTGCCCCGAACCTGGTTGGTCACATGACCTCAAGTGCATTTCCCCAAATGCCAGAGGCTGCCGACTAGTAGTGAGGGCCCAGTTCTGATAGTTGGGAAACAATCCCATCCTTTTTCAAAGTGTAGCTCAGCGGAATAAAATAAAAAACATAAAACAATAGTGTAAGCAATAAACCATACACATTTAAAATAAACAACGGTTGTAAAAGATAACCAACAGTTATATATATGATGATGCAACATGTCTGAAGTTATATGAAAACATCCAGAACATGTTACACAATAATATAGTACATTATGATACAGAGTACATCAACCCAAAACAAAACAGCCGGTAGCATCGTGAGCCTATGCCCGGTCCCTTGCTCCCCTACTCCTCAGCAACAATCAAGTACCTGTGTATGGACTGTTGACCTTATCCACACCTGAAGAAATGTAATCTGGTTGGGTCGAAGACATGACCCAAACAGGGTGTGAGAAATAAATCCCAGTAGGCACCAACAATGGCCCGTTCTCAACTCTGTTTAAACATGCAACAACAAAGTGAAAAAGAAAATGAAATAAACTAAGAAGTACTCAAAAGTATCTAGCCTTACCAGTTATATTGTCATTTTAATATTCATTTATTTGTTCATTATAAAGAAACCACCACCTTGAATTTCTATGTAAACAGTCATTGTACTCTGACACGCAACCCCTTACCCTCAGGTAATCAGAAACATAAGCCGCAGGTAATTTCCCACAGGCATAATAGATATTGCCCTCAGGCGTACAATGTGTCACACTTGGGCACAGAGTCTATTTCCCACAGGCACAGAAAAAGTTTCCATGAGGCCAAAAGATGTACTTCCCTCAGGCTAAGTAAAACACTGCCCTTGGGCTAAACAAGTAATCGGGCCACACCGAACATGTAAACAAGCTATACAAATTAAATTCTTTTCAAGGCAATTCTATATTCATTATTATAAAGGCATACCCTCAGGTATCCTGGTCAAACTTCTAAATAGAGGAACGCACCCCCGGGGTGGTCCTGGATCCAATAAGCAATACCAAACAATAGTTTATTATCAAATTTAATTATCTTTACAATTCTAGGTATTTAAAACAGCCAAGGCCTCAGCCACACAACACCCCAACATGGGTTCGTAGCACAACGAAACACAAAACGCACAGTAGTTGGAAATTGAACACCCAACCACCTACCTTAAATGCCCATGAACGACATATATGAACGACGATCCTCGAATCATCCTAGAACCACATAGATCTGAGGTGAAATAAATCCTCGTTGAAACTCAAATAAAATCCCTTAGATGAAGAATTGGTAAGAACTACAACATGAGGTGGAAGAACTCCCCCGTGCGGTTCCATGGAGATTGATGGTGTAGAAAACGGATTCTCGGTACTCGATTTGGAGCTCCCCGAAGGTCCGAACCTCTCTCCTGACTCCTCCTCCGGTTCTAAGCTAATAATGGGAAAAGGGTTGGCTACTGCCCATTTTAAGCGAAAAAACAGACTACACGGCGTGTACTATTGGGTACACGGCGTGTAGTTTTCATTTTTAACTATTCCTTCGGTGGCTTCTCGCCAGTGTGGAAATGTTTATCTGTTGACATGAGTAAACGACATGTGAAACCTTGGTACACGGCGTGTACTACCGTACAACTGGCCACCACCTTACTATTGGCATGCCGACTGACTACACGGCATATAAATATCCACTACATAGCGTGTAGTCAGTTTTTACACCTTTAGTTTCCAACGGGGATACACACCCTGCGTACTCATCCCACACTGCCAAAGTACATGGCGTGTGGATAAGTACATGGTGTGTAGTCCCTAATTTTAGGATTTTTCCCATATTCCTTATTTTCATAAAAACACTTAAGGAAAAGACGAAAGAAGAAGCCTGTACCTCAAAACTATGAACCAGGTTCTTACAACACAGATTAATTTTTAGGTTGAAATTCATTTTAAGGGGTGTAAAATATAACACCCCAAAATTTTGTGAATTATTAATTTTTGAATTAATTTATCTGTTTTGATATTTTCCATTTCATGAAGCACTGAATACAGTTAATTTTATATTAATGAACACTTCTTGGATAATTTTATACACAACACCAAGTTAATCATGCACTACACACAATATAAACATTGTAATTATCTATATAAAACACTATGTTTATCATGAATTATATGCATTAATGAAATTCCACAACTACTTGCATAACACTCCATATAGAGGTTTACCAAATTTATATATTATTAAAATATGATTATTAAATATAATAAGGTAAAAATAAATATTAAATTAGTGGTTATGAATAATATTAACTTGTTTATGAAAATACATTTTTTAGAAAATATAACATGAATTCATCAGTTACCTATTAATTATAAATCAATATGAAAATTGATTCACTATAAAAGGAAATATTATTATGGTCACAAAGTATTTTACCATAATAAAATAAATTTTCATTTATATCTAGAATTGAATTAAATCAAACGTTCATTTCACTGGGAACCTATGTGGTATAATTTACATGCAACACCAACTTGGTGTATGACTTGGAATTATTTACATGTAACACCGTCTTGGCGTACGATTCATGCAACCCTGAGTTTTAAAGAAACATATTTTAAATATAACTTTTTTAAATTAGATAATTATAACCTACATATTTAACATTGTTATAAGAATACTAATAACAACTTTTCTATTATTTTTTATATTTTTTTTATAAAAATAAAACATATTGGTAATTAAAGATATGATTTTTGGTAAAGTCCTTTTATGTTAAAAATATAATTTTCTGGAATGAACATATTTTAATATTAAAATTTATTTTAGAATTATTTAGAAATTTAATGAGATTAAATATTGTTTATTACTTAATTCAGAACAAATAATTAGGCCGAGGATGATTTTTTTGTATTTTTTCATAGAAATATAATTTTTTAATTGTGAAACATACTTATTTTTAGTTAAAAACTTCCTTTTTAAAATAATTAGAAATGATATATTATATAATATTTTTTAAGATAAATTTAGATAAATATTAAATATACTAGTACAATTTAATATATTATAAACAATTTCACTTTTAAATTGACTACAATTCATTAAAACAATTTGATCATTTTTCAACTTTAAAAACAAGTTATTTCGTACTGTCTACGAGATTAACAATAATAATAATATTTTTTCTGCTTTTGTGATTAGAAATATGAAAAAACTACAAAAACCATTTTATTCCTTATAATATTATGATTATAATAATACCATGTTTGTTTTTGACCAAAAATATTATTAAACGTGATTAAAATTAGTCATAGAAAATAAGGAAAAAACATGATTAATTATGGATTAAACCTTACAATGCATGAACAAAATGACCTAAATGATTTTCCAAAACCCATTATATGTACTTATTTCGGAAATAAATCTTCAATTATTGAGTTTTTTGTGTTTTTATGACCTTTTTAGGTAAGAATATGTTCACACATAACTTGTTTCTTAAAATTCTAAGTGAGTCCTTTTACATCCCTATAATAATCCACCACCTCTCCCACTTAATCACACATCTAAAACCTATTAATTTAGGCCAAGTACATCCCAATACACTACCCATAAATCCATATTTCCTCATTGAATCATTATTTTGGGAAGATAGAAAACCAAGGATGTGTTTTGGAAGAAACCAAAAAGAGTTACTCGATTAAGAGGTAACCTTTTCTCTCAAGTCCATTATTTTTTTTTAATTATAAACCCCCTATACCTCTATTTATTCTATGATTATATAAAAACACATGTACAATCAATATATTAGAATGATTTTATGTAAATGGTATGACTAACACTTACCCACACCTCCATATAATGGGTAACAAACATTTTGTTTCTATGTGTGATGAACTACTGCCTCACAAAACGGTAATTGTTCATTTTTCCATTACCACTTATCATGGTGGCCATTATGATTGTAAATATGAATATATATGAAATATATTTTATTTATAATTTCATTATAATTCTTTAATATTTATTTGTATGGTACATTTATACTATCCATAGCTTGTAAATATGATAATTTCGTTTGAGGAAGTGTGGATTAAAGCCCCCTCAAAGCGATATGATGGATTAAAATACCAAAGGGAATGTATTAATGATGGTTTTTATTAATAAATATGATAAATATGATATCAAAAAAATACTTTAAAAACTATATATACATATATAAATATATTTATTTTACATTCCTTCTCTTAACACAACAATTAAATGGAAATAGCATTCATGCGTACGTACGACCTTCCATCTCCATGAATAGTATATTGTGTTTCATACTTATATATTATATATATTATTATAAAAATAGTATAACATATATAATTAAATTTATATAATTATTTACATTATTGAATCATGATATAATTATAAGGACTAACAATATAACAAAATATGAAAAACAATGCGAATATTACCTGATGTGAAACCGTAACATAGGATAGTAAACATGCAGGTAATATATGGTCGTAATAAAAACATATATGATATTAGATATAATAATTTTGTCTATATAAGGTATATAATAAATTTATATTTAATATATAGGTATTTTGAAGGAGTATGAAGAGAGTCACGACATAAGGTAAGGGGATGTAATCTCACTTTTTATTTCCGTGAGACACAAGCTATGTTCACCACTATTTCCTTTAGCGTTTTGTATGTAATTACCATGATTTTATTCTATGCGACATGTAATTAAATTTATTGGAACTTAAATATCCATTTTATGAACATTTATTCATTTCTTTTTGGTTTCAAATGTTACCAAACTAGAAAAATAGTTTTGTCTCAAATTTCTTTCTTTGAGGATGATGTTTTTTTATGCACCAAAATTCTCTTTTTATGGGAATATAAATTCATTTTACATTTAATATAATGAATCTTTTACTAGACATGATATTTTATGATTCATTTTATTTCCTTTTTCCTACATGGAGTGTATGATCCAATTTTACAGTGTTATCAGAGTTCATTGTTATAATCTCATCACTTTTTGAAATTGTTTATTATTATGCTTCATTAATGAAACATTATAATCAATATCCCGTGAAAATTCAAAAATTTTATTATCCTCTATATATTCATAATATAATCATTTAATGGTTCCATTTTTCTAATAATTTTAATATAATGTAGTTAATAATTTTTTTTGAAAATCCCAAATTTAACAACTCTTCGGTCAGAAATCTGTGTTCTTTCAAAACCATTTTTTCTAAAAAGGTTTTCCAAGAATATTCTCATAATATCTTATTATCATTAAATTATTTTTTTACCTTTTTTTCTCTCTTACCAATTTTCAAATGAATCTTCTCGTCTCTTTCAAATTTAGGCATTTTTAACCTTCTTTATTATGAGAATAAAATGTTCTTTTCTCCTCATATGACATGTATGGATTTACCTTCCATTATTACCATGGAGATTCCTCTCCACAATTAAAAATTTATTATATTTAAAACATACTTTTCTCTTAATATTTTTGATATTCGGTATTCATTATGTGGGTTTCAAATCAAAAGTCATTGAACAAAAAACATCTGTATTTTATACGATTTTAGGGATCATTTATAATTTTTCAAATTATTTTCAATGAATTGGTTTTAGAAATGTTTTCAAGATATATTTATATTTTTTCAAAAAAATCAAGGAAAATAGTTTTAAAAATGTTTCAATATTTATTTATATGTTTCAAAATTATTTTCATGAAAAATGGTTTTCAAATTGTTTTCAATAAATCTTTATATGTTTTTAAAATTATTCAATGAAAATGTGTATAAAAACGTTTTGATGATTATTTTATATGTTTCGAAGGAAAATGGTTTTCAAATGATTTCATGTCTTATTTATATGTTCTAAAGGATGTTTATTTGAAAATGATTTTCAAATGGTTTTATGTATTAAAAATAATTTTCAAAGAATAAAGAATATTTTCCCCAAGAAACATCTTTGAAGGATATTTCAAAATAATTTTCCATCTATGATGACATTATTTGATGTTAATGAATCCATTTAAGAAAATGAACTAAAGGTTACAATAATATTATTTATGTTATATTTTATGGTTAAATTCATGGTCTTCATGAAACTAATTTCTCTTTCACAATTTATATTCTTCTAAAACCCACTTTATTTCATGGGTTATGTTTATAATAAAATTATTATGAATCCTTTATTTTTCCATAGGTTATGATATGTTTTCATTTTTATAATACCCATTTCTTTGCATGTGTTGTGATATGATTATTTATGATCTTTTTTCATATGTATTTATGATTGAATTATGAGACTGGTGGGGATTATATTTCTCTTAAATACATTGGGTAAAGATTTATATATTAATAGATAAACTAAGATAGTCTTTGCAATGAACCTTGACTTCTAAGATGGCCATGGGAGTGAACCATGACAACCAAGATGGTACGAGGAGTGAAATAATTCGACTAAGATGGCCATGGTTGTGCACCATGACTACCGAGATGTTGCTATTTGTGAAATATTTCTACCGATATAGTAGTAATCCAAGACTAAAAATATGGTATGTGGAGTGAACCCATACTACTAAGAGGGTCTTGGAAGTGATGCCCTGGCTAATATAGAATCATATTATACGCTTATGTGTCGACCAAAATAAGATGTTTTATTCCTATGTTATTATTTCATTTATTATTTTCATTATTTTCGTAGGACTCATATCTTATTAATATAACATATTTATGTCAACATTCATGTATATAATCATTTAACTATTGGTTATGATATTATAATTTCATTTCCATGTTTTTATATCCCTATTATCATGATTATGATTACATATCTCCCTCATCTACCCTTAATTTATATTTGACATCAACCCTTTATTATGTATTTTTCCTAGGTTATAAAGAGTGGTTTTAGGTTGAAATACTAAATGTATAGATCTTTGTTGGAGATGTTTAACATCTTTCACAAGGATATAAGATTTTGTTTCCAGGTTTCCAAATACACTAAACAATTATTTTAGACGGAAATTTATTTTTTAATTAAATGAATACATATATATAATAATTTAGTATTCATGTATGTTAAGACTGTATCTCTATAGAATAAATCAAATTTTATGAATAAAATGATGCATTTTCCTAAAAGTTTATTTTACTGCCATTAAATAGAGAACCCATTTTAAAATTAATTTTTTAAACATTTATAATTATTATTTGAAAAAATAAACATAATATTTGAATGTGGATAATAAAAATTTACTTTGGGTGAATGTTTCATATTTTTTTAAAAAGATAATTTTTTTACCAATAGTAAAAAACCTTAATTGTTAATTTAAAAATGGTTTTTCATCTATTTTATTTATATATTTAAATTATGATTTAATTTTTTAATAATGTTTAATTATATAAATTATACATACCATAATCCAATTTATGTTATTTGAAATAAATTCACAATGAAATTGGATATAAAAACATTAGAAACCTTTCGTCCTTTCGATTTAAAACCCTGCATTGTTATCCCGTCGGTGGGATTTAATTCAAATTAATTTATGCAACATATATGGTTATAATTTTTAAAAATGGATAAAATATTTTTGAATCAATTTAATTTATTATTTTGAATAATTTACCATAGTTTCTAAACATCATTTTTGTTGAATGGGATTAAAATTATTTGCAATTATTAAGTTGGAAATTACCTTAAAATGAACTAAACTATAAAAGTAAGGCCCGTAATGACTAATAAAATTATAAAATATCCATTGTATGTTGATATTTTTACAATATAATCTATTTAATATAATTTGTTCCATTATTTTATCCACGTGAGAAGGTAAAAATGTTGGTGTAATTACTCTTTCAAATTTTTACCAGAAATACACTCATCATCCATGATAAAAAGGCAATCACCCATACCCCATATTTACACCTCTCAATACATTTTAGAATTGAAAAATCATTCAAAAATCTCATCCAATAAACTTATAATCTTCCCTTTGGGGAGAAATATAACCAATGATTCCTTTTGGTGAAAACATAAAAGAGTTTCTCAAAGAAGCGATAACATCCTTCCACAAGAACATTATTTTATTTTCATTCAACACTGACCTCAATTATTATTTTTACATGCTTATATAATATAATAATTTTCATAAATTTACTATGATTTTGTTTTTTATCAGTTATAACTAAAATTTCACACACTTCCCTCTAATGTGTAACCAAATTACTTTTCTTTTATAAGGCAAACTATCGCGTCACGAAAGGATGTTGTTATTTTCCTTTACCACCTCTCACGGTGTGGAATTATGATGGAAACACTATTTTATACAATATATATATATATATTTATTATATTTATTATTTCATTATTTATTTATTTATTATATAAAACATACCTTCAAGCTTTCCATTTTTTGTTAATATGATAACTTCATTTGTGGACATGTGGCCCACCGCCTCCTCAGAGCAATGTGATTCCATCAAACATTACATGGAATGTATTAAGGATGAGTTTATTTAAATTACATGATATATATTAAATAATAACTATAATTTTATTACGTTATACATGTATATGTATTTAATTTACTTTCTTTCTTTCAATATGAAAATTGAACATAAATAACGTTCATACATACATACGACCTACCATCTCCAGGAAAAGTGTATTCCATTTCATATTGATATATTACAATGATTATTAAAAATATTTAATAAATGAAAATATATGATAGTTTAATCATATTTTATAATCTTCAAATAATTAAATAATTATATGTATAATAATATCATGAATAAAAAGTCGAAACATATATAAAAAACATTGTGGATACTGCCCAAAATGTAACATTTTCATGAAATAGTTAATAAAAGGGAAATATAAAGTAATAATAAAAACATATAATGTACTAAATATTATAATATTTTTATTTTTTTGATTTATAATAAACTTATATTTAATATTAGCGAGGATAGAATGTGTAAAATTCAGTCATGACATAAAATATGGGGTTTCTCTTTTCACTTTTTATTATCCGTGAGATACAACCATGTTCACAACTCATTTATTGTGTGTTTTGAATATAATAACCATTAGTAAATGATATTATAAATATAAATAAATTTATTGGTATCTATATATCCATTTTATGATATCTATTTCATGGTGTTTATTTATCATAATTTACCAAATAATTAACGATGTTTTTTCTCAATTTTTTTATTTGAGACGCATGTTGTGTTATGCCTGTTTATTTTTAATGAGGTGTATATACTTATTTTAACATGTTATTCCATGAATATTTTTATTTTTGTGATATTATATGAATTATTTAATGTTATTATGCTATGTGGACCATGATTAATGTTACCAAAGTGGTAAGATATTATTTCTATAATCTCACCCTTTATTGGGATTGTTTTTTATTATCCCACCATTGATGAAATATTATGATCCATATAAAAATTACACTCATGAATTTCCTTATACTCTATCTATTCATGAGAAATTCATTTATTGGTACCATTATTACACTTTTTGGTACTTATGATAAATAATAATGTTTTTTTAGAAAAATCCTACATTATCTTTATCTCTGATCAGAAATTAGTTTTCATTAAAAATCATGTTTTATAAAAATATGTTAAAAAATATTCCATTTTTTAAAAAAATAAAATGTTTTCAATATTTGTGTATATTTTTTTCCAATTATTTATAAATAAAAAGTATTAAAATGTTATTTTCAATCTTCTTTTGTATTTTTTCAATGATTTTTTTTTTCAAAATGATTTCCACAATTCGTTCATAAATTTTCAAGGAAAAATAATTTTAAAAATAATTTTATACTTTATTATATATGATCTAAATGAAAAAAAATTCATAATGCTTTTATGATTTTTTATTAGTTTTCAAATAAAATTTATTTGATAATTTTGTTAAGAATCCTTTATATGTTTTCAGATTAATATTAAATTTTAATAGATTTTAAAAATCATTTATGTTTTATAAAATTTTATTAAATTGAGAAATCATATTTTCCTCAATAAATGTTTTAAAATATTTCTCATGATTCCTTTATATATTCAAATTAGTTTTATAGAATAGTATTTCTTAAATATTACATGTTTTAAGAAGTGATTTTCCAGGTTGTCGTTCATTATCCTTCTCCATATATGATGACATCATTGGTTATAGTTTATGATTTCTTAGGGACGTGCTCCTTGGACACCATTCAAATTATTCAAATCAATGATTTGTATTTTAATGGATTTATTATTCTGAAAACCATTTATCTTCAATGGGTTATAAAATTATTAATTCTTATGAAACCTTATTCCTTTCACAGGTTATTTTTGGATAACCTGATTAATAAATCAATCAATTTACCATAGGTTTTTATATTATTTAATTATTATTAATCTAATTTCATTTAATGGGTAATGAAATGATTTTCATGGAAACCATCTCTTTTTATGAGTTATGATATGATGAATGTTTTATGGAACACATATGTATAATTTTATTATGACATGAGTGGGATCCACATATCTATCCAATGCATTGGTTAAGGATTTTTATATAATTAGTAAGATATGGGTGTAATAGGAATTGAAACTGGATTAGTAATATAGGTCTTAAAAATCGTAGAAATCTATTCAGATTGATAGGTTTGGAATCAGAAGTGAACTGGATTTAGTAATACATGGAAGGAAAGTGGATTGAAATATGTTAAGTAATACAGGTTTGGAATGGAAAGTTAATTTAGTTCATTATTACTAGGATATAATTAGGAGTGAACTCAGTTTATAAATACATGGTTAGAATGGGAACTAAACCTTATTCAGTAATACTGTGTTGGCTGGGGGAGTGAACCCAGTTTAGTAGATAACATTTCTCAATAAGATGATCATCGAAGTGAACCTTGATTACAATGATGGTTTGGGGAGAGAATCCATTCCTTTAATATGACCTTTATATTAAGCTTTCACTGATATGTAAATCATTTTTTATTCTTATATGTATGCCACAAATTATATGTATTATTCCTATATTATGCTTTTATGGATTATTTTCTTGATTACCATATGATTCATGTATTAATAGTGAAGGGAAAAAGATTTAATGATATGATTGGTATAATTCATGACATCATGATTGATATAAGGACAAAATGATATCATGGTTTGAGTATATTGATTTTCTGGGAATTTTTTATGTGGAAAGAGTTAACTATTGACAGAATTCATGTTTTCTCTAAGGTTCTGTGTAAATTCATGTTATTATCATGTCTAATGTGAATTCATGATTAAGTTATTCACATGTTTGTAGTGTGACAACTATGAACGACAAAATGAGATATGGGAGACAAAATATTAAGTCGATTTAGTTCACCTCCTTCCAAATTTTTATATTTTCAATTATTTTATGGATTGTAATATTATACATTTATGGATAGTATATGTTATATTCCAATGAACGTTTTTTAGATTAATGAATTATCTCACAATAGTTAGAGTTATGCATATTTTTTAACATGTTATATACTTTTTGTTAAGACAGATAGAATAACCTATCAGTCTATCACATGATCACCTAAAACTTCAAGAATGAAAAGTTCACAATCATTTAATTACATAATATATAAAGTGAAAAATGATTATGGAATGATCATCGGTGAGATTTTATTGAAATCATTTAAGTATTTATCCTCATTTAAAAATTAATCAACATTAGGAAAAAGATCTTCAAACCAAAAATGTTATCCTAGTACCTTATTATCCAATGAATCAAATGGTCTGTTAAATAATTGAATATTTATGCATTTATAGTTGGTAAATTTCTCCAAACCTTATTCATGATCACTATAAATAAAAACATTATGGTTACATTTCTCTCCCATGTCCATGTTTTAACTTCCCACCTATGTGATCCTAGGTGGAATCCCAGTGATGAACTACTTTGGGTAATCATTATTTTTCTAAATTCCCTTTTTAAAATGAATATTTTGTATCTTTTTTATGATGTGGGTTTCTATAAAAGAATCTTCCATGTAGTAAACCATTTATAACCCCAAATAATTTCAAGGGTGAAATTAATTTTAAGGGGGGGTATAATTTAACACCAGAGATTTTATGAGATAGATTCTTATAATTTCATTGATGTATTTTGTTATATGTTACACAAAGATTATCATAAACTATACGCAATAGAGTATTATCTTGTTGTATACGCAACAATGATATTTTCTTATATTGCTCTAAATTTTAAGTTCATTAGATATAATTAATCTCAAGGAAATCTGGCATGTCTTGCGTTACATGAAAAAGAGACCTTCCTCGATAGCTTGCATTGTACGTGACACTAACATCCATTAAACAACAACATATTATTAACATATTATTATTTAATGGGATATAAACTAGATTTTGTGAATAATATTGTCCACATTTTGAATTTTGTTATGTTATAATCCAACTTGCACATTTTCAAGAACATGGTATGACAAAAAAAAATCAATTTTTTCAGATAATAGAAGTATTTTTCAAAAATTGTAGTTTTACCATCTTTTGATGGAACACCCATTTTAAATATAGTTTATGAAACTTTTATTAGTTAACATTGACAATATTAACTTCTTATTTGCAAGAGGGATAAAAAAATTACTTTTTCTGATTTTTTGGTATTTTTCTGATAAAATTCAAATTTTAAGGAATAATGAAAAATACTGCATTTTAATTTGAAACTGCTGTTTAAACTAATTTATTTATATAGATATATTAAATTTTTATTTGGTTTTAAATTTTAATTATATTATATTTTTTCCTTTAATAGGATTCAAGTCATTGGATGTAATTTCACTTTAAAATTTGAGATAAACACATGTAAATCATTTGATAGTTATTATTTCTTAAAAACCATCTTCTTGGTTTTGACAATGGGAATATGTTTTAAATTAATTATTATCACATCTATTTTTTGAATTTGGAAAAATAGATTCCGTATTTGTAATCAAAAGGTTTAAATTGTGTAAATAACAACCATTTATTTTTCAACTTTATGAATAGTAACTTCAGTAATTATTTTATTTACCACGGTTAAAGGGTAAATATAGTAATTAAGGGTAAAATAATTATATTAAACTACCCTAAAACATGTCCTTATCTAATTATATGAGATATGTCTGACCATGGGAACCCTTGGGTCTATTTTGGGATTAGATGGATTCACTTGGATGTGAAAATGACATTTTATAAGAATTAATTTAAATTATATATAATTATAACCTAACCATATATATTTCAAATAATCGATTTTAATATAGTATTATTTAACTGATACAGATGTCTAAAAAAATTCAGTAGAAATCAACAAATATTTCCTACACAATTATATTTTATTTATATTTTATAGACACCAAATATATAAATTTATTTATGAAGCAATGATAATGTAGTGATTACCTTATTAATTAATGATTTAAATAAATGAGATTATAAATAATAAAATAAATTTACATTGAAACTTTTTATTCCATTAAAGAATTTTATGGATGTTTATGAATTTTTATATTTGAATTAAAAAAGTTTTTTTCAATAGACTAATGTTTTTAAGGATTTTTAAAAAGCCATGATATGAATAGTATATAAATTGACATAAATGTGTTTTTAAAAAATACTATTTTATTAAATGAGATAATAGTCCTAAAAAATAAGACTCTTCCAAATGACCTAGATAATTCTACAAAGTTCATTAATGAACCACTTTAGGTTTTATTGTCATTTTATAATAACTATATTTACAATATAGTATTAATTTTCCAGAAGATATGGTAAGGTTTAAATTAGTTATCTAAGGGTGAAATCTAAAAGATAAGGTTATATTTGAGACCTAAACATATCTCAAACCTGTTTTATGGGATGATTTATAACATTACACGTCTTTTATTTTAATTAAATGTTTTTTGGACCATTTCGAAATGAAAATAATTTTATAATAAAATAATATTTGGATTGTTTTCAAAAGTTCCCCTCTCCTCTCTTATAAAAGGTCACCTCCTCCCTATCCTTATCACTCCATTTTGATCATTATATAAGGAAAAAACCCTATCCACTTCCCTTTTAAACATATCTAGTAACATTCTATAAGTTCTGGTCTTCTAAAAAGGCAAACTGTAGTGCCATAAGAGGAATTTTAAAGGAGGCACGTCATGGAAGAGGTAATTTGTTTTATCAATTCTTTCAAATTTAATTATTATTCTACTTCCAATTCATAATTTTTTAATTATAAAGTAATGAAATATGTATCACTAATATTCTTATATGTTATTATAAATATGAAACAACACTACTTTACCTTCTAGCCATACTACGAAAAATGAAATCACTGCACGCGCATACGTACGACTTACCTTCTCTATGCCACGATGAAATATGTTTTTCAACTCCACCTTACATGGATGGGTATAATTGTTGGAATAATAAATATATATGATTATTATAACATTATACTAATTATGATATATTATACATAATCACTCTTATACAATTCATGAATTATGGGAATGATATTTTCACTTGTGTGTACGTATGACTTACCTTCTCCACTACGTGATGAGATTCATTCTCCACGTTAACCATTAAAAAATGATTTTAATGTATATATAATAAATAAACATGAAATATATTAAATAATAGTGATACTTTATTTATGTATATATATTCCATTTACTTACTTCCATTTAATTCAATAAGGAAATGAAAATAGAGTTCATGCATACGTATGGCCTACAATCTCCATTAATGGTGTATTCCATTTCATTTATCTATATATTATATATAAATATATATATATATATAAAGATTATATATGATATTTAAATCATTTTTTACATTATATAAATAATTAATTGATGATATAAGTAATAATAATAATAACAACAATTCAAAACAAGTACGATAAATAAAATGATTATTACCCAAAATGGTGCTTTAAAATGGAATTGAAAAATTAACGGGTAATATACAGTTATAAGTGAATAATATATAATATCATAAATATTATTATGGTTATTTTAACAGTTAATAACATGTTTAAACCCACAATACATTTTTTTAATCAAATATGGGAGAAATCTGACCTATGTAATTGATTATTTCATCTAACTTTTTTTCTCTGAGACATATACATTAAACATCACCTATTTATTTTGTGTCGTGTTTATGCATCCCGTGAATATTTTATGATTTGTATTATTAATATTTGGATATTTAAATATCCATTTAATTTTACTTATTTTATGATTCAAATTATTCCACTGGTTATAATTGGTAAGAGATAATTTTTCAATCTCATTTTTTTCAAGATTGTTTATACGTAAGTGTTTACTGGGGTTATGTTTATCAACCATGTCTATGTTCTCTAAAAAAAATTCATAGAATTTTTATGATTATTCCATGTAATTATAAATTAATTTTTACCATTTTTTTCTTTTACTACATTGCATTGAATGCATCATTCTTTTTTTACAATATGAGGTACTTATTTGACATTTTGACAAAAGTATGAGGAGAAAGTTTTTGTTTAACATATATGGAATGAATGGATATTTAAGGTTTCATGATGTCTTATTTCCAAAAAGAATAATATAAAATATTTCATGTTTATTTTCAAAAAAATTATTCTATTTTAAAATTTCAAGAAATTTTGATAAATGAAAAACGCTTGGAGGAAGAAAGGATATTTTCCTAATAAATAAGTTCATGTGTTTTGTCAAAATTATTTTCCATCGTAGATGACACTCATAAATAGGGTTATGTTTCTATCCATATTATTAAAATGATTTTATTTTTCTAATTAGGGATGGATATTTTATATGGATTATGTTATGATGGAATGATACTTAGGAAACCCATTTTTTCATAGGTTATGTTATGATGAATGATTTATGTTGTGTGGAACATGGAAGAATGATGTCATTATGAAATGGGTGGGACCTATATATCCAGATAATTAATTTAGTAAATATTTATATCTCAAGAGATAGGCATGGCTGGAATGGTAAGTAAATTTGGATATGTAATACATGGCTGGAATGGAAAGTAAACTCGGTTCAGTAATGGATATTTTCCACTAAGATGATATTGGCAGCAATGCCTTGGCTACTATGTAAATCATATTATGTGCTCATTATTTTTACACACTTACATGTTTATTCCAATTATATTCTATCATGGTTAATGTAAATTTAGTATCCATTACTTATATACTACGCATATTTATTTCTTGACTCGTTATTTTGATGTTTACACATTATGTTCAGGCTTTTACATTTAAATGTAAATGGTTTTTTATGTTCTCTATGTTTACCCTTACTGAGAATTTGAGCTCACCTTTTTATGTTTTCTTTTCCACTAGATATAATTAAAGGTATAGGTATTAAAACAAAATGGGAAGAAATTTATGGAAAATTTTGAAGATCATTCATCATGATTAGAATATTATGTTCTTAGTTTCTAATGACACTAAACTAATATGGTGTTTATGAAAATGTTAGTGTCATGTATTAAGTATTCCAAAAAATTAATTTAATGTCCATGTATTTCAATATAGGGTTTCTACAAAATCTTTCATGGAGTAAACATCTCAAAGGATGTAATGTATGAAATTTATCTTCACACACATTTTTTCTATAATACATGCTTACTATGAGGTGACTTATGTGGTCGATGGTCACACAGACAAGGGAATTGAAAGTGATCTCACATAAATGGATTTTTTTTTCTTATTTTATTTCTCATTATAATAGATATTTAAGTAATTTTTTTCAATTTAATTTTACTCCTTGGTTTTACTAAATATTTCTTAGAAACTTTTTAAAAGGACCACATAAATAAAATATAACTGAAAATAAATACTAAAATAATAGAAATATCATAGTAGCAGTGTAATAGTATATCAATTAGACCCATGAAAACCAATGGGAAACCTAAAATAGAAACTCTACGGAGTAATCACTACAACTATTCCATAAGATAATTCCATGATCCAACCACTATCCGGAGAATGTAGCATCATGATGCTTCACCTGAGAAATAAGATTCTTTTTTTGCCACTGTCATGATGGAAAATGTCAGCGTATGAGCCAAATTGTATATGGTTGGTTAGTAATAATACCTTGTAGGATTTTCCCATGTGAATTCCCAACTCACATAAAAATTATATGTTATTTTTAGAATATGGTTCAATGAAAAACATAATACAAAATAATGGAACATCAAGATTTTTACTAATTTTACAAAATTCTATTTACACCATGAAAAAATTTGCATTTTATAGCACTTTAAATACCATTACCAAATAAATTTTCTAATAATAAAAAATAATTACATGTGAAATTACCATAATCATTGGAGGATACTCATAAACACACTGATTCCTCTCTAGTAGACCATTCTCTATGTGACAAAAGTCTCAAACCTCCAGCCATGTCCATATCTGTAGGGCCAAGACCAATGAAATGAGACATACACACCATCCATGTATTCATAGTTGTATTACAATTTTATTTATTACAGTATTAATTTTTTAATCTAATAAAAAAGTATCTTATATATTTTATCTCAAATTCACAATTTATGTCATAAAATAATTGATATTTTCAAATAACTCCTCAAATACATGATTTCAATATTATAAATAAAAAGGTATTTATAATAATAAGTCCTTATTAACAAGAATTTTTTATTGAAGAAATTAATCAAAATATAAATTTCTATGACTTCTAGAAAATTTAGAGAAGATATAGAAGACACCTACCAATCAGTAGTTTACAAAAGAGACGAATGAAACAACAAAATCTCTAGATTCATGCTTGAAATTACTTTCCATTAATAAATCACAACAAAATATCAATTAAATCACATTATAACCCATATAATTATCCAAAAAAATAATATATAAAATTAAATTCAAAATAAAAGGGAAATATATTTAAATAAGAGATAAAAAGGGAGACATAATGTTTCTTACCTTCAGTATCCTAGATCCAACACATATAAATCCATTGAAACTAGGTTCTGGTGGGATGATTATTCCAGAAATTCCAAATGTAATTTTCATATTCATGGTACTAGGATAATTGGAGGTAATCGGGTGTTTTAATTAATGAAAAGAAAATCTACTTTTCAATGTCTTCAGTTTCATGTGATAGTTGGGATTCATAGTTTAACAAACCATTAACGAACCATGTATGTTCTAATAGAAAATACCCAATGGATCGTACGATTCCACCACATGGTTTGGTAAACCATTTCCAAAATGCATGAAATTACACTATCCAAAAATCTATACATTTATTGGTTTTTCAAATTGACAAAAAATCATTGTGATTCAGTCATGTTCCCTCCAAGAAAATCTCATAATATCTTACATAGCTTCATGATTATGTTTCATATTCTCCCTAAATATTGATTAAAATTTGTTCCCATATAAATAATTTAAATACAAACAAAAACTATCCAAAAACTCTTGAAATTCAATAAATAAAATTAAAGCATAAAATATATAATTTTTCATTGACTTAAATTAATCCCTTGGATTTACATTTTCCTTAAAATATGGGTTTCTTTCCCTACAATATATAGATATTTACCGTGAATTAGATGATTTTTAGCCATTATTTTGATGTTAAATTCTAAAATTCTATTTAGTCCTTTTCAATTTCACCATGTTTCTATAATACATGAACCATTTTAATACATCCTCTATGAAATAATTTATTTTATCTATCCAAAATAAAAATATGTTCTTTAATAATGGTAGAATTTAGTTCAATATCACATGATCCCCCTGAATCCCATGGCTAGGATCATAATGGAATTTTATCAATTGAGATAAATAATGGACATAATAATCAAAACACAAGCATTTTGTTAAACCCAAATAATAATAATGATCACCAATTATTTAAATTATTTCAAATGGTCTAACATACATAAGAGAAAATATTATTTGTTCTCCAGATTTTTTATTTTCATCTTAGGGGAGACTTTCAATACCACATTATCTTCTATATAAAAGGATTAATGGTTAAATTGATTTGAGACATAATATATTTTGAATAATTTGGGATTAAAAAATCTCTTTTCAAGTTATTTTAACATTTTAAAACATTTAATGAATGATTCTACATCCCAATGGTGATGTTTCTTTAGTAACCACCCAAATAAGTTGACTACAACAAAGATATACATACATTTCCGTGAATAGTTTCATCTATATTGATTCGTAATTACTGTTAATATATTGAAACAACACTAAGGAAAAATGATAATATCATGACCAGTAAAATCATTTAAACAATCTAATATCATGTCTTATTAGTGTATTATTGATTCATTCATATTTCGTATCTATATAAGTTTTATACACCATGTGACAACATAAGAATTCATGATATATTTGTTTCTAATTATTTTTAGTCTTTTTTATCTTACACAGAAATGTTTTTAGCTTGAATTATAAGAAACACTATGTTTCCCTTTTTTTTCCTCACAATATCGAGTTTACCATGTGTTATGTGCACCAATGAGTTTTTCAAAATCGTGAATGGATTGTGACATCTACGTCCATTGAACTATGAAATAATATTTCATTAAATATCATAATTATAACATAGCTATTAAATAGGTTCGTGTTAATACTATTAAATAAATTATTAAATAATGATATAAATGTCATAAAAATTTTAAATTTACTTATAAACTCTTTTTAAATAGTCAAAAAAATTAGAAATTAATTATATTAATAAGAAATATATTTTCATCAAAAAATATTTTTTATGAGAAAATATTATAGTTATATTATAACTATATTAAATAAAATTTCAATAATATGAAAATAAATTTTAGTATCATCTTATCAATAATAACTTATGGTGAAATTTTTGTATTTTTCAAAAAATATTAATTTTCTACTAAATATTGAAAAATGATGATTTTTGTAAAAAATATATTGTATACTAAATAAATTAAGTAATTTATATACATACAAAATATTTTTTGAGTTATATAATTTTTATTTATTAATATTTAATAAACTTAACTACTTTTTAATCATCTTTATATTGTATTTTAGTAAAAGTGTATTTACAGGTTTAAAATGAGTTTTTTCTAAAAACTATTTTAAAGGGAACAATCTTTCTCAATTTTAATTATTTAGAACAATCACTATGGTAGAATTTATTAAATTAAATTATAGATTATATATGAATATATATTAATTTATATTCAAACAACAAGTATTACTATACATAGAGTAAATATAAAATTATATTGTTATTGAAAATCACACTTCAAAAAAAACAACGTTTTCATCGTATCTATAGGTTTTGTTTTAAATATAATTTTTTAAATTTGAGGAAAATTATTTTGAAAACAAATTATGTTATTTGTTAAAAAATAATGTCAAAATTATATTATGGTTAATTTTTAATAATTTTCTGAAAAGTTTAATTCTTTTTGAATAGTCAATAATATTAAATTTAAATTATAAACAACATTTTTGTTTAATTTATTTATATAGTGACATCATTATATAAATTTATTTTAAAGTAAAATTAGTCCCATTATACATATATTAATCTAATTTATTTCATTTCATTCAATTTTATATTGAATTATTATATAATAACATAGAAAACATTTGAACGTTTTCTTTTTAAAAGCCATATTTCTCACCACATCTAGAGGATAAACAATAAATTAAAATTTCAAAATTATATGAATGGAATTAAGAGATACGAAATCTAAACTAATAATCAGAATAATTTATATTGTATAAATAATTCAATAATTATTTTGACCGGGTTGAATAATGAAAATATTAAAAATTCTGTATCGTGGTTATATTTAATGTGGGTCTGTCAAAGGGGTACAAATAAAATGATAATGGTTAAAATGTATTACAAACTTTTCTAATTACTATTTTCAGGTAATATTTCTCTAATTCCATGTCTAATGTTCAATAATCTTCCGTTTTGACCCTTTTGATAATTTTCACCCTCTAAATGAAGATTTAGAAATTCTAAAGGGAAGAAATACCTGAACAAGTGTATTATTCCCTCATAAAAGAAAAGGAATAAGAAGATGGTTGAGGCATATGAATAACATGAACCTTTAAGAGGTAGTAGATCACATGACTAATATAAGGTAATGAGATGAATCAAAACATAATGTATATCCTATGGTATATCCTATATAATCCCTTTCAGAGAGACCCTATTCTTTTCTAACGGTTCTCCAAATAACCTGTAATCATTCTGGTGGTAGCTGAATCATCTCCCCTAGGAAACACAGTTTCTCAGAGATAAGAACTCAGTGATCCAAAATGAAAATCCTCAAACAATGGTAGGATGAATTCCCAAATTGTGGATACACCTAGAGATCGTACTTTTCACCTGACTCAACATCGAATGGAATGGTAATTATGCTTGAAAAATCCACGAATACTCACAATGACCCTGAGTCCTTTTAAATTTAAATGATGGGAATTTACGAAGGGGAGGAAAGATATACTAATTGTCTCTAAAAGACATATGTCTCATCACCAGTGATCCAAAATGCATTGTAATTCCCTGGAGACAAGTATGCCTCATCTCACAGAGGTCCTTTGTCTTGTCAGCCTCATCTCATGGAAATCCATGGTTATATTTGGGAAACCAGGCACCTCCTTTCAGTTTCCTAGGGTCAAAAAGATGTATTTTTTCGATGAAATTCTCACAGGGCCCCACATGACCCATATCATCCATGTGACACATCCCCAAAAAATAGATTAATTGTAAATGTAATTTCTCAGGAAATCTCGCATAACTCACAGCCTTTGTCATATAAAACAAATGGAATAAAATGAGGAAGAGGCAGAAAACACTCACCATAATAAAATTCCTGTGAGGATTTAAGGTAGTCCACATTGTATTCTTACAAGACACCCATATATACTGTCATTGTCTCATGGAAAGTCCCAGAAAAGTGATCAAGAATCACGCGGTTTCCTTTCAATATGAACTTAGTTCCCACGAAGGCCCTTAGACAGGTCAACTTGACATTAAGGAATTCCTTTTACATATCCTCATGAATAAAATATTCCTCATAAATTTTTAGTAATTTAATAATGGATTCATTGTTGAGAGGGACTTATGGTCACTAAAAATTAGGTGACTCCCTAGGAGTGGTCCACCGAAGAGAACTGTAAAACAACATTGAGCCATGTCCCTTCACCGACTCCAGCATGGAATCGCACTTGAGACATCGTAAAATGCACTGAACTACTAGATGGAAGTACCTATAAATTCCCCATGTCAACATGGAAAAAGGGTAGGACTCTGGAATGTTTAAATCATAAACTCTAGCCTCTTAGGAGCTAGGGCTAGAGTGGAATTATTATAGTGGATTATCTCTGGATCGGTTTGTATTTCGTCAGGTAACATAAAAGTGAACGGCTGGAGAAATCATGAACCATACATATGAGACTTCATTTTATCATTCATAGAGTTCATGAAGGACTAATAGCGAGGTTCATGAAGAATATACTGTATGTCCACTACATCACGTGAGACTCAATGAAACTGATACTGAATGAAGCTATGTCCTACACAATACAAAGGATAGCGACAATATTATAATCGGAACCCATACGTGAAAAACATGGTCACTGGCCTCCATTCGCATCATGTAAGACATCCAAAGACACGTGATAGCACCCTAATATGTTGACTAGATCATAGGAAACTCCTTAAACATGTTATTTGGGACAAGTTAAATCCTCCATACATATCATAACAAGTCATACAGTACCATGGGGAAAACTAGCTTGATCTCATAAGACCCTCTAGGTATATCACCTAATCCCTATGATGATCTTCAGATATATCTCTTAACTCATATAATCAAATTTTCTCATGTCATTAAAATCTCACCATTCAACATAGTCATGAAATATAATCTCTCATGACACCCTCTAAGAATGTCGGTTGAGTCCCGTGATTCCCTATAGACATAACAACCATGTCTCATAACACCGTCTTGCAAAGTCATCTATGATCCATGATGACCTGTAGACATGATGTCCAGGTATCGGGATGCCCTCCAGAGATGTTATCCAATATACATATAATAATTATAATTATTTCTTAAGGAAACTTGTGGAACCCTCTATAAGTGTCATGTCAACTATTATGAATGACAGCAGAGAACATTAGCCGGATCATGTGACCCCCCCAGAACAAGTCAGACATGTCATGTGATGGTTTCTAGGAAATGTTGAATAGGACATGATACACCGTCTAGATTGGTAGTCAATGTCATAATTTAATTCTTCGTGCATAAGACCCAATTTAAAGGAAACTACATAAACTTTAATTCCTACAATATTTAGTATATATATTCCACTTATACATGAGGTTTGAGCTCCATATTTATCATCTACAGCAATAATAGAATCTAATTCCGTTATTCACAGAAATAAAATTCTTTACTTGTTATCTCTTGTTTCTCATAATGAGAATGGATCACATGGTCTTAGTGAGTTTCAAGGATCATGAAATATATACTATAGACCTCCATAATTGTATGAGTGGTCTCCAGGTAAATTCCTTGATAAATTGTACTATGATTACTCGGATTACTACAATAAATAGGATATGTAGTACACCTTTCTAGGACCTGAGTTCAAGTAAACACACCTTTAGGTGTAAGAACTTTTAAAATGTTGACATCTCAATGTTGAGGAACCAATTTTTCTTAGGATATGATCACCTTAGCTCATCCATCAGTAGAAAGAGAAATCAACTGGAATAAGATGACTCGGATTCCTACCATAACTAGGATACATTGGATGCTTCTATGAGACATGAGTTACCCGATAAATCCTATAAATGTCTCCCCAACACATAAGTCCCAATAATGATAAAAGTAGTGACCATTTTATATACCTTGTTTCTAACATTGAGCAAAGATCACCTGAGCATAGGGAACTGAAATAATCAAATCATTTACACCATGATCCTCTAAAATGATATAGCTGACCTAAATATATAATTCTTGAATAAATATACTATGAAAATTATGATTATCACTATATGCGAGATATGTAAGAATTTCCTCAAGGACTCGATCATGAATACTTGGTGTCCTAGAACACCCATATAAGCCCTTTCCGGATTATGTTAAACTGAATGGGTTGAACGAAAATCACCTGTTTTTATTCCAGCACTAACTTGGTTACGTATGATTCCTCATAATGGCTCAATTTACTCAACATAATATTAATCTCCTCCTTTCATGGAAGAACATTACAAGCACTTGGTTATACAACTTTAGTATATATACAACCTCCCATTACAAAAAAATGGTAGAGATCCTCAGAAACAGGAAATTGGATTAACCAAATAGATCCTAGTATTGAAAATATGATATAGAGTTAACCTATAGTAATATTGTTAGATTATGTAATCTGATATCAGGATTAGGGTGGGATTAAAGAACATATATTAAATATATAAAGGTGTTACAATTTATGCAAAACATCCACAAAAATGGTGAGATGAGCCCGACCTCCCATCCTCTTGACCAATGTGATTCCCCAAGAGTCACTAGGCCTGAAATCCAAGGCAAAATCTATCCATTTGATATCAGTTATATACCCAACTATAAATGATGGACCCATTGAATGTTTCTAGAAAAGATATAAAAAATGGAAAACTTGATGCAAGAGATTTTAAAGGGCCCTAAAACTCCCACTAAACCAAACCATTGAGTGAAACCCAATCCAGAACTGAAATTCTGATGAAACAAAAATGGTCAACCTGAAATGAATATCTATAACAAAATAATTTTGAGTTATAATCCATCAAGCCATTTTGTTTTCTCTACATATGAAAGAAACACTTATATTTTTAAGATGAATCTAATAGGAAATTTTTTTAGATAACCATAAACAGAAAATGTTGTAAGATTAGACTAATTATATATATGCTATTCTGTAACCAAGATTCTTATAATTCCATCCTTTTTTTGATAGGTCCATATGAGTAGAACTGATGAATTGGAAAAATAATACTATTTTGTTAACATTCATATCTGATGAAGAATTTTTATGCATACAATATAACACTAATCAGTTACCATATTCCTTGTCATCTACCTTATTTTAGATAATTCTCTCACCAACATCATCACAAACTGAGGCACTTTCTTCATCATCTAATGTTCTCTTCAGTAAATCATCTACAGCTGTGACCCCCAAGGGTCACAAAGTTATTTCACCTACTCGATAACTCCTATGAAAGGTGGAAAATAAATCTGTATATGAGTACCTTGGACTTCGTACAATACCGACCAAGGAGGCATCCCACATGAAACTACAATAATAGAAGCCCATGGATCCACATCACCTGATGAAGGATACTTTTAATCAAATAACCCTTGTCGCTACAACCAACCTATTTTGGATCCTATCACTGTAGTAAGACAACTTTCACCTTTAATATTTGATGAATGTATACATGGATGAAAAATATGGTTCTTTTTTTATTTAGGTTGTGCTAAGGATAGAACCTGACAACTTCTATTAATAGCATCATATCGCCAGTACCCACCAATCTCATTTTGTGCGTACCACTCGACACACATCTGCCACTGACACCCATGCATAAGCAGCATGGAAGGCTATTTGAAGGAGGAATTTAGTAGATATCTAAGAGAGGGATAATATCCCCACTCTTGCTGATGAATCCAGTTATAATTCTCTAATAGGAACCTGTAAGAAGGCTATTATCCCTATCATATTAGAATGTGTCTTTGGTCATATCCCGACAAAAAACAATGGGAGAGGCACATATACCTACCCCAATGTAAGAACTCTATTGGAATAATTCGATGGAACAAGGATGAAAAAAATGTGAGCGTATCCCCAAATCAATCAAAGTTATCTTCCAATTCATAATGGAGATAGAAAATTTGAAGGACTATACCCCTGCACACATTTGTAAAAAATCCTATATATTTTAGAAACAAAAAAATTGCTCCGCCAATATATTTTGGTACCATTGCAGATAAAGGGAAAGGTGCATGATCTTATCCCCACAGACTGGGAAACTCAACACTCTGATCATTGCAAACAAATTATTTCATATATAATGTGAAAAATCTTCCTCCCATCAGGGACGAATATTTGTATATTCTTATAATGGATGAGGTTTCAGATTGGGATCAAAAACCCATTCCAACCGGTGCTCATGAGGTGAGAGAGGCACGCACCTCGAGACAAGGTCACATGTCTATCGAGATAGTATAGAAACATATTCCAAAAGACTAGGATTGTGATAATATCCCAAATATGGTTGAGGTTCACCATATGATAGGAGAACAAAACTCAAAACAGGATCACACTCTAGTCGAACAAGTCCTTTTATATAATCCAAAGGATTATTGTTCGGCATATATACTCGTTCTGGCTAAGGCAGTCCATGTGAGAATGGAACATGCCTCATGAAAGGCTCATATTAATAACATTGAATATGACCCACATATTCTTATAGATCACATAAGTAAGGAATACATTCCAACTTTTCCTGATAAAGAACTACACCGGTATCATTCCAAGAAAATATAGGTGGATTGTTATATTCCTTCTCCCATAATAGAGGTTTGTTGGCATATTCCCCTGGGGATTTCATATTCAATCCATTCTCATATGCCTATGCCAATTGATTCACACCATGTGAGAACAGAACATGCCTCAGGGAAGGATCATACTCCTTCCATAGAATACCAATGGAATATCCCAAAGGCTCAAGATCAGGCTCATACTCCTATGTTGATGGAGGATCACCAAGTTATAATTTCACATGCCTCATGACCGTCTCATATTCCAGTCAATAATGATACAACTTATTGAAACATTCTACCAGCTTCTGAACAGTGGGCTCAAAATCCCACATCTATAGATTGTTATATACATGTTCCAAAAAACCATCATACATCAGGCCCATATCCCTATTAAATAACAAAAGGAAGGTTAACATAATCTAAAAAAGGAATAATATAGACCATATTCCTAAAAACTCAATTTTTGTGTCCTTAGGGTCATTTGAGACAAATTATCCGCACCTAAAAGTTCAATAGACTCTTCTATCGAAGCGGATATAGAAGAAGTTCGTTACCCTGACATTACTACTCATGGTGGTGTGGACATGGATAACATGGACTATACTCATAACATCCATCATGGTCAACCTACCCATAGTGATATCTCCCACATAAATGAAATCCTTCTATTGACTAGACACCACTATATAGAATGGTGTTGAAAACTCGGACACCTTCATATAGAGAGGTGATAGAAACATGAGGAAACAATTTAAATGGTTCCACATAAACATAAATAAACACTCATATCCCATTAGTATGTGACCATAAGTGACAAAATTTATGGTCTGGCCAAATGGGGTTCTGTATGATTGATGAGGAGGAGGCCGAAATTGGCATATGAAGAGAGTTAGATGGAAATAGCCTCCCCAGAATGTTCTTCTCCCTTGCTACATCATGATATGGAACCCATATGAGATAAAAATGGATTTCATTCCTTACATACACAAAAATATATTTGGTACTTGTCAGTGATTGATGGATTGATATCTCCCTTAACTGGGATACACGTATCACCATTAGAAAATCAAGATACTCTATTGTCAGCTCAAGATAACTATTATCTCCATGGAATATGTTCCAAAATAAAGAAAATCATAACAGAAATATGCCACATGCATGTCACCATGGAATCATTATTCTTAGGCAGCTGATCTCCGAATCCATGTCTTGCATCCTTATTATGGGATGGAAACATTATGGAGTTTTAAAATTGTTCACACCCTTTGAATATAAACACCCCTCATATTCGGCATCCTATAATATTATAGCCTCCAATGAAATCATAGGGTTGGGAAATTCTCAAGAAGTTGGTCAATACAATGGAATGAAATCATTTCATCAATGCTCAAACATCACTACAGGATGAAGAGGATATCCAAAATGACATCAAACATGTTCTCTTGAGGAAATTAGAACACATTTCAAACAATGATAAGGATATTATGACCACCCTGACAGCTTCCCATGAAAAATAATTCTCATCATGGGATTCCATTACAACCATCTCCCAGGATTTCACAATTCTTCCATATAAAACATGACATAATAGTAGTTTCTATAGAAACTATACAGGATAGAACTCGCCCCCTAAGAGATGATAATATCTACCACCACCACCCCTCAGATTGTCAATTCCTGATAGGAATTTGGATATACCATTGACAGCCACATGTGAAACCCATCCAACTAGGATGGGGAAATTTATATATGAAATTAAATATCCTTGTTCATAATCCCCTGAGGGGATTCTAGATGAATCAGTGGTGATTCTAAATAACCCCACCGCACGGGTTTGGGGGCATTATAATCATCATGTTCATCGCGAGAATCATCAAGTCCCCAAATGGAGTCATTAGATCATCAACATTAGTTCTAATAAATTCTAATAACATCCGAAAATGATGCCACCCCACATAGGTAGGAAAATTATCATCATCATTATCACCACATAGAAAATCATTCTTATCTAGGATAGGAGGAAATCAAATCAACAATCGATGCCCCACATGTTCCTCTGACCGCAAGACAACCCACTATTGTTTGGGGATCACTCCACAATCACAACTAGAAAAACGCTCAATGTCACTGTTCATAGGCCAAAATAAGAGGATTGTTTGGAAAATTTAATCAAACCCATCTAGGGTTGCAATTCATAATGGCCTAATAAGGTCAAGTGCTCAAATAATGATACTGATAGAAGTTATGCCAAATTATCCAGTTGTGTATAATGAGATCACACAACCACCATTTCTAAATGTGCCTCTATAAAAGTGGTCCCTATCAATATGATAGACATTAATCAAGATCGAAACATAGAGGGCTAGAGCATGGAGAATGTACCCCTGAAATAGGGTGATCTTGGCACACCAAATGAGGTAGTCCACAACCAAATCTATCGAATGATTCAAAATTTATCCACACTGAATAATGAGTTTCCTCTTCCTCATTGAAATAATATCAAAGAAAATATGAAATATAGGGCTACATCTCGATCAATGTCTTGAATAACTGATGTTCATTCACTACAGGAATAGTTACACCAATATTATTTTGATGTAGAAGAACTCAAATTACTCAATGAGTAGATACATATGGGAAATATTTCGGATGAGTATTTCCTCTAAATAAGGATAAATATTCTCCCTCTCATGAATGATCCTCAACAAATAGCAGTATTTGAGAATCATATTGGCTCACTATGTAAACATCCTGTCCACATAAATGAGGAATTCAAAAATGATTGTGACTTCCCTCCATTGTGGTGACATCCTGTCCCACAGCAGGGTAACCATTTTGTCATAAAAAATTGAGAATCAGTGGTAGATAAAAGATATGACACCTTATCATCACCCTCCAACTCAATGTGGCTGGGAGGCTGCTCAGATTGAAGTTCTATCAGGGTTACATAATGTAATCAAGTCCCTGTCTACATGATTGGAATCCATAGAAAGGAATCATAAATCAGTCTATCTTGAAAAGAATTCATATAACAACTGAATGGATGATACCCAACCTCCACCCATATTCAGAAACCCTAACTTATCTACCATTGAATTTTTAGGCGACCCAGAACAACATTTCACACAGTCAGTTTCCCAGTGTTGGTAGATGATGGGACCTCAAGATCAACATGAGGCAACAAAGCTAGAGTTTTTTATACATAATATGATAATTCAAGCCTTTTTCTGGTATAGTAGCCTATAATAAGGATCCATTGTATGATGGGAAGACCTTCTTTGTCAATTCCCTTATTATTTCATCTCCACACAAAGAAAATCAAAAATCATTGGCATAAATAGGGAAAACAATGTAAGAATTAGAGAATCTATAATTTCATAAAAAGGTGGAAATATTTAACCTATTTGCTAAAAATTACTCTCTCATAGTATCAAATGTTGTAACTCTGTGATTAAAAAATTAGGGATAAATTGTAGATTCCCCTAATCCCCATGAAATATCAATGTTGTTTGACAGAGTTTTCTAAAATGAAATTGTATACTGAAGATGATATTGAAAAAACACAGTCTATGTCTCGACTCATGGATGCAGCATAGGGGAAAACCCCAAGAATAGAAGAATATGATGTCATCACCCTCAAGCTAACAGAATTCCCGATAAAGGCACATAGGTTGGCTTCAAACTTCCCAATACCTCTTATTGAGAAACATAAACCATATAATCTACATATTCTTGAAGAATATAGAAATCCTTGATTCTCAATATTTAAGGAACATATTAATAGTTTATTCTATTACAAAAATGAACAAATCCCCAATTATTTATTGGCAGCAGTGGATAATAACCTTCTCATGATTCTATATCCCAGTGGTCCTAATGAAGTCAACCTCACAAGCCATCCTGAATACATCCCTTACGATAGAATTCCACGTCATAATATCTAGGGATGATTCATCTTCATATATTCCATTCAAGGAATGGATGACTCTAGATAGGTGAGGCTATAAAACCCCATAGAGTAGGTGGCTTTCCAATCCACCATCAAGTCAGAAGAAGATGACAGTTGGTAGAAAGTTATGGATAGGTGCACCTAAAATAATCTAAAATGGAAGGCTTGAAAAATAGTTGATAAAGCTCACAACTCTCAAAATTCACAGCTGTGTTGACTCGTGATAGCCCCACCACCAATGAAATAGACATCAGACGTACCACCCAATGGTGGGTGTGGCCACTGGAAGCTGGAAGAGATATAGAATGAAGAGTCTTAGTTTACTCTAAAGGAATCACTAACTCTTTCATATTTCATCCATTTAATATCTATTATATGGGAATGACCCCCTCCCCCAAATGGAATTTTATTCATACTAATAGCTCATATTTGGTTTTTTCAATGAGATACAGTCTAAATACCCCTTTTCTAATGATGAATATTCACCCAAATTTGGTTTTCACAACCATAATTGGGGAAAGGTCGGCCACATGCACGGATGCATATAATATAAGAGACAACATGGATGGGGTTGGACCCAATATTCTATTCATATCCCCATAAAGGACATATATATAAGCTAAGTCATGGTAAAGTGCTCCTAAAGGCTCACAAAAAGGAAAGGAGGTGCCTTAGATCCCTCCCTTATTCGTTTTAATTGGATTATCTTGCATGACTGTTTAGTGGGGGTTTAATCCAAAAAAAATAGGCAACATGAAAGGTGACACAATCTGTACAATAGGCAGTAAATCCCCCCTCAACATCAACAAAAACACCAGGTCCATTTTACTCAGATGCATCAGCTTAGGAACATCCTGTGAAGATGGAGAAGCATATTGGTAAGTGTTGACCCATTGAACAATAGTATGAAGTTGTGAAATAGCTAGTTTTGTTCCCATATATTCTTTCAATCATTGATGTGATCCTCCTTTCCAATGAACGTGGGGAATAACTAGTTGAATCACTCAAGATCCCACATCAATTAAAGATAGAATTCATTGTATTCGGGGTCTATCGAGTGAACACTATGTTCCTAGAATTTAATGTTTCCAACTCATTAACTGATCGGGATTAGGAATAGGCCATCCATGGGAACATCATTCCCTTATACATCTTTTTAATACTCAATAATTTCATTTTCCAAAGGTTTGTGATTGATAACAAATCTAGGATCAATATCATCTGGGTTCAAAGTATCCAACATTTGGGATAAAGAAATGGGGACTTGTCTCCCCCAAAGATGACTATTTAAGGTTATGATAATCATGATAAAATACCTCTTGGAACGATCAAAATCAAATCCAAATTTTTGGAACTCACCTTTAATGGTGACATTATTTTTCATTAATTAATTTTTAAAAAAATTATAATAGAAAACATAATTATATTACACAATGAGGATCCAATGGATTAGTGTTTGGGGAGAAATAGTATAGAACATAATAGTTACAAAGTGAACATTTATTTAACTCCTTATTCTCTATTTTTTATTTACTTTTTTACTTATCCTAACTACAAGTAGTCACCTGGGGATATAAATGAAAAAGTGGAGAGCTAAAATGTTAATAATAATTATATAATAACATGAAACAATGTGACATGGGGTGAGCATAATCATAACATCATCATTATAATCATGATAAGAGTCATTAGATAATATAAAGGAATGTAGAAATGCATAATAATGAGACATAAAGTCTTAGTGGTCCACTAACAAACAAAGAAGTGAATAAATATAGCATCATGTCCATGCATATTTCACATTTACTCATGTGATACATCAAATTACCCATTGCATTGGAGATCTATATCATTGTAGTCTCACCTATCATATCATACCATTTACATTATGATGCATGCCACAAAGAATATATATAATAATTCAGCATAAAATATCCCATGGAATGAAATTTCATTCATTTCATTAATAATGTAATCATAATCATTAGGATCCAAATATAAATATGCAATACCATTCATTATATATAACCATCATCCATGGGATATGAATAAATAATCTTTGAGAAGTATAAAGGGTGTGTTTATTTGAAAAGAAGAGTTATTTCGTAAAATAATGCATCTATCATAAATTGATGTAGAAAAAATGTATATCCTTGAAAATGTATGATATTAATGAAGAAACTATTTTTAGGGAATATCAATATTTTAAATGTGTTTAAAAAGGTAAACCCCGTTATATGAGAGTTGGGTTCTTGAATTTCCCTTTACCTTGTGTCTAAATGATTTATTCAGTTTAATGGTCTATATAATCACATTAGATTAAATAATTAAAAGTTAAAAACCCTTTAATAAAATTAATTTATTTATTATGGTTTTATTATTATCTTTTATAGGCCATAGGATGAGTTATAGAGTCTAAATTGGGAGTGATCTTCTTACTAGATTTCATGAATGGTATAATAGTATTAGTGAAAGGAGCTTCCGGTAAAACATGGATAAAAACATAGAATTTATATTAGATGTTAGTAATAATAACAAATAAGTTTAAACTATCTAGAAATAATTTTTTTATATACCATGATGATGAATCATTAGATAAAATTTAATAATTACCATTTTTGGTTAATTTGGGTAGTTTCTCGATCACAACCAAATTGTTTTGTTTTATCATTTAGTACTATATATATAAGTTAGTTCTAGAACATATTAGGATTTTAAAAAATAAAATTTATAATTTTATTTAAAATATTTAATGTTTTTATTTATGTCCTTGAAGTCATATTTTTAAAATGAAATTCCATCTCCAACGATGTCAGTAACATGACACTTCACGAGCGAGTATTTCATTTCTATGATAAAAGTGATAGAGGGGAAGGAGTTTAATGATGGATGATAAATCACCATGGTAAAATTATTGTATAATTATGTTACATGATTTTATCATTCTATTTTTGTTGGTGTAGCTGAGGAGAAGATAATATAAGAAATTGAAACTGAATGGAAATTATATGAAAAGAGAGAGGATTTTAATCTTGAATTCCCATCTTGAGATCCTTCTCAAGGAACTATGGATTAGTCCGTTGATGAGACCAAGAGATATTGAACGTGTGGGAGGGTATAGGGAAGTCATTTTATAATATTATGGTCAAGGCATTAATCTTTATAGGTCTGAGGAAATGAGGTTTTGAGGTGTGGTATTTATATTGGAGGGGATATGGGTTTTCTCAATATTATATTCATTAATTTATTTTTTCTCTAAAAGAAAAGGAATAAGGATGAATATATGAATAAATATGGTAACTTGGGCACGAGATTTAGATATAATTGTTCTTATATCAGTAAACAATCATCCAAACACAATAATTCATGTATTTAACATTTATCATAAATTATCATATTTTACTATTCAAAAAATATTCATGTATTACAAACAAATCCAAAAAATTCAGTCTATCAATTTTTTTATTTGTCGAATCCAAAAAATAATAAAAATTCGTGAAAATAATTTTCATAACATGCTTAATTTAATTTTTAATTAAAATAACCATTTACTAGTAAAATACAGATTTTAAATTTATAACTCATTTTATAACATTTAAAAAATTACATAAGGTCTTATAAAATTCTCTTAAAATAATAGTACATAGAAATATTAATATATGAATAAAATGTATGAAAATAAGTTATATTTTAAATTAATCAAAAAATATTTATAATTAAAAAAATAACGACGCATAATTTATAATTTTTATACTATTTATTTACTTGTACTACGATATAATTATATCATATTTACACTTCTAAAATGGATAAATGTTTTTTATACTTTCATTAGTATTATTACTATTCATAATGTTCATATTACTATTCATAAGGGTAAAAGTAATATTCCTAAGGGGATGTTACTGTTCACTAAAAACATAAGACTGTCCTATCAGATTCAAAATATCTTACTGATTGCAACTGTGTATGTCGAATTTTTTAAATTAAAATTAAAAAAGTTGACAAATAATGTTTACAAACTAGTCAATAAAAGTCACATGGTATTTAGTAGAATGATGTGGAATTATTTTTCCTAATTTTATTTTATGTGACATGATTATATGAAGGAAATATTTATTGATAAAACATGGGGTCATTACATTTTTCCCCTTTTCTAAAAATTACCCCTTAAAATTTCTTTTTTCATAAATAGTTGAGTGTAATTGTCCTTAATTTCCTCTTACGGTTCCCATGTTTCTTATTCATACTTATGGTTACACAAAAATAATTTTACAAGGATGGTTGTCTTTTTGTGTAGAACCTTATCTCTCCAATCCAGAATCTTTAATGGTTTCTCCTCATAAGAGAGATCATCTTCCCGCTGTAGAACCTCTGAGTTCAGAACATTTAAGGGATCAGGTATTTACTTCCTTTGGAGTGATACGTGGAATAAATCATGAACATGTTCCATATTATTTGGAATTCTAATCCGATAGGTTTTCTCTCCGACATGATCAAGGATCTCAATGGGGCCGATGTACCTTGGGAATTTATTCCCTTTCATTCAAAACTGCATGAAACTATTGCATCGAGATATATGATGGAATACTTTATGTACAACATCAATCTCTAATTCCCTTTGACAGTTATCTGTACAACTCTCTTACTAGCTCTGATAAGATTTGATTTTTTGGTGGAGGTCTTAAACCTTTTCTGCCATCTTTTGTACATTATCTGATCTAAGTAGCTTCGTTTCCCAAACATCGTCCTAATTGGTTGGAGTTCTATATCTCCTTTCATATAGAGCTTCATATGGATCCATCTGAATTCTAGAGTGGAAGCTATTTTTCTATGATAACTTAACAAATGGGAGATGATTATCCCATTTACCTTTTAATTCTGAATAGTTGGCACATAACATATCTTTAAGCATCTGAATAGTCCTTTTAGATTGGAAACTAGTTTGGGGTAAGAGGCTATGCTGAAATTTAATTCAATACTCAGAGCTTGTTGATGACTCATCCAAAATTTAGATGTGAACCTGGGATCATGGTCAGATACAACCATGATTAGAACCCCAATGTATTCCCACCACTTCTTTCATGTATATCATTGCAATATTTTCATGCGATAGATCAACCCAAATAGCAATAAAGTGATCAGTCATTGTGAGTTGTTCCACCACAACCCATATCACATTATTATTTTTGGATGACTTCGGGAGGCCCGTAACAAACTCTACAGGGCCATTCTCCCTTTTAAATATGGGTATAGTCAAGTGATTCATCATCACTTGGGGCTTTTTGTCTTGGATATTTATAGCTAACATATCATTAACCTTGAGGTATACTATTAAATCTTCATCTTTATATTGTCCCACCTGAACTTTTCATGGAGATCGTGGTACCTCATGTCACTAAAAATATGGAGAGAAAAAGTTGGGCTATGTCCATTGTAAAATATCTCCATCATTATCTCTAGTGATGAAGTCACACAATGCCTCATTCTAAACAAAATCACTACATCATAATCAATATGGAATTATTCTAGCTTCTGTTCCTTTGTTGCATCCCCCATCATTTCCATCTCCAGATCATCCCTTTGTTCCTCCTTAATCATCTATTGGATAGATGGTTGGGGAATCATTTTTTAATGTTAGGATATATTCCCTACTATTATGATTTACAAATAAATCCTTTTCATATCCATGAGGATAGGTTCTGTCTCAGTCTTCATCATGGATAGAGTAGAAGGTTCATTTCTTCTTAGAGCGTCATCTACCTTGTTATCCATGCCAGGATGATAGTTAATAGGGAAGTAATTGTCTTTTATTATCCATAACCATATCATTTGATGGTTTTTTATCTATTTCTGTGTGAATATATACTGTAAACTCTTAGGATTGGTATATATGTCACAATTCTCACCATAGATGTAATGCCGCCTGATTTTCAAGGAAAAAATCCCAGCTTATATCTCTATATCATGTGTAGAGAAGTTATACTCATGGATCATAAATTTTTATTAGGCGTATTATATCACATTATCATTTTTCATGTGTAAACAACCTCAGCCATTCTTTTATGCATCATTGTATAACACAAAACCGTGTCCAGTTTTCGATAATGTGAGTACTTGTGCAGTGATCAAACATCTCTTTAGCTACTCGATGAATTCCTCACATTCTTCTATCCAGATATACTTTAACCATATCCTTATTATCATAGTTATAGGGCATGACAATCATGGGAAATTTATAACAAAACGTCATTAGTACCTAGCTCATCCAAGAAAACATCAGATTTCTGTGACACTAGAGGGTCTTGTCCATTCGACAATCACATTTTTTGATGGGTCCTTATAAATTCCCAAAATTGTGATCATATTTCCAAAGAACATGATTTGATTCATCCAAAAGTCACTCATTTTAAATTTGGTGTTCAACGTCTCCTTATTTAATGTCTCTAACACAAGCCTTATATATTCATCATGTTCTTAATTTATATTGGAGTAGATTATAATATAATCGATAAACACTACCACAGATTTATTTGTGTAATATATAAAGACTATATTCATCAAATCCATTAATATTTCATGGGAATTAGTATGTCCAAATGGAATCACCTGAAAAACATAGTTACAATACCTTGTATGAATGGAAACCTTATGAATATCATTTTTCGTCACATTTAACTGATGATATCCATAATGAATATACACCTTTGAGAATTACTGATGTCCTCCTAATTTTCCAAACAATTTATCAATCCTTGTAAGAGGATACAAGTTCTTTACAGTTATCTTATGGAGTTACATATAATCAATAAACATCTGCATTGATCCATCATTATTCTTCACAAAGAACACTCGGTCCCCCCCAGGGAAATGTACTAGGGTTTATAAACCCTTTTCAAAAATTCTCTTGCAGCTTCTTCCTTAACTTCTACAATTCAACAAGATACATTCTATAAAATCACTTTGACACAAGATCAAATCTATTTATGAGTTCTATTGAGTACTCTACCTCATGATTCGGGGGTATTCTGGGTTACACTTCAAAAAATAAATCACTATATTCCCTCATGATGGGCATTTCCCCTATGTAGGTAACATCCTTTTATTTGACCATTTTAGAATCATGTGATTGTTTATGGGGAATCAACATCCACAATTTTGAAGTAGTTTCCAAAGGATAATCATGATATTCCATACATTTAATGGGGATTATTGCATGGTTCATAATATGATAATATATTTCTTCTTCTTGATAGTTTATATGTGATCTAGCTAAATAAATCTTATCCATCCCTAGAATAGTGTCGAATTTTACCAAGGGATGTATCTTGATATATTCTAGAAGATTCTTCCCATATACTCTGACAAGTGAAGAGTCTAATACTTGGGTTGTTATGATTTCACCACTATGTGTTTTTACGGATATCTCTAGTTCAAGGTTTCAGGTATTAGATTCAATAGTTCTATAAAACTTGTGAGATATAAAAGAATTCATAGAACCAAAATCAAATAAGACATATTTTTCCTGAGTGCGTAAAAAGTGTGCTTATTAAAACATTATTTTTAATCTACTTCTTCAGTATTGATTTCATATCCCTTCCCTTGTTCCAATTCCATTGGTGGATGATGATGCTGATTACCATTGAGAACTCAAGGTTTTGAGGATTGAATTGCATAGTTCCCTTGTTCCCAACAGTTGTAGCATTAGACCATGGGTGCTTCAATCCATTGCTCTGCCAAAGTTTCCTAAATTCTCAGTTATTTTCAACATTCATGAGCTTGGGAGCCTTCTCTTCCTCACATGAATCATTTCCATGTCTCTTTGAGGTAGTTACCATGATGCATCTGCCCGCATTTTTTACATGGGGTTGGGGTTAAGTTTTTTTCCTTCCATTCTTTTTGGGTCCTCTGGAATGAAACAATATCATTATTCTCTTATCACCATAGCCAGGTGACCATTCTACCAACAATATCTCCACTCTGAGAGCACATCGAATGACCTCTTCATATCTCCCAATGTATAGAATTTCAATATCCTTTATAATGTCTGGTTTTAATCCACTAAAGAATATATAAATTTTGTTATCGTTGTTGGTAATAAATCCTAAAGGATATATTGAATAACTTTTGAACTCTATGTCATATGTCATGATATATTCTACTTCCTTTTTCATCATCTCTATTAATTCTCTCTCTATATTCGTATGAATGGTTCATAGGAAATACTTCGTAAGAACCATTATCTTACAGTCTTCAAACTCCATTTTATAAATTTTGTCTCTTGGATTTGTGTTCTTCTTAAACCCTTTCCATTGTTCGAGCTCTCTATGTACATGAAAAACTGAAATATTCACATTCTCCATCTGAGAAAAGTGATAAAAAAATTATATCTTCTTCTTTGAGGGGACTAACCATTCTGCAACTAGTGAATTGGAAGATCCACCAAGAGTTTGTTGTCATTTCCACATAAAACACTATATAGAAAGTATATCCCTCTTAGGTGAAGGAGGAAGTTCCAAATAATTATGTTTATTGTTCATAAATTATGATAGTTGAGTAAGAATCTCCATGAATGTTTTCATATCCACCTCCCAATGTATTGGGGATGTCATTTGGTCATTTTTCCATTGTCCCTCGCATGGGTTGTTGGCATAGTTTCTCCTAGTTCCCACCATTTTATATAACATATAAGGTTACAACAAATCATAAGTAAACATGTCATGAATAATTTATTACTTTGTGAAATTAATACTAAAATAATATCCTATTGGAAACGTGTGTTCAGATAATATTATTGATTGATTACTTATTCATAGTCTCATACTAATGGTTTTCACATGGGTTCTCTAATACTAATTCATAAATTTACAAAACAATCCTCTTATACCAACTATAAAGACCATGAATATCATACATTATTTTTACTTAATTTTAATGATAAGAAACATTAATAATTTATAGAAACAGGATCTGATGGTTTAGTTTCATTGTAAAACTATGACCATACTTTACATTTAAATCACAAAACATTTATTTAATTGCTTATTCTCTAGATTTATATTTGATCTTGAATTCGCCTTAGCACAAGTAGTCACCTAAGGATTTACATAAAAAAGGGGTGAGCTAAATTTCCAATAAGATGATAGATAAGAAGATGAAACAATGTTACATGGGATTAGTATAATCATAACATCATCATTGTAATAATTATAATATAAATTAGATAATTGCAAATAATGTGGAAATGCATAAAAATGAAACATTATGTATTAGTGGTCAACTAAGACACATAGTTGTGATAAATTATATAATCATTTTCATGAATATCTGACATTTCCTCATGTGATACTTCATATTACCTACTGCATTATAGTTCTATATAATTCATTCTACACCTGTCACATTATTACATCAACATTATCATGTATGCGACATAGAAAATATAAAAAAATTATGCATAAAATAAACCATGTAAAGAAATGGGTTTGATTTCACAAAGAAAATATTCTTAATCATTATTTTTCAAAAATAATGCACGAATAACATTCTTCACATAGAACCATCATCCTTGATTTTAGAATAAATGTTCATCAATAATTAAAAATGGTGTTTTTATTTCAAATAATATTTCTTTTGGAAAACATTGGGTTTGTCCTAAACTCAACTATAAAAAATGTATATCCCAGTAAATGTAATGTAGTGATGAATAAATTAATTTTAGTTAATATTGATACATAAAATGGATTGAAATATGTAACACCAAATGAATGAGATTTATGTTTGAGAATTTAACTTACCTTGTATTTGAATGATTTCTTCACTTTCTTTTCCTATATAATCACATTTTTCATTAATTAACCATTCAAGAACCTTTTATACATTAAAATGATTCATTATGGTTTTGTTATGTTCTCTTATGGACCATTGTATCAATTATAGAGTTTAAATTCATTGTTTGAGAGTCTTTATTTTCATAGTTTTCATGAATGGTTCACATGTATTCAGGAATGAAAGTTCGTGTAAAATATAGATAAACATATAGAATTACTATTAAATGTTATTAATAACATTAAAAAAATTAATATATTTAATAAGTGATTTCTTAATATACCATGTAGATTAGTCATTAGAAAAAGTAAATCATGAATATTTTTGGTTAATTTGGGTGGCTTTTCCATCACAGTGAATTTGTTTTGATTTATCGTTTAGTATTATGTATAAGGTGTAGTTATAGAGAATAAAATGGGTTAAATAATACACATTAGAATCTATTTTAATTAATTTAATGTTTTTTACAGGATTTAATTCATTTATGGACAATGAATTCTCATCGCCTACAATGTATGTAAGTTGACACATCGTAGATGGTGATTTAATTTTTAAGATAAAGGAGAGAGGGTGGGAGGGTTTTAATGATGGTTAATATAATAATATGATAGAATTAAATTATATTCAAGGGAATAGAGTTTATCATTACATTTGTATGAGGTGGTGAACAGATATTAGAATAATAAATTGAAATTGAAAGCAAATTAAAAGTAAATAGACATGTTTACATCTTGAATTCTCCTCTAGGGATTTTCCTCAAAGCACCTAGACTAGGCCATAGGATGAGATCATGAGATAATGGATGTGGGGGAGGTCTAATGAAGAGTTTTAGGCAAAATTTATGCAACTCTTACCCCTTTAATGGTGTTAAGAAATGAGGTTGTGAGGTGTGGTATTTATAATAGAGGGGAGAGGTGTTTTCTCAATATTATATCCATTAATTTATTATTTATCCACAAGACAAGAAATAGTGATTATTAAATTTATAAATAAAGTAACATGAGAATGTGATTTCTAACCAATGATCCTTAAATTGGTATAACATCATCCATGACTATATAATTTATTTATTTAGCATTTATCATAAATGATCATATTTTACTATTCACCAAAAAATCAGGTATTTCAGATAAATCCCAAATAACACCATCAACACTTTTGGATATATAGAAACCCAAAAAGAAATTCATTTAGGGAAAATATGTTTTTTAAATATGATTAATTTAATTTTAAATTAAAATCATCATTTACTTTAAAAATACAGATTTTAAATTTATTACTTATTTTATAACATTTCAATAAATTATTTAATGTATTGTAAAATTATCATAAAATCACAACATTTAAAGATATTAATTAATGACAAAATTAAATTAAAATAAATTTTATTTTAAATTAATCATAAAATATTTATGAATTATAAAAATACCTACACTTAATTAATAATTTATAAAATTTTTATATAATTATACTATGATATAATTATATCATATGTTCATTGATAAGATGGATAAATTTTATTTATACAATCATTGGTATGATTACTATTCATAATGGTCATATTAATATTTATAAGGATAACATTACTATTCATAAGGGTATTTTACTATTCACAAAATATTATGTTTTTCATATTAGTCTCCAAATATCATATTGATCACAATTATGTGTGATGAATTTTTGAAAATTAAATCATAGAAGTGCAAATTTATCTATAAAAGAAACTCCATAAAAGTCATATGGTATTTATTAGCACGATATAGATTTTTTTTCACTAATTTTATGTTATCGGGCATGATTATAAGAAGTTATTTTCTTTTGATAAAACTATGGTTTGTTACGCATGTGACACTGAGTACATGTTTGTACAACAAGACACTACTTATAATTTCTTGCATGGAAGGAGCTCGATCCATAGCCACTTGGTCGTACCATAACCATTCTATCAATGTCTGAAGTACCCCATCAATGGAAATATTGGCATCCTATAAGGGAACATCACTCCATTTTAGAATTACAAGCCTCATATGATGATGAAATTTCTAGAATAATTGAGATAAAAACCCAATAGAGGGTGATGATATATAGGTTGCAGCTCCCAATGGATTTGGACCCCCATAGAGTCCTTAGGGTATGCTAAATCTTGACTATTCACTCCATGTAAACATGGTCAAAGTAGAAAATCAAATCCAAGTGGTACAACCCTCTATTGTACTCAGTAACATTGTATGAAATAATTACATCTGGCATGTTTATAAAAAAAACATGTAGATATGTATGATGTTGTCTTTTATAATTGTCTCCCTCACCCTAATAATGATGAATAAGTCCCCAGATTTCCATCATTACCTAAAAATTTATCTACATACTCATAAATGTAAGGGGAAGAGTCTGATCTTAGGAACACCCTTCCAACATTCGTGGAAGGTGTATCGACAACCATAGATTATCATAGGCAAATAAATCTAGGAATAAAGGAAGACTAAAATCAAAATCTGATTAGATCCACCATGTCAATTAAAGAGAAATATATGTAAAATTCATTTCTAAAAAATCACTAATATGTGGTCTACTAGAACTACATATAAATGCTCATACTAAATCCATATATTACACCACACCATGTAGGTCTGTCGGATGAGTATCATGGAATCAACCATGCATCCTGGAGGATTTTCCCCTCTAATGCCACCAATGTAGATATGAATGTTGATAATTTGATCAAACCCAACATTTATGAGATGTTTGATATGAAATATTGATGTCCGACATCAATACATTCAAGGAGAATAATTATCATTTTAGGGTTTTCATTGATTTTCAGGACCATGATTGGAATTCCCGAAGAGAAAGTTTCCCATTTCCATTCATGTAACTCTTTATTGATGCAACGGGTGGCTTCTAGTACCTTACCTTCAAACATTTTTACTTTTGGTACAACTATATCAATATGGACCTTGAAGAAGAAAAAGCTACTTCTTTTAAATTTACATAAGGGAGATTATAATCTCTAGCTATTCCCTTTAGATCAATGAATGTTTCCTCCACATAGCAACCCACCATGAATCGCATCTTTATGGCATTATTGGAATGGGTAGGTGAGTGATATTTTGACAACCTTGTTGTTAAATCCTCGTAGTGATGTGATCACTTCAAGGATCTCCAAATACTCTTTGATAATCGGTGATAGCATAGTTTAAATCAGAATTTGTAGAATTGTTCTTCTGGGGTAACATCCAGTACGTTACTTATCATTGTGGTATGCCACCACAGTATTAGTTTAGACCCATGTAATACTAGTGATATTTTATCTATGTTACCCCTGAGATATAAAAAATGAACTGAGGTTAATCCAAGGAAACCATGGATATATTTGAATAATCATAGCCATCCTGGATGGAAAATATCTTCCCTTCCCCAGGATAGTGATGAAGGTAATTTCCAACCAATGGGATGATGAATTTCAAAAATCCTTTGTAATTCTCAAGATGAACATGTCTCACCAAGCGGTTGTGATTCCTCCTGTGGAAGTAAGGAAAATCATATTATATGTGGCCACCATAAAACACTCACTAGTCACCCTCCTTGTATAGAAAAATGATGCATGAAGTGAGAATAGTCTCTACTACATCAACCAGATGATTCTAGGTAAGAAAAACAGATATTATAATGTAGAAAAGAACATACTTACACTCATCTTTTGGGTAAAAAAATATGAGGCATTACTTGAAACAACACTAATTCCATAAGGTTTATCATAATAATTCACCCAAGTATATCCTTGGACACCCTATATTGAAAGGGAGCATTCCTTGATGGGTTGTAATTATACTAAAATACAAAATTCAGTTCATATTGTAGAATTCAGTGAATTTTAATTCCCGAATTGATTTCCTCGTGGCATTTCACGTCTCGAAAAATACACCAGGAGACACTAAGCTCCCCAATGAGGATGTCTTCTATGCCCATGACACTACCGATATATGTGATATTTACTTTGATGGCACCTATCAGTGCCCTATCTGCATAATGATGGAAAACAAAAAAATTAATAGTTTTGGTCTAAGGATCATCTTTGTCTCTCCAGACAAAGTTGTTTTTCCCTATTCCTTCTCACCATTCGAAGGTTGCATGAATAATGAGGTAGAATATGAAGCCCCCATTGCTGGATTGGAACTAGCCCTATAATTTCACATATCCTTGAAGAATATCATAGGGGGATATAAATTGGTGATAAGGAATATCAATGGTGAATATTCTATTAAAAAGGAATAAATAGTCCTTTTAATTGGGTATGTCAGGGGAATAATGACAGATTTCCCTTTTGATCCCCCATTACAACATGTTCCCAGATCAATGATTTCTTGTACCAATGCACTAGGTAATGTAGTCACTATCTGGGATAATCATGATCAGGAGGATACAATAATTCATATAAAACACCGAATAATGGTATCATAAATATCCTTATGGATATGGAAGAAATGTTTTAGGTCAGCACCACCAAGATTGAAATATACCAAAGATCACACCGGGATGGATGGAGACCATAGTTGGTTATCTCCAAAACAAGATCCTTTCAATAGATCATGCTACAAGGGAATATATTTAGTTTCGAAAGGCAAAATACACTATGTGGGATGTTCCAAATGAGAAAAAATTCCTCTAATACAAGGATTTGATGGAATTATACCTAGGTGAATTTTATAAGGGGAATTGTTCTCAATCATGGATGAAGTCTATATAGGATCATGTAGCTCCCATAAATCTTTAACATAGACCTCCCACCAAATCCAGAGGTTCGGATGCTATTATAAATCCATGATATAAGACTATGTGGATTTCTTTCATGCATGCCAGATTCATCCAAAATTCATCCATACGCTCCCAAAATTTCTATACACAGCTAGATATTCCTATCCATTTTTCATTTAATGGATGGATATTGTGGGTCCATATCCCTATATACATAGCTAAGATATTGAAGTAGATCCTTACTGCTACTAGATTATTTCTAAAATGGGCCTGTGAAATACCCTTCAAAGAATTTGGGTTGAATAATATCATTAACTTCATGAAGTCACATATCATCACCATGTTCAGAGGCCCCATGAAAATATTGATGGACCCAAACACAAGTTTCTATTCCATGGAGTTGAAAAATCTATCACAGGAGTACAATATTGAGTCCAATCACTCATCATTCTATCATGTGGTGGAAGATGATTATATAGAGGCATTAAATCATAATATATCAAACATAAACATGAAGATAGTGAACAAGGATAATTTTTTTACTAGATAAACTCCTCCATGATCTATGGTCCTACCATACCACCACATGTACCACTACATAGGAAACTTCATATTCATTGGTGTATGGTGTCAAAGTAGTGTTATCTATAGAAGTTCATATTCCTTCACACAAAATATCCATTTGTTGGAAGAGCTCAGATGGTGAAAAAATGTAAAAGTGGATGGAAAAATTGGAATGGATAGATGATAAAATATTTGACACATTCCCCAACCTAGTGGTCCATCATAGTCGGATATCACGAGACATTACTAAAATGGTTCTCAATAATTCATTCCTAAAATGAGAATTGGTGTTGGCTCTAAGAACACCAATGATACTAGAAAAGAGGCCCCCAAAATTAGAACCCAATTGAGAAGTACATTATTCAATAAAAAATATTTATCATAAGGGATCCCACATGAATTTGGAATATCATCATTGATAGGATAATATTATTCTAGAATATGAGACCTCAAAAGGAATACCGTCAATCCTAAACACAATGCATTGAACTAAACAGATCCTCAGAACTATGTGTGGTCTTATTATCGTTTTCAGTATATATTTAGTGATGCCTAGACATCCAACCTTAGGACCATCCGAAATGTTCCCATCAATTCACATCGGTTCTCCATTTTCATTATCACATAAAATTCTTTCTATTTTGAGAACTATGTATGGATTGATTCAAATTTTTCATGAGATAGGGAGAAATTCCCAAACATCCATCCTTTGACCTAGCCGAAACCTTACCACTATTCACATTGGTCCATATTCATCCTTGTTTCATGACACTAAAATTCACAGTCCCTTTAGAAAATATGATTGACTTGGTTACCATAATTATATGATATATAGTTATTACTAACCTCTTATCATAGTCCCAACTACATACATCAATGGAAAAAATTCCCAACACTCTATATGTCCTAGGATGAGAAAGATAGAATGTGTAATTTAAGAACGATGTGTGGTTTGATTCTCATTTTCTAGATATACACAGCGACACCCAGAATTTCACCCTTGGGCCCAACCACAACACTTTAATTTGATTATACCAGTTCCTATGTTCCTAAAACATGATGATAAACTGCACAAGAGTATGGACTAACCGCATAATGTTAAACTGTATAGAAAATTCCCCCACCACGTGATGATAAAATGATCATACCATCTCCCATTTTTTATTCCTTATCAAATGACCACAATAGAATTACCCCAATCAACTTGATTATGGGATTCCTTCACTACACTTTAACAAAAATCCAGTCAATGTTCCACACTTCATGTCATGAATGCCTCAGGTTTCCATAAGACAAAAATTTCCCTTGAAAATGACAGAAGAGATCTCTTGGTTGGCCATACTATTTATTAAAATAGGATTTATATCTACCAGTATATGAAATATTAGTGTAATATTAAAGGTCCTTAAGAATCTTGTGAGCCTAACATCACTAAGGCAGAACCGAACATCATAGTGTATTACAAGACATACCTGGTATGATTGTCCAATATCATTTCTCAGGACCGGAGGAACTCAATATGTGATTTAAGACATTTCACCTCCCACTTAGAAGGATTTTGGTAGTACTATTGACCTTGGATATCCTAATTAAAACCTTTTTTGGAATCTCCCATATTGGTTCCATGTGGTTCATGACCATATACTGCCTACATTTTTCTAAAATATGTATGACCTTATGCTCTAGCCAATATAGTACAGATCACAATACCTTAAACTTATCTCAAAACAGACACAAAACATGTCATGTTGAAAACCCAGAGAGGCAAAACTGAGACAAAGTAAACTCTTCTCCTAGTAAATGCTTCATATGTATAGTTTAAGAAATAATTAGGGCAAAAAAATGGGGCATAAAACTCATACGGTTTGGTCAACATCCCTTTTTAAAATAATTTATATGATTAATGGACCCCCTTATTAAGGAAATATTCATTTTAATTATTTTTCTTATTTCCTCACTATGATAATATGTTTTCTAGGTGGTGGAGCATCTTATAGTGTGCATGAACCCTTCTAAAATCTTACATTTTACATAAATCACATGTATTGATTTAAATCATCCTATGACATCACAAACCTTTAATTTACCCTAAAAATAATATATATATATATATATGTATATATCATCATGACCGTTAAATTGATGAAAAAGGGATCTGAATTACAAACTAGAGACATTATAGTCCGATATAATAGAATTTTTTATTTTGGCTACCATGGAATCATCCCGGAAGAACTGAGAACTCAATAGTGTATTATTATATCATAAATGTGGCTTTACCATACCTTCCTCAGGACCTGGTCACCTTGGACTACGATTTACAATATATATACCTTACTATTCAAGAAGATCCAACATCATTGACATTACGTCACTATGTTTTGTACACTTTCTCATGGCTGGAATGAAAAACTCTATTGTTGGACCATTTATGGCCCAAACATCATGTTTTGAAACCATAGGGTGTAGTGATTAGGATTCTTAAGATAAAAATTGTATTGCCCTAGGCTACCAGAGCCCTTCCTGGATAGATTTCCTTTCATAACCAACTTCTCCATATAAATATTTATGTTATAAAAAACCATTCATGACCCTTAGATTGAATTGTTTTCCATATTTTCTTGGTCATTATATCAATAAATAATGTATTTGACCCACCAAATAAAAGAAACTCCTCCTTTAAATAGGGGAGATTCTAATCCTTGTTATCCCTTAAAATGCCTAGGTAGAACCCAATTTCTCAAAGTGTTCTGGGATATATCTGACATGTCTTCCCTATCCCATATTCATAGACTCATGCTTTTGGGTTATGATTTATATCACCCATAATTAAACTATTCATGAATCCATAGTATCCCTAGTATTTCACCCCCATCCACATTTCATTCCATAAATCCTCAATATCCATTGGAAAAGAGTGGTGATCTTCTTTTCATGTCCATGCTATCGATGCATAAAGGATTTATCCAACTATATATAGGTGACTCTTCCATGAAATAAATGAAATTTAGTCCCCCCTAATCCAAAAAACACACCACGACATAGGTCAACACCCCATATTTTTTTCAGTCGTCCCTAGTCTACAATCCCCATATGCCATAAATGTCCTACTAGTATGACTTTAAACTACATTACATCTCAATTGTTCAAGCTAGAGGACCAAAAACTACAATACACTATAGATTCATGCGAAAATTCCTTAAACCTAAGCACAATAAGGTTTGATATAAATGAAATTAAACTAAATTTAATGTAATTTTTAGCTAAATTTCCTTAAACTAAAGCTATAGAATGGCTAAGCTAAATGAACATAAAATAAAGCGATAGATGTTCCGAGATAAAATACACTAACATAAAGCACAATGTGGTTCTTTATTCTATTAATAATTTTGTGTCCCACTACATCTCCTTAACATGATTGATCTACACTATCCAAAATCTTTCCACTTTCAGAAAAAATAAAAGGAACTCACCTTTCTTGACATAAGTCACAATCAGATGACCCCTCTATAAAATATGTGATTTCATGATAGATGAACATATTTTTACTAATGAATATCATGATGGTGTGAATTTTTTGTCATCTCTTACGGGGAATCTGTTATATGTTCAACATTCACTTATAGAAATTTCTGTTTGATCAATATAAATCAAGGTAAGGGTATTGGTGCCAATTTACAAGCTATTTAAGAAACATGATATCATACACATCATTATCAAAAGAATACTGAATAGTATTGTAGAGAGTATAGAAAATTAATCCATTCGTAGTATGAAAAGGAGGGATAAATCATAACATTTTGGAGTCCCTCCATGGTATTATAAAAAATAGAGTGCAGTATGAATCTCTAGTCACGATAAAAGTAGATTGGATATGTTGATAAGATCATCAAGAGTCTAGTGAGAGGAATAAATTGAATGTTGGAGTACCGCTCTCCCCACTCATTCCACCACTATCATATAAATGACATATTCCAAAAGAGTAGAAAACTATTCAATCCTCTTCTGAGAAGTGGAAAATGATGATGATGATTTCAAAATGATATACCTCATATGTGAAATCATCTCCTCATATCTCTATATCTGCGTAGTCCAAGCATCCATCTAAGCATGTTGTTCAACTAAAAACTGATGTACCAACTCTAATAACTACAAAGTCTCCATCATTTACATATAAATGGATTCCACATTAAAAAAATTGTGCATATCCCTGTCATTAATTTATATATCTCATCATGTATAGATTCATTCTTGTATAATTTCATAAAAATTCTACCAATCGAAATCTCCTACCACCCGTGTCATGAAATTACTGGTGAAAGATTGGCCCATTGTCATTGAATAATTCCAAGGGTATCTCTATGATCAAGTTGTGAATTTATTTCTAGATCATCCAAGGTTTTGTTTGTTCCTTTACTACCAATGTAGTATGTGAGGAGGGATGGTGAAATACTAGTTAGATCAATGCATAAATAGGATAAGAAGACCCTTATACCCTTACATCAATATAAATGTCATCCATAAACTATGTTGGAGGATTAAATACTTCCACAGAGTCTATTTCTCCATTTTGTGGTCATCCCTCAAATTTGGATTCTATCACGACTTTATGTAAATTTATTTATTAAATTCCATCATTTCCACTAACAATGGAATTATAATTTTTAAAGGCTTGTCAACATGATAATCCAAATAGGCTATAACACCATTTGGATAAGATATTACCCTGGTATGGTGTAAGAACCTGGTTTATATTCTTGAGGAATGAGTTTATTCATTTCTCTTTTCCTTAATTGTTTTTGAGAAAATAAGGAAAATGGAAAAAATCCTAAATTTTGGAAGTACATGTTGTGTACTTTTCCACATGTCGTGTACTTATAGCCATGTGGAATGAGTACACAGGGCATGTGGCCATGCCGTCGATGAAGGGTGTATGAATCGACTACACGTCGTGTAGTTATGGCCGTGTGGAATAAGTACACAGGGCATGTGGCCATGCCATCGATGAAGGGTGTATGAACCGACTAAATACCATGTAGTTGTCCTTTACATGTTGTGTAGTCAGTCGACATGTGAAATAGTAAGGCAGTGGCCAGCTGTGTGACAGCACATGTCGTGTACTCATGCAGACACGTCGTGTAGTCATGTCGATAGGTGAATAATGCCATGCTGGCAGGAAGCCGCCAGAGGAACAGTTTAAAAATGGGAAGTACACGCCTTGTACATTGTTTTTTTCACTTAAAAAGGGTTGTAGCCTCCCTTGTTCACAAGGAAGGATTAGAACGGGAAGAGAGCATGAAAGGGTACGGCCGAACCTTTGGGGATCCGTTGAGCGCACGTCGAGAATCCGTTTCCGCCTCAGACGATCTCGTTGGAACCGCGCGGGTAAGCCCTCCCTTCTCCATGTGTATTACTTAACAGTTCCTCCTATAATGGACGTTATTTATGTTTAATAGAGTTTACTTTCACCTCATATCTACCTCTTTCTTGGATGATTTGTGTAACTTCATTCGAGTATACTAATTAGGGGCATATAAGTTAGGTGGCTTGGTGTTTCTTTCCAACTGTCGTGCATTTTTGTGCGTTTTTAGTGCCACAAACCCATGTTGGGGTGTCATGTGGATGAGGCCATAGCTATTTTAAATACCTAGAATTGAATAGTTAATTAATTGTGATAATAAAATGCTGTTTGGGATCGTTCTTGGATCCAGGACCACCCCAAGGGTGCGTTCCACTGTTTAGCCATTTGGCCAGGATACCCGAGGGTACGCCTTTAAATTAATGATTGTAGACTTTACTTGAGAGTAATTGATTGTGAATGTTTATTTACATGTTGGGAATGGCCCGGTTACTTACGCATGAGGGTAGTGGTTTACTTAGCCCGTGGGCATTGTTTTGCTTAGCCCAAGGGTAGTTGTTATCCTAGCCTGAGGGAAACTTCTTTCATGCCTGTGGGAAGTTGATTCTATACCTGTGGGAGACACTTCTTACACCGATGGGAAATATCTGTATGCCTGTGGGAAAATTCTTTTGTTGGATACTCTTTACCTGAGGGTAGGGGTTTACGTGTCCGAGGACATTAGCTGTTTACTTAGAATATTCACTATGGTGATATTTTAAATTAAATGATTAAATGGATACTAAAATGGAATTATAATTGCTTAATTTATTTAATTTTTAGTACTACTAACTTTATATAATTTTACTACTGCATGTTATTGTTGCATGATTTACACATAGTAGAGCATGGGTCTTTGGTGGGTTCCTACTGAGATATATTTCTCACACCCTGTTTGGGTGATGCTTTTCGGCCCAAACAGATTATGTTTCTGCAGGTGTGAATAGGGGAATGATTCCCTATACAGGTACTTGATTGCTGCTGGGGTGTAGAAGAGAATGAGACTGATCATTGGCTCGCGATGCCTCGGGCTGTTCTATTTTGATTTTATGTACATGTACTTCAGTTATATTGTATTGATTGGGTAAAATGTTATGGCTGTTTTCGTAGAATAGTGACATGCTACATCTTCATATATATATATATATATGACTGTTGGTTTCCCTTTTTGTTATCTGTTATCAATTTTAGTTATATATACTATTGATGCTTCCGATGTTATTGTATGTTTATTTATATTACACTACGCTACACTTTGAAAAATGAGGGCATAGTTTCCCCACTATTAGACCTAGGCCCTCACTGCTAGTCGGCATCCTCTTGCGTTTGGGGAAATGTTCTTGAGGTCACGTGGAGAACCGGGTTCGGGGCACCTGTTGAGTGGCACCCGAAACAGGGACGTTACAAAGTTGTATCAAAGGGTGTTATTTTCTTTGATTTACTATTTGGAGTCGTAGTTCGTGATAGGACGAATGGTAATTGGTAAAACGTTGTGCCCGGGTGTAGCTAAACCGTGTATAGGGAAAAGCCAATTTACCTCGTGTTGCAATTTTACTGATTTTGAAAATTTACAGTTGATTTGATTTTCACCGTTGGGGGACGCACTTGCAATTATGCTATTATATTTTATCTATGGGTTCTATTTAGTTGCAACTTGATGATATGAGGTTATGCCATCTCATTCATCATTTAGGAATATTCTAGAAATCAAATTCCATGCATAGTTTCCATGACATGTAGGTGCATTAGAAATTGCATGTTGTTGTGATAGTTGTTGTGCTAGTAAAGCATGTTGTTGTGATAACTGCTTGATAAATACCTGTTTTGTGATAGGGTATTTTCTTGTGTGATCCGGTTCGTATAATGGACACCAAAATTTGGTTTTTGGGGAGTATGGGCCCCCATTGACCGGAATTTGGTGGATCATTAGTTGTATATTAGTTATAACAGAGATAAGATGTCAAACTTTTATTCGTGGGGTGTATGGGCCCTCATGGGTCAAAATATGACACTTAGGTGTTGGTTTTCATTATTATCTGGGTTACGGGGAAGTTTCTAAGGAATACTGTGTGGAAACCAAGTATACACGATGTGTAGTACATTAAACACATCGTGTATGGCCTTTTGTTTGGGAAGAAAAATAGACATTTTGAATATATTCCGTGTACCCAGAGTACACTCCGTGCAGTCTCTTCCAATGTCACAAACTGTGTGGACGGCGACACGGGGTAGGGAATGCTTGGGTAAAACACGCCTTGTACTTGATGTACACACCGTGTAGTATTGACCCGAAGTCCGCCCGTGTAACGAACAACTCGGACAGAGGAGACCTTGAGACATACATGCCGTTTCCACTATGGAACACACCATGTAGTCTAACCCGGAGTGCGGCCATATAACTAACAATACTGGTCCGTGAACTCTTTTCATGAACACACCGTGTCAATAATGGACATGTCTTGTAGTGTGACATGGGTACTCGGCCGTGTAACTAACAACACGGGTCGGTGTCACCTCTCCATGAACATGCTGAGTACCTATGGGACATGCCAGGTTGTCTTGTCCGAGGACAGACCATGTGGTGTTAGTTGTGTCGCTAAGGGAAACAGGGTGGTGTACACACCGTGTCCGGGTGTAACACACTGTGTAGTTTCAAGCCGAGTAGTCGATCGTGTCACAAACGACACGGGTAGTTGGAAAATAACACTATACACGCCATGTATATATTATACACGCCATGTAGTTTTCATTCAATGGGAGTTGTGTGGCTTAGCCATGTAGATGGACCCGGGAAATGGAAGGGAAGTCATGTTCACGCTGGGTAGAAATTGTAAACATCGTGTAGTCTTGTTTTGAAAATCTTGAAATTCCTTCTTCCTCTTGTTCCCTTTGTGGTTCCTTCGATTTTAGTCTTTGATAAATCTTGAATCTATTGCGTGTTTTGACCTTGTAGTATCATGCCACCTAGACGACCGCCCGTTGTTCTCTAGGAGAGCGTCAATGAGTATAATCCAAAGATGGTGGGCCATGGGATACCAGTTGATCCTCCAGCAGAGCCAGATGCAGTTCCAGCCATTATACCGGACACAGGCGCGGAGGCGCAGTTTCGTGAAGGCTTTATGCGGTTCATGAGGACCTTTCAGGGAGCACCACAGGCTGCTACATCTATGGACAAGCTGACTTTTATCTTCCAGCAGCAGCATCTAACTACGTTTTCAGGGGATGAGGGACCACTGGCTGCGGAGTCTTGGTTGGGGTCGATGAAGACTATTTTCGAGCATCTTGAGACACCTCCAGGGTGGAGGGTCACGCTCGCGACAAATATTCTGCGTGATTCTACCAAGAGGTGGTGGGATGTTACCACCCAGTCAAAGCATCACAGAGACATGCCATGGGAATATTTTCAGGCAATATTCTTTGACTTCTTCTTTCTAGGGACGTTGAGGGAAGATAGAGCTCGAGAGTTCATGAATCTGCAGCAGGGCACTATGTCGGTGATGGACTATTCTGCTTGTTTCATCGAGCATCCGCATTTTTCACCCGTGCTGGTGGCTGATGAGACGTTGAGAGAAAGATGTTTTGAGGATGGTCTTCGTTATGACATCCGAGCGCTGGTGAATGTTTTCAAGTTTCCTTCATTACATTCTATTGTGAACTAGGTGATGATTACAGAGAGGAAACTGCGGGAATCTAGTGGTGTGGGCCAGGGCAGTTCAACACTAGTTATTGGTACTATTTCTGCTAGCAAGAGGAAGATACATATGGAAATCTCTCATGGTGGCAGTACCAGTCAGAAGAATGCTTCAGGTGGCCAGGACATGTGCTACCAGTGTGGTAGAGAGGGGCACAAGGGGTCACATTTTCCACGAGACACAGTGGAGTGCCGAGCTTGCAGCAATATGGGTCATTTGCAGTGATTTTTAGGGAGTTTCCACCAGTGGCTACTAAGAGGGGTTCTGTACAGACTCCGCGTGGGGGAGTAGGACCAGTGGATTCTTACCAATCAGGGAATTGAAATACGTCAGGGTATGCAGGAAGAGATGGTGGTCATGGCCGTAGTAGCCAGACACCAGGTTCTCATAGGCAGTAGGGCGGGACAAATCAGGGTAGCCAGGCTGTGTCACAGGGCCGTGGCACTGGGCATGTATATGTATTGCAACAGACCCAACAGGAGAAGGATCCTGGACCATATACCATCATAGGTACTATTCTAGTAGTTTTTGTCTTATCATTAGTACTTTTGGATATGGGTGCTACACAAAGTTTCATATATGTTCCCATTGTGGAGAGCCTTGGGCTCTATGTTTCTTCTTCTTCTAATATCATGACGCTAGACACTCCATTGGGGACTAGGACGGTAGGTGTGCATCAGTGAAAGGAGTGCCCCCTTGACCATGGTGGGTGTCACTTTTTATGGGACCTCAATGTCTTAGATATGATGAGCTATGATGTCATTTGTGGGATGGACAGGTTGGTTCCCGTTCGATCCTTTGTAGACTACCATCGTCGTAGGGTGAGTTTTACATCACCAGAGGGCAGAGAGTTTCTATACAAGGGAGAATGGGATGTTCAGGCGAGTCGAGCTGGACCAGAGCATCATGGGCGAGGTGGAGTCATAGCCCAGATTGCGAGCTTATATCTGGATGATTAGGGAACTTGTCAGACAGTTTTCCCTCTAGTGGTTGATCGTTTCAGGGATGTCTTTCCGGATGACTTTTTAGGTTTACCTCTAGAGCGAGAGGTGGATTTCTCTATTAATCTCACGCCAGGAGTAGCACTGGTGTGTATTCCTACTAATAGGGTGGCTAAACCTGAGATGCAGGAGCTCACGAGGTAGTTAGAGGAGTTACAGGCAATGGGCTTTATCCGACCCAGTACTTCTCCGTGGGGTTAGACGGTCCTTTTTGCGAGGAAGGCATATGGTACCCTCAGACTCTATGTGGATTATCGGAAGCTGAACCAATTGACAGTTAAGAACTGATATCCTTTTTCCAAGAATAGATGATCTTTTTGATAAACTTCATGGATGAGGAGGGTTCTCAAAGATTGACTTGAGATCAGCATATCCTCAACTGCGTGTGAGACCATCAGATATACCATTTAATGCTTTTTGGGGCAGATACCGTCTGTAAGAGTACTTGGTTATTCCGTTAGGAATCACGAATGCACCAGCAGTTTTCATGGATCTGATGAATCATGTGTTCCATCTGTATCTTGATTCATTTGTGGTAGTATTCGTGGACGACATCTTGGTGTACTCTCGCACTCGACACGACCATGCCACCTATCTTGAGATCGTATTGAGTACACTGAGAGAGCATCGACTATATGCTAATCTCTCTATGTACCACTTTTGGATGGACCCGATTCTCTTCCTAGGTCAGATTATATCATAGTTAGGAGTTACTATAGTCCTAGAGAAGGTGAGAGCAGTAGTTTCCTAAGAGCATCCTAAGAACATGTTTGAGAATCTGGTCCATCCAAAAGTGGCACTAAGGTGAGATCACTGGTTTCCTAAGAGCATCCAAAGAACGTGTTTGAGACACAGAGTTTCTTAGGGCAGGCTGGTTACTACAGATGCTTCATCCAGGACTTCTCACGCTTAGCAGTTCCGTTGAAGGGTTTGACTAAGAAGGGCGTGAAGTTTGTTTGGTTAGAAGCTTGCGAGACAGCCTTTCAGGAGCAGAAAAGGGAAGTTGACATCAGCACCGATCCTGATACTCCCATAGTAGGGGAAGAGCTATATAGTTTACTATGATGCATCAGGTATTGGTCTGGAACAATGTTGATGCAGGGCGATCGATTTGTTGCTTACGGGTCTCGGAAGTTGAGGCCACATTAGAGGAATTACCCGACGCATGATCTCGAGTTAGCTGTAGTTGTTCATGCATTGCGCTGTTGGGTAAATTATCTATTATGAGAGAATTTTGTGGTTTTCACTAACCACAAAAGCCTCAAGTATAACTTTACTCTATGTGACTTGAATCTGAGGCAGATAAGGTGGGTTGAGTACCTACAGTCCTTCGATTTTGAGCTTTCCTATACACCTGGTAAGGGTAATGTAGTAGTAGATGCACTGAGAGGGTAGACTCGGATACAGGCAGTGCAAGAGGCCTGTGGTGAGTGGTAGCTTATGGACTTGTTCTCTGAGATGCATCTAGAGGTTCACGAGAGTCAGGGGAAGACCTATCTTTCATCTATAGATATGACATCAACCCTCCTGGACAGAGTGAGGATGAGACAACTATTTGATTCAGAAGTCCTAGTTCTACGGGAGTCAGTGGAAAGTTAGTACCCTCCTCCTATTTGGACGATAGGAGATTATGAGGTTATGCATTTCCATAGATGAGTATAGGTTCTAGGGGATATACACGAGGATTTGATGCGGGAGTTTCATGCTTTAGCTTGGACAGTTCATCCCGAGGTTACCAAGATGTACCTTGACTTGAGACGTCAGTACTGGTGTCCGGGTATGAAGAGAGTTGTAGCTTGATTTTTTACGAGGTGTTCCACCTGTCAGCAGGTGAAGGCGGAGCACCAGAGGCCAGCCGGACTGTTACAACAGTTACCCATCCTGGAGTGAAAGTGGGATGATGTCGCGATGGACTTCGTGATAGGGTTGCCGAGGTCACCTAGAGGCAATGATGTCGTCTGGGTTGTTGTGGACAAACTCACGATGGTAGATCACTTTTTTCCGATCAAGGAAACCTTTGGTGTTGACAAGATCAGAAGGATGTATATCCGAGAGATCGTACGTCTTCATGGGGTCCCCCATTCTATCATTTCAGATAGGGATTCCCGTTTTACGTCATGTTTCTCGCAGAGTTTCTAGAGGGCACAGGGTACACAGGTGATTCTGAGCACATCATACCACCCTCAGAACGATGGCCAGTCAGAGCGTATAATACAAGTGCTAGAGAACATGCTGTGTGCATGCATCCTGGACTTTTGGGGATCTTGGGAGAAGCAGATATACCACTAGTCTAGTTTTCCTATAACAATAGTTTTCGGGCAACTATTGAGATGGCACCATATGATGCTTTATATGGTAGGTCATGCCGATCACCTTTGTGCTCGTTATGGGTAGGTGAGGCAGCCTTACTGGGACCATGTCTCGTGCAGGAGACGTTTGAGCAGGTCTAGTTGATTCAGAAGTGGATGGTTACTGCACCGTCTTGTCATAAGTCTTATGCTAATCGCTGTAGACGACCTTTGGAGTTCGTGGCCGGGGATCAGGTTTTCTTCCGTGTCTCACCGAGGCTGGGACATAAGCAGATCAAGAGACAAGGTAAACTCTCACTGAGGTATGTGGGGCCATATGAGATTCTGTACAGAGTTGGGTTGGTTTCCTATCAGTTGAAGTTACCAAAGCGGTACCGAGCCCTGCACGACATCTTCCATGTGTCTTAGTTGCTTCACTATCATTCAGACCCGTCAAAACCATTCAGATCACGGAGGTTGAGCTAGAGGTAGATCCGTCCTTTGAAGAGAATCTGATTCGTATCGTTGACAGGAGCACGAAGGTTCTCCGAGGCCGGTCAGTTCCTCTTGTATGGGTGTTATGGCAGTATGGCCGAGTATAGGATGAAACCTGGGAGCGGGAGACCGACATACGTGATCAGTGGCCAGATCTATTCTATGATATATCTTCGCCACCCTTGAAAAGGCAATTCAGGGACGAATAGCTATAAGGGGTGATGTTTTTAAGAAACTGGTTCTTATTCTTGAGGTACGAGTTTCTTCTTTTCTCTTTTTCTTAAGTGTTTTTGAGAAAATTAGGAAAATGGGAAGAATCCTAAATTTTGGAAGTACACGTCGTGGACTTTTCCACATGTCGTGTATTTCTTGTCGTGTTGAATGAGTACACAGGGCGTGTGTCCATGCCGGCGATGAATGTTCTAGGAACGGACTACACGCCGTGTAGTGGTCCTTTACATGCCGTGTAGTCAGTCGGCATGTGAAATAGTAAGACATTGGCTAGTTGTGTGACAGCACACTCTGTGTACTCATGCAGACTTGCTGTGTAGTCATGTCGATAGGTGAACAGTTCCATGCTAGCGGGAAGCGGCTAGAGGAACAGTTTAAAAATGGGAAGTACACACCGTGTACGTTGTTTTTTTCGTTAAATGGTCAGTAGCTTCCCCTATTCATAGGGAAGGCTTAGAACGGGAAGAGATCTTGAGAGGGGACGACCAAACCTTTGGTGATCCACCGAGCGTACGTCTAGAATCCGTTTCCGCCTCAGACGATCTCGTTGGAACCACGCAGGTACGCCCTCCCTTCTCCTTGTGTATTAATTATCAATTCTTCCTCTAATTAATGTTATATTCATTTAAGTGAGATTAATTTCACCTTAGATATACCTCATTCTAGGACGATTCATGGAACTTCATTTGAGTATACTGATTTTGGGCGTATAAGGTAGGTGGCTTGGTGTTTTTTTCCAACTATCGTGTGTTTTTGTGCGTTTTTAGTGCCACGAACCCATGTTGGGGTGTCGTGTGGCTGATTCCATAGATATTTTAAATACCTATAATTGAATAGGTAATTAATTGTGATAATAAAATGCTGTTTGGGATCATTCTTGGATCTAGGACCACCCTAGGTGTGCGTTGCTCTGTTTAGCCGTTTGGCCAGGATACCCTAGGGTACGCCTTTAAAGTAATGATTATAGAATTTCCTTGAGAGGAATTTCTTTTGAATGTTAATTTACATGTTGGGCATGTCCCGGTTACTTGCACTTGAGGATAGTGTTTTACTTATCCCGTGGGCGTTGTTTTTCTTATCCTGAGGGCAGTTGTTATCCTAGCCTGAAGGAAACATCTTCCATACCAGTGGGCCATTGATGCTGTTCCTGTGGGTGACACTTCTTACACTCGTGGGTAATATCCTTATGTCTATGGTAAGATTCTTGTGTTGGATACTCTTTACCTGACGGTAGCGGTTTATGTGTCCGAGGTCATTAGCTATTTACATAGAATATTCACTGTGGTGATATTTTAAATTAAATGATTTAATGGATACTAAAATGACAATATAATTTGTTAAGTTACTTACTTTTTAGTACTTCTTACTTTATTGCATTTTACTACTGCACATTATTATTGCATGTTTTACACACAGTTGAGCACGGGCCTTTGGTGGGTGCCTACTGAGATATATTTCTCACACCCTGTTTGGGTCATGCTTTTCGGCCCAAACAGATTACATTTCTATATGTGTGGATAGGGGAAAGAGTCCCTATACAGGTACTTGATTCCTGCTGGGGTGTAGGAGAGCATGGGACCAAGCATTGGCTCACGATGCCGCATGCTGTTTTATTTTTCTTTTCTGTACTTGTACTTCAGTTGTATTTCATTGATTGGGAAACATGTTCTGGATGTTTTTGTAGAATAGTGTCATGCTACATATTCATATATATATATATATGACTACTGTTTTCCCTTTGTTTTATCAGTTATCAATTTCAATTATATATTCCATTTCTGCTTCCGTTGTTATTGTATGTTTATTTATATTCTGATACGCTACACTTTAGAAAACGAGGGCATAGTTTCCCGACTATCAGTCCTGGCCCCTTGCTGCTAGTTAGCAGCCTCTGGCGTCTGGGGAAATGCGCTTGAGGTCACATGGTGAACCGGTTTCGGGGAAACTGTTGAGTGGCACCCGGAACCGGGACGTTACATATGGTAATAATCTCGGGTGAGGAAAGTGGAAGAATCATCATTATAAAGATGCATAATCTCAGCCTCAATGTCTTCGTGTGTCAGCATCATCTAAAATTGGCAGATAACCCCAATATTTTCCTCACCTCAGACACTATCCAATGAATGATTTTAAATACTTTGATTATAGACAAACTGATGAGGGACTTTATATGGTGTACAAGGTTCATGTATGACCATCTCATCCACCCTACCTGCGAGAACCCCACCCCGAAGAGAAATCATGAAATATATTTAATAATGAGAGAAGATACCATCATCAATGATCAAAGTAGGTGGTTCACAAAGGGGATAAAGTCAAATATATTAGGACAAAACAACACATCCTTAACCTTAGTAGGGCTTAGATAAATATCCTCAACCCCAGAGATGTTCGACAGTTTAAGATGGCATATGGCATCCATTATCCTAGATGGATTGTAATATTCATAATAGTGTAAATACTCCCCAATCATGACAAATAGGAACTAGAGAGGACCAATGATCCTATTATCGGTGAATCCTTGTTGATTATGCCCTAGAATTTTAAAAGGTTGTGCAAGGACATGGAATTATATGTTAATGATTCTCCCTTCTACATGTCATGTCTCCATCACCAGTGTGATCACACAGATTCTTAAATATTTCATCCATAGATAAATAGAGCCACCCATTCAAGAACATGTCTATAAAACATTCCATCCATAGGATCAAAGAGATCTCCAATCTCACACAATATCCCAACTAGGTTTAATCACTAGCCACTAAGATGTCCTACTACGAGCTGTCACTATCATAGACTTACTGTGAGGTGAACCTATGAGGGAGATTAGAGGTTGGCCTTACTCCGCTACAATAGAGGAAAGTATTCATCCAAACCTTGAATTAATTAAGGGCATGAATTTTCAACTCTTTCTTCTATTTATCCCATGTTATAATAAGTATCGGCCTTTCGAAAACAAACATCTATATGGAATCATCCCATACATCCATAATAAGGAGTAATTATTCATACATTTCTCCAAGGGAAATAATCAATTCCAACTAATATATGAACCAAATAATGATTCCCACTTCACCCATGAAGAAATAAAATGTGTTGGTACTAGGGCACCAATGGATGATCATCTCTAAAAGAGTTATGGTTGGTGTTATAAAATAAATTGAGAGATCCATATAGATTCATAAAGGTGAACAATATATAACTCATCAGTGAACTCTAAGAAGCTTTTCATGAACTTGAAGGGCCACACCCACTCATCAGAGATATTGTTACCCAGACAGAGACACCATTTTGAGTACCATAAATTGTAAAAACTATTAAAATAATACGTAGGTATACTTTAATTTATCTTATAAATAGTATTTTTGTTGAAATCATGTTCTTTTGAACCCTGGGGGAGTTTTACAAAAAATAAGAAAATCTCTGGGATCAATATTTAGCCATCCTAACATCCTCATAAATTTTTGTCTGAATAGAATCACTACAATCTGACACCTCGTAGGATAGAAGATTAAAACATGGAGGAGGAATTGTAGAATCATCTAGTGATCCAATCCCATATACAGTAATTCATTGAGAGAAGGGATAATTTTGGACACTAGATGAAATGATCCTCTTCTAGGTTTTGTTATCAGTATGTACCTGATATCAAGGATCAGTATTGTGATTTCTAGAAATCATGGATCTTTGACTGGATATAGGTGAGGAACCTTGAATAGATCATGAATCTATCACAAAATAATAAAGTGCCACATGTTATATAGAGATAATATAATATCTTGTCCAACAAATATAGGCTTGAAATTTTCGTCATTGTCATGTGTGTTACATGAATCAATAAGGAAATTATGAATCACATAATATATTTGTGAATCAGTTGATATATGAAGGAGTTGTATGCCACATAACCCCCTGCAGGGTATCACATAATCACACGACCCCTTTGGAGGCCGGTGATCGCTTGAGGTGGACATTGTCATTCGAATTGTCCAAATAAAATGATTGAACCATCATGCCCCGATGAAACCCTCAAGCCCATCAGAATACCCCATGGTCAAAGATCAAAATTATTTATCAATGTATGGTTCATATTTGGAATAGATGATCACCTGAGTGGAAGTAGTCTTGTGGGAAAGATCTTATAGTAAAGTATAACGAATAGTATCCCATGATTATTATTCACATAATGGCCTTATAATGGATTCTTGAATGGATCACAAGGATGGTTCACTCAAGAGATGTAATGACTGGTTGAATTAATTTCCCTCCATAAATCCTATATATATGGAATTTTTAAGAATCACATGAATTTCATGGTTGTCCAAACATAACCCGACACACGGAATTGTGACACCTCCCAACACTATAGTGTAAATTTTCTTTCCTCAGAACTGAACCCTTTTCACCACTAATTTCACTAATAAGGGGTAATGTTTTTGACACATTCCAAATTAGAATACAAAAATTCACAAGGGATGAAATACTTGAATATGGGTATTATATCCCCTTCAAAATAAAATTATTAAGTACATGTCCAGGACCTATATTTCATGAACCATTAAGACTGTCACAATCACATGACCAATGAAATGTCACACAAAGACTCCATGCGAAGTGAATAACCTATATTGAATCCCCTAGAACCCATTTCAATGAGCCTCTCATCGTTTGAGAAGGTGTTCTAGACAACCAGTAACTATACGGGTGGTAGACATATGAGCTCTCCTTGGCCATACAGCTTTTCGGTTACAAGCACCCGATGATCCAAGATGAAAATCCACCAAAATGGGGAGGAAGGATTCTCAAAAGGTGGATACCCCTAGAGTGAATAATTTTCATGCGACACATAATAGATGATAGGGGTAATTATTCATGACAACATCCAATAATACTTGGATGACCCCAAATCCATTATAAAATAAAAAAAGGGAGGGAGGGGAGGATCTAGCTACTTGTGATCCCTAAAATTCATGTGGCACCCCACTAACAATCTGAAAGGCAGTTTATGTCCCTCACAACATGTATGCCTCGTCTCACAAAGTCCCATTGGCTTGTTAGACTCATTTCATGGAAGGGATCAGGTATTTTCATGAAACCATGTGGTTACCATTATCATCCTAGGATAAACTAATTTATTTTACCAATGAAATTATTTCACACCCCCACATGACCCATATCAGTCATGCGATGCATCACCAAAAAATAGATAAATTTTATGTAACATTACTCATAAAATATCATATGACTCCCAATGTTTGTCACATAAAATAGATAAAATAAATTATAGAGGAGGTTAATGACTCCTAAGGTCGTAAAATGATTGCAATTCATCATGTAAGTCAAAGTCATGGTCCTTCTAGACCCCCAAACAGACCATACTTATCCCGAAGAGCATCCCATAAAATTCATAAAGCATATTTCATGAGCAATTAAATAGGAAATTGGATCTAATGATTTCCAATGTACTTGCCAAAATGACAATAAGGATGTCCTTTGACATTTCCATGTTATCAAACAACTATTCTTTGATTTTAAATAATCCAAAAATGAATGTGTTGATGAGAATAACTCATGATCACTAAAATAGGGAGATGCTACCACTATAGTCACCATAAGAGACTCTCAAAGCTGTATAGTGCTAGATCCCTTCACATAATCATCCCATGACTTGAACTAGATACAACAAAAAAAGTGATGAACCACTACAGGAGATTCCTAAAAATTATAAACCTCAAAATGAAAAAAGTGTTATACTTTGGAAGGTTCGACTCTCAAACTTTGTACCCTTAGGTACATGGTTTATAGAGAACTTCTTGGAGCGTCTGATCTCAAAACTGACTTGTCATTCAACATGTAATGTATCAGAAAAAATTCAGAGCAATCATGTGCCATACATAAAGATCTTCATTTGATAATTCAAAGATCACATGAAGGAATGCTAGAAAGGCACCTGAAATACGTACCACATGCCCTCCATATCTCACAAGACTCAATTTAATAGATACTGAATGTACCTAAGGCCTTCTCAATATAAGGGTTCGATCCAAGATTAAAATTGGAAGTCATAAGAAAAAAACAAGATCATTGCCGCTCATGTGCTTTGTGTGATTTATCCAAATTCATGTGACAGTGCTCAAGCATGTTGCCTAGATCTTGTTACAATCCATAAACATTCTGATTTAGATATGTTACATCCTCCAAAAATGTCAAAAAATGTCATATAGTCCCCAGGGATAAACCCCCTTGATATTGAAAGACCATATGGGTATATAACATGAGGCCTGAAACATACTTCAGATATATCTCCTAAATCATATAAAATGGTTCTCTCATGTTAGTCAAGTCTCACAGTTTCATCTGGGAATGGAAACTATGTTCTTGAAATAACCCCTAGGCATGTCATGTGACACCCATGATTCCCTCCAAACTTAATCGATTGGTCTCGTGACACCATGTATTAGAGTCATATGAGATATCAAACTACCTATTGTCATGATGGCTTGGTCATTCATTGTTGTCCAGGTATGTTACCCAAGATACAAGAAATAATTCAAATCATGTTTTACTGGATCTTGCAGCACCCGCCTTGTAACACCCCAAGCTTCTACGGTACGTTTCCCTTCGAATAATGCGATAGCGTGTGTTGTACGCAACCTCGAGTTCTAACACACACCACAACTAATTAAACTAGCCATTGTGAATAGTAATACCTAATTTTTGAAATCATATATATTTTATATTTTAAAATGGACTTCATTTTTGGATTCGGAATATCGAAATTAGCCTAAGGTGAAATTTTGGTACTTTTCGGATAACTTTCATATTTTGATGAATAGTGAAAATTACTAAATTTTAATTAAAAACAACTTTTTTTAATCAAAATAATTAATAGTGATAAATTATGAATTTGAGTTGTTTTAAAGTATATTTAGAATATATTTTTACCATTTAATATAATGTTGGTCATTGGACATAATTTTACAATTAAACCGAACATAAACAAGTGTCAATCTTTTGATAGTTATTATCTCTTAAAAACACGCTTTTTGTTTTGACAGCGGGAATTAATTTTAAATTAATTTCTGCCACTTCTGTGTTTTGAATTTAGGAAAATGGATTCTATATTTTGAATCAGGATGTTCAAATTGTGTAAATAGGTAACTTTTATTTTTACACATTTTGAATAATTACTGCGGTAAATATTTTATTTACCATGGTTAAAGGGTAAATCCGGTAAATAAGGGTTAAAAAATAATATTATAATAATACTAAATTACCCTAAAACGTGTCTTAACCCTATTGGTTGATACATGGTCGACCATGGGCATCTTTGTGTCAATTTTGGGACCCCATGGATCCACTTGTAAGTGATAATGACACTTTATTTTAATTTAGTTAAAATGAATACAAAAATGACACAAGCATATATCTTTTAGAACAACAATTTTTACATAGGGTTATATATGATGGATTTTAGATTATAAATATTCATTAGAAATATAAAAAGATTTCCTACATAATGATATTTTATTTATAATTTTTAGACATTAAATAATTTATTTTATTTATGACACAATGATGATGCAGTAATTACTATAATAGTGAAAAATTAAAATAATTGATATTATAAATACCCAAATAAATATAATATGAAACTTTTAATGAATTAAACTAATTTTCTAGGATAATATGATATATTAGGATTGATATAATTGACTTTTTTCGAAGTAATCAATCTGTTATGAGTTTCAAAAAAATCAACTATTGAATAGTGTCAAAATTGACATAAAAGAGTTCTTAAAACAAATATTATATTATTAATTGATATTAAATTCCTAAAAATATAAGGTTCGGCCAAGAGACTTATATCATGACAGGTTCATCATCATTAATGTACCACTTGGGGGTAGCTTGGATGTATATAGTAAGTTTATTAACCATATTATATAAAAATACAAAGAGACATTGTAAAAGTGAAACTAATTAACTTAGAGTTAATACTTAAAGATAAGGTTAATATAAGTACCCAAACCTGTCTAAATTCTATTGGTTGAGTGGTTTTCGACTTATCCCCACCTCATCCTTTGAATAATAAACTTTGGAGCCATTAGAAACCGAATATGAATTTATTATAAATTAATATTTCTAGCTTTTCCAAAGGTGCCCCTCACCCCTCTTATAAAAGGGAACTCCTCCTTCTCATTTCTTCACACCTTCAAAGCCTTTTGGTTCGGCCAAACTCTGCCCAAATACTCTCCCAACATCCCTCACTACAACCTAGAGGCCTTAGTTTGATCAGAAAGCCAACCTAAGGAGCCCTTTTGATCAAATCAAAAGGAAGAACCCGAAGAAGAGGAGGTTAACCTACCCCAACCAAGGAAAAGTACAAGGTAAGGGTTATTTCACAATCTATTCATTATCCGAGGTTGTATTATACGTAATAATCTACTGGGATCTCTTTATCATCCACATCCATGTTTCTTAAAAATGTATTTCAAAACATTTTTACTATTTACAAGAATATGGGTTAAAGTCATTTATACCCTTTTTTGACTTTTTATAAGAGGTTTATAAAGGAATCTTTCCATCGTTTTCAAAACAAGGTCCTTTTTAACCTTTTCGACAGAATTGAGGTAAGAATGTTTTTTTTAAACTTATACGGCGGGTGCGGTTATTTTACGCCGTTATAAAATCTTCAAAGCTTTCCTTACAAGCTTATAAGAATATTTTCAAAGAAAATGTTTTATTTTATATGGATCTTAAATGATTTCTAAATAAAAGGAGATATTTCTTTAAAAAGAATTTTGATTTCATCTATGTCAACATCCTTTGATGGATTTTAAGATTATTTGAAGTTGATTTATTATGATACAAAACTTCTATATTGTATTGAAGGTTTTGTGATATGTTTGACTGTGGATGTGCTATTTTTATACCATTCATAGTTTATTGTGAAAGTATTGACATTTCGTATGCTAGTTTTAATACGAATGTTTATGTTATGTTTAAACCTTTTCATATGGGAATGCATTGGACTTAATAAGTGACGGGTGGAGCCCGCTATAGCTCCTCGATGCATCGGTAGGTCTCATGAGAAAAACTAGTGTCTTGGAACAAGGCCTTGACAAAATCTTATTTGTAGTCTTGGCACGAGGCCTTGGCTATGTGGTTATGATAGTCTGGCATTATGCATTCCAACATTATGAAAGTGGTTATTGATTTTTGCATGTGATTATTCGATTAGTAGAATATCCATGTGAATAAGTAAATGGCATTATTTAATTTTATTTATGCCATACCATGTTGAAAGTTCATGTTTGAAAGGCTTTTGTTTTAGTTATACATTGCCTTAAAAGTTTATTCTTATTTATGAAAGTTTCCGCTATATTGTTATCCTTACTGGGCATTTGAGCTCACCCATTTTCTATGTTTTATTTTTCCCAGGAAGTGAAGAAGTAAGTTATGAATGACCTGCAGGGATATTATGTGGGGATATGAGTGTGGATTATGGAGAAAATATGTTGTTGTAGTAGTTTTTCGTTTAATGATGTAATGTAAAACTTATGAATATATATAGTGTTTCCAAGGCTACTAAACCAATCGGTCTTTCGAGATTTGATCTTTCTTGTGATCATGCCAATGTTATGTAATTAATGCACCGACTCTGGGCAACTGGGGTCGGGGCGCTACAGTTGGTATCCGAGGAAGTTTAGTACAAACCTTGGAAGCTAGATTTAGATAAACTCTGATTAGAGCACATAGACCTAAGATGAACTTTGAGGATTAGTATAGAAGAACTTCCTAGAATTTTGGTATTGTAGAGACTTTGTGAGTTTTCCGAGCAATACATCCCTGTCTGGATACGAGCAGGTAGAGGCGGCTCTGGCACAGATGTACCTAGGGGTAAAACCCGAAAACACCGCTTTGAGCTAGACTCGAACGGGAACTGGTGCACGACAACGGGCCTTGCTGCACTCTTGGTTACGACACTCCCGGGGGATATGTTTAGGATAACTCTCATTTTCTTTGCAAATCATTATGAAGGGTTTATGAGTATATACTTCCTCAAAGAAAACATTTTTATGATTATGGATTATATCCATAAATAGTTCAATTTATGTTAAGTGTTTTATAAGTATGGGATTATGTATTTTGATGCATAAACTGATCTAGTTTATGCCATTTTTTAGAAATGGCGCCTAGTGGAAGAAATGGAAACCATATCAATGCACGCACTCCATGTAGGGATTGCCCTCCTGCTCAAGATAATTATAGTGGGGCTGGTGATGCAACTGGTGCTGATCAGCTAATCACCGTACTAGGACAACTTACTCAGGTTATGAATAATAACCTTACCCGTATGGAGCACCCTGATCCGCAGCGTGGAGGATCAATGTTAGATCGATTCATGAGGCAACAACCACCAACGTTCAATGGGAATACAAATCCCTTAGTAGCTGAGCAATGGATATTTTCCCTAGAGAAAATATTTCAGGCTTTGGGGAGCAGTGAAAGGGAAAAAGTTATCATGGCAGTTTACCGCCTCACTGGAGATGCTGATCAATGGTGGTCATTGATTCAAAATACGAAGGAAGATGATGAAGTATCAAATATGGAATGGAGGGAATTCAAAGATCTGTTTTTAGAAAAATACTTCCCTCGCGACCATCGAGCGGATATGGAAAGACAATTTCTGAGTCTGAGACAAAAGGAGGATGAGAATGTCACAAAGTATGAGGCTAACTTTACAAGGTTAGCGAGGTACGCTGGTGATTATATTCGCAACCCAAGAAGTAAGATTGATCGTTTCTTTGATGGGTTAAAACCATTTCTCCGTCGAGCATTAGTCTCACAATCCTTTTCATCGTACGAAGACATTGTCTCATGTGCTATCAAGACCGAAAAGGAATTCTCTAAGTCTTATGACTTTAAAGCAAAGCAAGAGAAGAAGAGACCTGCTGATCAATCTGGGAATGGAAATAAGGGGAATAAGGGAAAGGTTGAATATCCATCTTGTGGTAAGTGCGGGAAGAAACACCCCGGTGCTTGCATGAAGGGAATGGGAGTCTGTTACAAGTGTGGTGAAAAAGGCCACCAAGCTCATGATTGCAAGGGGAAGAAGGAAGCTACCAACGTTCAGTGCTACAATTGCAGGGAGATGGGGCATTATGCAAATGCATGTCCTAAGCATCAGGAGAACTTACCTCAGAAAAGGCCAAGGGATCAAGGCCAGGCTTATGCTATCACTACTGCTGAGGTAGAAGCTCCGAAAGACGTGGTGGCAGGTAATTTAATGGTTTCCTCAAGTTTAGAAAATGCATTATTTGATTCTGGATCATCGCATTGTTTCATATCTTCCCAGTTTGCTAAGAAAATTAGATATTTCCAATTTGATTTAATAAGGGAGTTGTCAGTTAAAACTCCTAAGGGAAGTATCGTTGCAACAAAGTTTTGTGAATCAGTCCCCATTAGAGCACATAAATTTTCTTTATCTGCTGATCTCATCGTCATACCTATGATTGAGTTTGATATAATCCTCGGTATGGACTGGCTTTAGGACTATGATGCAAAGATTTATTGTATGAAGAAAGAGGTTACGATTCTTGATGATAATGATAAGGAACACCTTATTTTTAGAGCAGAATCGTCACCACCTAATTCTTATTTAGATCCACCCTCAATAGCTCAACTAAATTCAATTATTGGGGAGGAAGAGAATGAAATAACTGTCGGTGAGGAAAGGAATGTTCAAATAGAGGATGTACCTATTGTGAAAGAATTTGTAGATGTATTTCCGGAAGATTTACCTGGACATCCTCCAGAACGAGAAGTTGAGTTTTCTATTGATTTGATTCCTGGATCAAGGCCTATATCGAAGACCCCTTATAGAATGGCCACTGTAGAGTTAGTCGAACTAAAGAAACAACTAGAGGAATTGAGTAATAAGGGATTTATTCTCCCTAGTGTTTCTCCATGGGGAGCCCCTGTTCTTTTTGTTAAAAAGAAAGATGGATCTATGAGGTTATGTATCGACTACAGGGAGATCAATGCTATAACGATAAAGAACAAGTATCCCCTACCTCGTATTGATGATTTATTTGACCAACTGCATGGAGCTCAATAATTTTCAAAGATTGACCTTCGATCTGGATACCATCAGTTGTGTGTGAAGAAGGAAGACATTCCGAAGACAGCATTTCGAACCAGGTACGGGCATTACGAGTTTACTGTAATGCCGTTTGGATTGACTAATGCACCCTCTGTATTCATGGATCTGATGAATAGAGTTTTCAAGGAGTATCTCGATGAATTTGTGGTGGTATTTATTGATGATATATTGGTATACTCCAAAACCTACGAAGATCATGAAAATCACTTGCGCATTATCTTGAAGACTCTGAGGAGGCATGAATTATATGGGAAGTTTAGCAAGTGTGAATTCTGGCTTCAGGAGATTTCTTTTCTTGGACATATTGTCTCTAAAGATGGAATCTCTGTTGATCCTTCTAAGACCAAGGCAATCCAAGAATGGCCAGCACATACGAGTATAACTGAGGTACGTAGTTTTATTGGTTTGGCAGGTTATTATCGACGTTTCGTCCAGAATTTTGCCCGATTAGCTAACCCATTAACGAAGCTCACACGTAAAGGGGTTAAATTTGTTTGGACAAAAGAGTGTGAAGAATGTTTCGAAGAACTGAAGAGAAGATTAGTCAATGCTCCTATATTGACTCTACCATCGGGGAATGATGGGTTCGTTATTTATAGTGATGCATCGAAGAAAGGACTTGGTTGTGTCCTTATGCAGAATGATAGAGTTATTGCCTATGCATCACGACAGTTGAAAATTCATGAACAAAACTATCCTACTCATGATCTCGAGTTAGCAGCAGTGATCTTTGCTTTGAAAATATGGAGGCACTACCTCTATGGTGAAAAATGTGAGATTTATACTGATCACAAGAGTTTGAAGTATATTTTCTCACAAAAAGAACTCAACATGAGGCAAAGGAGATGGCTTGAATTACTCAAGGATTATGATTGTACGATGCACTACCACCCAGGGAAGGCAAACAAGGTGGCAGATGCTTTGAGTAGAAAAGACCATGGAGTTTTGAACAATATGAGAATTGAAAGGGATCCAATTTTCATGGAGCTAGTGAAGATGGACATGGGAATAACCAGGGAAGGTGAAACATCAATGATTTTTCAAATGGTTGCCAAACCATCTTTACTAGAAAGGATTAAGAGTTCCCAGACCGATGATGAAGAATTTCAGAAGAAGATTAAAGCTGTGAATGATGGGAGATTGAGAGACTTTGTGTATGAAGATGGACTTTTGAAATTCGGGAAGAGACTTTGTGTTCCCAATATACCTGATCTAAAAAGGGAATTGCTGGATGATTCTCATAGTTCCAATTTCTCTATACACCCTGGGAGCACCAAAATGTATAGAGATTTGAAGGAACATTTTTGGTGGGACAAAATGAAGAGGGAGATTGCTGATTTTGTGTCAAGATGTATGGTTTGTCAACAAGTGAAAGCTGGAAGGCAACAGCCTGGAGGAGTCATGCAACCTCTTCCCATACCGGAGTGGAAATGGGACAATATTACGATGGACTTTGTCATGGGGCTACCAAAGACTCCTAGAAGGAACGATGCAATATAGGTTATTGTTGATCGTCTTACCAAGTCAGCACATTTTCTTGCTATAAGAGAAGATCTACCCCTGGAACGTCTAGCAAGACTATATATTAATGAAGTTGTGAGACTTCATGGAGTACCCCTATCAATTGTTTCTGATCGTGATCCCCGTTTTACTTCAAGGTTTTGGAAAAGTCTTCAGAAATCCCTGGATACTGAACTTCATTTGAGCACTGCTTACCACCCTCAGACAGACGGACAATCAGAACGGACTATTCAGACCTTAGAAGACATGTTGAGATCTTGCTCACTTGATTTTCAGGGTATGTGGGATCAATATTTACCACTAGTAGAATTTTCCTATAACAATAGCTTCCAGTTGAGTATTCAGATGGCACCATATGAAGCGTTATACGGAAAGAGATGTCGTACACCAACCTGTTGGGATGACGTTGGTGAAAGAAAACTTGTAGGCCTAGAACTGGTGGAGGAAACAGTGGAAAAGGTGAAAGTAATCCAAAATCACATCAAAGCAGCTCAAAGTAGGCAGAAGAGCTATGCCGATAATCGAAGGAAGGATTTGGAATTTCAAGTCGGTGATCATGTTTTCCTGAAGGTATCTCCGTGGAAGGGAGTCATACATTTTGGTAAGAAAGGTAAATTGAGTCCCAGGTACATCAGACCTTTCGAAATTCTAGAACGAATTGGGGTTGTAGCTTACCGATTGGCAATGCCGCCAAGTCTCTCCAAAGTTCACGATGTGTTCCACGTATCTCTGTTGAGAAAATACATGCCTAATCCGACGCATGTACTCACCTATGAGGAATTAGAACTGGAACCCGATTTTTCTTATTGCGAAGAGCCCGTCAGGATTCTTGATACAAGAGAACAAGTACTGAGAAACCGGACGACGCGTCTGGTAAAAGTTTTGTGGAGAAATCATAAGATGGAAGAGGCAACGTGGGAACCCGAGGAACTTATGATGAAGAACCACCCGAGTCTTTTTATGCAGTAATACCCTAGAAATTGCGAGGACGCAATTATTTGAAGGAGGGGAGAATGTAACACCCCAAGCTTCTACGGTACGTTTCCCTTCGAATAATGCGATAGCGTGTGTTGTACGCAACCTCGAGTTCTAACACACACCACAACTAATTAAACTAGCCATTGTGAATAGTAATACCTAATTTTTGAAATCATATATATTTTATATTTTAAAATGGACTTCATTTTTGGATTCGGAATATCGAAATTAGCCTAAGGTGAAATTTTGGTACTTTTCGGATAACTTTCATATTTTGATGAATAGTGAAAATTACTAAATTTTAATTAAAAACAACTTTTTTTAATCAAAATAATTAATAGTGATAAATTATGAATTTGAGTGGTTTTAAAGTATATTTAGAATATATTTTTACCATTTAATATAATGTTGGTCATTGGACATAATTTTACAATTAAACCGAACATAAACAAGTGTCAATCTTTTGATAGTTATTATCTCTTAAAAACACGCTTTTTGTTTTGACAGCGGGAATTAATTTTAAATTAATTTCTGCCACTTCTGTGTTTTGAATTTAGGAAAATGGATTCTATATTTGGAATCAGGATGTTCAAATTGTGTAAATAGGTAACTTTTATTTTTACACATTTTGAATAATTACTGCGGTAAATATTTTATTTACCATGGTTAAAGGGTAAATCCGGTAAATAAGGGTTAAAAAATAATATTATAATAATACTAAATTACCCTAAAACGTGTCTTAACCCTATTGGTTGATACATGGTCGACCATGGGAATCTTTGTGTCAATTTTGGGACCCCATGGATCCACTTGTAAGTGATAATGACACTTTATTTTAATTTAGTTAAAATGAATACAAAAATGACACAAGCATATATCTTTTAGAACAACAATTTTTACATAGGGTTATATATGTTGGATTTTAGATTATAAATATTCATTAAAAAGCTTAAAAGATTTCCTACATAATGATATTTTATTTATAATTTTTAGACATTAAATAATTTATTTTATTTATGACACAATGATGATGCAGTAATTACTATAATAGTGAAAAATTAAACTAATTGATATTATAAATACCCAAATAAATATAATATGAAACTTTTAATGAATTAAACTAATTTTCTAGGATAATATGATATATTAGGATTGATATAATTGACTTTTTTCGAAGTAATCAATCTGTTATGAGTTTAAAAAAAATCAACTATTGAATAGTGTCAAAATTGACATAAAAGAGTTCTTAAAACAAATATTATATTATTAATTGATATTAAATTCCTAAAAATCTAAGGTTCGGCAAAGAGACTTATATCATGACAGGTTCATCATTAATGTACCACTTGGGGGTCGCTTGGATGTATATAGTAAGTTTATTAACCATATTATATAAAAATACAAAGAGACATTGTAAAAGTGAAACTAATTAACTTAGAGTTAATACTTAAAGATAAGGTTAATATAAGTACCCAAACCTGTCTAAATTCTATTGGTTGAGTGGTTTTCGACTTATCCCCACCTCATCCTTTGAATAATAAACTTTGGAGCCATTAGAAACCGAATATGAATTTATTATAAATTAATATTTCTAGCTTTTCCAAAGGTGCCCCTCACCCCTCTTATAAACGGGCACTCCTCCTTCTCATTTCTTCACACCTTCAAAGCCTTTTGGTTCGGCCAAACTCTGCCCAAATACTCTCCCAACATCCCTCACTACAACCTAGAGGCCTTAGTTTGATCAGAAAGCCAACCTAAGGAGCCCTTTTGATCAAATCAAAAGGAAGAACCCGAAGAAGAGGAGGTTAACCTACCCCAACCAAGGAAAAGTACAAGGTAAGGGTTATTTCACAATCTCTTCATTATCCGAGGTTGTATTATACGTAATAATCTACTGGGATCTCTTTATCATCCACATCCATGTTTCTTAAAAATGTATTTCAAAACATTTTTACTATTTACAAGAATATGGGTTAAAGTCATTTATACCCTTTTTTGACTTTTTATAAGAGGTTTATAAAGGAATCTTTCCATCGTTTTCAAAACAAGGTCCTTTTTAACCTTTTCGACAGAATTGAGGTAAGAATGTTTTTTTTAACTTATACGGCGGGTTCGGTTATTTTACGCCGTTATAAAATCTTCAAAGCTTTCCTTACAAGCTTATAAGAATATTTTCAAAGAAAATGTTTTATTTTATATGGATCTTAAATGATTTCTAAATAAAAGGAGATATTTCTTTAAAAAGAATTTTGATTTCATCTATGTCAACATCCTTTGATGGATTTTAAGATTATTTGAAGTTGATTTATTATGATACAAAACTTCTATATTGTATTGAAGGTTTTGTGATATGTTTGACTGTGGATGTGCTATTTTTATACCATTCATAGTTTATTGTGAAAGTATTGACATTTCGTATGCTAGTTTTAATACGAATGTTTATGTTATGTTTAAACCTTTTCATATGGGAATGCATTGGACTTAATAAGTGACGGGTGGAGCCCGCTATAGCTCCTCGATGCATCGGTAGGTCTCATGAGACAAACTAGTGTCTTGGCACAAGGCCTTGACAAAATCTTATTTGTAGTCTTGGCACGAGGCCTTGGCTATGTGGTTATGATAGTCTGGCATTATGCATTCCAACATTATGAAAGTGGTTATTGATTTTTGCATGTGTTTATTCGATTAGTAGAATATCCATGTGAATAAGTAAATGGCATTATTTAATTTTATTTATGCCATACCATGTTGAAAGTTCATGTTTGAAAGGCTTTTGTTTTAGTTATACATTGCCTTAAAAGTTTATTCTTATTTATGAAAGTTTCCGCTATATTGTTATCCTTACTGGGCATTTGAGCTCACCCCTTTTCTATGTTTTATTTTTCCCAGGAAGTGAAGAAGTAAGTTATGAATGACCTGCAGGGATATTATGTGGGGATATGAGTGTGGATTATGGAGACAATATGTTGTTGTAGTAGTTTTTCGTTTAATGATGTAATGTAAAACTTATGAATATATGTAGTGTTTCCAAGGCTACTAAACCAATCGGTCTTTCAAGATTTGATCTTTCTTGTGATCATGCCAATGTTATGTAATTAATGCACCGACTCTGGGCAACTGGGGTCGGGGCGCTACACGCCTTATATTTCTAGCCAACTATTGTGAATGACACCATGGTATGTCAGATGGACCTTGTTACGATCCCTGAAAAAGTTAGCTAGGTCATGTGATGGATTCCAGGACCAGCTGACTTGGTCAATAGGCACACTCTAGTTAAGCAGGCCATGTCATTAGTGAAACCTCAGTGTGTAAGCCCCAAGATAAATGAAACTAGGGATACTTTTATTCCTACCATATTATGAATATATAGAACACCTCTCCCCAAGATTAGATGTCAATAATGATCATCTAGGGAAATCCTAGCATCTAAGTACCTTATTCATAGTATTGACATTGATTACATGTTATACCTTGGTTCTCACAATAAGAATGGCTCAGGAAGGATTATGGAGATGAAATGATCCTGAAATCAGTAAAATAAAACTCTACAATGGTATGGGAAGTGTCAATGTATAATCCCTGATTAATTGAACTATTATGACACTTATTCCTACAATAACTATGATATATAGGACTCCTTCTTAGGCCCTGATCTCTTGCAATCACCCCTTTTGGTGAATATACCATTATGACACTAGCATCTCAGCCATCGAGACCCAATTAGACCCTGTAAATGATCACCTTACCATATCCATCAATTGACTCAGAATTGAGCAAAACTATAATGACTCTGATTCCATCCATAAATAGTATATGTATGATGCCTTTATCATACCCGAGATACAAGATAAATTATCTTAGGTCTACCCCAACACATATGTCTCATATGATGAGAAACGAATTAATCAATTTATGTCCCTAGTTTCTCACACTGAGCATAGGTCATGTGATCTTATGGAATTTCAATCATAATATCATATGTCCAAGGATCCGATAAAATGATAGAGATGACCTAAATATATAATCCCTATACAAATGAACGAGGAAAACTTTGATTCTCTCTTTTCTCAGGATATATATGATTTCCCTCCAAGACTCGATTGTGGATACTCAGTATCCCAAATCACCCATATAATTCCTTTATGCATGATGTCAATCTTTATTGGTAGAATAAACTATGTGTGTTTTGATTCCTACAATAACCAAGACACATAGTATTTCTTATAATGGCTCAATCCCCTCCTAAGAATATTAACTTGTATCTTTCATGGAAGTACATTCCAAGGAACATGGTTATATAGATTCAGTATATAAGCAACCACCCATTTATAAAAAATGGTGGGGAATCTTGGATACATACAGATGAATTCACTAAATAGATCCTGGTATTTTACACACAAATTATAATTTACCTATAGTGATTTTTTTGGTAATTGGTCACATAACGGTAATAATAAGGGATTCACAAATATGTCTTAAATATATAATAGAGTCATGAAGTATGAAAAAATTCCCCTAAAAATGGTGCGATGAGGTCTACATCCCATCCCCTCGACCAAAGAATTTTCAAATGATTTATTGGTTTTTAAAACCTAGGTGACTGACTTCCATTGGAATTTATCTATGTACCAAGCTAAGGATCAGGGTACCGTTGAGAGTATTTGGAAAAGATGGAACAAATGGAAAACTAAAAACAAGTGATTAATTGAGGCCCTAAAAATATTTCACAACCAAAACATTTTGAAAAAGTCCTTCCACACATCAAATACCCACCAAATAGTGACATATGAAAAATATGGGACTAGAAAATTCATTTAAAAAACCAATAATGTCCCCCCACTTATAAATGCCCACCCACTCTCCTATATTATTATCACCTTAAACCCATTTTTTCATCCATGAAATACATTTATCACATCAAAAATTCCATCCTATAATTTAATAAAACTTATTTTTCAAATTATTCCATCTTAAGAATGATTTTGGTGAAAACCTATGGAGGATACCCTGAGAAGAGGTAACGTTCATCAACATTATCTTTTTTATTGTTCATACTCCACCTAATTCATCTAATATTACACCCTAATGTTATAATAACCATAATATATTCCATATATTTATATTATTTTATGATAAGTTAATAACCTAAAATAATATCCCTTCCATTAAATGGGTTATGAATTCATCATTCGTGTGTACGAAGGACTACAACCTCGTAAACCAATGTAATTTGATTCTCTGGCACCACCATTCAATGACGGATGTAAAGATTATATATATATATATATATGATATTTAAGATATTAATATTCTTCTAGAATTATTATATCACATATACCTTCATGACTTCCTTTTTTTGCATATGATAATGTCACATGTCTGTATGGAGGACTACCACCTGTCGAGGAGATATGATCCATTCACGATTTACATGAAAAGTATAAAGGATATGTTTAGTGAGATTATGTGATATATTTTACATAAAAATGATTTTTTAATAATAATATATATCATTTACTTTTAATTATTTATTCAGAAAATAAAAAGATAAATATCATTCTTTTGTACGTACGACCTACCATCTCCGTGAATGATGTATTAGATTTCCTATTTCTAATTTTTTTTATTTTACTATAACTATATATATAATTAATATATATAATATTTATGTCATGGTTTGAATCATTGATATTTTTATTCCATGATATATATAAGAGGAGAAAAAATAAAAAGTTAAAAAATACACAAAAAAGAAGGCATCTATTTCCAGAAACATGATTGTAACATGGAACTGCCAAAAATTGATAATAAAAGGTCATAAGAAAAAACATATTATATTATATATATAAATATTGTTCTTCATTACATTTATAATGACATTATTAATTATTATACGATATGATTTACTGAGTATGAAAGAAGTCAAAACATATTATAAGGGAATTCCATCTCAATTTTATATTTTACCAGACTTATACGACATTCACCACATCTTTCTTTTATGTTGTGTATCTACATCCATGAATTTATTTTATGATTATTACATGGAAGATTATTGTGACATATAAATCCATATTATTATCTATCTTTCATGGGTTTTATGGTTTTAACATTATTAATGTGTTATGGGATTTTTATCTCAAATTTCATTCTTTGAGACGAACATTATGTTATACACATATATTCATTCATGATGCGTATATGAGAACCATTTTAAATGTAATATCATAAATTTTATTATCCTCATGATATTTTGAGATCAATTATATGTTATTCCATAATTTTTATTATTATTCAAAGATAATTTTTTTTATTATAATTCCATGATTTATCGAATTATATATGATTATGTTAATGATGATAAAATATTATGATTCATCTATCAGAAAACTAAATAATTTTCTTCTAGTATAGTTTTTTCACAATATTTTGATAAAATATAACCATTTTAAAAAATTCTTCATTGAAATTAATTGAGAATTTTTTATTACAAAAACATGGATTTATTTCTCACATCGGTAAGAAATCTATTTTTATTGAATACAATGGTTTCCAAAAAAATTTAATTTTTATATTATCCTATTAATTTTAAATGATATTTTGACCCATTTATTTATTTCTAAAAATTTTAAAATAATATTAATTTTTTCTTCTAATTATGATTTTTGGATTTTACCGGTAATGTGAAAATAATATGTATTTTTAACATGCACAATATTAATAGTATGTCCCAATGTCATGACCACTTAATGATATCTAGAATCAATTACATGATTTGAAATAAATTATGAATTAAACCAATTTCCATAAAATATGTTAAAAGTTTTGATATTAAATTAATTACTTCGAAATGAAAAGGATTCTGAAAATTATTTATGGTATAAAAGTGGTTTTTAACGTGGATATGTTATTTTCCTTAATAATTTTTTAAATTATTTTTAATATATCCTTTTTAAGATTTCCTGATTATTTTTGGAGAAAAATATTTTCAAAATAATATATATTTTTAGAATAAAAGATGAAATGATATTTTCCCCATGATTTTTTTTAATATGTCAATGAAAATTATTTTCTATCAGAATTAAATCCAATTATGTTACCTATCACTATTTGGCGATATGATACAAGGATCCCATTTTTATTCATTATGTGAAAGGTTTATATTTAAAATAAAATGATGTTTGTGAAACCAATTTCTCTTATAATGGTTATACCATGATAAGATTATTATGAAATCCGAATCTTTTTCCATGGGTTATGTTATGATGATTATGAGAAGTGTTTCCTTTACATAGGACATGATATGATGAAATGTTTATGGAAACCATTCATTTTCTTGGGTTTTATTATGATTATTGTTTTATGATATTTTTCAACATATATATATACTGTCAATTATGATATGGGTGGACACTATATCTACCTCTAATGCATTGGAAAATGATTTTTATCTCATGATACAGATTAGTCTGGAATGGAATGTAAACCAAGTATAGTAAGGGTTTTCCTCTATGATGGTTTTGGGGGTGAATTTTGACTACTACGATGGTTTTCATATTTATCCCATTAACATTGTATATCCTTGGAAATAGTCCTTTATTAATATGGAAATGATTTTCTATGATTTTTTCTATGACTTGAATCTTTATCTTATGCCAATTTTATCATCTCATAGATCTTATTCATTGATTACCTTATGATTCAGATCTTATAAAAAATTAATATATATTATTGGAATCCTGATTATGATCTAAAAAATGTAGGGCATGGAATTAAAATTTTACTCTCATGTTATCATACACTTGTGCTCATGATATTTTTACGTATCTCCCTTGTTTACCCATAATTAGCATCTAGAACCCTTTCTTCTTTCTATTTCTCTGAGTTATGAAAAAATATTTTTATATATGAGTAATAATGGGGGATATATTTATCAGATATATTGAAGATACTTAATTAACTTTGAATATTTTTTTCAATGTATCAAAAGGAACTAAGCTACTACAGCTCTCATGTATCCTGTTTTATAATGTTTTGAATATTTACCCAAAAAGATGTAATGTCCATGTATTAATATATGGGATCAATTTATTTAGTATAAGAGGATAGGGTTTTAAATTATTTTAAGACCTGTAGAAGAATAACTCTAGTAATGTCCCTATGGATTTTTCAATGTATATTCCATGTAATTTCATTATGGGTAAGTCCATCTATTAGTCAAGGTATATGAAAAATTCATTGATTTTTGGAATTGAATAATGGAACTATTTTCCTGGAAATTGAAACCATTTATGGATAATAAAACTTTTTGTGTATTTTTATCATAGATAACTAGGGATAGTATCCATGAAAATTGGGCATTGATTTAGAATTGATCATCACTTGGTGCAAAAAAAGGGCCTTGCAGCATACCTAGCATTACACTCCTAGGGGATATGATTTGTAAATTCCTAAACTCCTTATAAATCATCATGAGTGATTTAAATAGACTACAACCATGAATATTCTAGTATAAACCTAAGGCGTCATTGATTGAAAATAATATGTCATTATTTAGACCCATAATATGTGATTTTGATGGTTATTTGGTTTTCTATGATGATTATAGTTACTAAAATTATCCTTTTAGTATTTAGTCAATGGTGGAAACCATTATGAACTAGGTTAATATATAATGTGATGGAAAATTTGATGATGATAATCCAAACATGACGATGACTGAAGTGAAAGATTTTGTGATTATTTACAAATAGTTGTCATGGAGCATGATAACAATTGTACCATTACCAACTCCCACACAAACCAAAGAAGATAAAAATACTTTGTGGTTAGATTTGGTAGTGGAAAAAATTGCGGAAAGAACATTAAATATCACATGTGTCAAGAATGTGGGAAGAAACACCCATGTGAATAAATTAAAGGAACAAGAATAATTTTTAATGATGAAATTTAAGGACACAATCAAATTAACTATAGATGGGAAATGAAGATGTTCACCTATAGTTATGGAATCTAATAATGGTATCCCAAAGATATCATAAACTATTGAATTGTTTAATAAGATAAAATATGATAATTATAAAAATATAACTCCTAATAAGAAAATCACATGAAGAAAATAAGAAAGGTTGTATGAGTAACTGTTGTACTGCTGATTATTAAGAGATTATAAATGATGTATAAATGGAACAAGTGTTAAGAAATATTATTATGAAGACTAGTTAATAGTTAATACATAATGTATAATGATTTGTGTATTTATCTATTGGAATTGAAATTTAATGTTATATAAATTATGAAATATTTATTTATTATTTTTTATGATTTTTTCATAAAAGATTTGAAATAATATAATGAGTGATTCAAAAGGAATAAAAATGAAATTTAATAGAAATTTGTTATTCTTAATAAAACACATAATATATTACAAATACTGATAAAGTGATTTTTGGTTAAATAGATTATTGATTTCAATAAATTAAATTGGTTAGTATTTAATAACATAGATCTAAAAATAGATTTATGAAAAAATTGGTTTATGTTGTAATTAATGGGGTTTTCAACATTATTTTATCAATGCAATATATTCCATAATATGTTGTTTGAGGAATAATTCTTGAGTTCCTTGAGGTTCTTTGTTAATTCATGTTATTAATATGTTTCATGAGAATACATGATGAAAGTATTCACATGATTTGTATATGAAAATAAAGAGATTCATTTTGTATATGGTTCATTAATTTTATGTTTATTTTGATAAATTTAGTGACCATCATTACATATTTGTAATTTTGTAAGGGTTATAAGGTTACCAATTGTTTTAATGGGTTCTATTTAACTTTGGATGAGCTTCTAGAGATTAACATATCACATAACCTTATAAAAATTTATCCATATTTGATAACCACCATTTTCTTTTTTTTAACTAAAGACGCAATTAATGACTTACCAATATTTTACACATTTTATTTAGTGAATCATACATGAAAAAAATCATCTATCAGAGTAATATAAGAAAAATAAATTAATCAAGGAATAACTTAAGGATGAAATTATTCCTATAAAAAAATATATAAAATAATTACATTTTTTAGATGTTCTCAATCTGTATGTGTAATGTACCCCTCTCCACAACAACACCATCATGATGGGAGAGAGATACTGACTCACTTAGTCCCACATCTAGTAGGCCCTGAGATGGAAACTACCGCTTATGGTATAAAAAGAATGCATTGGGGATTGAATAGACTCTAAAATAAACACACAATAGAGATAGATAAGAAGGGATAAATAATCAAAACCTACTCATAAATATATATAATAAAATCCTAATCACAAACATTAAATCCTATATAGTACAAGAATAAATGAAAGGAAAACTACAAGTATCGAAAAGTAAAGATGATAGTGACCACAAAACCCAAAAAACTCATGCAACAACATGAGATTGTAATATCCATCCTAATATTAAACTTACTCTTGTGGAACAAAAAAATATATTATATATACATTTGGTGAGAGTAATAGTATAATGTTTATAATGATCCTAGGGTCCTCCCATGAAAAAGATAAATAAATCATGGTAAATCATATTGAATAATTGTGATAGTAACTCATCACTTAAAATAGTCTACTATGTTACAAACCTAATCATGTATAAATCGAACCTTGTATTGCATACATGTGATAATATAACATAATAATGAGAAATCAAGGATACCACACTCCTACTACCCCTACATTTTCCTCTATTCCCCAATGTCACACATCCCGAGTCATCACTCTCCGAAAACAAGTCATCTTAAAGAAACTTGGTCAAGGAATCACCTCATATTACTTATGTATCACATCATCACACTATCTCATCCACACAACAAGATATTCTAACCATGTAGTTTATAGAATCCACCAAATCATTTTTGACATGTATTTCAAATCTTGTATTATACCTCAATCCATTACATCTCCTATTCTTAGTAAGAGAACACAATACATAAAATCTTATACATGTCATACCTATAATAATCCTTCAGATAATACATCTTAGAATAGATATGTCTGAATAACCAGAATAAATAATAAATCTCAACATATATATATATATATGTGGAAATTGACAATCATGAAAACCACCACAAGTAACTACAAAGACCAGGGAGCATTGTGAGAGATGGTAGTTAGCTTGCATCCACCCATAAGGATTTTGGGGAGAACACCCTTATGATGTCTGTTGGGGCTTAGTCTCACTAATGATCATGGGTACGGTAGTGTATGAAGTCAAAAAATATTCATGATATAACATATATCACTACAACACCACGAACATAGCACCGTCATGGACTCAACTATATGTAACATCACCCAAACTCCCAAATTCCATTTTTATGAACATATATCACATAAGAAAAAATAATTTTAAAGAGATAAAATAATTGATAATTTCCTTTTATCAATTAAATTATACTAATTAATTCATTTTTCATTAATTCAGAGTTATTATTTTTTCATTATTTATTAAATTAATCATTTTACTAAAGTAAATTCCCTCCAAGAATAATCAAAACCTGGTACATGGTTTGTAAAGATAAACATATTTTTTTTATTTTTCATTCAATTATTACCACCCCCACATGGTAAGAATTTTTTATTCATTATTAGCATCATTTAATAACCCATGTACTCTTGGTAGAACCATACTATGATCCCTCCAAGAAGAAAAATGAAACCAAGAACATGAAATTACCATATTAATTAGGAAAGGACTGTAGATAATACAAGAATCATGGCCAACATCCACTAAAAGGCTTCATAAATGGGTATCACATCTCTCAAAAACATGTCAATTGTTAATACCTGATTAAAACCATTGAATCATTTCTAGTTCCATCCCTAGAATCCGTATTAATATCTAGATGCATCTCTTTACCATTGGCTCTAACTGTTGAAACATCATTTAGGACACCCCGACCACATATCAAATCATCTATCCTTACCTCATCCATCCCATACCCAAATCTAAAGGTTCATATCTATAGCATGACACAAATAAAAAAACAATTGAAAAATCTTAGAAAATAGTGGAATATATTCCCTAAAATAGGTTATTAATCCTTCACACATAAAGAAGATCTCACTTCTCTAAACACAAGTAAATCTTCCTTCTAAAACAAATAGTAAACTCATTCCCTAGAAAAATAGATTTATTTGAAAACCAGTTTTTAATATAATTCAGAACAATTATGATCCACAGTATTTATAAATTCCGTGAATCACATGGAAGATAAAATTTAATTATACATGGGAATTAAATAAATTTTATTATCATCAAATTTCATCAAACACAAGAATATAGGCACTTCTCTTCTTTAATTATTATTAATCCAATTAATTATCCATTAATTTCATCTTTACATTCTTTACCCAATTTAACATGTTACTCTAAGCATAATAAATGATCAAAAATAACATCATATATATTACATTATATTTAAAATCAAGGGGAAACCCACTAACACTATATAAAGAATCAACATGTGATCTTTGTAAACCCTTTCTTTATTAATATGTTTAACTAATTAAATGGTTAATGTCATTACCATCCAATGGGATAATCCATAATCAATTGAAGATTTCATGTAAATAAAATGAGGGAAAATAAATCCCCTATATCAAAGGTGTCAACATTCTTCACATGATAATGTACAAATATTGAAAATATCAATCAACTCTCCCATAAATAATACATCCCTCCATGGATATCATTGAAGAAATGCCTCAGAAGAAACCATGAAAACCACATTTGAAACATTGAATATCAATAACCATAGTGTGGTGAGAATAAATGGGTGGAAACACGAATAATAAAGGATAACACACTATAAAATGATGGAAGAATGAACCTTTGTTCACCATATATCAAAGACAGATACTGAGGATCAATCCCCATCGATGGGATTCCAAAATATTGGGAATGAGGCCAATGAGTCTCCTCGAATAATAGAAACTTGTAGGGTTGAACTTAAAACATGACTATTATAGCCATTTATAAACTAACCTTATAGTTTTTTTACACACCCTTCAAAGAATATAAATTTTGTAAATTTCAGGTTTGCAACATTTGCTAAAATATATCTCACACAGGTAATTTGACCATGAGTTAATACGTATAATAAAAAGCCTCACACAATATTTGAAACTCACTAACAGAATGTGTAAATATTATATGTCATGTCACCTCCCTATTTCTAGATATTAGTAGCCGATCACCTCTAGACCCTCTCTATGCCTCCTATAGGATCCCAAACTGTTGAAGACACGAAGTTCAAAATTGAACGGTTATAGTACCTTAAATTATATTCCCCTCAAACAATTGTAATCATTGAAAATTAAAATTCAAAACTATAGAGGAAATGAAAACATTTCATCTGAAAGTCCACCATGTGAGATACCTCTCAAAGATCTATCCTTCTCAAAATGTCAACCACCGCATCAGTAGAAATTAAGGAAAATACATAAAATAATAATAACCCTCTCCTAAACACTCCCCCATGGGATATATCTCTCAAAAAATTGTAAATATACTACAAGAAACAAGAGAAACCCAAAACATAAACTAGAAAGGTCAGCATCCCCAACATAACAGTGTTATAAGAGAAGATAAACATCAAACAAATCATTGTTTTAAGTGTGTTTATATAATTAAAAATCACATGTAATCTCATCCAAAGTATTTTTTTACCAAAATATGCGAACCAAATTAATTTATAACCCATTAAAATAACTTCTAATAGAGGTCCTGGATCTCTACTGACCACTCATCAAATGTCACATCATCATCAACATCAATCTCTCCCCAATTCATGATGTAAGATTCTTTATGAAGATGACAACTAAGTTGTGAAAAGTGAAAAAAATTTATCTATCACTTTTATGAGGTAGGATCTATAAAATATTCCAAGGATATAATATGATCAAACACCTAGAAGGGACAAAAAACAATAGAGAAAGATCAACCCCATGACCATACCCTCCCTAATGATGATGAGGATTCACCTTCAAGAACACATGATCTCCGATATCTAACTATAGATTCATCATTGTATTATCAAAATATTAATTCTAATGATATGGTTCTACATTCATCCTCTATAAAATTACATGTACCATATCTATCATATTTAGTACTCATTATATCCAAACAATTGATGCCTCTCTTACCCCATTAACGAAAAATATACTGTGAAAATTTCAGTAGTAAAAAGGTTCCAACATATCAATACAAATGGTTGAGTGAAAAATATTATTTCCAAAAACACTACTAAGTGAAATTTCCTCATCTATGAGCCTAAAAAATTCTAGACAGAGGAAAAAATTTAATAATGATTCTTGATGGGTGTCATCGTTTAACCATCTGCCTATGGATGAATATAAATTCTAAGACCTAACTGTGTTTGAAAAACATACAGAATACCCCTCCACACCCTAGTAGTAAAACAAAGATTTTGATCAGAGATAATCTTTCTCAGGACTCCATGGTGTCGCACCACCACCTCCAGATAATACATCGACATAAGCTCAATTGAGCTCTACTATCTAATTTCTATAATGTGGGATGATTTCATGAAATTATCCAATATCACCCATATATCATAATAGCCTCCCTAAGACATATGTTAACATGTAACAATGTCCATTGATATGTCCTCCCACTTCTACTGGGGAACAACTTATGGATGGAAAATACCACTAGGAACGTGGTGCTCATCCTTTACCTTCTGGCAAATAAAACATTGAGAAAAAATATGTAATTTCACACTTTAACCCAAACTACCAAAAATATCATTTATAATCTTGGTAAATCATTGTCATGTTCGTTTTTACCGCCTAAATAGAACTATGGAACTCATGGAGAACCATCTCAAGCATCATCGATGGAAAAAATATCCTTCCCCTTAATAACAACCGATTATGTAAGTCCCCATCATAACAATTAGGGGAATTTCTAGAAAAACATGGTCTCTATATACCACCACCTTAAAACCTGCTAAATGGGACTCCTCTAACCTCTATCACAAAGACAACTATACTATAATATAGAAAGTAAAGCATCTATTTCCAACCTCTGTCATATTAGATGCCCCACTAATATTTTATCCATCACTCTAGAGGATTCACTAGATTCACCGACACTACATCAATACATATCTTCATAATCAACCAGTCGGCTACAACATTTCCATTTCTAGGTGTCTATGAATGATCAAAGTCAAAATTATATAATAATTCCATCAACTGATGTTGACTCATGTTCATGTCTTACTGGAAGAAGATATACCTCATTCTCTTATGGTCGGTAAAAAATATAAAAATATCATCAATGGGTTAATGTCACAACAAATTAATGAAAAAGACACTACCACACACTCAAGATCATGGTTGAAATAGTTTCTCTCATGGGCATGCAACTTCCATGACCTGTAAAAAACAACCGATCTCTGGCGCATCAGAATGCAGTCCAATCCAATATTAAAAGAAATATAGGAAACCTCAAACTGAAATCCCTCTGATAGAAAACTATGAACCAGTGAACTAGACAAATTCCTTATCAGTTACTCAAAATCCATCAATCATTGTTCAATCCATAGTAAATATTAGACCATTCATTCCAAATATGTTTGAAGAGTCACTTCCCAAGAGGATTCAACAATGAATATATTATAATAATCTATGAGACCAAGGAAACTATGTACCTCTTCCAATTTCATGGGAATTAAAAATACACATCACCCTCTATCTTCAATGTTTCCATATCTACACCATACTATTATAAAACATTCCCCATGAAGTAGATGTTATGATCCTAAAACATACACTTCTAAAATTTCCCAAATAGCTTCTCATGATGAAGTACTCCCGAAATAGCATACAAATTCTCTACATGCTCTTCCTCAGACATGAATACATAGGTATGTCATCAATAAAACCCATCATTAAAATATTTTGGAATTCTTATAAAACTTCATTTATCAACCCCATTAATATAATAAGGTAATTCATTACCCTTAATGACATCATGAAACCCTCATAATGACCATGATGATAATAATATGTAGTATTAGGAATAACCTATTCCTTCATAAGAATCTATTGATATCATGGCCTCACATATATTTTCTATGACCTACTTTCTCCCTTAATATGGTCGAATAAATCATCAATCAACATAATTGGATATTCTTTCTTCACTTTCACTTAGTTCCACCGATGATAATATTTAAAATCCAAAAAATTACACCATCATTCGTTACAAACAAAACTAGTGTACCCCATGGTGGCACACTCAACTGAACAAAAAAATGTCACAATAGATCATTAATCTATACTCACTTCTCTCACAAATCAAACATTTCAAACCTATATGGAGATATATTTATGGGATGCAAGGAATATTGTAGCTCGATCCCAAAATCAATCTCCCATTGATGGGGAAACACTATAACCTACTATAGAAATAAATTAGGGTAATCATCCACACACCTAGGGAAAACCAACTAATAAAACTCTAACATGATTATAATCAACTAAACCATCAATTAACGTAAGTATAGAAGATGCATATATACCATCATAGGGTATCTCTATCCAACAAACACTTTTGGCTCTCTATCAGCATCATAGGACACACCCAACCTACTAAATAAATCTATGGTTGAATGCACTGGATACAACCAATATATATCATGGTTGATCTCATATGGCTTTATGTACAAACAGATGATGTCTTCCCAATATTAGTGATACACCAGCACTATATCAAAATATTTACATAGCTTTCTGCAAGCGAGCTCACACTCAATCTATTGTGTCAAAGACTAGGGAACTAGAAGCCTCACTACCTCATCTCCCATAAAATGGAGGATTATATGTGATATAATAGACTATTTCACTCATGATTTAAAAAAATTCATTCACCCATTAAAAACACAATAAAAAATGGTACCTTGAACAATGTATGCATCGACTGGCACTGGAAATGCTAATGCATGAAGCTGTACAAGACATACTCTACATACTTACATTGATCTACTAGGATGATTAGTGTATCATTGATGTACTCTACCAACCCCACCTCCTCTATGTTGATCTCATACTAGAGAACCCAACATCTGACACCTTACCTAAAACTTCTTCAATATAGGAACGTAAAGGAGAACACCTGGAACATGATTATTTTTATGAAATTTCAGTCACTCTCACAACTGATGACCTTGTCCTACATAATAAATATAAGAATATGTTCCCCTGGAATATTTCTATTAGAATTCACCCCATTAAAAACAAGATGATGATGGATTGGACCTACCACTATCTAACAAAAAACTCTTTTGTAGAGTAGACTAGGGACCCTAGACCATAATTTTTTTTGAGAAATCATAATTACTACCCTCGCAAGATGATCTTGTTTCAGAATGTTTCATCCCTGTACCCTATGTTATTTACATCATGTTAGTATATGTCTTCAGTATAAATGTGGAGAGTTGGCAGTGGATATCTGGATGAAAAGACTTGTCAAAATGCCTTGCCTTGGCCTCCTCATCTCGAAATGGTACATAAGCATATCATAGAAGGGTATGAAAACGGGACACAAACTATTTCATTATGGAACTCCCCCTATAGGATGGTAAGTATCTCATGGAGTATGGAATCCTTTGTGGTCGAAGAAATAAACTATTATGAGAACTAGTCATTGTACTTTTCCATGAGAATATTGAATCCTCATAAACCCAAAGGAAGAATAACTACCACAACCACACTTTTCCAGGTAGCATCATAACTGCCAAAAAACCCAATGCACCATCTAAAAATGGATGGAACTGAAAGCCTTATATACCTCATTCAACTTAGATTTTTTAAATGGATCCAAAACTATTGCATCATACTAATGTAAAATATGGTTGATAATGTCATGGATATTCCTCCTTCATGTGTCCTAATCAATGTCCTCTACTCTACATCAATCTAATAAAACATCCTACTGAATATTTTCAACATTAACTCAATGTAGACATTGACCTAGATCCATTCTTATAAAAATAAAAAATAATTAAATCATCAAAACATGGAATGTGATATTCTTAACATTAAATAATTAATTAATTTTAATTTTAAGGTATTATCGCATCCCAAGGTCTACCCATTTCAAACACAGGTATAAATACAAATGATTCATGATCATTTCCTATGATCTCTACCCCACAACTAGTACCACTTAATTTATTATACTCTATAAATGTAACAATTGCTGAACCAGGTCATAGGGGGCCCTAAATTCCTCTATTTGAATATTATCTAATGTTTACATCGCTCACTAAACATCGATGGAAATTTTTCCCATCTAACCCATATGGTCTCACCTATGCTTAATTCTAAACCTTCTCATATTCCTCCTCTTAAACCATTAATGTCACTCTATCACAACCCCCTCCCCAAGAATATTGAAAAATAGGAGAGAGAGATAGGTATTTACTGAGTCCCTCCAGCAGTAGGCCCCAAGTTCATTAGTAAAATAATTGTGTAATAAACATTCATATGGGAGGAATTATCCTCTAATAGAAATGTGTGGAATATATAGACAATACATATACACTACGAAACACATACTTATACATATATATCAATAACATCCATGTGAAAACGTGAGTATCTTTACAAAACTAAAACAACTGATACAAAAACAAAAATCTCCAAAATGGTAATAATGATAGTGACCATGGATCCTAAATTGATCCTATAAAACCATGATCTTGTATCTTCCAGCCTGGTATCTAACATTTTTCATCTGAAATAAAAAATATTTTATATATAAGTATGGGTAACATCATAGTATACTCATTAGGATCCTCTCAGATCCACTTTTGGAAACTATAATGAAATCACGGTAAATCATAGTGCACAATTGTAAAGTAAACTATCACCTAAAAAGTATACTATATTCAAAGAGTCACCATGGAAAAATCTCAAAATGTATCACGTAGAATATAATATATAATATAATAATGAAACAATTTACATAACCCACTCATCTTACACACCATTTTTATTCTCTTCCTCCTACATCCCATATGATGATCCATATATCTCAAAAAATAGTCTTTATTGAAGACACGTTGGCATGCCAACATAACATGGAGCCCGTGCATCGCATCATCACTGCATTCCATCCATATTACCAAATATAGCAACCAAGTAGTTTTTTTAATCCATCACATCCTTTTTGGAGTGTATAATACATCAGGTATTATACATGAAGACATTACATACCATTCACTAAGTAAGATACCACAATTCATCACAATATAAACATGTTATACATATATTAATACACAATATACTATATCGGCAAATACATGTTTGTGGATGACAATAGTCTATCCCATCCCTCTAAAAAATATTTGGGAACTAAAATTTTTTCATTCCAGTACATGTAACTACCAATATATGATAGAGGGCCTCTGGGGGTACTCAACCATCCATCCTACCACTAAGATGTTGGGGAAAACATCCTCATAGAGTCCACTAGGGGTTATCCTCCATAACCAATAAGGGTCGAGAAGTCTATTAAATCATATAATATATATTTTTATAATATTGATCACCATCAAACTATGGGAATAACCTATTCATATAATCAACTATATCCAATGTTTTCTGGACACTATTATTCTTCTACAAAATCTAGATATCCAATATGCAGACAACCATTTAAATAGATACTTTTATTACATATGTCCATTTTATAATTTAATTCCATCAATTAATTCATTATCTATTATTTAAAAATTGAAATTGTTATAATATAGTTTAAATTAAGTGATATGGTGGAGTCCCTACCTTCGAGAAATAATCAATTCTGAGTCCGTGTTTCATTAAGATTAATTTATTTTTAGTATTCGTATGAAATATTTACTGACCCTGTGGTTAATATATATTTATTCATTATTAGTAACATTCCATAACCCATTTAATCATGGAAAACCCATCCATTAATACCACCACTTGTAATCCTGAAACAGAGCTCATCAAACTACCTCATGTAGCATTAAAAATAATATAGATAAAACAAGATACCTATTCATTGGCCATTAAATAGATTCATAATCATGAATCCCAACTCTCAGAATCACATCAACGTGTAAGCTCATCTTATTCCGATTCCACCATCTCTAGTTCCATCCCTGAAAGCCACATTAATATCTCGAAGCATCTCTCCATCAGATGCATCAATTATTTCCACATCATCTAGGACCCCTTCCCACTTACTACATCATTCATCCACGTATCCTATATCCTAGACTAATATTACATATCTTGAATCAAGATAACATCACAAGAATAGTAGGAACAAGAAAAGCATAGCCAATAGTGAAACCTATACCCTAAAATAAGGCAACCATCATTTAAAAATTAATTATCTCTCACAAATCTAATGGAAAAGAACTCAGACATCTCAAAAAAATCAAAAATAAATTCCTTAGAAAATATATTTTTCAAATAAATTGTTTTTAGTATCTTCATGATTCATAATCCTTCACAGTTTTTGTTTTTTCCATTAAACACTCGGATTTTCATATTTAATTATTTCTAAACATTGCATAAATTTTATTATCCCCAAATCACATCAACTTCTAGATTACGAACATGCCTCTAGTTTATTTATTCTTATAATAATTAATTATTAATTAATCTTGACATTAACTTCTTTACCATTTTCCATGCACTACTCAATGAATAAAAACATTCTAGGAATGATCAGTATAGATATCACACTATATAAAAAATCAAGAGGCAACCTGCTATCATGGTACAAATAATCATATGGTGATTGATACACCCCATTTTATTATTAATCTAGTTATACCATTATTAGATAGAATATATTTCTTTAAAGAGGAATAATCCATTATATATTTATTATTTTCTATAAATAAATAGCGAATTAATAAATAGTATACCTCAAAGGAATAAAAATTATTCACATGAGAACAAACCAACATTGCAGATCATTATCACATATCCCTTAAGAATCTTCATCCCTCCATGGATGTTGCTACATAGCTGCATAAAAAAACAAGAGAATCCCAGTAGAAATTTGGGAGATCAAGTGTCATATTATGGGGTGATGAAAAGGTAGGAACCAAGAATGATTAGGGAGAACCCACTTGAAAATGAATGATGAACACATCGTGGATCCCCATGAATTGAATATGGAATCCATGATTCAATTCCCATCAAATATATTCTAACAAACTGGAAATCAGGTCACTGGATCACCGAATTCCAAGAGCATTAAAGGGTCTGAATAAAATCCTATTAACTGAAGCCTTTTGTAAATTTACTAAAATGGGAATTTACATTTTTGTGTACCTCTTACACATCATGTAAATTTTTTTTTTGTTTTAAGTTTCCACCAAAAAATTACATGAATTGATTAATTTAACCATCAATTAATAAATTGTATGATAATCCGTAAACGGTTCCTCAAACTTACTTACACTACATTAAATGTTTGCATGTCGTGTAATCTCTCTATTTTATATTTTTTGTAGATGATCACCTCCACATGCAATCCAATAATCCTTCAAGCTCCATAGACCTTAGATACATGAAAAGGGTCAGAGTTCAAATATCTTTATATTTATAAGAGGTAAATAATATTCCCCAATATTGTAAAATGGATCTTAAATTAAATTATCATCTGGTTGTCATAATTATTGAAGATATCAATGAATTTTTCGTACCTCTTTGTTTTATGGATATGTGGTCATTAACATTCTATAAATCACCCATATTTCTATGATCAATCTTCACTATCACTCTTAATTAGAATTTGGGTGTTAGTATTCACTTATATGTCCATTTTTTCACATCCCACTAATGTTTTGTAATTTTGAAACATATTATATTTTATTCCAGATGAATTTAAAAAACACATTTATCTTTTTAATATTTCCATTTTATTGACATTTAATATTTTGTTTATTTCTAGGAAATAATTTTGAAATGATAAAACATTGATTACTAAGACAAATTTCAAGGTGTGAATTCATTTTAAGGGTGTAGATTGTAAGACACCAAGATTTCATGAAATATATTATCCCAAATATATTTACTCATTTATATATATTTCACATTACATTTATTATCATCTTTTACATGAAATATTATTTTATTCTTGTTTTTGTGACAATACTGAGTTTATCTTTCATTATATGAAACGATGAGTTTCTTCGAAGGGTTTCATTACACATGACACCAAGATTAATTGAACTAAAAAATAATATTAATTTAATTATGAACATTATTACCTATAGTTTAAATAGGATGGTTTGAATATTATGAACTACATTATGAAATACTCATATAAATTTCTTATACAATATTAATTCATTTATAAACTCTTAGTAAATAATAAGTCAATTGTTGGTAATGTAATTATATTCATTTCAATTTTTTTAATAAAAATTATTTTTATTGATTTTATTGGTAAAATATTATAAATAATTTTAAAATATTTTAGAAATTATTTGGTAAAATTATCTTTATTTATATATTCATTATATCAAATTTATATTAAAGTGATATTTTCAGATTTTTTAGAAAATAATGACTTTTCAGTTAATTGTGAAAAAATGCATATTTTGTTAAAATAATCATTTATTTCCAATAAAATAAATAATTTAAATACCGAATTATGTTTTAATGTATCATATGTAGTATTTATTAATATTTAATCCAATTTTTTAAATTTGATTCATCTTTAATTGGGCTGTAGTATATGCTTATTTTTTGTTTAAAATAGGATTTTATAAAAACTATTTTGAAGTGAATACTTTTTATTCGTATTAATTTATTAAGTTAATCCATGGCATGGAGTGTTTTAAATTAAATTTTTATAATATATATCAATCAATTTTAATTTATATTCATAAAATTATTTTTAATTGACATAAAGTTGTTATTAAATGATATTGTTCATGAAAACATACACCTCTCAAAGACCCTCTTTTTCATTATATATGTGGGTATCATTTAATTTAATTTTTTCTTCCATAAAAATTTTTATTGATAAAATAAAATTAAAATATTAATTCACCATTTAAAACTTATATTATTGTTAATTGTTTTGAATTTTTTGAGAAGATTTGTTTTTGATGCATAGTGAAAATTATTCAATTTTAATTGAAAACCTCCATTTCATTTAATTTATTTATAATGTTTCCTTGTATTATAAGTTGGTTTTGAAGTCAATAAATTTAAATTGTAAATAAATAAATCAAATTTAAGTCAATTTAATCAATTTCATATGGAATTTAGATATAAAAACATTGTAATCTTTTGATGATTTTCTCTCTAAAAACCTGCTTTCTTATCGTGCCTATAAGATAAATAATAAAATTATTTTTTCCACATCAATGAAAGGAATTTTGAAAGTGGAATCAATTTTTGGAAATATAATGAATTATATCATATAATTATTTTAACAAATTCTTGAACAAAATTATATTTGAAAAAAATAAAAATTAATTAACACTGTTAAGGTAAAAATTATTATACCAAGAGGGTTATACAAAGAAGATAAGGATTAAAATGAAATACAAACTTGTCAAAAAACTATTTTATGGACTTTTTTAGACCATTACACATCTATAGTTCTATAATAAACCATTTTGGACCCTATTGAAATAAGATAAATACCATAGCACTTAATTGTGTTTAATTATCATGTGTGTCCTCTCCCATACATGTAAAATGCCCCCCCCCCCTCTCCTCTCTGCATCACACCTTCAAACCATTTTAGATTAGACAAGAACTACCCCAATTAATTCCCAAATTCCATGATCCATCCTGGAAGCCTTATTTTTTTTATAATTCCAACTTAGGAAGGACTTTGGTTCAAACTTATGAAGGATAACCAAAGAAGAAGTAACGTTCATCGACCATCAATTTTGATTTATTTCTTCCCCCACCTACTTAAATATTTATTAAATCATGAATATAAAATAGCCTTATTATCTTAAATATATGGATTTTTTTGTAATGTTAATGACAAAAAACTGAATGCACTTCAATTAAATGAGATATAGAATAATTATTCGTTTGTATAGTGGACTACCTCCTTCTAAACTGATGTAATTATTTTATCCATTTCCACTTATTGAGGCAAGACATAATATTGGATTTATTATTTATATATGATATTTATAATATTTTTATTCTTATGATATTATTATTAAAACCATGTCATCATGATTTTCATTTTGATGGAATACAGTAACATCAATCGTGTGTATGGTGGATTATCAGCTCGTGAAATGATGTGATACATTCAAGATTTACGTGGAAGGTTTTAAGGATTTATTTAATGAATATAAATGATATATATAGGAAATAAATTATTTTAAATAATTATCCATATCATATTATTTTCTTTATTCAATCCTATATTAAAATTGAACCATCGTTCAAGCGTATGTATGGCCTACCATCTCCATGAATGGTGTACTTCATTTACTATAACTAAACATTATAAATTTATCAATATACATATATAATGATTATATATTATAATTATATTATTTTTCATATTATTTACATGGTCATACAAGGCTCTATGTAGTGAGATTAAATATAACTAGTGAAAACATACATGAAAAATAAAGCAGTCATTGGCAGAAATGTGACTTTAATGTGGAATAGTTAACAAATGTGTAATAAATGGTCATAAAATATAATATATCATATGATATGTAAAACCACTAGATTTTCTGATATTTTTTTATAAAATTATAATCCTTTTATTTTCTTTTGGTTCACGTAATGTCAATCATAAACAAATAGTAATATACATCTAAAAAATATTATTTTAAGATGACCATTATAACATATTCATTGAATTTGAGGGTGTGAATATGAATAACGTTATTATGAAATATATGTGAATTTTATATTATATAAAAATTTAGTTATTAAGTTTTTTGAAAGGAATTCTTAATTTTTAGAAAGGTCATGTTATTCTTCAAAAATAAATTTTCTTCGAAGCAAGATTTTTTATTGATATTTATGTGAAAGGAAAATATAATTATATTTTAAAATGTTTAGGAAATTAATTTTACAATAAATAATTATTTTTTGGATCTCTCATGTAAATTTATCTTAGGATTAATTTTTTGAAATTTTCAAAAATGATTGAAATTTTAAAGGATAGTGAAAAACATTAATTTTAATTTAAAAATTTATTTTGTATTTAATTATATAAAAAGTGAAATACCTTTTTTGAACAATTTTAAAATTTCATTATCTAAATTTTAATCTAATTTATTTCATTCAAATGAATTTTATTCCTGAATTAAAAAAACAACTTAAAATAAAATTGACATTTTCTAAAAAATTTGTTTCTCTTTATGTTTTATCATTTTAATTTAAAATTAAATTCGGACACTTATATGTTTTCAATATAAAAAATTGTAATAAAAAATTGTATTTATATTATTAAAATTTATTCAATGGGTATCTTTTAATTTTTTCCAAAATGAAAATTAACCTTAGTAATTTTTGTTACCTTGGTGAAGGGTGAATCGGGTAATTAAAAGTCAAAATAATATGATAAGAATTAGACAAGGGCCTTAAAATTTTCATCTATTCTATTCAAAAAAAATCATCCATGGGTCGAATATATTCCATTTTGGAGCCACATGGATTCTATTAAAACCATTATAGTATTTTACTTAAATAAAAGTAAAACATGTCACACTATTGATTATAATAGGTGTAATATTTATAATATGATGTTTTTCAGAATATTATATCAATAATAAATATATTTTTTAAAATATAAAATATTTTTATTCATAATTTTAGATCATTTTTAATTTAAATAGAATAAATAATTACCTTAAATCTATACAGAAGACTAATGGGGTAATTATTAAATGATTTGAAAAAAAAAATAAATGATATTTACTGTATTGATAAAAATATAATTTGAGGTATTTATGGTGGTCCAAGATTTATCTACATGATCTTAAAATGTTTGAGAAATACTAGGATACTTGGTTTAAATTTTTTAAGTCTTTTTGTTCTATTTGAATTCATTGTACTAAATATTATCAAAATTGAAAATAATGATACTTGATAGGATTATTATTTTATTAAATTTATTAAAAATAATTAAAATATTAAACAAATATAAGGTATAAGATATGGTCTAAAATATAATCCCTAATTAATTTATAGCCCATTTGGATTCATTTGGATGTAGAATTTCTTAATATATTTTAATCATTATAGAAATATCGAGAGTGTCCCTCACCACAACTATAAAAGGGAACCTCCTCCCTCACTTATTCAAACCACATTGATCCTTCTAGATCATCCAAGACATGAAATTTCTCTTCCCAATTTTTTATCAAATATATGGGCTAATTTATTTCCAAAAATACCAACCCCAAATCCCATAAAGAGATATATAAAAGAAATCCTCCAAAGAAGAGTTAATCATGTTCGCCAACACATTCATGTTCATTTCTTCCTATACATTCTCTTCATATGTTTTTTAGATCATATATTTGTAAATATAGTTTCATAAATATAATTTTTTGTTCTTATGATTCGTTAAAAACCATATTAAACCTTTTATCCATCCTATAAAAATTGAAATCACTACTCGTTTATACATAGGGTTAACCATCACCATGTAGTAGTGTAATTTAGTTTCCATCATCAATTTACATTAAATGTTATAATTATTATCATTATTTTGATATATAATAATTATAAAATGACATTTATTAAGTAAAATTAATAAATCTTCCATTTACCTAACCATTAACCATTATTGTAATGATAATTTTACTTGTGCGTACGTACGACCTATAATCTCAATGACGTGATTTGATTTATTTTCCATGGTCAAAAATAAATAATGGTAAAAAATAAATTTAGTGATTTAATATTATATTTAAAAAATTAATATCATTCTGGATATGATCAATATATATCCTATGCAAGTGGATCGGGACATTCATTACAAAAAAACATGACAAACAATGTAACTAACATGAAAAATAGATAAATAATTAAATATTATTGATGAATTGGTTGAATAATTTCTTAAAAGTATCATATAATAATTAAATATTATTAATAACATGTTTTAAACCATTACATGGGATTTCTGAATATGATTAAAGAATACTGACCCTAAGGTGAGGTTTTCTCTCTCATTTTAATTTCTATGAGACATACCATATTCTTCACTTATTTATTTTTTGTGGTGTATATACTAGCTATTGGAAATATTATATCATGAATCTATTTTTATTAATTTTATTTAAAATTCAACTTCATATTATTTCCTTCATGGGGCTTACAATTCAAAAGATACAAATGTGGTAAGAGTTAATTTCACAATCTCTCTATTATTCAGAATTGTGCATGTTTTGGACTCCACTAGGGAATATTTATCTTCCAACCCCATTATTTCTAAAAATGATATCTAGAATTGTTTTTTATTCTCCTAGGATTTTTTAAATCCATTGTTACCATTTTTTTCTTTTTTAATTTTTTTTACTGGAATTGGTTATTGGTTTTCCACTTGAGGTACTTTGTAACTTTTCCCAAACAAAAAGTACAAGAGGTATGTTTTTAACATATAAAAATTTATAATATTTTTTCATCTTCATGAAACCATATATATTTTAATATTTTAATAAAATTTTAAAAGGTTATTTTTTGAGAAAACTATTTTTTTATGTGTGATTTTTTTATTTGAAAAAATGTATTTTCAATGAAAAAATGGTATTTAAATCATGAAATATTCAATAAAAAACATTAAATTATTGTCATCTAGAATAATATGTTGATTATTAATCATAATATTACAATTAATCATATTTATTTTTCTTTTTTATAGTCATTCTGACTGGGGAATGTTTTGATATTTCATATTAAAGTTGATCCAATACATGGAGTTACTCATTTTGTTTAAGAATGATTATCCAGTTCTTTGATTTATTCATATGAGGAATGCATTGGACTTATTAAGTTATTTTTGGGGACTATTATGTATCATTCATTATTCTTTATGACTAATAAGACAAATCATATTTTTCTTTTAGAAAACACCTTACACATTTATTTCTATATTCCTTGGCCAAGGCCTTTATTGTATTGTTAGATATCTTGTAGTAGACCTCGATGAAATGTTTCACTTGTAAAAAATAATTCCTTCCATCATATTTTAATTAAATTATTTATTATTTTATTAGTTATGATATCCATGAATGTGTTTAAAGATTATTTTATTGTTTTATATAGGATTAATTGTCTATATTTTATTCTAGTGGTATTATTCTTTCATTGTTAATATTCATTAAATTCACACCCTTATTGTGAATATAAGCTCACCCCATTCCAATGTTTCATTTCCACAGGATGATAGAAAATATATTATGATTGACATTAATAGATAGTATAATGATAATAATGGTGTTGTATTGTATTTTATGTTTTCATATGTAATGTACAATTCAAGTATGTATCTAGTTCTCTAAGACTACTAATATATTTGGACCATTGGGATGTCATCTATTGTATCTAGTGCCAATTTAATAAATTAAACAACAAATCTAGGCTACTAGATTTATTGTCAATGAGGATTGTATCAAATAATGTTCAGTGGAATCCTTTGAAACAACACTTAGGAAAACATTTAATTGGATAACATAACCATATTTCTATAAAAACAAACATAATGATTTTGATATTAGTTATAAAAAATGATTAATTTACGTTATGTGTTTCAATATTTTTGAAATTATACATTATTATTCATAATTGAATCTAATGTATTCCATCATTTAGAAATTTTTATTAGTGGATGGAATGTAAAATATGTCAATTAACATAATCCATGATGATATTTCCCTTCAAGGATAGAAAACGATGATGGATCATGAGAAAAAACTCACATGGAACAAATTAAAAAAAATATTGGGATAGAAAACATAGGTTTTGAGAAAAAACTATACCCACATTGAGCATCATAATCCACAAAGTGGAGTAATAATGTTATAATAATAAATGTGATAAAAACCTTCATAATTACATAGGACATATAAATAAATTTATAAACAATAAATGGATAGCATCATTAGAAAAGATATTATTGTATTTGGGAAGTTATAAAAGGAATAATGTTTTCATGGATGTTTATTATCTCTTAAGATATAGAGATAAACAGTCATCATAAAATAAAATCACTAAATAAGAGGATGTAATAGAAAACATGTAATTGATGATATTTATTTAAAAATTGTTTGAAAAATATTTTCCTCGTGACCAACAAGAAGATATGAAAATCAATTTTTTGATTTTGAGATTAAAAGTTAGAGGAATATTTTTCTTTGTATGATGAAACCTTTTATTGGGAATCAATAATTTATTTAGACTATATATGAAATCCATTGAGGAATATTTATTATTTCATTTTTAGGTTGAATCCATTTCTTGAATGGGATACAGTGTCCCAAACCGTCCCATTATATGAAGACATTGTATCATGTGTTATCAATATAGAGAAAGAGTTATCTATTCCATATGAACTCATTGTAATATAAGAGGATAACAGTGTAGTATTGAAATTAATTGATAAAGGGATTAATAAGAAGGGTAATTTCTCAACATGTTATACGTGTGGAAGGAAACACCATGTCGCCATATTAAAAGGGAAAGTAGATGTCTTATTTTTTAGAGAGAAGGGTAATAATTTTCATTATTTAGAGGGTAAGAAAGAAGATAAAAATGTTCAATGTTTCTATTATAATGATATGGTATATTATGAAAATGAATTCACAAACCATTTATGTAACCTACTATAGAATATTCCAAGGTAATAAGGTAAATATTATTCAATCACACCATCTTTATTTGAAGTTATTAATGATGTGGTGTAAGGTACATTAATCATATCATAAAAGTTAGAAAATATTTTATTTGATTATGGATCACATCATTCTTTTATATCTTCCTAGTTTTACAAAGAATTATTCATTTACCATTTACCTTAATAATGGAGTTATTTTTCAAAATCCATGTGGAAACCTCATTGAAACAACTATTTGTAAATATGCTCGTATTACGACACAAAAACATTAACAATTTTTTTATTTTCATATAATACATATGATATACTTAGATATAATTCATGTTCTATATTGGATTTCAAAATGAAATTACAAAATATATTATAAAGATAATGAAATTATGATTCATGATGAATATATGGAATTCCTTATCTTTAGAGGATATACTTTATCATCCGAGTCATGTCTAAATCTACCATTTGTAACTACTCTGAATGAAATTCATAGATAAGATGAGAAGACACAACCAACTGATGAAAAATGTTATATTCAAATTTCGTATGCAAATATTTTTACATTATTACATTTATATGTTTCCTATGGTATTACATGGATATATAACAATGTTACAAGAGGATTTCCCTATTAATTTAATCCATGATTAATGAAATTGATGAAATACACGTTATAACATGGAAGATATAGAGTTATTAGAGTTAAATAAACAAGTGTAAGGTTTTTAGTGGAGAATACTTATATTCCATAGTGTTTCGCCATGGGTATCCTTCATTCATTTCTTCAATAAGATAGATGGATATATGATATTATATATTGATTATAGATAATTAAATTATACTATGAAAAAGAACATGTATCATCTACCTTGTATGGATAATTTAATTGACCAAATTCATGGAGATAATTAATTTTCAATGATTGACCATCATTATAGATATCATCAATTAGGGGTAAGGAAGAAATACATTCCAAATCTAATAATTCAAATGTTTTTCATTCAATATAATTTTAACGTAATTCCATATGGATTGACTAATGAACCCAAAATATTTTTGGATCTAATGAAAGGAGTATTCATGGAATTTATAGATAATTTTATTTTTGTTTTTATTGATCATATCTTGGTGTACTCCATCAAAATTTACGACCTTGAGAACCACATTATTATTGTTCTCGATAGTGTTATAAAAAAATGGTTATATTAAAAATTCATAAATTCATAATTTTGGATTCAAAATATTTCTTTTCGTGGCAATGTTTCCTCCATGGAAGGAATATCATTTGATATTTTTAGGAAAAAATAAGTCCAATAATATCACATACCAACAAACATACCTGAGGAATGTAGTTTCATTAGTTTGGTAGGTTACTATTGACTCTTTATTCGAAACATTTCCTGATTAGATAGCATATTAACCAATATTAATCCTAAAGGAGTTATTAGTATTTTGATAGATGAATATGAAGAATTATTTGAATAATTAAATTGAACATTGGATAATTCTCTAATATTGAATCTACCATAAGAAACTTATGGGTTTGTGGTTTATATTGATGTTTCGATAAAAGGTGTTGGTTGTGTCCTTATACAGATTGATAGAGTTATTGTATATGCATAAAATTTTTTAAAAACACATAATAATAACTATCCAACTCGTGATATTGACTAAATATTAATAGTAATTTCTTTGATGATATGGAGATAATGTCTCTATGGTGAAATATATGGGATATATATAGATCAAAAGAGTTTTAAATGCATCTTCATAAAAAAATAACACAACATGAGGATACTTTGATCGATCGAGCCACTCAAGGATTATGATCATTAAATATACTACCACCCAATGAAGGAATGTGAGGTGGAAAATGCATTTAGGGGAAATAATCATGACTTTTTTAACAAAATGAGGATTGATAGGGGTATTGTGTTAATATGTCTCGTAAATATTGATATGGGAATTATTAAGGATAGAAAAATATCCTTCTATTTAAAATGTTTTAGAAATCATCTTTATTGTAAATTATAAAAAGTTCTCAACATTTTTGTAAGAATTTTCAAAAGATAATTACAACCATAAATAATGGAAAATTAACAGACTTCATATATGAAGATAGACTTCTAAAATATGTAAATAGTCTATGTGTTATATATATACCTAAGTTGATGACAGAATTATTGGATGATTCTCACTTTAAAAATTTTATTGTACACCTTTGAAGCAACTATATGTATATTTATTTGAAGGAAAATTTTCAGTAGGATAATATGTAGTGGAAATTTTTTGATTCCGTTTCAATATGTTTATTTTTTCAATATGTAAAGGCTTAACCACAACATCCTAGAGGAGTCATGAAACCTATCCCTGGTCCTATAATCAAATGGTATAACATTACTATGGACACTATGACTGGATTACCAAATACTATAAGAATGAATGTTGTGATATAGGTTATTATAGATCAATATACCAAATCATTAAATTTCTTCTATATAATAGAATGTTTCCCACTGGACTGCATTGCACATCTCTATATTAAAGAGGTTTTAAGACATCATGGTTCACCTATTTCAATTTTATATGATCGTGTTCTATAAATTAAATCTAAATATATGATGTCTATTTTGATTTTTCTTGATACCACACATCATTTTAGCATGGATTATCACACTCGAAATAATGGGTAGTTAGAATGAAATATATAAACTCTAGAAGAAAAATTGTTGTCATTTTAACATGAGTCAAGTTATTAAATATAATTATTATCATTTGGTAGAATTTCACTATGTAAATAGATTACATTGAAGTATTAAAATGATGTTTTATAAAGAATTATATGGAAAGAGATTCCATACACCAACTTGTCGGGATGAAGATAGTGAAAGGAAGCTTGTAAGATTAGAATTTGTAGTGGAAATAATGGATAAGGTTAAAACAATTGAAACCTATTTCAAAGTATCTCAATGAAGTAAATATTCCTATGTCTATAACTAGAGAAATATTTTAAATTTAATGTAGGAAATCACATTTTACAGGTGTCTCCATGTACGTGTATTAGAAAGCTGTGTAATAAATTCAAACTAAGACCCTTGTACATAAAACGTTTTGAAATACTATAAATAATTTTAATATTGTCTTATAGATTATAAATTCAATTTATCATAACTAAAGCACATGGATGTTTCAATATATCATAATTAAGGAAGTACAATCTACACCCAATTCATTTTCTCACCACTAAAGAGATTGAGTTGAAACGTGACCATTATTACTATGAATTGCCTATCCAGATCATGGAAACTAGAAAACATGTGTTGATAAATCATATGACTCTACTTGTAAAGATACATTGGAGAAATCATTATATAGAAGAGGTGACACAGATAGCTAAAGAAATTCTGATGAAGAACTAACAAATTCAATTAATGGGGTGACAATATGGAAATGTTTTAGGATGGAATTTTTGAATAAGGGATGAATGTAACTCCCCAAGAGTTTATGGTACGTTTCTTTTTTAAATAAATATAATTTTTCAAATTTATTTTATTGCACACAACACCTATCTTAATCAAATCATGATTTACTATTGAAAATATTTGTTTTATCGTGACCATTATAACCTAGATTTTGAATTAGTGGGTATGAATAAAGATAACCATATAATGAAATATATTTGAATTTTATTTTAAATAAACACGCACACAAATATATATATATATATATATATTATTTTTTATAAGATATACAAATAATTTTTAGTAAAGTCTTTTTATTATTTAATTATATTTTTTCTTCGAAACACTATTTTTTTCCTTCTATAAGTCAATAAGTATAATTATCAGTGGAAACATTAGGAAATTTATTTTTCAAAATAAATTCATTTTTAGATTCATTATATCAAAATTATATTTTGATTAATTTTTTATAATTTTCTATAAAAAAAATTTTAATGATTCCTGAGAATTAATAATTTTAATTGACATCTAAATTTTATTTTAAAGAATTTATACATTAAAATTCTAATTTTTAATATTTTTAAAATTCCATCTTTTAATTATTAATCTAATTTTGGTTTTTTAAATGAGTTTTATACATTTATTTACGATAATAACATTTTATGCATAAAATGAAATTTTAGCGAAACATTGTTTTCATTAAATTTTTCCATTTTAATTTACAATTAAATTATAACACGTCAATTTTTTAATGTTGAAAAATGAAATCCATAAATTTATTCATAATTTCCAAATTTAGTAAATAGGCCCCATTAATTTTTTTCATTATAAATAGTAAACATGGTAATTTTTTATAACATGGTTATGGGTAAATTGAGAAATTAAGGGTAGAAATAATAGGATAAGTATTTGAAAATGAACCTAACTCTTTCCACAATTTTGTTGGATGATAATTTTTAATCCAAGTCATCCATGGGTCAAATTTATGACATTATTAGAAACATGGTTGACCTTATGACCTTTATAGTATTTTACTTAATGGAAAGTAAAACATTCCATGCTGTTGTTTTTAATTAGTGTAATATTTAGAATTTGATGATATATATATGTTTTTATTGACTATAAATATTATATTGAAGTATAATCTATTTATATTCATTGTGGTAATTTATTTATAATATTTAGAGAATAATGACTTTCCATAAATTCATATAGAACACCGAGGTAGTAATTATTCAATTAATTGGAAAATATAATAAATAACATTATAAGTATTAAAATATATATAGTTTGAGATATTTAAGATTATCCGAAAATTATCATGAAGACCATTACATGTTTTGAATAAAAAAAATCTTGATTCGAATTTTAAATTTTTGGGTTAATATTTTAAAATTCATACTAACTGATAGTATCAAAATTGAAAAAAAATTATATTTTATAGGAATATCATTTTACTAAATTATTTCAAAATAACTAAAAAAGAAAAAAAGGGATAATATGTGGTATAATGTATCATAACATATTAATTTCTAGTGCATTTTAGAAGAATTTGGCCTTAAAATAGTCTTAATATATTTTAATATTTAGAGAAATTTAAAAAGTGATCCTCGCCACAATTATAAAAGGTATCCTCCTCCCTCACTTATTAACTACACTTAAAGGGTTCAATCTCAAATTAACCCTATCCATTTCTCTTAACAAAATCTAAAGACATGCTCTGAAGGACATAATCATCGATGAAGTCTAATAAATGTTCCCTTAAAAATAGGTATATAGTAAGTCCACTAATAAGAGATAACAATTTTTACCAACTCATTCAGGTATATTTATTCATATAATGTCCTATTCATGTATTATTTCTATCTTAAATAAATAACTCAAATTTTATAAATATTTTGATAGGTTCTCATATACTTAGCTTTATGTTTTGCATATATATTTTGTTATATTTAGTTCCTATATTCATCTCATGAAATTCATTACTGTTTTGTTAAAATATGGATATTTTCAGGTCCGACAACACGTAGTGCATGGGTGGTGAAAAAATATTGGAAACTATGCACCAACCTAGTAGAGACTATGTTCCCAGACTAATTTGTCTATCTAAGGCACACAATCATACTCAAGGGTGTTCACCCTCCCCAAGAATAACATAAAGAAAGTTTCCTCCTTGACAAATGAGGTTTCATGGATGTTACATGATTTAGATGAATGTTCAGACAAACCTTGAGGCCTATACAAATAATTAAAAATATGAAATTTTCTATTTTCTCCTCATTGAATTCGTCCTCAAATACACCACTTCTCTTCCCATTCGACCATCAAAACCCCCATTAACCTCACCCTCACCCTCATAACTCCCTTGGACTTCATACCTTTTGGGAATTTGTTGTGGGATCTTCAAAAAATAATCAACTAATCCCCTTCCATCTTGATTTATTTCTTCTTATTCAGGTTTTCATTCAAATTATTTTGTGTTATCACTTATCCAGTTTGTTAGTTCCCTAAATTGGGTTGATACTTGTTCCATCGGTGAATGTTGTGATGTTTATGGTTTTCCTTTACCTCTCTAGGGTCTCTTTATGGTGTGGTTTTTTTTTTCTATAAGATTCTGGAAGATTCCAAGAATGAGGTATGTCATTCCATGTTTTTGTAATTATTATATGTATTATGTGTTCCTTATGTCATTCTTGATTGTGTTATACGGATTGTGTGAGTGGTGCGAATTATGTATTCAAAACGGTACGAGGTGTGTATGTATTGAAAGATGTTTTTCCAAATGAAAATGGTTGGATTTTTTTAATTTTTCAAATGTGGGACATGTTTGTGTCGGAAAGGGGTTTGAACATCATTTTCTTTTAATAAATAGATGTTTGGATTAGGTATTTTCAATTTGTGAAGGTTGTTGGTGAAAAAAATGGTTCATGTGGCATGAGAAATGGAATTGAGAACATAGGGAATCATAGGTGTCTAGTTAGTTTGACTAGTAAAATTATTCTAGTTGGATCTAAATGTTAGAGGCTCGATTACCTCTTGAAGGATTGACACTACTACATTAACGAAACCATGATGATGATTGCAGAACACTATAACATTATATGGATTCCTCTCTAGTGGCTCATTGATAAGGAAATTTTGTTTCATTCTTTTATACTATATATCCAATGTATGAGTTTTTTAGTTCCCCACAATCTCTAGTTTCATTATGGATTACCCATGGGGATCTTATGAATTTATTCTTACCATCTGCATACATTTGACATTAAATATCATGTCAATATCAATCATTTTTCCCTTACAAAAATTCCTTTAAAGTGATCTTTAATATTTTTTCCTCCTTATAAAAATGATATTTTTTATTTGTCATATAAATTTTTTTGTATGGAATATATTTTTGTTATATTTCATTGGGATTTTAATCACACCATATATACACCTGTGTGATTATGTAGATGTTGTTATGTTTAATACAGGTAATGGAAAGAAGTTTATTGGTTGTGATGATGGATTTGATTTCTAGTGTTCCTTTCCTTGTAGATGTTTTTTTGAGGTGAAATAAGGGCGATGGCCATCTTATTTCATTGAGGTTCTATTTTTTAGCTATTTCCCCTCCCCATTTTTGGTATTATGTTTTTTAGTAGTGTTTTATGTTTTTTTAACTTGTAATGGTTCTATTCCATATAGGTCTGAATATTTATTATAGTGATTTTTCTTATTTTTGTGAATTGTTTATGGTTTTTTATCATGGATGAAAATTTTACAAAATGTGTCATATTGATACTGATAAATTGGTTACCACAAATGTGGATCAAGAATTCCCTTTATGAAATATAATGGTAGGTTGGGTGTCATGTTGGATGAACCCTGTCTTGGTTCATGAAAAAATGATATGAAATAATATTTTCACCCATTATTTGGGTCAAGATATTTGGTAATGTATGGATAGACATGAGTTAGGACTTTCAAATCTTGATTTTCTAGTTTCGAGTGTGGTTCATGTCTAACACACATCGTAACGAGATTCGAGGATCAATGGGATGTTGGTGTTTGGGTTTAATCATCTTCCAAGAGAGATGTTGAAGTGTTATATTGTTCATGAACACCATTGAAGAGGATTTGAGTGGTCAAACATTTTATAATTCTTTCCTTGGTTGTGGTTTTGATTCGATTGATTGATGTCTTTGTAATTTTTTGGGTTAATAAAAATTTTCAGAAAAATGTGTTGTTAATTTTTTTTATATTTTTTTATATTTTTGTAGGATGCATCCCTAGAGACTTTCTATGAAACTATGGGAAAAGTAATGAGAGATTTATCTCTTACTAGTTGATTAGAGACTACTAGAATCCTTGGATCGGCCTTTCCATGATTTTGGTTAGACAGTAGGCTTTGGTCCTTCTCATGTAGGGAAATCCAAAACATATCCTAGAATGGAAAATTATTATAATTTATTCAAGAACAACCCTCCAACAATCTAGGGTATCATAGATCACCATGTAGTAGCGGATTGGCTTGAAAATATTTAAAGGTTGATTGAGTTTCTTGACACTCATTAGGAAGTCAAAGTGAAATTTGATTCTTTCTTATCGTAAGGTCCTAGTCGAGGGTTCTGGGACTTAGTGGTTCTCGATAAAGATAATGAGAATATGGTTTTGAATGACGTTAAGAGAATATTCAATGAGTAGTATTTCTCATAGAAAATTTCCTTCTCCATGACCTCAGAGTTCCTTGATCTCCATATGCGGCACAAGACCATATTGGATTATGCAAAATATTTCAATGATTTAGTATGGTTCACACACATTGTGGTTCCAAATGAGTAGGTTTAGGACCAAAATTTAGAAATGGATATTTGACCAAATATTCAATCCCAGATATTCCTATTTATGTTGAGGACTTATGCTGAGGTTTTCAATCAATCCTTGATTGTAGAGATTGAACATATTATCATGTCAGGTTATTCTAAGGTATAATAAGAGGTGGGAAATTTAAATGTTAGTTCTTATTATATAAATTGGATGTGAGATGAGTATGAAAAGAGGTAGGTGGTAATTTGGTCCATGATTATGATATACTTCATCTATGTCTTTATATTCTGGATTAGTCATCTCCATTAGAATGGAATGCTTGGTTATGTGTGTTTGGTATATACAGCTCCACCTAGAGTATTCCATTTGTATGGAAATATATTTTTCTTTATGTGGTTTTACGGAGCTATAAATGTATACTAGGGAGGTGTAGCTTCTACAATGTTCATAGGTATTTCAGTCCAGTAAGATCCATCCATAACATAAGGTTCCCAATTAGGTAGTTGTGATGCTAGGGTTGGATCATTTACTGGTAATAGTCATATTATGACAGATACATTGGATAATGGTCATTCTAAAGATCAGTTAGACAGAAGGAACCTTCATTCTCTATATCAGGCACCAATGGATTCTGATAGAGTTCATATGATAGTTCGATATACTTTTCATATTGTTCAATCTATTATTTTTTACATATTAGATACAGGTTCCTCTATTTCATTAGTTTCTTCTTGTCATGTGTATTTTTTGAAATCCCCAACCGATAACATCATGTATGTAGTGGAATTGGTGATGCATCATAGTAAGAAGTAATATCAGAGTTTATCCTATCCATAATTTTTCACTCACATTGCTAGGGGTCGATCTAGGATATGATTTCTTTTTTTTTTAAATGTTTCTATTAAATTTCATTCTCAGTGTGGAATATATGGTGTGTTTTTAGGCGTACAGATCCTATTATTAGTGGTGAGTGAGTTTTTTTAGAAACATGATGGAATCACCTAGGGTTATTATGGTTATTGAGATCCTCAATATGGACGTGTTGGACCTCCACTATTGGTGTAGGGTATAATTTCTTTTTATATCATGTCTCTTCTTTTAGTGGATGTTGATATAGGTTTTGAGGGTCGATTAACTATCATAGTGGATGAGTCCCTAGAGGTGTTTCTAGATTACATGTAGTTTGTATTCTAGAGAGAGATGTTGATTTCAACATTGATTTGGAGATAACAACATAGTTGATATCTCATCCTTCATACCTTATGTCCCCCACCAGGTTGTTGGAATTATAGATACAACTAGATTATTTTTCTTACAAATGATTTATTCACCAATGAGTCTCACCTTGGTCCTCCCCAGTTTTATTTAAGAAAAAGGTTTGTGGATCTCTTCAGATATGTATCGATTAATGGAAGCTGAATGAGGTGATGATCATGATTACGTTCACATTTCCCTATATTGATGACTTATTTCGCCACATTAAGGTGGAGAGGTGGTTCTCCATGATTAAAATGAATTTCATATATCACAAGATCAGGTTTAGAGAGATGGATGTTCCTAAAATATCCTTATGATGAAACTACAACCTCATTGAGTATCTAGAAATTCCTTTTAGGTTTTCAAATGATTTAGTGGCCTTAATGGTAAGTATGAACTATGTGTTTTTCCAATATCTTGACTCATTTTTCATGTTTTTTGTGGATAACATCCTGGTTTACTCTATAACCGAGGAGGAGCATGATATACACTTGATAATTTTTTGGGAACTCTTAGAGACCATCAACCCTATGCTAATATTTCCAACATTACATTATAGATAAGGGATATGATGTTTCTAGGTCATGTGACCTTGGATCATGGGGTTTCATTGGACCATGGGAGGATCAATGAATAAATTTCATGGGAGAAACTAAAGAATTCTATTGATATCTGAAGATATTTTGGGTTGGAAGTGTATTTCAGGTGGTTTTGGAGGATTTCATTCATCATTCTTTACCCTTGAATTTGAATAACTATAAAGGTGAGACTTAATGGAGCTAAGAGTGTTAGGAATTGTTTTAATAGATTTGGGGACTATTTATCATAGCCCTGGTTTTGATCATTCCTCTGTCCGGAAAGGGGTGTGTGGTAATTTGTGATGACTCAGGTATGGTTCTTGGGTGTGTATTGATTTAGGATGTCCATGTGGTGGAATACAGTTCTCACTAACTCTGACAACATGAAATGAATTACCGAACCCATTTATTAGAATAAGTAGTGACAATGGATTCCCTGAAGATGTAGAGTCATTATCTTTTGGGAGAGAATTTTTGGTCTATTATGATCATAAGATATTGGCATATATATTTTTTAAATAAGAACTAAATATGAAGTAATCGGTTAGGTTTGAATATCTTCATGGTTTAGATTTTGATGTCATCTACACCCCAAGAAAAAGTAATGTTGTAGAAAATGACTTGAACATGAAAGTCATAGTGTAATATTTGAAAGAGTCCAATGATGAGTTTACTTTGATGGACCTATTTTCCAAGATTAATATGGAGGCCAAGGATCATAGTTGAGGTGCATTATTGGCTAGTTTTCAGTTGAAACTATCCCTTTTGTAGTAGATTTGATAGCAGAAATTGGGTGATGATCTCTCTTAGAATTATATGATGGTCCTGAATGGTGGGGTGGTTCCTAGTGTGGGGTTCTCGACTCATGAGGGTGTTATAAGTTTCAAGAGTTTCTTTGTGGTGTCGTTATCATTGAGGAAGGTAGTGATGTTGGATACCCATTGGTATCAATGGGCCATCCATACTGGAACCATTAGGATATTTTAGGATGTGCAATGATAGTTCTGGTATCCAAGTATGATATAGGATATACCTGACTACATATCTAGATGTTATACCTCTCAGAAAGTTAAAGAAGACCGCCAGAGGCCCTCAAATTTTCTTCCACCATGCACAATTCCTACATATATGTGTGAAAAGGCTTCTATGGGTTTCATTATTGGATTAACTCATACACCTTGGGGAAGAAACATTATTTGGGTAGTGATTCACCATATTAAAAAATAGAACAATTTCATTCAATTTATAGATTCATATAAATTGGATTAGTTTGGTCGATTGTATGTTTATGAAGTATTTAAGATATATGGTTTTTTTGTACTAATCATTTTTGGATGGAATCCCCATTTCAGCTCCTTCTTTTAGGAAGTATTTTAAAGGGAATTGAGGACCCATAGGATGTTGAACATGAAAATGCATCATCAAATTGATGGTCAAACAAATCTGGTTAATCACATCATGGAATAAATGTTCTAGGAACATGTGATGGATTTTTATGGATAAAGGGATATTAATTTGGGGGTTTCCAAGTTTTCTTATAAAAACATTTACCATTCTTCAATTTTAATGGATCCCTTTGGAGAAATTTATGGTTGTCTGTATTGGTTTCCTTTATTCTGGGTAGAGGAGGGTGATACCTCATTATTGGAAAAGAGCCTAATGCAAGATACATATAATGATTTCATGTTTATGAGGTAGTTTTTTTTTGATTGTGAAAAAACATTACAAGTCTTATTCCAATTTGATGAGACAGTCTTTAGAATTCTAAGTGGGTAACCATCAAATCAAGAACCACGGGAAGCTATTGCTAAAGTATGTTTGAAATTTTGTTATTATTGAGGGAGTATTTAAGGTGGAATATGATTTTTATTTTTAGTCCAAGATTATGTTGATTTATGATGTGATCTCTGTCTCACAACTAAACAAATTTATTCTGAACCCCTCTCAAGTGTTATATTGGAGACAGTTAAGGCTAGAGCCAAAATTTTCAATGTTTGAGAGGCCAGTGTAGATTTTGGATTCCAAAGAGAATGTTCATTATAGGGAATGCATATCATTGTTTTCAGTTCATTGAAATCCTAGTAATGATGAACGTGAGACATGGGAGTACATATTTTGGGTTGAAGAATAGTATCTATTTTTGTTATATTATCATTCATTGGAAATACTTTCGAGGGAATAATGTTTTAATAGTGTTGAGAATTTCCACATCCATTATCTTATTTTGAGGTATTAATTGTATTATTTTTTACAATTACAATATCATTAAATTAACTACTATTTAGGGGGTGTAAATAAGAGTTTTCAGGTCTCAAATAAATTTTCTCACAATTCACACACTGTTAGTCAAAACCACAAACTAGCCTAGAATAGAACATGTACCCTAGATATTTGCATCATCCTGGATGTATGACCATGAGTAGGGGTGTGTACCTTACCAGGAACCCAGAATAGTTGTTCTACTTAAGGAGCAAGGTCAACCAAATTGTTATGTTCCATTGTTAATAAAACCGTGTGGCTAGTTTCCACTTGGATATAGGAGGATACATGGTTTCAACACGGATTCATAGAACGTGATGCCAAACCCTGTGGCTAGTCCAAGTCATTAATAAATGGAATTCACCCATTTCTCCCTTCAAAGTTTTCCACACATATACCATTTCTCACATAATTAGATCTTTATAGCCCTATAAATATATCCCTCTCCCTCTTTTCTCCCTCGGAACCCCATCTATTGAATGATTTATTGTCGTAGATTTATTGAATCATCACGTAATCCCTTTATCTAATGAAATTATCTTCATTCTTGGGTTATAATTTCTTATTTCATGGGTCATCACTTCTCTAGAATATTAGTGTCCCTAAAGTGGGTTGAACATTGTTCCTTTGGATGATATCTCTATGTTTATGGTTTTCTTTTTCCCCTCTAGGGTGTCCATGTGCTTTATTTTTGATTTAAGGTATTCCAAAATATTCCAAGTATGCAGTATGTGATTCCATACTTTAGACTTGTTGGATGATTTTAGTATGCGTTATGTGATTATTGAATCTCTTCTACAGATTTAGTGAATGGTGTGAAATATATTTTCAAATGTATTCAAGGTGATTATAGATTGAAATATTACATTCAAATGAATTTTTTTTTTCATGAATGTATCTATTTTTCACATGTGTGCAAGGGGGTTGAATATTATTTTACTGTTATAAATGGATTATTGGTTTGGGTGTTTTCAATTTTGGAAGGTTTATTTTTAAAATGGTGGTTCATTTGTCTTGAGTAATAGAATGGAGAAAAAATGGAATCCTAGGTATCTAGGTTTGTTGTCTAGGACTAGTACGCTAATCATATTGGTGGGCCCAAGTCCCAATTCCCCCATGAAGGATTTTTTATGTAGAACTAACTAAAATATTATGATGATTAGAGACCTCTAGAAATTTGTATGGATTCTTCTCTACTATCTCATGCATGATGACGATGTGGGTAATTCTATCTATACCATATCACTGAGAAATGTGGTACATAGGGCCCCACTATCACTAGTGCATTTAAGGATTACCCATGGTTCTCTTATGATGCTCTTATTAATGATTTTATGAGGTGTACATTACTAGTAATTTAAATTTAAATCATGTTTTGATGACAAATATTTCCTAAAATGTTCTCTAAAAAAAATTCATCCTTATAAAAAAAATAACAGTTTTTATTTGTCTTATAATGTTGTAGCATGTAATCTATTTGGGTGATATCCTACATGAATTTTCCTCACGCCTTATATACACCCTTGAGTGTTTGTAGACCTACTTATTGATAATCCGGGAAAGGGTGAGATGTTTCATGCCAGATATGGTTCATCTTGTAATTGGTTTTAATTTTATTTTAGGATTTGGTGGAGGTTCCATTAGGGTTATTTTCGTATTTCTATATAGATTTTGGGGATTCTAGTCAGTTACCCTCTACATTTTTGGTGTTGTGATTTTTATTTTGATTGGTATAATTATTATCCACTGATACTTATATTGATTTTTGTTATAGATATTTTTTATAGTGTTATTTCTTACTCTTGTGTATTTTTTATGGTTGATTATGATGTCCTCAATCATTCCAAAAGGTGTTGTGTTAATACCTAGGAAGTAGTAACCAAACCATGGGGATTAATAATTCCTTTCGAGCCTTATCATGGTCCATGTCTGGTGTTGGGTTGGATAGAACCTCATATTGGTTAATTAGATATGTTATTGTTATTATGGGACAACCATATTCAACTTTTTAACTATCTTATAAAAAAATTAATGGGCTTCTCCTACGCACGTATGGATTATCATCACCATGAAGCACTGCAATATGATTTCGATCATCATGTAAATTGGAATGTTATAATAATGAATTTAATGGATATATATAGCATCTATGAAATGATATTGATTCTGTAAAATTAAATTATCATAAATTTCCATATCCATTCAACATTAATTGAATGATATTGTCGCTCATGCGTAAGTATATCCCACCATCTCCAATTTGTTATGTGATTCATTTTCTGTACTCACCATTCAATAATGGTTCTATAAATTTAGTTAATGAATAAATATGATATATATAACGTTAATATAAATATATACATGATTTATTATATTATATTTGTATAAGATGCGAGACATTCATTTGAATAAATTCATGATAAAAAAATGTAATTAATACTAGAAACAGTTACAATAATGAAATATTATTAATTAAATGGTGGAAATATTTTATAAATGGATCAGATAATATATTATAAATATAAATATAGTTCTGGTATAAATTAATAACTTGTTTAAAGAAATTATACCATTGTTTTGGACATGTTTAATGATATTTGAAAATGAGGTAATGGTTTATATTCTCACTTTTATTTCTGTTAGACATGAAATATTCACCACATAATTATTTTTTAGGGTGTATATATGAATTCCTTGATATATTGTATCAGGAAACTATGTGTAATCATGTTATTAAAAGTTCCATTTTGATGTTGTTTCTTTAGTAGGGATTATGATTCAAATTAGATCCATGTGGGAGTATTTTAGTTCAAATTCTAATTATTATTCAAGATAGTTTATGTTTAAGACTCCACTAGGGAATATTTCTCATTAATGTCCATTTTATCTAAATTTTATTTTCAAAAAATTTATTTAAAAATATCTTATGATTCTTTAATGACAATAGAACCAATTTTTCTCTTTTTATAATTTTTTTAAGAAACCATTTTTCAATTTTTGGAACAAGATAATTTGTGACATTTCTAAAAAGACACATAAGTAAAGTTCTATTAACATATACAACATGATCATATTTTCCTACCATAATCATGTTTAAAATATTTAAACTATCCATTATAATATTAGGGCATTTATTTTACAGAAAATAACTTTTTTATTATGTGCACCGTTTTAAAATTTATTAAAAAAAATTAAAGTAAAAATGGTTTTTTTGAGAACCAATATTATAACAATATCATTAAATTAATTTCATCGAAAATCATATGTTATTGATGCAATATAATTTTACCATTCACTATTTTTTTGTTGGTTTATTATCATTCTTAATGGGGAATGTATTAATAGTTTGTATGACATGTTCTTCCAATACAGATAGTTATTGATTCCATTAAGGAATGTCGATTCAGTGGTATTATATATTAATATGAGGAATTATATAGACATTATAAGTGATGGGAGATAAATTATGTATCCCCTTGAAGAATTATTATTTCCCATTGCAATGAAATGATTGGATTTTGGGTGATGCCTTACCCATTTATTTTTAAATGTCTTATCCAAGGTCTCAATGATATTTTCCAGATTTCTTTTTCAAGTCCTTGATGATATGTGTAAGATATTATGCCTTATTCATTAAATCATTTTGAATTAAAAATATTGATTATTTTATTTGATATTATATCCATTGGTGAGTTTTTATTTCATGCGATTTTCTCATAAGTAATTATATCAACATATATTATTCTTTCCATATCATTCATTCCTTATTAATAATCATTATATGCATACAATTTTTGAGCTTTTAATCCCAAACCTTTCTTATGTTTATTTTCCCTGAAGGTTCCTATAAATTTAATATGATTCAAATTTATGGATATTATAATTATAATATTTTTTAATATTTTATTTTATTAATTAAAATTTAATTTTTAATTTCATTATGTATCTAGATCTATAAGTATAATAAAATCTTCGGTCATTTAGGATATGATCACTAGTGTCTACATACAATTTAATAATGTAACTATCTTATATGATCTACATGATTTGGGTTCATTAAATGATATATATAAATATGTTTATTTAATATATGTATAATAAACATTTATTTATTATACAATATATTTGAATAAGTAAGACAAAAGTAAAAATGCAATGTAAGGGATTTTAGTCTCACTTTTATTATCTATGACACAATTTCTATATTCCCCATGTGTTTATTTTTTGTGTTAAATATGATTACCATGAATTTATTTTATTTCCATTATCCTTAAAATTATTGTGATTTATACATCATTTTTAGGATATATATTTCATGGGTTTTAGAGTTTCAATATTATCAATGCACTAAGAAGTTTTTGTTTCAACTTTCCTTCTCTGATGTGTATGTTATATTATACACCTATATTCTATGAAAAAGAATTTATACAACACATTTTAATTTTAAAATAATGGATTTATTTATCCTGATGATATATGATGTTCCATTTTATGTCATTCCATCATGATATACATGGTTTAAGGATACCAAAGTGGTAATGACATTATGTTACAATCTCATCATCTATTAGGAACGTTTATGGTTATGTTACCGATGATAAAATTTTATTATCAAAATAACAAATACTCATAAATTTTTTATCATCTATTTATTCATTATATATCAATCTTATAGTACTATTTTCCACTCAAAGGCATATAAAATAATTGAGAAAATACTTTTTTATGAAAATATGAATTTATTTATCTCTTCGGTCAAAAATATATTTTTTTCTAAAACCATGTCGTCCAGAAAGGTTTTAAATTTTTTTAAAATATTATATAATTATTTTTATAATATTTATTTAATGATTATTGAATTTTTTTACGAAAATTTTAAGGTTATACCCATTTCATTTTCCAAAATATTCCTATTTGGATTTTACTAAAAATGTAAATGAATTATTATCATTAACATAAACAACATAAACCATATTTCCCACTCTCAAAAACACTTAATGATTTCAATAAAAAAATTTATATTTTCAAATATCATTTCAAATACATTTTTTTTCTTAATATTGTTAATTTTTTTTATTTTAAATAAATGGGTTCAAAATGAAAATGATTTTGAAAATGTTTTATGTTCTAAAAAATGTTTTTAAATTTGGAAAATATATTTTCCAAACTGAATAATTTTAAATTATTTTAAACATTAATTTATGTGTTTCAGTTCTTTTCAAAGAAAAAAGTTTTTAAAATGTTTTATTTTTTAATAATTGGTTTTCAAAATAGAATTGTATTTTCCCACATGAAATGTTTTAAATGATCGATAAAAATCAATTTCCATCTATGATTAAATCCATTAATGTTACATATTTCATACATGGTATATGATCCAAGGATGATGTTTTTATTATTTATATGAATGGTTTATGATTATGATGGTAGGATTTTTTTGAAACCCATTTCTCTTCCACATGTTATACCATGATAAGATTCTTGTGAAACCTATTTCTTTTCCTAAAAGTCTTTTAATGATGATTATAGTTCTTTTTTTTCTCCATAGGATATGATATGATGAAATATATATGAAACTTGTTACTTTTAATGGGTTATGTAATGATAAATTCTTTATAATCTTGTGGAACACATAAATATTGTTTTCATTAGGAGATGGGTGGGACCTGTATCTCTATCTCATGCATTGCGAAAATATTTATATCTCTTGAGTTAGATATGAAATGATTTGGATTTGAACCCATTAAATTAAGGTTCTTTATCTCATGTTATAGTCTTGGGAGTGAACATTTATTACTTTGATGGTTGGTGGAGTGAACTCATTCCACTATGATATCCTTTGAAATGAGCCTTAAATAATATGTAAATGGTTTTCTATGATTATTTTATGTCATAAATCAATATATTATGTCAATTTTATGTTCTAATGGATCATGTTATTTCATTAAATTAGGATTCACATCTTATGAACTTCCAATTAATATTCCATGAATCATGATTAAGATCTACAAAATATGGCGTATGGATTTAAAATATTATTCGCATGATCTCATACCCTTATTCTCATGATATGCTTATGTGTCTCCCATATTTACCCTTACATATAATTTTATATCACCTATTAATATGTTAATATTCCCTAGGTTATAAATAATGGTTTTTATATATGGGCAAAAAAGGGTATATCTTTATGGGGGAGATTGAGGATCTTTCCTGAATTAAGAATCTTACATTCCTAGTTTCCAAAGGCACTAAACTACAACATTGTAGATGAATTTTTTCATGTAATATATTTAATATTAATCTAAAAATAGGTAACATCAGTTTATTAAAATCCTCTATCACTTTATATCATGATCATAATCATTTTTGTACCCATAGATTCTTGAATTGTTCATCAAATCAGAGAGGTAATACAAGGACATCACTCAAAGATGACTGAAACTGGTATTCCACACAATTTTACCACATCAAAAATTTATAGCATTGATAAGTAAAATAATTAATAAGATTAGTGATTTTCAATTAATTTGGATGAATTTGTGATTTGGTATTCGATCACCTAACTAGAATAAGGTTTTTTAAATTTTCTTCTTGAACCTGAGAAAATTTCCATAGCCATTTACACTCATTTACTTATTGCTTCGGGTAATGAATTCAACATTCCAGTTTGTCATGGATGCACAGCCTTATCTTTTTACCAAGTTTTAAATTAACCAACATAATCAAAGAAATTTAATTTCATACCTCACCTCCATAAATGGTTCTATAAATCATTTTATATCAATTTGATTCCCCTATTAATGGACTATTTAGATTAGTTATAAGAAGAAAAAATTATTTCTTCAAAAGCAATTGGAATGACTAATCAATCATTAAAAATGGACATGATTTTAGAATATTTTCTTTTCAACCATAAATTGTTTACCTACAATTATATTTTTACATACTATTAAGGGAATTTGGATTTGATCTCTAAATTTCCATAACATGAAAAACCAAATAAGGTTGTGAGTCATCGTACATAAAACTATGTTAACAATCATGTCAGTAAAATGAAAATTCATATTAGTAATCATGCTCATTATTTCCCTTAATCACAAGATTCATAGGATAATTCATTATATTTCATTCATATTAAAGAATCAACCATTTAATTTCTATTAAATTGTGTATAAAAAAGCTATATATTGAACAATGGAGATATTTCATCTATCATTTTTCAGGATCAAATACTATGGTGATAATATGTGTTTCATGATTTTTTATATTAACATGGTGAATTTATATAAAAAAAATATAATGTCATTATGTTTTCAAATAAGGAATCATCATAGCCTTGTAAATTTCAATGGTAGGAAAATTTTATTCATTAATTCAAAACTATCACGATCCAAATGCTACAAAATGATCACTTTGAATGAGAAAACTATAGAGTAAGGATCCAATTGAGTCACAATAAACCACATAAAAATTCATAGGTTCTGGAAGAAATTGAATTGGTTATAAAATGAGCGTGAAATTATATTCTGAAAATCATTACTAACAATCATTACTTTAGTGGAATAGACTCTACTTTATTATTAATTTTATCATAGGATATTTGGAATGTGATATGTATTGAATGAAAAATAATAGTTACATGATATACATCTAATATTTCCTTTCTAAAATATTTTCATTATAGGTTTCATATAGAATACATATTATATATTTCCTGATAGAATAATATGCATTTATTAGAAATTACATATTTAGGGAAGTGAAATTGAGGTATCCAAAAGTGACATTTAAATAATTTTTTATATAATCAGTGCTCTCACAAAATGATCAAAATAATATCTAAATAATATTTATGGTATTTTTTATTTCTATATTACCCAATATTGTAATCTTAGTATACTACATGAAAATATTATCGGTACCATTTAAAGTCAAAATTAATTAATTTGGGAAAACAACTAGGTTATTTTGGATATAAATTTAATTACGACATATTTATAATAATGATAAAAACACAAGATTTTTTTGTTATATAATTGTTCAAATATTTGTTTTTGTGATACCAGGACCATATTTTAATTTTAGAGAACTGTTGGGATCCAATAAATTGATCAAAAATGTAATCAATTTGAGGATGGGGATATGAACTATTTTTCAAAAAATAATTTTGTTTATAATAATCAATATTTAGTCGTAATGAACCATCTGCATTCTTGAAACAAATAACTAATGAACAACAAGGTAATTTACTCTTTCTTATGAACCATTTAATTTTAAATGTTTCTAATTGGTCCTAAATTCCATTACATTCATTATATACAATTGTAGTGAAATGGTATTTTCCCCAAAAGAAGAAAAATCTAATGTTGCACCTCCCATTTATGTGGAAAACTAGTTAATTTATTTTGAAATACACATGGATACTGATACAAAATGAATGTATGAATTATAGTAACAATTATATAATTGTTCCCCAATGTTATTTCTTCTAGTTAATAATAAATATTTCCATACATTGATTATTAAGGACATTTTTCAGTATTAACATCTCGATTATCTTTAATGTGATTTATTTTCCCATAAAACGAAGTAATATTTACCAATCACACATAACAATTGATATGATAAAACAATGAAGAAAATTGTTCAATTCATATGATTATGTCAGATATATTCATGTCTAAAATAAATAAATATACAAATAAACCATAGGATCTAAATGTTTATGTATATGGATCAACTACAAGAGGGGGTGAATTGTAGGTTTACAAACATTTGATTCAACATTATGAAAATATATGTTTAGAAATGTTAACCAACATGAATTCACAATCCCTCTTTAGCTCTTAATATAGAAATTAGCTTTCACAGGATCAGATAGTTTGGATCTGATAAAAAACATAAAAAAGTTTACCAAAGGAAGGACTCTTCCTTAAATATTATATTATCTAAATAAGAGTTTGTAAAAGAATTAGATATTTTATGAAAGATACACTTTCAATATATAACTAAATACAATTGAATTGAAACAAAATTTTAACTAGTAAAAATTTAAAAATAAATCTTTTAACCCAAAGAGATGGGTATCCAAAAACCTTGGATAAATTTTCATTTATTTATAAATTCATGAAAGTATTTATTAGCCACAACAGGGTAATCCCTCGATCTGACGATTGATATCTATATAGCTATCCCTACAAGCCTTTGATTAAGTAGATAATAAGAACATATAACTTTCTATCCTCGAAGGCCCTCGATTTTTAACATAATAAATCATATTTTCACAATGAAAGTTTGACAAGTTGTTCACAACTCTAACAAGAAGTTCACATCATTCACAGAAGGTTATTTTAGGAGAGTTTTCCATGCATATCACATCAACACAGAGTTTCAAGAGTTCAATTCTTGAATATTAGCTATCAAAAAAAACTCCACACATATCAATGATTTTAAATGGTTTGATATTTATACATAAAGTCTCAATAGTAAAATTCCACTTCCAATGGATATATTTCCCTAAAATTTCTAATAGACCAGTAAATGTTGCATTCATGAAACGTTTAATTTGTAATAGGTTTGACAAAATTATTTTATATAACTATCTATGAGAAACATTACCATACTTATGATACATTATCACATTTGTGATCCAATAAAATGAAAATCTATATTATAGGAATATGATAACTATAACAATATAATTTAATTGGATACTTAAGTGAGTGTGATTCAAAGTCTAAAAAATATTGACAATCGGGTTCTAAGAAAACTGATAATTGGATTCTAATTATTGTGAACATTAGATTCAGGTTTCTATAAAAATCGTAGTCTGATTTTGCCGAGAATAAAAGTCTGAATTTTTAGAGAATCATAGTTAGGTTAATGAGAGAATCGGTGTCTGAATTCTGAGAGAATCAAATTCTGAATTTTGAGAGAATTTGAGTCTGATTTCTGAGATAATCATAGGATAATAAATGAGAGAATCAGATCCTGATTTCAAATTGAATCAGAGTATGATTTCCAATAGAATCTGAGATTCCTTTCTGATGTAATCATACTAAAAATTATCGATAATTAGGATTTTAAATTCTTGAGAAATCGGATTCTCAATTATAAAGAAATAATACTCTAAATTTTGGAGTAATCTTATTCGAAATTCTAGAGAAATCGGATTCTGATTTCTAGAGAAATCAGATTATCAATTATAAGGAAATTAGATTTTTATTCTATTAAAATAAAATTACCACGAAGTATATGGTTACAATATATATATAAGGATCGTTTTTGTGTTTGTTATAATATGGTTAGATTTAGTCAGAAAAAAATTTGGCAAGTCATTGGAAGCAATAGGTAAAGTCAAAACAATTCATAGAGAAACATAATTTCTCATATGAATGTTCTTCTTATATAAATATAATTCATCTTAAGAAAATTTCTTTCTGATTTCCTAAAAATAAAGGAAGGTAAAATTCATAATGAAACTTATTGATTTAAAAATATCCCCATTTTTCAAAAACACAAAGGGCTTTTACTAAATGAATATATGGATTTGAGGTTTTCATATTTTGTGCATAAAAGAAATATGTATCTCCTTATTTTTTATTTCTCTTTAGGAATATTACTAACTCCCCATTAGGTTATGAAATCCCTATGGATTGTATTCTTTCCTTTCATATAGTAATAACTCCCTCTTAATTAAGTATTTTGTCTTATATTAATTTCCTCCTTACATAGATATTCTCTTATTTTATTTTAATATTATTTTGTGAGCATTTTTTTATCCCCCATTGTGATTTTCAAAAAGTCATGGATGGACAAATTATACATTAATTGTTAGGAAACAATGAAAAGACAAAAAAAATTCATTAAGATAAAAAAGACATCAAAACATTTCATTCTAACAAAACACCTGATTTGAAAAGATAATTATTCATCTATATTTTTATTCTATGACATCAACTTTTTCAACACTGCTTTCCATTTCTTCAACTCCATTTTTTATTCGTTGAATTTAGTCAGTAAAAATTCTTGATTATGAAATTTATTTTCCATATAATTGATCCTCACTTCTTGGGACTTATCTATTTTACCTTGACACTTGATCAATTATTCCTGGAAATTGAGTTTTTCATCCAACACATCTTTGATTTTCCACTCCCTTTTTATATTTATAGCAACAGAGTTCTATTTCCCATTCAGATCATTGTCTTTTTTTGGTGGCTAGATTGCTCTATCATCATTTTCTCAAAAAAATTCAGTTGAAAGGTTTTTGATCTTGTCATTGGATTTATCAAAATCATCATTTATTATGTCAGTGAAATCATCAAAACATTTAAGCTCGTTGATTTCTATCATCACAAACATTGATATTTCTCTGCATTACCTCTTATGGGCATCATAACTGGTCATAGAAATATTGAACTCTATTTCATTATTGATAAAATTTTCATTAATAAATCTTATTGATTAAGTCATATGATTGATTTATTCCTTAATTAGTTGACATCTTGAATCAATATTGGGAAAGAAAGGGATGGGGTTCACATGCTTATTCAAAGAATGGACCACAAAATCATGTTCTAATAAAGAAGAAAACATCAAAACATATTTTTTTTTGTGATGAAACAACATTTTTATAATATTATTTATTCTTAGATATACCATCAATGTCCTTATATATTTTTTCAACAACAATATTTTGAGCCACATCATCAACATCATTTTTACCCTTCTCTATTGTAGATACTACCTTCTCAATTTTCTGAGTTTTATTCTCATAATAAAAAACTTGTTATATGATATCATCATCATCATCAACTTCATTAGTTTTTTTTTGAGAAAACTCAATATCATTACTTTAAACTTGTTGAGTAATATTATCATCATCAACACTTTCATCCTAAGAAGATATTTTATTGACATCCTCTTGAGAAACATTATCCTTCTAGATTTATTTTCCTTCTAAAATAATCCTTGTAGAGGAATATTTGTAAGATCTCATTGAATTATTTTTGGAAGTTCTATACTTATCTTCATATTCATCTACCATTATTATCACACATTTTCTCTTTCTCTTATTCTGGATCTTCTGGTTATATTTTTTATTCTTAAACTATTTGTTTCAGAACTGAAATGTCTTTCCTTCACTTATATGGTACCGGAGTCTTGGTTTCCACTAGAGCAAGTGGAATCATTAGTTATTGCACAAATGATTCTAGTCCGTGAAATTGATTAGAGGCCTTATTTTTGTCTCTTATCAAGGATTAAATAATATCATCATTAGACATTTTCTTCTTCAACTTATTTTCCATATATTGAGTCTCATTCTCTTCATCATCATGGATTTGAAAGGCCTTATCCTTAGTAGGATTTATCTAAAAAACTACATCACCTTCATTCTTTTTCTTTTTCAGCTCACTCCTTGGCTAAAACCTCATCAGAAGAGGTATTCTTCTTCTTGGGATTCAGTGGAGCGGATAATGGTTTAACGGTTGGTTCTTGTTCCTATCGTTATGGTTCTTAGGAATATTTTTCGTGGGAGTTTCCTTTGATAATTCTCCAAATTCTACTTTTTTACAAGAATTTTGGCCATCCTTATCAGGAAGATCAAGGAAATATCATATATTTTTACTGAATCTTATCATCATACTTCACAAGGTTTCTTCACTTAACAACATGATCATGATGGTTTTGGCCTTTCAATTTCGAGTTATTTTGAAGGAGTTTCGGCATAAGATAGTGATCATAAACAAGATTTTAGGGTAAAAAAATATTTTAGATTTGTTTGTGTCGTTATTAATGTTGTTTATTGTTAAAATAATGTACATAATGAGGACTAAATTTCATACATTAACTAAGATGTACATCATAAATATATTGTATATCATTATAAAGTCTTTATCTCCCTTACATAAAATCAAATTTCCTTGCATCTGAAGAGATACTAATACGTAGTTTTTTGAGAGATGTTCCATATTTGGAATCATCACTTCCTTAATCCAAAAGAAAAAAGTAGCCTAAATTTTCTCAAAAGAACCTTCATTATTAGGTAACCTGTGTTAGAAAAATATTTCATCACTTTCATAAGATATATAAAAAATACTTGAATCCTTCTTGTAAGACATAGAGTAAATTTTTTGATAACTCTTAATGAAAAACATATCCTTTCCACATTTTTCATAAAACTAAACAGTATCATAAAAATATAGAAATAAATCCACATACACTGGATCCTAGGTATTTTCCTTTTCCATACATAGGCTTCCTCATCCATTTATCTTTGTAAATTTTCAAATCAATGTGTTATACCTAGAAAATGATTTTTGGTCCTCTAACCGTTCCCTAAATATTAGCAAATCATTCCATTCCCTGTTGGATGAAATCAGAGTCTGTGAGGAGATCTCAAGTAAAATTATGAGTTTAAGGAGAAGGGGAAAATGGAATGGAACACCAGAATGGTGTCAAATATTTTTCATGAAAACACTGAGAAAACTGATGTGTGATGCGAAGAGGGGGGTCACATTATTTAGGCTTTTTGGTGACAGTTCATCTTCATATTTCAATCCAATGGTTGAGACCTACATGATTTGATATGGTGGTCGATATCAATACTGAAGAAGGATTTATTGGTTCCAACATTTTTAGGATTTAAGGACAAAATTCTAATTTATAGAAAGTGAATCTGATAAGGTTTTCTTAATACAATATTTAAAATATCAACAAACAAAAATGAAATTATGATGTTATATGTAATAAAATGCACCTTTCCAATTGCTCAAAATGAATTGTTATTATTGATAAGGTTCCTGTTAGATTTTTTAGGGAATGAAAAATTTTTAGGTTCTTAAAAAAATATAGGTTCTGTAAATAATTTAGTTCTAAAAAAATTTTAGGTTCTAAAAAAATTAGGAATGGATATATAAAAAAATAAACATATGTACTCACCATATGAATAGGAATATCTTAATGTTAGGATATATGTTTCAATATAATATTAATATGCATGATTAAATAATGTTTATCATTCATCACTTTTTTTATTTTATTCTAATCTATTGGAGGATAATGGTTTTGTAAATATGTTATAAAGTTGATCTTGTGTTCTGATAAATTTACGTATAATATCTCTTTTAAGTGGGTGATCCCTAAGAATGTGATGCCATATGTTTATGTGATTTTATAGAGAGTGACATGAAGGGGTTTTTATTAGGTAAATATCTATAGTGTGATCAAATATTATATGTGTTTTGGTTAAACTCATGTCATAGTCTGTGATTGTTTGTTTCATCTATAAAACATGAGCACAAAAACTTCCAACTACTACATATTCAGCTTCTGCAGTGGAAAGTGCTACTATGTGATATTTCTAGCATGACCAAGAAAAAAATTAATCTTAAAATAATTTAAATGTTCTATATTTACTTTTCCTATACATTCTACCACCACCAAATTTATCATCCGAAAATATTTTTTTAAACTAAATAATTTCCAAAAGGATTGAAAAGTCTTAAATCCAAGGTTCTGTTGAAATAGTGAAAAAATATAGTCACTACATTAAAATGGTATTATTATGGATTATATGGATATCTTGAACATAATCATACTATGAACATTAATTCTAGATGAATATTTGATAAGTATAATATACTTCCTATCATACCTATAAATTATGTTTGATCTACTGATTTTCTATCTTTATCAAGATCTTGAATGTTTGAGGTACTCATTGGAGTACTTATACTTTTAGCAGTTTCATATCCATACTTATTAGGAATATAATTAATATAATTTTGTTTAGATATAAAATATCCTTCTCTTTTTTTGTGAAATTTGAAAACCAAGAAAAAATGTTAACACACCCATCATACTCATTTAAAACTCAGATTTCATGAGATTCGCAACTGAATCAGTTATGGTTTATTGAGTTGATCAAGATTAGAATTTCATAAACATAAACTTGAAAAAACAAAATATTTTTCTTAGCTATATTTATAAAAAGGGTTGGATCATTAGTTCCCTTAACATAATTTTTTGTAACAAAAATCAAGTATATTTTTCATACAAGACTCTAGGGGATTGTTTATGTCCATATAAAGCATTGTTAATCTTTTAAACATGATCAGGATGTTTTTTGCCATCAAAATATAATGTTTTTACCATAAAAATCCTCTTAAACTAATTAACTAATTATATAACACTTCACATCCAATTGGAAAACATTGAAATTGAAAAATGTTGGAAAGGATGGTAGAATACGAATAAATTCATGTCTAGCTGCTACAATGTATATTTTTTCATAGTCTATTCTTTATTGTTTATTATAGACTTTAACAACTAATATTTATTTATTTTTAATAATAATTCCATTTTAATTACATTTATTTCTGATGACACACTTTACTCAAATTGAAAAAGTTTCTTTTGGTCTTTCAACTAAGGTCTAGTCTCTATTCCTATCGAATTCATTTTGTTAATCTTGTGTAGAATTAATCAAATAATCATCACCTAAAGCATCATTAGTAATTTTTATTTATAATTTGAATGAAATGATATATTTTATTCCTAATTATTTATAGAAAATCTATTCATTATAGGATGATTTACATAACCAATGATATTATCTCTAGGACGATTCTTAAGAAACATCCGATTAGGGTTTTGAAAAACGTGTTCATCATAATAAGGGAAAAAATATTATGGGGAAAATACTTCAAGAACATTTTCTTGAGTATTTTACTGATTAGTAGAACCTTCCATCAAATATTGATTATTAGTTTATGAAAACACATTTGAAGATGTAGGATGGGGTTGCTTAAAAATAAAAGGACAAGTTTAATCAAATGTGACATGCACTATTTCTTCAATAGTAAACACATTTTTTTGTAATGAAAAGACCTATATGCAATCTCTGTAATGCATCAGATGTTGAGACTTCAATAATTGATTTAAATCTTTATTTATGTTGCATTCCATTTTGACATGTATCACAGAAAATCAATGAATCATATCTATAATCTTGTAGATACATAACAAGTCTTTTCTTTGAGAGTTTTCATAGGTTTCTAATATTACAGTTTCCTATTATTCTATACCAAAACCAGGATTGATCTTTCATTATACTATGTCATGGTAATTTTTGGATCTTATGAACTTCTATGTTATCTGTTTTAACATTATCATACCTATGGGTAAAGAGAATAAAATCTTCCGTAGAATTGTGTACTAGGAATTTGTCATTACTAAAATTCACCTGGTAAACTTCATCGCACAATTTGATTATTCTTATAAGGTTTTTCATAATACATTTAAAAAATAAAAAATGTGGAATTAAACATTTTCCCAGAGTAACAATATTACCTATACCAACAATTTATCATTGTGCATTATCTCCAAAATATACTTTTCCGCCATTAATATTAATAATTTTATCAATAAATTTTTTTCCCAATCATATGTTGAGAACATACACTATTAATGTACCATGTTTTGTTGTTGGAAGATCCTTTGTTATCTTTAAAATAAAATAGCTAAACATTTAGAATCCAAACATTCCTGGATCGGTAAATGTTAGAAAATAAAATCATTGATATCCATATTTGATTAGAAAAGTGGGAATTATGAAAACCTAACGATTGGTTTTTATTCAAAGAACAACATTTCTACCAATGTCCACTACATTGAAACTTAGTGAAAAATGATCCCTTTGGTGTATAAAATAATTTTGTCATGAAAATGGTTTTTAATGAGAATAAACAAACCCAGAACTAAAACTTATACGATAAATTTGGGAATATATTTTATCAAACTATTTCCTTTCAGAAGTAAAATTTCACAAGGTAATATTTAAGGAACATATTTCTTATTTTTTTCTAATGTCTAAATTCTTAGCCTCATAGGCATTCGTATTAGGATATGAGTTACTCTCTAATACATTTTTCTTTGAAGTAACAATTTGAGGATCCTTAGAAATTTTAACCATCTCAAAATTAACTTCCTCAATGTTTTTTGAAATATAAAAGATATAAAACAATTTTTCTTCATGAAATTTAGAATGATTTGATACATCCATTATTAAAATATTGATTCTAGAATTTTCCTTATCATGTTTCTGGTTGAACATACTATTTTCATTTTGAATCAACATGGCCAACCTAGATACTTCTTCAAAAGAAGGTAATGAATTATCTTATTATGAGGAAAAATACTCAAACTATGATTCATAATTAATTTCATCAAAGAAATTGAAATTCAATGATATATTGGTGTTGGTTTTTGTAGTGTCTTCCTAAGTCATGAAGTATTTTTTTCTATAGGTACTATGGAAATAAGACCAATATTAATCTTTCTATAAAATTCAATATCTGAATACTCAAGAGATGAGTATCCACCATGAGAACTCCAAGAATCATTGGCCTTTAATACTTTCTTTCCTTTAGGGTTTTAATATTTGTCATAATTTCTTTCAGAATTTCTATCTTTTCTATCATTTCTTTCAATCATATGAAAATCAGGTCTGATATGTTTTTCTTTCATTCATTCATAACATGTGACTTCAGAATAATTCTTATAATTTCTGTCCTTCACCATATATCTATACTTAAATTACTTCTTAACAACAATCTTGTTCATTCTTTAAATGTGATTGGCTAGCTCATTATCTGGAAATCCAAATTCACATGAGTTTGAATGAAAAACAACTTTTTTAGAATTTTTTGTCTTAGAAACATTCTCAAGAGTCATATCATTTATATTATTTGATGTAGTTATAAAAGCAACACTGCCATTGTTCTTCTTAATGTTATCATAAAATCTATTTAATATATTCTTGTGTTGCAATAGATTCCAATATATCTCTTCAAGTGTAACTATTACAAATTTCCTAGATTGATTAATAACTGTTCTTTTTTATTCCCACTAATTATGCATGATATAAATAATCCTTTAAACAATATAATCATCATATAATCCTTTTTCTAAAAATGATTTGAAACTATTAATAATTGTTCTGAATATTTGTGGTAATTTACATATGGATTCTCCGTAAGTAAATACAAAACCATGGAATTCAGCTATTAGCACGAATCTTCTTCTTTCAATAACCATGGATGTACCAAAATGTGAGACTTCTAATTTCTTCTAGATAATATTAGCATCATTACATGAAAAAATATGTCTATAGATGTTCATGATCATAGAAAATAATAAATCATTTTTTCCTTAATGTTAATATGATACTCTTATATTTCATTATTTGAAATGCTTCTAACTTCATCATGGGGAATTATGTAGTCTCCAGTAAGAATGATGAAGTTCCCACTACAGTATTGATAATAAAATTATTCTTTCTATATCTCCAGTATTCATAGTCATTCCCATCAATGATTGGAGGTATTTAATTTTTTAATTTTTCTATTTATCCAACATGAATTCCTTCTATTGTAAAAAATATTCATTTCTGAAAAACAGATTAGTAGAAAATGTTTATAAAAAAAGAGTTTATAAAGAATATTCTATGAAAAACGTGAAAAAGTAATGTTAATAATGAAAATTTGAGAAAGAAAATATATATAAAAATGTTTGTATTTTTTATACCTTATATAATACAAAATGTATGAAAAAATGTAGATTTATATTTCTCAATTACAAGAGGGGTGAATTACTATATTATAACCATTCATTTTTAATCGTAAGAAAATATATGTGTAACAAAGTTAAACAAGATGAATTCACAATTCATCTTTATTTATTAATAAACAAATGACCATGATTAGGATCCAATAATATGGATCTGATAAAGAAACATAAACAAGTTTACTTAAGGAATGATTATACATTAAATCATAGAGAATCTAAATCAGAGTTTGTACAAGAATATGAAATTGTACGAAATTGACACTTTTTATCATTCAAGAAACTCTCTCTTACCCACACTAGGGTAATCACTTGATAGGAATATTGTTATCTGTCTTTCTATCCCCAAAATCCATCGATTAGGTAGGTAATAGACACCTTTTTCTTCTTATCCCCAAATATCCTTGATTTTTAAGAGCATCAGTCAGATTATCACAAAATTGGGTTAACAAGATGTTCACACCATTCGTACAGTGTATCACATCAACTCATAACTTCAAGAATTTTATTCTTGAATAGCATCTCTTGAAAAAAACTATACAGATATAAATTATTTCAACTGGATGGTTATTTATATTAAATGTCTTAACGGTCGAATTCCTCCTCCCATGGTCATATTTCCTCAACATTTCAGATGGACCTGAATATATGGAACTCATGTAATGGTAAATTTGAAAAAGCTTTTACAACATCATTTTATATAACTAACTACGAGAAACATTACCAAAATTGTGAAAGATTATCATATATATGATTTTAAAAAATGATTCTCAACATTAAATAAATATATTAACTATAAAAAATCTACTAGTCAGATTCACAAGATAGTGTAATTCGGTGTCTATAAATATTTACAATCAGATTATAAGAAAATTGATAATTGGATTCTAATTTTTGGGAAAAGCTTATTCTAATTTCTATGAAAATAGAATTCTGATTTATGATTGAATAATAGAGTAATTTATGATAGAATTTGAGACTAATTTCGAATAGAATCAGAGTCTGATTTCTGAGAGAATTAGATTCTGATGTTTGAGAGAATCAATGTATGATTTTTGAGAGAATCAATGTTTGATTCCTGATAAAATCAAATTCACAATACTAGAAAAATGTAATTTTGAATTCATGATAAATATGATTCCAAATTCTAGAGTAATTGGATTCTAAATTATAGATATATATGATTCTCAATTCTACAAAAATCATATTTTGAATTCTAGAGGAATTGGATTCTAAATTTTAGGGAAATCAGATTCTTAATTCTAGTGAAATTTGATTCTCATGAACTATAAGGCTCTGTATTATAGATAAGAATCTAATTTTTTGATTCTGTAGAAGATGGTTAGATTTAGATATAAAATACATTAGGTAAGATATTGGAAACAATATTATTGGTCAAAACCATTATAGAGAAACAAAATTTTCCCAAAGAAAAGGTTTCTTTGAGAAAGTTATCTTTCCTTAATAAAATGAGTGTGTGATTTACAAATAATAAACGAATAGACAAATAAAATGGAATATTATTGAATCAACACAAACTAGACTCTATTAATATTAATTAAAAAGTAATCACATCTTAATCTCAAACACACTTTCTTCATAGGATTTCTCTTCAAACTGATCACATGTAGAATCAACATGATAGCAAACACCACTTGATATAAAATGGGTGACGTAAAAATGAGTGGGATTCACTAGTTATTAAATATAAATTCCATTTGAATTATGTTAATATGTATGATAAATGATACATTTTAAACACCTAATTGATACTCTATGATCATTTTATCATAACCATTTCACTTCTTATACACTTCCACTTGTTCTTTACTTCATTGTTTTGTTTTTATCACCTAATAAGTTAGGGGTGTTCTTAGAATCACCATATTTTCTCCAGTTCTGAGGATAATAACAATTCTAATGCAATAATTCATTTGAAGAATTATAGGTTTGATAAATATGTTATTTATTATCCACAATTGTATTTTTAGCGTTTGGAAGGTAATGTTTAATATTTCCCATCTAGTTACCATTGCAACATTATTTTAGAGGTATCATACAATCTCTCTTATTATGATATAAAAAAACACATTTGAAACATTTCATCTTTCTATTATGGCATGTAGGAAATTTATCTAGTCTTGTGGTTTGAGTATGTTATCCTCTAACACCTTAGATGTATGTGTCTCTCCTCCATTAGGTCCCTAAATTAATGTTCACACATATACCCTCTGACAAAAATCTACTTACTCTAATATAATTCCTAGTAATATACTATTACACAAATTTCACTATATAATACACATTCATATAAATATTAATATAGAAAATAGTCTCTTAGAATGAAATATTGGTCATATCCCATACTTGAATATTCATCGTTTACAGAAATATTTGTAGCCACTTCTGTAGAAAATGATATATGATCATAAAATTTTCAACATATCTTATCACTAATAAATTTTCAAGATTGAAAAAGAAGAAATTTTTCATCATAAATTTCTCAAATGTCTGTATGTAGAATTTGTTTTCAAAAATTCTATGAATCCTTCCAACATAAGTCATTAGTCTTCTTTATCATGAAAAAGTTTATCCCATAATTGGTTTTCATGATCATCTGGAATAAAGATTTCTAACTTGATCCATAAATCATCCTTGGGATAGGTTCTACTAGGGAAAAGTGGAAGGAGGAAGAAGGGGGAAGGGTGAATGGGTTTATGTAGGGGAAAATGATTAATTAAAATTAATTAATTCTTAAACACCCACCAGTACGCCTGTACCTGAACTCTCTACGGGGTCGAGGTTAACCCACACCTAGGGTAAAATCCACCTTCTAAGCACAACAGTGGTCTCATAATTTTAATCTAAGTCTCCGTTCAGAAGCTATAAAGTTCATGCCCAGGGCCACTAAATTACGAAAATGACCCTGGTGGCGTTTTCCTCATAAGGGCCACACCCGCAAATGTTACACCCCTCTAGGGTAAACGGAACACTCTGGACTCAATAGTGCCCTCAGTTTTCCCAACCGAGCAACCGTTTAAGAGTTATTCTGTTTATTTGGCATGTCTAATGTGAACACACTTAAAATTTAATTTCAGCCACACCGAGGCTCGGAATCACACACCGTATGAACACTCTGCTCTAGAATAACATCAAGAAAATTTCAAATAATCCCAGTCTCAAAACTCGGGTTCTTACATAATTCCCCCATTCACATTTTTCGTCCCCAAAAAACAAAATTACATAAACAACTCAGGATACTGAGCATGCATCTGGCTCTACCGTTCCCGGGTGGTCTCATGCACCCTCATGTGACGCCACATCACACGAACCAAAGGAATGGTCCGTCCACGCAGAGTCTGCTCCTATCGGTCCTCAATCGCCATTGTTTGCTCTAAAAAGGTGGCTCAATCCTCAATGTCCAACTCTCCCTAGTCAATAACGTGCATGGGGTTATGGACGTATTTCCTCAGCTGTGACACGTAGAAGACGTCATGCACACTCTCCAGCTGTGTGGGTAGAGAATGATGGTAAGAAAACTATCCAACCCTACGTGCGATCTCAAAAGGCCCGATGAACCTTGGGGATAGCTTGCCTCCCCAACTGAACCTATGTGTACCACGCTGCAAAGAGACTCTAAAAAAGACATGATCCCCCTGCTCAAACTCCAAAGGCCTGTGATGGTGGTCTGCGTATGTATTCTGTCTGCTTTGAGCCGTCCTCATCTGCTCATGAATGACCTACACCTTCTTCTTCATCGTTCGCACAAACTCTAGACCCACGATGGGGGTCTCCCCAACCTCTTTCAAGAAAAATGGTGACTTGAAGGGTCTCCTGTAGAGGGCCTCAAAAGGTTCCATGCCAATAGTAGAGTGGTAACTATTGTTATACGTGAACTCCACCAAGGTCATGTGATCCTCCCAGCTTAGGCCAACATCTAACACGCACCCCCTAAGCATATCCTACAACACCTGGATAGTGCACTCAGTCTTCCCATCCGTCTGGGAGTGAAAAGTTGTACTCATCCGTAGTTGAGTCCTGAATGCCTCCTGGAGGCCTCACCACAATCGCAACATAAACTATGGATCGTGGTCAGAGACTATCGTCGAGTGTAATCCATGAAGGCGAATGATCTCCTGAGCATATAACTGCCCTAGAATCTCCACCGAACTCTTCTCCCTGATGGCAAGGAAGTGTGCCGATTTAGTGAGTCGGTCCACTATCACCCAAATGGAATCATGGACATTCGTTTTGCACGGAAGCCCTGTGATGAAGTCCATATATATTCCATCCAAATTGCACTCCAGGATATCAAGGGGCTGCAACGACCCTGCCAGAACCTGATGCTCTACCTTTACCTACTGACAGGTAAGACACCAAGAAATAAACTCATCTACGCTCTGTTTCATGCCAGACCACCAAAGCTACCACTGAAGGTCTCTGTACATATTCCCCACACTGGGATGAATAGCCAAGGGAGAGGTGTGTAATTACCACATCACCTCCTACCACATCTCTACTGGTACTAAAGCTCTCCCCTAGAATAGGATCTCATGATTCCCTCCTTCGGATTACCTATCAGGTGCATCGCCCATGGATATCTGATCATGCAGTACCTCACTGTCAACATTCCCCAGTTGGGACTCTCTCACACGCTCAAGGAGAGAAGGAGTTAGCATCATATACTATAGAAAATAAATACCCTCCTACTCCACCAAAGTTGGTTGTAGGGAATCCAACTGATCTAAATCATCCCACACTAGATGAGCATGGGACTTCCTGCTAAGGGAATCTGCTACCCCATTTCCCTTCCATAGAGTTTAGACAATATCTAAATCATAGTCATGCAGAAACTCCAGCCAGCACCTCTGCCTTAGAATCTGATCTCTCTGAGTGAAGATGTACTTGAGGCTCTAGTGGTATGAGTAGACCACAAAATGCTCACCTAGAAGTTAGTGTCTCCATGTCCTCAATGTGAAGACCACCACTGTCATCTCCAAATCGTGTGTCGCATAATTCTTCTCATGGGGCCACAACTGCCTTGACCAATATGCAATCACTTCCCGTTTCTTCATCAGCATGGACCCGATCCCAGCTCCTGAAGTGTCGCAATATACCACGAAATCGATGCCCTCATCTCATAGACTCAACACTCGAGCACTAGTTAGACTCTACCTAAGCTCCACGTAGGCATTATGCCACTGATTAGTCTAGGTGAACGGTCATCCCTTCCTCGATAATGTGATCAAAGGGGTAGAAATCCTGGAGAAGTCTTCCATGAACCTATTGTAGTACCCTGCCAAGCCAAGGAAGCTTCGCACCTCAGAGGCATTATTGGGTGGATCCCAAGCAAGCACTACCACTACCTTTATGGGATCTACGGCTAAACCCTGTTCTGAAATGACATGAACTAGAAAGTGAACCTCATGAATCCAGAACTGACACTTCAAGAGCTTCCCATATAGCAAGTTCTCCCGAAATAATTCTAGGACCATCCTAAAATGCTTGTTTTACTTCTCCTCTATCGCAAAGTAGATTATTATGTCGTCAATAAAGACAACCCCAGACTGGTCCATATATGGCTAGAAGATCATTTTCATCATAGCCATTAAAATGGTGGGGGAAATCTTCATGCCAAAGGGCATCACCAGAAACTCATAATTCCCATAACAGCAATGGAAATACATCTTTGGGATGTCAGCCTCACGAACCCACAACTGGTGGTATCCGGATCGAAGATCAATCTTGGAGAACCACTTCACAATTATCAACTGGTCTATGAGTTTATCAATCCTTGGAAAAGGGTAATTGTTCTTTATCGTGGCATGATTCAGATGACGATAATCCACACAAAGCCATAGGCTCCCGTCTGCCTTCTTGACAAACAAAACCGGAGCTTCCTAGGGGGACACACTGGGCCAGATGAATCCCTTCTCACAAAGGTCCTCCAACTGAAGTCGTAGCTCCCGAAGCACTGTGGGTGCCATCTGATAATCCGCACATGATATTGGGGTAGTCCCCAACTGCAAGTCAATGCAGAACACCATCTCTCACCTATGAGTTAGTCCCGGGACATGCTTCAGAAAGGCGTTCATGTAGTCCTCTACAACAGTAGGGATCCAGGTGCCTGTAGAGTCTTATGCTCTGAGCTCCATGCTCGCCAAGTGGTCGGAAAAATATCATGGTCTCCTGCTCATAGTACATGTCTTCTCTATCATGAGGTCTTCTTCACTAAGGATGTTGAACCTCGTCCCATCAGAATGGACACATTTGACTAGTTTGCGCCGACAATCAATCTGGACTTGAACTATGGAAAGTCAATATATTCCCAAGATGACGTCATATGGTTCCATCGTGGTGACAAGTAGGTCCCTCGTGAAACTCTCTCCTCCGAATGACAGTTCACACTGTCTGTAGACAAATCTCACTAACGATGCACTTCCCATAGGAACCTCAAGGCTAAGCGCAGGTATCAGTGCCTCTACTGGGAGCTCCAACTCCCGCACCAAAAGCAGTGATATAAAATAGTGGTTGGTGCCTATGTGTACTAGTATCGAAGCAAGAATAGAGTAAAAACAAAGCGTACCTCAGACAATCTCATGTGCTGGGGGGTCAAAACACCCATAGCCTAAAGCTGTCTGCGGCCCCTACTATAAGCTCCCTGAGCCTGGCATGGGTTGCCCGGTGGTGGTGGTGGAAGGAACTCAAAACACCAACCCCAACCTCTATTTTTTTTTCACTCTGCCTGCGCCGCCTCCCTAAGGACCAACCTGTCCTCACCTGGGAGATCCCTCGTCATGGCGCTACCTCTGCCGTTGCGGTGCACCCACTGCCTGCCATGACTGCTCTGTATTCCAGGTCGGGAAGTCTCCTGCTAGGTTAACACATCTATCACAAGAATTGCACCAGCTCTCTCCTGACTACACCGGTGCACTACGGTGCCACTTTGGTGTGAGACCCAGTCCCTGAGTCTGCTCACAGAAGGGTCTCCTCGACTGAGGCTCTGCTCTTGGCCACCTGCCTACTACCAAAGAATATCCTCTAAAGCGGCCACTAGTAGGCCCTACTAGTTGGAATCCCTCAGCCAAGAATATCTTTGTCATGAGCGCCCGCTCTAGCACCTCGGAATAAGTAGGGATGCACAGGGGAATTACACTAGCAAGGATATCCCTACGAAGACCCTGCTCAAACATCTGTGCCCGAAAGTAACTATAGCGGACCATATATTGCGACTAGCGTGTCAGATCAGTAAACCAGTATGATTACAGTGCCATTGTCATCCACCCCTACTTCATCTCTAAGAGCTCCTGAATCCTAATGGAGCTTAAATAATAGAGGGAGTACTCCTCCCAGAAGAGCTGCTAGAATCTATCTCACTTTAGAGACGACTTGTCGTGTGTCTGTGTAACCAACCCCCACCAACGCCCAGCCGTACTAAGGAAAAGGCTAGCAGCTAGGGATACCATCTGGTCTTCTGGCATCTGTACTAGCATGAAATGTCAGTCCAAGGAATCTAGCCAGTCTTCCACCGCATGGGGATGCAGGTCCCCACAGAACTTCTACAGCCGCTGATGCCGGAAGTCTCAGAGTGCGCTCAGCCTGCGCTCAACCTCATCCTATCCTACAGGTACTCACCATTTCTCTCCAGGTGGAGGGGCTACTGATGAAGCACTGGGCGGAAGGGGATCATGTGAGGGTCCCTAAACTGATGCCTCTTCACTCACCAGGTCGTCGTCATGAACTGGAGAGGGTAACCTGGATGGCTTTTGTTATGGGGGCATCCTGAAAATAATAAAGGATTTATGTGATCAGATGAGCATATATATATATATATATATCATAAATAAAAAAGTGGAGATGACTCAAAAAGGACAGTCAAAGACTCAATCCTACGAGATGAGTGTTCCAAAGTTCCATGCAACAAGTGTCTCAGCATGCCGAGTCGACAAGCAGGTTATCAGGGTCCTGGTGAATGGATACGTCGGCTGCCCGTACCATCACTGGAATCCCGGGACTAAGAGTCGCTCTTGATACACGTCGACACTATTTCCCTAAATCCCAACTAAGTCCTTTTTAGGTACATCCAAAAAATCCCCAAGGAATGTCCCACCTTTGATACCACATTGCCACGACCCGACCCTATCGGTCTCAAGCCACAACTACCCCAAGCCTGCCTCCATAGGCTAGGGGATAGTGACAAGCACTGAAGGTGTAACAATCTTTTGGAGGCCTTTGCCTATGTACCTATACACACACACACAAAGCCCACTCAATGCATAAGTATAGAGTAAACATGAAACCAAAGTAAAAACAGCTATAATCCAAACCAAAAAGCATGCATCGACCTCTAAAAATAAAACAAGTAATGTGACGAAAAGTGGACTAACAATTAAAGTGAATATTAAAAGGGGAAACCACACGCCCAACCAGAAAGGCACCACAACCCGAAAACATGTAAACGAAAGTAAACAGATGGTGAGTCTCACACATAAAATTCCTGCTATGACCAATGAACAAAGCCCAAGAACTTTTTTCCTCTATGATCCTCCATAGTCTCGATCAACCTATCTGTCATCTTCAAGAGCACACCATGTGCAGGAAAATCCCAATAAATGTTGAGTATAAACATAATCAGTAGGATTCCCTGAAAGCTTAGGAGAGCAACAAAAGAGGTATTAAAACAGTGGGCAGTAGAAAGAATAAAGAACAGTGTAAGAGTACAATAGAGAGACTGTATCTCTACCCAACAGAAGGAAGGAAGTAGACTCATCCAGCTAGGAGGAGCTAGACATGACAATCATGTGTCATACATCGTGTGTCTTATCCCCTTCTAGAACGAGAATAATTGAACCGAAGGAGTGGGAAAAAAATTACGGTTTATATATATATATGCACAGAAAAAATACCTGAATGAGTGTGTAAGGGGATTTATAACTCCAAGCTCAGCCCAGGAAAAGTCTCCAACAGTTCTATGGATATCCATCACGAATTCCCAACAATCCCACACGTCAAAGCTGCCTCATTGCTAAACCGTACAACCAAGGGACACAATCCAGTAATCACGGAGAAAAGTCCCTGACTAGCCTCATAGAAAGGTTTGAGTCTGAATAAAGTAATTGTTTAACCCACTGCCCATCCTAGCTAGATGATAAAACCCAAGAGGTTATTTGGTAACCCACTACCCAGCCCTGCTGGAGGGTAAACTCTATGGTGGACAGGTAACCCACTGCCCAGCCCAGCTAGAGGGTAAACCCTAAGGTCCACAAGTAACCCACAGCCCATCCTCACTGAAAGTTAAACCCTGATATGCCGGTGGGAAACCCACAGCCCAGCCCCGATGGAGGGTAATCCCGGAACTGCTTCGATAACTCTGCACTTCCCATGACATCACTAGGGGTTACTAACATTGCTACAGTGCATTTGTTCGGGGTGCATTAAAGGAACCTTCGACCAACTCCCTTTCATGTTTCCACATTTAATGAGATCTCAAAAGAGGCTCTACATGACCAACAAGATTACACCATTATAATCCTCACGAAAAAACACACGATATAGACTATTTACTCGTAGGAAATTGACTCCTGAAGAAAACGTTATTCAACACCACTTTATACCCATAAAGCATCTCGTGGGGCCCACACATAGGTCCCGAAAGAGGTCGGGTGAACTGCGCCATCATGATTCTCTTGGAAAAACACACCAATACAACTATATATTCGTCCCAAATGGACTTCTGATGAATAAGTCACAAAATGCTGCACACAACATGAATGACGGCCTATGGGGCCCATGCATCAACTCCAAATTCAACGCTTGAAACCACTATGTACTATGTAGTCTCAATGATAGGGTCTAAACCCTGCTTACAGAGCCTAAAACAGACTTCATATGAACTCGCACCATCTAAAAGAAGAATCCTGATGAGGTGCTAAATAACACATAACGGAGTGTCACGCCACCGAGCCCTCGTCTCGGGAATTAAAAATCCACGAGAACATCTCAAAATCTTTGTCTCGATCTGAGGATCACGTCTCCACAAACGATGCACAAATCCAACCCTCAGTTTGAAAAAATTAGGTGTTTTAGTGCCAAAGAATAGAGACGGGGTGGGGTGGACCGGTTCGGCTGTTCCACCCCTTTAGGCTGGCAGTCCGTGGCTCGGTCACCCGTACCTCATGGTCCACCATAGCCCACGGTTCACCGCGCGGGCTGCACCACTCCACCAGGACTGTCATAAGCTGGTCTAGCGCCTTTCCATGAGAACCACTATTTTCGGGTCTCGGTCTGCCCCCCAGGGTCGCGACGACTCTGGTCTCCCACTGTACGCTGAATAGCAAAGCCGGCCAACCAGCCTCTCTGTGCCGCTCACCTGGACCACCGCCGCACCGGTCCGCCAATCCGCTCGATCGTGCCCACCGCCAAGGAGCCGTGCCACCACTTGGGAGCCACCACTGAACCTCTTAGACTCGCTAGACCACCACGCGGAGCCTCCATACCGCACTAGAACCACCGGAAAACAAGGGTTTTGGCTGGAAAAATTCCCGGGGCCACACCGAACGCCCCGGGACTCGAATTTTTGATCCAAAAAGTGAGTTGGAATGCTCAGATCAAACCCTACGTATGTAGGGCTTTCACTCGAACATTAAACAGCAATTGAATTTCATGAAATTAGTACGAAGAGTTTTCGGAAATTAAAAACAAAACACAACGAACCTACCTCGCAGGGTGTAGCCCGTCGCTTCACAAACGATCTGCCAAAGCCACAACCACCTTACTGGGGAGAAGGTGGATCCTTTATTGGGAGGGCTTTCACCGGGGATAAGTGGAAGAAGGGAGAAGCGTGAGGGGTGGATGTGTTTAGGTAGTGGAAAATAATAATTTAAAATTAATTAATTCTTAAACACCCATCAGTAGGACCGTACCTGAACTCTCGACAGGGTCGGGGTTAAGCCGCCCCTAGGGTAAAATCCATGTTCTGAGCGCAATGGTGGTCTTAGAATTTTAATTCAAGTCTCTCTTCAAAATCTATAATGTTCACACCTATGGCCACTAAATTACGAAAACAACCCTGGTGGCGTTTTCCATAGAAGGGTTGCGCCCGTGAAAGTTACACTCCTCCTAGGTTAAAAGGCACGCTACTGACTCAATGGTGCCCTCAGTTTTCCAATCTGATTGAAAATTTTGGAGTTATTCTGTATATTTGGTGTGTCTAGTGTGAACAAACTTAAAATTTAATTTTGGCCACATCGGGGCTCGGTATCATATGCCGTCTGAACGCCATACTGTGGAATAACATCTAGAAAATTTCAAACTATCATAGGCTCAAAACTCAGGTTATTACATTCCAACGCTCCATATTCAGAAAAGAAAAATACGTAGTCATCCCACATTAGTAAAATTATGTCTTAGAATATTCAAAATCATCAAAATAAATAATTATTAAAAATATTAGATAATATCATAAAATATAAAATAATAAAAGTATTTGTAGTGGTAAATCCATTTTTTAATATATGAAATGCTACAATAATTATTTAAACCCATTTTTATGAGATAAAATCCCTCCTTGAAATGTTTTAGAATATTTTTTATTCTTATAAAGACTATTATGTTGATGTCTAGTATATAAAGGAATTATATATTTATTATTCTATTCATTTCAATTTATAAAATATCTTTTCTCATTCCTTCTATACAAGTATAATAGATCAAAAAAATCGGATATCATTTTTTCGTACTAATACTAATTATTTGGTAGAAAAGAGTGATATGACACTAAAAATGGAATACATCATAAGACACTAATGGATCTCAATAAATGTAAAGGGAGTACTAAAATTTTGGTGGGTTTTTTTCTAATTAAAATACTAATAACGTAAATAAAAAATAAAAGAATGAAAACCAAACATAAAAATTTGTGATTTATAGACTATAAAACTCAAAAAACCCAAAAAATTGAAATATCAAAGTATTATTGTAAATTTATATAAAGGATACCCAATAATACCGAATTAAATACTAATATAGAATTATTGATGTGGAATCATTTCAACAGGTTAGTCAGAGAACTCCAATCATCTACCACTTTCTCATGAATGTAGAATCAAGATGTTATACAAGATAAATAAGTTACATTTCCGTTACATATGACATGAATAATAATGTCTGAATCCACACCAAATATAATATGTATGGGATGATTAATAATATGCTATAGGAATTACCCAAGAGACATCCTAACTTGTGCGATAAGGACAAGAACATGTTATCTGTTAGTTCAAAGAAATAATTAAAAATAAAAGGGATGAACATCAATAAGATTACAAATTTAAAATAGCTTAAAATTAAATGAATGATTAATTTATAATTTATATATGCATAAAATACACATATTTAATCTATTTAATCATAAATAGATTCATTCTTGGTTATTTTATTAAACACAGAAGAGGTTACTCATTGATCCACCAAGTCATCAATATGGGACTCTTCTTTATGTGCCTCTATTCTGGAACATGATGCAAATTCCCTAGTAGAAATTCCACATACAAAGAAATAATGAAATGACATCATCCAAATATGCCCATTTTTATTATTAATTATTTTATTAAATCAATAATTGTTAATCAAACATTAAACAAAACAACATAAATGCTTCATGTAAGATTCACAATTTATACCATAGAAAAATGGAATTTTCAAAAAAAAAACATTCAAAAAACGTGATTAAAAAGTTATCAATACAATGGATTTCCAAAAATAATTCATCATGAGTTTCATGGGATGGTCAAATATATTTATCTCAAGTTTTATAGTGTCTTTCATGGCATCCAAAAGTCTGAGCATCAAATCCAAGAAGGGACAAATTTCTGAGTGTATTGTAGCCAGGACTGTAGAAAGGTACTGTAGCAGGACTGTAGGTGCATTGGGAATATAGTAGCAGTGGAACTGTAGTGGTGGAAGAACCGTTGCTGGTATTGTAGTGGAAGCAGTACTGTAGAAGGTATTGTAGCACCGTGCTTACTGTAGCAGTACTATTCACTGAAGGGTCCTTTGGGCCTAAATGGGATGTCAAGACTTGTATTCATGCCAATTGGCTTTGGGCCTTCGAGCTGTGTAATGTGTCTCCCTATTCATAGTCTTAAAGAGGTATTTTATTTAATAATAATTTGAGGCTTTAGACCCAAAATTTATATTTTGTCAACCCATATAGAATGTGGATAATATAAAGAATCCATTTACATCTAAATAGGTGATGAAACTGAAGAAGAGCACAATGAAACCTATAGATCCATAAATAAATTTATATTCCTTAAAAATATCCAATCAATATATAATAAAAAACACATTATAGAGAATAGATCATTCCATAAAAGATCATATCTTACATTTTGTTCAACATATGATGAGTGGATCTATAAATAAGAGTGAATTGTGAGACAAAAGGGATCCTACATTCGAGCTCATATATCATACACATGTTGTTCCATTGAACTTTATTTTTAGAGGGAAAAACAATTTCATGAAGTCCAGTAGGTGTACATTGTATCAGGATCCTAGGATAATGGGATTGAAATGATTATTTTTGGGTAAAAATAGGATTTAAAAAAATCCAATTATTGTTTTATTAATGACTGTAACACATTTAGACTCCATGGATAAAACAATATATGAGTGTAGTTGAAAAATACCTATGATTCAATACAATTGTGACACATAGTTTTATAATAGTGAACCAGTACTATACATTCCACTATAAAAAAAAACTAATTAAATGGTTTCTCAGATGTTTTTTTTAATGGCATGTCAACTGTTCACTATCCATGTTTGTCTCGAAATCTCTTGTATGGTTTCCTATATATTTCATTGGTTTTACCTAACCATAATCAAACTACTAACCTCTAAAATAACTCTAAAATATAACAATACCATCTAAAAACTCCCACTACACAACCTGATGTTTATATAATATCAAAATACATCACAAAAATGGTGAATTTCCTCAAACTAGGGGTGTTACAATCACATAAAAAATAAAAAAAAAATTAGAAATTTTAATGAATCTATATTATTTTATAGTGTTTATAAATATATAACATATCATAATATTATTTATTCAAAAATTAGGCCATTTAATGTTAAAATATCATCAATCAAAATGTACTCAAATTTTTTAATCCAAGGATTATAGTTTAAGAGGTGTTAACTAAATCCATATGAATAATTTCCAAAGAGAAAATGATTTATGCCTCGATAATTATTTTAAAAGATGTGTTTTGTTTCTTTTCCATTTATTATTTATCCTATAATTTCTTTTTTTCCAACATTGTTTTAGGTAAATCATAAATAAAAACATTCATAGCCAATTTATGGAAGAAATAATATTTTCAATATTCAATCCACCTATGAAAAATTTAGGATTCAGTTTATTCACCATTCAAATGCAATATAACCTAATAATAAAAATCATAAATATATATTGTGTATGTATTTTATTTTTAGGGTGCTCTAAATTTTTTGTGATGTATAATATATTATTACTTATTTGACAAATAAATATAAAATCCGTCATAAAAAAGATGAGAAATGAATTTTAAGTTAACTTTTAAGACATATAATTAATATAATATTTTGATGATGACAACATTTTTATCACTAAAAATAAAACAATATTAATAAGTTTATTTTCATTGTTAAAAAATTTACAAATACTCCATCAATTTTAGACAGGGAGTGGGAGATGGGAACAATCCTTAAACAATTCTTGAAAAACCATTATCCATAAAACATTATAAATTACTTGTATTATTTATTATTTAATATGGATATATTCTACAAAATAATATTTGAAATCCTACCAAATTCACTTTGGTCGTATAAAATGATATATAAAATAGTTTTGGAATCCAAATCATAATTTAATTTCTATAATGTCATTAATTTCAAGAAATAAATTAGAAAATTCCAATTTAAATACGGGCAGTAATAATATTTTAAATTTTTATATGTCTTAGATAACAGTTATTAGCATAATTACCACTAATTAAATAGATAAATAATTTAATAATATATATATTTTTTTATTTTTATTTATGTTTTAAAAAAATTTATATAGATTAGTTGTTTATCCTGTACTATATACTCCATGTTTACCTTTATGGGATTTTTTAGTAAAATTTTTGTTGAGGTAGTCATTTATAGATGTGAAGAAAATAAAAAAAAATTATATCATTAACTTTCTCTATTAATTCAATTATTATAATTTTCATGGATAGTAAAAATTAAATCGTATTTCTCTAATTACGAAATTAATTATAAAATATATTTTTCTAAATTATCTTTTCTTGAGAACATTTGATGAATATATTTTCTAATTATATTATTTTTATTTTTAGTATATTCAAATTTTTATTCTTGTATAGTGTATTATTCATTTAATTCCACACATAACTAATTTTCAAAATTAGATTTATTTTATGAATTATAATTGAATTGTAACTAATTTTTTGTTCCATGAAACACATATTATCATTCTAATTATAATTATCAACCTAAGAATTAGATTGAGAGTCACTCTTGGAGTCATTAGAATCACCTCATGCATACTTCATTTCCAACTTCACGGTTTTCTTATATCACATTTTCATTTTATCTCTTTTTTATATTACTTTAGGTTTTTTGACTAAGTGAAATTTTATATCATTTTTAAATGATTCATAAATTCAATAAGTAAAAAATAAATTGAATTTTTATGAACATTTTCATAAATATTGATGTAATTATTGAATCATATTATCATACTATATACATATTTCAATTTTGACGAGAATTGAGTATATTCATGATTAGATTCTGAACAATTCATTTATATTTATTTTTATGAAACTGTAAATAATATCCAATTGAGTCTACATTTATCCATTAAAGTAGAGACTTTTAGGGAAGTGTTTTACTTTCCTTATAATTAGTTATCTTCAACTACAGCTTTTATATAATCCCGATAAATCATTATAGTACCCAAAAATCCTTTATTTTTATATCCTTTAAACATTATGATTTTCTTATATTAACTGAAATTATACTGTATTTAGAAAGTAGTATTCCAAAAAATATTTAATGCCTAATTTGATACTAGTATTATAGTACCCAAATAAGATGACTCATTAAAAGCATTAGATAATATTCAATTTAACTATGTTTTTATTTCTACTTCCAATATTCTGAATGTATCTAAAAAGATCTTTGTAATATTTTAATTGGGATTCTAATAATATAAATTCCTATATAAGTAACATGAATGTACTCGACATTAATTGTGTTATACTAAACAATGAAACTTGATTAAATTATTCAATACCTATTCCACATAAAATGTAATTCATGTATTTGGATTTGAGGTCATATTCAAAATCTTTTATAGCATTGCATGTCATAATTTAACCATTATGAAGAATGTAAGTCTTAAAAGATTTTAGTTAGACCATTAAATCAATATTTATTGGGAAGATAATAATTTTTCCTTTATATAACCTAAATTATTATCCATTTAATTCTAGTTTATGAATCATGGACATTAAATTACAATAATTTTTCACTATATAATCATAGGAATATATTCATAGACTTTAACTAGTATTAGTTAATGACCTGTAATTCACATTCTTTGATTCCAGTATTTATCCCATTAGAGTTCAATTAAGACACAATAGGAGTTGAATTTATTAGTTGAAATATTCCCTAATATAAAACAACATATTAATGTTGGTTAAAACATGTACTAATATTATTAAACTAGTACAAATTGAAAAATAAAATAATGAAGTAAGAGATTTATAATGGGTCATGGAATAAATATCTCCTAGTCCACTATGCTAACACATTATGAGAGATATCAATGATTTTCAATCTATAATCCATTTTATTGTGGGTTTTCTAGAAGAGTGGGTGTAACTTTGTAAAATATATAGGTTCTTTTTTGGGGGGAAGTTACAATGATTATATATAAATATCCTCCAATAAAACTCAGAAAAAGTATTGTTCAGCAGTTTAGAAAATATATATAGTAAAAATTCCTAGTTCATCACACAGTTACGAGAAGAAACTAAAAAATGATTAGTCTTCTTCAGTGAATGAGTAATCATTCAAAACAATCAAGGAATATATTTCATTTACTATTTATTTATCATAAATTCATATTGAATTAGCCTAATGATTTATTCTCACTGTAACAGATTATAAAAAAAAACACCATATGTGAAACAAGAAGTTCTTAGGTTTTTTACACTTTTTAACATGAAATATGTTCTTCTATTTTTATATATTAATTAATCATTCAATTGAATTTGTTTAGAGTAAAAAAATATAATACTCAAATATTAATTCTATATCTTATGCATGAGAATTTTTCTCTATAAATAGAAAAATAGGGGTTTTTGTTTTGGTATTGGTAAAATAATTCATTAAATTCCATACATTCTTGAATATATGAACTTTAAATGAATCCGATTTAATTTATTTTTATATCCCTATATTTTAAGACTATAGTGTAATAGAAACTTTTATTGAATTACTTTAATACTAACATGATTATCGGAGCTAAAATAAAATATTAATTGAATAATAGACATCATAAGTATTTATTTTAGTATTTCATTGGGTGTTGTAAGTGTTTTTTTTCATAAGAGTTTTTGATATGATTATTTCCTTTACCCTAGTAAATTCCACAGATTCAAAATCGTTTTCCTATTTTTTTCATTTATCATGATTTTTTTTCTTTTACTCTAAATGTATGTCAATCACTCCAAATATATGTCTTTTCATCAAAATGTACATTATTATGACTAATCCTAATTCTTTCACTCAAAAAATAATTCATGAAGTAATTTTTTTTTTATTTTTAATAAATTGTTTCCTAAAAATAATCCTTCAAGATATTATGAATATTCCATAAACTGATTATTTTAATTATTACACATTTAACATATTTATTCAGCATCTGACTTCAAGAAATATAAATTTTCTCTAGGCATATTACAAATTGAATGTAAAAATATTTAGAAAAATATTAATATTAATCTTCCGACATTAAGTAAAATATTTATAATAATAATTGAGTTTTTATATGAACAAAAAAATTTATGATGTATGGGAATATATGGGAAGAACATTAGTGGGTCTAATATTAGCACAGGCTAGCCTGAAATGTCAGCTGCCCAAATTCTCCACCAGGATCGAGAGGCATTATTATTCCAAACATGCTAGAAGCTTCTGGCTGGGTTTCAATAAAAATTATGTAGAAATTATTTCAACCTATTAAATTGAGTAATTCCAACTGAAATACTATTTAAAATAATGGCTAAATCCATTAATAATTTGGATGAAAGTCCCCAAAATTATCAAATTCAATAAAAATGGAAATTATCTTTTGTGCATAACATTACATTTAGTAAAAATAATAATCATTAAAAAATTTAAATAATAATAACATAGAGTATATATATAAATGTAGATAAAGATAACACAAAACATCTGAAAACAATCTAAAAATAAACTCAAACCTCAATAAGATATCATTATCAGACCCACAGTCACTCATCACATCATATAACATCGAACATTGTATAATATGAGTGTAACAACCTAGAATCTGTAATACTTGATATAATTTATATATTACATTAGTTTTATATAATACAAGAGATCCCAAAGGATTTAATAACACTATATTATTGGAATACAACATAGATAATTATTATTCATTATACACATGAGAACATGAAGTACAATATGAAATATTAATGATAACAATATTATCTCTTCTAGAACATCATTGGAAATTACACATATATATCTTCTAGGATTCCTGGGGAATGCTAAAAATGGTTATCCTAGATGTTCACTAAGGATTATCCTACAATAGAAAAAATATCAACATAATCATGTCATAATATTTATAAAAATAAAAGGAATAAATGATCAAAATAATTCAAATTTCAGATGATGATGATGAAATAAAATATCAATGAATATAAATAAAATCATTTAAAATATTTATTGGACACATACTAATAGAATTTTTAATAATAGACATTTTAAACATATATTATAGGTTGTGTGCCTACGTTCATACATAAACATGTATGTTATATTTAAATACCCCCAAAAGAGTTTTTCTCATGATACCTACTGATGCATCTAGGGGTTACCATTGCAAGGACCCTCAAAACAACAATTAGGTCCAATGAATTCAACGTATGTGTTAAAAAAACATTCAACAACATTTCATGATTAAAATATTTTATTATAAAATAAAAATATAAAATTTACTATCTACTCATGGGAGATAAAGGTTAAAAAATTTTCCCCATTCATTGGAATAATTGATCTCTCTTAGAGAATATCAAAAAATAATTTTAGAAACTATATGGTATTCACAATTTACTAGGACGTATCCTTTTAAATAAAATAAATATAATGTTTTACAAATAGTAATTTCAAAGTGATGTTTTATCATTAAAATATATTAATTTAGTTTACTGGGTTTCTATTATAGTGTCCCAAAGTAATGGTTGTAAAATCCTTCATTATGCAATGTAAATATCACATGAATTATCCCAATAATATCCAATGAGAGTTTATATAATGCTGTGTAGTATTAGGTTCACTCACCATGCACTATGGGAATATTAAGTGGATATTGAACCATATTTTTATATAGTTATTACTCCTAGGTGAAAGTATGACATATCCACATCCATTATCTAGTATCTACATAAATTTATTATTTCTAGGAAAATCAAACACACTATATAATCCAAATTTTAGTATTTTATGAAATGGTGATGGATTAGGTAAAATTTCAATCAATCATCTTTGAAGTAGAAAGATTTTATTTCAAATTAAACATTATAAAAAAATTATATAATAAATCAACTAGTTTGTATATATATCAACTAATTGTAATTAGGATCATCATACACACTACTCTATATTACACATTAAATACTTGTTTTATTACATAAAATTACACGTAATAAATCCCATAAGATCAAGAGGTCTAGTATATTTGGAAATTAGTTAAATTACCTAACAACGTAATAAATAAAATTAATCATATTTCATTTATTATGTTTTAAAATGACAAAATCATTCCTACATACTTAACATTCCATGGGATAACCAAAGAGAATAAATAAGAAAGGGGTATGATAAAAAGACTACTAATTGAATAAAAATATCATAACATGAGGAAGATAGTAAATTTAATACAATAGGCATCTCAATGGTTCATAGGAGTAACATGAATGTTATGTCCTTATATAGAATGATAACCTAACATGGGAAATGTGGAAACAACTTAAAATATTGCATCATAAACATAGGTCAAGGATAAAACCACCAAGACATCATGGTAGAAAATTTACCAAAATAGAATAAGGTATACCCCTTATCCCAATGTGATTTGTCATTATTATAATCATTTCACAATGCATTGGATCATTTTCAGAGTGCAACGTTCATAATCATTTCGGTCTCATGATTAAGTGTTCCCCCATATGTCATATAACATGGATTCAATAGTATCATAAATTATTCCACATTAAATTAATGTGGAATAAATACAAGTAAAAACATAATAAAATTTATATGTTTTTAATTTTTAATACCCTTGATAGGAAAAATGGGTATGGTATTCACTACACAATTATTTTGGTAAGGAAAATCATTGTCCAGTTTCGACACCATAACAACATCATACATAAATTTCTAAAAATGGTTGAATATAGATAAAGGGGTCTACACTCACTTATACCTGAAATGTATAGTAATAAATACATGTAAATACATTCCCCAATATAAGGATTTGAAAATATAATGTGTAGCATAATAAGGAAACTTTAAGAAAGATGAGAAATGAAATAACCCTTACAAAATTTCTGCAAGGTAATGAGTCTACATAAAGGTTCATAGGAGGCATAATTGAGAGTGAAAGGGGTTCCAATAATTAATAAATAAAATTAAATATAATTTGGATATGTAATAACATATACTAACGTAATTAAATGGAAATTATAATACATAACATTAAAATGATCCCTTGATAAAAGAGAATAGTTGAAGATAAGATTACCATATATGAGTGTGTAACTCTAAAACCTTTTTAGGGATTCTTAAAAGCATGGGTAGCCTTAGGAGGACTCTAGGGAGTTATAGTAAGATTTTGGTCATGGTCCAAGGAGTTTTAATGAAGATAAATGGGTGCATGGGTTGGTCTATATTGGAAAAGAGGGGGATTTCATTATTATTTAGGTTTTGGTAAATACATAATAAAAATTTGAAAAACAAAAAACCAACCCACATTTTTCCCTTAGATATTCCAAATGGGAGTGGTTTAAATTATTTTTAAATGTAAAAGGTCAAAGATAATAAAATATTTCTCTTATTTTTATGGAGGTTAGTCACACTATAGATGAAATGATTTTAAAATCAAAAAATATATTATATGTCTTGGAGGATTAATAAAGAATTTATAGAATAAATAAAATAAAAATAAAAATAAAATTACATTATTTTAAATGAAAAAAATATATTTAGTCATGTATACCATTTATATTACTTATTACAATAATTTTGGGATTTTTCAATGTCATAAAACATATGGTATATTTATACATTATTTACTTTTTACCCAAAAATTCATCTCTCTCGGTAAATAATGAAAACATCGGCACTGGATAATTTTTACGTTTTGATTCCAAAAATAATATTAATTTTATTTAAATAATTTTATAAATATATGAATTTATAATTTTAAAATATAAACTACATTTATTGTGAATGATAGGTTTTTTACAATAACATTTTTAAACCCCTATACAATTACATTTGACTTCATAAAAATTATATGATCATTTATATTGGATAAAAATTCACAAATAATAATATTTTAAAATAATATTTAATTAAAAAAATATTTACATCATAAATTCATTTATTGAGTTTGAATAATGAGATAAAATACTATTTGTTTTTTCTTCAATCAAAATGAAAATAATAATTTTTAATGTTACAATAATATTTTTTTAAAAATATAATTATTTTATAAAAATAAGTGATTATTCCTATTACAAGTGATTGATACATCCCCATTTGATACACTAGAATACTCTCTAATAGTAAGGTGCACAATAGTGGGGCTTTAATGGGTCCATTTAGGAAACATGATTTGGAACATTATCTCGATGAACATGGAATTCTCCCATAAAAAAATTACCTCATGATTATGTTATTAGATCTCAACCATGGATTAGTCTATGGAAAATCCTAAAAATTATTTCTTCCTTATAAATTTTGATAAATTGGCTTCATAGGGTTTGATCCTCTTGGATGAGGACATCACCTAATTTTTCTATGGAAAGCTGATTTGTTAAAACCCTATATTTATACTCGTCATTTGATCATTGTTCAATATCTATATTATCAATGTTAATGATACTTAATGGTATTCTAAATCCAATTGTATATAGTACCACAAAAGAAGTGAATTTTTTTTCTATAACCAAAATACATTTAATTTGAATAAAAATTCAAATTTTATTCATAAATGTATAGGTTATTACAATATTCCCCCATTTAGAAATTAAATCAAAGAAATTATCTTTTTTCAATACTAAAATAGATGAGGTAATCTTTTATTTGTCACATCCTATGGTTCCCACATTGATTCCTAAAACTTTTCTTTTTCCACTATACTTTGAATACGGTAATTCTCTTATTTCTTACAACCTTTTATCTACAATATAAGAACTTAACTCTCTTCCCCTTATAGGAAAGGTAATTCTACAATGCTTCCACCTCTACATTGAGTATAATTGATGGTTTTTTGTGTACTTCCTTAATAGAGATAAATTAAATACATCATTTACATGATATATGTATGGTGGGAGTTCTAGTCTATAGGCCACAACTCTGATCTGTACAAGGAAATAAAATAGGATAGTGTCCCTTTGAATAAGATTTACATTATTCCAAAATCTCATCAATTTATTCCATAGAGATATGTGGAGGAATACCATGTCTCCAACATAATATTGTAGGTCATGTCAATATTTATCATCATATATCTTTTGTCATCTATGAGTATCATTGATGTGTTTCTGAATGGTATTATCCTTATCCACCATTTCATCTACCATTTTAGGACCTAGATGTTTTCATTCCCGAAATACAATTCAATTTTTTGGTGTTCCACACCTCTTACCATAAATGTATTCATAGGGATCTATTTGTATTCTCAGGTGGAAATATTGTTGTAATATAACGCAACCTGAGGATGATGTTGTTCTTATCTTCCTTTTATTTCAATTGATCATTCTCTCACCATGTTCGAAATTTTTTAGATAGTCTTATCATATTTTCCATTAGTTTGAGGTTGATAATTTTAACTAAATTTCATCTCAGTGTTTAGTTAATATTGGATAATTTCCCAAAAAAAGAGGTGAATCATTGATATCGATCGGACATAGTCTATAATAGTACTCAATACATCCTTACCACCATTCTGATATATATCTTTGCAAGTTGATCTAGTGATAAATCTTCTCTAAATGCAATGAGGCTTATACTTTTAATGAAGATCCACAACAACATAGATATCATTATTTCAATTGGATTTCATTGGAAGTTCGTTGATAATGTTTATGGTGATTTTTTCTCATTTTCATGTTGGAATGGGAAATGGTTTCTTCATCACCTTAGAATTCTACCCTTTATCCTTCACTTAATGACATTCGATGAACTTTTTTGTATAATTAGTGATATCCTTCATCATGTTATTGCACCAACAGTGATCTTGTAGATCTTGATACATCGTTGTCATTACTTGGAGAATAGAGAAAGTCAAACTCTGTGCATCATCCAAAAGCTCCTTCTTTAACTCATGATTGTGTGAAACATGTAGTCTTGACACAAGTCCCGAAATTAATTATTAATTAACATTGAACTCCAAGGATTTCCATTATCTTATAGTTTTGACTTTCCTCTAAATTCCAACATAATCGTTTTCATAATCATTAAATCATTCATGAAAATATTTTTCAGAAATCATTTGTAAAAGGATTTATGATGTTCCTTTTTTATTATTCCCATTTCCATCCTCTCAAATCTAAGAAGATCAGATCCTTCTCAATTATCGATGATGATAGAATTGTTGGATACTTTATACTTAGATCATCGTCCAAATAATTTTATTTACCCTGGTGGTATTTGATTTAGAAGTTTTAATCCTAGATGAGATCTAACTATTAACATTGATTTATATTCATCTATTTCTATGTTAATATATATTTAAGACTTTTGTGATCTGTATATATTTCACACTTCTCCCAAAATAGATAACACCACAACATTTTCTAATTAATGATCACCATTTCTAACTCCATATAATTTTTTGTATTGTTTTTCACATGAATTTTATATTACATTGATGAATATGCTGTCAATTTGTCATTTTTCATCAATAAAAATCCAAATCTCAACTTCAAAGCATTGTTAAAATTTATGAAAAGTTCCCCACTTTTTTGGTAGTGTGTGCACAAGGGAATTGATAAGATTCCATTTCACCTCCATGAACCATTATTCAAATTCTTCATTCAAATAATATTTAATTCCCATTCATGTAATATTATTTAGAGGGATTGACAATTATGATAAATTTCTGACAAATTGGTAGTAATATCCATCTAACCAAAGTAAAATATGGATATCTATCATAGTTGTTTGCCTCAGACATCCTTAAAATATATTCTTGTTGAAGTATCAAAAAATTACAATTTCTTGTGGCGATATTCCTCAAGAAAGGAACATTAAAAAACCAAAAATCATACACTTTGTACATTGAATATACCTTATCCTTTCACAATGTCGTTAGAAAAATGCTCGAATTCTATTCGTGGTACTCATTGGTTTTGAAATATATTAAAATACAATGTATGAATACTACACTGAACTTTTCTACAGAATATCTAATTACTCTATTCATCGATTCATTCTATATTTCTAGATAATTAGTTAGTCTTAATGGAATTACTATAAAATCATAGTTTCCGTACCACATACAAAAATTAGGGATTGGGACATCATATATCATCCCCTTAGCTTGGTAATATCCTGATCACTGATCCACATTGGAGAAGTATTTTTATCAACATAACTGATTGAACAAGTAATTAATCCAAGGAAAAGGATACATAGTATTTATTGTTATATTTTTAATGTCATGATAATCAATCAAAAGGCGCATTGACCCGTAATTATTCTTGACAAAGGGAACTTGTGAAACATAGGTTGAAGCACATGGGGATATGAATCCTTTACCCAGATTATCATTTTTTTGTTTCATTAGTTCCTCATGTTATACAAAAGTAATCATATATGGATTGTTGAATAATTGAAACTACCCAGGTATAATATTGATTGAAAATTTGACCTCTCTTGTATGAGGAAAGACAATAAATTCCTTAGGAAACACATCATCATATTCCCTCAAAATAGGCATGTCTTCAAGGATGATCCTTTACATAGAAGAAATCATTTGATATGGATACACATTCTCATAGAGAAATAATATCCACGATTTAGATGATTGATATAAGGAATATTCATCCTCCTTCTTCAAATTGTATATAATTGGGGGGGTCTATTTTCGATAAAGAGAGTAATTTCATTCCCACTTTAATTTTTATTGGCACTATATAGGGAAAGAAAATCTATGCCCATAATTTCATAAAATTACACCAATGGGATTATGAAAATGTTTGCAAGAAGTTAAATACAAAAACATTGATAAGGGAGGAGTTATATATTTCCTCAATTTCAATTTTTATATCTACTTTTATAAATTTTGGTGTTGTGTGGATTATTCTACTAAACATTCATGATATAAAGGAATGAAAAGAACATTGAATGATAACCCTACAATTTATTTCTTGATTCTTACTCGACATTATCTAATATATAATTAGGGATGATTGTTTTGAACTATTAAACACAAAAAACAGAACCCATAGAAAATAATGGGATATATTATAAATTACATTTATTTAATTAAATTATGAACATATATTCCTCAATATATGTTATTCATGATCTATTTTCTAACAAAAATCCTTACGGTATTTATCCCTTAATAGTGGATCCGAATGACATTACGAATTTACCAAATCATATCCCATTGGAGTTTTAAAATAGGTGTGTAGTAAAGATTGTTTCCATGTATCATATTTTCTCACGTCGGGCTTGGATCATTGTATGAAATTAGTTACCCATTAATACATTTCTTTCAGAATCATGTCCACTTGTATTATCCGGATATCGATGTATTTCCTTGATAAACCACATACTCTATACATACCAAAATTTAGCGATGAATTTTTGTACTTAATATTATCCCTAATGGAATATCTTTAGTTCTCTAATCTGAATTCTTTTTATAGAGTCTTCTAATCATAATCCCAAAAAATAACTAAACATAACATTAGTGATACCAAGTATTAAACATATTTAATTTATTACATATTAAGTACTTGTTTTATTTCATAAAATTACACTTAATACATCCTAGAATATCGAAATGTCTAGTGTATTTGAAAAATTAGGTACATTACATAACAAATTATAACATGATAAGAAGTATCTTTATTTAAAAATTCTTTAACATTTAAAAAATGTTCCTTCATAATGAACACTGTGTGGGATAACATGAGGACATACATAAGAAATGGGTGAGAAATAAATAATATTATTAGAATAAACAAGGAATAACATGTTTAATACAACACATGTTATACATTAGTCATATAAATTGAGCATAAAAGCAGCATGAATAATAAGGCATGTGATAATTAAAACATGGTAAATGTGGAAACAACATAAAATTATTCATCATAAATATAGTTTAAGGAAAACCCCATCAATTGATAATGGTGTAAAAGGTAAAATAACTTAATTAGGTATACCCAATCTCTCCACATGACATATCATGATACCAACCATTACACAATACATTGGAGTGCTATTCGGGCACACCCTTTGCAATCATTTCATTTCCATTCTTAAGTATGCCACATAGATCATATAACATGGATTCATCCAAAATCATGACTTATTCTTTGATCAAGGATTGTGGAATACATTCATTTAAGTATCCAATAAATAAGTACATGTTCATAGATATTAATACCCTTGATACAAAAATGGATATAGTATTCACTAAAACCTTATTTTGGCATTGAAAATCATGGTGCAATTCCAGCAACATAACGACATCATATAGACATTCATAAAATGGGTTGATGAGAGAGAAAGAGGTATCTAATCATTTATGAATGAAACATATAATAATATGGACATGGACAGATATTTCATGACATCTTGAAATTAAAATAGAAGGTGTATCATAATAAATAATCTTAAATAAAGAGGAGAAATAAGATAACCCTTATAAAATATCAGAATGGTAATAGGTGTGAATAACATTTCATAGATGGGAAAATGAGACAAAATTTGCATATTATCATTTATAAATAAAATTTATAGTATCAGTGAAATGTAATAACATATCCCAAATTGATAAAATTTAAATTAAAATAAATAACATTAAAAGGAGTTCTTTTTAAAAGAGGAGAGTGGAAGATATGGATCCCTTACTTGAGTGTGTGAATCCAAGGCATGGTAGGGTTTTTTGAAAGTTTTGTGGATCCTTTTTTGAAATATATTGACTATGTGGAAGAGTTTTATCATGCCCCATGGATATTGAGTGATGAAAAAGTGGTATCTTTAGTGGGTTTATATAATAAAGGAGGTGGAGTTTCATATTATTTAGGTTTTGGACTATGCGTACTAAAATATTCAAAACCTCAATCCATCCATGATTTTTTCCAAGATTTCAACCAATTTGGATTTGTTTGCATTATATTTTAAGGCCAATTCACAAATATAATAATATAATTCCATTGATTATATTATGGTTATCCACAATCTCAATTAAATGATTTTAAATTCCTAAAATATATTATATGTTTAGGAGGATTCATCACGTCTTTATAAAGTAAATCAAATAAACATACAATTTCATTATTTTAATGGGAAGAATATATTTTTTCATGGATTCTATTTATATTATGTTTTATTTCAATTTTTTTTTTGTCATTGTGATGTCATTAAATAGAATGTATATTTATGAGGTATTTAATTGTTTCCCAAAAATTTGACTATCTTAGATAATTATGAAATATTCACCATTGGATAATTCCAAAATTAGGATTTCATAAATAATATTAATTTTATCTAAATTATTTTCTTAATATATTAACATTATCTTTTCATATATAAATTGACATTTATTAAAAATGATTGTTTTTTCACAATAACATTTTTTTGAAAACTTATAAAAATTACATTTGTCTTCATAAAAATATTATGAACATTTATAATAGATAAAATATATTTAATAATAGTATCATAAAATATTATTTATTTCAAAATTCCATTAATTCATAAAATAATTTATTGAATTGGAATATGAAAAAAAACAATTTTTGTTTTTCTAAATCGAAATAAAAAATCATTTAACATGTAACAATAATAGGAAAAAGGGAAATCATTATTATATAAAACAATATTGTACATACTCCAATTTCTATGGTCGTGATAAACATCCCATTAATATACCGACACACACCCTAAGAGTATGGTTCACAATAGAGAGGCATTCGTTGGGTTGTTCGATAAACATGGTTCCAGACGTGATCTCAATAATCTTGATCTTCTCCCATAAATATTTTCGCTCAAGATTATGTTCCTAGATATCAGCTTGGTCTTGGTTTAGGGAAAGGTACAAAAATATTATCTCAATATTAATCTCTGATAAATGGGAATTATATGGCACGATCCTATTGATTTATTCCATCACTTACTTTTTTTGTGATAAATGGATATGTTAAAACCCCATATTTATGCAAGTCATGTGATCACTATTCAGTGGCTATATTGTCAATGGTAATGATACCTAATAGTAATTTAACAAAAAATGGATATAATAAAAAAAATTAAGTGCATCTATTTTCTATAACCATAAATAAATTAATAAATACTAATTTTTATTCCCAATAGTTTGGGTTGTTACAATAAAAAATATAGCCCTCGAAAATGAATTTTAGACGAAATGTCCCTATTCATAATTCAGATATCCAGTAACATTATAAAATATTCTGTATAAAATTATAACATAATTAATTACCTATATCAAAACTTTCTTCATACATACATACATACATATATTTATTTATTTAATTATATTAATTTATAACTATTCTATACATATATATTAAGTAGTTATTATCTATTTCTATAATGTGTGTTAGCCCTCTTATTAATTTTGAAATAGTCTTTAATATCACTATTTTAAATTATTTTTAATGTAAACATTTATTTTTTCTTGAGCCATAACTTTCTCTTTATATTGTGATTCTTAGTGGTTTTGGGGTTTGGGTGTTTTTAAAAAAATTGAAATACTGAATTTTTTCTAATGTGGGGTTTTCATTTAATTTTACAATTTTTAATTTCATGTTTTTTTGTAAATATTATGTTTTTAGAGTGTTTTAACATATTTTTTTCCATAAATTTTTTTAAAATAATTTTTATATGTTTTTAAATGTGTATTATAATTTTTATTTTTTTAATAAATCATTTTCCATATAATTAACATGTTTTTTTGATGAAAATTTAATAATTTTAATGAAAACATCCCCTTATGTAGGTTCTACTTTCAAAAAAATGTTAAGGATATTTTTACGGCTAACATAAAGGTAGGTTCATTTTACACTTATATGAGACTTTGTATAGAGTTATGTATGGTATAAAAAGGTAACCTTATTAAGACCCCTAAACTTCATAAGGGTAAACTCATACTACCCTTGTGTGGGACTTTCCCAAGTGATCCATAATGGTAATACAAGTTACACCTACTCAAACCCCCATAATCATTTTATAGGTAGTGATTTTACACTATTTTTTTATGAATTTCTCTTATTCTTCATATATTAACCCCCACCCCACCCACTCTGATTCTTATATACTGATCTTAAATCCTTAAATCAATTATTTTATTTTTTTAGACTTGTTTATTAGTTCATGAGTAATATATGGAATATTATATTCACTCTCTAATTATGTTTGAATCATAAAATGAATCATCAGGTAATTTCATCGATGATTCAACACATTATATTTTAGAATATTTTGATTATATATTTCATCCAAATTTGAAATACCCATTAACATATCCCTTCATTCTCCAACCATTTTCCTCTCATTCGGACAACCATAATACCCTCTCTCCATGTATTCAGGCTTGGAATATTGTTTGAATTATTATATTTAAAATTATATGTGTCTAAAACCCACTCTCAACTCTAATCCATGGCTAAAATACATTATATGTTGAAAATTCTAGATATGGGATCCTTTATCTCTCCAAATATGTTTTATATTTGGGGATATCATGGTATTGTTCCTCATTGTGTGAATGGTACATATCTTCATAAAAATATAATTAATTTGGATTATTAAATTTTAATTGAGAGGGATAAATCACATGTGTTTTACATATTATTATGATTTTTCTTATATGATTTTTCAAATTTGCTGGTTTCCAAATTTTACTTCTATTGAGATTGGTGCGTTTTTGTGATTGTTTAAGTAAACTCGCCACATGTGGAAAAGATATAATAACAAATATCTTCCAAATAAATGTGTTACATGTGAAATATTGGACATATATGATAATAACCTAGAAAATAATGAATAATTGTTTTATGAAATTTCTTTGTAAAAAACTAAAGTTATTTATTTGTGTTCATTTAGATTTGTAGAGGTTGTAATATAAGTAGTTTGTGAAATGTTGTTTGTTTTAATTAGGTGGATGGATTGTTATATGTTTTTTAGTTTCCCTATATCAATTAAATCAACATAAATAATGATGTTGGAATGAAAATGTATGGAAATTAGTATCTGGAAATTGAAGTAGTGTATGGAATGGATAATAAATTAAATGAGTTGGATATATTAATAAAATCATAAGAATTATAGTGGTATGTTTGGTTAATGTTTTTCCTAAAAACATCAAATTAACAGGCTAGTATAATTACATACATGGTAACTATAAAATCTAGAATTGTTATTTTGTAAATAAGTAGGTAATATAGATTTTGTGTTGTTTACTTATGTGGTGTGATGCATTTGGAGTTTCAAAATTTAATAGAAGTGGTAGGGAGGGCATGTGGTGATGTGATGATATATGTTGGTACTCTTGTTGTAAACCCTATGTTAGGATTGTTTGTTATTTATAAATATTATAATTTAATATGAAATACATAAGCAACACACATGATTTGAATGTTCATATCTCTGACCAATGGTTTAGGGTTCCATGAGTTTTTCTTCGACATCTTGGATGGTGAGGATGGAAGGAGGGAAATCCCCACATCCCCTCTCCATCATCTATGTAAGGTTATTACAAATTTTATGTGATCTCCAAAATTAAAAAGGTCACCATAGGAGAAGAATGATGAAATTATGAGTTGCTACATGGTGGGAGTTATCCGTGGAAGAAGGAGGGAATGATGTGGTTTACTTCATGTCCATGATACCATACTAATTAGAATATAATAGTGCCTATGGTATGATGTGGAGGACCTATTGCCATCAAGTGGTATATGATTTTGTTTCTCAGGTATCTTTGATCATGTTACTCTGGTAGGTATTGTATTTTTAGGAAATATACAACATTCAGTTTTTAGATCATAATATAAGTGGGAAAACTATAAGGGGTACCCTTTCTGGATATGATTCATCTGATACTATTTTTTAATCATTCTTCTTTATTAATTCCATTCTTATGACGGGAATTGGTAAATGGGAATGTTTCAGTGTGTGTTGGTTCTAATATTTTCTTATGACTTCATTAGTATTCTATTCTCACATGTGCACAAGATACTATGGTAATGATCCTACTAACTATACATGTTATGATCACCTTATGACTATAAAAACATTATTTTGGTTTCCAAGAAAACTATAGTGACTGTTATGGTCATTAAAAGCCCAAAAATTGGATTTATTGTTGAGTCATTCCCTTAGGGAACCTTTTTTTGTTCATTATTTGGATACATGATCATATCTATTTTTCTTATAAATACATTACGTGATTGTTTTTGGTTCAAACATTTCATTTATGCAATGGAACTTACTTGTTATTTTTGTCACATATCTTCTGATATACATTAAATACATATTTTTAAATGTACGATATATGTCATATTTGTATGCGTTTTGTCCTAGAAACTATCTATATCCTGCTGAAGGAAATATTCTGGGAGAGGTTTCATTATCATTCATCATTAATTTTTAGGCCAGGAGGGTTATGAAAGATGGAAGGGGGTGTGATAGAGTTTTATTTGATGTTTGGTTAGTAGATATGATGGATCATATAGTTATGCACTATGGAGATTGAAAGGGTAGGTAGATAAATAAAGACATCTTATCTTTGTTTTTGAAACTATATTTGGATGACCAACTCAAAAACAAGAGTTTTGGGTCCCCGATAATCTTATCTAGGGACCCTAAGTGTACTGAATGACAAAGTGAGTTGGTTTTATTAGATTTGAGACTTGGGATAGCTAAATTCATCATCATTGTTTTCCATCGTATCTTAAATGGGTGGTATTTTGATGTTAAAATGAAATAATTAAATAACACTCAATAAAAATATCTCTTATTAGGTTTATGTCTTGCGAGCATTAATTTTTCATATATGGATCCCGGATGTTATCCATGTGTGGTTCTGGATGGTTAAATTCAATAGTGTAAATTTATTGACCACTGAGCAGTTGATCTAACTAATAATGAAGATTAGTGGTGGATGGTTTTCTGTTACATTAAAAATAGATATCTGGATAAGAATGAGGTTAGTGTATCTCTTGGAGATCATTAAATTTCACTAGGATCTTGAGAATTTTTTTGGTTTGATTCAGGCCTGCTTGAAGTAATGGATTCCATTATTAGTAAATAAAAAGGGGTGAAAAAATGTCCATAGTGGATGTTGTATATAGGGGGTGAAAAAGAGGTATATTTTTCATGGGAATAATTCTAATATGTGTTTTCACCATATTTCCTTTAATCAACCATTAATTCTGTGAAGAGGCTAAATCTTATTTCTCTTTAATAGGGGAACGTTACTATGAGATATGTTGGGATCATGTTCATGGATATTTTTTGTTTCACCCCTATTATTTAACCCACTATGGAGTCCCACATGATGTGTCTTGAGAAGAAAATCCTCCAATTTATCTAGCATAAGACAATGACATTTAAATATACTACAAATTTGCAGGTGAAATTTTATTTCAACATTATAATTATATATACTCATGATGAGGGATATAGTGAAAGGGGGATAGTAGGGTTCCTCGTAGAGTAGAGTTGTAAGTTGTAGGTCTCGGATTATTGGGAGATTCGTGTTTTAACCACTATTTTTTCATTTATAGTAATCATTATACACTATTTGGGGTTAGTGGTATTTAAACTTCTATTGGAGTATTTCCATTGACATACTTTGCCTAGGGTTGTTTTGGTCATCATAGATCATTGTTCCAAAATTCTCAATGAGTATTTCTAGGTTTGGGTGGTCGGGTATAGCCAAAATAACAGCAGATTCGACTACCAATTGTTTAAAATCCAACGGGAGTCAAATCTAGAATATGTTATATCTATGATGGACCTATTCATCAAGGAACTAGTCAAGATATTATTCATGAATTTGGTCGCTAGCTGTGATAAATATGATCTAGGTGAAACGAATTATGTGTGATATACCATCCAATTCTGGAGGGGCAATGAATTTTCATATTCTTGATTCTGTGATTATCTAACAATGTTTTTTCATGATTCATACACTCCCGCGTTGTACCCACATTAGTTTCTTCTTTGCGGCATGACTGAGAGAGTCTTCTTATGCCCATGGTATTAACTATTCATGTTTGAGTAAATATCTTTTTGTTTGATACATGTCATGTGGGTAAATTGATCATTTGATATAATTATTCACATATATATTTCATATTCATATAAATACATGAATTCAATATAAATGGGAAGTATTCTATATGTGCTATAATTGATATCATCTGGTGGATGGTTATGTCCCTGGATGTGATCCTCATCATGATGTTTTTATCAGTAAATGAAGTTGTTTGATGGTTTGTAGGAAAATATAGCACTTTATTTTCTATGGATATTAAATATAGTTAATTTAGTTGTCCTTGGGATAGTGGAGACTCATCGGGTAGTTTTTTAATTTTTGGATATATTTCCTAAAAAGGATGTGACAATGTCCCATTACTGCAATGTTGAGTTTTGGAATGATTTATAGTCCGATGACTATCCAATTTGAATGGAACCTAATGAGATAAAACACATTGAGTACATTAATATAAGATTAATATTGATGAACTGATGTAAAAATGTTTCATCATGTCTTATGTATCATCGCCAGATGTTGTAGTGTTATAATCCATGAAATCATATGGTTTTGTGAGGATTTGTGTAGACTATTGATCCACAAATCTGGTGAATATCAATAATTATTTCCCACATCCGTCTATTTGTCAAATTGTTTTTTAATTGAGTCGATTTGGTAAATTTTATAATATAGATCTATGACCATGACATCACCTACTATGAGTAAATCATGAAGATACTCTTAAGAGTGCTTTCAATATATGTATGGTAACTTCCACTTCATTGTCATTCCATTTGGTGTCCTAAATTATCTATATGTGTTCATTAGGATCATAAAATCTTTAAACCTTTAGTTCATAAACTATCTTTTAGATATTTTTATCACTAAAATATTTATATATTGAAATTAGTTGTAGGTTCACACAAATAATATTATAGTTGTATTGTTAGTCCTTCGACAACACCAGCTCTATAGAATGTTGTCTATGTGAAGGTTCATCTAATGGGAGATGCATTTAATTTTTCATACAGTGTACTAGAATCGTTTTTTCTTAGTCTTGTCGAAGATATAGGTTTATTTTTCATTGGAAACACCCATGAGCATGGAACGAGATCATACTTTCCTAGATCATATGACCTATTACCATAGGTATTTATCCAATTTCTCAGGTATCTCATCCCAATTGATAAATATATAGAGGATGAACTAGTATTTCATCTAGAATTTTTAATTTCAAGAATATTTTGACTAATATAAATAGAAATTCATCAGTTACTTATTTAATTAATTTCCAAAGGAATCTGTGAGGTTCAATGTTTCTTGTGGTGCTTCGCACTTAGGATTTGATGTGCCTTGATGCTGTGTGAGGTGATGATCTATTATGAGTCTAGGTAGATACAACCCCATGATCATAACTAAATTACCTATTATATTTACCCCATGAATTTTTTCTACAATTTTATGTTATGGTGACATAACCTTGTCATTGAAAACATTGTTGTCATTGTCGGTCATATGAACATGAGGCATATTTTCTCTCCATGCAACCAGAATTTGTAGAATCATAGGTGGAATGAGTTTATTAAGGACATTGAAATAAATACCTACTAAAACATGGTTAATGGAAATATCTTGTTAGACAAACTAAATATACATTTTCTAAAGAACATTTCTCAAGATTCAGGGATTATTTAAGGATGATGGAGGAGTTGAAAGCCAGACACCATGATGCAAGAGAAGTTAATGGAAGAGATTTCATATTTCATATGACAGTGTAGTATTCTAAATAGTATATTTTAGAGTACTCCTGGTGGGTATAATTATATTCATAGGTGATTCATTACCATGTTTTCCATGGTGATCCATTTTATGGTTTCTCAAAGGATTATCAGAACTCTAAGTTGTTTAGAAGAAGGTTGTTCATCCTAATAGAAATATTCAAGGGAGTACTTTTTTGCTTCATATATAATACTTGGAATTTCACAAAATAGTTTCAATGATATTTCTTCCCCTAAGAAGTATTTCTTACTATAAAATGGTAAAATTGGTATTGATTGATTTTGTGAATGTTTCTTTGGCCGTCCAGTAGGTGGAGGTAGAAAATAATGTTTCTGGAAGTTCTTTGAAGCACATGGATGTCATCTTGTATAAGTGGGATGAAATCATGTTGGATTTAATCATATTATTTACCCATATCAAAGATAATAGGATCATTTCTATGTTATTTTGTATCTGTAGATGAGGTAAAATCACATCATGATGTTGATAGAGTCGATCACTATGGATTCATTGGCAATGATATATATAGATGAGGTCACATGGAATCAAGGAATTTTACGGTCCATTGTGTTAGATCGATATTAATGTTTTATCTATCAAGTATGTGGGTAAATATAGAACAAATTTTCCACTAATTTATTTCATATCAATTCTTTTCATAATGAGATAAATATATAGATGGGGTAGATCATCTAGATATTTGAGTATATGTTGCTACTTTCCATCATTGGTTTTAGTGGATCCTAGGTAATGAAATTTCATTTTATTGAGTTTTCATATTAAAAATGATACCACTCTTCCATTAGAATTGATATATTTGAGGAATTTTATGGATGTTCATTTTGATCACTATTGTGGTGGCCTACAGTTTGAGATTCATTTGTTCTCTTTAATTGAGTGGTGAAAATCATCATAGGAACGGTTTGTGTTTTTCTTAAAATGATGAATGCAATACTAGAACAACAAAATTATAACCTGGATCTTATGATGAGACTCTTATACTTAATTTTTGGAGTCCAATTGTTCATGACTATTTTACCTCAGTGGGCGTAGTGGAAGTTTGGTCATGGGTGTTTTCTTTTTCCCAATTATGTTTTTCATTTTGAGTAGTTGAAGCACATAGTGTGGTCGAAAATTTAATGGTTCTCCCACCAAAACATGATACGATTCATGACATATTCCATGCATCAAATATCCTTCAATATTTTCATGACTCGACCCTACTGGTCTCGTGCCGCAACTACCCCAAGTCCGCCTCCATAGTCCAAGGGCTGGCGACAAGCACCGAAGGCATAACAATCTCAGGGAGGCCTATGCCTAAGTACATGTACACACACACACACAAACACACAGAGACCACTCAATGCAAAAGTGCCGAGTAAAAAGAAAACCAAAGGACAAACAAATATAACCCAACCATAGTCTTGAATCAACCTCTATATATAAATCAATGTAAAGTGCTGAAACTTAATGAAAATATACTGATCAGAAAAATGGAAAAACACGTGCCCAACCTGAAAGGTTCCACAACCCGGTAATAGGTAATAAAAAGTAAACAACTGGTGAGTCTCACACCTGAAAGTCATACTACAACCACTGATCGCAGCCCAAGCTTCTGTGTACTCTAATCTCCTCTGTAGTCTCTATCGACCTGTCTGTCGTCTGCAAGGGCACACCAAGTGTGGCCAAATCCCATGCATGGGTGAGTATAAAGATACATAGTATGATACCCTGAAAGCTCGAGGGAGAAACATAGGAGGAAATAAAATGGTGAGTATTAGATAGAACAAAGAATAGTGTAAGAGAACAATAGAGAGAGTGTGTCTCAGCCCAACAAAAGAAAGGAAGTAGACTCATCCCAACCAAGAGGATCATGACAGGTCATACCTCACGTGTCATACCTCACGTGGCATACCTCACGTGGCATACCTCACGTGTCTTCGCCCCTCATAGAATAAGAGTAACTGAAACCAAGGAGTGGGATCAAAAGTAGGGTGTATATCTATATTCTCAACAATAAACCCGAACGAGTATGTAAGGGGATCTCAATCTTCAATCTCAGTCCTGTAAAAGTTTCCAACAATTCTAAGGATATCCATCATTGATGCCCAAAAGTTGCACGTGTCAAAGATGCCTCATCACCAAACCATACCACAAAAAGTCTCACTCTAGTAATCATGGAGAAATGACTCCACTAACAAGCCTCGTTGAAAGGTATGAGTCTGAAAGAAGTCGTAGGGTAACCCACTGCCTATCCTAACTGAAGGGTAAACCCCAAAAGGTCATCGGGTGACCCACCGCCCAGCCCTGCTGGAGGGTAAACCCTAAAAGGTTTTCTGGTAACCCACTGCCCTACTCTACTAGAGGGTAAACCCTAATGTGAACAGGTAACCCACTGCCCAACCCTACTGGAGGGTAAACACGAAACTAGTCCGATAACTACACGATGCACGTGCCATCAATGGGTGTCACTAACATCAGTACCGTGAGTTGGTTCGGAGTGCATCAAAGGAACCTCCAACAAATGCCCTTTCATGTATCCACATTTAATTAGATCTTGAAAGAGGCTCTGCACGCCCAAACAGATTACACCATTTTTATCCTCATGGAAAAATTGTCAAGATAGACTACTTACTCGCAGGAAACGGACTCCCGATGGACGTCTGATGAAAAGGTCGTAAAACACTACTCACAGCATAAAAGATAGCCAGTGGGGCCCACAAATCAACTATGGATTCAATGCCTGAAACCAACTTGTTCTACATCATCTCGAATCCAGGGTCACAACACTGCTGACGACGCCTTAAACAGACTCTGGATGTGTTTGCGCCATCCGAAAGAAGAATCCTTGCATTGTACGTAATGAGCGTGTCACGCCACCGAGCCCCCGTCCCAGGAATTAAAGATCCCCAAGACCATCTCAAAAACATTGGCTCCATCTGAAGATCGCACTGCCGTAGACGGAGCACAAATATGACATTCAGATTGCAAAATATAGGCATCTAAATGCCTCTGGATGGGGATGGGGTTGGCCGGACTGGTTCGACCGGTCCGACCCCTAAAGACCGGAGGACCGTAGCTCGGCTGCCCGGACCACCCGGCCCACCGGGACCCGTTTTCCACCACGCGGGCCACACTGCATCTCCCCGAACCGACATGAACCGGTCCGGCCTTTCTCCCATAAGGCCCGCATTACGCGGGTCTCAGTCTCCATCCGAGGTCGCGATGACCCCGGTCTTCGCCCAGACCACCGACCGCTGAGGAGCGCCCCGCGCCGGGCCGCCATCCCAAACCTCCCGCGCAGAATGCTGAGACATGTTGTGCCGCTACCTGGAACTTCCTCCGCCTCATGGGTCTGTCGCGCCACCACCTGGGAACCGCCAGACTGCCGCGCCGACCGCCGGACAGCCCTGGAACCACAGGAAAACCCTGGTTTGGCCGAAAAACGTCCCGGGGCCACCACGTGCACTCTGGGACTCGGATTTTTGATCCTAAAGGTTATTTGGGAATCTCAAATAGATCCCTACACAATTATGGAATCCGCTTGATAATTGGACAACATTTCAACACAAAGGATTTCATTTGAAGAGATTGAGGTAATTAAAAACGAAAATACACGAGCCAACCTTACTGGGCGAAGCTTGTAGCTTAGCCGACGATCCACCAGAGCCGCCATTCCATGGAGAGGAGGGGAGAGTGATTGATTCTTTTTTAGAGAGGTTTCTGCTAGGGATAAGAAAGGGGGAAGAAGGAGGAGAGGTGGAGGGTGTTTAAGTAGAGAAACACTTAAACACCCACCGGTAGGCCCCTTACCCGAACATTCAGCGGGGTCGGGGTTAAGCCACCTCTAGGGAAAGAACCACGTTCTGAACGTAAAGGTGGTCTAAAAAAATTAATCTGATCCTCCATTCAGAATTTAAAATGTTCATGCCCTGGGGCCGTTGAATTATGAAAACCCCCTTGATGGCGCTTTCTACAGAAGAGACGTGCCAACGAAAGGTACACCCCTCCTAGGGTAAACTGCATGCCCTGGACTCAACGGTGCCCTAGTTTTTCCCATCCGATCAACCGTTTAGGATTTCTTCTATTTATTTGTCGTTTCTAGTGTAAACGTGTTTAAAATTTAATTTCGGCCACACCGGGGCTCGGAATCACACGCTGTCTGAACGACCTGCTCTAGAATAACATCAAGAAAATTTGAAAGTATTACAGGATCAAAACCTGGGATCTTAAATCATTCTGCCCTTCATGTTTTTCATCCCCTAAAAAAACTAAATAAAAAATCAAGAAACTAAGCCCTCATCTAGCTCTCCCACTCCCAGGTGCTCTCCTACACCCTCTCGTGTTGCCACAACACACGAACCAAAGGAATGGTCCATCCACGCAGTGTCCGCTCTTTCTAGTCCACAATCGCCGTCAGGTGCTCCGCAAAGGTGGCTCCATCATTGATGTCCAGCTCTCCCTGGTTGATAATGTGTGTGGGTTCATGCATGTATTTCCTCAACTACGACACGTGGAAGATGACATGCACCCTCTCCAGCTGTGGGGGTAGAGCAAGACGGTAGGCCACCTCACCGACCCTGCACAAGATATCAAAGGGCCCAATGAACCTCTGGGATAGCTTTCATCCCAAGATGAACCTCTGTGTCCCACGCAACAAATAGACTCTCAAAAATACCTGGTCCCCCTGCTTGATCTCTAAAGTCATGCGACGATGATCTGTGTAGGACTTCTATCTGCTCTGAGCCGTTCTAATTCGCTCACAAATGACCTTCACCTTCTCTGTCGTTGCTTGCACCAACTCTGGGCCCACGAGGGAGGTCTCCCCAACCTCCGACCTGCACAACATTGACCATTAGGGTCTCCCATAGAGGGACTCAAAATTTTCCATGCCAATAATAGAGTGGTAAATATTGTTGTATGCAAGCTCTGCCAAGGGTAGGTGATCCTCCCATCTCAGGACAAAGTCTAACACACACACCCTGAGCATATCCTCCCACACCTGGATAGTGCGCCATGTCTGCCCATCGATCTAGGGGTGAAAAGCTGTATTCATCCGTAGCTAAGTTGCGAATGCCTCTTACATGCCTCTCCACTATCGCGATGTAAATCGTGCATCCCTGTTGGAGATAATCATCGAGGGTACTCCATGAATGAGGAAAACCTCCCGAACATATAGCTTCCCTAGACTCTCCACCGAAATCTGCTCTCTAAAAGAAAGGATGTGCGCTGACTTCATGAGTCAGTCTACAAACACCCAAATGGAGTCATGGCCCTTCCTTGTGCGTGGAAGCCCTTTGACGAAGTCCATAGATAAGCCATCCCACTTCCACTCTAGGATTTCAAGGGGTTGCAACAACCCTAATAGAGCCTGATGCTTTTCCTTCACCTACTGATAGGTAAGACACCGAGAAACGAACTCAGCTACTCTCTGCATCATGCCAGACCACCAAAACTGCTGCTAAAGGACTTTGTACATCATCCCCACACTGGGATGTACAACCAAGGGAGAAGTGTGGAACTCCCACTTAAACTGCTCTCTTATCTCCACTGGTACTATAGCTCGCCCCTTGAATACGATCCGGTGACAACATCCTTCAGAATACCCATCGGGTGCGTCGCCCGTGGATATCTGATCACGTACTACCTCGCTGTTGACATCCCCTAGCTACGACTCTCTCACATGATCAAGGAGCGAAGGAGTCCACACCATCAACTATAGAAGAGTCGTACCCTCCTGCTCCACTAATTTCATCCGTAGGGGAAGCCAACTACTCTAAATCTTGACGCATAAACCAAGACTGGGACTTCCTATTAAGAGAATATGCTACTACATTTCCCTTCCATGGAGTGTAAACTATCTCAGAATCATAGTCCTGTAGATACTCTAGCCAGTTCTGCTGCCTCATATTCAAATCCCTTTGAGTGAAGATGTATTTGAGGCTCTAGTGGTCTGAGTAGACCACAAAACGCTCACCTAGAAGGTAGTGTCTCCAAAAACCACCAGAGGAAGACCACCGCTGCCAGCTCCAAATCATGAGTTTCATAATTCTACTCATGGGGCCTCAGATGCCTTGACCCATATGTAATCACTACCCACTGCTGCATCAGCACGCAGCTGAGCCCAGATCCCGAAGCATCGTAGTACACCACAATCTCAACACCCTCCTCTAGAATCCTCAACACTGGAGCACTAGTCAGCCTCTATATCAACACATTGAAGGCCTTCTGGCACAAATTAGTCCAGGTGAATGGTCATCCCTTCCATGTCAATGCGGTGAAGAGGCAGCAATCTTGGAGAAATCATACAAGAACCTCTTTTAGTAACCTACTAAACCAAGGAATCTCTACACCTCTGATGCATTATTGGGTGGCTCCCAAGAAAGCATTGTCTCTACCATTGTGGGTTCTACGACCAATCCCTTCTCCGTAATGACATGCCCCAGAAAGTGAACCTCATGAATCAAGAACAGACACTTCGAGAGCTTACCATACTACTACTAATCGCTATGATTTATATTCAAAACAAAAATAGGTAGAAACATATACAAAGACCCCCACCTATGGGGGTAGAAAATAGTGAAACCCTTGGGAATCACCCCTAATCAAGTTTACCCCCTCTGGTTTGAAAAAAGTACCATTATCATGCCACACCACCGGATCCCCGGGGAGAGCAATAGAAGCCAAGTAGTCCGCCACTTTATTCCCTTCCCGCCAAGTGTGGGTGACCCTAACGTTGTGGTTCATGAGCGCCTTACATTGTCTAATAATGTAGGTAATCAACCATGGCATGTTGTCATTCCCCTCCAAGGCCTCCTGTACAAACTTCGATTCGGTTTCCAGTTGGACAATATCAAGCCACCTCTAACTAAAAATGGACAGCCTGGAGAGGGATGCCAAATCCTCCGCCTTGACAGCACTCCCCCTCCCATAGAAAGCTGAGAAGGCCATCACCACACTCCCCCTGTGATCCCGAACAACCCCCCCCCCCCTCATAATGACCAAATCACAAGGCCCGTCGATATTCAGCTTAGACCCATCCTCTGGTGGAATCCAACGAATCCAATTCCCCCACCCCTTGGATACCTTCTGTCTTGCCACCCTCCAGGGGAGCTGTAAAAACCGGAGCGAGAGCACATCTGTCCCAATATCTACAAGATCCACCAGCTCAATCAACATGCACCTAATCCTCACAACCACCGCCCTCGCTGTTGACTTGGTTCCCTCAAACCTTGCTCAGTTTCTAGCCTTCCAGAGCACCCAGCAGGCTGCGTTGAAGATAATACCACGTGCCTCATCCTCCTTTAGGTTATCTTCATAACCCTGAAACCATTGCTCCAAAAAACGCTCAGGGATATCAACATTTGATGAAAAGCCCATCTGAACTCCAAAGAATCTCCACACCATACGCGCCCAAGCCCCCTCAAAGAAAATATGATTCGCACTCTCATCCCTCCTTCTCGGAAAACACTGGCAACAGGATTCCAGGTTGATGCCCATCCTTTTAATGGTCACATCCTCTGGGATAGCATTATTCTGGATACGCCAAGTCAGGAAGTTCAGCTTGGTAGGGATGTTCTTCCTCCACGCCCTCTGTTCCTATGCTCCTGATGACCCAGGGCCATAATGCTCCTTCGAATGTCTTTAAGGTTGAACTTCCCTGACGTCGAAGGGGTAAACATGCACCTATCCTTAACATGGATACATACGACCGAGTCGAAAACCTTCTTCTAATCATCATCCAGAATCGATCTGAAAAACAGGGGATGCGGGCTGGCCTCACTGAATGAGATCAAAGGGGTTGGGAACCCAGGGTAACCAAGCACCGATCCTGCCATGTTATGTTCCTAGAAATGAATACTCCCCTCCCCAATAATCCGTTGAGAGTTCGGATGCAGCGACCGGACAATGTTGCATTCCGTAGCCCACAGTGACGATCCCCTGATAGGAAGGGAGACACATCAAGCTTTATACTTCTGCACCATGCACCTCCCCCACAATTTTTCACCCCCGATTATCTCCCAAGAAAGCTTCGCACGTAGCCCATGCAAAGTGTCCTCCATGATCCTGACGCCAATCCCTCTTTCGCTGATCGGCCGAGCCATCTTCCCCCACGATACCCATTTCCGCTTCCCTTCCATCGAGGCATCCCAAATAAAACAGGTGATCACCCTGTCTACAGACCGAATGACCCCCTTGGGGACGCCAATAGATGCCATCGCATTCACTGGTACAGCAGACAGCACACTATTCACAAGCGCGATCCAGCCCCCCAAAGAAAGGAGGTTGTTTTTCCAGTCCAGAATGCGGCCCATTATCTTATTCACCACCTTATCAAATTCGATGTTCCGAAGCCTACCAGAAGAAACCATAGTGACCAAGTACTCCATCGGTAGATACCCTTTCCCCATGCCCAACACGGAGCTCCCCCTATCCACCCTACCCTCTCCACAAGAGTTTGCAATGAAAAAACAGCTCTTCTCCCTACTCACGATCTGGCCGCTCCATTTATTGTACTCCTTCAGAATGTTATTAACCGCATGAGTTGATCTTTCCCCGGTATTCATAAAAATAATGGTATCATCTACGTACATTAAGTGCGAAATGGATTGGTTACCATGTCTCCTACGGAAGGGCACGATATCCCCATCACTCACCACTCTTTTCAGCAACTGGATAAGAGTGTCCTACATCAGAATGAAGATGCTCGGTGATAAAGGATCGCCCGGCCTCAATCCATTACCCGACTTGAAAAACCCGTGAGTTCTTTCCAGGAAAGACACCCCAAACACGGCAAGCTTACACACCTGAAAATGATATCACAAACCCATTCGGAGAAACCCATCTTCCCAAGCACCCTATTAATGAACCCCCATTCTATACGGTCATATGCCTTACACATATCATGCTTTAAATCCACATTAGAACCTCTAGACATTAGGTTCAGGTCCCCCATCAACTCCTGGGCCAGCGCCATGGCCCCCTGAATCGACCTCTAATGCAGAAAACTGTGTTTCTTCAGAGACACCAACCGAGGCAGAAAACTAGACACCCTCTAGTTGATCAAACAAGCCTAAAATTTGGAAGGGAAGTTACATAAGATAACCAAATGGTAGTGTCTAAGGGAAGTAGGATCTTTGGGCTTCAGAAGGAGAACCACCGATGTCACAGTCGTAATATGAGGAAGGACACCTCTGCGGAAAAAATCCTGAATCGCAAAGACCAAGTACCCTTTAACCAGCTCCCAGCACCCTCTGTATAACTCCCTGGGGAACCCATCTGGTACAGTGGAACTGTCCGGATTCAGGTTCCACACGGACGCCCAAAACTCCTCCTCCTCTAGAATGCCTTCCATCAAAGCATTTTCCTGCACAGAAACAGGGTTCGGAACTGCCTCCCATAACACAGCCTCCCCAGAGGGGTACCCCCCTGAGAACCCCATTGGTCGGGCCTGTCTAGAGATCTTTAAAATACCCCAGGTCCATTCCCCCAACCATGTCCCTGTCATCCAAAAAAGAACCATCCTCCAAGACCAAGTTAGGCTTCACCGCTCGCCGACTCTCTCTGATGCAATCATGAAAGTACGCTGAGTTATTGTCCCCTTCCCTTAGCCACCTAGCTCTGGACCGGTCCCTAGCTCTGGGCTCCTGAGAAAGCCCCAACACCGCCAAAAGCTCCTTCTTCACCATGAGAGCATCGAAAACAGCATCATCCTAGCATCCCTCTAAGCTAGCTTCCAAATACTCGATGTCCTGTTTGATAGAAACCATATCCCGATCCCATGTAGGAAGGGATTTAGCCCACCCCACCAGCGCATGTTTCAACCTCCTTAGCTTGGAGTGGAGTTCCACCCAAGAGTAACCCCTCGACGAAGCACTCCAAACCTACAACACCACCTAATGGAATTCCGGGATATTCACCCACTGGTTGAAAACCCGAAAGTGGTCCTAGGGAGCCTTGGATCCACCGAAAGAGAGCAGGAGGGGCGAGTGGTCTGAGATACACTGGGTAAGATGAAGGACCTTCAACTCGCTAAAACACTCAACAACCCGGAAGTTTGAAATGCACCTGTCCAGCCTACTCCAGCACCGACTCCCCCCCCTACGATTATTGCACCAGGTAAAGGGGTCTCCCCTGAAACCAAAGTCTGAAAGCCCCTTCCCTTCCATGCACTGGGAAAAAGAAAGGCTCAACTAACGCTGGAAGGCTCCCCGCCCCTTCTTCTCTTCATCCCTCAAGATCATGTTAAAATCACCTCCTTCAAACAACGAAAACTCTCCTTGGTAGAACCTGGAGAGTTCCGAACACAACACCTCCCTACGACGTGCATTACAACTTCTATAAACAGCCAAGAAGAAACACTCATAACCGTCACCGGTCACCTTCAACGTCAGATGTTGATCCCCAACCTGAACAAGGTCCATCGTAATCCCTTTCTTCCAGAAAATCCAAATGTGGTGTTTGACCGGGTCCCCATGCATGGCCGCATGCATCTTAATATTTCGGGTGAACTCAAGAATCTTGGTGACTTTCTTCTTGTGCTCGAGAACCAGCACCACTTCCACTTTGTTTTTCTGAGAATCTGAGGCAATGAAATCGGTTTTCACCCTAGATCTGATTCCTCGAGAGTTCCAAAACAAGAATGGCGACCTTAAAACAAAGGAAGCCTGGTATTGCCCCCAGGCGACATGGACAACTGCACCGGGGAGAGGGACCTCCCCCTAACTTCCCACCTCTTCTTCAAAGATTTGTTGCCCACCCCAGGACTGGCTACTATCTCGCCTGATGTAGAAAAGGAGGGGCCAGGAGAGGAGACGTCCTCACTAGCCCTCCTGCACCCCGAGAGACCTTGAAAAATAACTTCCTCAGACCCCTAAACCTCCACAACCCTTGGAGAGACCTGAGAAATGCATTCCAACACACTGGAAGCCCTCCCTTTCGACCGACCTTCTGATCCAAAAAAACTTGTACTGCTCACTGCTGACAAGAAGCGGGTATCCAGAAGAAGCCTCCCCCGCAAGTCGGCCTGCCTCCAGAAACCCACCCTCCTCCCCGGCTGAAGAACATGGGAGGGAACTGAGACCACCCTGAAACGTCTCAAGAAAGACCCAATCAAAATCCTCAAAGGCAGTCGCATGGATGGTGCCTCTGTGCCCTTCAGGTCCACCTGAGAGAAAGGCACCACATCCCGACAGCCGGAGACGACGAGTTTGCTATCAGGACCCCCAGGGCCTACGGTAGGCAGGATACCAGGACCAAAAACATAAGAGACCGGCACCGGCAGTGGCATAGAGGACGAAAGACGGCTCTCTCGAGCCTTAGAGGCCTGAGCAGAGTGCCTGGGACCAGAAGCTGAACTAACACAAAGCAACTTATGGCTAGACTGCAGTGAGTGGACCTGTAACAAGAAAGGAGAGCAGTACTGTGGAAAGACAGGAAACACAACAGGCTGCGACCACTCAATGGCCCCAGGCACAGAGAGGTGAACCTGCTCCGGAACTCGCACAGAAAGATCCGACTCCCTGCAGACCTTGGCCACCAGCGTCTCCGCACCACAACAGGTGATATCGGCTGCACACAGAAAACCTCCAAAAGCATCGCCAAGGACCTTCAGGAACGCGCCATTCTGGAAGGGGAGGGGAAGCTCGGAAAGGCACACCAGACCACAGCATAGGAACCCTCCCTCCCCTTATGAACCTCCATCGACCAGCGGGATAAGCTGAAATGCCAGCGCCCGAAAGCCCTTGAAGCCTTACACCACGCATGAAAAAAATCATCCTCCGAATTGAAAACCAAAAAAACGAGCAGCGATGAAGGACTGACACACGAGCCCACTGTTTTAGGCGGATAGGTTTTTTTTTATTAAAATGGGTCTAGGTTTAGATTAATTTGAAAAAAGGGTTTATTGAGCGCCACTTCAAGTGGCGCTCAACAACTCGGGTGGCTAGCGCCACTTGAAGTGGCGCTTTGCCACCCGTTTAATTTTTTTTTTCTGGTTTTGTTTTCTTTTTTTTTTGTTTTAATTGTTTTTCACCTCATCTCTTTTTAATAAATAATTTCAAAATAAGTAAATAAAATTTTGTTTTATTTTTTTTGTTTTAGTTTTTTTTCCACCTCATCTCTTTTTAATAAATAATTTCAAAATAAATAAATAAAATTTTAAAAATAATCTTACAAATATGTATTTAAAAATGCTAAATTAATTATTATTATATTTATAATTATATACTTACGAAATTATATTTATGTATATATATAATTATATGTGTGTGTATAAATATAATTATGTATATATATAATTAAAAATAAATATTTATAAATATAAATCTATTTATATATATTTTTTAAATAAAAAATATATTTGTAATTATATAATTATAAACTAATCTTTAAATATAAATATTTATAATTATATGAATATGAATATATTTAAAATATATAATTATGAAAATATTGTTACATATATATTTAAAATGTATTTATAAATATATTTAATATTCATATATAAATATATATATATATATGTGTGTGTATGTGTGTGTGTAGAATTATATTTATAATTATATTTAGAATTATATTGTAATTATAGTTATACTTGTATATGTATAATTATATATTTGTACATGTATATATTTACATAGTTATACATAACTATTTATAAAAAAATTGAAATATTGTTAAACATATAGTCTTTCAATACCACCTACTTGAAACATAAAATTTTTTCAAGTATGTGACTTTGAAAGCCTATAAAATATAATCTAAATGACCAATATGAATGAAACTTAAAACATGTATTAAAAATATACTAAATAAATAAAAATAAAAAAATTACGTAAAAAAGGTCGATAGAAAATATTTTATAGGCTTTTAAAACCACCTAGTTGTAACTTAAAAATGTTTCAAATATGTGACTTTGAACGTCTATAAAACATAATTCATATGAACAATATGAATGAAACTTAAAACTTGGATTAATCATATACTGAATAGATGAAAATAAAAAAATTAAGTAAAAAATGTCGATAGAAAATATTTTATAGGCTTTCAAAACCACCTAGTTGTAACTTAAAAATGTTTCAACTATGTGACTTTGAACGTCTATAAAACATAATCCATATGACCAATATGAATGAAACTTGAAACATGGATTAAACATATACTAAATAGATGAAAATAAAAAAATTACGTAAAAAATGTCGATAGAAAATATTTTATAGGCTTTCAAAACCACCTAGTTGTAACTTAAAAATGTTTCAACTATGTGACTTTAAACGTCTATAAAACATAATCCATATGACCAATATGAATGAAACTTGAAACTTGGATTAACCATATACTGAATAGATGAAAATAAAAAAATTACATAAAAAATGTCGATAGAAAATATTTTATAGGCTATCAAAACCACCTAGTTGTAACTTTAAAATGTTTCAACTATGTGACTTTGAACGTCTATAAAACATAATCTATATGACCAATATGAATGAAACTTGAAACATGGATTAAACATATACTAAATAGATGAAAATAAAAAAATTACGTAAAAAATGTTGATAGAAAATATTTTATAGGCTTTCAAAACCACCTAGTTGTAACTTAAAAATGTTTCAACTATGTGACTTTCAACGTCTATAAAACATAATCCATATGACCAATATGAATGAAACTTGAAACTTGGATTAAACATATACTGAATAGATGAAAATAAAAAAAATACGTAAAAAATGTCGATAGAAAATATTTTACAGGCTTTCAAAACCACCTAGTTGTAACTTAAAAATGTTTCAACTATGTGACTTTAAACGTCTATAAAACATAATCCATATGAACAATATGAATGAAACTTGAAGCTTGGATTAAACATATACTGAATAGGTGAAAATAAAAAAATTACGTAAAAATGTCGATAGAAAATATTTTATAGGCTTTCAAAACCACCTAGTTGTAACTTAAAAATGTTTCAACTATGTGACTTTAAACATCTATAAAATATTATTATTTTATATACAATAATTAATTAGTTAGTAAGATAATTATTAATTATTATTTGTCATTATAATTATTAATTATTAATGGTTAACTCGTTGTGACAAATTTTGTTTATATTGTACCTGTACTTTATAATTTAATAGTTAATTGAAATAAGTTTGTATTTAATAGATTTTTGATTTTCTTGTTAGTTGACTTAAACAACAGTTACTTATCATAGTGAATAAGTTTTTTAATATATACAACATTACATCCAAAAACATCAACGACGATGCCCCCCGGTACCACAACGTGGTGTCTGAATGTCACGTCCTCTCCGCGTCCGACGTCCATGTCGCTCCGGTGTCCTCTCTGCAGGTTCCTCCTCTTCTGGTGCTTCTGGTGCCTCCTCATGATGCTGTGTAGAGGACTGACCAAAATCATGTGAGGACGCCCCAAAATCATGTGAGGATGCCCCAAAACCATATGGGGTGACATATGGCTCTGAAGCTCCTATAAATGGTAGAAATGGGGTACTGAAGAAGGCCTCTTCGGGAGGACAGGGGGCCGCCATAAGCTGTGTGACTGCACCCAGATTGAAGTCCATAGTAATCTGCGGAGACGCCATATGCGGTATATAAATGTCTCCCTGCTGTGCAAAATCATCAGTCGGCTGGGAGAGATCGTCTCTCTGTGGTGCGACAACATCTGCAGGAGCCGCTCTCGGATGTCGATGTGGTCGCCTCTGCCCCCCCGGATGTGCTCATATCTATCGTCTAGCTGGAGGCGGTGGTGGCGGTGCATCCACCTCAGCAGGAATAGCAGAGACATCGTCATCCTCAGGTGCTTCTGCCTGAAGATATGGTTCAAGATATATTTGTGGCTCCTCATCAAAAAAACTTTCACGTATCAACCGGAGATGATCTAATAGAGCCACCACATCCCGATGAACTACCTCCCGCAGAATATATGCATGCTCCTGAGGCTGCGTGGAATGTGCAAGCAGACCAATGGCGTCTGCCTGCAAATGAAATGACAATCAAATTAATATAAAAAATGAGTTAAACAAAATTAATAAATCTTAATAAACATACCAATCGCTGAATGCCAATCCCCTGACGTGTAAGGTACATGATGGTATGTCGTCGATACCAGTGTGCATAATCCCCCTGATCAGATAAATCAGAGTGTGATGTGATATATCCCTGTGGAAAGATACTGAATCGTGCACGCTTGTCCCAAAGCTGGATATAGGATGCATGATGTCGTCATCAGTCTGTCGTCTGTCTACCTATAAGCACAATCGAATGTAACTCAGTAGTTTTTCGTGGTGCCAATGGGATATTCTGTATAAAACTGAACTGGAGCATGACCCGGTCTGGATGGTGCCACTCAATGATGTGAAAGTGATTGAGTGGCACCACTGCAGCACGATCTCTAGCCAAAGCTGTGCAGTATAGTGGAAGTGATGCGTAGACATAACCTGTATAAGGAGTCCATGAAACCTGAAATGTAAACTCAAAAAATAATTCATATAGTAGCATGACAATGTTACTGAGATTATATTGAAATAACTTAAAATAGTGATAACAAAGCAAATTTTCCTATAAAAAAGTAATGTTTAACTTACATCAGCTGGCAATATAGCGTCGAATATCTGTCGGAAGCTATGCACACTATGTCTCGGAGTATGTGCATACTTCTGAGACTGACTCCACCTGGTGAAAAAAGAGTAACCTATAGTAAGTTTATAAAAATCAATAACAAAAGTACTGAATTACCGAAAGTAATGAAGTAGACATACCATCATCCCCGAGGACAGTCCTGAAGTATCTCCGGTGAAAGTGGTGCGACAACTCGAGGAGCGATGCGTGGAAAACGCTCCCAGGCCCACATCTGTACTAACACCATGCAACCTGCAATCTGATGTGAATCGGCCTGACAACTGGTGCAGAGAGATCTGTACAGATGTGCTAATACAGCGGAGCCCCAACTGTATGTAGCAGTCTGATCCAGATCCTCAAGTAATGGGAGGTACATCATGTGTACCAAAGCGGTGGAGTAGTCGACGCACAACATGCCTCCGAGCAACCGAAAAATTTATGCATGTGTGTGATGAAGAAGCATCTCCTCGTCTGCATCATCAGGAATGATGTCGAAATGCTGATCAAGCCACCTCACGCGCAAGCGCGAACCCTGGAGGACACCCCGTGCGCTGATGACGTCAATGCCTAGCAGCCTTTGTATGACTGCAACCCAATCGCCGGTACTGGCCCCCGTAACTGCATCTCCCTGGATAGGTAACCCCATCATGTAGGCGACGTCCTCTAATGTAATAGTCATCTCCCCCTCTGGGAGATGAAATGTGTGTGTCTCTGGCCGCCATCTCTCAACCAACGCAGCTAACAAATGATGGTCGATGGTCTTGAAGTCACACATAGCGACTCCATAAAAGCCTACACGTCTAAGGTATGGACAAATAGCTGCCGGCGGTGCCTCATGATGGAAACAGTGCGCTCTCCGAACATGAATATGTCTAACAGGTCGCCCCGCCAACACATCGCGCGACACGTGCGTCTCCTGACTAGATAAAAGTGGCTGCTCCATCTGAATGTGAAAATAATAAAACATTAATTTCATGTAAGATATGACATTTATCATGTAAGATATGAAATTTATCATATAATTTTGAAAGAATCATAAACACATTGGGTTAGTTTTTGTCTCCCGTGTTGGGGTGTTGGGGTGAAGACGTTCAAAGTTTCCTCATTTTTGTTTTGTAGTCACTGTAAGTTCAACTTTCATTATACAAAACTGATGAAATTTTCATTTAATAGTTCAAATGGTTTTGTTTTCTTATACAGGTACATTCCTTTTATTGAGTTGGTGTTGTCTGTTTAAAGCTACTCATGTAATGTTGATCGTTCGACAAAAATGTCACGTGAAATCGTGGTACATTTTCCAAAAATTACCCTATTTACAAGTAAGACAAATATGATTAAAAATGGTGAAATGATAAAAATAATTACATGTACAAAGTTTTACAGTAACTGATAGAGTACATGATTCATTTTAACCATTAGATGATTGCCCTATGTGTCTAGGGAAACGTGTCTTTGTATGACCTTCCTGGCGGCATATGCTGCACCGACGTCCAGCTGGATGTTCACTAGGCCAATCCATCTCATTCCGAATACGAGTCGACTTTGGCCTCCCTTTAGGTCAAAGTCTATTGCTGTTCGGTAGAAGCGTGGGTGCACCATCAGGCAGCTGAAAATTCTGATATTCCCCGATTGGCATCCACGGAGTATTGTAGCAGGAGTTGATGCTCTCGAGTCGATAAGCTGGATCAACGAACTGCTCCCAAGATACGTGTACGTAAGCACATGCAGCAATCACATGGCAGCAGGGATATCTCAGTGCCTGAAAGTTTCCACAATCACAGTAACGCTTCTCCAATAAAACAACTCGCACACGACCATTGCTACATGCCATAGAATCACCGGGCTCAGCGACCTCAAATCGTTGCTCTGGACGATTAAATGCAGTTACTCGGTAAGTTGCGTCCTCCTGAAGAACTGTATCTAGCTCACGTTGGAAATGGTGTCCATAGCGCATCCCTCTGTTCAAGCCCTCTTTAGCTTGCTTTCCTCGTTCCAGAAAGTACTTTACACTACGATAGAAGGTCTCTTGTACCAACCCTGAAATTTAGATTTACGACATTATACAAATATTATATTATAATAGTAACTCTTCTGAGTAACATATATTGAAATATTCGTATTTACCTGTGATAGGTAGTTTTCGAACACCCTTGAAAACTCCATTTATACATTCTACGATGTTGGTCGTCATATGACCATATCTCCTCCCATCATCATATGCCAATGACCATTTCTGCTTTGGAATTTGCATCATGTAATCATACACTTCTGGATTCACTCTGTGGATATCTTGAAGACGCTCCTCCATCCTTTGTTGTTGAGGCTCACATGCTATCATACAAGCAGTCATCTGAACAGTTATGAAAATAACTACGACAAAAACATTTTAAACAGAAAAGGATGTTCATACCAATTTTTAAGATTGCCTTTTTCATCGACTCATTCTTGAACTTCTTTCGAAAATTGCTGGCAATGTGTCGAATACAGTATCGATGATGGGCATATGGTGGTCTCCACGAAAGACCCTCAGACTGTATCACCTCCTTGATTGCACGGTGGCGATCAGAAATAAGACAAATCCCTTCTGCATCCGTAACAAACTCTCGGAGACATGCCAGAAACCAGCTCCATGATGAGAAGTTCTCTTTCTCCACAATTGCAAATGCTATAGGCAGAGGGGCTCGATTTCCATCTTGTGTGGCGGCAATCAATAAATTTCTGGTATACTTTCCATACAGAAATGTGCCATCAATTTGTATGAACTGCGTGCAATGTCTAAAAGCCGCCACACATGGTAAAAATGTCCAAAATAATCTATCAAACACAACCATTGAGCGGTCAAGTTGGTTCTGTTGGTTAACATATTCAACTGTATGTAACCGATAGACTATTTGATTATTGTGGCGTAGAAGCTCCAACAATTGTGGTAGAACTCGATAAGAGTCATCCCAATCACCATACACTTTCACAATAGCCTTCTGTCGTGCTGCCCATGCCTTCCAGTAAGAGATTCGATACCAAAAAATCTGTTTGATTCGCTCAATGACCAGAACCACGAGGACATCTTGACATGCTCTAATCATTTCAACAATAATAGTTGAAACAAACTCAACATCTAATGAAGAGTGTTCATGTGCCAAGCTTGGGTTCACACATGTGTGTGGAGTAAATCTAGTGATGCGCCAGTTGTGAAAAGTGTTATCAATAATAGCTCGCAGACGCATTTGATAGTTCGATTCATATTTGTCACAACAGATCAAATAATAAGATCTCTTTGACTCTTCTACAACATATGAGTAATGTCTTTCAATGTGATATTGTTTTATCACATTTTTCATTGCTTCTTTTCTCTCAAACTCTCTGCCAATATACAGAACACCATTATCTGACACTCGATTTATGCCACCAATGATTCCTGGAAATTCGGAACTGGGATTGATAACTGAATAATCAAATTCTGGCAAGCGATTCATGCCTTCAGTCAACCATGAAGCCAATAGTGGAGGATGGTTCAATGGTCGGTTGAACGTCACATGAGATGGTACAGACTGATCTTCCGCATGCTCTTCTTCTTCTTCAACTTCCTCTTCATCTTGTTCAAAATTGTCATCATCCTCAAATTCATCAACCAATGCATCTAAAGTATGTGGAGGACTATCCATTGAAACTGTGGCTGATGGAAATGATGGAATAACTACTGATGCTGATGGAACGTCTTGATGTGAAGGAGCATATGACATAGTCTCATGAATTTGAGATGGGTCAACTTCCAATGTCGATGGAACCTCTATTGTAGCTATAGTGACATACAACTCCATCATTTGATTCTCAAGTATATACTTAACCAATGAAAGTATATATTCCCAATCATCATCATCATTTACCGGATAGGGCACATGCCAAAACCTATCTATAAATTGAAGATGTATGAATGTGATGGGCTCTATCACTTGATTCCTCGCCAATTTTAACCTCCGATGAATTTTCCTTTGCACAGCTTCCAAAGTAGTACATCCTCCAAGCATCACAACAGCTTCTGGATGTATACTATAACTACATCCTTGTTCTGTCTCAATTATTTGACCGTTGTAATAAATATAAGCGGCGGCCATCTTTTTTATCTAAAAGAAACCACTGTTATTAATTAAATCTGATTAAAGAATCAATTTATGTATGCATGCTTCTAGTAATTTTGGTTGGAATCCTAATCCCTCCACCAAATCAATATGTTCAAACCATATTGATGTGTAACTATTTACACAACCCACAAGTTTGTGTTACTTACCCAAAAATAGAAGTCAAATATATTTATACATATCCACATGCATTATATGCATGAGGTACATGAACACGTCATGTAAAAGCATAGAGTTATATGAAATTGAAAGTCTCCACATGAGTAAGCCTGGAGCGACAGATAGCCAACCCCATTCACTTTCCTAGACAAGGCAAGCCTCCAGGAAAGTAGGTGGTCCGACCCAAAGCCCCTCTACTCGGGGATACTTTACTCAAGAGAGCAATCATTTCATGATAATTCTAACACTTAATATGCAAAAAATATACTGAACTACTAAATTCAAGTTCATAACTTCAATTACAAACCGAGGTCAAGGTAGATTGGAAACTAAATTCATTATCATACCTAGAATGTAATGAAAAGGTATATTCCATAAGCAATTTACTACTACTTGGCTAATCAATATAACTACTTCGCTAATTAATATAACTACTTCGCTAATTAATATAACTACTTCGCTGATTAATATAACTACTTCGCAAATAACCTAATTACAATTAATTAATAACCTAATTACAATTAATTAATAACCTAATTATGATTAATTAATAACCTAATTACAATTAATTAATAACCTAATTACAATTAAAATTGATTAATTAATTACCTAATTACAATTTATTAATTAGCTAATTACGATTAGTTAATTACCTAATTATTATTAATTAGTTACCTTATTTTGATTAATTAGGTAGCTAATATTGATTAATTAATTACCTAATTACGATTAATTAAGTACCTAATTACGATTAATTAATTACCTAGTTACGATTAATTAATTACATAATTACGATCAATTAATTACCTAATTACGATTAATTAATTACCTAATCACGATTAATTAATTACCTAATTACGATTAATTAATTACCTAATTACGATTAATTAATAACCTAATTACGATTAATTAATTACCTAATTACGATTAATTAATTACCTAATTACGATTAATTAATAACCTATTTACGATTAATTAATAACTTATTTATGATTAATTAATTAGCTATTTATGATTAATTAGGTAGATAATATTGATTAATTAAGTAGCTAATATTGATTAATTAATTACCTAATTACGATTCATTAATTACCTAATTACGATTAATTAATTACCTAATTACGATTAATTAATTACCAAATTACGATTATTTAATAACCTATTTACGATTAATTAATAACCTATTTATGATTAATTAATTAGCTATTTATGATTAATTAGATAGATAATATTGATTAATTAAGTAGCTAATATTGATTAATTAATTACCTAATTACGATTAATTAATTACCTAATTACGATTAATTAATTACCTAATTACGATTAATTAATTACCTAATTACGATTATTTAATTACATAATTACGATTAATTAATAACCTATTTACGATTAATTAATAACCTATTAATGATTAATTAATTAGCTATTTATGATTAATTAGGTAGATAATATTGATTAATTAAGTAGCTAATATTGATTAATTAATTACCTAATTACGATTAATTAATTACCTAATTACGATTAATTAATTAACTAATTACGATTAATTAATTACCTAATTATGATTTATTAATTAACAAATTGTGATTAATTATTAATATTGATTAATTAATTAACTAATTATGATTAATAAAGTAGCTAATTATGATTAGTTAATTACCTAATTATTATTAATTAGTTACCTTATTTTGATTAAATAGGTAGCTAATATTGATTAATTAAGTAGCTAATATTGATTGATTAATTAACTAATTACGATTAATTAATTACCTAATTACGAATAATTAATTACCTAATTACCATTAATTAATTACCTAATTACGATTAATTGATTACCTAATTACAATTATTTAATTACCTAATTACAATTAATTAATTACCTAATTATGATTAATTAATTACCCAATTATGATTAATTAAGTAGCTAATATTGATTAATTTATTACCTAATTGCAATTTCTTAATTACCTAATTACGATTAATTAATAACCTATTTACGATTAATTAATAACCTATTTATGATTAATTAATTAGTTATTTATGATTAATTAATTAGCTAATATTGATTAATTCATTTCCTAATTACGATTAATTAATTACCTAATTACGATTAATCAATTACCTAATTACGATTAATTAATTACCTAATTATGATTAATTAATTACCTATTTATAATTATTTAATCATCTAACCTAATTATGATTAATTAATAATGTAATGACAATTAATTAATAACCAAATTATGATTAATTAATAACCTTATTATCATTAATTATTTACCTAATTATGATTATCTAATTAACTAACTAATCATTTCATTATCTAATTACATTTAAAAAAACCATACTATTTATAAAATACAAACATTATATACTAATTCTATAAATTCAACAACTAAATTATTAAATCAAAGTATTAAATAAATTTAAATAAAATTTACCTCAAATTTGTGGAGAGGTAGCTTCACAGGTAGAGCAACCGAAGAGGCAGGCAAGGCAGGCGGCGCAGGCAGATCAACCGCAGAAAACTGTAGAGAGAAGTTTGAGAGAAAGGAGAGGAGGGGTGTGGGGAAAAGATGGGAAAATGGGGTGGCGGAGGCTCCTATTTATAGGTGCGAGGGTGTTTCGGCGCCACATTAAGTGGCGCTGAAATGTTTAGTTTTTTGAAGGCAGCGCCACTTGAAGTGGCGCTGCATGCTTTTTAAATACACCTTCAGCGCCACTTGAAGTGGCGCAGAAGCTGTTTTCCGCGGAAATGTCCGAGCGCCACTTGAAGTGGCGCTCGGCCTCAAAATCTTTTGAGCGCCACTTGAAGTGGCGCTCAAAACACCCATTCCCCTAATTATTCCAATCATCGACCCATTAAAATAAATAAAAAAAACACCCCCTCCAACAAAAATACTCCCCTGCAACCCCCAGGAATCCACGAAGCGAGTGAAAACCGGAAGATAGGGTTTTATAGAACCGAACCTCGCCACTAGAGTCCATTTAAGGCCCGCCACAACCTCGGTGTATGCCTGCACCGGCATGCCCAGCAAAACTGAGGTCCCATCCCTCAAGACCGAGTGAGAGAACAGATCCACCGCCATGAAATAGGGGCCCGAACCACCAGAAATAGCGCCTCTATCAACATCCCGGAAAGACCGCCCCGGACGCACCCCCCGCCCCAACAGATAGTTCTCTTGGAGTAAGTCTTGGACCACCCTCAAATGCTCTGCATGCTCCTACTCCATCACAGAGTAGATGAGTATTTCATCAATAAAGACAACCACAAACCGGTCCATGTACGACTGGAAGATCTGGTTTATCAAATCCATGAAAATGGCGGGGGCATTCATCACGCCAAAGGGTATCACCAGAAAATCATAATGACCATAACGAAAATGGAATTCCAACTTCGGGATGTCAGCCTAATGAACCCGCAACTGGAGCTAGCTGGATCGAAGATCAGTCATGGAGAACCACATCGCACCTCTCAACTGTTCGAAGAGGTCGTCAATCCTTGACAAAGGGTACTTGTTCTTTATCATGGATTGATTCAGGAGACGATATTCCACCCAAAAACATAGGCTCCCATCTTCCTTTTTCACAAAAAAATGGAGCTTCCCTGGGGGACACACTGTGCCTCATGAATCCCTTTTGACAAAGGTCCTCCAACTGATGTCGTAGCTCCCGAAGCTCTGTGGGTGCCATCGGATATGCTGCACATGATATCATGGCTATCCCTGACTGCAAGTTAATGCATAACTCCATCTCTCGCCATAGAGGTAGTCCTGATACATCCTTGGGAAAGACATCCATGTAGTCCTCTACAATGGTAGGGATCCAGGTTCTTGTAGCGTCTGCAACTCCAAGATCCTTGCTCGCCAATTGGTGAGAAAAAGGTCATGGTCTGCTGCTCAGAGTAACCTTTTTCTTTGACACGAGGTCTCGTTCACCTAGAATGGTGAACCTCATCCCATCAGTGTGCACGCCTCTGACTCTTTTGTGATGACAGTTGATCTGGGCGTGAACCATAGAAAGCTAATCCAGGCCCCGGATGACGTCATAAGGTCCCATCGTGATGAAGAGTATGTCCAACGTTAAAATCCCTCCTCCGAACGATAGTTCACACTATCTGCAGATAATGGTCACCAATGAAGAACTTCCATTATGAACCTTGAGGCTAAGTGTAGGTGTCAAGGCCTCTAATGGAAGCTCCAACTCTCATACCAAAAGTAGCGATATAAAGGAGTGGCTAGCGCCATTGTCTACTAGTACCAAAGAAAACATAGAGTAAACACAAAGCATACGTCAGACCATCTCATGTGTTGGGGGGTCACGAACACCCATAGCATGAAGCTGCCCACGACCCCTACCGCCAGCTCCCTGAGCCAAGCATGGGCCGCCCGGTGGTGGTGGTGGAAGGACCTCAAAACATAGTCCCGAACATCTAGGTCCTACCACCCTACCTGCGCCATCTCCCTGAGAACTACCATGTCCTTGCCTGGGGGATCCCTGGTCACAGCGCTGCCTCTGCCACCGCGGTGTACCCACTGCCTCCCACGACTACTCGGTACGCCTGGTCGGGTTGTCCCATGATAGTTGTCCCTGTCTGTCAAAGGCATAGCACTGACTCCCTCTAGACTTCCCTGGTGCTCTATGGTGCCACTGTGGTGTACGACACTACCCTTGAGTCTTCTCACGGAAGGGTCTCCTTGACTGAGGCTCTACCCTCTACCGCATGCCTGCTACCGAAGACTCTACTCTTAAGTGACCACTGCTATGACTTGCAAGCTGGAGTCCCTCAACCAAAAAGCTCTCTATCATGAGTTCCCACTCTAGAACACTGGCATAAGTAGGGGTGTACAGTGGTACTACACTAGCACAAATCTCCTTACGAAGAACCTACTCAAACGTTCATGCCCAGATGTAACTATTGCGAATCATATCCTATGAGTATCATGTCATATCAGTAAACCGGGCCGAGTACTGCAACATGGTCATCCCCCTACTTCAGCTCCAGAAGCTACTAAATCTGAACAAATAGTAAACAAGATGGGGAGTACTCCTCCTGAAAGAGCTGCTGGAAGCTATCCCATGTGAGAGATGACTCGTCGTGGGTCTGCGTAACTAACCCCCACCAATGCCCGGCTATCCGGAGGAAAAGGATCATAGCTAGGGCTACCATCTGGTCCACTGGTGTCTATACCAGCCTGAAAATTTGGTCCACAGACTATATCTAGCCTTCCATTGCCTTGGGATTCGGGTCCCCGCGAAACTTCTGTGGCCACTGACGCTGGATGTCTCGTAGCGCACTCAGCCTGCATTCATCCTCGACATGTGCTACCGGTAATAACTTCCTCTCTCTTGGTGGAGGGGCTACTGCTGAAGCACTGGGCAGATTGGAATCACATGAGGGTCCCCGAACTGACGCCTCGTCGCTCGGCAAGTCGTCGTCACGAACTGGAGATTGTAACATGACTGGTTGCTATCATGGTTGAATCCTGAAAATTATCCTGGATTACCGCGATCCGATGAGCACATATATATAATAGTAATCCCAATGGGGAGCTGACTCAACAAGAACAGTCAAAGACTCAATCCTACCAGATGCATGTTTCAAAGCTCCTTGCAATAAATGTCTCGTCGTGCCAAGTCGACAAGAGGGTTTTTAGGGTCCTAGTAAATAGATATGTCAGCCGCCCATACCATCACTGAACTCCCTAGCCTGAGAGATTCTCTCGAGACATATCGACACTATTGCCCTAAATCCCAACCAATTCCTTTTTAGGGAAGTCCGAACGACACCCAAAGGAACGGACCACCTCTGATACCCCTTTTTCATGACCCAAACCTACCGGTCTCGAGCCAAAACTACCTCAAGCCCCCCTCCATAGGCCAGGGGGTGGTGACAAGCACCGAAGGTATAACAATATCGGGGAGGCCTTTGCCTATGTACCTGTACACACACACACAACCCACTCAATGGAGAATTTTAGAGTAAAAAATAAAACCAAAGGACAAATAACAATAACCCAACCACAGTCATGCATCAACCTCTAGATAGAAAAGAAAGTAAAGTGCTGAAAAGTACTGACAAGATACTGAACTGAAAAAGGAAAAAACACGCACCCAACCCAAATGGTGCCACAACCTGGAAACGGGTAAGCAAAAGTATACAACTGGAGAGTCTCACACCTGAATGTCCTACTATGACCACTGATCGCATCCCGTGCTCCTATTTCCTCTACACTGCTCCGTATTCTCGATCGACCTGTCCGTCGTCTACAAGGGCAAACCAAGTGTGGGAGAATCTCATGAAGGGGTGAATATACATATACTCAGTAGGATGCACCGAAATCTCGAGGGAGCAACAAAGGAGGTACAAAAACAGTGAGCAGTAGACATAACAAAGAATAGTGTAAGAGTACAATAGACAGAGTGCAGCTCAACCCAACAAAATAAAGGAAGTATAATCATCCCAACTAAGTGGAGATAGACATGGAAAGAATGTGTCATACCTCATGTGTCATCGCCCCTCCTATAAGGAGAGTAACTGAACCCATGGAGTGGGAACGAAATTATAGTGTATATTTATGCTCAACAAGAAACCTGAACATGTGTGTAAGGGGATCTCAATCTCCAAGCTCCGCCAAGGAAAAGTCTCCAACAGTTATGAGGATATCCATCACAGATACCCAAAAGCCCCGCACGTCAATGATGCCTTATCGCCAAACCGTACCCCCAAAAGTCCTGCTTCGGTAATCACGGAAAAAATAGGCCACTAACTAGCCTCATCGAAAGGGATGAGTCTGAAGGATGTCACCGAGTAACCCACTGCCCAGCCCAAATGGTGGGCAAACCCCAAAAGGTCTTTGGGTGACCCACTGCCCAGCCCTACTAGAGGGTAAACCCTAAATGGTCATCCGGTCACCCAATGCCCAGCCCCACTGGAGGGTAAACCCTAAAGTCATTGGTTAAACCACTGCCCAGCCCCACTGTAGGGTACTCCCTATGGTCAATGGGTAACCCACTACCCAACCCCACTGGAGGGTATAACCTAATATGCTGATGGCTAACCCACTACCCTGCTCTGCTGGAGGGTAAACCCAGAACTGGTCTGATAACTCTGCACTACCCTTTCCATCACTGGGTGTCACTAACATCGCTACAGTGTGTTGGTTCAGATTGTGTCCAAAAAACCCCAATAAACTCCCTTTTAGGTTTCCACATTTAATGAGATCTAGAATGAGGCTCTGCATGCCCAAAAAGGTTTCACCATTGTAATCCCCGCGAAAAAACACATGAGATAGACTACTTACTCCTTGGAAATGGAATCTCGACAAAACAGTTATTCAACACCGCTTTATGCCAATATGGCGTCTTGTGGGGTCCACACCCCGGTCCCAAAAGTGGTTGGGAAAACTGCACCATCGTGATGCCCTCAGAATAACACGCCAAAACGACTACTCATTCGCCCAAAATGGACGTCTAATGAAAAGGTTGAAAAACGCTAGTCACAGCTTAAAAGACATCTTGTGGGGCTCACAAATCAACTCTGACGTCAACACTTGAAACCACCTTTTTCTACATTGTCTTGATTCCATGGTCATAATGCCTCTGACGGCTCCATAAACAAACTCTGAATGTGTTCGCACCAGCCAAAAGGAAAATCACGGCGAGGTACTTAACGAGCGTATCGTGCCATCGAGCCCCCATCATGGGAATTAACAAAACGTGAGACCATCTCAAAAAATCAATCTCGATCCGAGGATCACACTTCCATAGAGGACGAGTGAATCCGACATTCGGATTGAAAAATAGAGGGGTTTAAACACCTATTGATGGAGACGGGGTGGGCCGGACCGGTTCGGCCGGTCCCCCCGTGTGGGCTGCGCTGCATCACCCTGGCCCGGCACAAGACGGTCTGGCCTTTTCTCCCATGAGACACATGATAAGTGGGTCTCAGTCTCTATCTGGGGCTGCAACTCCCCTGGTCTTCACCCAGACCGCCGACCACCGAGGAGCGCCCCGCGCCGGGCCACCGTCCAGGACCACCCGCGCTGACCACCGAGACCCGCTTCGCCGCCGCATGGGACTGCTTCTGTCGCCTGGGTCTGCTGCGCCACTACCTGGGAACTTCCGGACCACCGTGCCACCTCCTAGGAACATCAGAACTACTACACCGACCGCCAGACAGCCCTGGAACCGCTGGAAACCCCATGGTTTGGCCCAAAAACTTCCTAGGGCCACCCCGGGCGCCCCGTGACTTGAAATTTTGATCGAAAATGATTTTTGGGAAGCTCAAATTGATCCCTACGCAATTATGGCCTCCTCTTGTGAATTGGATAGCATTTCGACGCAAAGGATTGCATTTGAAGAGATTGAGGGGACTAAAAACGAAAATACATGAGCCTACCTTGTTGGGTGTAGCCCGTAGCTTCGCTGACGATCTGCCGGAGCCACCACACCTTGGATAGGTGGTGAGAGAGCTTGATTCTTGTTGATAGGGGTTCCCTCCAAGGAGAAGAAAGGGGGAAGTAGTAGGGGTGGAGGGGTCTTTAAGTAGAGAAACACTTAAACACCCACTAGTTGGCCTCGTACACGAACTTTCAGAGGGGTCTGGGTTAAGCCACCTCTACGGTAAAAACCACGTTATGAATGCAACGGAAGTCTCATAATTTTAATCCGAGCCTCCGTTCAGACATTAAAAAGTTCACACCCGTGGTCCGCTAAATTACGAAAATGCCCATGATGGCGTTTTCCATAGAAGGGTCGCGCCCACGAATGTTACACCCCTCCTCGGGTAAACGGAACACTACGAACTCAGCGACAACCTTGGTTTTCCCGTCTGAGGTACCATTTATGAGTTATTATGTTTATTTGGTTTTTCTAGTATTAACGCACTTAAAATTTAATTCTGAACACATGAGGGCTTGGAATCACACGCCGTCTGAATGCCCTACTATGGAATAACATCAAGAAAATTTCAAAGTCTTACTGGCTCAAAACCCAGATTCTTACAAATATCTTCATGATGACACCCATTTCATAAAATGTGGGGAGTTTATTCATTCATTATTATTAAATAAAAAGGATCTAGAAGTTGAGGTACAAAACAATAAAGTTGATATTTGGAAGCCTAAAATAATGTAGTCTGAGGGCATCCTCATCAACAATACGTTTCCCTTCTATGGGAAAAGAGCCCAAACTAGAGAAACCAGTAATTTCCTCACCTTGGGGGGCGTAGATTCCATATAATATATTGATTTATTACCCTCAAAATGATTTTGAATAATCTCTATGTAGTTTCTGATGAACTTCCTGACCTTATGAATATAATACAAAATAGTACACAAAATATCAATAATTTCATACAAGGAGATAAATATAATTTTGGAGTCTTTTTAAAAAATATCCAGGATGACATTATATTGACCACAAATCTCAAGACATGTAAGAATCGTCTTTGTATCATCATGAAGTGAGTATCTATTACCAAAGAATGTAATAAAAAATAAAATGATACATCCACTAGTATAATGAATTAATCCACTATTGTGAATATCCCCCATACCACATAAACCATCCATGTTCATTTTTTACCCATGAATGCGAGGTTTATATCAAATCCATTATTCATAGGGGCCTTTATAAGATGTTGGGATTGGGATCTGGTATTAGATAAGAACCTAAGAGAGTGGGCCTCACTCAAATTTTTTATGATCCTAGATAAATCATTATGCAGACTATTACTTTTGAAGATAAGTGCAATCATGAAACATGGGTTACCATCATACAAAGATTTTTTTATATCCCACCACATGCACTATAATATCTCATCAAGGATAAACCCCATTTACTTCTTCCAAATACTACTTCTCTCCAAAAATTTAAATTATATGTTGGGAAACATTTCACTACACAACACTTGAGGGAATGGACTAGTGAACTCTATGAACATAAACCACACCGTATGTTCCCCTATGGTTTCAAAAAAATAGATTAATATGTGACTCTAAATGGGGTATCCAACTGTATGATCACCTAGATGTGATATTAACCGATTCACATGAAATCATTAGTTGTGGACCAGTATTATTATTAATGTGTAAAACTTGATTTTTATGTTGTTTTGGGATTTAATTTCACTAAAAAATGTCTCTCTACCTATATAGATCATTTAGAATCATCTTCAGTTGTTGGTAGTCCTTCCTAGAATAAACCCCCTATGAGGATCTTGAAAAAATTATTTTCTGGAGACTGAAGACAACTCAATAAAAACAAAAATCCATTTTTTTCAATGTTTAGGAAATAGAGGGTGAATACATGAGACCCTTTAACATGTATTTAAGTCTTGTAATGTAAATTCCATGTGTGAAAACCAATAGTAGATCCTACCCAATTCTGGTGTAGAAGTTAATGTCTCCCTTGTTGACGATACACATGGAACCAAATTGATGATCCAAAAAATTCAGGTTCATTTGATTCTCTAGTGGTGAAGGTTTATTTTTAGGAGGCCCAGTTTTCTTACCAACTTTTTTGTGATGGGCCTTCCCCACAACATCTGACCTATGATAACTCCTCATTCCTGCATTGCATGTATGTTCTTAACCACATCTATTACACCCTTGATGTTTGTTTCTCCTTCCTACATCGATTGAGAAATCCCAAGACATGATTCCAATGTGTATTTTATTTCCATATTTTTGTCCCATATGATGAAGGATAATATGTTTTCTATGACCATAAAGACCACTTTCGAATCCTATAGAGAAGATAAAATTGTTGTGGGAATTTAGTTCAGAATGCTATTCACTATTGTTATGCAGCCACCAATGGAAATATACTAATTTCTAAAGTTGTAAATCCATTCAATGATCTTATCCACCACTCTATTTAAATGGTTAGTGTGGATCATGTTCTAAGATAAGGGATCTCCAAGACTATCTATTGGGAATAAACTCCTACTAGAACATAGTATAATTCCGATAATGAAATCCATTCTGTTTGAACACCCTATGGGAATATACACACAAATATTCTCTCTACTGATGAGTTGGTCACTCACATATAGTATTCATCAAGACTCATTTTAATTCTAAAAATGGATCTTCTACTACCATTGAGAAAAATAATTTCATCATCTGCATACATGGGGTTAGAGACCCCATAAAAAGACTATCCAGGATGATATTAGAAGATGATGCTAACCAATAGAATCATGTTGATGACCAAACCAAGGGTATCATCCATGATAATGAATATACTCTAGGGTAACAGGTCCCCTTTTATGAGACACTTCTCCACATTTAAGAAACATCAGTTCCTCCCAAATAATGGTATGGTGATCCATGTTGAAACAATGTACCTATAAATATGGTCGGAGGCCCATGAGGAGAGAACCATGCCAGAGAGAATCTTTATCGTGTTGTTCCATGTGATTCTATAATGAGACTTAACTGTATCAAGATTAGTAACCACATTAGAATTTATAGCCTTAAGATACATATCAATTATCATCTCGTACTCCAACCTGATAGCACCTTGAATTGATCTTCATTTTATGAATCCATGTTACTCTTCATATACCCAAAGGGTAAATATGGTGCTATTTTCCTTATAATGACACTTTAAAACACTTTTGACATATATTTAAACATGCTTATGGGATATTAGTGATGAAGAGTGGACGGATAATTGATCTTTGTGATGAGAACTAGTATAGTTGCACTTGCCATGAGGGGGAGGTATCCACCAATGAATAATTCATGCAACAATCTAACCATATATCCCTTGATAAATTCCCATGATTTCATGAATAACATCCATGGGAACCCATCGGGGAAATCCACACTATCACGTTTGAGACCATGAACTACTCTATATATCTTCTTCTCATATGGTAAAAATTCAAAAAACAAATTATCATGATATGAAACTTTTCATGGTATGTAATCAAACAACTCCTCAATTCCTATTGGGTTTCCACCTTCCACGTATTGGTTAATATACGTAACAAGATACTTCAAGGTAAGGTTATCCATGTTCCCCACCAAATCTCATACATCAATTTAATTTCCATCCTCCACAAGTATGTTGGACAAAATGAAACACATCCTTTCATTAATTCATTCATTGAATAATTCCATATTATGATCACCATACCTAAGTCACTAAATAAATCATTGGTTATGTGAAAGATGTTCTTACTAAAGATGTAGTTTGGTAGAATAACAATCTCAATTTTTTATGTACTATGAAGGAATAATGGATTTCACGAGAGTACAGTGGAGTGAAAGACATAGTTGTTTGCCTAATGCCCTGAGATTTTTTTGTTCTTTACTTTTTTATTCATTTGTGATGTATTACAAGAATATTGATGATTTATAAAATGTGTAATTTTTCCTTGAGGAGTATGTATGTTATGTATTTCATCATTAAATAAGGTATATCTCTTTCAAAATAATGTTTGATTATATTTATGACATGTATCAAAATAATTTGGGTAATTCAGTGCCTCCTAAAGCGGAAATAATCATCATATAGATGTGGGTTTCCTTGATTTAAGTAATCGGACTCATGTTATGTGATGGTTGTGGTGTTCATTTGTTTGGGATATGTTGGGGATGATGTGGTGGTGTAGATGGCTGTTTGTAAGGTGGTGTCTTGAGGCTAGTGTGAGATAGTGGCAATGTTCTAGTTGTAGTGATATCCTTGAGAGGCATATTGTGGGGTACTGGATGAATTCCCTATATTTTTTATACCTCTACTACTTTTGTTTTAATTATTATATATGTGATTTATTTTAGAGGTATCATATGTAATGTTCTAGAGTTTCCTTAGGATTTCCATTAGAATTCAAATGTTTTTTCATTTCACTTTCATGGTTTGGGTGACATTGATTTTTATTTTGGAAAAAACAAGAAAAATTAATGTTTTTTGTATTTTAATGTTAAATTATTATTATTTAATATGTTTTATAAATAATAGGTGTTCAGGGATTACATATTTATTTAAAGGATATAATTTTATTTATAAAATTATTATAAAATAATTTTGAATGTCGATTATATATTTTATTTGTTATTGATAAACCGGTTACATTATAATTAATATGTTTTATTATTTAATGATTTTTTTTTGGAAAAACACACCATGATAAAAGATATTATATCTATATAAGGGTAATTATATTTTTCTAAAGGTTCATTATAGGGTATGTTCAAGTTACCCTTATGTGATCCACTTTATAGTGGTGCATAAGTGTAAAGAATGCTACCATTATGCATAACCAATGACCTTCGTAAGATTAATCTCAACATAACCTTATATGAGCCTTTGCAACACACTATGTAAGGGTAAAAATGTTACCCTTATGAAGGCCCCATAATTTAATTATTGATATATATTTTACTCATTTGTTTTAAAAACATATTCTTCTTTGTCCTACCCCCCCCCCCCACCCAAGATGCCTTTTAAATGCAATAAAATCCTAATGTCATGGAATTAATAGATTTTAATTATTTTCAATCCTTCATAACTGATATTTAGATTATTTTAATCACTACATAATTATGTTTTGATCATAAAATGAATTATTATAGTGTTATATAAATTATTCAAAATTGATTATTTTGAGAATTTATGAATACATGTTTATTATCCATTGAGATAAATGAACCCTTATCCATTTATTATTATTATTATTTTCATCTCAAATTGATGAAAATGAGGGTCTATCCTCATTTCTTCAATATATATAAGATTGTTTGAATTATTTGTTTTCAATTTCTAGTCATGGGGGAACCCTCTCTCTTAATTATTCCATGTTTATATTTGTTTCCAAGGGGAAAATACCTGGTAGGTGATCATTTGTCTCTACATCTTAGGTGTACTCATGGGGGATATTGTTCTATTTTTTTCCTTGAGTGAGTGTTACATTTTTGGAGTGGAAATATAAGTAACTATCTTAACTAAAATTGATGGGTATGAGAGAAATAAAATGAGGTTTACTTGAACATATGACATTTATTATATTATTATGATTATTTAATCCTTTTCCAATTTGAAATGTGTTGAGATTTTGGTTTTTTTTCATTGTTTGATTATTTTAACCACATGGGGATAATGGATAAGAATGTAAATCTATCTAATATATTGGTTTCAAATGGATTATCATATTTGTGCAATACTACCCATGAAAATAATGAATTATTTATGGTGAAGTCTATATTAAAAAAATTAATTTATGTGTGAATGTTTTGATGTAGAGAGTTTGTGATATAATGTTTCTCAACATGAGTCATGTGGGATATTATGTTTTTTATTATGTAGTTTCTTGGTAACTATGAAATGAATATAAAATGTTAATATTGGAACAAACATGTATAAAAATTATTTTTTGGTAAATTAAGGGGTTTTTGGAATTAATAATGAAATGGATTGTGTTATAATGATTATTAAACAAATAAAAAATAAATTTGTAACTGTGGTTAATTTATTTATAACCTAAAAAGAAATTATGGTGATACTAAATTGAAACTGTTGTAATCTATGAAATCATGGAATGATTCTTTCATAAGAAAAATGGAATATGGTTTTATTGTTCTTGGATTGTGTTGTGTGGGAAATTTATATTTGGAAACTGTATTAGTAGAGTTTGGGAGGCCTTCTAATGGTGATGTGAGATACATTGGTACTCTTGTTGTGAACTCTAGGATGGTGATGTGTGTTCTATTTATATAGTGTACTTTTAAATTGTTTATATATGAACCCCACCATGTCTTGTGTTTTTACACATTCCCAAAGGTTCTGTGTTTAGAGTGTTTTTACTAAAAATCTCTGACAATAAGGATGTATGAATGGATACCATTGATTCCATACTCTCCCTTCTAGTCAAGGATATTATGTATTATCTATGATGGCTAGAAGAAGAAAGTGAACTTGATAATAAGATTAATTGGATGATATAGTGGTTTATAGTTGGGATTTATAATGGAAGGATGAGGGAATAAGTTTGATTTCATTTATTTTCATAATACCTTATTAATTTGGTTATGATAATTGTTTTAGTATGATTTGATTTCTTAGCTGTATATGGGTGAGATGTGATATAGATTCCTAGGTGTCTTTAGGCATGGTACTATATAAGTTATTGGAGTTCAATGAAATATCATATTGTGGAATGAGAATATGAAATAAGTGGAAATGTTATGTGGGTTACCCAAAATTGACAATCCTCTTATTGTCAATATTGGATGTGTTATTTTTTGAGAATTCCATAGTGGTAACGGTCATTTTCTTAGTGGAAATTTTTAGGGGAGTTTTGTTTCTTTTTTTTCTCATGGGTTAGTTAGTAAGATCACTTCATGTGTGTATCAGAGAAATTTGGTATAATCCTACTATGTAGACATGTTATCCTCACCCTACATATATAAAAAGTATATTTAAATATTTTAGGAGGAACATGGGGAGTGGTATAGACATTATTATACTAAAATTATGGTTTTTTTCTAAGGATTGTGTTGAGGCCTCATTTATTTTATTAATGAAAAGTCTGTTTTTTTTTATTGGGGAGAGGGGGACCCATTACATAGCTCGTAGTTCTAGGGGCATAAAATCCCAAAAACAAGGCTCGAAATCCAATTTTTCCCAAAGGGAACTTTAGTGAACTATAATAAAATAGTACCCAGACAGTTATAGTTCCTACTATAGTACCTCCACCATTATAGTTCCTCCGCCGCTATAGTGTCACTATTGTTACAGTTCTGTCACTGCTACAATACTTCTATTGTTCCCAACTACAGTGTTTCTATAGTCAACTCAGACATTTTTTCATGCCCGGATTCGATCCTGGGTATTTTGGATGCCAAGAAGTAGCTTTTACCACTTGGGTACAGGCTCATTAGCACTAAAATCAGGATTTTCCACGAGTCACTAACATAGTTATTATTTTTTTACTTTTTCAAGAGACGTGATATATATCTATTAAATTTATATATAAATCATGGGATGGTTTTTGTTTTTTATGATATGAATTCCTATAAAGGTTTTTATCTTATCTTATGATCCTTATTAAATAAATAGACTTTAATTCCTATCATACTAGATATTTTTATACCACATGTTATCATCGCTAACCCAAATCATATTGATGGCAGGACTCTGGGTGATTGTATTTCTTCACCCATTTCTAAGCAAAGAGGGGTACATTTGGAGGATGGTGGTCACGAAAAATTTCCCAATGTTCATCATTCCTAGATAGTTTGAGGTACTTGAATGTATAGATACTTTTGATTTATAAATCTTTTACCTCACTCTGTATTACATTATGTTATGTTGGGTGAATGTGGAATCAATGTCAGAATATTTATCTAGTTTTTTTATCTAAAATGATATTTTACTAAAAAATAAAAAAAATTAATATAACCTCTCATGTACTATAAAAAAATAATTATTTTATTATTAAATTATTATATTATTAGTTTTGATGTTCCCAAAGTCATCTGTTATATATTTTTATTCCATAATTCATGTACGTTGTTAGACTAACCCAAACATGAACATACCTTAATTTGATGGGTCAATATGGATAGTAAATTATTAATTTTAAATTAAAATTAGTATAAGACATGAATAATGAAATATTTTTTTAATTTAATCTTATTTAATGTTTTTTAAAAAGTTATTTAAAATAATGATAAAAAACAAAAAAAAAAAGTTATTTTGTGGAGGCGGTAGTCAGCACAACACACTATTAAAATTTTTACTTCCAGACAAATGAGAGAAAATGAAATTGGATTAAAAAATCTCATATCATATTATTAATTATATTATATATGAATCATTTATTATTTAATACAATCCTTTAAAGCTAATAATATTGGTGGTAGTGAAGAATTGAAATTGTCGCTTAGTGCAGGCAGTGGTCCACAAAACACCCAATTGGCATTATTGATTTTTTTTAAGTCGATGGAAATGAATAAATACATGTTGTTAAATTAATAAAATAACAATTCAGTATATTAATGAAACTGTGGTAATTATATATCTATGGATGGGATAGGATTTTATGAGAAATAATAAGAAAAAATTGTTAATGATTATGTAAATCTTATGATGTGATTATGAAAATACTCTTCATAAATTCATTAAAATTGAAGATTTTATGTTAGCATTAAGTGAATTGGGGATTTATAAAATATATGGGAATTATAGTATAATTAAATTATGTTTTATTTCAATGATCTTTTGATGCAAATGTGGACCATTTAAATGATTTAAGTGATCCCCATTGATAAGTTAAGGTAATTGACCTTTTATAAGTAACCATTATTTATCAATAATGGAATGATAATATTCAATGAAATCAGGTTCCAAAATATCTTATAAATATATTTTTGGGTGATCCTAGGTAGATAGACCCTCAATAAAGTATTTCCACAACCATATTAAACATGTTCAAATTCCATTTTTCTTATATTTTTACGTCTACCTTTCTTTTTTCAGAGGATTCCATTTTTTACAAAACTAACATATTTAATACTAAACATATAAAATAGTACTATAACAACCTGGACCCGAGCATCCAACCGAACATTGCCAAACGGGTTGGGTGTTACTACCTGAGGTGCACCTCCCCAAATGCCAATGGCTGCCAACTAGCAGCGAGGTTTTTTTGGTATAGTTGTGAGGCTATACCATCTCAGAGCATAGTAAAAGGTATTAGTCTGAGTATGATAATAGGGATGTAGTGGAATAAACGACTCTGAAGACTCGAAGTAGACCCATAGGGAGGAAGAAAAATCAATATCAATAAATAGAAGAAACAATATATATAACAACAACAACAGAAAATAAACACAACAACATGATGATCATCCGTTGTATCCACTAAACAAACAAAACATGCATCCAAAGTAGGTCATACATATACATATGTAATGGCGCCAAAAGCTAACCAACTGTAGCTACAAGAAAATTAATCCTGCTAATACAGGGAAGAAAGAAAAACAAGTAAACTCCATCTAGGCAAGAGCTTAAGGTCTATACCATCTCCATGCAAGAGCTACTACAACCCAGGTCCTAAAGCTGACCTCTTTCCTGCACGTAGGACCATAATGTCTTCATGTGTCCCAAAGGGCCCGAGCAGAGTGTAAGAAGAATCTTAGTAGGATACCACCAAATGGCGCGTACCTAATATAAGTGTTTAAGGAGACATGGATTTATAAGGAAACAGTAAACAATACGATGCACAAAACCAAACACAAACTCTGCTGGTTCTCAGCAGCCACCATGGAGCATCTCCTTCTTCAGACAATGCCAAAATATCTATCATGTAATCCAGCACCTTGTGCCCCCCTAACACCACATGTCTCAAGTACCGACGTCTTGAAGGCACGTCCAAGAATATTAACCCGACACCATGTGCTACCAGACACATCATGCCTCAAGTACCGATGCCCCGAAGGCACGCCCAAGAAGTAATCCAGACGAACAACGATGTCTGTCCTCAAATAAATAACTGGAGGGACAGCGATACCTACCCTCAAATCAAGAAAACGGAGGGATGGCGATATACGCCCTCAAATCACATTGTGCCTCAGCCCACAACCAGATAGCCTCAAAGATATACCCTAGAGGCTCCTCACCTTCCATGTGGCTTCCTATGGCAAGAACCCCCAACAAAAGTACCTAAACCACATCTACGGGGGCCTCTACCCACACGAGTGGTCAAAACCACCTCATCATGGAGTATCTATGTGTGCACACTACTCAAAGTTCTGGGTGAGTGGTAGTCACCAAAATAGTACCTTAGCCACTACACATTTGACACCTTGTGTCCCTACGACCATGCCGCTCATATTTTATCGTCTTTCCATCCATGTAACATGGGCCATGCCCATCCTGACAGTCATCCTACCTCAATTCTACATACATGACGCCCAATACTGTGGTAAAACCACCCAATGTAACCTCAGGCCAAGCCCAACCTGACTGTAATACTGCCTCAAGTGGACATCAATGACACCCAATCCCGTGGTGAAAACCACCCATATAACTCGGGCCATACCCATCACAACCCGAAGGTTCCATCATTTGCAAAATCACACATCACATATATAATATCATTTTAATAGAACACATAACAGGAAAAACCATCTAAACCGATCAATTTCACTAAGAATGTGCTTCCCCATACCCGCACTGAAGTTTCTAAGGTCTCCAACAATTCATATCAAGGTTTAAAAAACGAAACCTAATAGTTTAAGCCAATACATTTCAATTATTATAATTTTGGCACTCCTGACCAAAATGCCCTATATGAGCAACGACCTCTTGCCCGACCCTGCTCAATCATGACAGGAAAAAGGGAATACCCATGGTATCCCATAGGTCTAAGAAACAATTTACGATGCAACAACATATAAATTAGGGTCTCTATCATAAATACACGAAATCGTGCCATAGGTCATGCCACTCAAATATCCAAAAAAGCAAGAAAGATTGTATGCACCACCTCCCTCTTACTAGAATGATGTTACTCCTTTAATATCATCCTCCAATTAAGACTAAAACGCAGTAGATCTACAAATAATGATAACCTCCAAAACCACTATAACTCATTCTAGAATAGAAATAAAAAAGAACGGATCAAGGGGAATCAAGCCCTTACCCTGGGGGTTTTAACGCATCAAACGATGTTTGAAACTGAGTTCGAAAAAAGATCTGTGTTGGATTTGAAGGTTTGGCTAGCTCTCCCCGCGTAATCCCTGAGTGGAAAGAAGAAAAAGAGGAGAATGGGAATTACCAGGTGGCCCAGAACTTAAAAACCCTAATTTTAAGTGGCCTCATGTTTAACCCACACGGTTTAGCAAACTATGCACCAACTATTCAGTTTCCACTACCTCACCCAGGAACTTCGCATAACCAACCCACACGGATTGGAAAACCGTGCACCGCCCGTGTGGAGCACATTGTCTCATCCAAATACTTCACATATTTTGTCCGCATGGTTTGTTCAGACTGTGCGCCAACTGTGTGCACCTACATGACCTCCCCACCTTCAAAAGATTAACTGAGAATTGTCTAATATTTCTTGTTTTCTCCGAAGTGAGTCAAAAATTCAAACAGGGTCATGACATTGATCAGTTCCACAAAACCGGGTTCTTACAAACTCCCCACATTAACATAGCTCATCCCTGATCTATCAAACAAAACCCAGAGATGGATGCAAACATACCACCCTGCTCAAAGTAAATCGGACTACCCCAGTCTCAATGGTTCTGGCTAAATTTTTCTAGGGGATCCCCACCTTAGGAATCACCTAACTCAGTCTCAACCCAACAAAACAAATAACAAGTAAAGGTTTTCTAACCTGTTTCCAGACTCACATTCTTCTCATGAAGTATTGTCACCCCTTCGCCTCATTGTCGCCCTATGCCGCTTTTGACACCCAACGTACCCCGCACCGCATCGATGTCCGCCTCCATGATGTACTGGTGCCTAGCTCCTCAAGTAACCCGAATCCTTGATGCCCCAATGCCCAAGGAACCTCAAGTGACATGCATCCTTAATGCCCCGATTCCCATGACACCTCAAGTCACCCACATCCTCGATTCCCCTGAAGCTATGCATCTCATACATATATATAAATATATCACGCACCTGATCTGGTGCCAATCCCACTAAATAGCATCTAGTCAGTCCACATAGATCTTGTGCATCTCGTGCACTCAAAATGGACATGCCTCTTGAGACCCTTCCAAAAGGAAACAAGGAAATCACGACCACACCCGTGGTGTACATCTAACTGTCGTCGGATCAGTAGCCTACTCAGCCACTAGCAGCTCCATAGCGTGCACCTCGCCTGAAGTACGAGTGCCTGATGCCTTACCATCCTACGGTGCTACTCCAGCCACCGGCCACTGACCCCTCAGTTGGATCTCGTTGTCTCTATCACGTCCTACACATGAAACTAAACCTCGTATACCCTCTCCTGGTACCAAACCTAAACCAAATCCAAATTCTATAGTATTTCATGGTCTGTTCCTTTTGGTTGTCTAAGAATGCTGACTGCAAAACCTCTCAAGATCCCCGACCTGACCACATGCCAGGCACTCCTTTGGAGGCTTATCACAATGAGTCCAAACAGGTCCTGGATGACCACACTAAATGAAAACCATGGAAAAACAGCTATGAGGTGGTCTAGAGGAGTCATTGGCCTGACTGCCCTGCTATGACTCATCTCTTCCTCGCTTTTGGCTATCGGAACCATCACATGAAACATTCCCCCATCCATCCTGGGGCATATCCCTCTGGTTGGCCTCTGCTATGAGTACCTGATTCACCGCCTCTAAGAAAAAACTCATCTTGAAGGTATTCACCTAGATCTGAATGGCGTGTATCAAGCCATCCTTGAAACGCCTCACTCTTTCCGCATCATCGCTTACCATTTGGGGTGAAAATCGATACAACTCAGTGAAAGTAGATGCATAGTCCATGATGGACATCTCTCCCTACTTAAGACTCAAGAAATCCCGATCTCTCTCTCCTCTCAGTGTCTCTGGGTAAAAGTGCTCAAATAACCTGTCCTCGAAGTCCTTCCATGCTATCCCCTCATGTCTACGAGTCCAAACATGCACATCCCACCAACGCTTTTCTGGTCCTCTCAACATGTATGCCTCCATCTTGACCCTTTGCCTTGGAGGTATCTCGAGCTGCTCGAACATCATCTGCATGCTCTCTATCCAGTTCGCACATTCCTGCGAACTACCCTCACCCTGAAAAAGTGGCTGGTGCTACGACTAGAACTCCTGTGTCAGATAAGACATAGTTGGCTCTGTACCCTACACACCACTAGCGATCCCCTACAGGACACGTACCAGGATAGCTCAGAGTTTCTCATCAAGCCATGTTCCGAACGCTGCCAAACCCGGCTGCTGTCCCACCTGCACTGGCCCCTGAACTTGTTCATGTCCCAGATCCTGTACCTGCGACTCTTGCTCTACCTATACCGAATCCTAAACCTGATCCTTCACCTACGGTACTGTATCCTCACTTGCATGATGCTCCATCGAGACATATAGGAGGAACCTGCTAAATACCATAACTGGTCAGACATCCCACATATATATATAACAGTATATTCAAGCAAATAGGAAAATCAGTAAAAGGCAGCACAAAACTACCACCCTTACTCTCCCCCCTACAACCATGCCCCATGGCATCCCGGCCTAAAGGCCTCCTTACCCACCCCTAATAGTCCCAAGTATCAAAAGTACCTCGGCCCATGCCCGTCCTGACAACCAACGTAGCCTCAAACCGACGACCGAGCCACCCAATCCTGGTGATCAATATAACCTCAACGATAGTACATGCCTTCTCGTATAAGATCCAGAACCAAATACCCCACCACATGAAATTCTAAAAAAATACACAATGTATAGCATAACACATTGCAACAACAAGCAATTTTATCAGAAATTTCACATTTTCACATTTCAAGAATATAGAGCATGACAATTGACATTTTCTCACATGGTATTATCTCATCACAAACCATACATGAAGTTTTAAAATTAAAATACCCTAAAATGTTCCTATCAAAATCCAAGAAAACAAGGCTTTCCATACCGGGCCCAGGTCCGATTCTCCCTTACCACAATGGGTTAATGTTTACATATCACAATAAATAACATCACACAACATGTGAGCCACTGAGGTGGAAATCATATAAACTGTAATCTGAGAAAAAGAAAAATAGTAATTCCGACCCATGGAAACATGGTCCATCCCTCGTACCTGGGGCTGCAGGCACCCAACCACATGCTAGAAACCCAGTTCCAGTAACAACCTATCTCCAATCTACCATAACCCAAATAGTAAAACAAGCAAAAATAAAAAAAGAAGTCTCAAACTCATTAGTAGTTAGCAAAGCAATTCTACTAAATCCCTATCAAGAACTCCTATGATACCACTTTATAACGACCCGGGCCTGAGCAGCCACCCGAACAATGCCAAATGGGTTGGGTGTTACTACCTTAGGCGTACCTCCCTAAATGCCAAAAGTTGTCGACTAGCAACGAGGGTCTTTTAGGTATAGTGGGGAGTCTATACCCTCTTGGAGGATAGTAAATGTAGAAGTTCGAGTATGATAATAGTGATGCAATGGAATAAAAGACTCAATATACTCGAACCAGACCTGTAGGGCGAAGCACAATCAATATCAATAAACTATGGAAGAAATATGTATAACAATAGTAGTAGAAAGTAAAAACAATAGCATGTTGATCATCACTTGTAACCAGTAAAAAAACAAAACATGCATCCAAAAAAGGTCATACATATCCATATTTAATGGAGCCGATGGCTAACCATCTATTGCTACAAAACAAGTAAACATTCTCATACAAGGATGAAAGAAAAACAAGTAAAATGCAGCAAGGCAAGACCTCAATGTCAATACCATCTCCATGAAACAGCTACTAAGGTCCAGCTCCTGAAGCTGGCCACTTTCTTGCACGCAAGACCATAAAGTCTTCACGCATCCCAAAGGGCCCATGCAGGGTGTGGGATGAATCTCAGTTGGATAACACCCAATGGTGCGTACCTAATATAAGTGTTTAAGAAGACATGAATTTATAAGGAAAAAGTAAACAGTATGAAGCACACAACAAAACACAAACTCCACTGTTGCTCAGTAGCCATCATGGAGCGTCACCTGCTTTGGCCAACACCGGAATATCTATCATGTAACCTGGCCACATGTGCCCCCTGACACTATGTGTCTAAAGTACCGACGTCCCGAAGGCACACCCAAGAATAGTAACACGACACCATGTGCCTCCTGACACCTCATGCCTCAAGTACCGACATCTCGAAGGCACACCCAACAAGTAATCTAGAGGAACAATGACGAATTTCCCCAAATAAATAACTAAAGGGATATAGATACCTGCCCCCATATCATGTAACAGGAGGGATGGTGATATCCGCCCTCAGATCACGACGAGCCTCAACCCCCAACCTGATAGCCTCAAAGTTTTCCCCTGGAGGCTCCTCACCTTCCACGTGGCTTCCTACGACAGGAACCCCCAACTAAAGTACCTAAACCGCATCTACGAGGGCCTCTACCTACACAAGTGGTCAAAATGACCTCATCACGGAGTATCCATGTGTACACACTAATCAACGATCCGGGTGAGTGGTAATCACAAAAATAGTATCTAAGCCACCACACATCTGACACCTCGTGTCCCTGCGACCATGTTTCTCAAGTCTGATGGCCTTTCCATCCATGTAACCCAGTCCATGCCCAACATGACAGTCATACTGCCTCAAGCCGACGTCCATGATGCCCAAACCCGTGGTTAAATCCACTCCAAGTAACCTCGATCCAAGCCCAACCTGATAGTCATACTGCCTCAATCCAATGTCCATGATGCCAAATCCTGTGGTCAAAACCACCTAAATAAATCGGGTCCTTCCCCTCACAACCTAAAGGTTACATCATAAGAATAATCACACATTACGTATATAATCGTATTTTAACAGAACACATAACAGGAAAAACAATCTAAACTGATGAATATCACTAAGAAAGTACTGCCCCATACCAACATGAAAGTTTCTAAGGTCTCCAACAATTCATATCAAGGTTTAAATAAATAAACCTAATATTTTAAACCAATACATTTCAAGTATTATCATTTTTTCACCCTCGGCCAAAATGCCCCATGTGAGCAACGACCTCTTGCCTGAACCTGCTCAATCAAGATAGGACAAAGGTCATTCCCAAGGTATCCCAAAGGTTTATGAAACAATTTAAGATGCAATAGCAGATAAATTATAATCTCTCTCAAAAATACCCAAAAATGCGCCATAGGCCGCGCCACCCAAATATCCACGAAAACACGAAAGAAGGTATGAACCTCCTACCTCGTACTAGTACAATGTTTCTTCGTCAATATTAACCTACAATTAGGTCTAAAACATGGTAGATCCATAAAAGAATCAAAACCACTCAAACCCCTATAAATCATTCTAGACATGAAATATAGAAGAGCAGATCAAGATGAATCAAGGCCTTCCCGAGGGGGGTCTAATGCAACAAACGATGTTCAAAACGGAGTTCAGATGAAGATCCAGGAGGTATTTGAATGTCTAGACGGCTGTCCTTGCGTAAGCCCCGAGTGGAAGGAAGAAAAAGAGGATAATGGGAATTCTCGGGTGTCCTGGAACTTAAAAACCCTAATTTGAAGTAGTCGCACAGTTAAATCGCACAGTTTAGAAAACCGTACACCAACCGTGCGGTTTCCATTGCCTCAACCAGGAACTTCACACGACCAACCCGCACGGTTTGGTAAACCACGCGCCGCCCGTGCGGTGCCCACTTTCTCACCCAGAGACTTTTCACGGTTTGTCCGAACAGTTTTTTAAGACCGTGTGCCAACCGTGAACACCGACATGACCTCCCCAACTTCAAAGGTTTAACCCTGAATTGTCCAATTTCTCTAGTTTTCTCAGAAGTGAGTCAAAAATTCAAATAGGGTCGGGATCTTTACCTGTTCCAAAAACCATGGTTCTTTCAAGTACCTCTTACCGAATATGGGTGTTATAAACCTAACTTTAATATCTATTTATCAAATTCAATTTCAAATTATTAGAAGATTTTCTAACAAATAAAAACAAATTAAAGAAAAACAATATTTTTGAGAAATGGTTTGTCATCATTAAAATTTCTTAAACATATTTAGTATTGATTTACATTTGAGTGAGTGGAATTTTATTTAAATATTTAATTAAAAAATATAATAAATTAAATTTTAAAATTTTATTAACACAAATTATTACATATAAATTACAGTATATTAATAAAACACTTTTTTGAAAATAATTGTTTTTCCATTATAATGTCCATTAATATTAATCATAGTTATCAATATTTTAGGCCCAAAAATAAAAAAAAAATATTAAAAAATATTATCATCTTCATGTAAAATTTGAATTTCATTTTATTAGATGTAATTTATATACTTAATGAAAACTAATTTTTAATATATGTGAATAAATCTATATTTAGTGTGAAATGTTACTTATTTTTCTATAACGGTAAGCATGCGTTTTATAAATATAAAATAGTAATTTTAAATGATTTATATTTCATAATATATATATATTCTATTATATGTTTCAAATAAAATTTATTCATTATTTTATTATGATCATGTGATAAATGTGATGGTTTTTCCTATATTTTCATTTTTTACCATTCATCTAAAAACAAACTATTTTAGAAAAAAACATCATAAACTAAAATTCAAATTATATTTCCATAAATGAAGATGGTTTTTTCCAATTCCAATAAAAATTTTACATTCCAAAAATTTCATGAAAATATAATATTTATATTTTTCATTATGTAATTGTTTTTTGATGTAGTGTTTACTTACTATTTAATGGTCCCGAGTATTATTTTGATCCTAATACCAAAATTGACCAATTCTTTGGCCCCTGAAAGAAAAAATGACATACTCATACAACCATTGGTTTATTCAGTTTGTGGTATAAACATACCCAATAGTATTTTAGAAAATATGATGGGACATTTCCATTGAAAGCATTTTATTAATGCAAGTTAGAACTATAAATATAAAATAAATTATTATCAAGTGAGTTTGATAAAACAAATTAATTTATGAATGTTAAATTTTCATAAAACAACCTCATTCTTAGATTAAGTGATAGTTAATGAAATCCTTATTATAAAAACACTTTTGAAACATGAAAAATAGGATCCATTATTTCGTTTATGAAAAAACCAAATTGCTTTCCTCTTTTAAATTTTTTTTTAAAATAATATTAATACCATGCACTACATTCCCTGTTTAATGTTGGAATTTATAAACCAACTTTTAAATTGATATTATGTTAACCAAAATCACTAATGAAAACAATAATGAACACAGAAGGGATGTAATGCATCAATGGAAAATAACGGAAGTGAAAATAAATAACAAACTAATAAATGGTTCCAAATTTTCTAATTAAGAACTATAGTGTAACACCCCAAGCTTCCATGGTATGCTTCTCTTTGAATAATACAATAGCTTGTGTTGTACACAACTTTGAGTTCTAGCACATCACGACCAATCAAACAGGTCATTTAAATATAATTTATAAATAGTAATACCCACTTTTTGAAATTGTATAAATTTTATTTTCCAAATTGGACTTATTTTTTTGATTCATAATATAAAAAACATCTTAGGGTGAATTTTGTGTATTTTTTTTGAAAACATTCAATTTTTTGATGAATAGTGAAAAAACATTGTGTTATTATTTAGAACTAAAAATTATTTAAATTATTATTAATATTTATTTTAATTTTTCTTAAATAGAAAATATATACATAATATATATATTAGTACAATGTAAATCATTAGAGTCATTTTATAATAACATTAGATATATAAAAGGTTATTGATATTTTCAACGTCTTTTACCCACCTTCTAGGCACATTTTCAAATTTGCATAAAACATAATGTTACAACTTCTGTGAATTGAATTTCAAAAATTTGAGATACACAATTGAAATCAGTAAGTTAAATATGGTTCAATATGATTATTTTGTTTTGGGTGAATAGAATCTTTTGAAATTTATTTACCATGGTTAAAAGTATATATGGTAATTAAAGGTAAAAATAATATTATAATTACCCTAACACATGTCCAAATTGAATTAGATAAGTGTATTTTGACCATAATAAAACTTAGGAATAAAATATGATCCTTTTTTATCCAAATTGATTAGATTATGACATTTATTATTATTTTATTTAAAGAAGAGTTTAAAGTGTTAAAAGAAATTTTTTAATAACTAAATTGTTATTAATATAGGTTTATAAATAAGATTATTTATACTATAAATATTAATTATAAATATAAAAAGATTTCCAACGTCATGTTATTTAATTTATAATATTTATACATTATATTATTAAATTTATTTATGACATAATGATGATCATGTAATTACCTTATTAACAATCAATTAAAATAATTGATATTATAAATATCAAAATAAATGAAAATTAAGACTTTAGAATACAACCAAAAATTTTATAGGTGAATATTACATGTTAGGGTTAATGTAATTTTTTTGACGTTATCATGTTTGTTTGATGTTTAAAAAAACCAAATACTTAATTTTATCAAAATTGACATAAATTAGTTTTTAAAACAAATAATATAATATTAAATGATATAATATTCATAAAAATATAAGACTAGGGAAAAGTACTTGAATAATATAAGATATGTCATTAATGAACCACTTGAGTTTCTTTTAACATTTTATAGTACGTTTATTAACCTTATATTGTAAGAATACAAGAAGACATTGTAAAAGTTAAACTATTTAACTGAGAGTTAAATATAAAAGATATGGTTAATATGGTGACTTAACTTGTCTAAAACCTATTGGTTGAGAGGGTTTCTACCCATACACACCATATAACCTAAATAAATTCTTTTTGGATCTATTAGAAACCGAATTTTTTTTCATAATAAAGTAATACATCAATGTTTTCCTAATGTGACACTCACCTCTCTTATAAAAGGGTACTTACCCTTCTCTCAAATTCACAAACCCAAAGCACTTTTTCGTAGCCTAACCCAGCCCAAATATCATTCCAACTACACTCAATTAATCATTGAGGCATTACATTGATTAGAAATCCAACCTAAAGAGCATTTTAGTTCAAATCAAAAGGAAACACCTGAAAAGAAGTAATTATTCTATCACCTCGTTCAAGTTATTTTCTTCTTCCACATCATCTTTATTGGTTGTTTCCATATTAAAATAGTAACTCTAGTACCTTCTACATAATAATATGTTATTATAAATATGGTACAACCATATTCATTATTCTATACATCCTATGAATGACCAAATCACCATACGTGCGTATACACGGTTTATCATCTTCAAGTCGTGGTGTAGTTTTTTATTCAACACTTGATTATTTGGATGGGTAAAATAATGAGTATAATTGATATAAATAATAAATATAACATGTTAATTATTATTTATATATTATATTCCATCCAATTACATAATATTTCACCATGAATAAAATGATATTGTCGCTCGTGCGTACGTATGACTTACCGTCTCCACAACACGATCAGATTTCATTCTCTATCGTAACCATTCAAGAATAATTCTCATTTTATGATTAAAAATAATGTTTAAGAACATAATACCATTATATATATGAATAAAATATATCCTATCCATAACAATCATGGCTTACGTAACAAAACATATAAAGGAAAACGAATCAGTTAACACTCGAAATAGTGATACTACAGAAACATTATTAACGAAGAAATATTAGAGGATCATATATGATATCATATTTATGTATGTGGTTCTTGTATAACATAATAAAAAAATTAACCATTATACATGAGGTTAACCTACCCTATACTAAGGAAAAGTGCAAAGTAAGGGGTAACTTTACAATCTCTTTATTATCTGAGGCTGTTTATACATGAGCATCTACTGGGGACAATTTATAATCCACATCTGTGTTTCTTAAAAAATGTATTTCAATTTTTTTTACTATTTACTATACTATGGTTTGATGTAATTTATACCCTTGTTTGAATTTTTATAAAATGTTCTACAAGGGATATATATTTTTCTTTCCAAAAAAGGTACTTTATTAACATTTTGATAAATGAAGGGAAGAATGTTTTTTAACTTATACGGTGGGTGAGGTTATTTTCTGATATTATAACACCTTCAAATCTTCACTTGAAATCTTATATGAATATTCTCAAAATAAATGTTTTCTTTTATGATTATGTGAATTTTAAATTATTGCAAAATAAAAAGTTATATTTCTCTCAAATAGTTTTGATTTCATCTATGTCAACATCCTTAGTTGGATTTTACGCTTGTTTGATGTTGATTTATAATGATACAATATTCCATATTGTATTGAATGTCTTCTAATATGTTTGACTATGGATGTTCTATTTTTATACCATTCATGTTTTACGGTCAAAGTATTAACATTTCATTTTCTATTTTTATTATGAATGTTTATGTTTTATTTCAACCGTTTCATATGAAGAATGCATTGGTCATATTAAGTGATGGATAGGGCCCGGTATAGCCCCTCAATTCATCGGTCGGTCTCATGAGTCAAACTATTGTCTTGGAACAATGCCTTGAGAAAATATTATTTGTAGTCTTTCCATGAGGCCTTGACTATGTGGTTATGATGTCCGGCATTATGAATTCCATCATTATGAAATTATCAATTGATATTGCATGTGATTATTATAATAATATAATATCCATGTCAATAAGTAAATGGAATTATTTGATTTATATTTTCCATATTATGATTATGTTTAAGTTTAAAAAACTTTTGTTTTGTCCTTATACATTGACTTAAATGTTTATGCTTATTTATGAAAGATTATGCTATATTGTTATCCTTACTGAGCATATGTGCTCACCCCATTCTATGTTTTATTTTTTCCCAGGATGTGAACAATTATATTATAACTAACTTGTAGGGATAATCTATGATATATGAGTCTGTTCAAAGGAGACACAATGTTGTTGTTTTTTCATTTCATAATGCATTGTAAAACTTATGTATGTATCTAGTACTTACAAGGATACTAAACCGATCGATCATTTGATATTTTATTCCTTGTGATCATGAAAATGTTATATAATAATGAACCGTCTCTAGGTAATTAGTGTTAGGGGGTTACGGTTGGTAACATAGGATCTTTAGATCAAAACATTGAAACTTGATTTAGAAAAACACTAATTAGAGAGCACTACCCAAAGATAAACATTGAGGATTATTATAGAAGAACATCATATGATTTTTTATGGTAGAGATTTGGTGATTTTTCCAAGAAATAAATCTCTATTTATATATGAGTAGGTAGAGGTGTCACTACGATAGATGGATCTTGTGGTAAAACCCCACAACACCGCTTTGAAATAGAATCGAACGGGAACTGTTGCATGACAAGGTGCCTTGCTCCACTCTTGGTTACGAAATTCTTTGTGGATATGCTTTGGATAATTCAAACATTCTTTACAAACCATTCTAAAAGATTTATGATTAAAGAATACCTCAAAGAAAATAGTTTTTTATGATTATGGATTTGAAGCATAAAATATTCAATTTATGTTAAATATTTTACAAGTTTGCAATTATTAATTACAATTCATTAACTAATCGAGTGCATTCCCTTATTTAGAAATGGCACATAGTGGAAGGAATGGAAACCGTATCAATGCATGTAATCAATGTAGTGATTTTCCTCCTACTCAAGATAATTATAGTAGATCTGGTGATGTATCTAGTGCTGAGTAGCATATAACCATACTGGGAAAAATCATTAAGGTTATGAATAATAACCTTACCTATATAGAGAACCCAGATCCACCCCGGGGAGCATCGATGTTAGACTTCATCATGAGGAAACAACCACCAGCATTCAATGGGACTAAAAATCCATTTGTTACATTGCAATTGATAAGTTTCTTAGAGAAAATATTACATTCTTTGTGGAGTAACAAAAGGGAAAAGATGTCATGATAATTTATCACATCATAGGTGATGTAGATCAATGGTGTTCATTAATTCAAAACACAAAGGAAGATGAAGAAGTATCAAATATGGTATGGAGGCATTTTAAAAATATTTTCATAGAAAAATAATTTTCTTTTGAACATCGAGTGGATATGGAAAGACAATTTCTATGTATGAGGAAATAAGAGTATGAGAATGTCTCAAAGTACGCCGCTAACATTACATGGTCAACTAGGCATGCATAAAATTATATAAGTAACCCCAGACGTAATATTTATCGATTAATTGATAGGTTTTTTATTTATTGTGATCCTTCAAATAATGATCTTGGTTGTTCCCTTATGCTGAATGATAGAGTTATTGCCAATGCATCACGATAGCTAAAAAATCACGATAAAAAATATCCTAGTCATGATCTTGAGTTAGAAGCCTTAATAATTACTCTGATGATATAAAGACACTATCTCTATGGTAAAAAATGTGAGATATATTTTGATCAAAAGAGTTTGAAGTATATTTTCACATAGAAAGAACTCAACATGAGGCAAAGGCAATGTCTTGAACTACTTAAGGATTATGATTTCACTATACACTACCACATTGGGAGGAAAAAAAGATCGCAGATAATTTGAGCATAAAGGATCATGGAGTTCTGAACAAGATGAGAGTTGAAAGGGATCCTATGTTTATGGATCTAGTAAATTTAGATATGGGAATAATAATGAAAGGTTAATCATTAATACTTTTTCAAATGGATTCCAAATCATCTTTACCTGAAAGGATAAAATGTATTCAGACTGATGATGAGGAGTTTCAAAAGAATATTAAATCTACAAACAATTAGATATTGATCGACTTTGTATATGAAGATGGAATTTTAAAATTTGTTAAGAGAATTTTTGTTCCCGATATACCTGATCTAAAAATGTAATTGTTGAAGGATCCTCATCGATCTAGTATATCTATTCACCCTTTTAGCACTAATATGTATATAGATTTGAAGGAATATATTTGGTGGGGAAACATTAAGAGTGAGATTACTGATTTTTTGTCAGGATGTATGGTTTGTCAATAGTTAAAATCTAGAAGACAACGTCTTGGAGGAGTCATGAAACCTCTTACCATACCTGAGTGGAAATGGGAAGATAATACAATGGACTTCTTCATTGGGATACCAAATACTCCTAGAATGATTGATGAAATATCGGTCATTGTTGATTGTCTTACCAAGTAATCATATTTTATATCTATAAGAGAAGATTTACCACTTTAATATTTAGCAAGACAATATATTAATGAAGATCTATGACTTCATGGTGTACCCCTATCGATTTTTACTAATCTTGATCCTCATTTTACATTATGATTCTGGATGAGTCTTCAGAAATCCCAAGATATTGTACTTAATTTGAGAACTGGCTACCACCCTCAAATTGATGGACAATCATAACAGACTATTAAAACCTTAGAATACATGTTGAGATCTTTTTCACAAGAGTTTAATGTTATTGTCGATCAGTATTTACCTCTGGTTGAATTTTCCAATAATAATAGCTTTCATTCAAGTATTCAGATGGAACCATATGAAGCATTATATGGAAAGAGATGTCGTGCACCAACTTGTTGGGATGATGTTGATGAAAGAAAACTCATAGGCCCAAAACTTGTTGAGGAATTAATGGATAAAGTGATGATTATCCAAACCCACATCAAAGCTTCTCATTGTTGGGAAAAGAGTTATGCCGATAATTAAAGGAAGGATTTGTAATTTCATGTAGGATATCAAGTTTTATTGAATGTATCTTCATGGAAGGGTGTTATAAAATTCGGTAAGAAGGATAAATTAAGTCCCAGGTACATCGGACCATTAGAAATTCTAGAATGAATTGGAGTTGTATCAAACCATTTGAAAATTCCGCAAAGTTTCTACAAAATTCATGACGTGTTCCACATATAACTGTTGAGAAAATAAATGAATGACCCAACACAAGAACTCACCTATGAATAAATAGAACTAGAACCAAATCAATCTTATTCTGAATAGCTTATCAGGATTCTTTAAACCATAGAACATGTGTTGAGAAACTGGACAACTCGTCTGGTAAAAGTTCTTGTGATAAAAAATAAAATGGAAGATATAGTGTGGGAACCTAAGGAACTTATAATGAAGAACCACCCGAATGTTTTTATGCAATAATATTTTAAAAAATTTAGGAAGAAATTATTTAAAAGAGGGAAGAATTTAACACCCCAAGCTTTCACATTATGCTTCTCTTTAAATAATACAATAGCTTGTGTTGTACGCAACTTTGAGTTCTGGCACATCATAACCAATCAAACTAGCCATTTAAAAAGCAGTTATGAATAGTAATTCTCACTTTTTGAAATTTTATACATTTAATTTTTCAAATTTGATTTTGTTTTTTGGATTTGGAATATCATAATTAACATAGGGTGATGTTTTGGTATTTTTCTGAAAACATTCGATTTTTGATGAATAGTGAAAAACACTTAGTTATTGTTTAAAACTGACAATTATTTAAATAATTAATTTTTTTATGTAAATTTAATTTAATGTAAAAAAAGATATATAATATGTATATTAGTCCAATGTAATTAATTGGCATCATTTTATAATAATATTAGATATACAAAATTTTATTTATCTTTTTAATGTATTTTACCCACCCTCTAGGCATGTTAAAAAATTTGTATAAAACATAATTTTACCACTTATGTGAATTGAATTTCAAATATTTGAGAGACTCGGTTGACATAATTAAGTAAAATGTGATTCAATAGGATAAAAATAATTTTTGGGTGAATATTAACTCCTGAATTTTATTTATCATGGTTAAATGTAAATAGGGTAATTAAAGGTAAAAATGATATTACAATTACCCTGAAATGTGTCCAAATTCTATTGGATAAGTGAAGTTCAACCAAAATAAATCATAGGAATAAAATATTATCCTTTTATATCCACATGGATTAGATTAGAACATTTATTGTTATATCATTTAAAGAATATTTAAAAGTCTTAAATTCAAATTTTAATTACTATTTTTTTTAATACAGGGTATACATAATAAAATTTAAACTGAAAAAATTCATTAGAAAGATAAACATATTTCCTAAATCATGGTATTTTATTTATAATTTTTATACATTAAATAATTAACTTTATTTATGACCCAATGATGATGCAGTAATTACCATATTAATAAATGATTATGATAATTGATAATATAAATATCAAAATAAATGTAAATTGATACATTTCATTCCATCCAAGAATTTTATAGGTGAAACTAAAATGTTAGCTTGGATTTAATGTATTTTTCTCTAAGTAATCAAGTCATTTTGACTTTCACAAAAACAAAATACTAAATTGTGTCAAAATTGACAAAAATGAGTTTTTAAAAAAAAAAACTATATTTGTAAATGATATAATATTCCTAAAAATATAATATATGTAAAAATAAATGAAAATAATGTTAGATATGTCATTAATGAACCACTTTAGGTTCTCCTATCATTTTATAGTCTGTTTATTTACCTTATATTGTAAGAATACAAGAAGACATGGTAAAAGTTAAACTATTTAACTAAGAGTTAAATTTAAATGATAACATTAATATGTGACCAAAATTTGTGTAAATAATATATTCTGAGATTTTTTCGACCCATCACTACCGTATCCTCTGAAAAAAACATTTTTGAGCCATTATAAACCGAAAATGATTTTATAACAAAATAATATTTCAATCCTTTCTTAATGTGACCCTCACTACTCTAATAAAATGGTAATTACACATCTCTAAAATTTACACATCCAAAGCCTTTTGGCTCAGCCAAACCTTGCTCAAATATCCTCCCTACTACACTCAATTCAACCTAGAGTCCTTAAATTGATATTTAAGTAAAACTATGGATCCCTTTTGTTCAAATCAAAAAGAAAACACCTAAAAAAGAGGTAATTATTTCATCACCTCTTTCAAGTTTTTCTTCTCCCACTTCCTCTTTCTTTGTTGTTTCCTTACTAAAATAATAAATCCAATGACTTCTACATACCAAGATGTTATTATATATATGGTACAACCATTTTCATTATTCTATCCATCCTATGAATGACAAATTCATCACACGTTCGTTCGTACGACTTACCATCTCCACGTTATGGTGTAGTTTTTATTCAGCGCTTCATTCTTTAGATGGGTATAATAATGGTAATAATTGAAATAAATAAGAAATATAACATTTTAATGTCAATTATAAATGCTGGACCAATATCTAGATCAAAAGAGACTCCACCAATATTGTTCGAGCTATTTTAAATGGGAATTTCCACCTCTCTTGGCCTCTTACAGCGAGTTGGATGATCTACCTGAACTCGCTTTTGGAGATCATGTATATTGACACCCATGACTTCCGTGAAGATAATATGGTGGAAGAAGGTCTTTCCAAAAAGGGTATAAAACAGCCCATTATGTGGTTTGATGAGTTTTCAGATGATCTCCTCCCTCTCCTTAATAAGGATTATAATAAAATTCCCTATTTCAGACTTCTGTAATCTTCTCGCTTGATTTTAATAATTTTCATGTTGGTCGTTGACTAGGACATTGCATTTAAAAAAATATATAACATTTCAATGGTTCTGTATATATAATATAACATCCAATTACATAATATCTTACTATTAATAGAATGATATTGTCGCTTGTGTGTACGTACAACTTAATTTCTCCACGACATGATGAGATTTCATTCCCATTCATAAATATTGAAGAATAATTTTCATTTTATTATTAACAATAATATTTACGAACATAATGATATCATGGATATGATTCACAAACATCCTATCCATAATAAACATGACTTACATTACAAAACATATAAAGGAAAACGAATCAGTTTACACCCGAAACAATGATATTACTGAAATATTATTAACGAAGAAATGTTAGATGATCATATAAGATATCATATTTATGTTTTGGATTCTTTTATAATTTATTAAAATTTATTTATCAATAATAAAAGAGGTTAAACTACCCTTTACTAAATAAAAGTTGAAGGTAAGGGTTAATTTATCAATCTCTTTATTATCCGATGTTGTTTATACGTTAGTATCTACTGGGGCCTCATTATAATCAAAATATGTGTTTCTTTAAAAATGATTTCAAAACGTTTTTACTATTTACTAGACTATGGGTTAAATCAATTTTTACCTGTGTTTGAATTTTTATAAAATGGTTTGAATGAATCATTCTTTCGCTTTCCAAACAAGGTACTTCATGGCCTTTTCGACAAATGAATGAAAGAATGGTTTTTTAACATATAAAATCGGTGCCTTTATTTTTCTCCATTATAACAACTTTTAATCGTCCCTTAAATTCATATAAGATTATTTTCAAAATAATTGTTTTCTTTTATAAGTATGTGATTTCTAAATTATTTCGAAATAGAAAGAGGTATTTCTCTAAAATAGTTTTGATTTCATCTATGTCAACATCATTTATTGGATTTTATGTTTGATTGAAGTTGATTTATTTTTATACAATATTCCATATTGTATTGAAGGTTATTTCATATGTTTTACTGTGGATGATACATATTTATAACATTCATGTTTTCTCATTAAAGTATTAAAATTCCATATGCTAGTTTTAATACTAAAGCTTTTGTTATGTTTCAACCTTTTCATATGAGGAATGAATTAGAGGTAGTATGTTACTGTTGGGGACCGTTATAGCCTCTCGATGGATCAGTATGTCTCATGAAAAAACTAGTTTTTTGGCACAAGGCCTTTGCAAAATCGTATTTGTAGTCTTCGCATGAGGCCTTGACTATGTGGTTGTGATGTATGACATTATGTATTCCATCATTATGAAATTATCTATTGATATTACATGTGATTATATGAGTAGTAAAATATTTGTGTGAATTAGGAAATGGAATTATTAGATTTATATTATCCATATTATGATGAAGTTTTAGTTTATGTTTAAAAGGCTTGTGTTTTAGTCTTATAAATTTCCTTAAATGTTTATACTTATTTATGAAAGTTTATGCTATATTATTATCCTTACTAAGAATTTGAGCTCACCCATTTCTATGTTTTATTTTTCCCAGGATGCGAACAAGTGTATTATGACTAACGTTAAGGGATAATATATGGAATATTAGTGTGTTCAATTTAGACACAATGTTTTTGTTTTTCATTTCATAATGTAATGTAAAACTTATGTATGTATCTAGTACTTGCAAGCCTAATAAATTGATCTGTCTTTCAGAATATCATCCCTTGTGATCATGCCAATGTTATATAATAATGAATCAATTTTTCATAACTCGAGTAGGGGAATTATATATAATATATAATCAATGAAGTCCAGAAAAAGAGGCTAGAAACCTTGGCTGACAGTAAGGAATTTTTCAATATCCTGGAAGTCTGGTAGAACAAATTGTGATATTTAATCCAATGCATGAGTTATAAATATACTATGGGTCGTATAATTGACCCGTTTAGAAATTTTTATATCAAAATAGGATACACACCCTGGTTAGTAAAAAATATACAATAGATATTTTACTCATGCAGGTTATCAATCAAATTCCTTAAATTTCCATGATATTTTAAGGTAGAGGTGACAAATTAGAATGTTTAATCATCATATTATTAATAACAAAACATAACAAATAAATATACTATCTTACCCCCAACATCCTAACATGAAATAGACTATTTTTAATAATTATTAAGTGTTAATAAGTATATAATAATATAAATCAATCCACACAGTTTCATAATCCAAAAGGGAAATCAATTACAAGGGGATCAATCAGGGGTCTTGAAAGTTTTAAAAACATCATTCAAAGTGATAGTTTAAAAATTCATTACGAACACGATCAGAATGAGAATCCATATCCATATATTTAAAATCAACTTCCGATGTATTTTTTAAACCTAACACGTGAAGAACCATTATAAAAATATTTTCAAATCCAGTGATATTTTCTTATAAGACCATCACAGAAAATCAATAATTTTCGTACACTTAATAAATTCCATGCATAACCATGATTTCCCATAAAACATGAACAAATGGGACTAAATTCCATTAAAAAGAGATTAATTTAAAACAAGTGTCATAGAAAATTTTAAAAACACCTGTAATGAAATCATTACTTCAGAAACGATGAAATAGAAATGAAAAACCTTTATCCTGAGTGAATATACCCATGAATCATTTAGAAAATCCCTTGTAACTATCACATAGAGTAAAAAATATTAAATAAATCATTATGTTTCATTAATCATTCCATGATATTCCATTTAAAGGAAATTTAGAAAAAATACTACCCCATTAGAAACAAAAAACCCTAACAAACGCCCAAACGTGTTCTCTATAACGCTGAAGGCTAAAACACATAAGGAGATGTCCAATAAAATCATTAAACAGTAGAATATTTAAATTAAAAACAGTGATATACTCTAATAATTACCCATATCCCCCTTAGTATTACAAGGGAGTAAGGAACATAAAGATAATATTATTACAAGTAATTAGAAAGGAATAACAAGGAATAGTTAGTTTTTTAACATAGAATTTAGTCAGCTTTCACTTGAATTTATATCTACTGTGTTTATGAAGGATCAATTTTTTTGATCAAGGATAAGGAAATATATTCATTTAAAGATTTTTTTATATTTTTACAATGAAATATGTATAGATAATAAATAGATCTAGCATGGATGAAAGAGACTTAACATGTATTATTGGAGGTGGAAGCATGTTGATACCTATGGGAAATTGTGGGAACTCTAATGTTATGAGTATGAGGAAGATTGACACAAACATAAAAAGTATTATAATGTAGTAGAATAGGACAAGTTGATCCATGAAAAATCCGCTAATTCCCATTATAAAAGTAGTATGTTTTCAATGTGTTCCATTCGACCCATGAAGGGAGATTATATGGAACCACCCAGATCATGCCATAATTGCAACCAGATAGGGTATCTTCATGGATATTTTTGCAGTTCTCTAATGTTAGGTATTAGGGATTACAATCATGTTTCAAAAAATTTGTATTCTGAAATTGGATGAGAGAAGAAGAATACCTATCATCAAAAGAGATGATCTATCCATGATGATTCTGGGAATACCATGAATCATTATGTATCGTAATCTCAGTAGGGTACTATAGAAAAAACATAAGTCAGTAAACAATTATATAGCTCTGAGAAAGTTATTATTGATGATCAATTTGGATAATAAACAATATGAGGTATGATTCATTTGAAATATACCCTTGTTAAATATTTGTTTGATACCATTTCACCCTATTACTTTATTACTTATTAAGTCATTTATTTTAAAGGATCGAGTACTTAGATGATGCCAAGTTTTTTTAAACTTCAAGCTAATCTTTGTCAATGAGAATTTCAAGCCATTATGTGTAGAGAATGTTATATAACTATTGATGGTTATGTGTTGATATATGATTTATCTATTATTTATATAGATTTATATGATATAATCATGTGTAAATATTTTTTTATAATGTTAAAGTATCACAATGATTGTTATACACGAAAGGTTAGTTTGAAAATAGATGATCACATCAAGCATATATTTATAGGAGACTATAATATAATAGAATGTCAAAAATGATTATTATATACAATATTTTTAAATATATCATATTGGTTGGTAGTGTTAACATAGGAATCATTGGATGTGGTTTACAATAATGGGTTTCTAACTATTTTTTATCAGTTTCCTAATTTTTCCACGTATATTTATCAAGGTTTGCACCTATAAGAGAAGTTGATTTTTGGATTGATCTCCTCCAGTGTTCCAGAAATATTTCACTTATATATCACCGGATGGTAACCAATAGATTTAAGGGAATTTAAAATATTGTTTGAAGAGATGGAAATAAATGGGTTCAATTAGTGAAGCACATTCCCTTGGGTAGCACCGGTCTTGTCTGTTATAAATGTGGATGAAATTATTCGGTTGTGTATGGATTATCATAAGCTTAACCATGTTATGATAAATAATAGTTATCTAATTTCACACATTTAATACCAATTTTATCAATTTTATGGATCCTAGTTATCCTCTAAAATTGAATTATGATCATGATATCACCAATTGTGGGTTATGGAAGATGATACCCCAAATACAACTTTTAGAGTAGATATAGCATTTATGAGTATGTGATTATTCCTATTGTTCTTATTATTTTAGTAGTAGTATTTAATAAATTAATGAATAAGATATTATATATATATAATTATTATTCTATAGTAGATTTTGAGGATTATGTATTGGTTTATTCATGGATAAGTTCTAATCATAAACAACACTTAGCGAGAATGTTAGGAATTTTTGGGATCATCGTATGTATGGTAAATTATAATTTTTTTGTTTATCGATAAAATATGTATGTTTCCCTAACCATGTTATCTTTGGAAGAGGTTTCTCTATAGATTTAGAAAAGATAGAAGTTGTTTTCACTTCAAAACCACTAAAAATACATTTGAGATACATAGTTTCCTTGGGTTTTCATGTTTTTCTGGAAACATTGATCATGAATTTTAATGACTAGATTAGCCAATTATATATTGGATGATAGAAATATTACATTCCAATTTAATTTTCAATCATAAAGGTCATTTAAAGATATAATTGTTTTCCTTACATCACCACTGATTATGATATTTCTAAAATTAGGGTATGGGTATGTGGTGTATTTTGATGAATTTAAATTTGTATTAGGATGTGTTCTCATGATGGGAGATATTTTGGTTTCTTATGGATCACATCAGTTAATGATTAATGGGAAGAACTAAACATAAAATCATTTGGAGATAGTTGTTGTGGTCCATTCTTTGAAGACATGGTGTCATTACCACTTTAGTGAGAAATTCATAATTTTTAGGGATCATAAGAGATTAAAGAAAATTTCCTCAAAAATATGTTATAACCTAAGATAAAGAACATGAATGGATTATCTCCAAAAGTTTGCTATTGACATGATTTTTACACTGGTTAATGTCAGTTTAGTGGAATATGCTTTAACTAGAAAGGTATATTCATGGTAAGAAAAAGAGACTTCTGCTCAGTGGAAGTCTATGTTAGGGATAGGTAACATGCACTTGGACTATGAAGACTGATTCACTGTTGTTTTAATGTTCATTTTCATTTTATTCATTGTTTTTTTGATGTTGTTAATCAAGAAAATCAATATGATTTATAATGTGTTTCGATGAAGTGAAAACTCAATGGCGGGGAAACCATTGAGGGATTGATGCAGGATGGGAGTTCGGATTTTTAGTTTTGAAATCAGATTTTCATACCTATGTATTATCTAGAAAAATTTATTCATGCTTACCAAAACATTTTATGGGATTTTAATCTGATTATAATGAAAATTTAAAAGTCATTGAAAGTTAAATTTTGTTGGTTTGGAATAAAAATAATGTGGTTCATTTTGTTTTGAGATTCTCATATTTTTAATAGGTTAATTTAGTAAACAAGTGTCTAATATGTATGTTTCATTATTTACCTATTCCTATTTTGAAATTGGAGTTTATAGATATTTAATTTGTTATAGGTCTACCTTGAACTATTATAAAACATGATTCTATATGGGTGATAGGGGATCAACTCACAATGTTGGCCCATTTCATCCCTATCCTTCAGTATCATATGGTATAGGACATGTGTAAAATAAATATCCGAGAATTTGTGAACATGAATGTTGTAATAGATTTTATTGTAATATACAGAGATCTGAGGGATAAATATCATTTCTATAAATCCTTACAACAACCCCTTAGACCCTAGTTGATGATTAATATGGAGTATCATCATTGGATGGGTAGATAATCTGAAAGGACTATACATATTATGGAAGAAATTATGTGATCTAGTGTAAGGGATTTTTTTTGCCTATGGGATGATCATATACCATTGGTGGAGTTCTCATATTACATCAGTTATCATCACATGAAACATATGGCTCCATTTTAAGAATTTTATGGGCGTCTTTGTATTTACCCACATTGTTGCATGGAAATAGTTGAGGCATCACTAGTATGAATGATGGATTTCCAATACACAATATAAAAGATTTAGTTGATTATGAAAATCATGGAGATGACTCAAAGCAATCATAAATCATATGTGGATTGGATTTTATAGTTGTTTCTATTCAAGGTGAGTGATTAGGTCTTTTTTATAATCTCTCGAGGAATGGGAATCATCATTTTTGGAATATGGGAATGTTATCTGCCTGATACATAAGTCGTTTGACCTACATGATTGAGTTGGTAAGGTAGAATATATGTTGTATTTTCCACCGAGGTATAGTGTAGTTCACAGTGGGTTTATTTATCTTGGTTGAAAATGTATCAGCCTAATCCTGACCATTTGATTTTATGGGATCATGTTATCCTATATTTGGATGCATTAATTTTTTACATCTCGGTATGGATTGTGCATTAGAAATAGAATTTATTTCAGGGGAAAGAATCATTCTATTGTTGGTTCTTTGGGAAAAATGTTTTATTAATGAGAAAACATGGGAATGGGAGAAGTAAATGGTCATGTAGTAGCCCAAACACTTCTAGGGAAATGGTGGTTTTCTATATTATGTGGACATAAATTCTAATGTTAGGGAGAATTTAGTGAGCCTGGTTTCAATTATGTAACCCTTTGTTTATTTTTGTTAATTATTTAATGTTTTTAGGTGAATTTTGTGAGGGTTCAAAGGAATTTTTGGATTTTTTCTATATTTTCTTGAGGTGAATGGTTTGAGAATGGATAGTAGAAATCATGAAAATCCTACAGGAAATCGTATGATGTGAGAAAATGGTTACTGGGTAGAAACATGGTTAGGTTCATAGTTTTTCCAAACCGTACAGCCACCTAAAAGTAACCACAAATAGTAGAACAATGGGAAAAACAAAATTGGTGAAAGGTATGTCTAACCATACACGCCAACTATGAAAAGTGTGTTTGGAGGTAGTGGTTGGTGCACTATTTTCTTAAGCGTTTGATCCAACCATGTACAGTGAAAAATTATACCTTAAACAGCGGTATCTCACACCTATTTAATTATAAACCCCTAGTTTTTTAATTATCCACACCCTAAATCAGTTTTCTAAAATCATAATGGATGAACAAACCATCTCATTCGATCTGGGACCAATCCATTGGAAATATATGTGTGTGGAAGAAAATATTTCATGGTATGTATCCATTCTTGATAGTTTTTCAAATATCTACTCTTATTCCCTATCATGGATTAGAATATCAAGTTATTTGGGTGTAGATCTGTGGTTTTTTATTGCAATAATCATGAGATTTGGCTATGTTTGTTTTAGGGAACAAGATCAATGGTGTGTTATTGGAGATTTAACCAGGGATTGTTGAGGAATTTTTCTCGTATTTTTTTTGACATATTATCCATGGTAGAAGGTTTCACTATCGAATCCTCTTATTGTATCTTGAAATTTTAGTTTTAGATTGTCTGAATTTCATGAAATTTATTTTGAAATTGATGTTAAAATCATCGTACAAACCCTCCTTAGTGATGGTTTTTTGTTTTGTTGAAATTGGTAGTTTTTAATAGTGCTTTGTTTCAGGATATTCAACTATTGAATTTAAAATATGAATTTTCTGGATTTATGAAAATGATTTGATTGAATTATTTTCAAAATAATAATGGTTTTGGTGAAATGTATTGAAATGGTTTGTTTGAAATTGTTTTTGAATACACATGTTTATGTGAGTTCATTCTTTTTATGTGACCCATGTAAGGGGTTTGTACCATTGGAGTACAAGGGACATGACCCAAAATAAGGTGGGTGTTTTATTAGTGCCCAATGAGATTGGAAAATTAGATATGGCTTGGTGGATGGATGATAAATCACTTAGTAGTATGGAACTATCAATGAACAATGCATGTGTGGGATTTTTAGGTATCGTGGAAGGTATATGGAAAAAAGGAATGATAAATTGTTTAAAGCATTGTATATTTTTTTTCTCAAGAGACCATTTTGGTTGAAAAACTAATTTGATATATAATTTCTTTGGATTTTATATAAACTATTAAAATGTTTAATATAAATTTTTTTATTTACATGTGCTGAAATTTTGTATCCTAGTTTAGTTAGTAAGGAAGTCATTTGTGGAAAAACTACTTAGTTTCATTACTCACCTCTTTATTGGGAACATTGTTTTTTGTGAAATTTTATTTTATATTGAAATATGTAATTGGAAGGTATCAAATTTATATTGTCGTGTTTCATGATACTCAGTCGTGGATTTTGGAGTTGGAGCTTGGAGCTTGTTTGGAGTGGTAGAGTTAGTGTCTTTGGAGTCTTTGAGCATTGTTTGTTCTATCCTCTGTTTTGTATTTTGATATCGGTATAAATTTATTCTTAGTAAGTTTATTTATTTTGGTTCTATTTGTTGTAAATTGAGTTTTCCATCGTTATTTTCAAGCATCATTTATTTATTTTTGTTATGGTGTATTAATTTTTGTTATTTTAATTTAAACATTATAATCATCACCCAATTGTATTAAAGTTCTTAGTATTTATTCCCAGCCATTGGCATCTTCGAGATTCAACCTATGTACATGTTTCAATAATTCCTTTATTAAAACTATATAACATCCATAAATTTGTAACTAGAAAATTACAACATACATGCATAGTTTGGCCACATAGTTTAGTAAACTAATCACCTGATTTGAAAATCTCACTGCTAAAAAACACAACACTTTTACAAGATCACTCAATTGTCTTCCCATACCATATTAAACCCTATAGATAACACTACACACACAAAACTTCTCGCATGAATTTTATTGGAAGTCAATAGGTTCTGAGAATTTATCTCATTTAGTAAAAACCTAGGCTTACAAAAGTTAATAGGGATGAGTAATCTATAGGAATAAACACATGGTCTACCCTTACACATCATTATATATTTCTAACTGTGTAAAAATCTGTAAAATAAATTAATTGTTGAAACCTTAGTTAAATTAAATAACAAAAACATAATATAAAATATATAACAATAGTTATATATGGTTGATACAATCACATTTTTTAACCAACATTACCCATTTCCCAAAACCATGTCTTATCAATTTCACATCATATTTAATAGAATCTACTGATTCATTTATAACCATGTTTCAATGATATTGTTAATTATTGTAGATATTAATACTACTAGAAATTTTACCTTTATTGTTATTTGGACACTCATGGAATGAGGGACATTCCCTCAAATATTCATTTTTGAGATCTGAATATATGATATCCCTTATTATATTTCCTATGAACTATGTGAATTATAAAAAATAGATTTATTCTAAATCCATTATAATTCCCCATATTCTTAGTAATTTACCTTTATCCCATAAATGGATAATATTCTGCCAACTCCCAAAAATATTCCTTAACATATTTGAATCCTCTTCAGCACACCAAATTAATTATTTATCTATCCATACTATGTGTAGTAGAAGTTATATTTTATTTCTAAGAACACACATAGGGTGATAATCTAACATGACTCACTATAGTTTCATGACTAATCATTATGATAAAATAACTAAATATAATAAAAAATGTTTCCATAATCACACCATCTATCTGGTTTTGAACCCCATATAGCCATTTAATGACCTAAATTATAGTCGGATATAATACACTACCTACCACATATGAATATAAGGAATCCAACATGTATTATCCCACCAAATTTGTGACATTACCTTACTCTGCATGTCTGAAGCTATAGTGATTTTCTAAAGACCATCTCACTTGTAATTTTCCACATCAATCTCGGTCACTTCCTAATAAAAATATGGTGTACACAGTTATACTAATATATCATGTAAACATCACCATGATTCCATGAGTCACCTCTTATTAGTCCTAGGGTCACATTCCTAATAAGTTGTATATGAATCCCTTTCCCTCGCTACCATCTTTAAATAATTACCCTATATAGTTTCTCTTATAACAATAAAAAAAATAATATTACCAATTCCAAAAAAATAACACAAAAAACATCTTTAATGAATCCAATATACCTATTAAATATCCACAAATACTCTACAAACCATAATCCAAACCATCATGGAATACCCTACACCATCCCATTGAATTCCTAACATTGATACCATAAGGATAGTAACCCATATGATACTACCATATAGACATAGCTATGGTACCATAAGCACTTTAATTGATTCCCATCACTAACATTCCATGTCATTTCACATGGAATTTTATTCCATCTCAAGGGTGTTTAAAGACTCATGGAAACCTATTCCCACTCTAAAAAATATATTGTGCATATCATGTAAGTTTTAATCAATATACAAGGAATCAATACATAGACATATCTAATAATATCTAACGTACACTACATCCACGTAATAAATACATCGTCTTTTGGATTAAAATTACACATTATAATATATTCATTCTATTCATCAGATAATAACAGAATCTCAAAAAATTAAACCCATACACCATGGTTTCTTTGCATTAATACCACAAAAAAATTGTAATGGAAAAATTTTATATCATTTATTTAACATAATATGTATTTTAACATAATGTCACCACATCTGAAAAATCACACAAAAGGATATTTATTTCATGTAAATTTTATTCACCGATTATGATTAATGTATTCACTCCTCTTTTCACCCATTTATAAGAGTAACAGAATCAATAAAAACCTCATATAAAAGCATCATACATGAAGAAATATCAGAACTATGATAACCATAATAATGGATAACTACATTTCCACCACCCTTGTAACATGGTCACCCATTAGGAAAGTGTTATTGAAGCATAATATTTTAGTTTATCAAAAGAATATATACCACCTATCGCTATCTCTGAGGAGTCAAATAGTTAAAAAAATTCAGGAACTCAAACCATTTTTAATGCCACATCCCATGACCTGTTAATGTATTTCTAAGTTATTAGACCTATACTACCTCAGGAACACTTCCTTAAATGTTATGGTCTTCCAACAAGCAATGATAATCTATTAAAAATTAATGGGATACTATACTCTCTATATCAAGGACATCATTAACAGATAAATAATGGAAACATCATCCATCATAGACCATATGAGTATTCATATGGAATTATACACAATAGAAATCTCTAACTAAATACAAACAATAAATCTATGATAAATTAATAGACAAATCATATATTTAAGCATCACATCGTGATATCCAATCAAGAAAATAAAATGTAAAAAAATGAAATGAAAAAATAATAATTAAGGCTCCAAAAAACTACTTGCGACTCACCTTGGTGTCATCTTAGAACCATTTTTGGAAATATAATCACTATACATTGTATGGCCTTTTCCTAGACCAACATATCATACATAAAATATATATTCTAACCAAGATGAAATTTTTTGTTATATATAATTACATCTGAATAGGAAATCACCAATAGATCCCCACATACATTTCATGATATACAACTATATTCATATGAAAAATAAACAAAACATAGAGACACATTGTCTACAAAATTTATTTTTTGTATTTATATAGAGACATCATCATTTCTTACATAAATATTACATCTTTTTAGAAAAATAAAGAATAAATCTCACAATTATTTATGCACAAGGGCTCTATGTTTTTTCTGGCTTTGGAGGTTGTATATTTAAATATCATATTTTAATTAAATATATTCAACATATCCCAAAAAATATTAAAATAAAAACATCTCAATATATTAAATATAAAATTTTAAAAAATATAATATGATCAAACAACATTTTATGGGGTTTATGAATAAGTATAATTGATAAATATTTGTAAGAACATATTACTATTCTTTGGGAATCCTATTTTGAAGAGAATTTTAATGGTTATTGGTTGGGTCTTATAGGAATACAATATCATCAAGGTAATTTATAATGATATTGATATATTATTCTCTGAAATACATGTTTAGCTAAATTTTCCATGTCGAATTTAAAAAATAGGAGAGGTAGTTACCTTTTATGTGTGAGGTGAGTCCCACACCTGTAATTTTTATGATTTTTCATATTTAAAAAATCCGGTCACATGTAAAAGTGAAAAAATAGGATCTTATTATGAGGATCCATGATATAAGATTAAATTCTATTCAACCAATTATATTTAGACATGTTTTGGTGATTTAAACCATATATAATTAGTTTAACTCCCCTCTAACCCTTTTAACATTTACTGTATTAATGATTTTTACCTAGATTCATATTCATAATTATCATAAATAAAATTTACCTTAATATGAATGTTTTTTAATATTGATTACATATATAGAAAATATTTTATCAGATTCAATTTCTATAAGTGGAATAAATTTATATTAATATGTTTTTGTAAAATTCAGTGAAATCCATTTTTATAAAAATGAAATTTAAGAATAAAACTAAATTTATATTTATTACATTCCATGTAACATCCATTAAATTATTGTCAATATACATGATTGGAAATTTTATTTATTCATTTTATTAAAATCATTCATCGATTTATGTAAATTCAATTTATGAAAAAATATAATGTGCATAATAAAATAGATGTCTTCTAAAATGTATCTCTTTAACCTCTAAATTATTTTATCTTCATTTCTAAAAAATTTATAGTCAATGAATGAATAAATTTTAATTAATCGAAATTAGATAGATATATATTTTCATCAAAATAGTACTCCATTAATGATAAAGAATAAAAATAAATATAGAAATACAATTATTGAATAATTGATATTTATCATAAAATGACATTATTTTTAACATTTATAATTGAGTAGTTATTTATATAGATTTAATAAATGATTTTTTGTTATTGAAGACATTTTTTCATACATTTCATAATTTAGTTAGTCCTATTAGTAACACCAAATATATTAGATAGAAAATAATAGTCAAATTTGTTAATAATATTCCAATGGTATGACATTTATCATTTATGTTTAGTGTTGTAAATAATGAAATCTATCAAACATAGAAAATTTATTTTAGTATGAATATATAAAACAATTATTAAGGTGTTACTAAATATTTTCTAACCAAGAAAAAAACAAGAAATCTTATATTATATAACATATCTTATGAGTAATTTCTATCATACTACTGTTTGTCAATGACTATCATGTAGAATCCTAGACTAATATATATTCAAAAAACAGACACAATATAGTAACATATGATATCTTAATGTATTATCTTGAATACCATGGGAAAAAAATTTGTTCATTATATAATATTGGTCTATAATATAATATATCCATGGGAGAAAAATATTTTTCCCCATGGAATCTTGGGATCTTAGTCAGTCTGTCCATGAGAGATAAATAAGTCCACAAGATGGTGTCTTAATATCTTAGTTTTTTTGAAAATGAGTGATAAATAAAAACACCTAGTTAAATAATAAGATCTCAAATAGTCACCCCATTTGTGTTAAATATAAATATTAGATGGAATACCTGGATCATAAATGAACTGACTATAGGTGTATAATAAGTTTTATAGATATAATTCATGACTCTTCTGGTTTGACCAAGGGAATACAAGAATTATGAATGGGGTCATATAAAATGACATAGAATCATGAAATTTCTAGCTCCACACTAATATTTATCAACATTCTAAAATAAATTTGGAATTATGTGTCCCTCTATTAGAACAATACATTAGATCAAGGCCGTATTACAAGAAACTCATATGAATTATTACATAGACTAGACTCTAGATTTTCTATATCCTCTAACATTATGAGTTCATAACAAAATAACACATAACCATGATACTAGTATTCCAAGATATTCCCCCATTACTTATGTAGCATAAATACATCCATCTAGCCTCACAAGATAACCACTCCATTTTAGTCCCTGTCTCATAAGGCAAGATAAAATAAAACAATCGAAAAAACCATATACCAAAATAAAATTCAATCATTATGAATATTATGAAATTAACATTCCCTTCACATAATGATAACTCATATCCAATGCCTAAATTTTTCTATTGAAATCTATAAGCTTTTCTCAACCTATCTCCAAGTAACATACCGATTTCACTACCCATATTCTCATAAAATCATAATAGACATAATTTTTAGAAGAATATCCCACTTTGAATCCTTCATTTTAAAAATTAAAAAAGTAGTTTCTTTATCACATATCTCTCTATTGGGTTTTTTATGGTGACCCCATAGACAACCAAATAATTCCATCAATTTCCGAGTCCAAACCCCCTCTTTATTAAAGTATTTTATTACACTTTTATGTAAGCCCAATGAAATGAACTCCAGTTCCAATAAAAGTACTAGGAAACTAAAATAATGTCTAATTTTTCATGGAAACAATTCATACATAGATACACCTAAAGACCGTAATTTTTTATCACATATTCCAAGACACACATTAATCTCATCCAAAAGACATATTTTTTCCCTTATAACTGATCCATCCACTTACACGATACAAACAGAGAAAATACATGCATAAAGACACACACATCTATACAATGAAAAGAATTATCACACACACACATCTAAATTATTATCAATGTTACATCCATTTCTCAGGGCTCAACCATCCGCATCCAAGCATAAGAAAAATCAATTCGATATTGTAACATCCAATGAAATTCTATAACACTCAAACCATTAGTTAGAAAGTTTAAAATTAATAAAATTATATAAAACATCATTCAATAACTTGTGGAAGCCACTAATAATTATAATGTTACTAAATCCATGTCCCATCCTGTGGTGGAGGCTTATAGAATTCCACTAAAAGTATAACAAACAAAATAATTATCACTAAAAACACAATTATCTACTTGTTGCACCTAATTAAATAAAAATCCCAATTAAAATTTTCCAACACATTAACATAAGATAAATGGAACATAGAAGGAAAATCCATCATTTCCAAGATCCCACAACATACTATACATTAATGACCCTACAAATAATTTTGATTACACTCACCTTTTCTAAAAATACTCCCATATCCCAAGACAGAATAAAAAATCCATAAAATTAGAATGAAGATAATGAAATGACGTGTGAGAGGAGTATTATACTATAATCATTGTGATGAAACATAAAAAATCGAACCTGAATTAAAGGATTTTAATATGAAAGACGAAATGGTTGGGTTCGACCATCATTTGACTGAATGTAAGCAGATAATAGAGGAATATTTTTACAATTTTTTAAATTTTTTATTAAATTATTATTAAATATATACAAGACCGCATTATGTTGTTACCATATATGTCATGAAATTGTTCTGCTTCCCTGGTCAATATGAGAAATCACTAAGAAAATATTTTGGTGTGACCATAATCATCATTGAAAGACACCACATTCCTAAGACAAAAAAATTATAATTTTGGTTTACCATTACTATGTTACAACATAATTCATGGTATAACCATTAATTTTAAGCTGTGGCACATCCACTAATTTATGAATTTAAACTTATGTTCCCTCTATGATATAATGGTATTCCCCATGTTATGACATTATATTCCACCTACAATAAGAATGTTATTTTTTTGAAATTTTACCCAACCATAATGATGTTGTTCAATGATTCCATGTTACTATATGTCATGGTTAACAAAATATATGTGTGGTTCATGATTTCTAATACATCCTACAATAATGTTTCAAATCCTAATGAAAAATTCTTTATACCTATCAATTATTATTCTAAAAAAATAAAAAGAATAACCTAATCACCAAAACATGCTTTTATACTTCCTCAACATTTATCTTTTTTAGTTATTATTCAAAAAAATATGCTCATTAAATGAAAAATATATTTATATTCACACTAATTTAAAAATTAAAAAATATTAAATAAATAATATCGATATTCATTCCAAAATTATTCCAATTGTATGAACATTTTACCCTTTTAGGTATATTATAAATTCACTAGTAATTAACCATTCCTTAAAATTCAATGCCGATAGATTCAATATTTTAAGAAATATGAAGAGATAAATCAATCACTTATATTGGATCTAGTACTAAATATGTCTAGGATGATGTGTTATAAAAGACCAAGTATAATAATCTATAAGAATTCTATACCACTTGTTAAATTTTATCTATTTATATTTATTGATTCCATCAATTTCATCACTCCAAAAAATAATATCTCTATTAATATTGACAACCCATGAATTTTAAAATATATTTTATATTTACCCCCTTGACCCTTGACCTCTCTTCATACAACACCCTAACATTAATCACAATTCTTAATCTACAAACAACCAAACCTGAGTAACCAAGTAAGGGAAGTATACTTATGGATATATAGTAATTAAAAATCTACATAATTTTATCAATATATTTGAATTTTTATGCTCGACCAATGCCACTCAAAATCATGATTTTTAACATGATTTTATAAAAAATTGAAACAAAATTCCATTCATTAAAATAGGATCCACTTAGATAAAACCATATTTATTTTTATTAACTTTGATAAAATGAAATAGAATCACATTGTGTTTTGAAGATATTTTTTTAAATAATTCATTACTATATAAATTGAAGACTAATTACCATATAATATCATTATATAAACCTGAAAATATTCAATATAATCCATAATTTGTTACACACTGTAGTTATGTTGGGTAAAAACATTTTCAAATGTAATGTAGTATATGTCAATAAAGAAAATTGATGTAATCTACAAAAATCCTATTATATATCCAACACATTTATTTATAGTTTTAAATGTATATATACATGATTAATTTTTTAAAAATATATCTATCTAATATATATTACAATATTCAACAAAGTCTTAAATATTTGATACTATATAAATCAATCCATAATCACAAGTATCCTTAATATAAACCATTATCCTCTTTAATATCATTATTAATTATTCCATAATAATCACTCTAAAAAATAAAAATAAAACATATTTCATATCTTATATAAAACCAAGTAGCTATCAAATATATAAATATTATAATAATTCAATTTTATTGCATCATTATACTCTGTAATCATTCTCTTGTAATGAATCATCAAATGTTTATACCGCTTTCGTGTCACAGACTTTATTCCATGAATCATGATTTAGGAATCTTATATGATTATATTGTGTTTTTATTCATTTGTACTCATTATATTTGTAAAAAATTCTTGTATGTTATTTTTAATTTCTAGATTAAATATTTTAATGTTAATATTTGTGTAGTTAATAATATTTCCAAAAAATGACACATCCATTTGATATAAATTTAACTCCACTAAAATATTAATTATACAACTGGATATAAATACACGAATCATTGAAACAATATTAATCATATCTCCGTTATCAATATATTACATTTAGAGATATCCAGGAAATTAAATATAGGTGTATTTCTTTCCACCTTCCCACATTCAAAAACTTTTTTATTGAATAGAAAAACTATTACAATATCATTTTTTCAAGTTCAATCTTCATAATACCCTAAGTCCTATTATTTTCAAATTAATATAATTGTGTTATGAAAACCATAAACTAGGGTTTATATTTTATCAGTCAGTAAAGAAGAATGAGATCTATATTAGATAAAAGGGACCTTTACTCCATGATATTCATCCTTAAAGATTATATCGTTTTATTTCTATACACAAGAATATATGATTCATTTACATCATATCTCTTTTTATGTTATCAATAGATGATTTATTAAAAAAAATATTTCCTTTTTCCAAGATTCAAATTTTTGATCCACTTTATCTTCATTTTAATGAGGTTGAAAAATTTATCATTAAATTCCATCATCATATTAATTTTTTTATTATATGTAGTGGAGATTAAAATTAACCAAACATCACACACACCAAGGAACCCCAACTGGTCGAACCTTATCCCTCCCGACATGCAATAGAAATCACCCAGTAGATCTATTTTAATTAAATATATTTCCATGAGTCCCATTAACACCCATTTATATAACCCATATGCCTATTTTCACATTTCGATATCATTTGATGACATGAAGAACCATAGGAAAAAGTCCTTTTAATTTAATTTCCTAAATTATATGTGACTTGATATCCATTGATTTAATGGGACAAAGGCCTATTTTTGACCAAATTACCATTAATTAAATAGTAGTGTTACAGTATCATCGACTACTACATTAATAATTACCAATATTGTTTCAACCCTGGTAACATATCCTAATAATTTCTCAAAACATGGGGGTATTCATGGTATAAGTACTCTTTCAACATTGATTCCAAGAAAGAGATGGTCCCACCCATAGAACACCATATTGAAATCATCAACATCATAATATAATTCATCTACCAAAAAAGATAGACATATTCTTAATTATTAGTCAATAAATTTAAAATCATAGCTCTTAGCAATTGTGTTAAATATTTTTTCAATTTTATTCAAAATATCATTCTTAAAGGAATAATTAATAAATAATACTTCATCAAAACATCCCTATTATTTCTTGATAATTTTATTTGTTCATAAAAAATCACCTAAACATAGAAAAAATATCAAGGCTTGGGTTCATTTAATAACATATCTTATATAAATTATATTTATCTCTTAGATTATAAAAGCACCAATTTTGAATATAGACCATCAAATTTTTCACATTCATTTAATATTCTTTTGATAATATATTTTTTTTAGAAATTTATTCACTATTATTTTTACTACATAATTATTCCTTTAAAAACACCATTTTACTAATGAATTATCACTAATTATAATTCATGTTTATTTAAATATTTATAAAATTAGTATCCTTATAAAAATAAAGACTATTAAATAATTAAATTTTATAAATTTTATCACTTTTCCATATTTATTTTCCATAAACATTTGATACATATTGACAGAACCCATCATTAAATGAAAAATATATAATATAAATTACACTGTCCATAGAATTTTCGTTGGTTCACCTAAATGATTCTATTTAAAAAAATTATTTATTATTCCAATATTACGTAATCCATCCTAGTACATGAATAAACAATTTTGAAAAATTTTTGTGGAAGTAGGCATTGCTGGTCAAGTTATTCCCATAAAATACAGTTTCCATATATTAGAGGATTATTTTAGGGGATTCCACATATTTAGTTAATATTCGCATGAGAAGTGGGTTTGATCACTTATAAGGACCCCATTATAACCTATGATTCACTTTTTGTTTAGTTTAAGTTTGAGGAGTATAAATTGAAAATACACTATCACCCAAATAAGGGAAAAAGTGGTTTTTGTTTCATTAATATTCACCAACCATTGGTTTACTTTATGTGAGATTTTATTAAATTGTAAGGGATATGTTTAATATAAAGGGGATTCATCATAAAATTTCATAATAGAAATGGTGTCACATTCTCCATACATGGTAGTACTCTATCCTGATTTTTTTATTGGGGATATGTGAGGTATTTTCTAGTATTATCCCATCATATAACATATACACTCTAATGGGTATATCATAATCAACATAAGGGTACTATAACTTAGATTATATTTTTACCTAGGATTTTAATGCACAAGGAATTTTGGATCAATGTAATAGAACCAAGGGTGTATACCTATGGAAATTTCAATAATTAAATGAGTTGATCAGGTTGGGTACCCAAAATCCTTAATAACTAGCCTTGCCCAAATCCTTAGGCTTGGGAATTTATTGGTGTAATACATCGAATATTTGACCCACTTTTCTTTCATGGTAATAAATGTATCTATTTATATGAAAATTTTAAAATAATTACTCTTTTGTTAAGGTGTGTATTGAATATAAACTATGTTTAAATTAATAAAACCACCCCTATATTTTTCAGGGTTCTTATTAAAATTTTTCATAATATTTTTCCATTAAAAACATGTGATAATCTAGAGTAAATTTGTGAATATGGTGTCAGAATCTATAAAATAATTCTATTACATAAACATCATGGATAAAATGTATATTTCACTTTATATCTACTTAATGTTAGTTTTCATTATTTATCCATCTTATAATTAATGTGTACTCATTCCTATTTTTAATCATGTATAATATATTTAAAAATGATATTTTAGGTTTCGAGTGACATAATTGATTCATAGTTTCTACATTACAACTATTTCTTTCCAAATATTTCATCTTATATTCATTAATATTTATAATAATATTTTAATTTTCTACTGAACTTAATTTCAAAATGTATTTCTTTTAAATAATAACTTATTTCATCATCATGATTATCATAGTTTTTTCGTACTATCATATTACACATCAAATGATAAAAAAAATATTATCATCAATCCATTTATAATAGTTACTATGTGATATTAATACTAATTCAACCCAATTTTCATTATTATTATGATTATTTTACAATATTTAGATAACATATCAATTTGAGACTATTTTGGAACATTATAATTCATTGAATTTTGTTAGGAAAATTCGTATTCATTATATTCATATATTGGATATTTAATCATTAAGGAAATTATATTCATAGTTATTATTTTTATCTTTTTTTATGTTGTAAACCTCTTTTAATATCTTATTAAATATGTAATCACATTATTTAATAACATAATTAGAATAAAAAATAATCAATATTATGGGTATTTTAATTTTTTATGGGTAAGATATAAATGTTAACCCAATTATAAGATTATATTTAAATTTATTACCCAATAGATTTCTAAATTATTATAATAGTAAATAATATAACAAAATTATCCATACAGTTATGATATTATCACGAAAAAAAGCTTATTGAGTTACTATTAATCCGCAATTTCATTTCTTCTGTATTCATTAGAATACCGTAGTGATTTTTTTAACAATTTCTTATTATATTATTAATTTTAATCCATTAATATGATTCAATTCACATTAAAAATTTGTGCCTTTGAATATTCTGCAACATATCCATATAAAATCATATTTGTATCAAAGTTATTTTTCTTAAAAAATTAATGAAGAAAAAAAGAGTTCTCTACATATGGAGGTTAAACAAAACTACCATCTAGGATGATAGACAACATTATTGTGAACATATTTGATAATAAGTAGTGGTATTCGTATCCTATATAATAGTATATGATTACCTATGTATTATATTGTTTTTATATAATTTGATATAGAGTGACATAGAGACTATTATGGACATTCATAGAATCCAGCTTACTGTCTTTGTTGAGCATATATCATTGGATATATGAATTAAAACTAAAACATATTTTTTATTTCATAATTAACAGTAGTAAGGAGATAATAATAAAGGATATTATCCTATAAGTCCCTTTACTTCGAATTTTCAGAAGTAAATATTCATTACAATTTAATTTTTATAATTTTGATCATTTTCCCTTAAGGGATTAACATTGATGATGAATTACATTGGAAAAAAATCTCATGAGATTCCTTTTAAGTTAATGTATCCTAAAGAACGATTTCATAAAAGACATCAACATTTACTTCTCATAAAATCAATTATTTTGTGTTGATAAACAATTTTCATGATGATCCATCACTGACAATAACAATTCTCACTCGTAATGTTATGATTATTCATGATCCATTTGAGCTAAATTCATACATATTGTGTATTATTTTAATTGGAAAACCATTATGATTTTATATCTTTCTATATGATTTCTGTATGATAATTTTATTCTTTCCAATATCTATATTCATTGAACACAAGATCACTCAAATCTATCTCAATCATATTTTGGTCATTTCTTATCATACTCATATTTAACATTGTCATATCACATGGATCATAGAACTATCATGTCTAAATTTTGATATGTAATATCTATATTAAATAACACATCTTATTCGTTACATATTTATTTTATGAGTAATGGCATGGTTAAATTTTATCTTATATAACAAAAATTACATGATCCTACTTAGAATATATTATTTTTTACTAGAATCCATCACTATAAAAAATTAAACTATATTGTAAAGACCCATAATCCTCCATAATAATCTAAATAGGGATACCTCATACATAGAATAAAACTAAAATATACATTTATCGATGATGAGATATTTCAATTTCTCAGATGATCATAAAATTATTATTATACCCATTATATATAGATTAATATTGATGGTATTGTTTATTAATGGAGAGTGTTACAAATTTCTATGTGGATTTAAATTTTATGAACAACCTTTTAATATTCATTGGTTTTTTATTCTTATGATTTGGATAATTTTAAATCCAATTCATGTTTCAATCCTAACTTAATTCCTAACAATATTTCTTGAGAAACAACATATTCATCCAATGTGATTTTCTTATCGAATTCACCCAAAAAAATCCCTCTCATATCAATGGAAAAAAATTCATCATACATTCGTAGTTAAGAAAAACATTAAATCATTTTTAATATTGTACCTGGAAAAACTATAGGGAAAAAATTATAACCTTTTAGTATGGATTTCAACTCTATAGAAACAACATTGTGTTCCAATGTGGAATAAAAATATACAGACTCTCTGCATTCCTATAAATCACAAATCTCTAAAAAACTCATGTATTATCTTGTATTTCCATAATCTCCTAAACTACATCATTAGCATCTTGAATGTCATTAAATTCTAGATAAACATCATTTAATTATTTAATGTCTTAGAAATTCAATGAAACAATAGTTCCTTCTTATATGTAATTAAATTCCATAAAAACCATTTCATCTTCTTATACCGATTAAAACTCTAAACCATCACCATCTTATTATTGGATACCTATAAACTCAAAGAACATTAAGAAATGACTTCTTGTTAGTCATTTAATTTAGAGTGTCTTAAAAAGACATAAATACATTGACTTTTTACTTATTGGTATTTAAATAATATTTTCTACCTATGTTATAGAATCATGGAACACCACCATATAATGATTTAAATTACTCATTATCTTTATAAAATGTTTTATATCAAAAATATAAAAAATATTTATTATGTAATGATCATAAGAAACATCATGAAATTATTACTAGAATAATTTTTTATTTGTTTCATTTTTTATTCATTGGACCAGAAAATTTATTTTATCAAATGTATATAGTTTATTTAAATATTTTGGGGTCCAATTTGTTTAATTCTACAAGGATTACATCAGTATGTATTATAAAAAAATCAAATAAATATATAGTACAATCTTATAGTAAATATAACACCTCATTGTGGTTTGTGTAGACTACACATACTTTTGATTTCGACCAAGATATACAAATTTTCTATGATATAATTTTTTCATGGAAGGGATAGAGGATGTTGATGAAATAATTAGATAAAAAAAACAAAATTCCTAATGTGAATTAGTTTTCTTTTATTAGTATGAATAAGTGACCATCTATAATCTACCATAACACATGATATATATGGATGAATTTTTATGTATTTTCTATTAGATATAATTAATGATTAATGATTATGAGATATGGAATTTAGTATTTAACCCAAAAACTCATTTTGGTATTGTGAAATTTAATATATATAGAACTTCTATTAAGATATATCATGACACAATCCCATAATACAATGATACTACATTCATATGTTATTTATTCCATGGGAGCCCATTAACACTCTCCCAAATGAAGATATTATAAAAATAGGTTATCATACTAATAGTTTGAAAATGTGATATTTATGGTTCAATATTAGAATCATAACGCACTAATGAGACTATGGAAGCATTTACATATAATGTTTGGATTTTTTAATAATCGTTGAACATTAGAAAGAAATACACCATGGATATTTAAAAAAAAATATTAATTCCCACAAACATGAAAATATATTCCCCTCATATTTCGAGGATGAAGACATCTACATCCCATTGGATTAAAAATAGAATTACTCTAGGAGGGATTCATATTACCATATCCACTACTACTATATTGTTGACCCAGAAAAATGGGTCCACAAAATATTCTAAATGTTCCCATAAATGATCTTGGAGCGTAGCGCATTCTGCAAGCTTCGATTTGACTAGTCATGGATACCAAACGGAGTTACGGATCAGAAGTTATGTCTATTTGAAGCTGCGCTGTTGTAAATGGCCATCCAAGACAGTTTTGGGGAAAATTATGGAATTGCATGTAAAAAATGAGCCTTTCACGGAAAACCATTTGCGCGCGTGGAATATTACACGCCCATCATTGCGTGCTGAATATTACGTCACCATCTTTGTGTGTGTGGAATTTTACGCACACCATCTTGCATGCGTGAAAGTTTACACACACCGCCTGGCGCGAGGAAAACCGTTTTCATGCACAGAATTATACGCACACCGACTCCCGAGTTTCCACATATAAATACAAGTGCACCCGCCATTCTTCAGGAGGCTCCCGGAGGTCGGGCGCTGCTCTGATGCGCGTATGTCCAAATTTTTCATGCCCATGCAGAAAATGCCCCCTATGGCACACAAAACATTATTTTTGTGTGAAAGAGGACCAACCTGCACATTTTTTCACGAAATAGATAATTTTTGCACGTAATAGTTCTTTTGGGCCCAATTTTTTGCGCACCAGTCCTATTTTGCCCAAGCCTTCCCTATTGAGAGCACCAATTCCTTTTGGATGAAAAACATCCCTATTGCACACAATTCCTCCCCCATTGTGTGCACGTCCGCCTATTGCACACAATTCCTCTCCCATTATGTGGTCGACCACCTATTGTGCACCCATCTCCCATTTTTCATGCACTTCTCCCATATTGTGCGTCCGGAGCCACTATTTAACGCCCGCGTCTGGTATTGCGCGCCTGGCTCGCCGCGAACTTTTAGGACTGCGACGTCGGGTTTTCCATTGCACCCTTATGCGCACCCACCTTCTACCTATGGAATACCATGATTTTAGATACTCCTTCATGAACCATGAGACACCTTGAGTGACATATTCTTCTTCGTTCATTTCCAATGTTGTGAGTTGAGATTCTCATCATCAATTCCCCGAGTACCTTGAGTTGAACCATTCCTTAGGAAACTCTTCCAAACCCTATCACTTGGATCCTTTGCCAGGTTGAACTAGAAAGGCCCGACCTTGTGTAAGTCCCAACACCATCCATTGTTAGGCGCCTTATGCCGAATAGTCTTATCTACATGACTTTAAACTGTAGTAATCCCTATGTGCCAAACATAGGATGACTCTTCCTCAAAATAATAGATGCCTTATTTTACAAGCATAAGATGCCAATAGTCCTATCTACATGACTTTAAACTGTAGTAATCCTTATGTTCCAAACATTGGATGCTTCTTGCTCCAAATAATGGATGCTTTTTAATCAAAGCATAAGATGTCAATAGTCATATCTACATGACTTTAAACTATAGTAATGCTTATGTTCCAAACATAGGATGTCTCTTGCTCCAAAAACGAGATGCCTTATGCTCCAAGAATATGATATCTAATGCCATGATTACAGTGGCATAATTTCAAGAGTGTTGGAATTCGTTCGAAACTTCCATCCCTCCACCCCACACTTTTCATGTCCTTCATTTGGATCATCATCCACTAACATGTCTGAAGGGACCCCCTAATGGCTTGGTCCTATTCCGCATCATCTCACCTACAATCCTGGGCCAACGCCCCATAAGAATTTTGACAACACTTCGAGTCTGGTGCTGTGTTTTGAACACAGTCAGCATTCTACCATCATTTGTCTTCCCCATTTCAGCCTAACGCGATATGGATACTGTGTTTCAAACACAGTCAATAGATATCTTCTATTTCCATGCCACCCTCATTGCATTCCGAATGCTGGGCATGTGACTCAAACTTTTCATCTCCCTTTGTTCGGATAGATTCCAACGCCCTTGGAATTATCCCTCTTATGTGCTAGTCCATAGGTGAATACCTCAACCCAACAGTTAGTTGGGATGCCCTCATGGCCAGATATGAGGAAGATATTACGGGCAGCTTCCTTGCGTAATCTTCATCCACCATTTCCATTCCATAGCGGCACCTGGGCAGATTCCTTGTATAAGCCCCAGTCACCATTGTCGCTCCATAGCGGCACCTGGGCAGCTTCCTAGCTTAAGCCCCATTCACCATTGCCTCTCCATAGAGTCACCTGGGAAACATCCTTGCGTAATCCCCATTCACCACCATTCATGGATGCACCTTTTCATCATGATCGACAGGTCCATTGTGCCTCTTGTTTCTCAAACTGAGCATGACTCAAGTGAGCTTAGAGCAATCACTGACCATGACAAACACCTAGGGCTACCTTAGAGTGTAATATCCAACCTGTACCAAACTATGAGGACTTTGATCCATGTCAAGGCATGGTATGTAGGAAGCCTCCACGAGATTCAATCCCCACAACCTTGGGCCTCCTCAGAGTGTAAACCCCAACAATATTTCTGAACTACGGGGACATGGATCCATGTCAAGGTATGATACGTAGGAAGCCTCCACGAGGTTCAAGTCCCATAACAACCCACCTTGGGCCACCTAGGAGTGTAATCCCCAACCCATCCTGAACTACGGGGACTTTGATCCATGTCAAGGCATGGTAGGTAGGAAGCCTCCATGAGTTTCAAGCCCACCACCCGGTTTTTCTGACCACCCTCAAGTAAGTTCCCAGACTCCATGGGCCACCCCAGAGTGTAAGCCCCGACCCATTCCGAACTACAAGGAATTTGATCTGTGTCAAGGCATGGTACGTTGGAAGCCTCCACTAGGTTAAATCCCCACAACCTTGGGCCACATCATAGTGTAAGCCCCAACACATTCTGAACTATGAGGAATTTGATCCATGTTAAGGTATGGTAAATAGGAAGCCTCCATAAGGTTCAAGCCCACCATCCATCAGGACTCCAGGTCCACCTTCAAGTCGGTTTACCGACTACATGGGCCACATCAGAGTGTAAGCCCCAACCCATCCCGAACTAAAGGGACATTGATACATGTCAAGGCACGGTACGTAGGAATTATCCATGAGGTTTAAGCCCACCATCCATCAGGACCCCAGGTCCACCTTCACATCGGTTTACCGACTCCATGGGCTGCCTCAGAGCGTAAGCCCAAAATGCCACCTAAACTACATGGGCTTTGATTCTATGCCACGATGATACATAAGAAGCTTCCATGAGGTTCAAGCCCAAAAAACATTGGACCCCAGGTCCACCTTCACATCGGTTCCCAACCACCTGAACTACGCCATCTTTGATCCTTGCCAAGATAGGGTACATAGGAAGCCTTCTTGAGGTTCAAGTCCACCATCCATTGGTTCTGACCCCCCTTCACGTCGGTTCCCACTCCTTCACCAAACTACGTATACATTGATTTCCTTCCACTGGGATACGTAGGAGGTCTCTTCGAGGCTCAATCCCAACTTCATCATCACCCTTGCGATGGTCACATTTCATTCCCCCTCCACGTCATTCATTCATCCATCACCCATCCTGATTCCTACTCTTTGACGCCACATTCCAGTGAGATCATGCCATTCATCCCAGCATCGCTCCTTGCGGCACCTGGGCTGTTAACCATGCGTAAGCCCCATCATGTCTTCGGGTTGTTTTCCTCTGTGTACACCTCAATTCATCACCCCATCGAACTGCGTGGGTTTTGATCCCTGTCCTCTACATAGGGTACATTGGAAACCTCCTGAGGTTCAATCCTAGCTAATGGTAAACCATGGTGTCCTGCATTCTAGGGTGCACTCTCCCTGATCCACAATCAGTGGTGTTCAGATCAGCCATTACGATGTGACATCTCCCCTATATGGGCGCACCACCTCAGATCCGTCATCATTGGGAATTATGACCCAACCACCTTACTTGTGATCCCTCATAGGGATGTACCGACAATAATACAAAAAACGAGCAGGGGAAGCACCCCCTTATATCCGCGCGAAGAAAAACCACTGATAAAGGTTACCCTTTATCAGTGCTAAACAAAGCCCTGATAAAACGAACCTTTATCAGCACAGATAAGGAATCCCTGTATCAGCGATACAATTTTAGCACTGATACAGGAAGGATTTATCAGCGCTAAAATGTTAGCACTAATAAAGGTAGTATTTATTAGCACTTTGTTAGCGCTGATAAGACCTTAGTACATTTTTTTATAAATTCGGTCACACAGTGACCTCGTTTTATCGCGACCTAAAGCTCTCGCGGTACTGGAACCCTGCGAATCCCCTCTGACACCTACTGAGTTCGCGTTGCTGGACCTCCGCCACCCTCACATCTCATTTCCAAACCTCCACCACCTACTGAGTTTGTGTTTCCGGACCTCCACCGCCCTCGAGCTTTGGTTTTCCAGACCTCCGCCACCCGCAATGCCCTCAAGCATCAGTTTTCCAGACCTCCCTTTAAGGTAGGTTTTCCAACTCATTTTTTAATATTGTTCTCCTCTCCCATCACACATAAGCATATGTTGATTTGGAATGATTTATTTAATGGATATTTGTGATTGTGATGGTTTTAGGCTACATGATTCATCCTTTTGTGGAAACCTACAGATGTTTTAGGTTATTTCCATTTAAAATAACTTATGTTTCCTTCCTTGGTTGTCTTCTTTGTGTGGGTGTTAGAGACCATTAATGTGGTTATTATTCCTTATTGACCTCTGATTCCCAACTTCTTGGTTAGAGCTCAATCATGATGTGTTGGGTGGTCTATCTTTTAAGAGATTAGTTTGCAATCTTTGTGAAAAATCCATTTTATATGATCTATTTATGGTTGGACATAGATAGGAATTTGGTGTGTACTCAAATGACTAGGATTATGAAGTCTCTTGATGGATCAGGCACTAGGAGGTGTTGGTGTCTACTTCAATGAGACTGTCGATGGGTGACACTCTATAGTGGGAATTATAGGTTTCCATTGAGTACTTGATCAAGGAATAAATACTTTTTAGTTTTTTACTATCTTTTTGTTGGTTGAATCATTGATTGATATTGATTGTGTTATTTCATTTGGATTCATTGGTATGTTTTGGGTGTACCTTTCCTTAGGATTAGAATTATTCTCTTAGAGTTTCTTCATGGTTAGTGTTTGTAGTCTCTTATTTGGGTGAATGGATGTGTTCTTAGTATATTTCCATCTTATGTCCCACCATTTTAGTGAAAATTTAAATGGTTGGGTGACCTATGCTAGGTCTCTGGACATTATTGGGATTTTCTCTCTTCTATGTTATGAAGACGTGTCAATTTGGAGATGTATGATGTTATTGAAGGATATACATTAAGGGTTCTTGGGAATATTGGTTATCTGTTCATTTTAATTTTTTCATAGTGGTTCTCTATTTGGTGAATGTTATTATATTTTTGTGAATTGTCCACAAAATAATTATTGTGTGGAATTTATTTCTGTCTCATCATTTTCTATCATTCATACAAGAATATTTATTCGGATAAAAAGCGGAACGATGGGGAGAATTGTAACATTTCAGTATCTCTTTAATCAAGGCAATTCTCTTTGACCTTTTTAGGGTTTCTTGAGAGGTGATAAGATGTCCCAGACTATCATAGAAGGTATGGACATGAACATGTCGGTTTAAAGGCTTCATGTGGTCCACCGAATGGTCTGTGAGGGTAATTGGCTAGGTAAAGGGATTGACAATGGATACAATAAAATTCTATAGCCATCAACTAGATGGTGTGTCTATAGTGACTAGCCAGTGGGATAACCTATGGTTATAACATTTATACTATAATCATAGTCTAGTTGGTGAGGGCCACTATCTAGCCGGTGGTGTCATTGTATATGAGGAAGCATCGAGGTAGTAGGGTAATTTTACCCCGATACACCCATTTATTTATTTAATATTCTCCCTCAAGTTTATCTCAACCCACTCAAGGCTTGGGATCCTCATTGGATAGTTTGGCACTTCAATCCTAATCAGTTGGTGGATTGAAGTTTCATTTTAAATGGTGATCCTTTTTTGGTATTGGTTTCTTTTCTTGAACATCAATCACTCTCCATCACTTGATTCTTTGTTCCTGGGGGCTATGGAAGCCTTGGTATTTACTAGACCTATAATTTTTATGGGGAATTATGGTTATAGTATCTCTTTTACCTTTTATTGAGATCCATTTTATTTGATTAAATGTTATAAATTTGAGTAGACTCATTTAGATTCATTATGTTTTGATCCCAAATATTACAAGTGGGTGTTTATATACTATATCATTTTTTGGGATTCATGTGTTTCGTGAATTCACATTTTATCCATTTGAAGTTGGTTAGACATGTTTTGATCACATTGAAGCACAAAATGACCCTATTAATGAAAATAATATATGGAATGGATAGTATCTTATTGTGAATTAACCTTTTTCATTGAAAAAATTAGGTTTCCTTCTACTGTTGGTGGCTTTCATATTATAAATGAAAATCATGGTTTAAAATAATGATAAGTTTATTCTTTAAAAAAAATTCCAAATGGTTTGGCATGTGTTTGTTTATTGAATTGTTTTTGAATGATTTCAAAAATAAATTATAATGTCTTGTTTTTAAATGGTTTATGGTATTGGTATTTTAAAAAATTGAGGGGGATTGATTGTACTTTTGAACAAAATAACTTCGATCCCGTCCACCATACATTATTGTTGGGGGTTAATTTAATGTAATTTACAACCCAAAGGAAAGGAAAGGTAGAAGCCCATTCCAAAGGAAGGACATCATAGAGTTTGATTAGTTCATGGATTGGAAGGGCCTCATTGATCTCAGCTTCTCAGGTGAAAGTTTCACATGGTGCAAAAACTGCAGGGGCCATCACCGCTTGTGGAGTCTATTGGATTGGCGTCTATCCAACATGAAAGCCACTAACAAATTCTCAAATACCATGTTTTTCCATCTTTCCTGAGGTATTTTGATTCACTCTCCCCTCTTGGTTTCCATTTCTTCTTTGCATGATCATCAAGAATGGTTTCACTTCCACCAGAAGTGGGTTAACATCCTAGGCTACCAGGATATGGTTTGTAAAATATGGAATGAACCCTTGTAAGAGTATCAGGACACCTTCAACCTCAGTGATAAGACCTCAAACCCCGATAGGTGCGTGTTTTCCCCATCCTCCTCATGAACCTTCACAACCTAGGACTACTGTCACATATGGGCTCCTTCAGAGTATTTTTATAGAAGGAATGATACCTTTGGTATGTTGAATTATTAACACCAATTTTAGATTTATGTGTTACTATATACTTATTTTTTTTATTTCTTACACACCACCACTTGACTTGAGTAACCTGATTGAAATCCATATTGGTACTTTGGTTCTGATGGGGATATGGTTTTTATGTGTTTGTGACATGTGTATGTGTGGATATATGGGTATTTTGGCATGATGATATTGAATTTAGGGAAGAGACCTAGGAGTGGTAGATGTATCATTATTGATTATTCTTTTGTTTGTTCTGGGGTGATTTGAGGAAACTCTAATGAATTTAAAGTAATTATATTTAATGAAGATGACAAAATACTAATGGTTAGGCTCTATTAATCACTATTTTTATAAGTAAGTGGTTCTCTTCTACTGTATTTGGAAGTCATGTTTTGTGTACTTGAACCATAAATACTAATATTTGAGATTCAAATAGGATGAATATGAATAAAGATTGGATGGATGCTAATCGTTTGACAATAGGGCATGAGAACAGAGTGAAAGAGTTCATCAAGTTTGCAAAGGATCACGCAAAGGATCCTTCTCAAATCATTTGTCTGTGTTTGTGTTGTTGTTATTTTAGACTACTTACTCAAGAGGAGTTGGAAGAACATTTGATATGTCATGGAATAGATCAGAGTTATAAATGTTGGAATAAACACAGATAAAAAGAAAATGTAGCTACTGGTTGGGATAAAACTGCGTTTTATGGATCATCATATATGAATACATGTATGTATAATGAAGAAGACTGTATAGAGGATGTGATTATAGATGTCAATGATCATGAATAACATATTGAGGAAACGAAAAATCCAATTGAAGATGAACTCCGTGATTGCCCAAAATTATTTGAGAAGTTAAAGAGTTGTGTAAAGACACCATTATATGCTTCTTGCACTAAGTATAGAACATTGTCATTTGTACTGAAGTTGTATAAATTGAAAACAGGAAATGGATGGATTGATTTCAGTTTTACAGAACCACTTTCTCTCTTGAATGACATGCTCCTGGAAGATAATGAGCTCCCAAGCTGGATATATGAAGCTAGACGAATGCTACGCTCGATGGGTATGATTTCTTAAAGAATACATGCCTGCCTGAAAGACTGTATATTGTTTCTCAAGGAGAATAAATAACTTACAGAATTCCCAAAGTGTGGTGCTTCTCGATACAAGAAAGATAAATCTAATCCTACGAAAGTTGTATGGTACTTTCCAATCATTCCACGGTTTAGGCCTCTATATGGAAGTGAAGAAACTGCAAGAAAATTTTCGTGGCATGCAGATAAAAGAAATAAAAATGGGAAATTATGTCATCCGACCGACTCTCCTCAATGGAAGAAAATTGATCATGAGTATCCTGAATTTCGAAAGGAGCTGAGAAACCTTCATCTTGCGTTATCTACAGATGGAGTGAATCCTTTTGTTTTTCAAACCAACACTCATAGTACATGGCCTGTTATGTTGGTAAATTATAACATGCCACCCTAGTTATGCATGAAGAGGAAATTCATCATGTTATCTATGCTTATATCAGGACTTAAAAACCAGGTATCAATATTGATGTTTATCTGGATCCTTTGATCGAGGATTTGAAGTTATTGTGGGATTCATGTGTAATGTTGTATGATGCTTATAAAAGTGAATACTTCACATTGAGAGTAATGTTTTATGGGACAATAAAGGGTTTACCTACTTATGTAAATTTGTCAGGCTATAGTATTAATGGAACTCAAGGGTGTCCCGTGTGCGAAGAAGATACAGAATCAATTAGGTTGAAAAATTAATCAAAATCTGTGTTTCTAGGACATCATAGATTTCTACCTCGTCGGCATAAGTACCGATCTTGGACAAAATCATTCAATGGTAGTTCAGAAAAATGCACAACACCGTCTCCACTAACATGTGATCAGCTGTTTGAGAAAGTAAAAGATCTGAACACTATTTTTGGTAAACCATTTTTGAAAAACCTTACGAAAATCGGTCGGAAAAGAGATCAGTTTTTTTTGAATTACCATACTGGAATTGTTTTTAAGTCAGTCATTTTCTTGATGTGATGGAAGTGGAAAAAATGTATGTGACAATGTTATTGGAACATTTCTAAATGCCCCAGGAAAAACAAAATATGGAATTAAGGCAAGGTTGGACATGGTTGGCATGGGAATACTAGAAGAGTTGGCTCCCGTGAAGGGTGAAAATCGAATGTTTCTTCCTCCAGCTACTTATACTCTTTCTAGGGAGGAGAGATATCAGTTTTGCAACATCATCAATGATTTAAAGGTTCCAGAGGGGTACTCATAAAATATCAAGAACATTGTTTCAATGAATTATTTGAAGTTAAAAGGTTTTAAATCACATTATTTCCATGTTTTGATGAAAGATCTAATTCCTATATCTTTACGTTTCATTTTCCCCAAGAATGTTCGTCATAGGTTTACCAAACTTTGTTTCTTTTTCATAGATATAAGTACAAATGTTTTAGACCTGGTGAAATTCCCAACTATAGAAAAAGAAATTGTCATCATATTATGTAAATAAGAAATGTTCATCCCGCCAACATTCTTTAATATAATGGTTCATTTGAGGATTCACTTGGTGAGAGAGATTTGACTTTGTGGACTGGTGCACTATTGATGGATGTATCCAGTTGAACGGTATATGAATATTTTGAAAGGGTGTGTCCAAAATCGAATTTGTCCAGAGGGTTGTGTAGTAGAGCGATATATTGTTGAGGAAGCCATTGAATTTTTTTTATGAATACCTATATTATGTGGAAAGAATTGGTCTCCAGAAATATCCTCACACTGGACACATTGAGGGTGAGGGAATTTCTGGAAGAGAAGTTGTGACAATCAGTATTATAGATCGGGAGTAGGACCATATTTATGTTTTTCATAACAGTTGGGATGCTGCTTCATATATTGAAACTCACAAAGAAATTCTTAGGCAGTTGAATCAATCAAGGGATGAAAAATGGTTATCAGATACACATAATCACCAGTTTATAGAATGGTTTCACGACCTTATTTTTATGCAGTTGGATGAAAATCAGAATTCAATTTCAGAACGAAGTCGATGGCTAGCCGATGGACCAAGTGTGTATGTACTATCTTATAGTGGTTATGTAATTAATGGTTACACATTCTATACAGATTAACATGATGAAGATAGTACCATGAAAAATAGTGGAGTTACACTAGTGGATGAAGCGATGCATGTTTCTGGTAGTAAGGACATAAATCCAATTTATTCGACTATGTCATACTTTGGCATTATCAAACTAATATGGGAGTTGGATTATACGACATTCCAATTTCTGATTTTTCAATGAAAATGGGTTGATAACAACAGTGGTGTTAAAATAGATGAATGGGGATTTTTGAAAGTTGATTTTAGTAAAGAAGGGTACAAAGATGAACAATTTATAATGGCATCACAAGCGTTACATGTTTTTTATGTTCCAGATCCCGCAAACCGAATGTGGTCGATTGTTCTATTATTGTCCAAAACTACTAATGGTTCTGATGAAAATTCAGTTGAGGATGATCCTTTTAGTGGTAAGTTACAAACTTTTCAGAGCGGTCCCAATGTAGATGATGTTTTGTATGTTAGAGGATACCACAATGAAGGAATTTGGATAATCAATAGAGGTGTCAAATCCCTTCACCCTTTGAATAAATGAAAAAGAGTTCAATAAAAAGTTTATATTTTTTTTGTAACATAGATCTTGTTATCTCATGTTATTATCTTATCATTACTGAATTTATGTAATCTAAATTAACTGTTAAACCAATTCTGTAGATAATGACTTCTGTACATTATGGTGCTCCTAACCTTGAGGTTGAACACGTATCTCAAGTTGTTGCTGCTGCAGTTGTTGCTACTCCTGATTCTCCTACTGCTCCTGCTACTTCTTGATGTTGCTCCTGTTGCGGCTCATGTTGCTCCTGCTGCTCCTCCTGATGTGGCTCCTACTTCTCCTGCTGCTCCTGCTGCAGCTGCTGGTGCTCCTGCTGCTGTGAATCCTGCTGCTCGTAGTGTGGAGGTCCAATAACCATCATCACATGCCGTTGATACCATTTCAGATGAACATGTAGATGATGTTGATATCGATGAAATGGTTCGGAATGAAGGACTGATGTCACAAAAAACAAAGGTGCTTCGTAGTTTGACAGTGTTAGACAAAATTCTTAAGGCAAAAAGAAAAGGCATCATATTTGAAGTCGTATAGAACACACGAGGCTAACATGTGAATCCCAACAAGGCAATGTTTAGTAGCTATATTGCAGTTGTAACTCAGAAACGCGTGCTGATTGACATAGATTCATGGCACCATGTTGTGTCCGGGATGAAGACTGTGATCTTGGAAGAAATTACGATAACATTATGAATTTATTTATTTAATTTACTAGAAAATAAAATAATGAAACAATTTCTTACTCTTCTCAGTCTCTTGAAGAGTTCATTTATAGTAGATGATTCACACAATGATTATGTACTATGTCTTCCATGAAGGATTCATCTAGTTTTTTGCACTATTTTAACAAGATGTCACCTGAATGATTCCAAAGGTAAAATAAACCCACACCAACCCATTTTCTACGCTCAACTGATATCCCAAGAAGCATGGGATGCATTTATTCTCCGCCGTGGGGATGAGAAGTTTTAGGTACATTGTGGGTTATAATATGTTGTTTGAGGATACCTATATTCATCACATTGATTGTCAATATTTCATTTATGAAACAGAAAATATGTACTGAAAATAAGGAATTTGGATCAAAACCAACATACCTATATTGTAAAGCAAGGATAGAGTATGCTTCAATAGAAAAGAAAATGGTACGTATTTTAAATTTACAGTAATATTGTTAGGTTCCAATAAACAACATCATAGTTATATTTCTATTTTTATATGTATATTGATGAGTCTAAAACCAAATTCACTTCCATCCCACATCATGTGCTATGGAAGGATCCACGTGTGAACAAATAAGGGAAGTTAGTAGATGTAAACACACAGAAAGTGAGGGAAATATGTGTAAGTATGAAACGAAAATAAAAAGATTTGTTTTAAATTGATATTACATAAAAAATTTAGTTATTTTCCTATATCCGAAAGTCAAAGGAATCAGCTACTCCTGTAGCAGATACAGACAAATTATTGACGACTTTGAAGCAGCCAGAAAAATACGGTCGTGTTATAGGTACAGGGTGTGAGGTGACACCCCGAGTATATTTTGAGAAGAAGAAAAAAACGGATGATAGAGATGAAAAATTGGAACACATGAGAGAAAAAATAGCAACCCTTGAAGAACGATTGCAATGGCAGGTAGTGTTGCGAGAAACGTTTATGGGTGGGAAGAAAAGGCATGACAAAACTCAGGAACAACCAGCACGTGAACATCCTACCCCACCCCCTAGCAGCTTTGAGGCGAGCCATTTGCTTCAATGAACTGTATTAGCCGTGGTAGTAAATATTCTAATAATTGTTCCCATGATATGTGAATCAGACAACGACTGATAATTTTTATATACTGATCTTCTACAGGGTGATAATGATTGTGATTTATATCTGTCAACACCCACCTATCACCTTGTAGCGGGGGCTACAGTGTTCAATATTCCAGATGCCACACTGCATAATATACCACTTTTGAAAGATCATCTGAAAGTGACGATTACTGTTGCTCATGATCCAAATGCAGAGAAAACTATTCCACTTGATGACGATGATATTCAAATGGTCCAAAAGGCTATTGGGACATTAACTGTATGGTCTTCACAACTTGTAAGAGTACATGCAGACAAAGAGGTATTTATTTCCTTTTTTTCAAGATAAACCCTTAACAATTAATGAAAAAAGGGTCTGAACCAATGGTTGTTGTTATAGATAGAGAAAGGGAAGCGGTTGACAAACATCAGCTCAAAACCATCGAAAGGATCGACCAACCGATCCCAATGAGCTACTGAAGGCACAATAACACCACTTGTTCTCTGTCCACATTTACGAGCATTGAATACTCATGTGGATACGAAGCTATGAGATGGTAATAGTTATATTTTGGTTTTCAAAGAGAATATATACGGAGAGGAAAGTCAAGATTTCGTTGCTACTGAAAATGTAAATGTGATCCTTGAAAATGGTAGGCTATGCGTTACAATTGTAAATGTATATATGAGGTATGTTTCCATGAATTGATTTTCTAAAAGCTGATCTAATGTGTAAATTATGACTAAATAAATTTTATATTTTTGACAGACGCATTTGTGAAAAACAATTGAATGAATTTTCCCATGAGCCAAGATTTGGACTCGTTAGTCCTCATATCACATTAACACACCTAAATAAAATATTTCCATCAAAAATGGATTCAATAGTGAATGGCTTGCTGAAAACATTTGAAAGAATGATTACATATGATAGACTTTTCCTAACACCAACCATGCATGGGAATACTCTATGATTAAAGCATATCAATTATATTTTCACTTATTTTATTACTTATTCCTTTTTGTGTTTTGAGGCCACATTGGTTTCTAAAAGCAGTGAACTTGGATACTCCAAAGATTTATTTTCTAGATTCAAAGAAAGGATATCCATCAAACCGACCACACATGAGGGAGTTTGTGAATCTGTAAGGCACTGCATCTTACCTTTTAGGTCTAAACATCACGTAATATAATTTATATTATCTTTTTCTAAGGATTATGTTATGATAGGGTGGTGTATCATTATTTTCTAAAAAGGAATGAGGAGAGGGGATAAGCATAAGGAGGCGAGCAAGTACCACGTCTGAACAAATATCAGGGTATATATAATAAAATTTCACTATCCAAACACATCTCAACACAAGTTAGTTATTATCCTAATGATCAATTTTTTTATAGTGTCCAAAACAAACAAACGATAATGATTGTGGTTATTATTTTTTAAAATTTATGAAAGAGATCATTTTTCATCAACAAACTAGCATCCCTAAGAGGTATTTTCAAAAACATCTAGCAGTTCGTTTATGTTATTTATTAATTATTTATTTTTATATTTTGCAGTACTACTCTGACTTTTGAAAATCCTCATACTCAGAAGAAGATATAGATGTGTTCAGAAATGAGTGGGCCACATACCTGATGGAAGATTGTACACAAATACAATGAAGATATGACTTGGGGACATGTATAATTGGTGTTCATTGTTGAGAGGGGTTAAGGGGATCATAAAATGAAACATTGTTGTATGTAAATGTTCGTAGGAATATTTTAATTTTTTTTAAATAAAACATACTTTCTCCATTGAGTCATTTTCCCATTTTAACAGATGATATTTCCCAGTAACATGCAAGAATGATGAACCACTCAAAGGGTCTCTCTTTTGTTTAAAATGGACACGATTTTAGTGGAAAACAACAACTGACCTACAGAAATCAGACCAAACACATTCGGATTGTGTTGATACTTTAGGAGAACAATCCAAAGGACCTTTTCGATGTGTACGAGTAATCCCCATCTCAATCTGTGTTACAGTGTGGCCACTAGCACTCAAAGGGTCTCTCTTTTGTTTAAAATGGACAAAATTTCAATTTAAAACAACAAATCACATACGGAAAGCTGACCAAAAGCATTCAGATTTCCTTGATATTTTATGAGAATGATCCACGGGTCCTTGGTGATGTGTAAGAGTCATCCCTCACTCAATCTGAGGCACAGTATGGCTTCTAGCACTCAAATGGTCTCTCTTTTGTTTAAAATGGACACAATTTTAATTGAAAACAACAACTGACCTACAAAAATCAAACCAAACGCATTCTGATTTCCTTGATCTTTTATGATAATGATAGAAGGGTCTTTCTTGATGTGTACGAGTAAACCCTGCCTCTATCCAAGGCACGGTGTGGCCGCTAGCACTCAAAGGGTCTCTATTTGGTTTAAAATTGAAACGCTTTTAAGTGAAAACAACAACTGACGTATAAAAATCTGACCAAATGCATTCAAATTGTCTTTATCCGTTAGGATAATGATCCACGGGTCCTTTGTGATGTATAAAAGTCATCCCCACCTCAATATGAGGCACGGTGTGGCCAGTACCACTCAAAGGGTCTCTCTCTTGTTTAAAATGGACACGATTTTATGTGAAAACAACAACTGACCTACAGAAATCCGACAAAATGCATTCTTATTGTGTTGATCCTTTAATATAATGATACACTGGTCCTTTGTGATGCGTATGAGTCATCCCCGCCTCAATCTGCGGTATGGTGTGGCTGCTATCACTCAAAGGGTCTCTCTTTTGTTTAAAATGGACACAATTTTAAGTGAAAACAACTAACCTATAGAAATGTGACCAAACACATTCGGATTGCCTTGATCCTTTAGGAGAAAAGTCCATGGGTACTTTGTGACATCCATGAGTCATCACTGCCTAAATTCGAGGCACGATGTGGCCGATACCACTCAAAGGGTCTCTCTTTTGTTTAAAATGGACACGATTTTATTTGAAAACAACAACTTACCTATGAAAACCCATCCAAACACATTCATATTGCATTGATTGTTTATGAGAACGATCCAAGGGTCCTTGGTGATGTTTAAGAGTCAACCCCGCCTCAATCCAAGGCTCGGGGTAGCCGATACCACTCAAAGTGTATCTATTTTGTTTAAAATGGACACAGTTTTAAGTGAAAACAACAACTGACCTACAAAAATATGACCAAAAACATTCATATTGTGTTGATCCTTTAGAATAATGATCCATGGGTCCTTTTTGACATGTAATAGTCATCCTCGCCTCAATCCGAGGCATGGTGTGACTGCAATCACAAAAGGGTCTTTCTTTTGATTAAAATGGACACAATTTTAATTGAAAATAACAACTGACCTACCGAAATCTGACCAAACGCATTCGGATTGTCTTGATCCTTTAGGATAACAATACAAGGGTCCTTTGTGACATCTATGAGTCATCCCTGCCTCAATCTAAGGCATGGGGTGGCTGGTACCACTCAAAGGGTCTCTCTTTTGTTTAAAATGGACACGATTTTAATTGAAAACAACAACTGACCTACGGAAATCCGACCAAAGAGATTTGGATTGTCTTGATCCATTAGGAGAACGATCCACGTGTCCTTTGTGAGGTTGAAGAGTCATCCCCGCCTCAATCCGAGGCACGGTGTGGCTGCTAGCACTCAAAGGGTCTCTCTTTTGTTTAAAATGGACACAATTTTAATTGAAAACAACAACTGACCTATGAAAATCTGACCAAATCGATTCGGATTGACATGATCATTTAGGAAAACGATACATGGTTCCTTGGTGACTTGTACGAGTAAACCCCACCTCAATCCAAGGCATGTTGTGGCCGTTAGCACTCAAAGCGTCTCTATTTTGTATAAAATGGACACGATTTTAAGTGAAAACAACAACTGACCTACGAAAGTCCAACCAAACACATTCAAGTTGTGTTTATCCTTTAGGATAACGATCCAATGGTCCTTTTTGATGTGTACGAGTCATTCTCGCCTCAATCTGAGGCACGTTGTGGCTGCTATCACTCAAAGGGTCTCTCTTTTGTTTAAAATTGGCACAATTTTAATTGAAAACAACAATTGACTTACGGAAATCTGACCAAATGCATTCAGATAGCCTTGATCCATTAGGAGAACGATACAAATGTCCTTTGTGATGTCTAATAGTCATCCCCACCTCAATCTGAGGCACGGTGTGGCCGGTACCACTCAAATGGTCTCTATTTTGTTTATAATGGACATGATTTTAATGGAAATCAACAACTGACCTACAAAAATCTGACCAAACGCATTGGGATTATGTTGATCCTTTAGGATAACGATTCACAGGTCCTATGTGACATGTACAACTCATCCCCACCTCAATCCGAGGCACGGTGTGGCCGCTATCACTCAATGGATATCCCTTTTGTTTAAAATGGACACAATTTTAAATGAATGCAACAACTGACCTATGAATATCTAACCAAATGCATTCGGATTGCCTTGATCATTTATGAGAACGATCCGTGGGTCCTTGGTGATGTTTACGAATATTAATTAATTGTTTTATATATTATTAGGTAAATATTTTTTTAACCCATGTTATCCCCAAACCGAAAGGGTTCAAGCCACATAGAAAATACAATAGGGTTATGGGGAATTAAATTCCATAAAGGGTATCCAACATGGATATATTGTGGAAGCAAAGCAATTTAATTTTGAAATTAGTGGTAGGTGGATGAGTAGAAGAGAATATTGGGACATTAGGATATTATGTGCACTAATAGATGAGGGATAGCACTTGTGTGGGTTGTATTGTGAGGTTGTATGATTCCACTAACTATAATATGACATGATTATAAATATAAAGTCATAGGAACAAGTATATGTAAGTGGGATTCCATGTAATTATCATATGTTGGATTAGGTAAGATTACGGGATTGTAAATTACAAAAAAAATCCTTTCAACACTCACCACTCATGTTCCCTTAATCATGCATTCCCTTGATTCAACTTTCGTAGCCTACCACACTCAAAATCACTATTCCAACAGGGTATCTCAGTTTAGTTTTACATAGATACTAAATAGATATCTCATCATCTAGCCAACATTATATTATCAATGTCAGGAGATGCTGTGGATGACATATGGAGACTGGGATGACCCCCATGAATTTTATATATTGTGAAAAACCCATGAAAGATAACATGAACTAAATTAGACAACCATGATGTCCAAATAAATAATCAAAATTTTCATATCCATGGTGAAACCATTTCTTGTTTTTTTGTGTCATAGTATCACTATGGAATCTTTAGAGAAGAATATGTGCCATTGGATAATTAACACCCACTACATCGCGGGATTGACCATTGTGTCATCACAATCATGGGGCTAGAACCGAAGGTTGTGGATACACTATATATATTACATAAAACATTTTGGATAATTTTAACAAGAGTTTATGATAATAATATATGATATATTGTTTAAATAATTCTATAGAGGTTACATACATGGTAGTGTTGCGTTTTTCAAGGATAAGGGGTCCACAATATTATTCATTCTGATGGGCCAGGGGTAAATGAAGTATGATAACATAAATTCTTCTAAATTATTGATACTAGACAGCCTAGTGAGTTTTTGAATATGGAATTTGAGTTTTTTTTGGATGAAAGACTTATTATCAAGGTGGATATGGATTTACCAACTCCCGGAAGAGGCATTCATGATGGGAATCAGATTCCTTAATGGGTATTCCCCCTGATTTCTGTTCATTTTGTAAAATCTGGTTCAATATAATATAAAATACTCGATATCCATGGGATTTCTAAAAGCTACATCCCATTACCTTGGATAAAATCATGGAAACCTATGAATGAGGGCCTCATATTCCTAGAATAATGATGGAGAACTCCAAAAACCAATGATAACCTTCTAACAAATCTAAATTGTGATATGAATAAATATAAAGAAGAATGGGAATGTATAATAGAGATAAAATGAATTAAAAAGGGAAATGGGATATAATAGATTAATACATATATAAAGAGGAGGGGAATGCTACTATACAAAGGGGAAGACAACAAGATAACTCTGATGGTGGAAGATGTGGAGAATTCTTGTATGTTGAATCAGCTTCTTTCTTCTGTGGATATCTTATGTGTTGTACTTTTTTTTCTCATAATGTATTATACTGCTCAAATCTACATTATTTATTATTTAGACGATCGGTGGAGATTATGAGTGATTGGTAAGGGATGGTGACCTTTTAGAGATTCTACAGTAAAAAGGGTTACATAGATAATTTTATGTTCTTAATTAACTTATGAATTATGTGTTAATGGTGTACGGGTATACTTGTTGTATGGGTATACTTGGTCTAATTAGATTTTGATTTATGTGTCAATTTTGTATGGGTATACTTGCTTTAATTATCTTATTGAGATGCTGATTTTTTTTGCATGTGTTCGGGTGTGCTGCTATAGATTATTTTGTAGCAGCAGATAGAGCATTTATCAGCACTAAAGAAGCGCTGATAAATGATCCGTTTATCAGCGCTAAAGTAGCGCTGATAAAACATTCATTTATCAGCCCTCTTTTAGTGTTGATAAAGGGTTGTTTTATCAGTGCTCTTTTAAAAACGATAATGTCTACCTTTATCATCGCGTTTTTAGCGCTGTTAAAGGGAACCCCCCCCCCCCTTTATCAGCGCCGAGCTTTACAGTGCTGTTAAAGCCCATTTTTAGCGCTGTTAAAGCCTGTTTTCATAGTAGGGTGATCTGATCTGTCTCTATGGGACATTCTGATCAATCTCATACCGTCTCCTCAAGACGTTAAACTCACGGTCTACCACGTGTTAAACCTGAGATGCCTGAGGAAAACCTTAGAAGACACACATTTGGTGTAACCGTCTCTGTAAGACCATAAACTAACAACATACCCCGTGTTAAACATGGGAAGCTAAGGAAAACCTCAGAGACATTCATCCAAAAAAATATACCCCGCAATTGACATGGGATGCCTCGGCTTCTCCGCCCTTGAGATTCCCTCTTATGAAGAAGAATACAAGTCCCTCAATGTCCACGCATCCAGATATTCCTCGACATGCCTGATGTTGTCATCTACTTTGACCGCAGGTTGCTACCATGTCAAGACCCCATGGAATGTCTTGACAGAAGTAGTTTAATTAACCGAAATCCCCAAATATATGGTACCAGGAACGAGATTCACGAACCACAACTTAATCTATAAGGGAGACCCGGACTAGGTGATGAATTCTGAGGAGGAATCCATGGAAGGAAGAACTGATATCCCATCATCACGTTTTGATCAAGGAGTAAACGTCCCTAAATAAGGAACGGATGACGCCAACCTTTGGAAAGTGGGAATGCAGGGCAACAGCTGCGCGCCCTCATAGACGGATGTTTGCGCCCCGACGAAATCATCAAAAATGTATATCATAGCTCAAATTTCCAATGATCAACGACAAAAACTCAATAACGCAAACATATCAACCAAGAAACCAAGTATAAATTAATACCAATGTAAATATACCATTCCCATTGAAGTGAAGTTTATCATTGTCTTATTGTTTATACCCTTAAAGGATTTCAACACATCCTAATGTAATCCTGAGTATAATTTACATTTATAAAGGGGCATTGGACAAAAATATCTTGAAAATAAATCTTCATATCCCCATCAACTGACTAAATCCTGATGAAAATTAATTACCATGAGGTTTATACCTATAAACCATAGAAGAGAATTTAATATAGAGACCATTATTATAAAAATTCAACCAACTAACATGGTGTTCTTCTATGTGTTGAATAACTCAACAGTTATAGATTCCCTAGACATTGTATGAAAAATACTAATTTTTATTGAGTTATAACTCATCTAAACCAGCCAATAAACATATTTTTTCATTATAAAAAATATTTGAAAATTTATTATTGATTTACTCTCATTTCATAGAATTAGATAGAAATGGAGTTACATCCCATTATAAAATAACTGTTAATTTAGTTGGATTTCCTACCAATTTCATCACAACATGTAACTAATGTAAGGTTCCTCGAATCAATGATACATCAATACATTAATATAGTTCTCATACAAAAAAATATTCAACCATATAAAATGACAGTCCTCCCCATATTGAAGAAAAAATCTACTTAGAATCATTATCATGTGAGTATGGATCTAATTATTGATGCCAACAATAGAAAGAAGCACTAATTTTCTAAAAAATCTAAATCAATATGGAGGTGAGTATGTTTTTGGACCCTTATATATAATCTATTTTTTAATAATAAAAAAATAATTAATTTAATGGTACAAAGTATTAAGATACATATACACCTCAAATATTTTTATATATACATTTATATGGTAACCTGACCACCATCCTCCATATAAATTTCGTCCAAAGATAAAGGGTCATGTTTTGATTTTTTGTCATAAAATTTTATTCAGTAAACTATAACATGGTCTCACATATTGAAATAGGAAACTTATTTCACATTAAATCTGAAAAATAAAATTTTGGGTACCATCTTATAGAGTGGTCCTCTAAAAATTGAATATGAGCTCTTGATATTCTTCATTATCATCTGATGAAAATAACAATTCCATATCGGGTGAACCAAAATAAATATAATCAACTTCACTATATTATGTTTTTCCTAATTTAATTAATGAATTAAATAAAAAAGATATTTTTTATCATTGAAAAAATTAGTTATTGTGTGATGGTCAAGTCAAAAATTATAAATTCACTAATTAATATAGATTGAAAATATCGTGATGACATGTAGAAAGTTTTAATTGAGGAATAAAGTCAAATTTTGTAATTTTATCATTTAAATAACACATATTATATTATTTTTAAAATATATAAAAGATATTTACCATATTTTTTTCATAACATTTATGAAACCTTTTACTCTCTTAGTGGAAATATAGTGGCATAAAAAATAAATGTAAAGCATATTAATGATCATAAAATGTAGTTATACTTAGTTTACCCCACATTTATTTTCATAAAAACCAAACAAATGTATAAAAACAATTGTAAAAATATTCTATGTGTTTTTATAAGATGTAATTAAGAAATGTGAATGACCGTTAAGGAAGTATCTATTTATACACACATTTCAGGTTGGGAAATCTATGATTCACTAATAATTCCCCCAATCATTCTTAAAAATGGATATTCTAGAATTTAATATTATATGATATATATATATAGATTATTTGGTATGAACCGTATAAAATATGTTATCTCAAAAAAATATTTTTATTTAAATACATACATATAATCATAATCTTGAATGGAAACTCGTACCTATTTTGATGTAAGGTATGATAAATACATTATTGAATTTGGAAATTAATATTTTTTTGTAAGGGTTCATATAATAATTTCATAATACATCATACACTATGAATCCTCGTCGCGTAGATTTTGGGGTATTTTACTTATATTTCTTCTTACTTGAAGATCGATGGATTAAGATCATTATAAATAACAAATATAATAACACGCCATGTATAACTCAAGCCTACTCAACATATGGAAGTTTCATATGAAATACCCCCACACATAGATCCTGTTAAATAAGATTTATCCCCAATAATCACCATGCATTTTTAAGGAAATCAATGTTTTTAAGACAATGGGAAGATACTTGTAGAGATATTAAAAAAATTAACTCCATATAATTAGTCATAAATGATAGATTTATGGGAATCTATTGAAATAACCTTCAAAAAATATGTAAGTACTTTAATATTGACCTCTAAATCTATAATAAAGTTAAAGGTAAATATAGTATATTTTTCAATATTCTGAATTTTTTGAAACCCTCCCAGGGGATGGAAACATAAACAATCAAGGAATAATACATTAATAACGATTTAATAATTTTTCTTCTCCCCTATTTTGAGGATGATGATGATCTTGGGTCCCTAAAAACTATATTTTTCAATGTTACATTTTTAATTCACACAAATCCTCAAGTACATTAAAACTATTATGATTTAGGAAATGATAATCCATTATTGTGTGGTATTTTATGACTTCAACAAAATGATGGGTGTGTAAAACTCAATATCATGGGAATAATTGAGTATTAGTTTCCAATTTTAAACTGTTATTTTTATCAATATGATACACTATGTATATAGTATGGTACAAATAAATATTGTTAATATCATTCACATAAATTTTTTTAAACCATATCTAGATATGAGTGAATTTATTTTCACATGTAAGAAATAAAGGATTTTAAGAGACTCAAAAATAAGATAGACCATTTCCATGTTACTTATAATTATCCTATTAACAATTAAATAGTGCTTATTTTGGTCAATAAATCATAATAAAGTAATTTTTTTCAGAAATGAATATTACATTTCATTTAAATGTCCTATGGAATCGTTATTCAGTTTATGAAAAATCATCTCCCATGGAATGTATGTATTTTCCCCATTTATCACATAAGATAGCAAGGTTTCCAGAAAGTCATCTATTTAAAGTTATAACATAATTTTCCACCCCATAATGTCAAGAAATAGATAATTTTTAATTTATATTATAAAACTAACATAATAGTGATAAATTGTAATACCATAGGGGAAACCCTATCCTATTGAAGTAGTGTTTACCCAATTTCTTCCAAAAATTGGTAATCCCAGCATCACATTATGTATGTTTTTGAGTGGCACATAGTGAAAACTCATGTACATTTCTTCTTGGTCTGTCCTACTAGAATAGACTCCTAAACAATAATAATAATTCCATCCATTATGTTCTGATTAAAATTTATATCCAATCATATTTATAGTATAGAAACCTAAACCATGATCTATTATAGATTTTGATAAGAATAATAGAAAAAATTGTTTATCTATATACTAAGGATGATATTAAGATGAGACCTCTATGATTGGATTTAGTGAGATAAAAAAATAATTTACACTATATAAAACATTTTGGAAGTTATAGAAAAACTACCTTGAAATGTTGTTCTTATAAGAGGGTTTGTTTAAAAAATTTATATAAAACAAGTGGGGAGGATCAACCTCGACACAAGTTCCTTAGAAATATCATGTTTGATTTCACGAGAATACTAAAAAATACATTCTATTTGAATATTACATGCATCAGAAAAAGGAAAACCCCAATATGTAACTACCTCATTATATTATCTTAATTATAAATGAAAATTTTGAAATTGTCACATTGACTCATACCGCTCACAAAGTCATTTTGTTAATAGCGTTACCACATAAAACATTATAGATTCATTAAAATCATCTTCCACGTATATAAAATGAGAAAAAGGGTAAATAACATCCTTATATAGTGTAATAAAATGGGAGGGTGTATTTTTTTACATCTATAAAAAATTACATGTTATTCTATATGTAAAATCAATGATAACATTGTATAAAATCTCAAAAATAATAAAGTAAAATATGATTAATTGATAAAAAAATACCACTTACTACTTATACCACAAATTAATGGGATATATAATCTTATGGTGTTTTATTTTAAAGTATTGGATCAAAACGATAATTGATGAGTATCGATTAAAATATTTAAAACTGTAGATTCATGTAACCTATGTATGTGTAATGATTTTTTATGAAAAGTATAAAAATCACTAATAAGAACTTCGAAATATGGTGTCACAAAATTATAAAAAATACACAACTCAATGTTCGTTAATTCATTCACATATGATTATTCAATAATGATAAAAACATCCTTACATATATACTATATCTTATTTATCTCACATAATAGTGATGTTGAGGGTTATTCAATATATCCTATGTAAAAAAATAGGTGAAACACGAAAATACACCAATTGAAACAATTAACTTCATATATATCATTCCACAAACATTATAATCGTGGAAAACTGCAATCATGGTCAGTATCATTTCCCTAATAAAAAATGAAAATTTTCATTTTTCCAAAATCATTAAACCAAGATTGGGAATGAAGTTTCATAATACTTGGGGTGTGGATAAGAATCCTTGGAATCAAAATCTAGATTATATTGATGTAGAGTGAGTCAAAACTAAGGTATTCCACAATGTTAATGATCCATTCCTATAAAATTAATGTACATGATAAAATAATAAAAATATCCTTTTTTCTTAAAGGGAACATAATAAGAATAAATGGACCACTATATATCTCCAAAAAGCATTAAAACTATATTATCACATAACAACAAAATATTTATCTTGTAAACCATATATGATTTCAAAAATTGATAATCACAATTCATTGACAATTGATAAATCATCATGACATGAACAGGAGGGACCACCCACTCAAGCATGGTAACCTTATAAATATCAACCAATGGGAAATCCTTTTATGGATAGGAATATATTATTCATACAAATGTATGGAATTCTACAACACATTTCCATTATCCCAATATGAATATATTTGTTATATGTTCTTCATATATTTATGGAATACTGGAAATCCAACATTATGGATTTAAAAACCCATAATAGTTTTAGAATAAGGTGGTTTCCCCTGATGAAATTCACATTATTAAATAAGATTAAAATAATTTCATCAATTCATGTCATTTTACGTGAAAGAAAAAATATAGCATTTAAAAGGAAGTATCCGTTCGCATTACATCTCTTAGGATATTAATAAAATAATTATTCATTAATACTTGGTAGAAAATAGATCTAGAATTAATACTATATATTTACTAGTACTCTTCAAACTCGAATATATTGTGTGGTTTAATATTTATCATGTTTAAAAATCCTCTCATATGCTAGTATTCGTAATAGTTCATTTTGATGTATATTTTTGAAAACATTGTTTGGGGATCTAGTGTATATTATTTTGTTAGAGTATAATAAATTATTTTTTATGACAATAGAATAGAATTTATATATTATAAATGTGTTTTCATAATGGAAAACAATATCATGTTAGTTCCTTTGTGTAACTCCCGAGACTTTTATGTTATAAAAATCATCAAAGGAATCTTTTTCTACACAACACTTTCTTGGCTTGCTTTACACGAAATCGCGACCTTCCTCGATAGCTTGCGTCATACGCAATACCGAGTTTCACTAAACAACGATATGCTATTAAAATATTATTAAAACTAGCCGTTATGAATAGTAATAACCACGTTTTGAAATTTTGTGAATTTTATTTTTCAAAATGGAATTCATTTTTGGATTCGGAATACCGAAATTATCCTAGGGTGAAATTTTGGTATTTTTCTGAAAACATTCAATTTTTGATGAATAGTGAAACCACTAAGTGGTAGGTTAAAAACCGAATTTTGCATAAAACATAATTTTTCCGCTTCAATGAATGGAATTTTGAAAATCTGACAGACACGGTTGATATCAGTAAGTAAAATGTGGTTCAATGAGATAAAAATAATTTTTTGGTGAATAGTAACTTTTTACTTTTTTTTACCGCGGTTAATAGTAAATAGGGTAACTAAGGGTAAATATGATATTACTATTACCCTAACACATGTACTAATTCAATTGGATAAGTGTAATTCGACCAAAAACAGCCTTATGAATATAATATGACCATTTAGGTCCACTTGGATTAGATTATGACATTTAATATTATTTTATTTAATGAATAGTTAAAATAGTAAAAATCAATGTTTAATAACTAAAACATTTTTAATATGGGTTTATACATAAGATAAATTCGATTATAAATATTCATTAGAAAGATAAATAGATTTCATACATAATGATATTTTATTTATAATTATTAGACTTTAAATAAATTAATTTATTTATGACACAACGATGATGCATTAATTACCCTTTTAAGGAAATGTTAACATAATTGATGTTATAAATGCCCAAATAAATGTAATTTGAGACTTTTTATGAATTCAAATAATTTTCTAGGTTACTATGATATATTAGGGTTGATTTAATCAACTTGGTTCGAACATATAATTATGTTATGACTTTCACAAAAATCATATATCAAATAGTGACAAAAGTGACACAAAATAGTTTTTAAATCAAATATTATATTATTAATTGTTATTTTATTCCTAAAAATCTACGTTTAGGCCAAATTACTTATATAAGGATATATATATTAATAATAAACAACTTGGGGTTCGTTTGTAATGTTATAGTAAGTGTATTAACCATATAGTGTAAGAAAACAAAAAGACATGGTAGAAGTTAAATTATTTAACTTAGAGTTAAATCTAATTGATAAGGTTAAAATAATAACCTAAACTTGTCTAAATCCTATTGGTTGATAGGATTTAGACCCATCCCCACTTTACCTTCGAAATAAGACCCTTTGGAACCATTATAAACCGATTTTGACTTTAATATAAAATAATATTTTGAGATATTCCTAAGGTGCCCCTCTCCTCCCTTATAAAAGGGGACCTCCTCCCCCTCCTCCTCACACAAATTTGAGCACTCAAGCTCGGCCAACCCCTACCAAAATCCATTCTCCACTTCCCTAGAATAATCCTAGAGGTCCTGGTCTTCTTCAAAGACCAATCTTAGTTCCCTTAGTGGAGGATTCCAAGAGGCGTTTCAAAGAAGAGGCAATATCCATTACCGATCTTTTCAATTTCTTTCTTCTTAAACTTCTTCTTCTTTAATTGTTTCATGATAAAGTAATAACATCAGTATTACATACATACTGATATGTTATTATAAATATTAAACAACCCTAATTCACCTTCTATCCATCCTACGGAAAAATGAAATCACCGCGCGTGCGTACGTACAGAATACCATCTCCACGCCGTGGTGTAATCTATTTTCCACCATCACCTTACAAGGATGGGTATAATGGTGTAATGAGTAACTATATATGATTATTATAAAGTTATATTGATACTGAAATAGTATAAATACACTTAAATACAATTCCACGATCATGGGAACAATATCATCGCTCGTGCGTACGTACGGAATACCGTCTCCACGATGTGATGCAACTCGTTCTACATGATCATCATTACATAGTAATTATATAAATGAATTGAATGAATAAATATGATATATGTTACACTAATACCATTCTGGATATAAGGTATCTATAACATTAAAATAAGAATAAGAATTTATTCGGCAAAACACGCATAAGAACAAAAGGCAATAAAGACCTGAGTAACAAGTAACAATGAAATATTACTAATAAGAAGCTAAGAATATGACCATATATGATATCATATCAATATGTATGATTCTGGAATAAGTCAATGACATTATTTAAACCATTATACAGGAGCTTCGGACACATACAAAGCAAATCGGACCTAAGGTAAGGGAAATATCACAATCTCATTTTTATCCGAGATTGTTTATACTTTGGTATTTATTGGGGTGTATTTTATCATCCACATCCATGTTTACTCAATATGTAATATTATTTCCATCCACCTACAATTGTTTAAATCCAATTTTACCCTTTGGTGAGTTTTTAGTAAAGGATATGAAAGGAATCTTTTGTCGTTTTTCGTATGAGGTACTTTTTGACTTTTCCGAAAAAAGTACGAAGAATGTTTTTTTAACTTATACGGAAAAAATGGATTTTAAAACATTATTTCCAAGAATCTTCCTTTATATGTTTTCATGTTTATTTTTAATCATCTTATTTTAGTTTATAATTGTATGACATGTTAAGAAAAGAAAAGTGTTTTTGAAGTAGAAATGATATTTTCCTCAAGAATGGAGTTCAAATGTTTTATTAAAAATTATTTTCCATCTAAGATAATATAGGGTTCTGTTTTTATCCCTATTATTACATTGATTTGATTATGTTGTGAGGGAATTATTTTTATAAAGTCATTTACCTTATATGATTTGTTTTATGATGTCATGATGTTTCAAGAATCCCATTTTTGTTACATGTGTTATGCGATGATGTATGATTTATGATTATGTGGAACACATAAGAAAAGATTCATTATAAGATGGGTGGGACCTATATCTCCCTCCAATGCATTGGGTAAAGATTTATATCTCCTGAGATAGACATGGCTGGAACGGAAGGTTATTTCAGTTCAGTGATACAGGACTGAAACAAGGAGTGAACTCGGTTCAGAAATGGACTTTGTCCGCTAAGATAGTCTTCGCAATGATTCATGACTAACAAGAAATGATTTTCCATGATTATGTGTTCATGCCACAAAGTTTCATGTTTTATGTTATGATTATGGGGATCTCATTTTCACTTCTATGATTTATTCCATGTTAAGATATTATGATCTCTTTTGCAGGTTATGATTTTCAAAAAGATATGATATGATTTTTATTTCCTTTATTTTACCTTGCTGAGCATTTGAGCTCACCCTTTTTTGTATGTTTTCTTTTCCCCAGGTCAGGAAGATGGATATTAAGTAGAATATGCTAAAAGGGACCCTAGATATGATGAAATAAATGGGAGACACTGTAGAAGATTTATGAACTAGTTGTTTATGTTTCCCAGTTTCTAAAGACACTATACCTATACGGTCCTTTGTGGTTTTGTCATATGTTGTAATAATTGTGCTTCAATTTTGAAGTATTAACAATGTATGTAAAGTATGGGTCGTTATAGTTGGTATCAGAGGAAAGGTATTGTCAACCTTTGGAAACTAGGATGTGAAAGCCTTAGTAAGATCCCTAAGGATAAGTCTAAGCATATAACACAATCTTAGTGTTTTAGAAATGGCCATGAATAACCTAGGATAAGACCTTAAGCGTGAAAATTTTATTCTTGAATTATGTGGTTTTCCTATTATAATTAGTGTTGCTCACACTATTCTTCTTGGTTTTAGTCAATGGATGGAACACGAAGGAACCGTGTTAATGCGGAATGCAATTCGAAATGCAATGATTGTCCCCCTGAGCAACCAAACGATATGGGAGCTGGAATACAAAATCTTGTAGCCATGATCACACAACTTTCTCAAGCTATGAATCATTCAGGACTTCCAAACGAGCAAAGGAAGGAGCAAAATTCTGTTGAATCCTTCATGAGGCAGCGTCCACCTTCTTTCAGCAGGTCTACTGATCCATTAGTTTCTGAACAATGGATTAGTACTACTGAAAAGATATTTTCAGTTCTTCAATGTTATGAACATGATAAAGTTATCCTAGCAGTGTATCGTTTGGAAGGAGATGTTGATCAATGGTGGAATCTTATTAAGAATACGAGGAAAAGGGATGAAATTGAGTCCATGGAATGGGACGAGTTCAAGAACTTATTTTTCAATAAGTACTTCCCTCGTATTCTCCAAACAAATATGGATAAAGAGTTTCTTGAACTGAAGCAAAAGGATGATGAATCTGTTGGTACCTATGAAGAAAATTTTACAAGACTTGCAAGGTACGCTTCTGGTATTATTATCCAACGTGAGAGTAAGATCGATCGATTCTTTAGTGGCTTAAAACCAAGTCTTCGAAGGGCGTTAGCTATAAGGGACTTCAATAGCTACGAGGAAATCGTTCGATGTGCTCTCAAAGTCGAGATGGAGATTGGAGTAACCCATCAGTCATATGGGTTTGATAAGAAGAGGAAAATGGAATTCAAAGGAAAATCTAAAGAGCACACTGAAAAGAAGATGAGCTTTCCCTTATGCTCAATGTGTGGAAAGAAACATGGAGGGAGTTGTCTTAAAGGGAAAAGTAAATGTTTCAAATGTGGAAAGGAAGGTCATCGGGCATTTGAATGCCGCGATAATGGGAAGAAGATGTCTAATGATGCAAATAAAGGAAGGGATACACAGAATGAACCTACTACACTTCAATGTTTCAAGTGCAAGGAGATGGGGCATTATGCAAATCAATGCCCAAATCCAAGGGTTGATGATGATGGTTGACGTCAACAGACTCTTAAGGCTAAATACAAAGGAAAGCCACATGCAATTTCTATCAGCGATGTGGAGTACGATAACGAAGTGGTGAAAGGTACACTTACCATCCACTCTAAAGTAGCAAATGTTTTATTTGATTCTGGATCCACCCACTATTTTATTTCTGAAGAATTTTCTAAGGTTATCACCGTATTACCTCAACAATTAGATGTTGAGTTAGCTGTGACAACACCTAATGGCACATCAATCGCATCAAAAGATTATATTTCTTCTCTAATTGACGTTTGTGGGAAAGTGATTCCTGCAAATCTTGTGATCCTTCCTTTAGTGGAATTCGATGTGATTCTTCACATTGATTGGCTTTCTTTATACGGAGCTCATATCAATTTCCAATGAAGGGAAGTCACATTTCATATTCCAGATCAATCCATGATCGTCTATCAATGCAAGGATGAACATAATCTTCCAGTGGAAATTTCTTCCATTTTATGGGTATTGATTCCACTAAATGAAGGTTATTTATTTCAAATGGTTGGTGAGAAACTCACGATTAAGAATATGCCCATCTTACGGGAGTTTGATGACGTCTTTCCGGAGGAATTACCAAGTCTTCCACCAAATCTTGAAGTTGAGTTTTCAAAAGAACTCGTACCGGGTGCTTTGCCTATTTCAAAGACACCTTATAGAATGGCCCCAATTGAGTTGCAGGAATTGAAGAAGAAACTCCAAGAGAATCTTGATAAGGGATTCATACGCCCTAGTGAGTCACCTTGGGGAGCAACTTTTCTATTTGTTAAGAAGAAAGATGTATCAATGAGACTCTGCATTGATTATCGAGAACTTAACAAGATCACTATCAAGAACAAATATCCTCTCCCACGCATTGATGACTTATTTGACCAACTACGCGGAGCTCAATACTTTTCCAAGATTGATCTTCATTCAGGGTATCATCAATTAAGGGTCAAAAGGGAGGATATACTAAAGACGGCTTTCCGTACAAGGTATGGACACTATGAATTTATAGTGATTCCATTTGGTCTTACTAATGCCCCTGCTATCTTCATAGATCTAATGAATAGAGTCTTTAGAGACTATCTTGATCAATTTGTGGTAGTCTTTATAGATGATATTCTTGTATATTCAAAGAGCAAGGAAGAGCATGAATATCACTTGAGAATTATATTGAAGACCCTGAGAAAGGAGAATCATTATTCCAAATTTACCAAGTGTGAATTTTGGCTTCAAAAAGTTGCATTTTTGGGTCACATAATCTCAAAAGAGGGGTTATCTGTGGATCCATCAAAAACAGAGGTTATCGAAAGATGGTCGAGACCAACAACAGTAACTGAGATCCGAAGTTTTCATGGTTTGGCTAGATATTATCGACGTTTTGTGAAAGATTTTTCACGATTATCTAATCCACTCACCAAGTTAACTCGGAAAGGAGTTAAGTTTGTTTGGACAGAGGAATGTGAAGAGAATTTCAAGGAGTTCAAAAGAAGGTTATCCAGTGCACCTGTGCTCACACTGCCTTGTAGTAGAGAATGGTTTGTGAATTACAGTGATGCATCCAAGAAGGGATTGGGGTGTGTTCTTATGAAAAATGATATGGTGATAGCTTATGCCTCATGACAGTTGAAAATACATGAGCAAAATTACCCAACTCATGATTTGGAGTTAGCTGCAGTAATCTTTGCATTAAAGATTTGGAGGCATTACCTTTATGGTGAAAGGTGTGATATTTATACTGATCATAAAAGTTTAAAGTATACTTTCACACAAAAGGAGCTGAATATGCGTCAAAGAAGATGGTTGGAGCTGATTAAGGATTAAGACTGCTTAATCCATTACCACCCTGGGAAAGCAAACAAGGTGGAAGATGCATTAAGTCGACAAGACCATGCTAGTTTATCCATTATGAGGATCACAAAAGATCCAATATTTATGGATTTACAAAGGATGGATCTTGGAATTATAATGGAAGGGGAAAAATCTTATCTTTCTCAAATGAATGTTCAACCATATATACATGTGAAGATTAAAGAGGCATAGAAAGAAGATGTCGAGTTACAAAAGAAGGTGAGAAATGTTCCTGAATTCATCCTTGATTGTGATGGGATAATAATGTTCAGGAATCGGGTTTGTGTTCCTCCCATCCACGAATTAAAGAAGGAGCTGTTGGATGAGCCTCATAGTTCTTCATTCTCTATTCATCCTGGAAGCACGAAGATGTATAGGGACCTGAAAGAGTACTTCTGGTGGGATGGAATGAAATGAGATGTTACTGAATATGTCTCTCGATGCTTGGTTTTTCAACAAGTTAAAGATGAGAGACAGAAGTATAAGGGGATGTTACAACCATTACCCATACCCGAATGGAAATGGGAAAATATCACTATGGACTTTGTCACAGGACTTCCTAAAACATCCAAAGGCAATAATGCTATCTGGGTCATAGTTGATCGTCATACAAAGTCTGCACACTTAATTGCTATTAGAGAGGATTTCTCTCTAGATCAGCTTGCCAGGATATATGTAAAGGAAGTGGTAAGATTGCATGGAGTACCAATTTCTATTATATCTGATCGGGATCCGAGATTTACCTCGAAGTTCTGGCGAAGTCTTCAGCATACTCTGGATACAGAGTTGAGTTTCAGCATTGCTTATCATCCTCAGACAGACGGTCAGTCTGAGAGAACAATTCAAACCCTAGAAGATATGTTGAGAGCTTGCTCTATGGATTTCAAAGGAGGTTGGGATCAACACCTACCTTTGTTGGAATTTTCTTATAATAATAGCTTTCACTCCAGTATTCAGATGGCTCCTTATGAAGCTCTCTATGGAAAGAAATGCAGGACTCCAACTTGCTGGGATGAAGTTGGGGAAACAAAGCTATTAGGACCTGATCTCGTTGATGAAATGGCAGAAAAGGTCAGATCTATTCAACAACACATAAGAGCATCTCAGAGTCGACAGTAAAGTTATGCCGACAACCGAAGAAAAGACCTAGAGTTTGAAGTGGGCGATAAAGTGTTCTTACGGATATCTCCCTGGAAGAGAGTCATGAGATTTGGAAAGAAGGGGAAGTTGAGCCCTAGATATATCGGTCCTTTTGAAATACAGGATCATGTTGGGAAGGTAGCTTACCGATTGGCGCTTCCACTGAATATCTCTCAAGTTCACGATGTGTTCCATGTATCTCTCCTGAGAAGGTACATACCTGATCCTTCACATGTACTCAGCTCAGAAGTTGTACCGCTGGAGCAAGATCTTTCTTATGAAGAACAACCGATAGAGATTCTGGATCGTAGCGAAAAAGTCCTACGAAACAAGACCACTCGATTGGTGAAAGTTTTATGGAGGAACCACCAACTTGAAGAAGCTACATGGGATCTTGAGGATATGATGAGGGAGAAGTATCCTCATATGTTTGTTACAAAGTGACGAATTTCAAGGGTGAAATTATTTTTAAGGGGGGTAGAATGTAACACCCAAGACTTTTATGTTATATAAATCATCAAAGGAATCTTTTTCTACACAACACTTTCTTGGATTGCTTTACACGAAATCACGACCTTCCTCGATAGCTTGCGTCGTACGCAATACCGAGTTTCACTAAACAACGATATGCTATTAAAATATTATTAAAACTAGCCGTTATGAATAGTAATAACCACTTTTTGAAAATTTGTGAATTTTATTTTTCAAAATGGAATTCATTTTTGGATTCGGAATTCCGATATTAGCCTAGGGTGAAATTTTGGTATTTTTCTGAAAACTTTCAATTTTTGATGAATAGTGAAACCACTAAGTGGTAGGTTAAAAACTGAATTTTGCATAAAACATAATTTTACCGCTTCTGTGAATGGAATTTCGAAAATCCGACAGACACGGTTGATATCAGTAAGTAAAATGTGGTTCAATAAGATAAAAATAATTTTTTGGTGAATAGTAACTTTTTACTTTTGTTTTACCGCGGTTAATAGTAAATAGGATAACTAAGGGTAAATATGATATTACTATTACCCTAACACATGTCCTAATTCTATTGGATAAGTGTAATTCGACCAAAAACAACCTTATGAATATAATATGACCAATTAGGTCCACTTGGATTAGATTATGACATTTAATATTATTTTATTTAATGAATAGTTAAAATAGTTAAAATCAAAGTTTAATAACTAAAACATTTTTAATATGGGTTTATACATAAGATAAATTAGATTATAAATATTAATTATAAAGCTAAAAAGATTTCCTACATAATGATATTTTATTTATAATTTTTAGACTTTAAATAAATTAATTTATTTATGACACAACGATGATGCAGTAATTACCCTTTTAAGTAAATGTTAACATAATTGATGTTATAAATGCCCCAATAAATGTAATTTGAGACTTTTTATGAATTAAAATAATTTTATAGGTTACTATGATATTTTAGTGTTGATTTAATCAACTTGGTTCGAACATATAATTTTGTAATGACTTTCACAAAAATCATATATCAAATAGTGACAAAAGTGACACAAAATAGTTTTTAAATAAAATATTATATTATTAATTGTTATTTTATTCCTAAAAATCTAAGGTTCGTCAAAATAAATTAGATAAGGATATATATATTAATAATAAACAACTTGGGGTTCGTTTGGCATGTTATAGTAAGTGTATTAACCATATAGTTTAAGAAAACCAAAAGACACGGTAAAAGTTAAATTATTTAACTTAGAGTTAAATCTAATTGATAAGGTTAAAATATTAACGTAAACTTGTCTAAATCCTATTGGTTGATAGGATTTCGACCCATCCCCACTTTACCTTCGAAATAAGACCCTTTAGAACCATTATAAACCGATTTTGACTTTAATATAAAATAATATTTTGAGATATTCCTAAGGTGCCCCTCTCCTCCCTTATAAAAGGGGACCTCCTCCCCCTCGTCCTCACACCAATTTGAGCACTCAAGCTCGTCCAAAACCTGAAAAAATACCTTCTCCACTTCCCTAGAGTAATCCTAGAGGTCCTGGTCTTCTTCAAAGGCCAATCATAGTTCCCTTAGTGGAGGATTCAAAGAGGCTTTTCAAAGAAGAGGTAATATCCATTACCGATCTTTTCAATTTCTTTCTTCTTCAACTTATTCTTCTTTAATTGTTTCATGATAAAGTAATAAAATCAGTATTACTTACATACTGATATGTTATTATAAATATGAAACAACCCTAATTCACCTTCTATCCATCCTACGGAAAAATGAAATCACCGCGCGTGCGTACGTACGGAATACCGTCTCCACGCTGTGGTGTAATCTATTTTCCACCATCACCTTACAAGGATGGGTATAATGGTGTAATGTGTAACTATATATGATTATTATAAGGTGATATTGATACTGAAATAGTATAAATACACTTAAATACAATTCCACGATCATGGGAACAATATCATCGCTCGTGCGTACGTACGGAATACCGTCTCCACGATGTGATGCGACTCGTTCTACATGATCATCATTACATAGTAATTATATAAATGAATTGAATGAATAAATATTATATATGTTACACTAATACAATTCTGGATATAAGGTATCTATAACCTTAAAATAAGAATAAGAATTTATTCGGTAAAACACGCATAAGAACAAAAGGCAATAAAGACCCGAGTAACAAGTAACAATGAAATATTACTAATAAGAAGCTAATAATATGACCATATATGATATCATATCAATATGTATGATTCTGTAATAAGTCAATAACATTATTTAAACCATTATACAAGAGCTTCGGACAAGTACAAAGCAAATCGGACCTAAGGTAAGGGAAATATCACAATCTCATTTTTATCCGAGATTGTTTATACTTTGGTATTTACTGGGGTGTATTTTATCATCCACATCCATGTTTACACAATATGTAATATTATTTCCATCCACATACAACTGTTTAAATCCAATTTTACCCTTCAGTGAGTTTTTAGTAAAGGATATGAAAGGAATCTTTTGTCATTTTTCGTACGAGGTACTTTTTGACTTTTCCGACAAAAGTACGAAGAATGTTTTTTTTAACTTATACGGCAAGAATGGATTTTTAAAACATTATTTCCAAGAATCTTCCTTTATAAGTTTTCATGTTTATTTTTAATCAACTTCTTTTAGTTTATAATTGTATGACCTGTTAAGAAAAGAAAAGTGTTTTTGAAGTAGAAAGGATATTTTCCTCAAGAATGGAGTTCAAATGTTTTATCAAAATTATTTTCCATATAAGATAATATAGGGTTATATTTTTATCCCTATTATTACATTGATTTGATTATGTTGTGAGGGAATTATTTTTATGAAGTCATTTACCTTATATGATTTGTTTTATGATGTCATGATGTTTCAAGAATCCCATTTTAGTTACATGTGTTATGCGATGATGTATGATTTATGATTATGTGGAACACATAAGAAAGGATTCATTATAAGATGGGTGGGACCAATATCTCCCTCCAATGCATTGGGTAAATATTTATATCTCATGAGATAGACATGGCTGGAATGGAAGGTTATTTCGGTTCAGTGATACAGTACTGAAATGAGGAGTGAACTCGGTTCAGAAATGGACTTTGTCCGCTAAGATAGTCTTGGAAATGAGTCATGACTATCAAGAAATGATTTTCCATGATTATGTGTGCATGCCAAAAAGTTTCAAGTTTTATGTTATGACTATGGGGATCTCATTTTAACTTCTATGATTTATTCCATGTTAAGATATTATGATCTCTTTTGCAGGTTATGATTTTCAAAAAGATATGATATGATTTTTATTTCCTTTATTTGCCCTTGCTGAGCATTTGAGGTCACCCTTTTTTGTATTTTTTCTTTTCCCCATGTCAGGAAGATGGATATTAAATAGAATATGCTAAAAGGGACCCTATATATGACGAAATAAATGGGATACACTGTAGAAGATTTATGAACCAGTTGTTTATGTTTCCCAGTTTCTAAAGACACTATACCTATACAGTCCTTTGTGGTTTTTTCATATGTTGTAATAAGTGTGATTCAATTTTGAAGTATTAACAATGTATGTAAAGTACAGGTCGTTATACTTTTATTATATAAATACAAAACATTTCAATGATAATTTCACTTTAATTGAAAAAAAATAAATTTATCCCAGATAAATTTTGTCATACCTTTTATGTAAATAATTTTTGTATTTATTTAATATAAAGTCATTATATATACTTTAACATACCATGAGTCTAAACATAGATATATTATATGGTTTTCACATATTTAAGAGTTTGATCATAAAAAAAATCTGAGGGAATGAAAATACGGTATTCAATCATCATTGTAGCATTTATAATACATTAGAAATTGAAAATTTGTTTTACCGGATTTTAAAAACCCATTATGGATGAATATATTCTAAATGATAATTTCTATTTCATATAAATTAGTATTTTTATTAATGTGTTATGTATATGACACCTTTTAACAGTTTAATAAAACCAATTTACAAAAACTATATAGTGAGTCTATAAAATTTTTATGGCATGAACCATATATTTGGCATAATATAACTGGTCATGTTGTTTTGAGGATAGTGTGTCAGAATGTAAAATTCCTTACTTATATTGTTTTTCAATATTTTTTTCATGTGGAAATAATTTCATTCCATAGATAATAGAATTAAATGTTTTTTATTTTGAAATATATATGAAATATATTATTAATAACTCATTCTATTTTTTCAAAGGATGATCTCAATATTGGTTTACAATGAATAATTACAAGAGAAATTAAATCCCCCCCATTAGTATCTAATTTTATTAATTATTTTACTGATAGAGTATGGTTTTGATTCTGCCTTTTCCAAATAATTTTTTGTACCTTTATATTATTATTTTTATAGATTATATTCCAATATATACTAAAATTATTTAAATTTGGAGAAATAATGTACATGTGGTTGTTAGGTTTGTGATAACCTTTTGGTTTTTAAAATATGGATTTCCTAGGATTACAAAAATTAACCAATAACAAAATTATAAAAGTACATAAAATAACTGTTTTGAATATATGGAATCAAGAATATGGTGTCCTACCCTTTAATTTTATATACTTATATAGATGTTATTGTTTATTATAAGGTTATTAAGAATGATTTTCAAAAAGAAATCCATCTATGTTTAAGGGACTAAATTTAGAAATTATATGATTTTATATGATCTAATATAATAATATTCTTGACTGCCATAAAAATTTCCCCCTTTCTACTTATATATGATATTTCCTATTATTGTTTTTGTTGAGCATGAAATTGGATTTTTCAAGACTATTCAACTATGGTACCAAAATTTTATAGATGTTGGTGTGTATTCAAATTGTTTTTTAAAATACATTTTATCCAATGATTAATAATGAATTTTACAACTCAATAATATGATTAAATAATAAAAAAAATACATGTTCTACTAATCCTACGAAGGTAATTTAAGGTTATAGGTAATATCTATTCAAGGTCCATTCTTTATTTAAGAAACAAAATTCATATCAGAGTGGTTCATTTATAACGATTAATGTGTATCCAATAGTTTTTATATGGGACATAAATAAAATGTGGAATAATTTTATTAAAAATAATTCATATATATTTAATACCTTTAGTAAAAAAAATTAGTCATATCAACATTTGGAGCCCAAGATTCAAGATGTTTCCTCAAAATTATTAACCATGTTATTTATTTATGTTATCCCTAATATTTTATAAATTTTATTATATTTTAGTGGTATATATAAGCTGGTTATATTGAATAAAATATAAATTAGTATGATAGAGGGAAATCATATTTTTTCCATTTTTTATACATGATTAATAGAGTTAAATTGGAAGCCATTATTAATTAAAATTTCAATGTCAATTGTTGTAAATAATTTAATTACATGTATCAAACAAATATTACCTCTAAAATTATGATAATCACTAATTCTTAATATTAGAATTTATGAAAATTATTAAAAGTTATTAGAACTTTATACACATGAAAAATTGAATACTGAACTTCATATCCAGAGTTTCCCTCAATTACATTTTAAATATTTTAAGAAAAACTATACTTGAGATTCATGAGTCATTAAATGTGATAAGGAAAAAATGTTAACTGTTTTCAATGCTGTTTTATGATTACTAAGGAATTATATTTAAAAATCACTTTAGGAAATTAATTGATAAACTATGAAAACATACTACAATTTTAAGATATTGTAACATTAATAAACCATTTATAATGTTACATTATTGTTTTATAATCGATTCCAACTCTAATCAGTAGACAATTTTAATATTATAGTGAGTGAAAAGTAAATTTGAAACATCTTTCATTGAATTTTTTAAGAAATTCTCATCTTTTGGAGGAAGATATTGGTAAAATTAATTATTTAGGAATAAAAAGTTTACACATTCATTAAAATTATATGATTCATATTTACCTAATAAAAAGTAAAAATTATTATAAAAATATAAAAAGAAAGAATATTGAATGGAGGATGAAAATCATTATTCTAAGGATATCATGAGTGAAGCACAAAAACATGTCTATGTAATGATATTTATTAGGGATATATTGAATTTATGGTGATGTTGTAATATTTTCAATAGGACTATGTTTTTATTAATGGATAATAAATTAACAATTAAACACATAATTTTATATTTTTTTAATGATTATCTACAAATAACTAAATTTTGGAGAATCCATGATGGAAATTGTTTTACTGAAATATATATTTTTCCATATTGAGTAGTTATATATTTGAATCAACAAGAATATAAAATTCTATCATGAAATTTATAAAATATTGAAATCTCATATTTTGACATCATAGAAGAAATATATCTTTCTAGGGATGTAGGTATATACTATGTGTGGATATAAAAAAATAAATAGAAATAAATTTTATAATATATAAGTTAATTTCTTTACATAGATTTATATATGAATCATAAAGAATTTATATATGTTAAAAATTAAGTTTTCTCCATTTCTAGCCTAAGATGTTTGACATGACTTAATTATTTCATATTACATTGAAGAATAAATTAATATTGAATTATAAATGACCATACCACTTTTTTGAAATATATATACTATAAAAAATATTATTTCATTATTTTTGATACATTAAAATAAAAATTATTTTTTTCATGTGTTTGAGAAAAAGATTAATTAACTCATTAGTTAACTTTTTTATAGTGGTTTCATATTTATATTCCCTTTATATATGTTTATTAATATAAAAAAAATTAAATATCATTGTGTTATTTGAATGAGATATTTGAAGATCGTAGAAGGTCATGAAGGTGAGTTTCCATGGATAACAGAAATCACTGTTAATTATAGAAAGAGTAACCCTTGATGATTGCAGGTAAATTGTTCAATATTAAAAAATGATTATATCATTACATATGACTCATGGAATCAATTTATTTGGAAGGAAATATATAGTAGTGTTATATAAGTCATAAGAAATGATAATATTGATCATTATCACTTTTTTAGATGAAATATATTACAAATTGATATTTTTTTATAATAGATGATTTTTTAGGTCATTGTGAAATTATAGGTTTTTGCGGTATACATTAATAAGAAAAGGGGATATTATTTATCATGACTACCCACATCATTCCATAAAAGGTTATATCTAATTTTAATATAATAATTTCTGAAAGAAGTTTTGAACCCATGTTTTAGGTGAATATGTACACCATCGTATCACACCTTTTAGCATTATATTTATTAAAAGGTGATTGGGGTTTGAATATAGAATCAATTATACCCACATATATAATTATTATTTTCTTAGTTATAACCATCAGTAAAATATATTATCACTGCTTAAATACATGTTATAGATTATATTATTCTTTAACATAAAATTAAATAGAATAATATTATAGTTTATGATATAATATTTTCTTCAATGTAATCATAATGAACATATCTATTTATATCACATGTAAAATTAAAGTAATCTTAATATGGATAATGATTTTATTTCAGGTTTTACTTGTAAAAATATGTAATAACAAGGATTCATGATAATATAGAAGGAATATTGAAAATTAATAAGTGTTGTATGGATAGATTGAACTCAATTTTCTATTTCAAAAATGGAAAACAATTTTAGTCTTTTAATTTCCTAACTAATATTCTATGTTTATAAAAATCATAGAATATTTCAATTTGGAATTGAATGCTTACATGAATGTGACTCTTATTTTTCAATAGTAGTATCCTAGGAGTTCATGTCATGTTAGAGGTGTGTTGAAGTGTAAAATATAATAAACTTTATATACACATGCTGCTTCATAGTGTAAATGAATGTAAATTGAGTATAATGTTATTTGGAATCATATACACAATAATCGGGCTATTAAGATCGGGTTTTGTGGCATTTTATATAAGTATATGGTGGGAACGATGAAGATAATAATCAATGAAATCACTATGATAAGATAATAACACTATAGTAGTAGAAATTATGATCTGAATCTGGTTTATTCACTTTAGTATACATACACTATAATATTCATTACTTTTATCATACTTTGAAAAATTTATTCTATATTGAATTAAAATGGGGAATGCTTTTTTTATTCTAGAATAGATTATTTCCCTTATAGTAATATTAAACATTTTATTCTATTAGGATCATATATGATGGAATGTAATTAGTTATTCAGTATATATAATATTAAATTTAATATTTTCATAAGTATTCCCTTGATCTAATGTTAATAAAAAATAGTGATATTTGAGGTTTCATGGAGACATTCGGTGATTTTTATGTGTGTGAAATTACTCATATTGGAAAGGTAACATTCCTAGATATCCTGGTGTAATGTTTTAAATCCACTAAATAACACGAGGTTAAGAATCTATATTTTTGGGTCTTTTTATTTGACAAAAAAATTGTATGAACATTTCGATGATATATAATAATGGAGAAAACATGATGGTTCAATTTGTGATTAAATACTACTTATCTCATTCAAGATTATCAATCTGTCTTTATATTAGTATCAATTGATGAATTTGTTGTCAATATTATATTATTTCATACAATTATAAAATTATCAGTAATTTTATTTTTCATTTTAATAACATTTTCAAATATACATTATTAAAAAATTGAAGAATCTTCTCATGATACAACATTAATCAATATTTTGTTACATATCAATGTTAAAAAAATATTTTCAAGAAAACCTGTGATGGGACAATAAATGTTATAATATCACTACTAAAAGTTATCTTGAGTTTCAAATTGATTTCATTTTTAATATACTATAATTAGTAAATTAATTTTTACTTGTAAGAAATGTTTTCATAGATATGGTCACAATAGTATGGTGTCATTTAATTCCCCAATTAAAAAAACAATTCGATCAAATGTTCGGGATTATATTAAAATTTTGAATTGAAGTAACATGTATTATTATCTATAAAAAATTTAAATTTACTAATTATATCTACATAAAATATATATTAATTGGATTCACCTAACAAACAGTGTGAGAAAGCCTTAGAATTTATTGAATATCAAATAACTCTAAAGGTGATATTAGGTCATGATTAATAATCCTTTATACATAAATACATAGATTTACACGAGGAAACCCACACAAACATTTAAAAGATTCTCTACTTTTATATGTTTCCTGGAAAGTAGAAGGATTCATAAAAGATATAATATAAATAATTTAATTAACATTATAAATATATTGTTCTTATGGAAATATTTTATTATTTTTAGTTTATACATATTAGAAATCTTTATGATTTATGGAGTCTTTTTTAATGAGGTTTACTATATTAACAATTACATAAATTATGGAATAAATAAATCCTACTTAAATAACCCATGTAGAGGAATTTAATGTTTATTAAGAGAGATTAAGGTGATCGTTATCTTGATATCCCAATCTCCAATTTTTTTTATAAACTATTGATCTAATATTCATAGGATAGACTTGTTCTAATAGATATAAACATAATTGATGAAGAAAATAGAATGGGCCTTATCAATAAAACATTTAAATTAACCAACAACCACCGTGTGAATATGTTTGAAATTGCTAAAGTTTTTTTATTAATATATTAATTCTCTTTAAGATAGTTAATGTTGTAACTCCCTATGAATTTGGATTTTTTTTTCTTAATAAAACATTTAGTGTTTTTAGTCTCATTTGATACTCATAACATTGATCTTAAACAAATCATGATATACTATAGATATATTATTATTTAAATATGAACATTATAACTTTTATACATGATTTGAGGGTATGAATAATATTAATCACATAATAAAATTGATCTAAAAAATATTCCATAATACAAATTTAATTTTTAATGTGTAGGAAACATGTAGAAAAATTTTTAAATATGAAAATAGAATCATATGAGTTTAAGAACACATAAATTTTAAGTATACAATTTTTCAATATATGTAGTTGTGTGATATATGTTGAATTTTCAGTTAAAATATAAATTTATTAATATTAAAAACTCAATTTCATATGAAATATATAATTTTTTATTTCCTAATATAAAAATAAATTTACAGTGATTTTTTAAAATGAATCTGAAAATTTTGATTTTTTTGGTCAATGATGAAAAATATTTTTTTATGAATACCATAACATTAATAAAATTATTTTTATATAAGAATGAATTAAAAATATTTGAACCCATCTTATTGACCAAATATACATTTATATAGTAAAATAATGAATTTATAACTACTATGTTAAACTTGTAAACACATGCTTGACGTTTTGGAACCTAAGTTATATTTTATACTAATAGAAATATATTTTTAATTCATTTATTTTAAATATGTATTTAAATTATTAAATTATTCTTTTTAATGGTTATAATTTCAATAAAAATTCATTTTTTAATAAGTCAATAATTTCTAAGGTAGGACCACTATTGAAGAGTGATTGGCCTAAAAAAGTATTAATTAATTTTTTCACAAAAAAATATCTGAATATCTTTTATGTTTTCATGGTTTATATTAATATAAATTTCTACAAATTATGGGGATTGAAAATTGATAAATGATTTCCTTATTTTTTATTATATTATTAAATTTTATTATATAGAAATGTTTTTTTCCATAATGAAATGTTTCCATGGTAAAAACATTTCCATCATAGTTAAGGATAAAATGATTTAAAACAGATAAAATAATGGGACAAGTGATCAAGATAACACAATATACAAAATTAAGTCAAATTAGTTCAGTAAATTTCGACCATAATCTATATATTTTTGAATTTGTTTCTATTTTTTGAGAAACATGACATTAGTAAGACATATATTGTCTAAAAAAGTTTCAAGCATTTAAAATTTTTCCGCATACCTCTATTGTAAAAGGGAACATCCTATACTCAATTACCCACACCACTTGAAGACCTTAACTTAACAAAGGACTACCCAAATAATCTTCCAACTCTCATCCCCATGTATATGTGGTATTGGAATCACAAAAAGTCTATTTAATGAAGGAAGATATCCACAGAATTTTTATTTGTCTTTACTGATCTATTTTATCTTTCTTTTTTCATTATCATCCACCAAAAATTATATAACCAGTTTTAACATTATAAAATCATTATATTTAATATAAATATTTTTTTAGTTAATTTTACATGAAATTTTTTGTTCATTAAATTTAATAAAAATTCATATTATCAATCATGTGTATGTTTGGATGATACTATCCATGAAGTGATGTATTTTATTTTTCATCACCACTACTCATGGATGGTTATTTATATTGCTTTATTTGTTGTATATGATGATTAAAAATAATTATGATTCTATAAAGATAATATATTATCAACCGTAATAACCTACTATATGTTTGAAAATTATAATGCCACTCATGTGTGTGTGTGGACAACATCTACAATGAAATGGTGTGATTAGTTTTCCATTTCCACTTTTCATATATTGTCATAATTATAGATTTAATGAATATATATGAAATATATAAAATAGTTATTATTATATAATGGTTAACTATTATTTAACTTTATATCTTTTCATTCATTGAAAATTGACAACATCATTCACGTGTACAAGTAGACAACTACCCATATGAAGTGATTCATTTAACATTCCATCACCACATTCTATATAATGTAATTAAAATATATATAATGCATAAATTAAATATTTTAGAAATTACAGTTACATTGTAAATTAATAATACATGAACATGATTTTAGAATTGGAACCGTTAAACTAAAACATGCATGGGAAACTGAATAGTTAACACAACGAATGTTTATTTTAATGAAGAAATTTTAATAATGGACAATTGGAAATCATTAGTGTGACACCCCAACCCAAAAATCCTAAATTCAATTACCTAGGTAATTATATTGGCATGATTAAAGGGAATAAAATCCTAAAGGACAAGCCAGTTTATTAGTTTTGGAAAACCTGATTACATACATGATAACCATATTACACTAGTATGTATAAAATAAAACATCATACATAATAAAATTAATTGAACGATATCCTTGATTTTTTATTCAATTATTTATTCTTCATTTACCAGGTAAAGGAAAAAATAATTGTCGGATAAAGTTATTAGTAAAGGCATGTATAGTAGAAAAAATAATGAATCAGTGAGAATAGTCATCATGGGAAGTTAAATAACTGAGAAAACAATCCATATAAATATATGGATAAGGAATAATAAATATTTTATTGTATATAACTAAAACACTTGACAATTAATCAATAAATTTTGAATTAAATTCATTCATAGAATGTTTCCAAGAAAATATCTCATTTATATTAATAATAACTAAATTATAAATAAAGGAAATTCTTAAGTAAAAGATGTTATATTTCCCAAGAACTTGATAAATTTACCATCAATATCTACCCTCAAGACAATTTAAAACAACCTTGGTAAAAACCCATCTGATTTGTCAAACTAATAAATTTCATGAGACTGTCGCTGTATCAAGGGGCTTGAATTATACAATCCCTATCAAATTTATTAATTTTCTGAACCATTCACCATATATCTAATGATTGATTTTATTATTTATTAACATTCCTTATCATAAAATGCATGTATTTAATAAAAGAAATAGATTTATCAATATTTAGAAAATTAATTAAATAATTGTAAATGTAAACATTGTATCTACCCTTGGTATAAGATTTGGAAATAACAATATCCATTTCATGAGAATATGTATATTTAATATAAATTAAATGTAAAATTAAAATTACCTTATGTATGTTATAGTTTTAAGATAATCTTAACAATAAAAAATTGTGATATTGTAAAGATAACATTCACCACTTTCAAATGTCTAAGCCCACATCCCTTAGATGAGATGGTTCAAAATCAAGAATACAATATCATGAAGTACGAGTCAATAATCATATTAATTAAAAAATGGTAATTATATACACCACATTAATTTGAATTTGTTCATAATAACAAATAATTCTCAGTCACAAATAAATTGAGAAGAAATCACCTACCTTATGCTCTCTTTTAGTTTCAGGTAATTAATCCTCTATTATAGTATTAAAAAAATTAATAACAAATAATATGACCATAATCATATTTCATATATCATATGTTATCTTATTTATAATATCGTATTACATTTTTGTTAACAAAATTTTATTATTTTCATCATTTTTGGTGTTAATTGTCTTGTTTTTCAAGTATATTTTTACTTGTGAACTTTTTTATTGTTATGTCTATTATTATTTTATCATATCCAGGATTTAAACCATTATATAAATATAATTTATATTAATTAAATATATATTTATAACAATCTATAAAATTTTCCAATTGGAAATGAAATACACCGTTCATGGAGACAGGAGGGCACACATATGCCTGAACGTTGTTACCATTTTATTTTCATATTAAAAAAATGATAATTAAATAATATATTAATATTTTAAAATTATAGTATCATATATATATAATATATGTCACATAAATTTATTAAAACCTTCCTTAATATATATTTCACATATATCATGAATGAATCACATCATTTTGAGGATATAGTAGTACATACGCTGACAAGCGATATTATCATATTCCAAAGAACAAGAAGTCCTGAAGGTATGTGTTATATGAAATATTAAATAATCATAACTAAATTATAAAAATTATATATATATATATATATATATATCATATATAATCTATGAATTTATCGTTATTTCCAACCATGATTGGTGGTAATGAAAGGAAGAACGACATTAGTTCACAAGGTGGTAGTCCGTCATACACATTAACGGGGATTGTGTATCCGACATTATGGAAGTCTTTGTGAGTGTGTGTAATACCAATGAAATAAAGAAATCTCGGTATATTTAATAAAATGAGTTTATTATATAATAATAAAATAATAATGATGGATGGGGTAGAAAATGAAATGAATCAATAGTGGTCTTTGAATATCAGTACCTCTTATTTGGGAAACTCAATTTGGGTTTACACCAAAAGATGTAATTGGATTTATTTATTACAAATTTTATGATTTTGGAATGAAGGGATGGAATCGGGGGATCCAATTGAGCTATTGTTTTATGATCTAAATGGATAGAGAGGTATGATTAAGTTATAGGGGTGAGTGACTTTCTATAGTGCTGGAGGAGTGTCATTCTTGTAATTATAAAAGGGAGAACACTATTTGTGACATCTCCGATATTTGTAGAATAATAATTATTCATACATATTAATATTGATAAATATTATATTAATTTTATGTTAAATTTTATGCTTTTTCTGATAGCATACTCGACATGAAACAATAGGTTTCTTCGAAATCTTATGTTTCACACAAAACTGAGCTATACCAAAAAATAATACAATAATATTATTTTTATTTTAAATTTTAGTTAACGCCTAGTCATTTTATTAGTGATAATGAATATAACAAACTAAAATATGAATAATTTTTTTTTGTTAAATGTTTTAATATTTATCGAATGAATTTTGGAGGCTTAAAATGAGAATAAATCCCATTTTAAGCGTAAAATACTCTAAAATTTTTAAAAGGTTATTTTACTACCTTTTGATGGTGAACCCTTTTTAAATCTAGTTTTTATCACTTTTATATGTTATATTTGAAAAAATAAACATTTTAATTAGAATAATGTTATCAAAATTGACTTTGGTTTAATTTTTTTATATTTATTATAAAATTTACTTTTTAATGAATCATGAAGAATTATATATTTTTTAATTCAAAACTACCTTTTCATATAATTTATTTATATTGATAGATTATTTTTTTATTTTTTAAAATTTTAATTGGATTATTTTTTTATCAGTTAATCCAATGTTGTTAATTTGATGTAATTTCACATTTAAATCAAATATAAACACATGTTAACCTTTTTATTTTTTATACTTCTTAAAAACCTACTTTCTTTTTTTGAAAAGGGGATTTAATTTTAAAGTAATTACTACAATATCATTGTTTGGAATTTTGAAAAATGGATTCAATTTTTTTAATCATATGGTACAAATTATATAGATAGTTCCCTTTATTTTTGTACATTATTAATAGTAACTTTAATAATTATTTTAATTTACCATGGTTAAAGTGTTAATCGGGTAAATAAGGGTAAAAATAATATTATAATAATATACAACAACACTAACTATATGGCCCCATCCTTAAACATTAAATAATCAAGATATGTGTCAATAAATCACATTGAGAATCTTTTCAGGTTTATATTTTTATAGAATTAGGCCTAACTATTCCCTTACATCTCAAATATTACAAAGTATACACTTTTACTCTATCAATTTTTTTCACAATAACAAAAATCTTTAAAACAATATAATTATTATTTTCTTGATAAAAATATTCATGAATTCTTTCTTTCTCTTACCCTTCCTTGTAACCTATAAAGAACATTTCAAAAACATAGAATACGTATAAAAATCTAAGATAGGGTTATAAAATAAGGAAAGAAAACATTAATCCATGAATACATATAAATCAATGAAATCATTATTTTCACTCATACAAAAATATCATTATTATACCTCCTGACAGCATAGCATATAAGAATAACATTTAAAATCCCAAATCATAAAGGGACCTTGTGAAATCTATAAAATACATACATTGTATATTTCCCAGCCACATAGGGAGTAACCATCATGGTTACGTTTGGAATACCCATGATAGTATATTGCCTAAATATATTAGTAGAAACCTTAACTTTTACAACTGTCATGTTACCTAATGAATTGGAGAGATATCACAGGCTCACTAACCCTTGGTTTATCACAAAATCACCCATGTTTGGTTTATCACGTAACCACCTGTCCAATATAAAAGTACCATTACATAATCCTAACACATAAAATATTGAAATTATAAAAATTTCACTTATAAATCACAAGAAATCAATTCCAGATATTCAAATATTCAATACATTTCAATACCCATTTAAACATTTAAAATGAATATTTTTAATCAATGTGTTTCATAACACATTGAAACATTTGAAAGAAATTAATATTTTAAAACATTAATTTCCATGTAAATGAATAATTACTACCATTTTTTAAATATGGACCTTATTGAGAAATATTTAAAAGAAGAAATCTTGAAAACCTTTAAAATGATGTTTTAGTTAAATAGTCTTTCACCACTTGAGAAAATATATTAATTAAAATAATAAAATATTAACATTAAATAAAACTTATAATATCATTACAATAAGTATATTCAAGATATAATAATTTAAAAGAGATGTATATACACCATATAAACTTGATTTGGTGCATAATAATATATAAGTTTCAATAAAATTTAAATTGATAAAAAATATATTTCAATGATTGTATCCATAGATTAAGGATAAATTAATGAAAAAATTATGAGTGAAATATATAAATAAACAAAATATTGGTGGATATTCTGTTTAAATAAATCAGAGGTCATTCACACATATTCTTGGAAAATCAAGACCAATGAAATTGATATTTAACTCAATGAATTGAAATTTAGTTATGATTTCCCTTAGAGAGTTTGTATAAATGACATACGAATTTATAAATGGAGTTATTATGTGTATAATATGTATATACAAACAAATATAAGTGTAAATTACATCTTAAATAAATAAATAGTTTTTCCACACATAATCCTTTCATAATATAGTCAATGAAGTATGCGTAAAACATAATGAGTGGAAATTGAGTTTTGCATTTCCCCTTGAAAGATATTTTTATTAATAAAATAGATTAATTATGTGTATTCAATAAAAATAAAAATAAATAATGTATAAATAATAGATAATATATCAAAATTAATTTCCCACATAATTATATAATGACATAATCAATAAGTAGAAGATCAACCCAAAGAATGAAAATTGAGTAATGATGTTCCCTTACCTTGAGTCCAACTTGTCTTGTTCATTCCTGATCTTATTGAATAATAAATATTGGTTAATTTATAGATTCTTTTTAAAAATTATCATTTTAATTATTTCCATAACATCACTTACGAAAATGTTATAATAATTGGATAGTTATTTGAGTTAATGTCGGACGTTTTGTCGATAATCGGTTCTTGAGTCGAAAATGAACATTGTATGATTTCAGTAGCCCATGTGTTCATAAGTCCATCATCTCAGGAATAGTATTCATGATTTTAATATCATATATAACCTGTATATATGTATTCATAATAGTCCATAACATTTGGAGATAAGAAATGATATTCACCGTTCATGGATATGGTAGGTCGTACGTACGCATGAACGCTACAATCATTTCATTGTCATGTTAATGGAATGAAATCTAAATGATTCGTAGGTATATTATAATTAACGTATAATATATATGTTATATATATTACAAAATTTAATTAAATACCTCCTTTATATGTTCCATGTATGGTATGAACGTGTCATATCACTTTAAGGGGTGGTAGTCTACACTTCCTCAAATGAAATTATCGTATTTACACAATATGGAAAGCATAATGGCATGTCGTAAATAAAAATTACAGAAGAATAGAGATGAAGTAAATATATTATATATCATATATAATTATAGTTCCATCATAATGACCCCCCATTATTGGTGGTAGGAGATAATTGAACAATCATAATTTTGTGAGGCAGTAGTTCACCGTACACAGAAACATTATGTTCGTATCCATTAGATAGAGATGTGTGTAAGTGTAGTTCTAATACATTCATAAAACAATCCTATTATATTGATGATACTATTTTTTTATGTAATAAAATAATAAGAATAACATAGGGAGTGATGAAGGAAAATTAAATAAATGAACATGAGAGAAGACGTTACCTCAAAATCGGGTAACTTCTTATGATTTTAGCCAAAAGGCTTTCATAAATTTATGTATGGTCAAGGCAATGATTATAAGAGGAAATGAGGGATTAGGGGAGATTATTTGAGATGAATTTGTATGATCCATGGGCCATGATAGGTGTGGGTATTTTGGTAGAGTTGGTGGCCTTTTATAAGAGGGAGGAGGTGCACTATAGGAAGGTCTTGAAATATTAATTTTTTATAAATTCGGTTTCAATTAAAATTGTTCTAAAACTCATTTAATTTAAATATAATATTATATTGGTTATAATAATGACAATGAAATATTTTTTATACATATATTGAATATTTTTTTATCCTTATCTTTTTTGTTTAACCATTATTTTACCCTTTTTAATCATAAAGCGATGTCTTGTTAATTACAAATTGTGGGTTTATGTAATTACCATATCATGTCAAAAGTCCCAAAAAAGAAATAATTTATGACATATTTGGACTTATCTGAACCATTTTTCAGAATCTTATATTTTTTATGAATTTAATAACATTTAATAAACTATTTAATATTTTATGTTATGAATTATGTCAATTTGGCACAATATTCATAAATAATTTTTTACAAATTAATAACAACAAGATTTATTTGAACCAAATGCATTAAATCCAATTTAATAAGTCAATGTCATCCATAAAATTTGTGGATGACATCAAAATAACCAAATTAAATATATTTTTATATTTATATTATCATTTATTTGAATCGTTCATTAATAAGGTAATCAATGCATCCTAATTACGTCATAAATATATTTATTTATTTTAAAAATAAAATTCTAGAATGTAGGAAATCTTTTTATTGTTATAATTACTATATATAGTTTAATATATTAGTTATATTACTCTATATTAAAATTGTTTTAGTAAAAGAAACTTTTTTATGTTATATTTATCTTTACTTTAAATTAATTTTTATAACATGTCAATATCACACCCAAGTGGCTCCATGAGGTCCTACAATCTACCCAAGGATATAAATGGTCTGACATATCTCATACAATAGGATTAGGACATGTGTTAGGGTAGTATTAAATTATTATAATATTATATTTTTACCATTATTTACCAGGTTTAACCTTTAACCATGGTAAATAAAAATAATTACTGAAATTGCTATTCATAATGTACAAAAATAAAAGGTAATTATCTACATATTTTGGACAATAAGATTAAAAATATAGAATCAATTTTTACAAATTAAAAACATATAATTTTTATAAATTATTTTAAACTTCTTTCCCATTTTCAAAACCAAAAAATCGAGTTTTTAAGAAATAAATACTACAAAATGATTGACTATTGTTTATTTCTAATTTTAATGTGAAATTATATATAGTGACCATAATTGGATTAAATAATAAAAATATTTTATATTTATACCTTAATTCTATTATATAATATAATATAACTATAGAAATTATCTCAATGAGAAAATTAATTTTTAATTAAAATTTAGGGTATTTGTACTATTCATTCAAACATGATAGTTATGAGAAAAAATAAAAAATTAATCAAATGAAAATTTTGATGTCCCATTTCTAAATAAGAATATTATTTTGTAAAATAAAACATATAATGTTGTCAAAAAATAAATATAAAATGGGTTTACTTTCAAAAGGCTATAAAACTACAATTTTTGGAAAATACATATTTATCAGAAAAATTGAATTCATTATTATATTGTATCATGAAAACATAAAATATTAATTTAAAACTTTATATTGAATATATAACATATATTTTTCATTAAATATAAATCCATATAGTGATTATATTTTATAAACACAATTATTCTATATTAAAATATGTTTTCATAAAAACTCATCATTTATATTCAATTGGTGTTTATTTCAATTTCTAAAAAATTTGGTAACCATAGAATAATTCATTAAACATTTTTAAACCATATTTTCATAATTTTGATGATAATACTCATTTCCACTATTCCAATGGCTAGGCATTAACTACCTTTTAAAATAATAATAATAATATATTATTATTATTTAGTATAACTCAACGTTGTGTGTAACGTATGATTTTAGAGAAACATGTTGTTTCATGTTGAGTACCCTATAATAAAATGTGTCCCCTTTAACATAAAATTACTATCTTATTTATAAATATTAATAAAAAAGATAAGATTTCATTTGATGAATACCTGTGTCGTTACAATAACACATGGCCAAATCCAATTGAATGAAATATTTTTCTGATAATGAGGATCCCTTGTTTGATTTTAGGACCCCATGGATCCACATCGGTGTGATAATGACATGTTATAATAAATTATTTAAAATAAAGGGAAATATAAGATAATCGTGTATCTTTTTTCTAAAATAATTTTAAGGTAGGGTTATATAACTAATATATTTGACCATAAATAGTCATTATAAAGATTAAAAAATTTACTACATCATGGTATTTTATTTATAATTTTTATACATTATATAAATTAATATATTTATGACACAATGATGATGTGGTGATTAACATATTAAAAAAAGCTTAAAATAAATGATATTATAAATATTTTAATAATTTTAATTTGGAAATATTGATGCCATCCACGAATTTTTTGAATTACTATGATATATTAAATTTTATTTAAAGCTTTTGGTTTGATGGACTCACTTATTAATGAATTTAATAAAAATCAATTTCTAAATAGTGTCAAATTGACATGAATGAGTTTTTATAAAAAATATTATTTTATTAAATGAAATTATAGTCTTAAACTCTATGATTCGGACAATTGACTTATATGATGTTACAAGTTCCATTAATAATCCACTTAAGGTTCTATTGGATTTTTATTGTAACTATAGTAACCATATATTATGAGAATACTAGAAGACACGGTAAGAGTAAATGTTTTTAACTTAGGGATAAAGCTAAAAGATAAGGTTAAATTTGTGACATAAACTTATCTAAAACATATTAATTTTGAGGATTTAGAGACATACTCCTATTAACCATGACATATATCACTTTTTAACTTTTATAAATTTAAAATAAATTTATAATAAAATAATATTTCAAAACATTTCTAAAGTGCCTCTCCTCCCACTTATAAAATCGAATCACCTCTATCTGCTTACTCACATCTCTCAGGTCCCTTCAATTCTCCAACCACAAATCCAATAACCTAAAAACATGCCTCCCTTACTCTTAGAAGAATTAACATGGGGACAAGTAAACTCAATAAAGTATTTTTTCTCAAATCAAGAGGAGTTACCTAATTATTTGGTCTTGGCTTCTCTCAAGCTCTTTTCCTCTATTTCACTTCTCCACCCCTACACTCTCTTTATTTAATTTTTTTATTATAGAACCAGTATCCTTAATATACTAGGATTTTTTCTATGGTTATGACCTATAATTACACGCACCTATATCTAATGGATATAGAACATATTGTTTTTGTGTAAGGCAAACTAGTGCCTCATGAAATTATGATTGTTCAATTTTCTCCTACCAAATATCATCAGGGACATAATGATGGAACCATGTATAAATTATATATATATATATGTTACAATTATATTTATCGATTCTTCTTTAATTGTTATTACAAAAAAACTTTATGCCTTCCCAAATGTTTAAATACGATATTTTCATTTGAGGAAGTGTGGACTACCACCCCCTCGAAGTGATATAAATCGTTCAGGCTATACATGGAATATATAGAGAAATGTTTTATTAAACCTATGAGACATAAATTACATTAATATTATACTGGTATTATAATATAATTTTATATCATTTTAATATTATTCTTCTAATATGACAAAAAATTAAAGTAGAATTCATGCATATGTATGGAATACCGTCTCCATTAACAATGCATTTCATTTCTTATCATCAAATATTATGATATTATAAATACATATAAACTAGATATATATGATATTTAAATCATGAGTAATATTCTGGAGATGATGGAATTTTGACTACATTTACAATTTACATCAACACATGTTCATTTTTGACTCATGTACTGAATACTGACAAAACAAACCGATATGAACTTAAATAACTATCTAATTTTAATAACATGGTAATAACTTATATAAAAATAATAATAAACTTGAATTATGATCTAAATAGTGTATAAATCATCTAAATTTTATTATTCAGGAACATACCAATTATATGTGATGTGTCAGACTCAATGTAAGGGACTTCATCTCAATCATCATTCACTGATGAAAGTTTCGATAATATACACAACCTTATTTTATACGGTGAATAATTAACCCATTTGATTTTTAATTTCATTCAAAGGAAATCCTTTTTCTATTAATTTTTTTACTAAAAGATATAAAGGAATGCTTTTTATGTATGCGGTGACCATGACTTCTGTACCATCGTCACCGTTATTTGATATTTGAAATCCACTATAATACATAATGTTTTTAAAATGAAAAGAAATATCATATTCCCTTTTGGGTGTTTAATTTTTGAAAATGGTTTTGAGAGTAGAATTACAATTTAAATGTCTTGAAATGATTTCTTGCAATTGAAAATGAACTTTTATAAGTGATATATTGATAATTGCAAGAATTTATGTGTTTTGATTATATAATGGTACTTGGAAATTTGAGGGGTGGTTACGTGATACACCAAATATGGGTGATTACGTGATATACCAAAGACTGGTGGTTCCATTATAAAAAATGGGTGTATGGTTACGTCATAACCTCCAATACATTGGGTTTGGAATTCATCCATATGGCTATTCCGTTTAGTGATATTTGTGTAGGTCAACTATATGGTTATTCCATATAAGTATGTTTACAATTGAAGTTGCCTTAATATGTTATATGTTTCTTTCGATGGATTTATGTTAATATTTTAGTTAGAAAAAGGTAATAAATTATCATATATTCAATGAAGCGTATTTACTACTTCTTAACGGTGAAAAATTTTACTTTATGATTATGTATTTTTTGTTTTGAGGTTATCCCAAGACTAATACGTTCCCATACATTTTTATCCCTTAATGATATTTTTATGCTCATCCAGTGTTTTGATAGGTTTTTAATAGGACAAAATTAATAATAGACTGAAGGAATGGGTCATGGAAAAGTCATGTTCTTTAAACATGGTATGAACTATATTTTATTTTAAATAGTTTCTGTTTTGTGAAAAAAATGGATCGTGAGTAGAAGTGTATAAATTGTAATAAACAAGTTCATATGTATGAGTTATGTCCTAATTCTGTAAATATATAAACCTGAAAATACCGTCAATTTTAATTAAAGTAAAAAATATTACTTTACACAATATTATGTAACGTTTTATGAATGGGGCATTATAGTAGTCATTAAGGGTAAGGTTATATAACATTATAGGTTATGGTAATATTTAATCATATGTAACATATTTTATATAACCACAATGGTTAGAATATTTGAAATATTCCTAGTTATTTTAGTTAAATTGAATTGGTTTGAGATAACATGTATATGTATATCATAGAGTTTATCATCCTCATATAATAGTATATGATGACTTTATTAATATACTCACACTAACCCTTTTTGGTGTTAGTAAATGGATGGGTCTAGGTGGCACCAAAGTATCAAAGGATTTGATGGAAACTATTGTGGTTTTCTGAATAAGAAACTGAATGAAATGGGAGCTATAATGATAACTCTTGTGGTTATTCTAAACCAACTATCTAGAGTCATAATTTACCACTTGAAACATGGTGTTTTTTTAAGGCATCGTATATGCGAGAAACGAATACCTGGTGATGTTCGAGTAATAATCATCAAGGTAAGTATATTCAACAACCTATGTTAAAGATATGTGGAAAGAAATACCTAGGAAAATGTTTCATTGGGACTAGAAGATTGTACCGATGTAATCATGAAGGTTAGAAATTAATAACCTTGCATGGAAAATGTAAGTGTTTAGTTGAATCCAATAAAGTGAAAGAAGTTCTTTTTGAGGGATCAATGGAATGATTTAAATGAGGTTTACATATTCATTATGAAAATATATTCCCTATGAATAATGTTTGGAAATGGGATCAGTTGGACTATAAAAATATATGATTACCAATTCCTAGTACCATTCCCATTAAAAATGAGGAAACTGAAAATGAACTATCAATTTTATGGATTATATTGTTACATATGGTTTGAAATTATTGAATATTAGGACATTATGGATTATTTTGTTTATATGAAATAATGAATAAATAATAATATGGAAGAATATAATTAATGGATCCTGAATGTGGTTTGATGATTATGATTTAATGATTTTAGTAATTGAATAGTTATACCAGATCTATGGATGATGATATATTTAAATATATTAATAATGGGATTAATTTGGAAGACTTCTAGTATTTGTAACCCATTAGGTTTTTTAAAAAATTTAAGTGAATAATATTTATCTTTTCTTTTGTTGATATAATTATAAATAACCTTTAGGGTTTATATGATCCTTGAATTTGAGTTAATTATGCACTATTACATTTTGGGATGAAAAATGAAAGTCATGTGATAAACTTGAGATTAAAATATATTATAGTTATTTTGATGATTTTATATCATGTAGGGAATTTTAGAAGAATTATAAAATTCTTTAAAATGGAAAAAATTCACACAGTGTGACAACCCATCATCTGGGGAAACGTTATTGGAATAAAAACCACAAACGGAGTGCGAACGACCTTTATCACCTACCACGAGCCTACGTGAAGTCCCTAGTTAGTATGGATAATTATTTGTAGTTAAATTATGTTATGGAATAAGAATACGTTTATTTGGGAGAAAAATATTTTATCAAATGGATATCCATAGTGTGGGAAAATGATTTGGGGATTACATGATAAATTATATTTTGGAAGATGTTCACTATTTTAGAAACTTTATATGGTTAATGTAAATAGAACACTATGGGATTTTAATGGAATAATTATTGAATTATATTTTGGAAGAATCTATTTTTTTATTTTGGAATTATGGATATTTTTTTATCTTTGTAAATGATTAACCAAACTTGGAGAATGTGTGATTAGGGTAATTTCTTTTTGGTATGCGCCTTTAAGAGTGATCGATTTTATTTGGAGGTACATGCTAAAATTTGTCTATGAAGTCTATGTGATCAAATTCGTATGAATTTTGGGTTTGAAACATATTTTGGATTATTTTTTAGTAATTATATAGACAATTATTTGTATAATCTTCTATGTTGGACTTTGGGTATTGCTTCTGAATTTGGGAGAATAAACATATTTTCTTCTTATGAAGGATTATTATTTTTGGCGGATTATGTGATATTATTCATAATAGTTTTGTTTTTGTTAATTTTTCTAAACATTATTAATATATAGTTAATATTTTTTTGATTATTTTAATGTACAGATGTTGATTCTAGTGATTCAGGTGTGACCAATTCATCTTGAATACTCATTTTTTAGGGAAAAGATGAGTTTGTGGTAAAAATTTATTAAAGGATGAAATTATACGTGACAAGTAAGTATGTTTCCTTATGTTCTTATCCACAATCATAAATAAATTACTCAATATTATTAATTGGACATTAAAACAAAGAAATTTACCATTTAATTTTCCTAATGAGAAATCAATGTACATTAAACCCATCACATGTTTGTGGATTTCTGATTGTTAACTTTCTTCCATGGTATGTCTTCTATCACTATCCAACATAAAAATATGGTTATTTATTTTTCCATATCCATTTTTTTACATGGAAAACTATTATGTGTTAAAATTGATGAACTTTTTACTTCTCTTTCATTATTTTTTACTAACTCTTTTTCTGATATGGGATTTTCAAGGAAGTTACCGAGACAAATTTTAAAATTATAGGCATGAAATTTCCAAAAGGGGGAAGGATATAACTTCCAAGGTATTTATAGAATAATAAATTTTCATATCTATTAATATTTTTGAAAAATATATTCATTATATGTTAAAGTGGACACTTTGACTAATAGTCTACTCAATATGCAATAATGGGTTTCTTCGAAATCTTCTGTTTCCCATAACACCAAGTTATACCGAAAAATAATACAATAATTTTATTATTCTTCTAACTGGCAGTTTACTCTAATCCATTTTATTGGACAGAATAAATATAAAAAACTAAAATAATATTAAAATTTATTTATTTATTTTTTACATTTATAAAATTAAGTTTATATACTTAAAATGATAATAAATCCAATTTTAAGCATAAAGTAATCTAATATTTTTAAAAGGCTGTTTTACCTCCTTTTGATGGTGAAACCATTTTAAATATCTTTTTCTGTCACATTTATATATTCTATTTGAAAAAATAAACTTCGTATTTAGAATTATAAAATCTATATTTAATATTGATTAATTTTGGTATTTTTATGATAAAATAATTTTTTTAATGAATAGGGGAAAATACTGCATTTTAATTCCAAACTACTTTTTCGTCTAATTTATTTATATACATAAATTATCTTTTTAATTTTTTTAATTATTAATTAGATTATTTTTTAATCATTTAATCCATTTTTTTATGTAATTTCACATTTAAATCGGACATAAACACATGGCAACGTTTTGATAATTTTTACTTCATAAAACCCCGCTTTTGGGTTTTGATGACGAGAATTAATTTTAAATTAATTATTAAAATTTCAATGTTTAGAATATGGGAAAATTGATTACATATATGGTATTTTATGTTCCAAATTATGTAAATATGACCCTTTTATTTTTTGAAATTAGGAATATTAACTTCAGTAATAATTTTTATTCACCCTAGTTAAAGAGTAATTCAGGTTAATAAGGGTAAAAAATTATATTATAATGTTATTAAACTACCCTAACACATGTCATAATCATATTGGATTATTTATGGAAGACCATGAGAATATTTGGGTCTATTTTAGGTCCTCATAGAGCCACTTGGGTGTGATAATGATTTGTTATAATAATTAATTCAATGTAATGAGAAATATAACATAAACATGTATCTTTTATTAAAATGAATTTTAGGTGGGGTCATAAAACTAATATCTTATACTATAAATATTAATTCAAATGATAAAAATATTTAATATATCTTGGTATTTTATTTACAATATTTATAAATTAAATATATATATATATATATGATGCAATGATGATGCATGGATTTCCTTATTATTGAAGGATTCAAATAAATGATATTATAATTATTATAATAAATGAAATTTGAAACTTTTTATGACATAACCAAAATTTATAGATTATTAAGACATATTATATTTGATTTAATTATTTTTTTTCAATGTAATCATGTTTTTATGACTTTAACAAAAACCTATTTCTATATTGTGTCAAAATTGACATAAATGAGTCTTTATAACAAATAATATTTTATTAAATGATATAATAGTCATAAGAATCAATGATTTGGAAACATAATTTAGGTAAAGTTAAAAATTTCATAAATTATTCACTTTAGGTTCAACTATAATTTTATAGTAACTATAGAAACAATATATTATAAAAATACAAAAAACAAATGGTAAGACTTAATTTTGTAACTAAGGGTTAAATCTAAAAGATAATTTTAAATTTGTGACCCATAATTTTCTAAAACATATTGGTTGGGGGGAATTAGACCCATTATCACCTTATATAATAAATATATCACATTAGAACAATTATAATTGGAAAATTAATTTATAATAAAATAATATTTCAATACATTCCTAAAGTGCCCCTCCTCCCTTTTATAAAAGGGAATCACCTCTACCATGTTACATACACCTCTCAAGCACCTTGGATAGTCAAAAAACTATTCAAATAAATGCAAAAAATCCCTATCATACTACTAGAATCCTCACCATTGATAGACATAAACTCAATTAATCCTTTTGTCTCAAATCAAAATGAGCTACACAATTTTTAGGTATCGTCTTCTCTCTAGATATTTTCCATTATTTTCCTTCTCATTCCCTATTATATATTTATTAAATTATTTTATAACAACACCAGTACCCAAAATATACTATTATGTTCTTATTCTAAGGTTTCAAAATAAAATTAAACAAATCTCCATCCAATGGATATGGAACATACTGTTTTCATGCTTGGAGAACTACTTCCTCCTAAAACGATGATTCTTAAATTTTTTCATACCACCCCTCATGGTGTCCATTATGATAGAAATGTGTTTATATATGATATATATTATATTAAAATTATCTCTATTCTACTTTATTATTTATTTATGGAATAACATTATGCTATTCATAATGTTTAAATACAATAATTTCATTTGACGAAGTGTGAACTATCGCTCCCTCAAAGTGATATGATTCGTTCATGCTAAAAATGGAACATATAAATGATGGTTTGTTAAACCTATGAGAAATAAATGAATTTAATATAATAATGGTATTATAATATACATATATATAATGTTATTATTATTATTTTAATATGAAAAAGAAGTGAAAGTAGTGTTCATGCGTGCGTACAACCTATCATCTCCATGAACATGGAATTTCATTTCTTATCTCAAATTATTATAATATTATAAATACAAATATATAATGATATATATGATATTTAAATCATGAATAATATTATTTAGATGTTTTAATTTTCACCACATGGAAAATTAACATCAAAACATGTTTATTTTCAACTCAAGTAACGAATACTGAAAAAATGGATGATATGAACTTAAATAATTTGGAAATTTTTATAACATGGAAATAAGTGATATAAAAAAATAATATACCTGAAAATGGTTCTCACAAAAATATAAATTAACCTATGTGTATTATTCCAGAACAAAATGGTAGTATCTGACGAGTTGGACTCAAGGTAAGGGACTTTGCCTTAATCTCCTATCCACTAAATCCATTAATATATATATATATATATTATTGAAATCCAACTTTGAGGGAAGGTGCGATCCTAAAAAAATATCCATACCATTATAATGTAACAATCACATTACAGTTTTACAAAATTCAAAATTTAAAACGTTTTAAAAGATAAAGAATCACCGCTCCAAAACCATCAATACACATCCATTTTCAAAATTAGAAGGGGACCCTATCACAACATATCTCACAAATATTGCGATACAACAATGGAGAACTACACATGTCCTGAAAACATAATTTCACCATCATCATATCGAAACCCATGTCCACCACATTAGATCATCGTCTTCCCTTCACCGATGTGTACCTCCAGAAACATAGATAATCAAAGACCCTTGACACCGCTATCAAACACTTCGGTATTATCAACCCTCATCAAATTAGAAACAAAAAGACCCAAAATAATGAATGAAACCAGATAACCACTACTATAAACAATCAAGAATGAATCCAAACTAGAACTATAGATCAAGACACAATAAAAAATCATTTAACTGACCTCCTATCAAGAAGAATAAAATAAAACTTAACCAAAAAATTGAGTAAACCCTGAAAAACAAAACCCTCATCGAACGTAGTTCCCCAGGAACACTATCGGTCGTTGATTCATACCTCCCAAAATCCCATTGGTACCACTGTTATTGATCATTTCATGTGGGAGAAGTAAAGAGTAAGGTCAGAACTATGGTATGAGTGCCCAATAGATCCAGAAAATGACTACATCGACGATGCAGAAAACTGGGGGGACTCAAAAACTAGAGCAAGATGACCCAGTTAGTGACTTGAGACCCGTTGAATTTCGGGCCACAACACTCAAAACCTCATTGAACCACCACTCCATATCCGACATGAAGAGTTTCAGTGAAACGTGGGTCCAGATCCATAGAGAGAGAGTCTAATAGCTTCATCATCATAAAAACTATGGACACAAGACTTCTAGAATAAGAAGAAGACAACATCATAGAAGAAAAAAACCAAAGCACCTTAACTAGAGTGAGAACGAGAAGCTTGAACAAAGACGAAGAAAACAAGGGTAGAAAAACTGCGAAATAAGCACCAAGGGAAAGAACTCATGGAAAAATATAATGAAAAGGTTAGGGGAGGCATGAAAAGGATGGAGGAGGATAAAGGATGAGAGGAAAAGAGGAAGAATAGATCTGCCGACCCTAAATAAAAGGATTTCAGGAGGAAACCCTAGGAGGAGATGGGGGTGACCGGAGAGCTCGGAGAGACGGGTTTCATTCCAGTACCAATTTCAATCTCCTTTCATTGAGGAACATTTCAATAATATACAAAAAATTATTTTATATGGTGTATAATTATACTATTTTAACATTAATGTCATTAAAATGTAATATTTTTTCTATAAATAGTATTACAAAATGGCTAGAAGGAATGTTTTTAATGTATGTGGAAATAATGACTTCTCCTCTACCGTAATAGTTATTTTATACATAGTTTCATATATAAGACTTAATTTTTTTAAAAGGACTATAATTACCTAATTCCCTTTTCGGAGTTTTGGTATTTACAATGGTTTTGTGAGTGTATTTACTATTTCAATATGATGAAATGATTTCTTGTGATTGTAAATGAAATTTTATGAGTGAAATGTTGATAATTGAAATATTTTACATGTTCTGATTATATAATTGTACTTAGACATCGGATGGTTGGTTTCATGATAAACCAAAGACAGGTGGTTAAATGATAAACCAAATACCGGTGGTTTCATTTTAAACCAAGGATTGGTGGTTATGTAACAACCTCCAATGCATTGGGTATGGAAGTCACCTATTTTGATACTCCATTTTTTCATATGTGTGGAAGTCAAAAGTATGGTTATTATATATAATTATATTTACTTCTCAAGTTATATTTATATGTTATATGATTCTTTATATGGAATTATGTTAATCATTTGGTTATAAAAATGTAAGCATTGATATTTTATTCAGTGAAGTATATTTACTACTTCTAAAAGGTGAAAATTATTCCTGTATGATAAAGAATTCATGGTAGTCATGTTATCGCATGAGAAATTGCTTTCCCTCATTATATATACCATATAATGATTTTTATTCTCATAACTTGATTTGTAATGTTTTCCAGAGGACCTAAATAATATTAGAGTCAAGGTTGGGATTAAGGAAAAATCATGTTGTTTAAAAATTGAATGAACCATGTTTCTTATTAAGGATATTTTGTTTTATGAAAAAATTGGATAGTTAGTAGAATTTTAGAGCTATTAATAATAATGCTGATGTGTATGAGTTATGGAATAGTTATCTAAGCCTCTAATCCTGAAAATTTCCTCGATATGAATTAAAGTGAAATTATCGACTTAACTCTTGATTATGTAATGTTTTAATGGTGTGGCCTTATACTATTTTGAGGTTTACCTTATATAAATTTCGTCAAGAAATGGCCAATATTCGTTCCAATGGTTGATATATACATCATGTGGAAAAAATGGATTTTGGATAACTTTCTATGTCAGAATTATTCCCATGTTAAAAATAATTTTACTTTAATCATTGTATATTTCTATAAATGAATTCATTAATATTTTTGGTCAGAAATATAGTTTACCATAGTATAAATTATAATTTATTTTGCATATAAATATGGAATAATTATTTCTAAATTCTAATCAAATAATTTTTTGAAATTAATTTAAATTTAATTATACAGACTGGACGAGAATTTGAGTTTATATTGTATAAATGTTAAAACGTTTGAGATGTTTTTATATCCAATTTCAATGTCAAATTGATTCTAATGAACTAAATTTTATTAGTAGATATATAGTTGATATAATTTGACTTTACGAAAAATTTAAAATATCATTTTACCTTATAAGTAAATTATATGAAAAATCTGTTTTGAACTGAAATATATTGTTTTTCACCAATAATCAAAAAAATAAAGCATCTCAGAAAAATATAAAAAATTCAACCTAATATAATTTTTTCATTCCCCATTAAAAACTGACATTATATATATATATATATATTATAATGTTTAGTTTTTTTTCTAAATATGTTCTCCATTAAAATGAAGTGAAACATACTTTTTAGTAGAATAAACATTTTAAGCGTAGAACTGGATTTATTCTAATATAATGATTGTCAAATAAATTAATTTAATGTAAAAAATTATTGATTGAATATATAATATGTTTAATTAATTAATATATTTTATTAATATAAATTAATTTAATTTAGTAATACACAATCTCATTGGGTTCATACAAGTAGTTTTTTATAACTAAAAAATTTCCTTTATATTCAATTGGTATGTTATATCTATTTTAAATTAATGGTAACCAATTAATTCAACCATATTTTTTTTAAAAAAAACATAATACTATTCAAATCTTATAATTTAATTCCTAGGTTAAACCTTATTATATTATATAATAATACTTTAATAGTTATTTTGTAGTAAAACTTGGTATTATCTTTAAGGTTAGTTGTTGAAGAAAGTCATTGTTTTTTGTGACGCAAGATAATATATTATTGTGTTCATCAAAATATATTATTATATTAAGTTTATTTTAAATTAGTAAATATGTCATAAATTCTCATGTGGTTATATTCTTTTCAACTCTATTTGTTGTGTATAATGAATGCTATAAATTAAATTAATTTTTTTCCTACAAGAAAATATTCTAATTTATTGGGATATTATATTCTCCTCACCTTAAATAACTTTTATGATATCATTTCATATATGATCTTAATAATATATAGTTTTATATTTTAAAATAATATTGTTGAAAACCCAAATCTTGAATAAGGTTAATAAAAATTCTTCTTAACAAGAGAGAAAGGAAATTGTTAAGGGAAACACAAAAATAGGGTTTCAAATAGAATAATGTTAGGGAAAAAATGGACATGGATTTAAAATTTAACAATCATGTTATGATATAGAGTAATAGATAACATGTTAAGGAGATTTTTTTTCAACAACATCACCATAAATTTGATGTGTGAAAACGTTATTTATATCATTAAAAATTATGATAATAAGACAACATTTTTTATTCAAGAACCTTTCACTATAATAGATGAAAGATTTCATTATTTAATAAAATAAATAAATATACATTTTTATAAACACAAACATATTCTTTATTTGAGAATTGTACTATTTATTCTTCATTTAATAACATTGGTTTCATCAAATGGTGATGTAATACATTAATCTCAAAACCTTTGAAGAAATATCATCTTAAACCATTTCAAAAATGGCTATAATTTTCCAAATTATTATCATCCAAAACATTAGTATAAATGTCACTATAATTCAAAAAAATTATCTTATTAATATTCAACAAATATGAAGTATATCATAATTATCACATACCAATCATGTGAACACGTCAATCATGTATTCTATTAAAAACATTGTAAAAACCTGAATTACCAAAAAATCGTTATTGGAAACATGCAATTTTGCTTTTATATCAAGTAAAAAACATGTTATTGAATATATTTCTAAAATAACAATGTGTTGTAAACTAAATCAATTATTTTATAAGATACTTTGTGAAAAAATAATTAATCATTTCTAAGGTAGTCATCACATATCAAATTGTTTTATCCAATTTATTCATATTTTTATTCAAATGTTTTTATCTCAACATTAGGGACATATTAAGGGTTATCATTCCTCTAATATTTTTTTTCAAGAAGATTAAATTTTCACAAAATTATTTTTCTTATTCATCCACAACATTCATCACATGGATTCAAATCCTTAACAAAAAATTACTACAATATAATCCATAAATAGTCTAAAATATTTTTGACCATGATATCATTTATAAACATTATTCAAGAATCCAAATATAGAAATACATTAATCCTTAAACATTAGTTATATAAATACTATATTCTTGAGCGCGATCCCTTATCTTCTTATGAGATATATTTTCTTATTGAATTCTACACTAGTTTGGATAGTTCCCCACCTACTTATATTTATAACACCAAATAGTATTGTATTTTTTATTCCATGTTTATTAATTTATTTTTTTGCACTTTTCTCTTCATATATAAAAAACTACTAAACCTTTCAGTAATTTCCCATAGTTATTCCTTCCACAGTTATCAAATGTGGTAAAATATTTATTTCACTTCATCCCTTTTTATATTATTATGTATAATTTCATATTCTTCTCGTGATTCCCTATTAATCTATAAGACATTCATAATTCTTTAATTGTATTAATATCATATATAAAAAATATTTCATCAAATGAATAAAAGGTTAGACACACCATTTCCATTAAAATACTGGCATAATGCCTTCAATGAAATGGTCAATATTGAAATATGAATTTCATATAAAATTTGTAGCATGATTTACTAACCATGTAAAGGTGTTTTTATACTCCACAAAACATTATTCCTTTTTTAAATTTAAACTAATGAACATTCTATTCATCTCATTTCTTTATCACGAGGAAAATGTTTTTCATAAAATATCTTATTAAAAACATTCCACTCCTTGAGTTACATTTCCTCTTGCTTTTTAGTATTCTAGAATAATGACCACCATTGATCTATATCTCCATTGAGATGATAAACTACAACTGTAAACTTTTACTTTCCACAAACTCCAAATTCAATTAATATCATCTCCAAATTATTAATCCATCACTCAAATTCCATTGGATCAGTATTCCCACTAAATGTCAGGAGGATCTGTCACATAATGAAATCAAACTTCATAGAATAATGTTGTGGAACTATTTTCTCCATCTAATAAAGGTTATATTCCATTACCTAATTAATATACCATAATATATGAATGAACTTTTCAGTTAAAAAACCATCAATATTTACTTTATCAGCAGTTCTACCTCTATATTTGCCATGATTATTGATACACATATTTCTTCTAGGATCAATTTCTAAAAAATTGAATATTTAGATTATATCATAAAATTTGAAACTTTTTATGATTCTAAACATGGAATAACACATAGAATAAATTGAAACATTTATGCATTACTAATCACATAATCTTAAACATGGATTTTTTTGGTATATTTTTTTAAAGATACCCAAATTATTAAATAGAGAAAAAAGCTACAAAAATATGAAGGAGGGTCTCTTGTAACAATATTTTTCAAAAACGTGAAGTAGATCAACTGATAACTCATCCTACCATGTAATGATTTCGTTGATCCCATTGATGGATAGATAATTAGCAACCGTATTTTCTTCTTGGTAGTCATGTGTGGCGATGTGTCTGATTTCCAGGAGGAAAGATAGTCAATTCATCCAACAAGTAGTGAGATACCAGGAAAGGTGAACCGAACCACTCCATATATCTTGGACAATGGTGGTCAAATCACTTTCAATCCAGATTTTCTTCCAGCACTTTTGTTTAGAGATATCGACAACATGAATCACAACCTCTATCTCAACTTCAAGAGAAGAGGAAATCCCACAGCTGTTGTAGAATCATCCATAACAATGTCCAAGCCAGTCTTTGAAGATGGAAGCACATCCAACAGGACCTGGATTTCCTTTAGAAGCTCCATAAACATTGATCTTGATCCATCAAGGTAATGGGGCTTTCCAGAACACCTCCAAAGTGTGTCTCAGTTTTTTGTAGAGACCCTCAATCTGTAGCTGCTGAAGAATAAAAAAGTCTCCAACTAATTTTTCACAATGATCTTCCTATAGTAAAACATCATCCTTAATAGCAATGAGAATTATCTTCTGACATATATTAATCTTGAATGAGGAGTTTTTTTTGAATAATATAGTTTTGATCATACCAGATGATGTGAAGGAGCTCCTAAAAAATAGCTAGTAAAATATTCATGATCTTCTATGAAGTGGAAAGCTCAACATAACGTTTAATTTCTATGAAAATAGAGTATGAGAATAACCATCTGCAATCAAACATGTCAGTGATAAAATTCCAAAGAGCAGAATCAATGGAATATGAAAAAAATAAATGAATCGTTTCTTATCTATGTTTATGAAAAAATGACATTTGGAGCAATGTTGGATACTAATGGTTTGGAGACATACTTCAATAGGGAGACGGTTGTGCGCAATGCACCGAAAAAGGTTCAACCATGAGGGCTTAATCAAGGGCTTATCAAAATGATTTAACCAAAGAAAAATAGATTCCTAAGTATAAAAGTTGTGTTTGTAAAAGAATTTAGTGTCAATAACACCATTGTGGATAGGCACCCGTACTAGGAAGTCATGAGAGATAGAGAATGTGTAATTATAGACCACATGGATGATGTTATTCTTAATTTTAAGATGTCCGGAATGGAGCGCCTCCTTTATAGTGGCATTGGAGTTCTTAGGAGGGGAATTGGATGGTATCATTGAAATTAGTGGGGGTGCCGGTACAATTTTCAATCCATAAGAACATGGAAGAATCCATGGAGAGCATTCATCAAGATTTTTTCATAATATTGGAAAAGGAGGTTTTTATGGAAGGCTATATCGAAGAATTAAAATGGTTCAGATTCCTTTTTTTAATTCTCAGAAGGAATTTGTTTTTAAGAAAATCTGTATATTTCGAAGATTTGTTGATCATACGCCAAGTGATCCTGGCTTGAAGGGCCTCATTGAAAAGTTTGTGATTTTTAATTCCAATACCACCCTCCTCAAGTGGTATGCAACAGGTGGACTAGGGGATGGTAACAAGTTTCCTCTCCAAGAAGCTACTAGTGTATATGAAATTTTTAATGTAAACATTATTATTTTTAAGAGGACTAATATTCCACTTATAAACCATCATCGAGTAAACCATTTCAGAGATAATGGTGGAATTCACGAGGCAAATGCTGACTACCATGGAGAGGGATTTACCTTTCCATGTGACTAGTTGTTCGATAACCTTATCGACAACAACATTAATGTACATGGATTTAAGTAGACCCCAAACAATGGTAACTCCCATATATGTAATGGGGAAGTGTCCCTCATTCATTCCTAAACTTTCAATGATGCTGCTTTTACATGTGAGAGAGAAATTATTACAAAAGAAAACAAGAGATTTGTTCCAACTTATAGCTTGACCAAATATCACTTCATAATGAGCTAAGGAATTTTTTTATGTTTAGTATTTTCCTTTTTCCTTCATTAAGAAATAGAATGATGTCATCGGCATATAAAAGATGAGTCCGGATGTTTAGGTTTCTGGCCACCTAAATGGGTTTGAGTTTGTTTTGTTCAACCAGTCGAGTGAGGAATCTGCTACGGTAATCCTCAGAAAATAAAACAGTAATGGTTTATAAGGGATCTCCTTGCCTAACACATTTGTTTCTAGTGAAATAACCTTTAGGGGATCAATGAACAAGGATTGTGAAAGTGGCTGATTTAAAAAGATTGTGGATCCAGCTTATAAAAATGTCATTCAAACCAAATCCCAGAAGAACCTTAAAAATAATGCTCCAATATATGTTATCAAATGATTTAATAATTTCAAGTTTGATATCAATACTACGACCACTAGAAACCTTGTTAATAGAGTTGGTGCATTCCATGGCATGGAAAATTCAATCTTGGATGGATCTTCCCTTAATAAACACAAATTGTTTCCAAGAAATAATTTTGTTGCATAGGGGTGAGAGGCTATTTTCTAGAAGCTTTTTGATGATTTTATAAAGGTAATTGATGAGAGAAATAGGACAAAAACATGTATTTACGAAGCATTAACCACTTTGGGAATTACGGTAAGAAATTGGGCATTAATACCATGGGGGAGAAACCCATTAGCAAAGCAGGTTTTGACATGTTTACAAACATCATGGTGAATGACCTCCCAAAACTGCCGATAAAACCCAATGTTGAACCCATTGGGCACCAGGGAACTATTAGGATTAAGACTAAAAATAGTATCCTTGATTTCATGATCATGGGTAATACCTAAAAGAAAATTATTTTCTTCGTTATTGAACATGACCTGGATAACCCCTGGAATGAGATATTTATTGATGTCAGCCCCGTTGAATATATCTTCAAATTAAGATACCACATGATCAGCTATAGCCGCTTCAGAGTCAATGATAATATCATTGACCCTATGAATGGATACTGGTATGCAAACATTCCTAATTCATCAAAGGGCATTATAGAATTTAGTTTTGCAGTCACCGTCTGTGATCCACTTAGTTTTGAAAACATGCTTGCGCATATTGTCCTTAAGCACCAAAAGAAAAAAATGTTTCAACGTGATGTTCAATTCATTTTGGGGGTCGAAGGAAAAAAGCATAGTTGGTTTTCAAATTTTGAATTTAATCGAGATCATTCTCAATGTTGGAGATGTCATGGTCAATCCATGCACACAGTAAGGATCATTTTCATTTACCAGGTTACTCTTGAGTCATGCCCATTTCACCTTTTCAATGTTGTTACCCCATGGAGTACCTTTTCTAGAACAATGTCCACATTTAGTCTCATGAAATATCTATATTTTAAGAATACCCACATAATCTAAACCTTAGAAAATTTCAATTAAGTTCTTATTTAAATATCCTCAAATTATATCTTTACTTTTTGTTTCCTAATCTATATATTCAAAAATCTATTATCCAAGGTTTTTACAAAACATCATTTTATACAAACTTTAATGCCTTGACCCTATATTCCTAGAATCAATGCCTTAATTTATTAAATAACCATGATTACATGGAATCATGTAATTAAAAAAAATTAGTTTAAATGTGATGGAAAAACAGATCACATAGATGATACCCATGTTATTATAGGAAATAAAAATTAAAACTCGATACATAAAAAAAATAAAATGATCTAAATCCTTTAAATATCATTAAAATATTATTTCTTTATATCCTTGGAAAGGAAAAAACATGGTTGAGTTCAAATGTTCAGTAATGGTATGCACAATATAATAAAGAATGAATTTATGATCATAATCGTCATAAAAAGGTAAATAACAAAGCACACATGCCATATAAATATCTTGATAGTTCACAATAATTATGGAAAAATTGATAACTGAAACACATTTTATTTAATCAATAAACAAATAATGAAATGAATCCTTTGATAATGGCAAAGAAAAATATCACGGATAATAAAAATAATAGAATTATAAATAAAGTAAATGATTAGTTTCTGGATTTCATAATTTATATGCACATGATACCATTACTATCATGATCTATCCACAAGATGATTTAAAACATACTTTGTAAAAATCCATCCAATTTAGAAAACGGATTCCACTCACAATATTGTTGATGCATCAGTGGGATTTCATTGAACAGTACCCAACCCATGTATTACATGTAAAAAAGAATTACTCGTATATAAAATAATCAATTTAAATAATTAAAAATAGTAATTATCATCAAATATCTATATTTAGTAAAATGTATTGATTTATAAGTATATTCCTAATTAATCAAATAATTGTCAAAGTGATCATTGTATTTGAAAATTGTATATGGTTTTCGAAATAATAATATTCATTTCATGAGAAAGTTGGTATCTGAGGAAGTTAACGTACAATAAAAATGACCATACGAATTTTTTTTCTTCAATAGAAAGTTAACAATCACCAAATAATGTGATATTGAAATGATAGATTTTACCAATTTGTAATTTTCTTGTAAAAACAAATTGGATAAGATAGTTAAAATTGAAACATAAAATAACATTAAATATTACTTAATAATTATTTTATATAAAAAAAGGGATAGTCTATAATCCAAATTAATTTGAGTTTCGGAATAATAAAAAATTAGTCTCAATTGAATAAATATTGAGATTAAATCCCATACCTTATGATTTCTCTTAGGTGTGGGGTATTTAACCTTATATATAGTGGTTAAAAATGTTTTAATAACTAATAACATAAACCTAATAAAATTTATAATATCATTTATGATATTATTATATAATTTTAACACACACTTCTTTATAATATTTCATTACTTTCATCATTTCTGGTGATAATTATCATGTTTTTTAGTTTGTTTTGACTTGTTATCATTGTTCATCTTACGTTGATATGGTTTTAAAAATATACATGATATAAATAATTATGTAAATATAATATATATTAATTATATATGTACTTATAATAATCCATAAAATTTGGTGATAGGAAATGAAATACTCATTTCATGGAGATTGTAGGTCATACGTACGAATAAATGTTTCTTCCATTTTATTGTCATATTACATGAATGAAATGTAAATTATATATATATAATAATTAAATTCAAAAAATTATTTAATAGATTTCAAATACTTTTATTAAAATAAACCTTAATAACTTTCACATATACTAATGACTAATCACATCTATTTGAGGGGGCGGTAGTCCAGACATGCAAAAATGTTGTTATCATATTCCCACAAAATTGAAATCATGAAGATATGTTTTATTTAAGAAATAAATAAATCATAAAAACATTATAAATAATATAAATATAATTTATAAACTATAAATCCATCATTATTTCTAATCTTGAAATGTTCCAATGGAAAAACAAATAACATCGGTTTGCAAGGTGGTAGTTTGACGTAAAAACAAACCATAATTTCATATACCATTTGATGAATTGTGTGTGAGTGAAGGTATTAACATTTATATAAAATAGTCCTAGTATATTTAAGATACTTATGTTATTATATAATATTTAAATAAATATAATTTAATGAGTTTATATTGTAATAAAATATAAGTGATTGTTGAAGAACATTACATCTTATTTAGGTAACTCCTTTTGATTTACACAAAACTTCATAGATGATTTTCATTATGACCAATTTAAGGATTATATGATATTAGTAATTATTTTTTTGATATATTTGGGAAGGTATTGGATGGTTCAAATTTCTTGATAGGTGTGAATAAGTGCCAGGGTTGTGTGTGTTTTTATAGTGGAGTATTTATGGCATTCTTTTACATATAAAAAGGTAAAAACTGTTGAGAGGTATCCCTTTTTTAATGTGCCTAAATTAATGGATTATATTATATTAAATGGTTTATAGGATTTAAATAAGTATATAAAATATATTTTTTACTTGTTTCTAGTTCATTTTGTCCCTTAATTTTGTGGTTTAGCCCCTTGTAATGCTTAATTTTACCTTAATCGTTGTAATTAATTTTAACAGTATTCAGTAATTATTTTGGTGAAAAAAAGTTACTATGTATTATAATTATTTATTATTATGATTCCAACAAGTAAATAAATTATTCATCATTCAAATAATATTAGCTGGAAATTGTTATTTAAATTTAATCCCATAGATGGGATGACAATTCAAGATTTTAATGTAAAATTTATCAAACATTTGAGATGTTTTTATATACAATTTCAAAGTGAAAATGATTAAACATACATGTATTGGATGAATGAATTTAAAATTTTTCTAATTCTAATTTTTAAAAATTTAAAATATAAATTATTCTTATAAATATTTTAGATGAAAATTATGTTTTTAATTAAATTTCAGTATTGTTCACTATTTATCAAAAAAAATAAACTTCTCAAAAAAATACCAAAAATTTACATGAACCTAATTATTACTATACAATTTAAATTTTGATATTCATTTGGAGATATAATATTAATTAAAGTATCAAATTTTAGTTTTAAAATAAGTATTCTTTTAAAAGGCCCCAAATTTCTATTCTAGATGAATATAATTTCTAAGCGTAAAAATGTATTTACTATTATTTTATTCATATCAATTGTATTAGATGAGTTTCAAAAATATTTTATTCAATAATATATATATATATATATCATTAATATATTTCCATAATAGTAATTAATTTAATTTATTAAGAAAAAAATATTTTGGGTGCATAAATATATTTTTTTTATAAAAAAATTCCTTCATGTACAATTGGTTTTTATATTTATTTATATTTTTTGGTAACTAGTGAATTAAACTATATATTTTAATATTTTGTTTTATAATATTCATAACCTACAATTTAATCAATAGTTTATATATTTTTATATTAAATAATAAAACTTTAATAACAATTTTTTAGTAAACCTTGGTCGTAAGTGTAACATAAGTTATCAATGAAAGTCATTATACAATGTAATGAATGATAACCTAGTATTATGTGAATTTAAAGCGACATAATATGTTAAATTGATATTGAAATAGAAAATATATCATAATTTTTTGAGTTATTAAATTACATTCAATAGTTTGTGTTACATATATATCATGCTATCAAATAATTAAATTCATCCAAAAATAAAGTATTATAAATTATTTTGGTATTATAATAACGGAATGATATATTGTAAGATAATTATGTATATAGTTCTGTTATTTATATAAAATCAATGTAAATTTATTTTATTTGAGGTTAATATAAAATATGAATAAATTTATGACATGAGTTAATGGATTTATGTTTGAGTACCATTTCAAAACATGACTGTATATGTATGAATATACTATAGGATAGTTTTTTTAATTTCTATTCATTAAACCCTATATATTATAATATAATATATTTATTTCTATTTTTTCCATGAATTTTAAATATTTTACTCTTTTATTACTCAAATGTAATAATTTTTTTTAATTAAATTCAACCTTATTTTTCTTCTTTTGGTTTTAAGCCTTTCTCATATTTGTCAATGGAATTTTAATTTTTTTAAAATGTGTTCATATAATACTAAAATTGTGATAAATGTATCTTATTCTCATTTTTTACATTCATTATAAATTATTAAAAAGAATCATTTAAATTGTCTTATATATGAATCAGTGTTTATTTTTTTATGTGTGAATGAAATGTGTTTATTTAACACATACAGCCTAAAATTAATTTCATACTATAGTGTTTTCCCTAATCCATGAATCATTATTTACATGTTTCCATTTTTTTCAGAACACCCAGTTTCCATTGATTTTTTAAAATTTAGTCTTTATATGTTTAAACAATAAAATGATGTTTTTTATTAATGTTAATATAATATTTAAAATTATTTTATTAAGGAATCTTTCATTTATTTTATCCAATTCTGGAAATTAATATGATTCTCTAGGGATGTGATATTATGATACCATCCATATACATTGTTTGGATTTCATTAGATGGTGGTTTTTCTTGGATTATTATTTGAAAATTTTTTTATAGGTTATTTAGGTTATGAAGGACTAATTAATATTATTATGTTATGGTTGTAGACATATGAATGGTTTTTTATTATGTGAGTTTTAAGCCATTTATAACCATCAAATGCATTGGGTATAGTTTTATAACTCATGATACCAAGGGTAAATGGTTATTTATATAAATCAAAGGAGGTTATATAGTTGTGTATCCCAATCTCAACAAGGTATATGTGTGGTGAACCATCTCATATTTTGTGATTTATGTATTTGTGGGTATTGTTTCCATATAATTCAATACGTGGGTGGTTAACCTAATCCCTCTAGGATATTAACTTATTGGTGGGTATACTTTATATATAATTTGTGTTCAAATGGTTACCCCACTCTATTATGGAAAAACTTTTTTTCTTATGATTATGATATTCTCTCATGGGTCATTATTGATTAAAGATGCTTCCAAACCCTTGTTCCAAATCCATTTTCCATGAATCATGATTTATGATCACTGGAAAAATGGTTTTGATTTTCATAATTTATGATCCTCTCCAGACACACTTATGCTCACCATATTATTCTCTACTATATTAATCAATAGATACCTCCCACATTTAACATTGTCGATCATATGATCTCACCCATTCTATGAATTTTGATTCCCCAATTTATGAAGAAGTTTTATAATTATGATATTTCTAATATATGTACTATGTGAGAAGAACATTTTGGAATATGTTGATGATATTTTAACGAATAAAATAATTATGCGAATACTATCAAATTAAACTAAACCTTTATAGGTATTGGAAATTTATTATTCTTAGATGTAATAATTAATCATAAAAAATTACTATACATTTATCTAATCGATGGTTGGGTTTCTATAGTTGTTTTTAGAATTAATATGCAAAGAATATTATTTTTTCACTAGTTCCAGGTGTGTGGTTCACGGGAAATATAGAGGTGGAATCCACATTAAATAATTATTACAAATAATTTTAATTTCATTATAATATTTAAATTAGAATTTATTTTAATACTCATCAAAAAAGATAAATTTATGTGAAGCATTGAATCCAAAAGGCACTATGGAATATTCTCAATTAAAAATTATTTAAAAAACTATGCACATGGATTCCACATTCACATGAATCATATTGTAAAGTTCTCCTATAAAAAATTATTTAACATTCATATACCATATATATCTACTCATCACCCAACTAAAAATAAGGTTTATTAGATAAATAAGATTCTATATTTAGTGTTATAAAACTTGAATAATCTAATATTTTTTTCAAATGTGAAAACATTATTTAGTAGTCTACGTTTATTTTCATTGAAAATAATCAACTTCTAGTTATATATTCCAAATAATGATGACCAAATATGAGTCATATTTAGAGTAAATATATAATAAAATAATTAAAATAAAAACCAAAATTGAACGGTTGAGGTATAGTTTTGTTATTTTCTTGAAATCCCATAAATCTAGATAATTACATTCACAATTAGTGAATATTTGAGATAAATTAAATTTGAATACTACCACATTATGATGTTTTATAAAAATCAAATACCTAAATTTCATAGCATGAAACTAATTATTACATGTGTAACTTTTTCTATCAACATGTATTGGAATGATTAAGTACATTATTTATATCCTAAATCAACAATACTGATCAGTTTATAAAAATAAAAGATATAAATTTAAAAATATAATCAAAATAATGTTTTAAAAGAATTCCATTATAATATTACATTTTTTCACTATTTATTGATATATAATTTATGTATAATAATTATAAAAAATAAAACAACTAAATTATATTTTATACACTTTTAGAAACATTCATGTTAAATTTATAATTCCTGATTAGATTAAGTTTATTTAAAAGTATAATGAATTATTAATGTTGATTTGTATTAAAAAAAGATTCATAATGGTGATAAAATAGTGAATTTGTGGATACCTTTATTTTCCACTAGTTAATATATCTTACCTATCGTGTTCAAAGCCCACTGGATATTCACAATACCATGCACCATTATGAATATTTTAATTTTTTATTCTTTATTTTGATTAATCTATAAATTTGATACCACACTTTGTGTACTATAAGATATAGGTTATAGGGTTATATCCATCTATAATTATTAGTCTCCATACTAAAAACAACTCCACCTAACCAATTCAAGTGTTTGAAGAAGTATTATTAAGAGAAAATATATTATTCTTTCGTGTAGATTATAAATGATATATATGAAATATTATAGGTTAAAGTTTCATTCCCCACTAATTTTAGGAAACTATATTTTATTACTATTGAAAATCTATTAATGTTCACTATTGAACCCATGTAATTCAATTTTCTGAGAAATTATTTTACTTTAATATATTTTATTCAATTAAATATCCAATAGAGACTAATTTTTTCAAATGTTTATATCAAATATTAGTTTTCTATATGCATGTTTATGAAGTATATAATTATTAAACATTACTTAAGTTATTTTCAATTTGATCATTTCATAAATACTGATTCATTATTTAAATATTATACTTTTTATGTTAGTGATGATCGTTTATTTTTAGATAATAATATTTTTGATTCATTCCTGTATTAGTTTTAATATTATGAAAATTGTGTAGAAGATAACACATGAAAATAAATTTTTCATTAAATATTTTAAGATTATTTTGTTAAGAGTAAAGTATTCTTATAATAAATTAATGATAAATATGTTTTGAATCTAATTGATTAGGATTATTACATGAAATGTTGTTAGATGTATCTACTTAAGTTGGAATTGAAACCACTACATGAAAAATTGAAAACAAATATTTGTAAATTTATTATATTAGTTATAATAATTACCTGAAATATTTTCTCAAATTATGAATTATACATTGAAAATTTTTATAGAATGAATATATGGTCATTCCATTTTACATTAGATGTTATTTTATGAATCATTCAATATCATTTTAGGTATAATATGTTTTATTGAATGATGTTAAACTAATTTTTTGAGGTCAAAAAACAAAGGTCTCTACTAGTTTTAATTTATTTAGGATAGATATAAACAAATTATTAAATAAATTAATACAATTTAATCTATAATATTAGAAATGGGATAGTAGAATAAAAATTATTTAAGAAAATATTGTATTCATGGTAATAAAGAATAAACATGGAGTGTTTTTTATAACCAGTGTGCATAAAAATGGATCATTTTTAGAAAATTTAATATTAAACATTTTTTCTATACATGACCATTTTCTATAACTCTTCCACCACGTTATTTAGTGATTATAAGTAAATAATAATAATTATTCCATAATGGGTATATAGTTTATATTATAATTCACATAACCCTGTGGATCAAGAGAAAACCATATTCACATATCCTTTTATATTCTTTTCAAATTGGAGGATTCCTTTATTTTTCTAATATAAAAAATATTTTACAAAATTTCATTATGAATATTTTTTAATTATTAAGAAGAGTTTATGAAAATATATATAAAAATTCAAATCACATATAGAACCTCTTTTGATATTTTTTTATATTATAGGTCTTATACTTCAAGAGTGATCTAATATAAACCTAGTTCAATAGTACATAAATATATATTTTATATTGGAGTGGGATATTGTAATACATAAGAAATATATAAAAATAAATATTTCACCTTTATTAATGGAGTTATAAAAATAAAATATATAAATTTATAGAGATTTTTATATCTAGGAATGTACAAAAAAATATATCAAAGAAGTTGTATTCAATATAAATGTATTCTGACATGTAATCCATAATAAACATCACAGTTATTATAATTATTATATATAAGAAAAATAATACAGGGCCTAGAATTGAAATTATGAGAAAACTTTTGTTTCTATATAAATAATATTTTATGATGGAATTATTTTATTTAAAATCCAATATGATCTTTCTCCATTATCACCCTTAAGTATCATACTTTTTGATAATATAACTATTATTATTTGGGTATAATGTGAGAGTAATGGCTTACGTAAATTGGTGAATAAAGAAACATTCGTGGATTTTACAATTTTCAAAATCCCAAATGAGGTACATTTTTCAATTATTATTATGGATTAGGCATCAATATGGTGTTTTTATACCAAGATCAAGTAAAAACTAAATAATGTAGCTCTAAGAATAATCATATATATGATAAGACCAAGTTAGTGAAAATCGTTTTTAGATAAATTTTAGCCAAAACACCTCTTAAATTATAAACATTACACATTTTAAATTTATCACTTATTCTTATGTCATAAGGGGTTTTTATCATGCGGTTAATATTATATTTAAATGTTGACTTTATGATGTAATAAAATGTTTTTTATCAAGGGAAATTATTTTTATTTAATATTAAATTAAAATTAAAAGATTAATTTTCACATATTTATAAATTTATTTCAAAAAAATATTTTTTTTGAATTAGTTTTTTGAAATTGGATTAGGGGTGAATTTTTTTGTAATTTATAGAAAAACAGTAAAATAAGGTAAAATAATTGTGCAATTAAATAGAACACAACAAATAAAAAATAATATATATATATATATATATATATTCAAAATTGACAATGTTTTTTATATTGGACTAATTTTTAACATAACTATTATAGTGTATAATTATACGAGGTGATTGGTCACTTTGACTGTAGGTGGGAACTTCATATAATGTAACTATAAAATATTTATTAATTATTTCCAGCTAATTCCACTAACCAGACCTATAAATATCTACCCCTATATTAATTTAATCACACATAAATTTCAAATTATATATTTATATTTAATTAAATTTTTCTCTACCGTAGAATACTCTTAATTCTTGAGAAGTTTTTGTGGTTGTAATAGAATATTTTATGTCAACATGTTCATATAATGTAAGGGTTTCTATTTGACTCTTTACATTTTCAATTAGGATTATTCTTTGTTATTTCATTAATTTTTAGTTTTATTCTATAATACAATTTCCATTTTATCTTATTATGATAGATTTTATGTATTTTACGAGATACATTATTTATCCACTCTCTTTATCCCTTTTTTCCTAATTTTTAACCATGTTAAATTACGAAATTAATTTTCATTTTTATTCATTTTATTATAGTAATTATTTTATTATATTATCATTTAAAATTATTAATGTTTTTAATCTATCCTTATGTTGAATAATATCAACACCCTTTTGATTTATTTTTCATGAGATATTATTCATTCACTTTCACCATACAATGTTTCTTTAATTTTTATAGTGTTAAAGTAAATAATTTATAAACCTTTTCATTTCATTTTCAAATAACATGATTTTGTTTTAAAATCATTTAAAATAATTATTTATAGAATTAAATTATTATTATTATATGTAATTTTAATAACATTAATATTTTATCCATTATATTTCTTCTTTTTCCTATTTTTAAACCATTTTAAAATTTTATCCCATGCAAGTGTAAATGATTTAGAAAATTTTAAATTTTGTTACTTATTATGATTATTTTACTATTATCCACATTAAAATATTATTTAAATGCATTTTATAATCTAGTAAATGATATAATATAATTATTGGATCTATTTTCAATGTTATATTACCTTTTTATTCCCATTATTCCAATCTTTTAATACATTATTATAAAATAATAAACACTTTTCCCATATTCATTAAAAATGTTCATAAAAATATATATTATTTTAGAGAGAAAGTCTCCATATTTGGATGGATAAATCATTAATGTTTCTTTTACTTTGTTTAAAAATTTAATTATCATAGTGTTATCCCAAATCATATTCAAATGTAATTATATAATAAGTTATATCCTTCTCATTACAATTCTCATTTATCCCTGTGAAGGAATGTCGAGGGTGTATAACTCGAAAGGGTAATTTCATGGAGGTTAGGATATCAATAAATAATTTTCAAATTCAATGGTAATATCATTTTTTATAATTTGAGGACATAGTAGGATAAAAATTGAAAAATGGTGTAAAATACCCCTTAAAATTTAAAATATAGAAGAGAAATATTTAACGATTAGAAAATTATATTATAAATATTTATTAAATTAAAACATTTCAAATACCTAAAAAATTATAATAAAAGCTTATTGAATGGAGATATGAAATAAAAAAAAAGTGTGAATCTGGAATTAAACTATTAGGAATGTTGATGGATTCCAAAAAAGGATAATTTAATGAATAAAAGTGATAAATAATGGATAATAGACAAGGTAAATAAGGCACATAATTTGATAAATATTTTCATTAATAGATCAATAATAGACACTACATCTACCACCTAAATCACTTGAGAATTTACTATATTAGTCCCTTGGATTCAAAGGTATCTAAGATACAAAAACTACATTTAAATTCATGTTGTAGTAATAAATTAGAATAAAAAATGACACTATCTTTTTTATGGGTTTAGTGGGAACCTGAAAGTGAATCGTCTAATGTATTTTAACAATTATAAAAAAATTCAATAATCCTCAATTTAATTTTAGTCAGAAATAATATTAAAAGGTGTAGGTGGATGTGAGTATTCCTTAGGATAAATGAAATTTTAATATATTCTTGATTCACTATAATGAATATAAATACATACTATGTGGGAATGAGGATAAATATGAGAGTAATAATATACTATATTATGGACATACTGAATATTGAAGAAGAGAGGATTTTGAAAATGAAATCACAAGAGAGATAAAATTAGAAATTATAGGATGTTAGAGTAGGAGAATTGATGAGAAGGTGTTTGTTTGATTATATAGCCGCCAAATGTCTCTATTTATTTCCTCAAAATAATTCAAACTTATTATGGAAGTATCCAGAGTTAATTAATCTATTTAAGACCAACATTATGGTGTTTTCACCATTAATAATTTTTGGCTTCCTACCCTATCCTTATATCCCAAGATACCATGTGGCTCTCAGTGGTTTTCTAGTGGACTTACACTTCTTATTTGCTTAATATAGCAAGTGAACCCACTAGATAGATAGTGAGTTCACACTGGATGGCCTTTGAGAAACTCCTTCAAAAAAATATATATTATCTATTAACACTAGGTGGATATTCCTCCACAACCATCTAGATAATGGGATTATACTTTAAGATGATCCTACTCAATATACTATCGACTGGTCAATGGAATTTCACAAGCTTGATGGTTATTAATATTGAGTTCTGTGAACCTTAATAGTCCCCTATCCATACTTCTATGACTTCAAAAGAGCTGACAATGATATTTATGTTTTTTCATAATAAAATTATGATCTGTTCCAATATTATTCATGATCGTACAAGTGTCATACTAAATATCATTTGGATTTATAGCATAATAACTTAAAGCAGGTCACTAAACACTTTAAATAGTGTTTGTTATCAATAAAACAACAATAGTGATAAAAAATATTCTTTTTAGTGATCACAAACTCTTTAATACTAATTAAATGAAATAATAATATAATGATAAACAATCTTAAAAAATTGTTATTAATAATTTAATGAAAATAGAAGAGTTCAACAGTTTCCTAATATATTTTTAATGAATTAAATTAATTACCCTCTAAAAACAAATACATATCCCATAAAAAATTAAACAAATCTAAAAAAATTCAGATACACATATAAAAAATTAAATGACACTAATAATTTCTTCAAATTTATATTTTAAAAAAGGATTCATAAATGGGATAAGAATAATGAAAATTATATATTGAAACTACAATTATCCTCATTAATCATTTTTTAAGAGAGAATAAAAAAATTAAACAATTAAAAATATTCAAGAGGTATTTTCAAGTAATATCAAGAAATAAATTATTTTAAAAAATTTAAATTATCACAATAGAAAGAATTATTTAATTAAGATTTCAATTAAACATAAGAGAATTTTCTTTGGAAAAAAACGAAATAGGTTTGTCTTTTAAAGAATAATTTTAGTATTAAAAATACCTTATCCCCATGAAATAATAAAATAAAGATATATATAGATCATATCTAATAAAAAACTCTAAATATATAAATATTTTTTTGAAAGTATATAAAAAAATTCCATGAATTATATTTATTTCTTTTTTTCCTAGGAAATGATATATAATTCCCAAAGACTTCAAATCATGGTATGAGTAAATAGACCACTATTCCTTCTAAGGATGATTATAGGATTAATAATATGACCAAACCTTTTAGGTAATAATATCTAGGTGAATCTGTGCTAGAACCATGTACATTTGTTTGAATCCTAGTAGAAATTTGTTAATGGATTATCATAGTCACCATACTTTTACAGTGTTATGAAATTTTCGGAAAAACTTTTTATCAAAGAATGAAAGTATACTATTTTTTAAAAAATTGTGAAAACCATGAATAACACTAAATTGTTCCATGATTAAGAGATATGTATAGCAAGCTAATCATAGCAAACTAACCATTTATGAATTCAATATGATCATGGGGATAAGGCTTAGTGAAAATATAAATATGATGATAGTTGAAGAAAACAATTTCAATAATGAAATCAACATTTTTAATGTGACTTCATAAGAAATTGTGCCTTATAATAATGTTCATATTTTTATATTGTTTAAATTTTTTTATTGATAATAGGGACACTAGTTTTGTCAAACATGATAAGGATGCAAGAATATCTCATCAAAACTTCTATGTTAGTATGTCACATGCATAAAAATTTTCTATTGAGAATAGAAAATAGATCAATGAAATTTATACAATTTTTTTCCAATAATAATAATTGTTACCACTAAAAAATGGTTCTCAACCTATAGAGTGTCTATCCAAAAGACGATGACAATTTTTAAATTTCATTTAAAAAATATAATGATTCATAAAAAATAAGTAAAATAATTTAACAATTAAATAATATTTGACTAAATTTAAAAAAAATATATATTCATGAAACCATTAATAGAATAAGTATATCAGAGTAGGGTAAAATTGAAAGAGGCATAAAATATCCTTTTATATAATTAAAAAGAAATAAACAAATATTAAAATATTAAAATCTCATTTTAGAATGATTGAGGAAATAAAATCCATTTCAAGATTATAAAAAATAATAATCAATGTTGAATGTGAAACGACATAAAATAAAAGTTGAGCAGAGTGATTCATGAATTAAATAATTATGATTTTTGATGGATTTAAACAAATGATCACATAAAAGAACAAAATAATAAATAAATAAATTTATAAAAAGTAAATAGGGAATGAAATTTGTTATATATGTTCCTAAATAGCTCAATAAGTGACCTCACATCTAACATTTCAATTGCTAGATGATTTAATGTATTAGTATACTAGATTTAATGGTTTCAAGATAATAAAACTCCCTTTAATTGTATGTTATAGAATTAAATGAGAATTAAAAATGACATTTTATTTTTAATATGTATATCTAAAAACCTCAAAGAGAGTAATATGTTACAATTTAACAGTTTTGGAAAGAAAACATAAATCCCTCACATTAATGGTAGTGAGAAAAAACATTATACGTTTAAGGGAGAGGAGGGGACTGATTTTGAGAAATCATATTTTATACAATCTCTATTCTCTCTAAATAATATGAAGAAACCCTAATTAATAATGAGTACAAATATGTAAATAAGAATATTTTATAAATCCACACACTCTATATTGGATATATAAAGATATAGAATAAGATATAACTTGAGATACAATATTAGTGATCAATTAAAATTTTCCTTTGATAATTCACTGGATAGTTGTTTTTAGATGTTGAGGCCACCTAAGGATTATATTTATTACGTAACAATACATAAAAATATTCTGGAAGTAATTTTTGGAAATTAAGATATCAAGAGATTAATTAATTATATTTTTAATATTATTAAATGATAGATTTATAATCATATCACAACACCATCATCTATCTAATATCCTAATCTTGGTAGTCAGTGGAGTTACTTCTGTTATCTATGTTCCTAATGAACCCATTGGATGTCTATTGAGAACCCACTAGATTTCAAATGAGAAACTTCTACAAATAGAGTTATTTTACTTCGGCACTGCAACTCCATTATTATTCCATTAGATAGCTATTAAGATTCTTTTATAAGAGGATTATATTGGATAAGCCACTGGCTAGCCGCAGCTGCCTATTGAGGTCCGAGAACACCCCTGGCCTCTTATCCTTCATTTTTTCCTTAAAATGGTCTAACAAAATTACTTTATGATTTAAATATATTAATTATTAATCAATTGAGTATTATTTATGATCTTATGATAGTCTAACATGATGTCATACAAACTAACTACACCATAAAATTACATAAATCATTAAAAATTTTGAACTAGAAATTAGGATAATTTAAACATAAGATGGTGAGAAGAACAACAATATTAATATTACATCGGTTCCTTAATAAACTATTTTTCATAGCTTTTACATATTTGGTGATACATTAATAAGTTACATTAAAATACATTCATGAAATCCATTATAAAATGTTGTAGTAATTACAATTATGATATACACTAACACAAGGATATTAAATACTTAAATATTCTAATAGAAATGTATTTCCTAAGATACCATTGTCTTACTTGGAAAATGGATTTTTATAAAAAAAATCACATTTATTACTCCTATGTTAACATGGAATATGGATAAAAATTTCGAATGTAATATGTTTATTCTATATAGAATATGTAGTATTCATTTTCTGTTGGAAATGATCCTAAAAGGATGGGACCAATTAAATGGTCCTATATAGATTTGGGTAATGTTTTGTATCTGTAGTTAATATGTGAGTGACATGATTATGATATTAAGTTAATGTTTTGTAACCTTTACATCAGAGATATTCAGATATCATAGTATTTAGGGAGGCCTTTCCATCAGATGCATTAATATATTAAGGTAATGGAATGTATACTGACCATGAGAAGAATTAAAATAAAATAAAACTGGTTCATATCATTCTCATTATTTCTTTCAATCACATGTTTTTATTATTCCATTTTACATAAGTTCTTTTTGAATGACGATTTCTTTATGTATCATGTTTTCTCTAACACCCCATGTCCATACAATTTCATAAAATCCATAATGAATTTGAATTTTTTATTTATTGGAAGGTCTATTTAGAGAACCAGAGATCATAATGAGATTCCAGCATTTTAATCATCTTTAGAAGGTGGTTATAGACAAGTTTTTCAGATTGAGAGGGAGTTAGGATTGTCTGTAAGGAATTAGATATGTGGTTGAGGTGGAGGATTGCTGTTATAGCCACTAACAAGCTGGTTGGATACAATGTAACCTAGAAAGATTCCCATACTCACTAGCTAGCTGGATAGCCTCGATCAGTTTCCAACGAGCCATTAGATATCTATTCAGGGATTCTTGATGTTTTTAGGGATACTTTTTACCTTCATGGTGTCGATCCCCATTGGGATTTAAGAGGCATAGGTGTATGGGATATGGATATTCAACCAACTCATCCTCCTCTCCATCCTCCTTTGATTGCCATGTATCTTGGGTGATTGTAGTGGTGAAAACATGGTGATTTCAAGTTACAATTTAAAACTCTTCCCATGTTCTTTCATCACCTTGTTTATTGCTAAATTATTTAAAATTTTCATAGGTATTTGATGAATATTTTATGAGATCATTGGGAAATAGATTGTGGATGATGGGGATCTAGCGTGAATTAGGTAGAGGGTGTCTCGGGAGGATGATTTCGATATTTTGTATTCTAGGTATGATACCCTAAGATTTTTTTTAGGGATTTTGAGAAAAATTCAGGAAATCAATATTTATATGTCATTTATTTTAGAGATTTTTCTCAACATATATAGTGTATTTCCCAAGAAAATGCTTGCACATAGTGGGATGGTTTTTTTCGAAGGTATGTAATATAAAATAATTTTATTATTGTTTTATTTTAAAATTAATTTAAATTTTTTTTCATTAGATGTCACATTTTAAGAGACATTATGCAGAATAATGTATGAGATTTATTACGGGACTCCCACATGTGGTTTGATGGGGTTTTAGTGAACAGAGGTTGAGTTTTTGTAAATTTTTCATATTTTAATTAAATTAATTAACTATAAATTGTTCTAATATATTTTTTGGTATTTTTCGTTGATCGGTAAGAGGGCAGTTCCAATTTTGATCAGTGGTAAGAAAAATGCACAAATAGAATACATGAATTTATCAATGCTAAAAACTCACTGATAAATAATAGATTTATGAGTGATAATTTTAGTATTGATATTTTGTTATAAAAACTATTATTAATTTATATAAAATTATTATATTTACATTAAAAAATAATTTTTATTTATATACATTAATTAAAAAACACAATTTTATATTTAATAAAAATATGATATAATAGAATATATTTTTTTATACTTAAAATATATATATAATTTTTTGAGAAATAGTTTTTTAGTTTATAAATATATAGATATATATTTAAATATTTTTAAAATTATATTACTTGTTTTAATTGATAAATATATTTATTTTATTTTTTATTATATATTAATACTTTTAAAATATAATTATTTATAATTATAATATATATATGTCATTAGTGAATATATATATTTCATGAGTTAATAATATTGACTGTTGTTATTTCTGTTTCTGTGTTGATGCATAAGTATAATTGATCCTATATGATCAGGAAGTTTATTTGAAGACGTGATTGCGAGTTATGCTCTAAATTTTAAGATTACCTATATTATGGTGATGCGCACATGCATATGTTATATATTCATTTTTATGAATGTTCGTTTATAAAGTGAACTCGTATGATTCATTCATGTTATACGCTTGAATATATGATGTTCTCATAAAATGATAAAAAATTACTATAAATATATTTAAATAATAAATATATTTATTCAATTTATAATTATATATTATATATTATAGATAAATACATTTTAAATATATTTATTTATAACAATTATTATAACTATATTTATATATGTTTATTTAAATAATTACAAAATTAAAATAAATATATTTATTATAATTTTATAAATATATATATTTATATATTAATATACATATATATTAGGTTCATGGGCATGTATTTATATTATATATATTTATTTATAAAAATTATAATTATATATAAATATATTTTTTAAACATATACAGAGAACTTATACCCATATAAACATATAGATAATTATAATTAATATATATATATATATATATTTATTTATTTAAGTACTAATGATAATATTATATATATATATATATATATATATATTTAATTTATAATTTCATAATTATTTAAATAAGTATATAATTTTGTATAGTTACAAGTATAAATAAATAGACATTTATTAAATAATTATGAAATTATAAAAAATATATATAATTTAATTTATTATTTCATAATTAGTTAAATAAATAAAAATTTATTTATATAAATATATATATTGAAATATATTAATGAAAATATATATATATATATATATTTATATCTATACATAGATATATGATTCAGGTTACACCCATGAACCAAATATGTTCTCATAAATACTTATAAATTTAAAGTAAATATATTAAAATAATAAATATATTTATTAAATATATAAATATAAATTTATAATTATATATAAATACTTTATAAATATATTTACTTTTAGTTATAAATATATATATATATATATATATAAAATTATAAAAGTACAACAATTACATTGATTAAAATTTTATTATTATTATATATATATATATGTATAATTACATAAAAATATTTATAATTTTAATTATATTTACTTATAATTATAAATATATATATATATATATATATATATATAACTGTAAAATTATATTAAATATTTTTATTATATTTAAAATTTTATTAATATGTATAATTATATAAATATATGTATATATAAATAAAAATATTTAAAATTTTATAAATATATTTATAAATATATACAAAAATTTATACTTATAATTATAAATAGATATAGATATATTTAAATAATTAAGAATTTATAATAAAAATTTTAATTATATATACTTATATTATTATAATATATTTATATAATTATAAATATATAATATATTTATATAATTATAAATATATATAATTAATACATTTATTATATATAGATTGATATTTAGTAACTATATTTATTATCATTTTGAAATTATTTAAATAAATATATACCTATTAACATTATATATTTATCAGGGTTTTTTGGTTACGATAAAGACAGACCATTATTAGTGCAAAACAATCACTGATAAATTATGTCTTTATCAATGGTATAATTTTATCGCTCATAAAGAGACCATTTATTAATGATTTTTTAGCACTGATAAATGCATATAATTATCAGTTATAAAAAATAGTGATAATTGTATGTTTTACTAGTTCTTTCTATTTTAGCACAAATGAAACATACCTTTATCAGTTCTTTCTGACAAGGGTTGATAAAAAGCCTTTTTTTATTATAAATGAAACCCTCTGAGTACCCTACCATTTCTCATGCTCAAGATCTCATGTAATCGGACACCTGTAATTATTTCCTCCTATCATTAATTCCTCATACCTCCGCTACCTTCCTATACTACCTCCACCCTCTATGGTGTCGTTGTCAGCATCACAGAAATGTATGAAACCACCACACAAACCCATCTTTTCATTATCCCTCTATAGTCTCCATTGTTTTTGCTATCACCAACCCCGACTCTGCCAACGATAGACCCTGCTGTTATCGTCGAACCGCCAAATCTAATGTATGGTCTTATTTTCACCTTCTTCTTTCCTCTTTCATATATTAATTTATCTAAATGGATATAGAATTCAAATAAATGGACAACCAAGAATTAATTTACATATCTAACACAAGTGATTTCCTCTATGAAGCTTCTTCAATAAGATATGTGATAGTGGTAAGATGCTCATGTTTTCAATCCCTCTTTGTCATATATTTTTATTTCCTGTTTACATCTCCATGTGTTTTGTTTCTTGATTTGTCGATTTCTATATATCACTTTTAATGTTTTTATTTTTGAGAGTTAATAAGGCACTAGGTTTTGGGTGGTGTTTTTTCGTGAACATATGAACAAATGGTCTCAATCAATTTAAATCTTTTTATTATTTTCAGTATTTAGTTTTATTTATTTTCATTTGGTATTATTTATTCATTTTTTGTTCCTATCTCATCTCGACTCAACAAGATTTAACTCTTTTGTATGTATGATATTTATCATCTCTCTTTTCTCTTCTATTTTAAATTCCCATTAGAAACGACTTTTAAATTCAATTCAATGAAACATTTTCAACCTATTAACTTACACTATAGAAATAATATATCATGTATATCCAAATAAAAATGACCACAAATTATTAACATAATTAACATGTAAATATAACAATATGTATATACTTATAATAATAACTCTATATTTATATTATTATATTTATTAAATATTTCATTATTATAATTAAATTATATATGTATATATATAATTAATGGTATGAAATCATTTATGATATCCTACTAAGATCATTTCTCACACCATAATTATATACATTGGGGTATATATAGACTTAATTTTCTATGATACTCATAAAAGGTAATGGTTGCATTTTTATAGTTGTTTTCCATAGTCATTTGTTAAATATTCTATCATAATGGGATGTAGAGGTCACCATAGGGAATATTGAGAAAAATATACATTTTTTGGTTGTTTTAAGATATTTACAATAATTTTTCACTCTTTGAAATAATTTTTTTTGTTTACCTTTATATTTTGTATCATGTTTAATCCTTTTATTGATTTATATTATATAAAATGTTGATTATTTTTTATTCCTGTATATTTTATATATACCTTCTCTTGATATTTATTACTTTTTAAAAATTACTATGTTCCTCTTATAAAATGATTTAATTCTTTTAAAATGTTTCTTAAACAATTATATGTGTTCAACATACAATTTTGGTTTTAAATTGCTTTGAAATTTTTTAAACACCTAGCAAGAATGTATGTTTCATGCCAATTGTTTATCAACTCAGCTGATTGGATTTCACAAATATATATGAATGTTTTGAAATAGTATTTAATGGTGGTTTCATTTTAAAATGTTGTATGTGATATTTTAAATGAAAATTTGTAAAATATAGAGCGTTGTGACTCATTTTAAATGATAATGATTTTGGGTTCATGAAGTTTCCTTCAATGTTTTAAAAAAAGTAAATTTGGTTTTGTGAAAGAGTTATTCTAACAGATTGGTTTACTTTAAAAGGGGTGTGTTGTTTTAAAGAGTAATTTAGGTAAATGGGACATTTTTTAATTGGGTTTCAACTGTGATTTTATAAATAGTTTTCAAATGAAATTGGGAATTTAGTTTTTCCATAATCTTTTAAGTTCATAATCATATATTACTAGTAAAACCATTATTTTTTATAGGGAAGAAAATTATATTCATAATAACATCATGGTAAGGGAATGTCACTAACTCCATCAAACCCACATGATATCTATCACGACATCAACCATGCATAATGTGAATTAATGTTTAACATCATTGAAACTACTAAAACTACTTTCAATAAAACTTCACCTACAAAGTTTAAATTAGGTGAGTCCTTTACAATGACAACTTTTTTTCCGGTTCGGTGTTAGCTTATTTGGGGATGATTGTCATGCAAAAAATTCAATAATAACTATCATTCAAATGTTGAGTTCCCCTTATTTTAAAATCCTTATTTTTCTATTTTTTACTATTAATATTACAGAATAAAATAAGATGGATGTGATTTAATAATTGATGGATACCAATCGTCTAAAAAAGTATTATGTCGCTGGAGAGAAATAGATCATCAAGTTTGAAAAAAAATCATGCATATGACCCTTATAAAATCCATTTTCCATGGTTTCACTATTTTTATTAAAGACTTATTCGTCCAAAGGAGTTGGAAGAACACTTGAACTTTCTAGGAATAAATTAATGTTATAAATTTTGGCATAAACACAATGAAAAATATAATGTTTCTAGTGTCTAAGAAAACAGTTTTTTATTTATAATATTATATTATTACAAGTGTGGAAATTTAATAATACCATATAGATGATGTTATTACATATTTTATTGATGATAAATATTTTATTGATGAAATGATAAATAATGTATAAGATGAACGTCATGATTTCCCCAAAAAATTGAGAAGTTAATTTGTTGTGAAAAGGAACCATTATATGCTGGTTCTACAAAATATACATCATTGTTCGCCATACTAATGCTGTATAATTTTATATCAAGAAATGTATGGGGTAACACAAGTTTTATCGAACTACTTTCCCTATTGAATTGCATGATTCAATAAGATAATGATCTCTTGATCCGAATAAAATATTCCAACCAACATATATGATCTATGTGTATTGTATCTGAAAGAATACATTCATTCCTGAATGACTTTATAATATTTTGGAAAGACAAAAAATCTATTACATAATTTCAAATGTGTGGATCTTATTGATATAAAAAAGATTAATTCGGTCCTATGAAAGTTGTACGGTGCATTCCAATCATTTTACATATTATGCGCCTATTTGGAAGTGAGGATACAACAAGGAAATTGATGTGAAATGTAGATAAAAAAATTAATATTTCAAACTAAAACTCCTAAAATTCACTCTTTAGTGGAATATAATTGATCATGAGTATCCTGAATTTGGAAATGAGCAATGAAACTTTCATCTTTGTTTATCTATAGATGGAGTGAATCTTGTTGGGTTTCAAATAAGTACTCATAGTAAATGGATGGTTATTTGATAATATATAACTTCCCATCATGGTTATTCATGAAAAAGAAATATACCATGTTATCTTTTCTTATAATATGACAAAGAAAACTTGGTTATGATATTGATGTTTAATAGGATACATTGATCAGGGATTTTAAATTATTATGGGATTCATGAGTTATTTTGTATGATTATTACATTATTAAAGATTTAATGTTGAGATACATGTTTTATGGGATGATAAATTACTTACCTATTTATGTAAATTTGTTATGAAATTCTATTGAAGTAAATCAACATTGTCCTATTTTTGAACAAGGTTCGTAGTCAATTAGGATGGAAAATTCATCAAAAACCATGTTTCTAAGACATCACAAACTTATACCCAGAAAAAATAATTAATGATCATGGATAACATCATTTGATGGAAACTAAAAATGGCATACAACACCATCTCTATTAACTAGTGATCAACTATTCAAGAAATATAATGATGTGCATACCATTTATTGGTAAACCGTTTAAGAAAAAACTTACTAAAACCAATTGTAAAAATATATCTTTTTTTTGAATTACCACACTTTAATTTCCTATACCTAAGAAATTTTCATGATATTATGCATAATTAAAAAAAATGTGAAAGTTTAATCGGCATGTTTCTAAATTCACCAAAAAAATGATAGAATTAAGGCTAGGTCGGACATGTTTGAAATTGGAATACAAGAAGAGTTGGCACCAATGAAGGATGAAAAACGATAATTTCTTCCTCCAAATTCATACACGGATTAATGGAATGATAGATATCTGCCTTTTAACTTCTTAAATGATGTAATGGTTCCAGAGGTGATTCATCAAATATTAATAGCATCGTTTCAATGACTGATTTAAATTTATAGTGTTTGTTATCACAAGAACACCATATTATTGATGCAAGATATAATTCATATAGTTGTACATTTCATTTTCCCCCAAGAATATCCAGCATACATTAACCAATCATTTTTTATTCAACAAGGCTATATATAGTATAGTTATAGAATAACAAAAATTTCTATCTATGGAATGATAAATTTCTGTCATATTATGTGAATTCTAAATGTTATTCCAACCAAGATTCATTGAAATGATGGTTAATTTGATGGTTCACTTGGTTAATGATATTTGGTTATGTGGTCCTATACAATATAGATGGATGTATCCCACTAAACGGTATATGAATATTTTGAAAGGGTATGTAAAAAATCAATATCAGATAGAGAGGTGTGTTACAGATCGATATATATTTGAGGAAGTCGTTGAACCTCTACTGAATACCAATTCGGTAACACCTATATCAGTTTAACACCTACTATTGATCGTCTTGAAAAATCTAGAATATTTTGACTGTATTAGAGGTGTAGGTTTTCAGGTGTCACCATGAACATATTTTTTGAGAGAAAATGTTGAGCATAAATACAAAGAAATGAACTAGATGAAATAAAGATTATGTACCATTGAATAATACATCATATTATATAGGAATTTTCTATAATGTTTATTTTGGGAGTAAAATATAAGAAACAAATCAAGGACAACAATTTCTTGAAAATCTTTCCCACAAACATTGAGGCGAGACATTCCCCTCAAATAGATATCATAACTAAGGTAATCAATGTTCTAATAATTATTCATATGATATGTGAATCAGAAATACATTGATACAATTCCAATAATGATATTCTATAAGATGATAATGACTGTGAATTATATATATCAACACCTACCCATCACATTATAGAGAGGGATAAGGTGTCCAATATCAAAAACAATAATCTATACAAAATTACACTTCCAATAAGTCATGTGGGAGTGCCAATTATCATATCCAATGAACTTAGGATAGAGTAACCTATTCCAATATATGAGGAAATATTTATAAAGTTGAAAATGTGTTTTTTACTATTCATCACTTAGATGTTACATCTTATAAAAATTGACATGTAGGTATTAATTTCCAATTAATTTTTCAAGTTAAGCCTTTAACAGTTAATTAAAAATGGTTTAAACTGATGAATGTTATTAATGATCAACAAATTGATATTGTTTCAATGAATTACCAACTCAAAACCATCTATAGGATTGAATAAGTGATTGAAAAGATCTATCGAAATAACATTTACCCCACCCATTCCATATCCCCATTTACTAGAATTAAAGGTTAATGTTGATACAATGTTATAAAATAGCAGTTGTCATATAGATTGATTTAATGAAAAAAAATTAGGTACTGGGATGGGCAGCAGAAACCAATGGGACCAGAAATTAAAATTGTTTGCATCACCGGAACAACGTTACAATGTTGGCTCTGGTGACCTGTCATAGTATGGTCCAAGGAACACAAGTGGATTTTTACAGAGCACAAAGTAAAAAAATAAGTACATTGTTCGGAACTGACATGCCCAATTATGTCGTAGGAGGTTAGAGACCATTTCTCGAAGACTCTAACATTGATGTCCTATAGATATTCCACACACGCCTCTCGAATATACATTCACGTCTTTCATTGGAATTTGGGTGCTAGCGTGGCACACCAACGATCTCCTCGACATAGAAGTGATCACCGCAAGGAAGGAAACAATGATCCATTAAGGCTGATCATGACGTTCATCCTTGCTTGAGAGGATCCTTATCTAGAATCTCATAGGAGATGGAGGCTCTCAAATGTTACACATGAATAGTTACAAGGGGATAACCTCTCTCTTACTAATATAGGGAATATCTTAAATACCCAGTATGGGTTCCTGGCCCTCATATAATAGATATCCTCTTTATAAGTACTATAAAGATTTATTTATGTCAAATAAAATTATTCCATAAATAATATTTATAATTTTTATCACTAACTGCAATATATAATAAATATATATCACATGATAAACTTGAATCTATAACTCGACTCACTTCTCCTGAAAATATTAAACGAACCCTTGATATTTAAATCCGTTTGAATAATATTTCTTATTTTTATGTACATAATAACTTTAAAATACTTGTTATAAATAAATTCAAAATATTATTCCAAGCTTGAATAATTAAGGAATTTATTTATTCCTTGGTGATCCATAGAACATGGATTATACTCAAACCCTTCGGTAGGGCGTAAAAAGTTATATATTCCTATTCCTAGAAAAGGGAAGATTATCAAAGCGCTATTCTATGTGATCCACTAGGCCCTTATCTCAGTTTTAGTGAATAACATCCACCGACCAAGAGCGGGGTCTAGCAACCCATCGATGCCCCCATAGAGATAAGGTAAATTCAAAGCAACGAATAATTTCCTATGAACTAGGTATGTGTAATATAATGTCTTTGTCGTCGATATCTCAATAAATAAGAATGCATTCTAGTGTCATCATCCTTTATCATTCATTATTTTATTTGTTGATTTTTCCAGACAGTCTTACCTTCCACTACCATGGCAATGGTTTTACTAAAGGTGCAACCATCATAATCTACCAGGCCTAAGATATCTCTTCCAAAACATGCAAGAAACAATTCCTATATCTATCATTCAATCAATCCCATGTCACCAATGACGTACCCGACACAAAATACCTCTCTAGGACTTTATTGACATAGTCGTCTCCTTGAAACAATATATGCAATTAAATGAAATCCATTGATAATGATCTCAAGTCTGAAGACCATTACAGATTTCCATAGATAGGAACAACCAATGAAACCTGTAACATATGGTGTTCCTATTATACGGGTATGTACTCATGATCTCAGCTACTATAGATCATCAAGTCCGAACTTCATGAGAAGAAGTCTCGGTGATTATGATCCCCCATCACCTGATGGTCACACATCATCTGTGTCCTTTAAAAATGATGTAAATGGACCACAATACATTACTTTATTATTTCTGTCATGGCATCTTGGGGTTTTCATTATAACCTGGAATCTGCTATAATTCATTTACACGACATGTAATCTAAGGAAATTTCCAAAAACAAATTGGATGTATAAGTATTTACACTATTATGGAAAGATAAGCACATGTATATATATATATATATAATTCATACATGTAATAGTAATCAAAGTAAAATAAACGTTGGGTTTAGGGAAACCAACTTCGACACTCCCACTTGAACTAGAGCCAACTGCTAACTGGTTTCAATCCGCTAGCTCCCACGTGATAATCATGCTTCTTCTAAAAAATGGAATTGGTCATGGGGTATTCTAAATTTTTTTCTATGACTAATTTTCTAAATCTCACTCAACCTCTTTGAGTAAAATCCATCGTGAGAGGAAACATCAGAAGAATATGCTTTGTCCTCTGGTAAGACCCAGGATCCACGGCAAGCACCACTAAAGCAGTATTACTGAAATATACTGGAATATGGTATACACTTCTAGTCATGACACCAATGTCTGAGTTAAATCTATGTATCTAGACTACTTCCATTGTTGCATCAGAATATGAAAAATATTCATACTCTAATGTAGAATCATAAACCACAACTTACTTTTGCTTCTCCAGCTAAATGCACCACCATTCAGGAAAATAACGTATCCTGAATAAGATTTTAGTCTATCATGATATGTCTAGAAATTAGCATCACTGTATCCCCTCACTACTAGTTCATCATCTCCTACATATACTAGGAACATATCCTTAGTACGCCTCATGTACTTTATGATAGTTTTAAAATCTTCCCAATCCCGCTATCTTGGATTGTCTTGATATCTACCCACCATGCTTAAAGAAAATGCGACATAAAACAAAGTACATATCATGGAATACATTATAGAACCCACTACCTCAGAATATGGGACTCTACTCAATATATCAATGTCTTCTAGTTTTTTTGGACACATTTTCCTGGAGAGATTTATACCATGTGACATAGGTAACAATCCACTCTTGGATTGTTCCATACTATATCTTTTGAGTACATTGTCAATATACATACATTGACATATCCTAATCATCCTTTTAGATCTATATCAATAGATCTTGATCCCTAGAATGTAGCTTACTTCACCTATTTCCTTAATGGAGAAGCATTCATTTAACCAAGTATTAACTGACTGTAAGACTTGCACCTCATTTCCCATAATTAATATGTCATAAACATATAACAACATGAAAATGAAGGAATTCCCTTAAACATTTTTTTTAGACACAAGTCCCTCTTTCATTTTTCAAAAAACCAAAATTCTTATTGTCTCATCACAACGAACATTTCATGATCGTGATTCCTACTTCAATCCATAAATGGATCTCTGCAGCTTACATACTTTATTAGCATTGTTTTCTTCATAAACCCTTATGGATACGTCATATAGCTGTCATCAACCACATTCCCATTTATAAAATTAGTTTTGACATCTATTTTCACAATTTCATAATCATGAAAGGCTGATATTGTAAGTAATATCCTTTTGGATTTTATAATTTCTACTGGTTAGAAAGTTTCATCATAGTCAATGCCATGAAGTTTCCTAAAACCCATTGCAACCAGTCTTGTATTAAATGTATTAACCTCACCATCCATGTACACCTTCTTCTTGAATACCCATTTCCAAGAAATAGGTTTTAAATCAGCTGGAGGGTCTACCAAAATCCAAACTTGATTTTGGTACATGGACTCCATCTTAGAATTCCTGGCTTCTTTCCATTTACTATCTTCCTTGCCTTATAATAATTCCTTATAGCTTAGAGGTTAATCATCCTCAAGTAATAATGTATTACCTGACTCAGTGAAAAGAAAACCATAATTCTCTGGTTCTCTAACCTCTCGTGTAGACCTATACAATATTTATGTCTTCAGAGCAACTTCATCTTCCACTTTCCCTTGTGGAGACTATTCCAATACCAACTCTTGTGCATCTGGATTATTAACATCACAGAATTCAATATTTATCCTACTATTTCCAATATAAATATGTTCCCTTTCTATAAATATGGTGTATATTTCCATAATAACATTTCTATCTAAATGGTTATATTAGTAATATTCTTAATTTTACTTAGGATAACCTATAAAGATGCACTTTTTTCTTTTGGATGCCAATTTTTCACTTGGTAAAGTCTTCAAAAATGTCTCGCACCCCCATAAACATATGTGTGTCAGACTGGGTTTCATTCTATACAATAACTCATATGGAATACCATTTGTATCATTAGTTGGTAATAAGTTAAGGGTATATGATTCTGTTTTCAAAGAGTATCCCCAAAAGGATAATGGAAGTGTTGCATGACCCGTTATTGATCTATCTGTGTCAAGAAATGTCTTATTCCCCTATCACTAAAACGATTCCATTGGGATATATATGGAAGAATGAGTTGGGATATTATCCCACACTCCATAAAGTGATCAATGAAATATTGGTTAAGATATTATCCACCTCAGTCTAAGCATAGTGATTTTATCTTCTTACCATGTTGGTTTTATACTTCACATTGATATTCCATAAAAACAAAAGGAATTATAATTATACCTCATTATCTAGATATATCCATACCTACTATATTCATCGGTAAAAGTAATGAAGTATGAAAAACCTCCCCATGCCTCTACTAGAAATGGACCACATACATATGTATGTATTAATTATAGTACTGATTTGGTTCTTTATCCAATTCCTTGTAAAAAACCTTGACATTCACCAAAGGGTTCTAACTATACCGAGTCCAAATACCATTCTTGAGGTAATCATCACAATACTCTATTTTTTACATAACCAATAATGAAGTGCCATGGCCAGGGGATATATGAGTCATGTTGGCTGTTTTTTTCATTTATTTCCATTATAGGGTTCTCAAGTTCCAGCATTTATAAACCATTTTTAAGATGTGCCATACCAAAACATATGACATCCCTAGAAGAGAGACAACATTTATTTCGAAACATGAAATAAAAATCCATATTGTGTAAACATGACACATATATAATGTTTTTGGTAACATAAGGTACATAACAGTAACAGTTTAAAACTAGAACCAAACCAGTTGGTATGGTTAAGTCATAGTCTCCCACTTCCAAGGCTTCCAGACTTTCACTATTTGCATCTCAGAGATCCACATGACCTTTTACAACCTTCTTAAACCTACATGGTTCCTGTATAAAAATAAAAATTTGTGAGCCACATGTCATGTTAAATTCCCAACTTGTAGATAAAGATATATTGCATTAAATGAAAAAAATACCTGAAGTATAATAATTACATTGATTCTTCTTCCCAGCTATGAAATTCTTATTCCAGTGGCCTTTCTTTCCACATCCAAAGTAGACAGCTTTCTACTCATTACTTTTCCTCTAAATCATTGGCTACTTTTTAGGAAGATGAATTGTGGTCTTTGGCCTTGATTTGGACATAAACCCCATTGACTTTCCCTTGTTTTTATTGTTAACCATAAGGACATATGAATTGGTATTTTTCATTTCCTTGTCATCTTGGTGAACTAATTCCAAAAGTTTTGGGATTGAATTTTTCATATCATTCATATTATAATTGACAACAAATGTCAAGAAGATCGATGGTAAAGAGGGAAGAATGATATACCCTACCATTTCTTGGTTCAATTTGAACCCAAGGGCTTAAAGCCTCTAAATATACCGAATCATCTTGAGTACGTGTGGACCGGCTTTATGCCTTTCTGCTAGCCTGCACATATATGGAAAACCTGAGATCTTATACCTTTCTTGCCTTTCTGTCTCTTGATATAATTCTTGGTGATGTGAAAGCACATTGTAGGCATCCTCATCCTCATGCATGTTTTTAAATTTTCTAGAAATGGATGAAAACATGATGCATTGTACATCCAGAACATCATATACATGCTTTATCCATTTATCTTTTTCCACCTTTCTTGCTCCCTGAGGATGTTCAGCAGGAATTATGGATTACAGCACATATAACTTCCATTCTTGGCATTGTACTTTGTGCAAGCGCTTGTACCACTCATGGAAGTTATTGTCAGTAAAGATATTTTCTTTATCCAAAATCAAGCGCAGTGATAATGTACTTGTGGTGTTGGTGATTTCAATCTTAAATCTACATTAGATCATCATTTATCACTCTGTACTTTGTCTAGATTTCGTTTCTGATGTTTACGATTAATAAATTATTATATCATTTTAATTTCTCCCAATATTTTAGAAAACCTTAATAGACCTCACTATTAGATTCTAAATAGTATGTCTCTTGAGTTTTCTTGTGGCATGGATCCTCTAAACCTCCCTCATATTCTACAAGCTATGGCTATGCCAATACTTGGAGGTTTTCAACGTAGGCCCTAGGCAGGCCAACCACTTGACTTGTGGTTCCTTGTGTTGTTGAGTAAAGTTCCATATTTTTGAATCAGAACATGATTCCCTCATCATATTTCCTCTAAGGTTATAGCATGTTAGCTATGGATAATCCTTGAATACTCACATTTGTAATGTCGGCCCATTTCACTCATGAATAATGCCCTGGTAGTAAGAAGCACTCTCAACTATGGCTGACGAGCACCCCAAACACCCAGTTTTGTTTAGATGTGAGAAATTTAAGTCATTCGGACTTAATATATCTTTGAGGGATTTTATTATTTATTGTTGAATAATACTTTTTTATAAATATGTTCAAAATATATTGTCTTGCTCAAAATTGAACATGCAATAGAAATATAAGTTCGTCACTTCATTATAATTATTTTATCTTATATACTATTCTTTGTGATCAAGAAACAATCATGCACTCTCAAAAAATAATATACAATACATAGAGACAAATCATGAAATCCAAATGGTCACAAGCATTCTATAAGATGGATACATAACATATCAATCTTGACCTAGGGGCATGCATACCTGAGTTGACACCTGACTCACGTCGCAACCATCCCCAGTACCATGTGCTCAGCTCCTGTCTAGTTTACCGTCTCGACTTGATGTGGTCTTGAGTCATGGATCATCATCGATTAATTAAAAATATAATTGTGCGCAAGCGAGGTAGTCTAGGGGTACAAAATATAGCTTGTTCATTGGACACAGAGGACCTTATACATATTTGAATTTAAAGATGATTCTCAGACTATCATTTATAAAATTAATTATTACAATCACCACCCACATTAAATAATTAATTAAATTGATAAATAAACCAGAAATGAATGGTTCAGTCACTTTCTCAAGACCAATCGGTATTAATAATGCATGATTAAAATAAAACTGTAATAAAATTAAAACAGTACGGGGGCGCTCCTAGAAAATAAATTTTTTTAAATAAATTCAATTGATTTATTTTTATCAATTCCAACTATTTAATTTATTTTTATTTCCTAAAATTAAATTAAAGCATAAATTTAATTTAATTTTAATTCCAAAAATTAAATTAAACCATCAATTTAATATTAAATACTAAATTAAATGAAACTATTATTTTATTTTGAATTATAAAATTATATTAAACTACTTATTTAATTTTTTTTCTAATTAAATTAATGTTTTGGATTAAATTAAATTTAAACCCCAATCTAATTCTAATTATTTTTATTAAAAAAATATCTAATTAAAATTAAATAAACAGGGTTACCTCTAGCTGGGTAGGGACTCCGACTTGACCGCGAACTACCACGGGAGACTGTTACTAGAGCAGATCTGATTCGTGGTGTAATTGCGGCGTGACCAAAGCGGTATCGTTTCGTGACTACGGTAGGATCACGTCGATACTGTATCAGGACCGCATCTTGATAGTGGAGTAACAACGACATTACCATTGCGTATCCACTCGGTCAAAAAACTCTCGTGGAGGTAGGAACTTTCAGCGAGGTGTGAAGGTGGTATGAGGTGGTTGGGAACCGCTCCAGCTTGCCCGAAGGGCGGCAGCTTGCTGCTCTATCAATCTGCAGGGGGAGCGGCCAAGTCCAGCATGGGCTGTTCTGGCGGCGGCCTGGTCTGCCATGGCCTAGTCCAGCGCGGCGAGTAGGAGACTGGGTGAGTGGGGTGGTGTGACACGGGAGAAGGGAGCGAAACTGGTGAGTGTGGGTCGGCTCGGACCGGTACTAGAATGTAGTGCCGGGTGAGCGGGGTTCGGCCTGCCCGAGACATGCCCCAGATCTCAAAGAAGACCTACGGCAGGGTGCTGGGTGGCACGACCAGATAGAGGGTAAGAGCCAGCGGCCTTGAGGTGAACTAGTGGGGAAAAAGGGAGGCACGACCTAGGGTTTCTCCAAGGAGGGGTGGTGGCCACCTTTCCCATGGAAGAAGGACCTTGGGGTCTTCTTTCAATATTTTATAATTTATTTTTTCGGAAGGCAAATAAGACCCCATTTTTTATTTTTCTAATTTAAAACTAAAAGGAGTAAGACTCACTTTGGGGTCTTGGTCCCAATTTTTTTACAAAATTAATTTCTAAATACATTAAATTAATAAAATAGAAGACTTGAACCCATGCCTTCAATGACCGCCTTTTCATTTTTTATTTTTAGTGAATTAAAATAATATTATCTCATAATATATTTATTTAACTCAAAAATAAATAACCACTAAAAATATTCATGTTATCGGATTCCAGCCATAGCGTGGCCAGATTTTGGTATTTTGAAGAACGTGTTAATAAAATTAAAATGTTTTCTTTCATAAATATTAACAGGAATATTTTAAATCAACAAGATGATCCAATTAATAATTCCAAATTTCCATAACATGGCCATAATAAAATGTATTAATGTGTTTTCGGATCCGTTGGAACTGATTTATTTCCCCATACTTAAATTTAATGCAATTTAATTTTTCTTATGACCCTGAATAAATATGCCTCCATATGATACCACTATTAGGTACCAGGATGGGCAGCGGAAGCCGATGGGCTAAGAAATTAAAATTTTTCGCATCACCAGAGCAATGTTACGACGTCGACTCTGGTGGGGTATCCTAGTACAGTCCAGGGACCACGCAAGGATTTTTACAAAGAAGAAAATAAAAATGAATAAGTACCTTTTTTGGATCTTACATGTACAAGTACGTAACGGGAGTCCATCAACTGTTGGTTTAAGACTCTGATGTTAATGTCCTCTTGATTGTCCAAAAATGCCTCTCGAATCTTCACACTTGTAATCCTTTGGATTCCAGGTGCTAGTGTGGCACACCAACGATCTCCTCGACGCAGCAATGATCTCCACATGGCAAGAAACTTATATCAAAGAAGGATGATCTTAAATTTATTCCTTTATTGAGTGGATCTCTCTCTATAATCCAGGAGGTAAGAGAGGATATCAAATTTGACACATTCATAGTTACAAGGGGAGATCCTGTCTCTTACTTATATAGAGAATATCTAAAACGCCCGGTATGGGTTCTCGGCCCCCGTGTAATAGATATAATCTATATAAATATTATAAATATTAATTAATTTCAAATAAAATTATTCCATAAATAATATTTATAATATTTATCACTAACTGTAGTATATAATAAATATATATCTTGTGATATCCTTGAGTCTAAAACTCGACTCGGTTCTCCTGAAAATATTAAACGAACCCTGGATATTCAAATCTGTTAGAATAATATTTTATATTGGTATTTAATTAATAACTTATAAATACATCTTATAAATAAATTTAACATATTATTACAATGTTGAATAATTAGAGATTTTTTTTATTCCTAGGTGATCCATAGAACATGGATAGTACTCGGACCCTTTAGTGGGGCCCACCATGTTCTATATTCATATTCCCAAAATATGGTAGATTCTCAAAGCACTATTGTGTGTGACCCTCTAGGACAATATCTCAATAGTATTGAATAATATCCACCGACCAAGGGAGGGGTCTAGAAACCCACGAGGCCCCTATAGAGATAAGGTAAATTCCAAGCAACGACTACCTTCATAAGAACATGGTCTGTATAATATAGTCTCTTCGTCATCGATATATCAATAAATCATATTTCATACTAGTGTCGCCATCCTTTATCTTGTTTTATTTTATTTGTTGATTTGTCTGGATGGTCTTTCCTTTCACTACCATGACCATGGATTTAATGAATGTGCCACAATCCTAATCTTCCAGGCCTGAGATATTTCTTCCTAAACTAGAAAGAGACAAATCCTATCTCGACCATTCAATCAATTTCATTTCACCAATGACGTACCCAACACAAACTACCTATCCATGGTTTTTTCCTTGCATGAATGTACGCAATTAAATGACATCCATTGATAATGATCTCATGTATAATGACTATTACACATGTCTGTAGATATGAATGTCCAATGACACCTATCACGTTTGGTGTTCCTATTATGAGGATCCATCCTCATGATCTCAACTACTAGATATCATCAAGTGAGAACATCATTAGATGAAGTCTTGATGCTTATGATCAACCAGCACCTTATTTTCACACATAATATGTGTCCTTTAATAATGATGTAATTGGACCATAGAAAATTACTTTAAGATTACTGACATGGAATCTCAAGGATCTCATTAATTACTGGGATATGCTATAACCCTTTGACATGACATGTAATCTATAGATATTTTCCATAAAAAAGTTGATGTAGAATTATGTACACTATTATAGAAATACAAACACATGTATATATAACAAACTGATTACATATCGTTATAATCAACGTACATTACAAGTTGGGTCTAAGGAACCCACATTCAAAAAATATGTATTGAGAGGATTTTGGAATCTACATTAGTGATTATAATGTAAATGAAATATTCATATTTGATTGTCTTGAAACCTCAGTTGTAAATTTACACTTGAGGTATGTTTTCATGATTTTATTTCCCAAGAGATGATATACTATGTTAATTATGACTACACATATTAAATAATTTTGTAAGGTGTGTATATCAATAATGTGAAGGTATTTCCCCATGGAAATAAATTTGGACTCATTAGTCAAATGGTTTGAAATCAATATTATAGATGATAATATCTTCATAAAACCAATAATGTAGGGGTAAAACTCTACAATTTAATCATATAAATTTTTTTTTTATTTCATTACATATTTCTTATTATTCTTTTATTCAATATTGGATACTCATTAAGATCAATTTGGATACTCCAAATATTTAATTTATTGATTCAATTCATGGATACCCAAAAATAAGACCACAAATGATCATGTTTATCAATTTTTAATATACTAAATCCAATGTTTTATAACTAAAAATAAATATTTATAATATATATTATATTTTAATGATTATTATGTTTTTTATGGGGCAGTGAATCTATATCATGAAAAAACTAGGAATGAGGCCAAGGGCTATGCATGAGGACCCTAGAAAGTTCTATGATTGTAAAAAGTATTAAGGTATATATAATAATACATCACTATCAAAATTCATATAAAAAAAATTCTATATTTTTCTAAATTTTTCTACACTTTCCTAAAAAAACAAATGGAAAATATTGGGGTGGTTATTCTTTTAAATTTCATAGAGAGATCATATTCCATGAAGAAACTACCATCATTGAAGCGATATTTTTTAGGACAATTATAATTTCATTTAAAATTTTTAAAAATCCTTTTTGTATTTATATATTTCCAATACTACTATGATTGTTCATAAGATTCATATTCACAAGATGATATTAATTCAATTAAGGGGGCTTTGCCCTCAACTATTCTAAAAAAACATTATAAATGATTTCTCAAATAGATGGATTCCATTATTAGATTTGGGTGGTTTATTTGAAGTTTCTCTTGATCGTCAAATATAGGACTCCAAGGTTGCAACATCAAATTCAGGGAGAATATTTTGTTTTTTAATGTACTATGTTTCTTCACATAATATTATCTTTTTTCTAATACTTTAAAATAATCTAAATTAATTGTTTGACTACTAATTTTGAAAATTACATCAAAAGACTTCTTCTCCCTAAAATGTTTTCCACCATCAAAGTGTCCACATTTATCACTTTCTTTCAATATGATTGTTATCTGTTTAAAATTGACATTTCAATTTTAAAAATGTCAATAATATAAAATAGAGAAAACACACTCAGATTTTCATCATAATTTTTGAAAATGATTCATATGTCATTTGTGATTTTTTGAAATTAGAATCATTTCAAACTGATACATGATGTCACATGTATGACCCAAAGTACATGTTCCTAGTTTGAAAAGTCATATTATTAAAAAAGAAAAATGACACACTCAAATATGAGATAACACATTAGAATCGATTTGATAATTTAGTAAAATAATAGATAAATCATTTCAGATGTACATAAATCAACCTCATTTAAATATGATGCATGTTGTGGATGATATAACTCAAAGTGTCTCTTTTTATTAAAATTGACATTAAATTTCGTAAAAAGAAAAAGTGAACTATTGAAAACTAGGAAATCAAATTTGGATTTTTTTGATCATTTAGAAAAATGATCCATGGGTAATTTTTGCTATGTAGGAATCAACCTCACCTCAATATAACATATAGTGTGGCCGGTATGATTCAACTTGCCTATTTTTATTTAAAATTGACTTTAATTTATGTAAAGGATAAAAAGGAATGTATTGGACACCAAGAAAACAAATTCGGATTGCTTTGATACTTGGTTAAAATTATCCATGAGTCATTTTGACATTTATAAATAAAAACACTCCAAGCTAACACATGGTGTGCCCAGTATGACTAAAAGTGCATATTATCAATTTAAAATTGACATTTAAGTTCAAATTGTGTCACTAAATGAAAAATTAGAAAATGTGTATTTAGTGTCTTGATAATTTAGGATATATATTATTATGTTGTTTTTTATTCTCATAAAGCAGTATTATGTCAAACCAATGCATGATTCGATTGGTATGTCTCAAAATGCATATTTTTAGTTTGAAATTTCATTTTAGCAGGAAAAATAAAACATCCATAGTAAAAAAAGATTAAATGCATTTTTTTTTTGTGTTTATACTTTATAAAAATGATCTATAAGTAATTTTGAAATGTAATAATCAACCCAACACCTGTTTGATGGATGGTGTGGCCAGTATAACTCAAATTGACTATTTTTATTTAAAATTGACATTAATTTTCATAAAAAGAACATTTGACATAATAAAAACAAGTAAAACACTTTTCTAGTGTTTTTATAATTTTGTAAAATGATACATGAGTTATTTGTGATGTGTAAGAGTAAACCGTACATCAATACGATGCACATTGTAGCCAGTATGAATCAACGTGCCTCTTTTTATTTAAAATGGACATTAATTTATGTAAACAAATTACGTGACATACTAAAACAAATAAAAACACATTAAAATTGTTCTTATACTATAGGAACATTATATATGAGTCATGGTTTTCATTTTTGAATCAACCACACCTCAATCTTATGCACATGGTGACTGGTATGACTAAAAGTGACTCTTATCTGTTTAAAATTGAAATTTTTGTTCAGATTATGTCACTCATTGAAAACCAAAAAAATTATTCTTTTATTTCCTTGATTATTCAGATAATATATTCATGAGTCATCTATGACATGTAAAAGTATTCTCATGTCCAACTGACTAATGATGTGACTGGTATAAATCAAAATGTGTGTTTCTAGTTTGAAATGACATTTTAGTAAAAAAACTGAACATGCATACTAAAATATAATCAAACACATTTGGATTGTTTTCATATGTTAGTAAAATGTTATATAAGTCATTTTTTACATGTATGAATCAACTGAGCCTAAATATGATTCATAGTATGGTTGATATAACTCAAAGTGTCTCTTTTAATTGGAAATTATCATTAATTTTAGTAAAAAAGATCATCTGACACACTAAAAAATAATAACCCACATTCGGATTGTTATGATAATTTTTTAAAATGATCTATGAGTCATTTGTGATGTGTAGCAGTCAACCAAACCTCAAAATGATTCACAGTGTGTCAGTTATGGCTCAATGTGTCAGTTTATATTTAAAATTGGCATTAATTTAAAAAAAAGAACAAGTGACATAGTGAAAATCGATAAAAACAATATGATTGTTTTTATAGAGTAGTACAATTATCTATGAGTCAATTTTGATGTTTAAAAATCAAAAAAATATCAATCTAATGCACTTTGTGACTGATATGACTAAAAGTGTTCAATATTATTTTAAAATTCACATTGTAGTTCAAAATGTGTACCTGATTGAAAACCATGAAAACATCCTATGATTGTCTTGATAATCAATAAAAGTGATTAATAAGTAATTTTTGATGTTTATTACTCATCCTGACATCAAATTGAGGCATGATATGACCAGTATGACTCAAAGTTCATGTTTCCATTTAGAGATGACATGTTAGTAAAGAAAATGGAACACTAAAAAAAGGAAAACTCATTAGTATTGTTCTAATAAATTAGGAAAACTATATATAAATTATTTTTTATGTGTAGGAATCATCCTCACCTCAATATGATTCACGGTGCGGCCAACATATCTGAAAGTGTCTCTTTTTATTTAAAATTGTCATTATTTTTAATAAAAATAACAAGTGACACACTAAAAATTGATAAAAACACAATTATATTTTTATGATAATTTATTACAATGATCCATGTGTCATTTTTTATGCTTATGACTAAATCTTACCTTAATATGGCGCACGGTGCGGCCGGTAGGACTCAAATTGTCAATTTTTTTTAAAGTTGAATTAGTTTAAATAAAAAAGATAGGTGACATACTAAAAACCAATAAAATTAATTCGGAATGTTTTTATACATTAGTAAAATGATATGTGAGTTATTTTTGATTTTTATGAATCAACCACACCTTAGTACGACACATTTTATAATTAGTATGACTAAATTTGTCTGTTATTAGTCTAAAATTGACATTTTAGTTAAAAAGATTTCACTACCTAAAAAACAAAAAAACATGGTCTTATGGTCTTGATAATTTAATTCAATGATTCAGAAGTCATTTATGATTTTTATGAATAAATATCACATCAATCCAACACATGATTCCACTGGTATGACTCAGAATGCATTTTTTGTTTAAAATGACATTTTAGTATAAACACCCAATTTTTATTATAAAAACTAAGAAAATGAATTAAGATTGTGTTAATATATTATAAAAATGATCTATATGTAATTTTTTACATTTAATAATAACATTTTCATAAATATGGTGCATGTTGTGTCCCATATAACACAATTTTCATCTTTTTATTTAAAATTGGCATTATATTTATTAAAAAGACAAAGTGGTATACAAAAAATCATGATGATGCAATTGGATTGTTTTGATAATTTATTAAAATTATAAATGAGTCATTTGTGACATGTAATATTCAATTGTACCACAATAAGTCACATGGTGTGGCTCATATAACCCAAATTGTCCTTTTTTATTCAAAATTGACATTAATTTAAGTAAAAAGATCATGTTACAAACTAAAAACTGAGCAAAGGCATTACAATTGATCTGATTCATTAGTAAAATAATTCATGAGCCTTTTCTGTCTTTAATAATAATCCAAAATCAGTCTATAACACTGTGTGATTGGTATGACTAAATGTGTCTATTATCAGTTTAAAATTGACATTTTAGTTCAAATGTTTTAGTCACTAATAACCAATAAAACATTCTCTGATTTTCTTGATAATTTTAGAAAATGATTAATACAACATTTCATAAAATTATGAAGTAGGGTCACATCATAATAACACACGATGCGACTGGTATGAATTGAAATTATTTTATTAATCATCAAATGAAATTTTCGTAAAAAACATAAATGGATACTAAATGTGTCCGGTATAACTACAAATGTGTCATTTTAAAAAAAAACCACATTTCATTAATTTATTAGCTCATATTAATTTTAAATTTATTTATTTATATTAATACTATAATAATATATTTTTCATATACTTTCATATTCTTTATCATTGGTTGAGGTGATTTTTTCAGAAACTGATACCATGGGAAGACATTTTTTTAGAGGGAATCATGGGTGTCAAAAGATGAACCTTAACGTTCTAAATATTTCCTGGATAATTGTAAATATAATTATATAAAACATTTATTGAAATGTATATAGAAGTGTTTTTTGTATATTTCATGGGAGGAAATTTTTGAATTCATGATATCAATTAATCGTATATATCATTATTTGAAATTATAGGTTTTTCCTGGGTGTACTAATATATTAAAAGCACATTACAACCACCTAGTCCTTTATCAATGCTATTTATAGTCCTATTAAGGGATCCAATTTATTCGTGTTATTTAAAGCTATGATAAAGGGGATCCTTTATCAGTGATACAAATAGAATTTCTAAATGGTGGAATTTATAAGTGTTTTTTTTGCATGGATGAAGGACACCTATTATCAGTGATTTTTTTACATAGATAAATTGGACCCCCTATCAGTGTGTCAATTAATAACTCTTTTTTATTGATATTAAGTGCCTTTTTCATGCTATTAAAAAGAATATGTGTAGAAATTAATGTTATATTGGTCCTCTGATGGATAGACGATGGCTAGTTGGGCTGAGATTGACTAGAATAAGCTCGTGTGGTTAGTTACCATGAATTAGAATAAAATGTATGTGTTCTATACATTGTACATTGAATATATGTTTTTAGCTGTGGTATATATAGATAAATATTCTTTTAATAATATATGTGATATATGGTTTCCCTACCATGTGATATTAGACATTAATGAAAATTTAAATTTTATATAGAAATATTTTTTTAAAATAAAAAATAATAAACTAAAATAGATTACATAGAATGTTAAGGTCCACGTTGACCCACTTTCCATGGATATACATCTAATCCACCAATGGTCAGGTGTATGATTGAATCATTTAATCATATATTATTTGAACCCCATGATAGGTTTTAAATTATAATTATATGGAAACAGTGGAACTGATAAATTCATTTAGACACCTTATGTAAGAAAGAGTTATGTAATGGGATAATTATCCGTAGATGGAGTTTGGAATGTTGAGGTTCATTAGTGTGACAACCCTGCTTTTATTACAAACTTAAACATGATTTATTACAAAAAACATCACTTGATACAACAAAGAAGATAGAGAGGTCTAGTGTCTTTGGGGCTTAGGATCATTACATAACAACTTAAAACATTATGTACAACGTCTTTATTGAAAACTTCCTTTACATGACAAAGACATTCACTCGTACTTAGCATTGCATGGGATAACCTGAGGACATGTATAAGAAAAGGGGTGAGCTATAAAGCCCAGTAAGGGAACACACATGGAATAACATGAGGAGTACAATAAATGTTATGTGTTAGGAATATCAATAGAGCATATGATAAACATGAAGATAAAGTCATGATAAAGCATGATAATCATAACATGGAAATGTGGAAACAACCCTTAACATGGAATTAGCATTAGCGAAGGCTCATTGCACAGAGAGCATGAGTAAACCCTCATTGCACATGATGCACGAGTAAACCATCATTTGAATTGATTTAGCATGATTAAACACTCATTTAACATGACGTATCATGATAATATACTTTACCCAATGAATTGGAGTGCTATAAGGGTGCACTCTTCTTAAACATTTCATTTCATGCATAACTGTGCCAATGGATCATAAAACATGGATTTATAAAACATAATCATTTATTCCATGATAAAGTAATGTGGAATTAATACATGAAACTTTATAATCAATTTTAAATGTCCATAAAGGTGAATACCCTTGATGGAGAATTGGGCATGGTATTCACTACACAATGGCATTGCCCTAGAAAATCGGTGCGATTTCGGTAGCGTAACGGCATGACATAAGAATTCATAAAAACGGTTGATGAGATAGAAAGGGGTTACTCATCATACATACATGAAATGTACTGTAATTAGGTCATATATATACATGTTCCAAAAAATTTAATGGAATTTATATTCAGGATACAAAAGTATTGCTTGAATGTAAATGAGGAGAGAGAGAAGTTCCTTTCTGAATTTCGGCATAGTAACGGGGGTACTTGGGAGGCATTTAATGAGAGATGAAAGGGTCTCACATCATTCAAACATAAAGAGGGATGTATTAGGGAGGTGAGAACCCATACCCCAACATTCATATTTGAATCTAAAAAGGAAAACAACTTAAAGAAAATTGGACAAAAGAGCGAATGGAAGAAAAAACCCTTACTTGGAAGTGTGATTCCAAAGGCTCGAGAGAGGATTGTGAGAGGCTTCTTGGGAGCTTGGGGCACCATGGGAGGATTATAGAAAGAGTAGGTCAGAGGTTGGACGAACTCCAAAGGCTTTGAGTGATGAGGAAGTGGTGGATGGTGTGGGTTTATATAGGGAAGGTGAGGAAATTCTTTATTATTTAGGTTTGGGACCCCGTATATTAAATTAATCCACACCACAAACCATCCATGGTTTTTGCCCATGGGTTTTGGAAAAGGGAAGAGGAAAACAATATTTTATAAGTCCAAAGTCTTAAATTCTTAAAATAATAGGGTTGCTTATGTGGAAGTGAGTCACACTCCCACAGAAAACAATTTAAAAAGACAAGGTGTTTAATAAGTCTTGAAGGGTCCATTAATGTTTTGAAAAGTAAGTCAAACAAACCTAAAATCACATTATTTTAATTTTAAAACATATATTGTCCTAACATAAAGATTATAGTATTTTATTACATCACTATTGGGTCATTATGATGTCATAAAACACATTATATATTTAAACGGTATTTAATTTTTACCCAAAAATTTGACTATCTCATAAAATTATGAAAAATTCACCGTTGGATAATTTCGACATCCGAATTCCAGAAATAACATTAATTTTATCTATATAATTTTCTAAATATTTTAATTTTCACTTTTAAAATAAAAACCGAGATTTATCATAAATTCACGGGTTTTGACAAAAATGGATTTCAAACCTTAATAAAAATTATGATTGCGTTCATAAAATTATATGACCATTTATATATAATAAAATTAATTTAATAAAATTAATTATAATATTTTATTAATATTTTATTTAATTAAACAACCCCTTAATTTTATAAAATATAATTCTTAATTAAATTATAACTAAAAACACTATTTTCACTTAAAAAACTATTTACAATGTATCAATAATGAAACGAAAGTATATTCATTATTATATAAAAAAAATAATGTACATGAACATAGTACTAGAGATTTGTTACATAATCCCTTAAAACAGCCGCATAAGACCAAAGGGTAAGGTGTGCGATGGTGACAGACACTTGGGGTGGCTCGGATAACATCGCTCGAGTGGTAATTTTTATAAAAATCCACTTCTCCCATAGATGGTCCCGTTCAAGCGTGACATGATGAAGCTCAGATTGGTTTTGGTCAAGAGTGAAGCCCAATGATGCCACCTCTTTTCCGAGCTCTGACAAATGGGCTTCATATGGGGCAATTCTAATGGATGAGGCCATTGCATCCTTTGTCTCAGTAAATTTGGATTTGTTAAAGCCCTGTATTTAATCTAATAATGTGATCACTGTTTAACGACTATATTAGCAACGGTCAAAATTCTTAACATAAAACCAATGAAGTTGAAATTTTATATAAACATAAAGAAACATTTAATTAGATCAATGTGGATTTCCATTAATGAAACATTGGGTCGTTACAATATTCCCCCCTTAAGAAATTTCGCCCTCGAAATTTTCCTTTTCCCACACTAAAAAAGATGTGGGTAACTCAGTTTCATCATTTCCTTCGATTCCCAATTCGCTTCTTCAAACTTGTGTTTTCTTCATAACAACTTGATGAGGGGAATTGTATTATTTTGTAGGACTTTTTCTCTACGATCTAAGATCTTCATTGGTTTCTCCTCATAAGAAAGATCATTCTCCAACTGTACCGCCTCAGAAGAGAGTACATGTGAAAGGTTCAGTATGTACTTCCTTAAGAGGGATACATGAAAGACATCATGTACTTTGGCCATGGTGGGTGGATGTGCTAGTCGATAGGCCACAGCCCCAACACGATCAACAATCTTGAAGGGGCCAATGTACCTTGGACATAACTTCCATATCTTTCCAAACCTCATGACCATATTCGATGGAGATATGCATAGAAACACCATGTATCCAACTTTATTCTCAAGGTCTTGTCGACAGTTATCTGCATTACTCTTCTGTCGACTCTGGGCTGCCTTGATATGCTGCTGAATGGTTTTCACCTTCTCCACCATTTCTTCGACCATTTCTAGTCCAAGAAGCTTACGTACATCGACCTCATCCCAACTAGCCAGCGTTCTGCAGCTTTTCCCATACAGGGCTTCATATGGTTCCATTTGGATGCTTGAGTGGAAACTGTTATTATAAGAGAACTCAACCAAAGGAAGATGTTGATCCCATCCTCCTTTAAAGTCTATTGAGAATTCTCTCAACATGTCCTCAGGTGTTTGGATAGTCCGCTCAGATTGGCCATCATTTTGAGGATGATAGGCCATACTGAAGTTAAGTTCAGTATTCAGAGAATGTTGAAGACTCTTCCAAAACTAAGAGGTGAATCATGGATCTTGGTTAGACACAATAGATAGTGGTACTCCATGAAACCTTACAACTTCCCTGATATATATCTCTACCAGTTGATCCAAAGATAAATCCTCCTGAATAGAAATGAAGTGTGCAGTATTTGTAAGATGATCCATAATAACCTTGATTGAATTGTTTCCTTTGTATGTCCTTTGAAGTCCGGTGACAAAGTCCATAGTGTTGTTCTCCCATTTCCATTCTGGTATGGGCAAAGGTTGCATCATCCCCATAGACTTCTGCCTCTCTTCCTTCACTTGCTGGCACACCAGGAACTTTTATGTATATTCAGTGATCTCCTTTTTCATATTATCCAACCAAAAGTTTTCTTAGAGATCTCGATACATCTTGGTGCTCCCTAGGTGAATAGAGAAATTTGAACTATGTGCGTCATTCAAAAGTTCCTTCTTCAGCTCCAGAATTTATGGAACACATAGCCTTTTCCCAAACCACACAATTCCTTATTCATTAACATTAAACTCTGAGGATATACCTTTTTCGATAGCTTCCACTTTTTCTTGAATTTCCACATCATCCTTTTGAGCATCCTCTAATATTTCTAAAAGATACGGTTGATCAATCATTTGTGAAAGGATTGATGGTGTTCCATTCTTTATGATTCCCATGTCTATCTTCATCAAGTCTAAGAAGATTGGATCCTTCTCAATTCTCATAATTAATAGAATTGTAGGGTCCTTTATACATAGGGCATATGCCACCTTGTTCACTTTCCATGGGTTATAATGTATTGAACAGTCATAATCCTTGATGAGCTCTATCCATCTTCTCTGGTGCATATTCATCTCTTTCTATGTGAATATGTATTTAAGACTCTTTTGGTCAGTATATATCTCACATTTATCCCCATAGAGATAATTATTCCATATTTTCAAGGCAAAGATTACCACCTCCAACTCGAGATCATGCATTGGATAGTTTCAATCATGGATTTTCAACTACCTTGAGGCATAGGATATCACTTTATCATTCTGTATTAGCACACAGCCTAAGCCCTTCTTGAAAGCATTACTGAATACCACAAATATTTGCCCACATGTGGGTAATGTGAGAATATGTGCAGTGATAAGCCTCATTTTCAACTCCTTGAAGCTTTCTTCGCATTCATCACTCCAAAAAAACATTACTCCCATTCGAGTTACCTTGGTAAGAGGGTTGGACAATCGTGAAAAATTTCTCACAAATCGTCGATAATATCCAACTAACCCCAATAAGCTATGGATATCCATTACCGATGTTGGCCTCGGCCATCCCTCAATTGCATCTGTTTTGGAGGGGTCCATAGATATACCATTATTTGTGATGATATGGCCCAAGAATGATACTTACTTCAACCAGAACTCACACTTTCTGTACTTTTCATAGAGCTTCTCCTTGCCCAAAGTCTCCAGTATGGTTCTTAAATGCTCATCATGATCCTCCTTGGTTTTGGATTATATTAGAATATCATATATAAAGACTACCAACAATTTTTATAGGTAATAACTAAATACTATATTCATTAAGTCCATGATGATTGCTGGAGCATTAGTGAGTCCGAAAGGCATTACTATGAATTCATAGTCCATGTATCTTATGCGAAAATCAGTCTTGGGGATATCTTCATTCTTCACCCTTACTTGATAATATCCCGACCACAAGTCCACCTTGGAGAAGTATTGTTCTCCATGCAACTGATCGAAAAATTCATCAATTCTTGGGTGATAATACTTGTTCTTTATTGTGATACTGTTGAGCTCACAATAATTGATGAAAAGGTGCATTGACATATCCTTCTTCTTGACGAAGAGGACTGGTGCACCCCATGGTGAAGCACTTGGGCGTATAAACCCCTTATCTTGATTCTCCTGTAGTTGTTTTTTCAGCTCTTCATGCTCTACAACGAACATTCTATATAAAGTCTTGGATATTGTTAATGCCTCGGGTGTATGTTCAATTGAGAATTCAACATCTCTTCTAGGAGGATGACCACACAGTTCCTCGGGAAACACTTCCGTGAATTCCCTCCCAATATGAATTTCTTCAAGGATGGTTTCTTCCTTGGGATCAATCATCTGAGCCAGATACACATTCTCATAGGGAAGTAATATCCATGCATGAGATGGAGCTAAAGGAGATTCAGCTTCCTCCTTACACTTGTAATGAATCGGGGGTCAATTCTCCATAGGGAGTGTGATTTCTATCTCCTGAAAATTTATTTTGGCTCTATATAAGGAAAGCCACTTCATAGCAATAATTGCATAAAATTCCACCAGAGGGAGTATGACGAGGTTCTCCCGGAAGTTCAATGCACAGATTATAACAGGGGAGGACTTATATTCATGGGATGCAATGATTTCCCCATTTGTCATACTCACCGACATCTTCACTTCCATGATTTGTGGTTGTGTTGGGATTGTTCTACAAAACTTTCGAGATATAAAAGAATGCATAGAACCTGAATAAAAAAGTACGTTCACTATTCTTGAATGAATAACTAGCATACCTATCACCACTTCGTTTTCGGGGTTCACTTTAGCAGAAGTGATGGGAAAAGCTCTTCCTTGCTTCCTTGGAGGTTTTTGGTTGCCTCCGAAAAACCTTAGATTAGGGCACTGATTTGCAAGATGCCATGGTTCTTTGGATTTGTAGCAATGAACAACGCGTTGAGGTTCGAAGGGAGTGTTCCTATCCTCTGTCGCAGTCGCAGGTCTTTCTTGCTGAGAGTTAACAGCTATCTCCCCTTCTCTTCAACACTTAAAGCATTTCCTTGTCCCCTTAAGGCAATTTCCAGGGTTCTTCTTTCTGCACTTTTGGAAAGTGGGGTGCTGGATCTTCTTTGCACCATTGGATTTATCCATCGGACCACCATAATTGAATTCCACCTTATGCTTCTTATTGCCATGACACCGCTGTGATTCTCCGATCTCCATTTTGACCTTGAGAGCACATCATACAATTTCCTCATAGCTGTCGAAGTCATGGATTTCTAATGCTTTCCGTAGGCTAGGCTTCATCCCACCAAAGAAGCGGTCAACTTTGAATTCTAGGGTAACGACAAAGCCGGAAGCGTATCGTGCAAGACTTGGGATGTTTTCCTCGTACGCTCCAACAGATTCTTCACCTTTTTTCCTTGAGGGAAAGGAAGTCCCTTTCGATCTTAAGCCGGAGGGTGCGCGGAACATATTTATCGAAAAACATCTTCCGGAAATCCTTCCATTCCAACACCTTGATCTCCTCCTCAAGCTTCATATTTTTGATCAATGTCCACCATTGATCAGATTCACCCTCCATACAATAATCCAACAGGAGAACCTTCTCTTGTTCAGAACATTGATGGATGGAGAAGATCTTTTCAATGGAGTTGATCCATTGTTCAGAGATCGTGGGATCTGATGATCCACTAAAAGTAGGAGGCCTTTGTCTTATGAATCTCTCGATAATGACTTGTTATTTCTTAGGGTGGGTTGAACGTTCCTCTTGATACATATTTCTATTCAAAACAAGATTTATCTGAGAGAGAAGTGTGACAAAGTTCGTGATTCCCACTCATATTGGATTGGGCATCTCATTAGTACAGTCATCACACTGATCATCACAACAGTTTTTATCCCGAGTCCTCCTATTAACAACAATTGGCTGGAATAAAAGGAATGTTAGGGGTAAAACATAAAGGGTAATACAAAGACAAAAGTTGATGACTTAAAAAAATAAACATTTATTTCGTTAACTCATGAGTCTATAGGCTTCAACCTAGGCTTTTCATGATCTACTTTCTAACATATATTCTTAGGTGCATTTTTTCTTTAACTCCCTTAATAAGGGTTCATACTAATCTTATGAATTTATCAAAACATAACCCCTGGGAGTGTCATAACCAAGAGTGAAACAAGGCCCGTTTTCGTGCACCAGTTCCCATTCGAGTCTAGATCAAAGCGGTTTTTTCGGGTTTTACCCCTAGGATACATCTGTGCCAAAGCCTCCTCTACCTGCGTGTATCCAGACAGGGATGTATTTGCTTGATAAACCACTTACTTAGTACTTACCAAAACATAGGGATGTTTTTATTATACATAGTCTTGTCTCTATGGCTTTAGTAGGGTTTTCTAATCCTAATCCCAAAAATAACTAAACCAATCCTCTGATACCAGCTGTGACAACCCTGATTTTATTACAAACTTAAACATGATTTATTACATAAAACATCACTTGATACAACAAAGGAGATAGAGAGGTCTAGTGTATTTGGGGCTTATGATCATTACATAAAAACTTAAAACATGAAGTACGACATCTTTATTGGAAACATCCTTTACATGACCACTACATTCCCTCATACTTAGCATTGCATGGGATAACCTGAGGACATGCATAAGAAAAGAGGTGAGCTATAAATCCCAGTAAAGGAATACACATGGAATAACATGAGGAGTACAATACATGTTAGACATTAGGCATATCAATAGAGCACAAGATAAAAATGAACATAGAGGCATGATAAAGCATGGTAATCATAACATGGAAATGTGGCAACAACACTTAACATGGAATTAGCATGAGCCAAGGCTCATTGCGCATGGAGAATGTGTAAACCCTCATTGCACATGAAGAACTAGTAAAACATTTTTTCACTTGAATTATCATTGGTCAACACTCATTTCACATGACGTATCATGATAATATACTTTACCCAATGCATTGGAGCGCTATAAGGGCTAACCCTTCTTAAACATTTCATTTCATGCATAAGTGTGCCACATGGATCATAAAACACAGATTCATAAAACATAATCATTTATTCCATGATAAAGGAATGTCGAATTCATACATGAAAATTTATAATAAATAAGTAAATGTGTATAAAGGTGAATACCCTTGATGGAGAAATGGGCATGGTATTCACTACACAATGGCATTTGCTTAGAAAATCGGTGCGATTTCGGCAGCGTAACGGCGTGACATAAGAATTCATAAAAAATGTTTTATGAGAGATAAAGGGGATCCTCATAATATTTAAATGTAATGGACAGTACGGAGGTAATATAGAGACATGTCCCAACAATTTTAATGGAATTTAGATTCATGATACAAAAGTATTTCTTGAATGTAAATGAGGAGAGAGAGAAGTTCCTTTCGGAATTTGGGCATAGTAACAGGTGTACATGGGAGGAATTTAATGAGAGAGAAAGGGGTATACCATCATTCAAACATAAATAGGGAAGTATGAGGGAGGTGAGAAACCATACCCCAACCTTCATAATTGAAATTAAAATGAAAAAACAACTTATAGAAAATCGGACAAAAAGAGAAAGGAAGAAAAAACCCTTACTTGGAAGTGTTCTTCCAAAGGCTAGAGAGAGGCTTGTGAGAGGCTTATTGGGAGCTTGGGGAACCTTGGAAGGATTATATAGAGATTATAGTAGATGTTGGAAGAACTAAAAAGGATTTTTTTGAGGAGGAAGTGGGTGCTTGGGTGGGTTTATATAGGAAAGGTGAGGGAATTCTTTATTATTTAGGTTTGGGACCCCTTGTATTAAATTAATCCAAAACACAAACCGTCCCATGGTTTTTGACCATGGTTTTTGGAAAAGGGAAGAGTAAAAAAATATTTTATAATTCAAAAGTCCTATCTTCGTAAAATAATACGGTTGCTTATGTGGAGGTGAGTCACACTCCCATGGAATACAATTTAAAAAGACAAGGTGTTTAATAAGTCTTGAAGGGTCCATTAATTCTTTTGAAAGTAAGTCAGAAAGACCCAAAATAATATTATTTTAATGTAAAAACATATATTGTCCGAACATAAAGCTTATAGTATTTTATTACATCACTATTGGGTCATTATTATGTCATAAATCACATTACATATTTAAACGATATTTAATTTTTACCCAAAAATTTGACTGTCTCAGAAAATTATGAAAAATTCACTACTGGATAATTTTGATGTCCTGATTCTAGAAATAACATTTATTTTATCTAAATAATTTTCTAAATATGTTAATTTTCACTTTTAGAATAAAAACCGACATTTATCGAAAATTCACGAATTTTTACAAAAATGGCTTTCAAACCTTAATAAAAATTACGATTGCATTAATAAAATTATATGATCATATATATATAATAAAATTTATTTATTAAAATTAATAATAATATTTTATTAAAATATTATTTAATTCAAAATTCCCTTATTTTAATAAAATATAATTCCTTATTAAATCAAAACTAAAAACACTATTTGAACTTTAAAAAATATTTTCAATGTATCAATAATGACAAGAAATTATATTAGTTATTATATACAAAAAAATAATGTACATGAACATAGTACTATAGATTTGTTACATAACCCATTAAAACAGCCTCATAATACCTAATGGTAAGGTGTGCGATGGTGACATACTCCTGCGGTGGCTCAAATAACATCGCTCGAGTGGTAATTTCTATCAACTTCCACTTCTCCTGTATATGGTCATGTTCGAGATTGACATGATAAAGCTCAGCTTGGGCTTGTTCAAGAGAGAAGCCCAAGGATGCCACCTCTTTTCTGAGCTCTGAAAAATGGGCTTCGTATGGGGAAATTCTACTGGATGAGTCCATCGCTTCTTTTGTCTGAGTAAATTTGGATTTGTTAAAGCCCTACATTTATACTATTCATGTGATTACAGTTCAAAGGCTTTATTAGAAATGGTCAAAATTATCAACATAAAACCAATGAAGTTGACATTTTATATAAACACAAAGCGGCATTTAAGTAGATGAATAGGGATTTCCAATAATGAAACTTTTGTTCATTACAATTAGTACCTTCAAATTAGATGAAATGAAGCAGAAGGAATTAATATAGAATACCTAAACATATTAATTGATATTTTTCCCTTCCCCTTGGTTCGGAGTGGTGAAAAACTAGTTATTTTCATACGAGAGTATCGTATCTCACCATACACATGAATAGGTAAGTGTGAGAGGCTAGAGTTTATACTTTATCTTTTAGTTTAGACTAAGAGATGTATTTCCTATAATGGGTGAGTGCTTTCCTGAAAATTTATTGTTAAATGATTATTTTATTTTTTGATGATTATTATGTCATCACATAAGATCTGAATCATTTATTGAATGTTAAACACATGATTAATGAAATTTGAATAATTGTTAAGATTATTTTGATGGTTATATACTATTAGGGAACCCTGGTTTTATAATAAGGATATTTTAGTCATATTATGATGATTATATAATGTTGGGGTACCCTGATTTTATTATATGGATATTTTATGGTTATTATGATAATTATATACCTTTGGGGGACCTTGAGGTGATTCCAAGGATCTAGTATTCTCATTATTATATTGTTGGATAACCATGGATGTCGTTCAATAGATCTATTGTTCCCATAATTATAAATTTATGGGATATTGGAAATTATCCATAGATCTGTGGTGACCATATATTTATCTATATGAATATGGTATTATGTGTAAAGTCATATGGGACGGGCAGAAGTAGTTATGGTCAATATCGGGTTTCAAATTAGACACCAAAGATCAATATTAGTATATATTTATGTATCCATTATTGTTTATATTTTTTCTAATCATGTCACATGAATATATAATTAGATTTTATGGTTATGTATGAGTACATTTTGGTGGTGTCCTATTAAGTTATGTATAGGCACCATGCATAGTTTGGAATTTTACTTTGGTACCCAAGAATCCTTCACTCTACATATGTTCAGGTTGGGAAGAGGCATGATGTAGCTTTACATTAGCAAGATTTCTTGAATGGGACAAATTATTATTTTAGGTGAGGCTCAAGAATGTATCATTTCCTCATCGTGTATTTTTTCCTTCCTTTATTTTGAATATGTGATTGGTCTAGTGGGAGGCCATGCTTTATATGACCGTATACTATGTTTCATTATTAAGTATGGATGACTTTGATTTTTTATCTTTTATGTTTAATAAAGTGTTTATTCCTCATTCTGGATGATATTTGGATATTTATAATATTATCTATACTCTAATATAAGGTTATATTCTTCCCACTCTCAGATATTATACCCACATTATTGGTCAATTTCCTATGGAAAATAAGATGCACCTAAGAGGTCATGTAATGTCCTGGTTCGACCACTTCCCATATTGGACATAGGTGGGGATCTATCAAAGATATATCAAATGATTCCTTTTCTTGTAAAATTATTTTATCAGTATATAGAAGGTTATATAGGAATGTTCCAATGAACTGGATGTATATTAGAGCAGTGTATTGTGAACACCATTCCTAGTAAGAATTCAATTTAACATTTAATTGGGATTGATGTTCTTGATTTTATGCATTATGATTTTATAATTTAACCCCACATGAAACACATGATGATTGTGTTGATGATTCATTATGATTGTTTTTATATTTTAGAATTTTCAATATTCTTGTTTCAAAACAATTTACATGTTTAAATTGAAAATTTACATCTCCTGACTCTTGTTGGCATATAATACTAACATGACATATGTACTCTATTGATTTTTGTTATTTATTTTTATTATCATGATTGGTCATGTAGATTATTTGGTGAGGTATTTGGTGATGATAACCAAATATTCCCTAAATGAATCGATTCATAGAAACATTGGTAGGTTTCTAAAATCATTAATTTACATAGTAATAGGACCCCCGGAAGGTTGTTTCTAAACATGTTTGGTTACATACATTTTCATTGGAAACCTATATAGTGTTTTTTCAAATATCATAGTGGTGAAATTATAAATATCTAAACAATGTGTTCTGATTAATTGATATCAATCATATAGGATTATGTGGTTAATTATATATATATATATACTGATAGATGATGTTGTAATTTTAAGGGGAGAGTCTCGTATATGGAAGATCGGTGATAATCGGCATTGTGAGTAGGTGGAAGTCATTTCTTGTTATTACTGATTTTTTAATGATAAAAGATTCCCTAGGGTGGTTATTTTGTACCTGATTTATCATATGATGTTCAATATGGGGACAAAGAGGTATTACTATAATGCTACAACCTACATGACATGGGACCCATGGGTTATGTAAGCGAGACTAGTGCCATGATATTGGCATAGAACATCGGAAAGTTGAGAATTTTGATTAATATATAGTAATTTTTAAATGTAATATTTTTTCCTTTTTTTGCAACTGAAAATAATGTTTCACATGGAGGTGTAAATTTTATTGAATTGGAATGTGATTCCTAGTAATCTTTAAATAAAACGAGAACATGAAGTTATGTTGTTTTGGGTAACAAAGATGGAATTTGAGAGTTGGATTGATGAAATATATGATCTTGATGACTTAGGATTGACATCTATATCATGGAAAGAGAATGTGTAGATACATTAAATTTTCAATATGTTTCCTTGATCTCCTGGTGGTCAATTAATAATCATGGAATTGGTGAAATGCATGTTTCGAAGACGACCACCAGGAGTGATTAGAACCACATGATATTGAAATGACATGTGGCATGATCATGAACATGGTTCAAGATCATACATTTAATAACATTCCCCTTATGTGAGTCTGATTAATTTGATTGGTGTTGATTCCATGGACTGATTAGTCATAATTTTTCTATAATTAGCGGAACAATTTTTTAACGAATTCCATTTTTTAATTGTAATTCATCATCTCAATCTTATTAAGGTTCGTAATACATTTGATATTATCTATAAGTCTCACCACGTGTTATGTAATAATTATAGATATATTAGTACACACTATTTAAATGGTTCAGTATAGAATAATACTTCTTATGTTATCCTTTTATTTCAATAGTTTATAGATTTTTCGTAATATGCATGTGGTTATATCTAGGGAACATTCCATTCCCATCAATAGTGAGTCCCATAGTCCCCCCACACTAGATTCCCAATAGATATCACAAGGATCACACATACATAGGAAATAAAAATTTAATCCCACTATGTATTCTTCTTTTCTAATGTCCAATAGTAGTCTTGCGCTATGAACACTATGTGAAAGACTTTTTAACTTCTTTAGGGTTGATGCAAAACTAGAAATATATTCAATATTTGAGATGAAATCCTTCCTCCACAAGCATACAAGATCATGTTTTTCATGTAAAATATATAATGTTTCAAAAAGTCTACATAAATTATTTCTAATGGCATTAAAACTATTCTCATATCATGAATGAATATAATTTTATTCTTTAAATACTCATGAAAATGATATCACCTTTTTTATCACATTCATGGCATTGAATCCCCCTTTCTTTGATACAAATTTGTAATGGGATTCTCAAAATTATAATTCAAAATATATGAAATTTATATCAAAATTATCCAAACACATTACTTATCACTTTAATGCACACATTTATCCCCAATAAAAAAATATTTTTCATCTGATATATAATTTATTCCATGAGTTAAATTTGTAATAAATAAAAAATGTATTTTATCTCAATTTAAATACCCATATAGGATTGGGTATTTTAATTCCATCTCCAAATAATTTAGATTCCCAATTTTGATATACCCATATACCTCAGGTAATCTACATTATTTGAAACTGTTATTATGCATCTATTCATTTTGATATAACTTGAAATATCAAGAAAATATTCATTTTTTACCAGGTATCATAATCATAATTAACCAAAAGATATAGGTATTAATTAATTAAAATGTTGTCATACCCACATCTCACTTATTTATCCATCTCAATTAAAATTCACATGTAACATTGGATTCTCTATTTTAGTACCTAATATTTATATTTCCCTAGTAATGTAGCCTAACCTGTTTCTTTAGGAAACATATTCATTCTCTAATAAGAATGTCTTCACTTTTCATCACACAGCCTCACTGTTATTGATTTCATGATAGTTCTTCATTAGAATGTACATGAAATCAAGAATAACCATTTTTAGGTGCATTTATCTAATGATTAATTGGTAATTTCTATTTATTCCAAACAGAGAAGAAAACCCAAATAATCCACTTCAACCATTTCCTATGGTACATGTAATGTTTCAACAGTGTGTGGAAACTCTCTCCACATTGAATGTGTCATGGTAATTTCTTTTAAGTTGTTTCTTTTATAAATTTAAATTTTCTATATTTTAAAATACCAAACCTTATAAAAGGCCTTTGTAGGATTAGAAATCCTAAATTATACACATCTATTATCAGTAATCTATCCCTTGCACTAGGAAAACATGTAGCATGGGAATCTTGTTATCCGTGGGTCTTATACAATTTGGTTATCATCCCTATTGTATAAATGGTTTTGAGTTCAAATCCCTAAAAGGTTACTTTTAAATGAGATACTACTCTTAGGAAACCTCATTGATACCTTTACAAAGGTCTCCTATATATCATTACATGACCTAATGAATCTTGTTACTATTGTTATGTGAGAGGTATCTACCCATATATAAATGGATACCATTATATTTCTTGATTCCAAACATCAAAGAGGTCTCTCAAATACCCTTAAATATAATCTATCCTGCCTAATTTACCTTTATGTATCCTCAATGTATCCTTATGTTGTTCATAATCAATTTGGTTTACCCTTACATATGTAATGAATTTTTTTTGTAGCCAAAACAACTCTTGTTTTACCGGTACATGGAAGAAGAAACACCCAGACATATTACCGTACCGTTATTATTGTAATGACCTAGCAATAAGTGGGTTTTAGAAAGTGTGACTTACCTTAACCCATCTACTGAATTTAATTAAAAATAACCTAAGTCATTTCATGAGAACATAGGCTCATTATCAAGTATTTCTGACTTTACTCTCATAAAGAAGACAATGATCCTTCATCCACCAAAACATTCCATGTATTCCATTGAATATGAACAAAACAATGATTATATATATGAGGAAATTATTTTTTTCACAACAACCAAATCCATGAAATAAATCAATAAAATTTATCCATACATCACTAATTTATCCTCCCTCTCAGATACATATTGACTCATTGACGAAAAATGCAAGTCATGGTAAAAATATACCCGTTTTATATTATTTTAAATATCAGTTCACATTATAAAATTAAATATGAGTTATCAAATCATTTCTCCTTATAATTGAAAATAAAACGAAAATTATTTTTGGGGTTTTCTCATTTCATATTTATTCTGAAAAACCGGATTGTATACCTTAGATGATTTTCTATTCAGAAAATATGAGATAGGGATGATATCAGTTTTTTCCTTTTGTAAAGAGACATTAGTTAACAAAATCTAAACCTGTATGGGATCACATACTACATAAAACAAGATAGATATAACATGGGTTATTTAATTTGTCCCTAAAATAACATTAATTTTAAATCATGCCTATAAATTATCAATTCTCAAGATGGTGGCCATTAACACAAGAAATTCATGATCCTACAAACACTTTAGTAAACACATTATAATGTTAAGGTGTATACACATAACTCCACCCTTTGTCTCATGTTTTACTTAACAATGAACTTCCCCATAATAAATAATATTAACACAATTATGGATGAGGGATGTGAGATAGATTTTCATACCTCAATATCCATTATTACAACACTATCTAGAGAAATAAAAATTTATATCATATTATTTTATAGTGATCTTTCTGAATTTGTATTCCCCTTAGGGGACACACTACTCTTTTTATTTCATGGTAGTGAGAAGACAACATGAAGTGAGAACTCTTCATGTAGTCCTACAGTAATATCCTATGACTTATCCTTTTATTCCCTACAATTTAGCTCAAAACACATTAAACAATTTGGATTGAGGTGGGACCTATTATTTATCTTATAAATGGCATTCGATCCAAGAGATTCCACACTGCCTTGTATACTAGTTTCTTCAAATCTTAGTATGAGATGTTATCTAATGATATTTCCAATGAACATCATCATTGTAATGAATAATATTTTCCATATCTATCATTAGAATTTACATGTTTCCATATTTTGGATGACTTCTAATCTAAATTTATCTCAAATTCTTAGTCTAAATTATTTCCATTAGATTCAGAAAGTTTCTTATTTTTCACCAATTATTTAGCTGTAATCCATTGATTTTAAAAAACTAATAGAAACACATAAATGAATTTCCTAATCTTCCAAAAATAATTAAAGGATTTAATTTTTTTTTGTTTTCAAACCTATTCCATTTATATGAATTTGGATCATCTCTTAACTACTATTTTAAGCATACAACATCCTTTTACCATCCAAAATAGATCTTCCACAAAATTATTCAAGAATATTAAATTTTTTGACTATATAGTTGTGTTGAACTGTTATACACGTATTTATTTCATTGAGATATTTTTCTCACATACTAATTGAAATCCACCCTAGGTTATTTCCCCATTCTGGGTAGATACATATTAAACTAAAAAACAGGCATTGTGTCCATTCTTATTATAACACTAGCTCAAACCATTGACTATTATTCTTAAAGATTGGTTTTATAACAATATTGTTTTTAAATTCCCAGTTCAAATCCATTATTTTATTTCATGAGGTTTATTGAATATTCGTACATTACTTTTATGTAGAATATTTCCACGATTTATTATTTTAGAAACCCTATACATGGTTGTGTTTGACACCATTGTTATTATTTATAACATATGATTCACGAATATTAAAATTACTAGATTGTATTTTATTTTTGGAACCCTTAATCTTAGCAGCTTGAGAAGCTTCTCCCATAACAAATAATAAATAATTAATGTCTTATTTTGTTCAAATTCTCGTAAACCATCACGAATTTGGATTCTCCTTTAAGAAATTTCTCTTCTTTATTACACAAAATCTTCTCATTATCACCTGAAAACATTTTAACATATCATACATTGATTTATAATAATTGACCTCATCAAAATAGGTTGTTTCCATCCTTATTATATCATCCTTATTATAATCCCAAATTTTATTTTATTTCTCACTATTATAATTTTTTTTTCTGAAGTTATTTCATATATACCATGAAAAATTATAATTTTTCTATAATCTTACGTTCATGTTATATCCACTATTAACCATAATCACTACTAATTGATAATGTTTACATGTTATTTACATTATCTATGATAAAAACATCATCATCCTAATAACAAATTGTTTTTTACTATTATTTTTCATTGCTCATTAAATTCATATTCTTTATTCCATGGGGAATCTTTTTTATTATTACCCCATTTATGTTTGTGATTTATATGATCATGTGACTTTGATTTTGATTCATTAACCTCATTCCTTGTAAATTTTGTGGAAAATTGATCATATTCACTATAGTGTTAATACACTTGTTATTTTATACTCAATCCATTTTGACATTCCCCTTTTGAAACCTTTTGATATGTGAGTAATTTTTTTTATTGAATTCGTTGTCATCCTCATCACTATCTGAGTCCCCTAATTTAGCAATCTATTCTTATATAACATTCCCTTTCCATATTATTTCAAATTACATTTCCATTTATTTATTCTTCATGAATGCTATAAATTTCCTCATCTCAAGAGTTATGAGAATGTTGTGTAGTTCATCAAGGTAAAAATAATATATTTCATCCTAGGATAAATTATTTGACTTCAAATGGTCTGGAAAATTCATCATTAATTTTTTTAAATGATAATCATTAAAATTTTCACTAAACCATGAATATTTCATATTACCTCACTTACTCTGGTGAAATTTTCATCAATATTTTAATTATTAGACATTTTTATTTCCTATAATTCACTCCTCTAAAAGTATTGTTCTACTTCCATAACATTGAAATCACCTTCATATCTTCTACTCGGTTTTACATTAATCCCCTGATCCATATACAAATCCATTAACATTGTGTCCAATATATCTGATAGAGGCATAAATATGGAATTTTGATCCTTTTCATATCTTTCCGTATTTATTTTATCAGCTTGTTCTATTGAAAAATCATCAGTAATAGGTGGAAAAATCATTGTTCTATCATCTTTACTCTTGATCAATGTGATAAAAGGTAGAAAACAACTTATCCCTCTAATTTTGATAAATCATCCCAAAGAATTTTGGATCACTTTTTCTATTGATGGAATTAGAATTTCCGTTTCTCATAATTATTCTTGTATATTTAGGCGGAAACCTCTATAATATTAATTATAATATCAAAATACTAGTTTTTCTCTACTGAGATTTGGGTTAATCTGTTCTACACTAATTTTAAAAATATGTTTTCTCTAACCAAATAAACATAAAAAACTTGTTAAGGTTATAGATTCAATCAATATTATATTTCTATCCCACCTCATGTGAATTTAAAATCATAGAGAGATTAGTACACATTATATAGTTTTTTTTGTATAAAAGCATAAAAATTTGTGAAAATGGTTATCCTCCTCCACTAATTACAAATTCATCACAAATTTCAAGTGGTTATATTCCTGGAAAGTTCGATTACCATCAACACTAATACCAAAAATGTTCCAACTCTAGATCCCCATTAGAGATCACAAATCTCCTACCTACATAAGTAATAAAAAAGAACCTCATTATATCTTCTCCTACAATAGAGACCAACTAGTTTATTCCACATACAACACCAACTATTATACTTCTTCAACTATTTATGGTTGATCTATATTTATAAAGATCTTAAACCTTCTAAAAGACAGTCTTCTAACAAGATCCTATAGGATTAGTAATTCTCATGAACAATTATTCAAGCAATTAAATATCTACATGTAGTATATTCATGGGCCTTAAAACTCTTCTCAAACCTTGTATGATCTAATTAATCTACTATAAATACTCAAAATCATGATATCACCATCTTGCATAATATCAAATCATTGAATTAACAATTATTTGATACAAATATGTATCAAGATTCCCTAAAATATAATCCATCATGAATGAAATATATCTCTAAATTATATAATCACATTATTCATCATTATCAAGAAAGCATTTATCCTCAATTGGAAAGCAATATTTTGTATGTGATGTATCATTTATTCAATTATTTAAATGTTTTATAAATAACCCCTTTATTTTTCTCAATTTATATACCCATAAAGGATATTATATTTTAATTTATTATAAAACTAATTTATATTTTCCATTTAAAATACCCATAACCCACAATTAATCTACATTAATTAAAACTGGATGAATGCATGAATACATTTTGAAATACCATGAATACTTGGTTAAATAATCATTTTTTATGTCGTATCATCTTATTAAACTCCATAAAGGGCGTGGTATATATTTTTCAAGTTCATAAATACATGGAGCTCATCTATGATTGAATCTCAAATAAAATATCTCCAGAACTAAGAATTCTCTATTTTAGTACCTTGAATTTATGATTCCAAAAATGATTTGGTCCAACTTATATATTCATGTGTTATATTAATTATTAAATATAGAAGGATTATCTATTAATTACATGGCCTCATTAGTGGAGGATAACATAAAACATATTCATTTAATCATGAATTAAAGCATGTGTAGGTATCGATATGGTAATTTATGTCATGATTTCCCAGACATGTTCATTTATTCCTTAAAGTGAATAAAACACCATGTAACTACATCAACTATTCCCTATAGTGTAATCCATGTTTCAATGACATGTTAAGTCTCACTATACAATAATTGTGTTATAGTAAATTATTCTATATCATAGCATTCATCTTGGTGGAATCATTATGCTGTAATCTTTTACAGTCTAAAATTTCCCCACTATATTAGTATACATCCCTAAGTATTCCCTTCTTTTAACATTGGTCTTCAAATGACACATAGAGATTCTATGGAATTATTGTCTTGTTATCCATGGTACTTCAGAGGTGAGATGATTATCCCGTATTTTTACCTATAGTTAAGTTTAAAACACTCAAATATTTTCCTTCTATAAATCACTACCCATATACAGCCTTGTAGAAACCTTTACACATGTAACCCATTAACCTATACATGAGATGAGTAAGCCCGTGACTATGCATATGTGAGTAGAATATATCTATACGTATACTCATAGAAACTATTATAATTCAACCAGATACCCTTACTCATCCTTGAACACAACCTATTTACCATTACATAGAATAAATGTACCCTTATACAAAACATTATAAATTCACTTGTCTCTTATATAGGTAATTAATTACATTTTAACAGCAATAAAAATAATTTAATTACTCTTATGTGTCTAAATAAAACCCCTTATGCAGTGTGTTACCCTTACATGGGTAATTACTGACTATTATATAGCCTAAATAAATTTACACTTACCTTAATATAGTTATCCAAATTAATTAAACATCATCTTGGGCCTTCCCAAATACATATGGCTCATTTTTAGGGCCTTAAAACTTCACTCACATAATGTATACAATGTTCCTGCATCCAATAAAACTTATAATGTATTTTTTTGAATATAAATACAAAAAATAATTAAGTATATAATCTGAAATACGCATGTATCAAATCCAATAAAAATAAAGGAATCCATAACAATTCTTAAAACATAAACATCTTCACCAACTACCAAATATTACCACATTTAAATCTAATGAAACACTTGGGAAAAAAATAAGACAATTTGGTATGGGATCATATACTCATTCAGTTTGGATGAGATCAAGAAGGAGATCTCTGTTTTCATGTGGTACTGATTGAGTTGTGAATTGATGAATAAAATTGTATAGGTAGGGGACCGGTGGATATTTTGATATGATTAGAGGATTATTTCCAAAAGTATACATAAAAAATTAAATGGGCCTCGAAATAAGGGTTTAAATTTCCAATGGATTATGGATTTGATAAGAATATGAGTCTCATCTGTGTACTAATGAGGAAAATGTGGATGATATAGTCTTAGAAGATAATAGTGAATGAGTGTGCATCATGATGAGTGACCCAAATTTATTGATCAATCCCAAAAATAATGTAGTTAGGTAGATGTATATGTAAACATCTATAGTGAAGATTGCACCAATGACCAATGGAGTGTGAGATCCCCATAGAGGAAATATTCTCCCATGATTCCAATGATGACATTTCTATTATTTATAACTGGTTGTAATAGATATTTCTTATTGATATTATGGTTTAGTGTCATGAGTACTTCTAGAACTTATAATTGTCAACATATTGATGATGGAATGGAGTGATTCAGAATGTGTTTCAATGGAGTGAAAATAGATATACATAAATGGAGGGAAGCCTAATATCATTTATGGGCGAATGAACCTCATGCAAGAAGGGTTTTTGATAAAATGAGTTTAGTTAGTGGATGGTCAATATAGATTTTAGCTGCTTGTGGAAAGATAAAAATAACTAATATGGTACAATAAAATTACAAGAATTGAAATTTATATGTATGATTTCTAGATTTTAAGACTACTATTCATATTATAATAAATCTATGGTATCTAATAATTCTTATATAGACTTACAATTATCTGAATAAGAGATTGGAAGGTGTCATGGATGTTGGAAAATCAGACATGGAAATTCACTAGATGTCTGGTTTGTATAGTAATGTGAGAATTTAAAAACCTTATGATTACTCCAATGGTCATGGTATCATGGTCTACTAGGATAAATTGGGTCGATGGTTGAAGTTGATAATTTTTTAGAGATATCAGTTTGAGGATGTTTAAATTCTCCTTCTGATTATAATTAGATGTTATAAAATGAAAATTTTAATTGTGGATTACACTAGATACAAAAAAAAAACATGTTCAATGAATTGATCAAGGCTTTTGGGAGAAAACAATAATTTATTTATAATTATTTTAATGTGGAGGCTTTTCAAATATGTTTGGAATCAAGGAAATAAAAAATACATTCATTTTGAATTGTGACATTTTATCATGTTTGGTTAAGGGATATAGAGACAGCACTGAGTGAATAAGTAGGAATATAAATCTGTTTGAAGATTGATTCTTATATTGGGGAACATTGAGGATTAGAATTATCTAGAAGGTACATGGTCTATGGTTGATAATGTTAATGGAATAATAATGATTTGATATAAACCTATATGGTGTCTAAAAATTGAGAGGTGTATGTGAGAACATTCTCAATGCTTTAATGATAATAATGCGACATAGAATTGGTGTTTGTGACGGAATAGTATAAGATTAGGCTTGTTCAATGGAAGAAAATTTGGTATTCTATGATGGAATATGTCATGGTTAAATTAAATTAATGAGAAAGATAGGTCAATAATTGTAGCTGAATTACACATGATCCATCTCTAGGATGAAAAGTCTTATGGTGGGTAGGTTGTAACCCCCCATGTCATGAAAAGATAAAAAGATCCTATGAAATTTTAATTTTTTTTATAATGTGGATGGTCTATTTTGAGAACTGAATCCCAAAATGATATTATAATAGTTTAATAATCCTTAAGATGTGGTTTTGGAAGTAACTTGAAGAAAAAGGGGGGTTAATATTATTGGGAATTAATCAGTGAATATTTCAAGCCGGTCAGTATTCTTTCATAGCCATTGTCTTGGTGGTTGGATTGGTAGTATCCCTACATGTTGTTTATGCTCATAAACTAACCAATGAGCCAAAAATGGCTCACCAATAAGTCTTTTAAGTGCTTTTTCTGTGGCCTTTAATTTGTTGTCTATCAATATTCTTATATATTTAGAATGTTAATGTTTCTGGTACAGGTAATTTCGACTAACTACTCTCCCTCTCTTTCATTATTTGATTCCCCATGATCTCGGATGATTCTGGTGTTAATCCAAATGTGATTTCAAGAATGATCCTAGATTCTTCTATTATTACTTCCACTCATTTCTTTTTTAATTATCCTCAAATTTGGATATGAATTTTTTGAGGATTTTGTAGGATTTTGGTAAAATCATCTAAGGATAATGGGTATTTGTATCAACTTAGATGGAAGATTTTTTAAGAGGTTGATTTCAAGATGTTTTACACCATTTTGATTAATTTAGTTTACCCTTATATTTCATTGTGGGATTTTAATTAAATTTTCAATAATAAACCTTTTTATATGATGTTCAATTTATGAATTTTTCTCATCTTTCATTGAGGATGTACTAATATTATGTCTACACGTTGTTGGATGTTGTCTTATAAAAATTATATTATTTCACTAAACTATATTATGAATGTATTTTAAAATTATGTTTAATTGTATTTTTGTTCAATGTCTTGTGTTATATAATTTTTACAAAAAAATTGAAATTTGTTTTATAAAACATGCATCTAGGTCGACACAATTCTGATGATCGAATGTTTTGGGTGATATTTTAACAATTATATCAATTTAAAATAAATAAATAAATAAATTACAATTTTTATCAATGATTTATTTTGATGTAAAATATTGATATTGGGTATATAAAGGATTGGTGATGTATATTTGAGAAAATAACTATTTAGAAAATCTCAATCATCATGTTTTCAAGGATTGTTATAAAATGTGAAGGCATTGTATAAGGTATTTGGTCCTATGATTTACAACATGGTTTATATGGGTAAATATGCTTCTCACGTGACATTTTATATATGGTCTCACAACTATGGGTGATTGAACCTGAAACAAAATTATTATTTTATTAATAAATATATTGTTAAAATAAAAAATAATCCACAGAAATGGAATTCACAATTTGTAAAGGGCCATTTTGGACCTATTTTCACTAGTTGGACATCTTGGTCTCTAATGGTTGGAGTATAATTATAACCTAGTACCTTGTGTTATGTGAACTATTTGAGAGGTGTTAATTAAATTATTACTTGATCATAGTGGACCTAAAGGTTTTTTGAATACCCCTTGAGTAGGTATGATTTATAAATTTTCATAATTTGACCTAGTTGTCTTTATAGAATTTTTAGGGGTGTTAGAGTCTTCAGTATAATGACCTACAACATAAATGAATGAATGTAGAGAACCTAAATATATACCTTATTATTTTTTTTCTTTTCACATCTATGGGACTTGTGCTGGACTAGTTAGGGTCAGTTGTTAGTGTGATAAAAGACAAAATACAATATAGGGTGATTTGGAGAGGCTATAAGATGTACTTCAGGTTTGATTTGAAACACGGAGATGTGTTTTTCCAATGTGGCAGTGTTTCTCATAGAAAATTATTGTTTTATTATTAGTTTATTTGCTAAATATTCAATGGGTTTGCACTAATATCTATGATTCAGGTTAAATATTGAGCAGAATATTAATAAATTTTTTTAAAATCTGGTGTTTATTATGATTATATGGTTGAGGGAACATAATATGAATCTAAGGTTCTTGTATAATTGATATAGTGATTATGTACATTAGAGCGACCATTCTGTGATTATAAGGATTTGGAATGACCATTTTAATTATTATATATAGTTATAGGACCTTGATGCAAATCTATGGAACCGATATGCTATATATGATGATTATATAATGTTGGGAGACCACGACATCATTCCAATGATCTTATATTTCCATTATAATTTAATTGGGGGACCTTCATCATTTTTTCTATGATATCATTTTCCATTTTATTTTTTTGGGCACCTTAGAGATATACCTTGGAATTAGTGTACCCATATGTTTGTATTAATGGCTATTGAATATGTGAAGAGACAACTGACACTAGTTGAAGTAGCTATGGTCGATATCAAACATTTAATTAGACTAACATGTTTGACAATTTAATTTTTTTATATAACCTTGATTTTTTATCTATTCCAATATGTATGTCACATGAACATATCACTGTATTTACTAGCGATGTAGGTGACTGTGTTAGTGGTTACCTAATAGGCTGTGTACTCACAACCTGATTACGTGGCCATTATACTTGGGTACCCTTTCAGCCTCTACTATTCATAGTGATATTTGGAGCCTTATTTTATTTTAATTGTTTCCTTTATTTTTAATTTGTGACCAATATTGTGTGTTTTCGTGTTGTTGTATGATTATATACAAAATTTCATTATTAACTATTGATAGATTCTAATTATTTTATCCATATTCACACCCTAATGTTTAGTCATTATTATAGATGATATTTTGTTCTTTATTCTATTATTTATACTCTAATATGATAGAAAATTCTCCCTATTAACACATTTAATAGCCTTGCTACTATTCAAAAGCCTTTTCCGTACAAGGATGAATTCTGGTGGTCATGTTTCAATTTTTTTATATAATGTTCTTTCTTTATATTTTATTTTCTCTATTATTATTATGAAATAAATTATATTGAAATGTTTCTAAAATCACTACCATTATTGTGGTCACCCTTACTGTAGAACTAATATAACATTTCATATTATGTTTTCATAAATCCCATAAAACTAATGTATATGATTAAGGATATATACACCATGGATGAACATTTGTATCTAAAATATGATAATTTAAATGTTTGTGTGTTAATTTTTATTTTATTAGTTCATTATTCACCAAACAATTTCACCTAATGATTATATTAACTACTAAAATATAATTATTTTTAAGATATTATAATTATAAGTTAGTGATTCACTACATCTAGGAGTTTGGGTATTAGGAATATCATGTAATATTATAGAATATTTTGGTTATTATTTGAAATTAGGAATGAAACCATAGTATGAAATCCTTATTTTTAAAAAATTATCATAAGCATATATTGTTTAAACATCATACTCAATTTTCTAGAATTTTTTCTAATATGTTTTTTTTTGTAATTTCATGGATTTTTGGATGAATGAAATTTGTTAATTCGAACACTTATTATGGATACAATGGTCAATTTGATCATTTTAAAAAACTTTAGGAAATCATTAGATGTGCTAATATTGTTAAAATTATGGCTATATAAAATTCCAAAGACATATTTTATGGATAATTACTGTAAACATATATAGATTAATTAATTATTATGATGTGATTATATTGAATGTGATCAATTAATGAGGAAATGTACATTATATTTTTATGGGTCCATGGTTCTAATTGTGAGTGAATAGATGGTACAATATTAATAAATGATATTTGTTATGGTGGAATTATCTAAACAAAATAATAATAATTTTCTACATATTTATCATCTTAATGGATAATTTTATCGATGGTAGGAATTAATGAAGAATAAAACATTTAAATAAGATATTAAACCATTTTTGTGGTGTGATTTAGTTAAATTGTTCCTGTATAAAAATCCCCTGAAAACAGTTTATATCTTGATAGAGTGGGAATTCATTTGGCTAATGTTAAAGGATAATGAATCTAGTACAATATATAAAGAAAACATTACTCAATATAAAAGTATTATTTTGTTATTTTAATTTATATTGAAATTATTACTGCTATATTTTATAATGGTTTAAAATAATTCATTAATTGGAATTTGTAATATGGTATTTTGATGGTTATGATAAAATTATTCATTTAGATGAAAAGTATGAAATTGAGGTCATGTAATGTTAGTGGTTTCATGGAGTCTCGTATAAGAAAAACAAATTGGAGCATCATATAGGATACACATCTAATAAAGTAGGTGAAAGGAAAATTTTACAAAATAACACATCTCATAAATATAAGTCCCCAACCATAAACATTAAATAATATTGAGTTATGTTAACAATTTGACATTATTTATCATTTAAGATCCTTCAAGTTTATAGAATTTCATAATTAGGCCATAACTCAAACATATCAACTAAACTATTATAAGGGATACACTTATACTCACTATCCATTTGTTTCATAAAACAACAACTTTAAAAAAGAAACATTGGTTTTTTCATGTTTAATCATCATAACTTATCATTGATCCCATCTATGACGCTATTATCATTTAAAATATATAAAAAAAAATTCAAAACATGGGTGAGCATTAAAATACCAAAAAGGGATACACAAAAATGTAAAACTATTAATCTTTCAAAAATATGTAAACTATGAATACATTTTCTAAATTAATACTTTTCACCTTTAATAAGTAATAAATAATATCCACTAAATACCGGTTCATTTTATACCATTTTGTAATCAAAATATTACAATAAAATGAATAAAAATTAAATAAAACATATCAAGGTAACATGGGAAATAATCATATTTAAATGGAATAACTATACGGTCAACTTCCACATATACCACACTTACAAATGTAATTTTTATATGGCTGACTTCCATACCCAATGAATTGGAGGTTATAATGTAACCACCCACCCTTGGTTTATCATAGAAACACACATATTTGGTTTATCATGTAACCATCCATCTTTGGTTTATCTCATAACCACCCATCAAATGTCCATGTACCATTATATATTCATAACACATAATAGATTTCAATTATCAACATTTCACACATAAAATTTCATTTCTACTCACAAGAAATAATTTCAATATATTGAAATAGTAAATCTGATTTTAAATTAATTATAAATAACAAAAACCATCAAAATGGAATAAGTTATTTCTTTCCATTTTAAAAAAAACATTATTTCTTATAGAGGAATCCAAATATCAAATAATGGTAACAGTGATGGAGAAGTCGTTGTTGTTGTATATGTTAAAAACCCCTTTTTCATTCTGTAAATAATGTTAAATTCTTCATATAAAAATAATTATTTCGAAAACATTTAAATGATAGACAAATCCTTTCATTTATAATTCTATTATATCCATATAAATAAACATGTGATGTAATATCATGAATAAAAGATTTGATAATTAAATATTTAAATGTTCAAGGTGTCACATTCCACATTTAACAATTAAATATTAATTTGTAAAAATTGATAAATTTACCAAAACATTATTTAACATAATTATAGATAAACTATTCTTATTATATGTCATAGTGTCTATATATGCACCTTATAATATAATAAAGGTTCATATTATCAAAAAATGCCACAATGAAATAGGATTGAGATGAAGTCACATAAAAGGACCATTTTGTTAAAACAATATTTATAATTGGTATTCAATATAAACCCATATTAATTAAGTATAATTACAGGATAAGATATCAAAAAATTATTTCTCTCATAATCATAGTATAACATAATCATGAAGTATAAGTTTAACCCTAAGAATGGAAATGGGGTTAAGAAATCCTATTACCTTGACTTCTACTCGTATAGTATGTTCCATTTTATTACTAAATAATTAAATGAGGTCAATTTATACATTCTTTAGAAACATTTTCACGTTTATTATTCATTTTATACCACTTCTTACCATGATATTAAAATTAAATAATTATTTAAGTTTATGTTGGACATTTTGTCGATATACTGTATATATGTAAAAAAATTAACTTGGTATGATGATAATAGTCCATGTGGTAATAAGGAAAACCTCTCTAGAATATAAAACAGGTTATAAATACATTATATTTTTATTATATATGTTTTTATCCTAATATTTAATGAAAAACATAAAAAGTATTCATGGAGACGGGGGATCGTATGTACGCATGAACGCTATTTTCGTTTTTCATGTCATATTAAAACAATGAAATTAAATGAAATATATGAATATATATATATATATAGTATAATTAATATCTCATTTATATCATATATTTTTACTAAAACAATACTTAATAATTTTCATGTGATTTATGAATGAATCACTTCATTTTGAGGAAGTGGTAGTCCACACATTCCCATACGAAGTTATCCTATCACCACAATATGGAATGCATGAAGGTGTATTTAATATAACATATTAATAATATTAAATAAATTATAATATACATTTTAAAATATTATTTTACCATAAAAGAGGTATTAATACCATCCATAAAGTTGGTAATGGAAAAAAGAACAAAAACACTATTCACGAATGTGATTAACTTCCATAACATAGACAACCATAAAAGAGGTATTAATTACCCCTTGAATATCTCTCAGTTGAAAGACCCTTGAAGAGCGTCAATTTGGTGTTTTGGTGATATAATAAAAACATGGATGATGGTATGGTAAGAAATATTGGTTTGGAAGTATATTTAAAGATCTAAAATTCTTTTGGGTAGAAATTGGAAGGTGAGGGTTGTCATTTATACTTGGGATAGGTGGGTTAAAGTGATTAATTTATTGATTATTTTATATTAAAATATAACCACGTAGATTTGGAATTAAATTATATTAAATTTCCGTGTAATTAGTGTTTTATAGTCTTTTTATGGTATATCCACAACTCAAAAACCATTTTAATGTTTTTTATGTATGTTAATATTTTAACATTTAATTTTAACACTTGTAAAAATTTTACTTTTACAACAGTAAATAATTTGTTTACCATGGAAATTTTTTTTATTTTAAAATGAAATTGAAATGAAAACCTAATTTGGACCATCTAATTCCAAATATGGAATCCATTATACCTAATTCAATTCATATAATTAGGAATATTATATTTCAAATTAATTTCATAGACAAAACTAAAATGCTGGTTTTTAAAGTGAAACGTTCATAAGGATGAACTATTTTTATAACTAATTTATATTTTTAATTGATTTCAATTAACAAAATTGTATTAAATAAAAAAAACATAATATAAATATACATTAAAACTAATTAAAAGAAAATATGACTATATAAATAAGATAGATAGAAAAGAAGTATTGAATTTGAATGCATTATTTCTCACTATTCATTAAAAAATGAATATCATCAGAAAATTACCATAAAATCTATCCAAAGTAAACTTTTTGGACCATATTGAATATAAGAATATTAGTTTTTCAAAAAATTCATATAAAATTTTCAAAAACAAGATTTAAAATGGGTTCTCCATCATGTGGTTGTAAAAACACCAATTTTGAAAAATACTCATTTTTTGTATAAAATTTACATTGTTCTAATATAATATCTAGAAAAGATACAATATGAATTTTTAGTATAATTTTGAATTTATATTTCATTAATAAATTCCAAAAATAGTTAATTTGTTATTTTATAAACAAAATTATTCTCATTTTATTGTTTTTTCATAAAACACATCCTTTATATTCAATCAGTTTTTAATTAAATTTATAGTTAATTTGGTAACCAATGGGTCATTATATAAATATTATTAAACCATATCTTCATAATTCAGTTAACATTTTCTATTCACTCCATTCCAATGTATGGTTTATAATAGAAACATTTAAATAATATTATTTGTTTGTTTATTTATGTTCGTTCAAGGGTTTCATGTATGCTATCAAACATTGTGTTTATTTCTTAAAACTCTGGATGTTACATATTCCCCATTTAAAAAATTACATTCTCTCAATATGAATTTGGGTGTGGTAAATATGGTAGTTCTTTTCAAAATATATTTATTTCAACCCACATAAAAAAAGTGATAATAAAAGTATCACATTAAATTAAATATATAGAAGTATGAAGATCTAATGAGATAACAACTACTAGGGTTCCATGTAGGAAAACATATATATTTAATAAAGACATAACCATCATGTTCTCATGGATAGTTATAGAAAAAAATTTCAGGAAAAATTTAACAGTCCTAAATATGTGATTGGTTAAAAGGTTATTGATTTCCCATTATGTAAAGATATTAGATTATATTTTCTTTAGGATAATATTCATATAATAGAATAATTATATTACTACATAGACTAATGTCGTGAGGAAATATACATACTTGAAAAGTATAGTTTCATCCTTTAGTCAATTTCCACCACAACTCATATTTTCTCACACCAATGAGTATTCGAAATAACTTGGTCCCACATGAAGCACTAGAATCATCTTCTAGAAAATTGTAAAATTCAAAAAAATATGATATTTATAATTATCCTATATTTAGACACTAATAAAAACCAAAATGGTTGGATAAAATAATATAATTATCAAAAATTAATGGAACTATTTATGATTAAAACTCCTTTAGTCTCCAAAATATAACTGTGGTACCCTAACATGAAGATAGACCATTTAACAAATAAATGTCTTTAAATTCCTCAATGTAATCAAAAATAAGTTTGAAAACCCAAAATCAGAAGGATTTTATAACATAGTATTCCATGATAAATTTCAACATTTATCAATAAATAACATATATCACTCTTTATGGCTCATAACAAAAACTAATTACCCTAATCCAAAATTATTCAGGCTAGGATAATCATTTAAATAATAAACTTGATTTATGCTAAGTCCATAATAAAATTTAAGATTCTTCTAAAATATAATTCAACGTTTACCTATCAAATAAAATTACATAGTATTCATCTTATCTCAATCAAAAGGGTTCCCAAAAGGTTAACAACATTCAACAATCACTTATCACTTAATCATCGAATCATTTCCCAATCCAATGGTTATCTATTTGATAAATCAAGGGTTATAAAAATCCATATATTATTTATAAATCAAATAATTTAACAAAAAATAAAAAGTTATACTATCTAGGTACTTAAAGTGGTCCATTGGTAGCTGATAAAGCCTTGTCGCACATTGGTTGTTGGTTTGATTCCCAGAGCCATATTTTACATGATGTGTTGTCACATGGTATGTGTTTTTTCCTTTCTAAAAAATAATATAATTCTTATAACCATCATAAAATATAATAAATTCCTCAAAAAGTAACCACAAAATGTTTTAATCTCAATGTTTGTCGCATACCTTTTATTTTTCATCCAAAAATATAATGACCAATAATTACCTCAAAATTATGGATCGTATAAATCCTAAATTTTATTTAGACCTTTATAATCATGTCATTAAAAGAAATGGTAATTCTTCCACGAATAAATTGTTCACATAAAAAACATAATGGTTTCACATACTATAAAAAAAATACAATAAGGTAATTCCACCAACAAAAGATAATTAATAAATTTAAGAATTTCAACATCCATTGTTAATTTGGTGTCTGTTGGATCTATAAATTTACTAGAACCAAAAACCATAGTGTGAGTAAATAAATAAAATCATCATTTACTCTCATATGATGAAAATAAACACTATGATATACTTATTCAAGTTATCCCAAACTCATTCAAAATATTTAAAATAACTATCACCCTTTCTAATAGTCTAACCATTGTTTTTATAAACAATATGCAACTTATGGTTAAATAAAATCATATCCTATAAAGTTACCTAAAATTACCTCATATACCATATATAAGGCCTCAAACTTAAACATTGAATAATCTTGACTTAATTCAATAATTTGACTTTATTTCACATTGAGGATCCCTTTAGGTTTAGAGATATATGTTATTAGTCCGTAAATCATACATAACAACTCAAATATTAAAAATTAGACCCTTATACTCACTATTCATTTTTTCTATAAAACAAAAAAAATTAAAATGATCCCTGGATTTGTTTCATTATTAATCATCATATCTTTTCCTCGATCTCATATTTGAATCCATTATAGTTTTAGTCCTATAAAAATGTTTTAAAACATTGTTTGATCATAAAAATCATAACAAGGGATACACAAAGAAGGACAAGATTTATCTTTGTAAAAACATGTAAACCACGAATACTTTATCATAAAGTAATACTTTTCACCTTTATGAACTAGTAAATATTCTTCACTGAATAAAAGATCTTTGATTAAACTTTTTTAAGTCAAAATATTAAACTAAAACCACTAAAAATAACATAAAACATATAAATGTTACTTGGGGAATAATCATACCATAATAGAATAACCATATGCTAGACATCCACATATATCACTCTTACAAATAGAATTTCCATACGACTGAATTTCATAACCAATGAATTATAGGTTATAACATAACCACTCGTCCTTGGTTTATCATAGAACAACCCATATTTGATTTATCTCGTAACAAACTGTATTTGTTTTATCATGTAACAACTCATCAAATGTCAATGTACAATTATATAATTATAACACATAAAAGATTATAATTATCAAAATTTCACTCATAAAATTTCATTTGAAATCATGAAAAATAATTTCAAGATATTGAAATATTTAATATTATTTCATGAACATTTTTAATACCCAAAAATCCAAAAAGGTAATAAGGTATATATCTATTATTTCTTATTAAAACATTAAGGGTTATAGAGGATGCCATGTATCAAATAACGGTTATGGGGACGGAGAAGTCGTTGTTTCCACATACATTAAAAAATCATTCCATTTGTAATTTTGAAAATAAATTAAAATGATTCAACTAAAATATTTCATTTGAAAATAATTAATATATAGTCATAAAATTTCATTTATAGTCCGTTTATTTTTTATTTAGAAAAATATGTGATTAATATCATTATGAAAAGATTTGATAATTAAATATTTAAACGCTCAACTTGTCTAATACCACTTTGAAAAATTAAATACTAATCTCCATGAATTGATACATTTTCCAAAAAACTTCATTAAAATTAGTATAGATAAAATAAGTATATAAAATTTTGGATAGGTTTTATATAAACCTAATAAAAGTATAAAGGTGTATATTTTCATTAAATGCCTCAATGAAAGAAGATTGAGATGAAATTCCGTACCATGATCATTTTGTTGAAAAAATAGATCGATTATTAGTATTCACAATAAATACACTTAAATAAACTTTAATTACAATATAATATATACAAATTTTATTTATCAGATAATCATGAAGTATAATTCTATCGAAAAAATTGTATATTGCGCTACGAAAATAACTTAACTCTTGTTTGACTGGTCTAGTATATTCCTTGTCCATCTTGATTAAAAAACTATGTTAATTTTATACTTACATGAGAACCTATTTCATGTTTATTAGTAATTTTATATTACTTATTACCATGTTATAACAGTTAAAAAATATTTAAGTTCATGTTAGACACTTTGTTGATATTTGGTACCTGAGTCGAAAATGAACATTGTATAATGTCAATAGTCCATGTGATCATAAGCCCATCATCTTCAGAATATAAAAAAGGATATAAATTTATTTTATTCTCATTATATAATTATTTATAATAATCATTAAAGAAAAACTAAAAACAATGCTCATGGAGATGGTGGGCTACGTAAGCAAAAACTCTATTTTCATTTTTCTTGTCGTAATAAAAGAACGAAATTAAATGAGATGTATGTGAATATATATATATATATATATAATAATTATATTTTAATTAATATTTAATTAATATGATATATATCCTCTAGAACATTCCTTAAAACATTCTATGTGATGTGTGAATGGATCACATCATATTGAGTATGTTGTAGTCCACACATCCCCAAACAAAGTTATCAAATAACCATAATATGAAAAGAAAGAAGTTTTATTTAATATAACCTTTCAAGAATATTAAATATGTTATAATATAAATACTAAAATATTATTTTTCCTACAAAATAGTTTTAATACCATTCATTATGGCAGTAATGGAAAAACGACAAAAACATTATTCACATAGGTGATTAACTTTCATTACATGGATAACAATTTTGTTTATTTCAATACGAGGAGATGAGAAATGAAATGGATATGAGATATTATATTTGAAATAAAAAATAAAGTATAAACATTTCTCTGGATTATCATGAATTTATGGATGAATGAGGTGATGATAATGTTGAAAAAGAAAACAATATTAAAAGAGATACTTTGAGAAAATTACCTCTTGAATATAGCCTCATTGAATGACCCTTGAGGACCTTGGATTTAGTATTTTGATGAGACCATCAGAACGTGGACATTGGTACTTTTAGTAGGAGATTATTTTCCATATATTGGGGGAGCTACAAGTTGTTTCGGTCAAAATTTATAGGTAAGGGTTTTTATTTATACATAGTAGATGTGGGTTCAAGTTATTAATTTAATGATCATTTTTTAATAAAAGTTAACCAAAAAAGGTTCAATTAAATTACAAGTATTTGTATTTTAATTAATGATTTATAAGATGGTTAGATTTTAAAAACACCTAGAAATCCATTTAAATATTGTATATTTTTAGGTATTTTAAGCTTTTAACATTTAATTTCAACCCTTGTCCAAAAATTTACTTTTTCTATGGTAAATAATTTATTTACCATGGTAAATTGTTTTTATTAAAAAATTATAATAACCTTAAAACCTAATTTGAACCTCCTGATTACAAATATTTAATCCATTTTATCACATTCAATTCACATAAGCTGGAAAAGGTTATTTATAAATAATTCTCTAGAAAAAAACTAAAGAGTGTGTTTTTAAATTGAATCATTCAAAAGAATGAAATTCTTTTATAACTAATTTAAACTTGAAATGGATTTCGACGAACAAACATATATTAAAAGATAAAAAAAATTATATAAATATACTCTAAAACCAATTAAAAATAAAATCTTACTATATAAAAAAATTAGAAGAAAAATCATGTTTGAATTAAAAAGTAGTATTTTCACTATTAATTAAAAAAGGAATATCATCAGAAAAATTACAATAAAATATCGAATATAAAATTTTATTTCCCTCTTCCATTGAATAATTATATAAATATTTGTAAAAAATATTTTTATAATTCAGTTAATGTTTTTCATTCCCTCTATTCTAATGGCTAGGTTATAACCCTAGTATTTAAATAATAATATTTACTTTCTCATTTAAGCTCGATGAAATATATCAGTTATGCTATTGAACAGAGTGTTTATTTCTTAAAACTCAAGATATTACATCCTCCCCCCATTAATAAATAGCATTCTCATGATATCAATTTTGGGTCGATATCTAAGGTATGACTTTTCAAACTACCTTTATTTTAATCCCACATCCGAAAAAGGGTTATTATAACTAGCACATTGAAAGAAAGAAAGAGAAGTAAAATGATTACCTCAGATAACAAATTCTAGGGTTTCATATAGGAATATATGGATATGTGAGAGAAAATTGGCCATTAGGTTCTAATAAAAAGAGATAAAAAACATTGTCTATAGAAATTTAACAACCATAAATATGATATTGGTTAAAAGGTTGTTCATTTCCCGCTATATAAAGAAATCAGATATTGTTTTTGTTTTTTCATCCTTTTCATAGAAATGAATAATTATATTAAAACATAGACTAAGATAATAAGTATATATACCAAAAATACAATTATAGTTTCATTCTTTAATAAGTTTCTACCAGAAATTCACTTTTTCCTCCAAATAATGATTATTCAATGTTACTTAGACACACCTAAAGAACTAAAATCAACTTATATATAATACAAAATCCACAGAAGACGGTCTATATATTATACTACCTTTAGACATTATCCTAAACCAAAAAGGTATTAATAAAATAAGGTAATTCACCAAATGAATAAACCTTTATATGATGTAAAATACTTTCGTCTCTAAAATTTATTAGTGATACCAAAAAAATGAACATAGACCATTTCACAAATAACTATCCTTAAATTACTTAATGTAATCCAAACTATGTTTAAAAACCAAAAAAACCAATGGATTTAATAACCGAACCTTCCAAGATAAATTTTAACATTTATCTCATAATAATATAAATCACTATTAAGGGATGATAAAAAAACTAATTACCATAATCCCAAATTCTCCATGATTGTTTAATCATTTCCAAAAAAATAAATTATGATATTTCCAAAATAAAATCAAATATTATCCCAAAATACAATTAATCCTTTTCTTATCATATAAAATTCCACAATATTCATTTTTCCTAAATAAAAAGGGCTCACAAAATAGTAAACATTTTTTGAAATAACATTTAACACTTAATAAAAAAATATTATTCCAATAACATGTTTAAATTTTTTAATAAAAAATGGGTTCCTAATGTCAACTTAGTCATAATCCATTGTCTCATTTATCTAAAATAAAAAAAATATACTTACTGGGGCTTCACATATATTGTTCTAGGTGATAAATCATTTTCACATATCAATTGTGGTTTTTATTCCTAAAGCATTGTCTTACGCAATGGATTGTCAGATGGTATGTGCCTTATCCTTATTCAAAAACAACATAATTCATATAACATTCAAAAAATAGGATAAAGTCCTCGAATATAACCATAAAATATTTTAATCTAAAATCTTATCTCATGCCTTTCATTTTTCATCCCAAAATGTAATATCCCGTAATTACCTCAAAATCAATGATCATATAAACCCTAAAGATTATTTATACCCTTATAATTATGTCCATACCAGAAAATATAATTCTCCCTCAAATACAAGTATCATATAAAAATGCATCAAGGTTACACATACTATAAGAAAAAGTCTTCGAATGTAATTACATGATAAAAATGTGAATTAATATGTTTAAACATTTCATCATACATAGTTACTTTGGTGCCTTCTAGATCCATCCATTTACTAAAACCAAAAATGTTAGCGTGAGAATATCAATAAAATCATCATATATTATCTTATGAGGAACAGAATCACTAGGATATACTTATTCATGTTATCCAAAACCAATTTAATATATTTAAAATAGCTATTACTCTTTCTAATATGTTGATCGTTGTTGTTATAAAAAGATTTGAACTTATGAATAAATAAAAACCTAACCTATAATGTTATCTAAACCGAACTATTATACCAACTATTAGGCCCTAGACTGAAACATTACATAATCTTGAGTTAATTCAATAATTTTACATTATTTCACATTAAGGATATTTTCCAGTTTAGATATATAAATAATTATGACATTAAATTTTCATAACAACTCAACCATTAATAATTAGACACTTGTACTCACTATCCATTTTTGTATAAAACATAAACATTTAAAAAGATACATGGTTTTGTTTCATGTTTAATCATCTTAACTTTTTTTATCCCATTTTGACTCTATTCTTCTTTAAATCTTGTGAAAAGAATTTCGAAACATGGGATGAGTAAATAATCTTCATCCAATATAATATCATTTATTACCCTTTTTATAATCAATATATTACCATAAAACCCATAAGAAATCACATATAACATATGAAGATAAATTGGGAAATAATCATTCTTAAATGGAATAAACATAAGGACATCATCCACACATATCACTCATTAAAACGGAGTAGCCATTCAGCTGAATTAGGTACCCAATGCACTACAGTTTATAATGTAACCCCAAATCCATGGATTATAATAGATACAACCATCTTTGGTTTATCATTTAGTCACCTCTATATTGTTTATAATGAAATCACCCAAAAAATTTCTAAGTACCATTATTTATTCATAACACATAAAAGACTTCAATTATCAACATTTCACTCATAAAATTTCATTTTCAGTACAAAAACACCCAAAAATGTTGCTAGACTCACCTGTTTTGATAATTTCAAATTTGATTAGATATGTTCTAATAATCCCAAATCATGCGTATCTATATAATAAATAAGCTTCACAATTATGGCATCATGTTCTAGCGTTAGTATGGATGTAAAAATATTCATATAATATAATGGATTATATTAATCACTGTTTATTTATGATTAACAATGATGAAGTATGATATGAATTCAATCTGGATCAAATATGCATAGAATAGTCAATTTGTAAGAATTTGTGTTCTTAAGGTACTATTAGTTATAATTCTCTCTACTGATAGAAAAAGTCACTGATACATGCTACTGGTATAATGGAGCTACCGATAGAGGAAGCAACTGATAGAAAAAGCTACTCATACTTATGATAACTTCTACTGATAGCGAGGAAGAGCTACCGACAGATGGTGCTCCCGATACAATCGAGCTACCACTACATAGAGTCGCTGATATATAAATCTACTGTTATAGAAACTAACATCTACCGATGCAAGACCTACCGTTACAAGTCCACCGCTACAAGTTCACTAATATAAAGAGATACTGATGGAAACAAGTCATTATTCCACTAAACTCTATTTCTATTTGTTTATTAAGCAATGGTCATATTTGGTGTTTTTAATGAAACTGCTATTAATTAATGTGGGTTGTTGGCATGTTAGGGAACCGTACCTCATACTTGTAAAAGGTAATCATTCCCATTACCATAGATCAAGGTATAAAAGTAATATCGAGCTACTGGATAAGGGTGTGTGCATGATATATATAGAGAAGAATATGAGACACATCCATGAATATACACACGTACATATATTTTAGAACATTCAAAGAACTCAGGAAGAACTCAGATAACACTCATACACATCAAGAACAGAAGTTCAAATAGGAGGCTTAGGTGCTACGAGGAATACTCCCACATTCAAGTTGATCTCGTGTACTGGAAGTAAAGGAACAAAACCATGACACTCTATTTTCCAGACAACTTCCAGAGAAGGACCTAAAGCTCCATCTTCTTCAATCAAAAGGTGTCCAGAGCAGCATTGATATCACAAAAAAACATTCTAAACTCATTTCCATACTATTGCTTGATGTGATCATTCTATTTATTACATTACGAGAAGTGTGTGCTTCTTTCAATTTGGAAATAAAATGAATCCTATGCTGAACTATAGGATACTGAAATCCTCACACCAAACCCTTTATACCTTTGTGTATACCACATAGAACTTTGGTAGAGGTCGGAGGAACTGGATAGCCTGTGTGCTATTAGTGTTAATTTCCCACAAAGAACAGTGGTTGAGGTCTGAGGACCTGAACAGTATGAGTAATATTGTAAACCACGATCCAGGGTATGGATCAAAGTTTTATATAAACTATTTGAGAGTAATATGTCTTATCTTGAGACTAAACCTCAGGTTTAAAACTTTAGTGCATCTTATTTTAGTTTAAACTATTTTCCTTTTTTCCACTGCTAAATTTTTTGAAATTCAAATCTGTTTTAAAAAAAATCTCATAGTTAAACTAGAATGTGTTTATATTTATTGTGAGCTAGTAGGTTAGTTTCAAAAGATAAAGAAATATTCAGATTATGTTAACTGAGAACTAATCAATCATTGAGAAACTAATTTAACACTTAAAATCTTTATAAATTCACTACAGTTTAAATTATTTTATGAATTGGGGAATTTTAAAACAAATCATTTAAACAGAAATTTTTAATAGGTACTCAATTGAACCCCCCTTCTTGAACATTTATGTTGATCAACAAAGGTAATAAGGTGTTTATTTTCCTTTTCAAAATAAACATTAATTCTTGTAAAGGAATCCAAATATCAAATAACGGTTACAGTGACAGAGCTCACGTTGTCACCACATACGTTAAAAAATATTCCCTTTGTCATTTTGTAATGATAGTTAAACCCTTTTTATAAAAATACTCCATTATAAAAACATTAAAGGATATAAGTACAATTTCATGTATAATCCTTTTACAACCATATCAATAAATATTTGAATTCATATCATGAATAATGTATTCGATAATTAAATCATTAAATGTTCAAGGTTCCCCACAACACATTGAACATTTACATAATAGTCTAAATTAACCAATACATTTACTGAAACATTAATTAACATTATTATATATAACATATGGATATTAAATTTCATAGAGGTTTTATATACACCTAATAAATGAATAATGGTGCATATTATCAAGAAATTCATTAATTAAAGAAGATTGAGATGAAGTCTCTTTCAAGGATCATTTTTTTAAAAAAAAAGTTCAATAATGTGTATTCAATATAAATCCAAATAAAGAAAGTATAATATCAATATAACATATACAAAAGTAATTTATCACATAATCATAGCACAACATAATCAAGAAGTAGAAGTTTAACCCATATAATGGAAATTAGGTTTAGACATTCCCTTTCTACATGTTGAACTCATCTCATATATTCATTTTCAATTATGATAAATAAAATAAAGTAAATTTATAATTTCTTGAGAACATTTTTCAAGTTTATTACTCATTTGATATCTCTTCACAACATTTTATGCCAATTACCTAATTATTTAAGTTCATGTAATATGTTTTTCCAATATTCAGTATTTCAGTAAAAAATGTACTTGGTATGATTTTAATAGTCCATGTGTTCATAAGTCCATCATATCCAAAAAACAATACAGGAAATAAATATCTTATATTTTCATTATATATGTCTTTATAATAATCATTAAATAAAAACTAAAAACACTATTCATGTTGACAGCAGACTGTACGTACGCATGAACATTATTTTCTTTTTTCAAGTAGTATTGAAAGAATGAAATTAAATAAAAAGGTTGTAAATATGTATATATTATAGTATAATTAATATGTAATTTATATTAAATATATTTACTAAAACATTCCTTAAATATTCCCTGAGAAGTGGGGATGAATCACATCATCTCGAGGAGGTGGTAGTACACACATCCCCAGACGTAGTTATCGTATAACCACAATATGGAAATCATTAAGGTATTTTTAATATAAAATTTTTAAAATATTAAATAGGTTATAATATACATATTAAAATATTATTTTACCAAAAAAATAGTTTTAAGACCATCTATGAAGGTAGTAATGGAAAATGATCAAAAATATTATTCACAGTGGTGATTAACTAGCATAACATGGAAAAAATTTCTGTTTATTTTATTAAGTTGATGTGATAAATGAAATAGAAATTATTTATTCCATTATAAACATAACAACTCAATGAATTCATGAATTTGGAGTAATCATGCATTTACGGATAAATGTGGTGAGGAGATATTAGAAAACGAAATGAAATTAAGAGCGATACTTTGAGAAAATTTCCCCTTGAATAACCCCTCATTTTACCTTCAACACATGGATGTGGGGATAGTTAGGAGGAGTGGTTTGGGATGTGATTAAAGGAGCTGCAATGATTTTTGTTTTTAAATGGGGAGGTGATGGTTGTTATTTATACTTAAGGAGAGGTGGGTTCAAATACATAATTTATTTACTATTTTATATTAATATCTAACCATATAGAGGATGCATTAAATTTCATTAATATGGCATATAATTAAAGTTTTATAGTCTGGTTAGGGTCGATACACACATCATCCAACCTTTAAATGTTTTATTTTCTATGTATATTAAGAGTTCAACATTTAATTTTATCCATTCTCAAAATTTAACTTTTACTATGGTAAATAATTTTTTTACCATGGTAAATTTTTTATATCTAAAAAGGAAATTAACCATGAAACCTAACATGGAACTTATAATTAAAAACATTCAATCCATTTTAAATAATTAAATTATATTTATTTGAAAATTTAAATTTAAAATTAAATTTTTAAAAAATACTAAAAAGATTGTTTTAAAAGTGAAGCGTTCAAAAGATTGAAATATTTTATAACTAAATAAAATTTAATATTTATTAAAAAGACCAAATCTATATTAAATGATAAAACCATAATCTAAATATACTTCAAAAAAAAGTAAAATTACAATATAACTATATAAATAAATTATATGAATATTTTTTTTGAATTAAAATACAGTATTTTTCAATATTCATTGAAAATGAATATCTTCAAAAGAATACAAAAAAAATATCCAAATTATAATTTTATGTCTCTCTTACAAAGAAGAACTTTGTTTTTAAAAAATATATATTATAAAAGTATCAAAATAAATATTTAAAAATGGTTCTCTATCTACTGTCGGTAGAAATGCGTTTGTTGGAAAATACTCATTTAGTGCATAAAATTGTTTTTTTATTATATAATATCTAGAAAACATATAAGATGATTTTTAAATATGGTTCTGAATTTATATTTCATTAATATATTATAACATGTTCGATTATATTATTTTATAAACACAATTATTCTAATTTAAATAATTTATCATAAAAACACCTCTTCTATATCAAACTGGTTTCTTATTTATATTTATAATTAATATGGTAACCCATGATTTATTATATAAACATGTATAAACCATATTTTCATAATTCATTTAATACTTTTCATTACCTCGATTACAATGTCTAGGTTATAATTTTAACATTTGAATAATAATATTTTGTTGTTTCGTTATACCCAATGAAGCATATCCTATATGCTATCGAACATGGTTTTTATTTCTTAAAACTCTGGATGTTACAATAAATGTGGAAGTAAAAACATAGGAAATTTTCTTCATTGAATAAGATAGAGTTTAAAATATAAAAGGAATGGTTTTCTATCTTGTAATTATAGACAAGAAATTAATCAAGAACAAGTGACTTAAATGAAATGACTAATGAAGAAGAACGTTTTCCAATATTCATCAACATATGTATTGATGGTTAGATGGTAGTGATGTGGTTCAAAATTCTTATAACTGTATAAATCAAAATAAAAATGAATCGATTGATATCCTTAATCCTTAAAGTCTCAAGGTCACGTATTATAATTTTATAACACAATAGTGTTGTTTGAATAATCCAATGAATTTATTAATATTCAAGGTTATATAGACCAATGATAGGTTTTTAATTAGTGGTATTATTTTATGAATACATATTTTCAATCCATCCTCCTAGAAAATTTTATTCTTTCATCCTTTTAACCTTATGTCATTTACCCTTATAGGGATTAAGAAATAAATCTACACAAAAGAATAATTTGATTCACAATATTCATACATAGAATCCAAATCCATTTTTATTATAATTTATTCTCCTCAATCATGAATTCTCTATGATAATCAGCATCATTTTACAGTGGGTTTATTATATGTAACACCAACATAGATTCCCATCATTTTTATAACTTTATCTTCTTACTAGACTTCATATATTCATATAACCATATGAATCATAGCTTCATAACATGATTTCCATTCATACACAGAGTTATGCTAGTTCCATAGCTCTCCACCATGTATATATAAATGTGTCCATCTAGTCCATTCGAAATCAATATTTTCTCAGTCGTGTATGTTAATGTGTCAACTGAATAGATCTATTTCTTCCCAATATGATATTATTCAACTTCTAATGGGCCATAAAGTTTACAATATACATCATTGTTTCTGTAAGAATATAAATTCCCAAAATATTATAAAAAATATGTTTAGTGGCCACAAAATTTAAAATGATACCTTACAACCTTTAGTTAATGAGAAACTCCTCAATCTCTGATTTTCATGAAAAATTAACAGGAATAGTGCATTAGTGTAGATCTCTGATTTTTTTTCTTCTTCCATAGATTCTATATTAAAGAGTGTTATAAATCATCATTATTAAATTATTTTACAACCATGATTCCAATATGATCTTATTCTGAATGATGTACTGGATTCTTTATCTTCCACTATGACAATTCTTACTCATTCTCTACTTCCCAAAGTCTCATAGATCATCCATATTTTTCTTCTCTCTAGCTTTTTTTATTTTTTAAATTTTCATGTTGAAAGTTATATTTTAAATTATATTATATATAAAATCCCATAAAATATTTTGTACCCCAATATCGCATCCATATTTCATCTACATCATATACATGGTTTACTCCATTATCTCTTGATTCATTTTTAATCCTCAATAAAAATATGAAAGTAATTACTATGACATCCCTTTATGTCATTTCTGCTCAGATTATCTCTCAAATAAATTTTTGTTAACCATATTATAGATAATATTCAATAGCCTTCCTCTCATCAGCAACGGTAAATAATATCTCTCTATCAATGTATTAAAAATAGGCAATAAATAATCATTAAACTTGGTTAATTTCATTTGTAATGTGCCAATATCTGGAATAAAAATAGCATATTATAATTCACCTTTGAGATCATTATATCACAACACTACATGATCTCCATATTACCATATTGAATCACTGATTATTTATGTTATTTAGATCAATAGAGTTCAACTATTTCATCTTCAATTTAATTTCATTATGATCACCAACTGATTTTCAAATATTCTGTATGAAATTATATAAATAAATAGAACATTGATCGTCCTTCATCTTATCACCCTTAAATATTTCTAACACCAAGAATGGATCTTGGACTAATATTTCTTCATTATATTTTGAATATTAATGAACAACATTATCTTTATCTAATATATTTTTTATAAAAATTTAATATGTTTCGAAAAACCATTTTCAAACATTAAAATGCTTCTGAAATTCTCTATTAATTTGTTCATATATATCTCATTTTGAAGGAAAGTTTCACAAAAATTTATATCTCGTATCACATTTAATTTTTAATGATTCTATAAATGAAAATTATTCAATGAAATACCCCAATACATTCCTTTGGAATTATTAAATCCATCATATCAAAATTTTCATATATCTAGTTTTATGAATCTTCACCAAGGAATGACACATTCACAATATGTTAGAAAACATATGAAGTACTTAATGAATCATCTAAAGTGTTCAATTAAGGAAATGATTTGTAATTTACTCATCTAAATTATTTGATAACGAATCCAAACTACCAAGGGATTCAACTTTTCTATAAATTTATTAATATAATGTTGACATTGACCCATATGATGTCTCTATGGTCTCATATAATTTTGGGGATCCCTCATCTGAACTCGAATTTTACGCTTCCCAAAATTTTCATCACCAAATTTCAACAACATAAAATTTATAAAATATATTCAAATGGATTCATATATTTGTAAAATTTATCAAGGTATTATTAGCCACTAAAAATCAACTTAAATAACATAAAATAATAATTGTGAATATTAAAAATAATTCCAAGTAGTTTCTATTAAAATATATGGACTTCACAAAATATGATGTACACAATATAAATTATTTGATTGAACAATTATTTTAATTCTCATTCCATATTCAAAAATAAAAAAATTGTCCTTGATACATGAATATTTACTCATTGATTTAATTGTAATTAAAACTTAATAAAACATGGATTATTCCCCCCCATAACATTAACAAATATTCCCTAAAATCATTTACCATGATTTCCCATTTACATTATATCCTATATAAGAAATAAAGAACTAATTTAGTAACCAATTTCCATTTACTCTATCACTTATTATCTCTAAAATAATTACATCATTAATTAAAAAATAAAACACTAAAAAATAGGACAATATATCCATAAATCCTATATAGCCCCTTAAAACTCACCCTTTGGATTTTTTGCAACACAAACATAAAATAAAATTAATTTCATAACACTCCCTCTTATGGATAACAAGTATAACTGTGGAAACTTATCACACCTAATTATATGGGAACATGTGATGAGATTATTTATATTTTTATTTTCTCAATTTAAATTATTCTCCCCTATAATCTCCTAATTTATTTATAATAATATATATCTATATTTTTTATATAAATATGCCTTAAATAAACTGATATTATTTCTATACGTGAAAACCTTGACTAGAAAACACGAGTGAGTTTTTAACAAAGTTGTGAATCTATCCATATATATTTCACTTTGTTTTATCAAATACGAATCCAATTATATGGGGTTTTACAAATATATTTATAATTTTTTTATAATGATGCTACCAATATAATAAAACACAAAAAAAACACTCAGGAGCATGTTATTTTTCTTCCATATTTTGTTAGGAAGTCACTCCCCCTTGATAATTAGTAAAAGTTAAAACTATAAAATTATCTAGAGAGTGAGTATAATACCTTAATCATCACCATGTAGTTGGGTTATCAACAATTCCATATATGTAATGTAATTTGAAATCTAGGGAAGTGTCTTCTTTTTTGAATCTTCACTTCCTATGATTCTACTTATACTCCATTGTGAATGTTTTCATCGAAACATAATATCTATGCATTTTTTACACAAATTGTTGTTTAATAAAAATTAGAATAAATAAATTTATTTGATATAATGATACATCTGGATGATAATTGAATTAATTTACCTGGTGGTTCATTTATTCATATATAAATTTATCCCAGTCTTATATAACTTCCATGTTTTTTATTCCCATTCAAACCCCTTTTTATAGATATAAAGTTAAGAATGTGTGGGAATATGGTTTTTATTATTCAAAATTTTAATTAAAGTAGAATATATTCGTTTTAGATAAAAACTAAAATAAACAATTATTTATATATATATAACTGAGAATTATTTACGCATCTAATCCCTTAGATTTTCCATGTCTAATTCTATTGATTTTAAAAATATTTACTCTTCTTTTTAAATTTCATTATTTCTATAATTGGATCGTTTATTTGGGAAAATAGTCCATAATTCTTATTTTTATATTTTTCCAATTTCATTTCATTTTCCAAGGGATTCATGCATAGGATAACATACCCATTAGACACATACACTTTCGTCGTTTTTTGGAATACCACTTTCTATGTGTATTTTTAGCACTTAATATGAATGGTTCTTTACATTTATCTCTTATGATCTCTATATGTCAAGACAAAATACTCATGTACTAATTTAGAGTGTTTAATTTAATATTTTACCTTTTATAAACACTTTCATTTAATGATGAGCCTCTTTTTTTGATAGCCTCTCAACCACTTCTCTATAAGGATCAACAACTATTCTAATCTTGTTATTTATCTCTTGGATGGGTTCCCTTTTTAGCTAAAACATTCTCCCTTTTAAATTAACATTCATAACCTTCATTCAATAGTACATTATAGGTATGTTTCTATCATTGTATAAGTACTTTCTATTCTCTGTTGTGACACCAATTCCAACGGTTATCATTGAGTTATTGGGAGTTTAGTTTATATCAGCTTTGTTTATTCTGTTACTCTGTAAAAAAGGCTTATTTATATTTACTTTTATATTTATATTTTAATACCATTCTCTTTTAAGATATATAAAATTATTATTGTTATTTTATATACAAACACTCATCAAATGTAATGTCATACATTCTTAAAAAACATAATATTTAATGTAATAGTTAATTTTTGTGATAGGCATAGTTCCACATTACTATGAAGTCTTATTTTACAATGAATGTTTCATCCATTCATTGGTTTTCTACAGTATACTTACGGAATTTTATAACTTTAATATACTAATATATAGATCTATTAATAAATGTAAATATTTATAAAACATTTATAACACTAAAATATTATAACAAATCTCATTCATTTTCTAGTTCTTGCAATCTTTCTAGATTTAACAACTTTCTATATTAGATGATTATCCATTATTTTGGATTATTTCGAGAAAAATTAATCCTTAGAATTTATTAAATCTAATCATGAGTTATTAGTAGGTTTATTATAATTTTTTTCCTTCTATATTTTAACAGTTTTTTTTCTCATGAACATTAAAAAAATAGTTCTCATAGATGTAACTAAATTATAGGATAACTTATATCATGAGAATGAGGTGAATTCCTCTCAATAAGATATCAGTTTATCTTTAACAAAAATATGGGTCAATTTTGAATGAAACAAATCATATAATACTTTGTGGAAACACTTTATCTAACAGTGGTATGGGACTTTATAGGTAGTATCACTTTAAGATACATCAACATTACCAATAACTATAGAAACATCATCATGGTTCTATATTTATTATATAAACTAATTTAATCCTCCTGTACCAAAAATTATTAACCCTAGGTATGTATTCATAATGTATCTTTTTAATCTATTGTAGTGAATTGCTATGATCTTTATAACCTTCTACTTTAGAATTCATTTTTGCATCCTTGATATTCAATATGACCTTATGTAGCATCTCCAATGGATGGTGTACTTTAGTAATGAGATATTTAAACACTTTCATCTCAAAAACTATGCTAGAAAATTATTCATCTATTATATAGGTATTATATTTTTATTTTAAACTATTTCATCCTTATAATTCACTAGTTTTATAGAGTGTTTCATATTTTAATATGTATAGAAGACGCTTAACACATGGTATTATTTTTCATGATCAGATCATTAAAATATGGCAAAGGGACAAGTGTTGCGCAAGTATTGGTGGTGTCACGCACGTGACTTGCGCACTGTGAAAGATACTTGCACGCCGATTCCTTGGAAGCTTGAGAACTTGCACGCCTGTGGGTTTTCGATATCAGAAGATCAAAACATGTCAATGGAAAAAGGTTCGCGCAAGTTTGGAATTAGGTCGCGCAAGTGACTTGCAGGAGAAGAGACATGCATGCCAAGACATGGGCGTTGAGGAGAGACTTGTGCGCCATCACGCAGGGGTGACCAAATGCCTATAAATATTGGACCACCCCTCTTCATTATTCACCGAAGTTCAACACTTTGAAAAATCAGTGCTCTCGTTGCACAGGTATGGTGGTTGCGCAAGTGGTGTGTGATCGCGTAGGTGGAGTTGCGCACCAGTGTGAGAAGTTACACATCAGTTGGTAGTTGTGTGCCATTTTTGTTTTGGGCATAAAAGAAAGAGAGTCACCCAAGTTTGGATTTGGAGAAGCTTGTGTCGCGCAAGTGTCTAAGGAGGACTTGCACGCCCGTTGTGACTTGTGCGCCGATACGTTCACACCAAGATTGACTTCTACGCCAAGTAAGGTTTATTTACAGCAGTGATTTTCAGGCTGCGTGGAAGCTGGAAGTTTACTCGATACATTCGGTTCAAAGATAGATTCATATATGGGTGAAACTTGGGCATCAACAGAGCATCTACTTACAGAGGAAGGTGCATTCCTTCTTGCAAATGAATTGACCTACATGTCTATAAACTGTGAGTGGATCCTTTCCGACACAGTGAGGAAAGGAAGAGGAAGAAGGTGATCCTCTCCACCGGCAGTGAGCCAGAGAGAGAGAAACAAGGAGTAACCCTTCAGAAAGCAGTGAGATCACCCTAAATCTTGTAAAGGATGTGAGCTTGGGATAGAGTGACTTTACCAGAACCTTGTAATCCACAGCTAGTGAAGTTTAGTGGAATTTTCTACGACTGAAAACTTGTCGACGTATGATCCTTGGACATAGCCTAGTGCGGGTGAACCAAGAAAACTTTTCTGTGTCCTAGACATGATTAACTTTCTGTTTACATTGTGCAACAGGAAAGAGAGAGAAGAGTGTTTTTCTTAACAGCGAAACAAGATCAGAATGGGCGTTAATTTTTAATTACTCATACCCTGATACACCCCCCTCTCAGCGTATTCAACCTTGTGGACCTAAAAATGGGTATTAGAGAGAAACGTTGACAGTAGTTCTTCTCTCAATGGAGGTAACTAATCATAAATGGATTCCGATATTCGATGGAAAAAATTTCATCTATGGAAGAATCAGATGCAACACTACATAAAATCTTTAGGAATGGATGTGGTGACAGTAGTAATGCATGGTATAACAGCTGACATCAACCTTGGTGCATTATCAGAAGCTGAGCATAGAGAGCTGGATGCTGATGCCAAATCTATAAATGCCTTAGGGGGAGCCCTATCAAATCATATATATACAAAGGTTATGTCTTGAAAAATGTCACATTCTATGTGGGATTTTTTTTTTGAATATATATGAAGGGGATTCAAAGGTGAGGAGGCCAAGCTGAAAGTGTTGTGGAACAAGTATGAAGATCTAATAATGAAACCGAATGAGCCTGTTGATGCATTCTTTGAAAGGGTAAATGTTGTGGTAGGAAACATGCAGGGTCTTGGAGAAATTATCGAAGATATAAAATTTTTTAAGTTCATATTGAGAAAAAAATCCACCTCGGGTCAATCCGAAAGTTTCTGTTTTAGAAGATAAAGACCCAAAAGAACTGACATTGGATAACCTACACAACACTCTTATTTTATATGAAATGAGAAATGATGATAATGATGTTGTGGAAAAGGGGAAATCCAAAGAAGGGGCATTCAAGGTCATGAAGAAGCTCACCATTGAAGATTCTCATGAAGAAGAAGAGACAGATGAGGTGATGTCATTCCTTTCTTCAAATCTGCAAAGAGGAAGAGGAACGTTTATAGGGAAGATTTTACTAGCATGCTTTCGATGTGGAAGTATTGGTCATCTTGCCGCAAGATTACCCAAAAACTTCAAGATAACAATAATGATGATGATGAAGTTGAAATTCCCATGAAGAAGACATCAGCGTGCGTGAAAGGGAAGAAACAATTCAAGAGAAATTTCTCCAAGGAGAAGAATCTTCTTTCACAAGAATTTGAAATTTCAGATGAGTCTGAAGATGAAGATGTTCAGGACATAGAAAATTGCAGAGATCATGGGGTAAATGCCTTGGTGGCGGTTGTTGGTAGTTGTCAGAAAAAAGAAGAAGCTGACACTAAAGAAGAAGAATAAATTGAAGGGAGAGTTGATATGGAAGCCGAATTGGAAGCTGCTCTTGACGAGATAGACATTTGGAGAGCCAAATCAAAGAAAGAAAATAAAGTGGTTTGTGATGCCAAACTCTATATGAAACAATATGATGAAGAAATGTCTCAGCTATTAGAAGAAATTGAAAGCCTAAAATCCTCAACACCAGAGAGCTCAAGAAATATTGTTGAGCATAAGCTTAAAATTGAGGAACAAAAGAAGGAAATTGATTATTTGAATAACACGTGAAAGGAGAAGGTCAGACGTATCAAAGAGCTTGAAGAAGAGGTGGTCAGTCTATGATGAAAAATGATGGATCAAGAAAAACTCTTGAAAACCAATGTGAAATCAGAAAAGCAGTCCATTCAGAAGACAGAGAAGATGAAAGAGTAGGCTCGTAGTCATGTATGAGTGAAGCAACAAGAAAGCTCAAATGCTAAGGTTGATTCAGGGCTTGATAAGAAACAAAAATATGTGGCAGTTGATGTCATACCGCAAGCACCCGTCCCGAAATTGAAGGTTTATTTGGGCACAAAATAGAATCAGAATATTCAGAGATCCCTAAGGTAAAATCGTAGTGCTGAAGTAACACGAAGGAATGCACCCTATATCAGGTGTTATTGATGTGGGAAGATGGGACATTCACAGTATGTGTGTTTCATAGCCAAGATATATAGAAGTGAACAGGAATAGAGGTGGAACCCAAACAGAGAATGGTTTTCCAGAACATATTTTGAAGGACACTGTTTTTTGTGTGGATGATTTAGGCACATGGCTAGGTACTGCACTTCGACCATTCAGAGAAATATTCCAAAGAATAATCAAAATGTTTGCAAGTAGGAGATCAATAAACCGACAATTGAGTTAAATGTTCAGAACAGATTTGCAGCTCTGCCAGATGTAGCTGGTCCATCGTACTCTGAGAATGATCATGAGTCTCAATCTATACTGAGTATAGAGACAAAAATATGGACCAAGAAGAAGAGAGCAGAGAAGGCAGTTGTTGCTGAAATTGCCCTTAAAGCATCAGATCATTTTGGTGTGTGGATTCTTGATAGTGGTTATACGTCTCTAATGACAGGCTATAAGGATATGGTTACATGCATAAAATATGACAAAGAAGGAGTTGTCAATTTTGGAAATGATGAAAGCCTGAAGATAATTGTATCAGGAAAGGCTAGGTTTGGGGGCAAAGAAATAAGACGTGCTGATGTCATGGTTGTATAAGGTCTCAGTCACAATTTTCTATCTGTCAATCAATTGTGTGACTCAAGACATTCTATACGGTATTACAAGAAGACCTATACTATCATGGGAAAAGATGGGGTAGTTATTCTGCAAGGGAAAAGGACAAATGGAAATCTTTACCTTGTAAGTGGGGAAAAAGATATATGTCTTTTAAAGATAGAGGAAGAAAACCAGTTGTGGCATAAGCGACTTGGTCATCTATGCCAACTATCTATGGAAGATCTGGTAAAGTGTCATCCTGCTAGAGACCTTCCCAAAATATCATGTGATCATACTCATACATGTGATGCTTGTCAACAAGGGAAGATCATCAGAAAAACATACATGCCAAAGGAACAGAAATCATCCAATGTGCTCGAATTGGTACGTGCTGATGTATGTGGACCTATTTCACCACGAGCTATAAATGGGAAAAGGTACTATGTCCTTTTCATTGATGATTATAGAAGAATGGCCTGGTTATTCATCATTACCAATAAAATAGAGGTGTTCAGTTGCGTAAAGTAGTATAGGAGGGAATCAGAAAGGATTCTTGGGAATAAAATTCTGAAGATTCACACTGATAACGGTACGGAATTCAGAAACAGTCAAGTCGAAGAATATCTCGAGAAGCATGAGATAAGTCATCAGGTTTCATCAGTGAGAACTCCCCAACAGAATGGAGTGGTTGAAAGGAGAAATCGGATCACCAATAACATGGACATAATGATGCTTACTGATAAAGACCTACCAGAGAAATTTTGGAAGGAAGCAGTTTTGACATCGATCTATGTTTCAAACAGGTCTCTCTTGTGTCTGAATCAAGGGAAGACTCTGTATGAACTACGGTACGGAAATAAGCCAACATTGAAAAACTTTTGAATCTTTGGATGTAATTGCTTCATTCTCAACAATGAAAATCCCAGGAAATTTGAAGCATGAGGAGATGAGGGGATATTCCTTGGCTACTCAGGGAAAAGTAAAGAAAATAAATGCTTCAACAAAAGGCTGAGAAAAATTGTTGAGGGCAATGATGTCACTATTGTCGAAAATGAACAGAATACTCAACGACCTAGTGAACAGTTTCTGGATGAAAGTGATGATGAGGTAGGCAACACAGGGCGAGTAGAAGTGGGAGAGGCTGACTTAGAAGAAGATACTGATGAGGAACAAGAAAGTTTCGAGTTTGTGTCTACAAGGAATCCAAAGAGTCGAACTGAAAATGATAGGCAGAATATCATTGGTCATCAGACAACTCCAATTCATACTCGAAGAATTATTTCATTACAGAAAACATCGTTTTTATCTCAGGTAGAGTCAAAAAAAAAATTCTGATGCAGCTGAAGATGAATACTGGGTTCAGGCTATGAATGAAGAGCTTGATCAAATCGAGAAGAACCAGACATGGGAGATTGTTTCGAGGCCAACAAACAAGAATGTCATCAAGAAAAAATGGGCATATCGCAACAAGATGAATGAAGATGGAACTGTGATTCGAAACAAATCATGACTAGTGTTCAACGGATACACCTAGATAGAGGGAATAGATGTAGATGAGACATTTTCACCGGTTGCAAGGATGGATACAATCATATTATTTTTGTCCATAAAAGTGCAAAGAAAGTTCAAAGTGTTCCAGATGGAAGTCAAATATGCATTTCTAAATGGGGTTCTGGAATAAGAGGTTTACAATGAGTAGCCAGATGGATTTCTCATTTAGGGGGATGAGAAAAATGTTTGTAGGCTGAAGAAGGCATTGTATGGGCTGAAAGCAGCACCAAGAGCATGGTACTCAAATATTGATCATTACTTGAAAGAAGCATGGTTTCCAGTGTGGTGGAGTTGATTACAATCTCTATTTCAACAACAATAGTAATCAAAGGATGATGGTGCTAGTCTATGTCGATGACATAATATTTGGTGGATCAGATGAAGATCAGTGCAGACCGTTTTCTGAATTCATGAAAAATGAGTTTGAAATGTCAATGATTGGAGAGGTAAGGTTTTTCCTTGGTCTACAGGTGACACAAGGATGGAATGGAACATTAATTTCTCAATCCAAATATTCCAAGGAAGTGTTAAGAAGGTTTGGCATGGAAAATTCCAAGGATATGAAAACTCCGGTTGCATCCTAGATGAAATTATCAAAATATGAGGATGGAAAGGTAGTTAATATCACAATATATAGGAAAATTATTGGATGTTTGTAGTACTTGACCGCGATAAGGCCTGATATTGTTTTCACTACATGCCAAGCAGCGAGATATCAGAGTAATCCCAAGGAAAGTCACATGCTCGCAGTGAAAATAATACTTTGGTGTATCAATGGCATGGTGGGCTTCGGGTAGACATATAACGACAAATCTCAGATAGATTTTTTGGGATATACTGATGCAGACTGGGCTAGTTTAGCAGATGACATGAAATCAACATCTGGAGGTGCATTCTATCTTGGCGGACTATGTATTGCTTGGTTAAGCAAGAAGTTGGATTGCATTTCATTAAGCACCGCAGAAGTTGAGTATATTGCGGCCACTCAAGCATGCACACAATTATTATGGATGAAGCATCAGCTTGAAAACATTGGAGTTTAAGTGAAGTCTCCGATTAGAATTCAGTGTGATAACTCAAGTGCTATCAATCTTAGAAAAATCCATTTTATCAATCAAGGACAAAGCACTTTGATATCAAATATCATTTTATCATGGAGGAAGTGGAGAAAGGTCTTGTGAAGTAGGAGTATGTTCCTACAGAGTTACGGGTTGAAGATATTCTGACAAAGGCCCTACCAAAGGAAGCATTCAAAAGGCATTGATTGGATATGGGTGTTCAGTCGATTCCCCGTACATAAAGGCATGTGGATGTGAAACCCCCCTCTCCCCGAGGTATGTTGTGTTTTTTCCTACTATGATGATATGTGTTCTCTACTCTGTTACAAACTACAAAGGAGTGACCTTTGGGTTCGTTGACAAAGAGGGAGAAATTAGTGTTTGTTCAAGGGGGATATAGTGTGGCCACTTGAGAAATCATGGTTGATATGGGGAGAATCTGGCAAGTGAAGCAGCGAGAAAGGCGGAGTAATGAGAAAGGGGGAACGTTTTAAATCTGACGATGCTAGAAGTGATCGATCAAAGAATAGATATCATGATAGCTGGGGATCGTGATAAAAGCATAAGAGTGGTGTCGAAAAGTGGTAAGGATATTTCTAAAAATTTGTATCAGTTTGGAAAAAATGGGTATCTGTTAGGTGTCACCAGAGGGTGTCATAGTTGAATTGATTCATACATGAACTTTTCATTTACTCTTGTTTCTCACGCCAAGAATTGCTCATGTGGGCTTAGACTATGTGTTGAGTAAATCCTTGATTGCTATCAAAATTGCAATGAGGTGAATGGTGGCTGAAGAATCAATGGAGTATCTTTTTATGGAAGAGTTGTCAACAAACCCAAATTGGGAGATTGTTGGGAAAAAATCCCTCAAGGTATCATTGAAGCATTTTTGAGGTGATTGTGTTTGTTGACAAAGTGGACATCTGAGTGGTGATTGTTGACAAAGAAAAACAATGACACACAAATTTTTTGACAAAGAGGATTTCATGATGAATTGTCGAGTTCAAGAGCTGAGGTCAACGATCCATGTTTGATTCAAGAATGTCGACAAAAGGAATGGATGATCTGGAGGCAGTACAAAAGAACAGATACAAGGTGGCGCCATTTTCCAGTGTTTTCCAAATTTTTTGGGCCTAAAAATCGACAAATGAAGAAAAGTGGTTTTTGGAAAAGGGACTTCCGCACCGTGTACTTAAAGGCTTGGAAACTTGTGCACCATATGTTTTTCCAGATCAGATCATCAAAATATGGCAAAGGGACAAGTGTCGCGCAAGTATTTGTGGTGTCGTGCAAGTGACTTGCACGCCGTGAAAGAGACATGTGCACCAATGCCTTGGATGCTTGAGAACTTGCACGCCATTGGGTTTTCAAGATCGGAAGATCAAAACATGGCAAAGGAAAAAGGATCGCACATGTTTGGAATTAGGTCGCACAAGTGACTTGAAGGAGAAGACACATGCACGCCGAGACTTGCGCGTCGTCGCATAGGGGTGACCAAATGCCTATAAATACTGGACCACCCCTCCTCATTCTTCACGAGAATTCTATACTTTTATAAATCAGAGCACCCGTTGCGCAGGTGTGGTGGTCACGCAAGCGGTGTGTGATCACGCAGGTGGTGTTGTGCGCCAGTGTGAGAAGTTGTGCGCCAGTTGGTAGTTGCACGCCATTTTTGGGTTGGGCGTAAAAGGAAGAGAGTCACGCAAGTTTGGAGTTGGAGAAGCTTCTGTCGTGCAAGTGTCTGAGGAGTTCTTTCGCGCCCATTGTGACTTGCGCGCCGATACATGCGCTCTGAGATTGACTTGCGCGCCAAGTAAGGATTATTTATATCAGCGATTTTTGGGCTCCGTGGAAGCTGGAAGTTTTCCCGATACCTTTGGTGCAAAGAGATATTCTTCTACGGGTGAAAGTTGGGATTCAACAGAGCATCTAATTATACAGGAAGATTCATTCCTTCATGCAAATGAAGAGACCCATTGGTCTATAAACTGTGAGTGGATTCTTTCCGACGTAGTGAGCAAAGAAAGAGGAAGAAGGTGATCCTCTCCACCGGCAGTGAGCCAGAGAGAGAGAAACAGGGAGTGACCCTCGGGAAAGCAGTGAGCTGGCCCTAAATCTTGTAAAGGCAGTGAGCTTGGGATAGAGTGACTATACACAAACCATGTAATCCATAGCTAGTGAAGTTTAGTGGAATTTTTTACGACCGAAAACTTTTCAGCGTATTCTCCTTGGACGTATCCCAGTGTGGGTGAACCAAGTAAAAATCATTGTGTCATGTGCATGCTTTACTTTCTATTTACATTATGCAACAAGAAAGAGAGAAAAGAGTGTTTTTCTTAATAGCAAAACAAGATCAGAACGGGCGTTAATTTTTAATTAGTCATACCCTGATTCACCCCCCTCTCAGGGTATTCAGCCTTGTGGACCAAACACATGGTATAATTTTTAATCAGTTGTTCTGATTTATTATAAAATATTTTATTTAAAAAATTAATTATTTATTTTTAAACATAATTTAGAACTATATTGGAATGATCTATTACATATTAATTTATTTATTCAACAATATTCATATATTTTTTCTCTTAATAATCACAACAAAATGAACTATCATCATAATAATAAGATTTGTAAACTGAATTTTCAAATGGGAACTTTTTATATTAATGAATTTTAAGAAGTGGTAGAACTATCTCCTTCTTCACATTTTTCCTTTCTAGGTCTCCCTTTTCTTCTTTATATTCACTAATGTCCTATCTAAAACTTCTATGTTACTATCGATACGAAACATTCCTTGTTTTCTACTTATAAAACATGGAACATTTTAGAGGTAAATTTGATTTTATCTAATACCAATTGTAGTTCCCATGATCTATAAAACACTTATAAGGGGTGAATGATTGTTATCCTTTTTTGAACTATTGTTTTAATTGAACCACATAGACAATTTATTGTCTTTATCGACTCAACATTTTATCTACCATCCTCGCTTAGATGATGAAAAAAATAAATTCATAAGAACACAAATATCTGAAACGGTTGGTTGTAAGAGAACTCAAACTATGATGACTTTTAATTCCATATAATTTATGATTATCTACTAATATCAATCTAAAATTAAAATTATTTTAGTGTATCCTACATGAGGAAATATTCCCCCAATGTTTACGACTATGATTTTACCACTAGAAATCATATAACTGGAATCCCACTAGAATAACAGCTTTCTGTGATGCTTTTCTTATGTTCCAAGAGTCACAATGGTTCTACAGATTCCAAATTTCTAGACTAATTTTTCTTCATTCCTTTCTATTTTAATTTTAATTATTATTATTATTAAAGGATTAAAAAACATCAATAGAATAGATATACTCCTTCTAAATATTAATTTTTGACTTCAAATGGTTCTTCTAGAGTCAAACATGAAACACGATTTCTTCTTGTACAAAATTTTTTTACTCTTCAAAAAATACTATTCACTTGACTATCTCATTCGATCTAATATCTAATTATCATTATATTTTTAGCATCTCGTCAATATTTGAACATCTCAATAGAACATATAATAATAGTACATCATTGTGGATCAATTATCACTTCTTCATTATATATTACTTATACAATAATGAGTGTCACAATATATTCTTATTTATATTATCTTAATCCTTTTATACCCAACTAATATTATCCATATTGTTTTATCAATCTATTCTACTTCCCATTTATGATTTTTCATTCATTCATCACATCTCCCAAACTCTTGGTTCTTCGTACTTCCCTCACTCTCATTTTTTATTTTGTAAGTACCTCAGATGAGATATATTTTATTTATTTCAAAATATATAAAATCCCATTAAATTTATAATTCTCATATCTCCATATAACATTACTTCTACATCCAATATATGGGTGTCTCTCATGATCACTTAATTACTTTTTATTTTCAACTATGACCTCTTAGAAACTATGAGGAGTACAAGATATTAAATTTCTTCTCATTTTCTATCTTGGATTAATACCTCTTACCTATATTCCATAGTAACTTTGATAATAATTATCCCAATAACACCCAAAAATCAACAATCCCCACTACTATATTAAAACATATAGATTCTCCTCTTATAAACTGGTTAATTTTTTAACTATATCTAAAATAATAATAATATATCCAGTTTCACCTTTGAAATAATAAAATCACTCAAATACATGATCCCCTTATTCGAGGATTGAATCATAAATAATTTTTGATTTTTTTTATAACATTACAAACCATCTTATATTATTAGATTATGTCTTTAAACTATAATAGATATACGAAGAAGAATAGAGAAATATTGTGACACCTTGAGATTTGGAAGGAGGAACAAAATGTTATATAGATTATATGACATCAAACACCAAGCTTGGAAGATATTATAACACTCAAAGACATTATATTTATTTTTAAATAAATTCAATCTCTTTAATATCATGTGATAAATACAACATTGGGTTTAAATGAAATGTTACACTCAATTAAAATATTATTATTTAAAAATGACCATTATAACATACATGTTAAGTCAGAATGTATGAATATAACTAAATAAATTATGAAAATTATATTTCTAATACATTTAAAAAATTAATTCAATGGTCATCTACTAAATTGAAATAAGATAACAACCATTTTGAAAAAAAATTATTTTTATCTAAAAACATATTTTTTTTCTAAATTTCGGTTTAATGAAACATTGATTAAATAATATATAATTAATTTAAGTTTTATTTTTTTTATTTGAATCTAATTAATTACATTTAATTAAATATTATACTAGATTTTAATATAATTGTTAAGCTTAAAAATAAATTTATCTAGAAACTATTTTAATGTGAATTTTTTTTCTACATTATATTTAATTAAAATAACCACTACTGGGGAATTATTTAAATTAAATTTATATTATATAAATCTAATAATATTAATATAAATTATTTTAATAATTTTTCATTTAAATATATTTAGTATAATATCATTGTTTCCTTAAAAATTCCTTTATTCATAACCCATTTTTCAACATGTCTCTAGGATTAATATTAAATTTAATTATACCAATCATGTGAATTTAATTTTTCAAATTGGATTTAATATTTTTAATCATAATAATTTATATTATCTAATATGTTCAACTTCTTTGTTGGCGATAATGAAAAGTTAAATCAGTAAAAATTATTTACCACAGTTTGGGTAAAAACGAGTTTATCATGGGTTAAACTGAATAGATAAAGGTTAAAAATTACCCAAAACTTCTCTAATTTGTATATTGTAAAATTTATTCATTATATATGCTGTGGTTAAAAAATATTTTTTTTAGAGTATTGTGTACTAAGAAATATATTGGTGGAAAAAAATTTCTAAAAAATTCCAAGTGTATCCTCTCCCCCACTAATAAAAGGCCACCCAGTCTCCTCCCCTATTATCCCTATCAAACCTCATTATTTCATATAATACCTACCCAAATAAATTCCCTAATTCCCTACCCTTAACCTACATCCCTTTTTTTCATAAATCCAACCTAGGAAGTCTTTTACAAACCAAAAGAACTTTTCAGAAGAAAAGAAAACATCCTTAACCAATCACTTTATCGTATTTCGTCATCCACCTCGTTAAAATATTGATAAAACATGATGGTATAATTACCATAGTATCTACCATATAATAATATTTTTTTAAGTCAAAGTATTTTCCTAAAACCATATCCTCTACCCTCAAATGGGAAACCAAATTGTGAATCATGTGTTTAGAGGACAACCACCTAACGAACTGGCGTAAATAAATTTCCATCACCACTTATAAAGTATGTAAATAATAATGTATCTAATGTTTATATATGATGTTAATTATAAAATTATTATTTTATAATTATACAACCATATATACCTTTTTACTTTCGATTCTGTAGAGAATTTCACAATGTCGTTCATGTGTAAAATAGACTATTACCTTGCGAAGTATTGTAGTTCTCGTTCTGTTACCACATAACATGAATGTTATATTTAATGGTATTTAATGATATAAAATTATATTTAACATGTAATTATCATCATCTAAATATAAAATAACTCTTACCTTTTATCATCATGCTCCTGAAAAATTGAAATGTTTCTCACGCGAACGTATGACCTAATATCTCCATGATTGTAATGTAGTTGATTTTTCATAACAATATTTCATATATGGTTTAAAATGTATTATTTATGTATTAATATATAATTTATTGCATATTTTAAAATATTTTTTATGAATTAATATTTTCCTTTACCTTAGTCAAGTTACCAAACTGATTTTTGATATATTGTTTGTTTATCTTTATAATTCCCGATGTGAAATTAATTGTTTATGTAATTTAATTTCACAAGGGAATGAATAAAATAAATGGGAAATTTTTTTTAATAAATATTAATAATTTAAATAATTAAACTATGTTAATTATTCATATAGATAAATAATTTACATGATGAATTAGGAACAAGTTAAGGGGTCGTTCAATCCCATCCCTTTCTTTAAGTTATAACTATTATATGTCTAACTCAAATTACCTATCATTAATTTTTTTATAATATTATAAATTTTTTATATTTGTCTCCCTAGTTTAAAAAATATTATTCTATCTTACTTTGATGGCTTAATATATTACTTATTTCCATCGTTCAGATGCCTTCATTAAGGAGACTCTTTTTATTGTGTTATGAGATATGATTATGCGACACATTTCTTATGATTGATAATTCTTTTTTTTATTTTGATTGATATTCATATTAGGAATTCATATGAATGTATTTGAAACAAATTTGATGGATTGTCCCAAAATTATATATCGCTATAATTCATTGGGTAATGATTTTGTCTCATGAGACATGTAACACCCCGATTTTTTATGAGAAATATTCTTTTTAATTTATTTCATGTCTTATGATTTTATGCAACACCAATGAGAGCTTTCACTACACGCATCCCTGATTTGGCTTGCATTACACGCAATCGCGACCTTCCTCGATAGCGTGTGTAGTACGTAATATCGGGTTTCACTAAACAATGATATATTATTATAATATTATGAACTAGCCATTATGAATAGTATTAACTAAATTTTGAATTTTATAACATTATTATTCATCTTACACATTTTCTAAAACATTGTATGTGATCAAAATAAATTATTCAGGTAATATAAGTATTTTTCAAAAAATTCAATTCTTCCGCCATTTGATGGCGCACCCACATTAAATATAGTTTTTGACAGGTTCATAAGTTCAATTTGAAAAAATAAAATTCTTCTTTGGAATCAATATATAAAAATTTACTTTGGAAATTTTTTTCATATTATTCTCATAACTTTCATATTTTGATTAATAGTAAAAACCCGCTAAATTTTACTTAAAAACAACTTTTTTCACCGAGATAATTTATATTGTTAAATTATAATAGTCATATATTTTAAATTATAAATAGAATATATTTTTACCATTTAATATAATCTATGTCATTACCCTTAATTTTGCATTGAATTCATAGTTAAAAACATTTCAATCTTTGGAAATGTTTTAACTTTTAAAACCTGTTTTCATAACAATGGGATTAATATTAAATTAATTACTGAAACTTCTGTGTTTTGAATTTTGTAAAATGTATTCCATATCTGAATTCAGCGGGTCGAAATTATGTTAATAGGTTACTTTAATTTTTTTGATATCATGAATAGTAACTACGGTATTTTTTATTTACTAATGTTAAAGATAAATCCGGTAATTAAGGGTAAAAATATAATTATAAAATTATCCTAACACCTTCAAGAATTCTATTTGATGGCTAAATGTTGACCCATATCACCTAAGGGTCTGATTAGATTAATTTTATGGACTTTTGACCATGAAAATAATTTAATTATTATTCAAACCAAAGGAAGTGACAACATGTCACTCTCTTAAATCTTATATGTATAATAATTTTAATTTAGTGATAAACTTCATAAAACTTCAAACATGAATAGTCTCCAGAAATATATTGAAATTATCTACATCATGATAATTTATTTATAATTTTTAGGGATTAAAAAATTTTCATTAATGGGGATACATTAATGATGCAGAAAATATTTATTAAGTGAAAAATCGGTAAAATAGTTTTAATTGAAATAATAATACCCATTAAAAGGCCCAAAAACATGACAAAAATTTATTGGTAGTGTATATATACACCATAAGAATCCAATTACCGAATCTATAACCATTTTGAGTCTTATAAAAGTGATTATGATACTTATATTATTTTATTTTAAATGATGTCAAAGTTGTCACCTTTATAATTTAATAAATATAAAATTTTAAAAATTGGGTGTTTTAGAAGATAAATCCAACTAAAAGTCTTATTATGAAATCTATAAGATTTATATTCATCATAGTATTTTAATTTTCATTTTTATTTAACAAATAATTATATTAAATAATTATACAAAAATGTTGTAGTAATTATTTTATTAAGTGAACTATCACATAAATGGTTTAGAAATATTAAAATATATATTATATGAACTATTTAAAGTTTTCCACGAATTTTATAGATGCATATGAAATGTTAGGAATATACTAAATGTTTTGTATCGAATATATCTGCACTTTGGATTTTATTTAAATTCAAATAATTGAATCTTGTCAAAATTGACACTATTGATATTTTACAAAAATAACATATTATTAAATTGTTTAAAAATCACATATATATTTAGAAATTACAAATTGAAAATTTTAGGTTATAAAATGTAATAATGTATCTAATTATGGAAAACTCACAACACATAAGTAAGTATTTATAATGATTTAAAATTTAGAATATTATTACCACAAATAAAATGAAATAAATTAAATAAGGATAAATCAAAATGATAAGGTTTAAAAAAAACAAAACACGTCTAAATTTGATTGGTTGATGCTCTTACAACCATATATTACCTCATATCCGAATTTGAGTAATTTTGAAAGTTTTTACGTGGGGTTTCAATTTATTATAAATTAATATTTCTTATATTTCCCAAGGTGCCCCTCTCCTCCCTTATAAAAGGGCACCACCTCCCTCTACTCCTCACACAATTTTGAGCCTTGAAGATCGGCCAACCTCATACCATTTTTACTTCCCCGCTTCCCTATAAACCTTATATAGGTACTGGTCTTCTCAAAAGACCATCTCTAGTGCCCTAAGAAGAAGTTCAAAGGAGGCATTTCGAGGAAGAGGTAATACCTTCTAACGATTCTTTCAAGTTTCTTTCCTCTTATACTTCCTCTTCTTTAGTGGTTTAATTATGAAGTAATAACATCAGTATCCCTAATATACTTAAATTTTATTATAAATATGAAACTACCCCATTTCACCTTTTATCCATCCTGTGGAAAATGAAATCACCGCGCGTGCGTACGTACAAAATACTGTCTCCACGTCGTGGTGTAATCTGTTTTTCCACCATCACCTTACTTGGATGGGTATAATGGTGTAATGAATAACTATCTATGATTATTATAACATCTAATGATTCTATGATATTATATCATCCACTCTAATTCCATTCAATAAATATGGGAATGATATCATCGCTCGTGCATACGTACGGAGTACCGTCTCCATGACCTGATGAGATTCATTTTCCATGTTTACAATTCAATAATGTTTATAAAGTATATATAATGAATAATAATGAGATATATGACATAATAATGATACTTTATAGTTTTATATGTTATTTACTTACATCCATTCAATAAGTAAATGAAAACAGCGTTCCTGCGTACGCACGGTCTACCATCTCCATGAACGGTGTATTTTGTTCCATTTATCGATCTATTATATATATTTATATTCTGAATATATATGATATATAAATCATGTTTTACATTCGGGAAATAATTAAATAATGATATATGTAATAATAATATTAATAACAACAAGTCTAAACACGTACGATAAATGAAACGATTTTTACCCAAAACGCTACTTTAACATGGAATTTACAAAAGAACGAGTAATATAAAGTCATAAGTAAACCATATATGATATCATACCAATGAATATGAATCTGTAATAAGACAATGACATTATTTAAATCATTATACAGGAGGTTCGGATACATACGAAGCATATCGGAAATAAGGTAAAGGATAATTTTGCAATCTCATTTTTATCTGAGATTGCTTATACGTAAGTATTTATTGGGGTTGTATTTTTCATCAATGTCCATAAAATGTTTTTTATTAAGTGTTTAATATTCTTCCATGTAGGTTTAAAGTCATGTTTACCATTCTTTGACATTTACTTTGTGTTATGTATGGTATCTTTCTTTTGTTTACCATACATGGAACTTTTGTACTTTTCCGTTAAAAGTACGAGGAGAATGTTTTTTTAACTTATACGGCATGAACGTATTTTTACGGTTTCATAAAGAAATATTTTCATGAATCATACTATACTATATTTCATGATTATTTTCAACAAAATCCATTTCTTTTAAAATTTCATGGCATTTTGTGAAAATAAAATGATTTTGAAGAAGAAAGGATATTTTCCTCAAAAATTCTTTTCAAGTGTTTTGTCAAAACTATTTTACATCTAAGATGAAATTATTTAGTATGATTATGTTTCAAGTATAATGTCTCTATTATTTACATGGTTTCACTTTTCTTATGATGAAAGGATATCTGTTAGTTTTAAATCGTTTATGTTATGATGGGATGATGTTTATGAAACCCATTTTTTTATTGGGTTAGAATGAATGATTTATGTTTATTTTGTGGCACAAGTAAGAAGGATTTCAATATAAGATGGGTGGGACCTATATCTCCCTCCAATGAAATGGGTAATGATTTATATCTCATGATATAGACATGGCTGGAAGGGTAAGTTAATCCGGTTTAGTGTTACAGGACTGAAACGAGGAGGGAACTCGATTCAGAAAGGGACTTTGTCCACTAAGATGGTCTTGGCTACATTGCCTTGGATACTACGGAAATCATAACTTGTTCTTAATAGATTCCACAATCACATATTTTATTCCCATGCTAGTTTATCATGATTAATGTTCCATTATGATCTATGCCTTATGTACATCCACGATTTATGTCGTTGCTCATGATTTTGATGTTTAGATTTGATGTTCAAGTTTTTTCATTCAAATGTTTGTGGATTGTTTTATTATCTCTATGATTAACCTTACTGAGCATTTGAGCTCATACTTTATATGTTTTCTTTTCCCCATGATTTAAAAGAAAGTTTTTAGGTAAGAAAACAAAAGGGTAAGATCATTAGGGGAGATTTTGAAGATCTTTCACCACGATTAGAAGATTATTTTCCAAGTTTCTAAAGACATTAAAATATTACTGTCCATCTGTGACTTTTTTCATTATGTATTAAGTATTCCACAAAATTAATATAATTACCATGTATGTCAAGCTTCGGGCTTTTACAGTTGGTATCATAGGAAAGGTTTAGGTAACCTTTGGAAACTAGGATGTGAAAAATTTAGTGAGATCCCTAGAGAGATTTCTAAGGTATGTCTATAGATGTCCCTAAGGTTAAGAATATGTATAGGTTATAGTCCTAGAATTATGGTAATAACATTAGAATTAAACCTAAGATGTTAGATATTGAAGTTACTTCCCCTTGATTATGATTTTTTCCTCTAACACTATTCTTTTTGGGTTTTTGAAAATGGATGGAAATAGGAAGATTCACGATAATGAAGAATATGATGGACAATGGAATGATATTCTTCATGAGAAAGAAAATGAAATAGGATTTGTAAGTCCAAACATAATTATTATGCTGAATCATCAATCTCATAATATGATCTATAAACTAAAATTTTGTAAGTTTCCTGACTCAGCTAATAAGAGAATGATGGAGCTTCATGATGATCATAGAGGAAAGAAAGTTCAATTTCCCCTATGTAAATCATGTGGGAAGAGGAATCAAGGAGAATGTTTCAACGGAACTAGAAGATGATTTGGGTGTGGAAAAGAAGGACACAAATCCAGTATGTGCAAAGGAAAAGGATCACTTAACACCATGGACAAGGATAATAGTATTGCTAAGTCAAAAAAACGGTCAAATGTTTTAAATGTGGGATGTACAGGCATTATGCAAACCAATTCCCTAAGGGAAAGTCTCATGAATAGAATCATAATAGTCATATTGGTAGTATTTATATTGATGATGATGAAGAGACTACAAATGATATGTGAGATGAAAGAATTTTTCAAGCTCATTAAATGATTTAAGAATGTAGTGGAATGATTTATGTTTATCAAGAGTTGTGATTTATAGGTAATGGTACTATGGAATAAAGACACATCTAAGGATTGTTACACTATTGTTTTTTCTAAAGAATTTGAAAGTATCTGTTGAATGGTATCGGTAACCATGAAAGGTTATTCAAATATTTTTGGAAGGTGGGTGATATGTTTATAATGAAAGGATAAGGAGATAATGAGATGTTTGATAGTATTAATGAGCTCATGACTGGTATAAGGACAAAGTGATATCATGGTTTGAGTATACATAATTTTGGGATTTTGGTATGTTGAATGAGTTAACTTTTAACAATATTCAAGTTTTCACTAAGGTTAAATGGGTACTCATGTTTCAAGAGAATACATGATAAAGGAATTCACATGTTTGGAATTTGACCAACATGATATATATATCTTATGATATACGGGAGATAAATGATTGTATTCAATGCTTGGTAGACGACCTTTCTAATAATAGTTATATTTATACTATGAGATTGGATAGAAGTATTTTGGATAAACCTAAAGATTGGAATCAATTAATTTAGACAACAGATTGTATTGTTTAAGGCTACAACTTTTTGTTCTGTTATAATAGTATAGTTTTAGAAAAAGTACAACCCGTAGGATGGGTGACAAATCATCGCGTCAGACAAGGTTGCGGGAATCAAAACCACATCGAAGTGCGACGGACCTTTATCGCCTACCACTGGCCTACAGGAAGTCCCTGGTTAGTAGAAACTATCTTTATTTTATTAAGCGTTATGATAGATGAGGTATAAGTCCATTTTTGGAATCATATATGATTAACCTCACCATACATGGACTTCTGTATTTGATAAATTTTTCTAACATTTTCTCTGAGAAAGATGGAATGACCAATCATTCTATCACATGATCTGCTAACACTTCAAGAATGACAAATTCAACTTTATTTCCTTAAGATATGTAGTAGAAATTGTTCAAGGCAAAAACAATAGTGATATTGTACCAAAATAGAGTAAGTATTTCATCTAATTAAAAAATTTCAACTTTAGGAAAATGATATTGAAAACAAAATGTTGTCCTAGGGCTCTTATATCTGATGAGTTAGATGGTACCTTAGATCATCACAAATTTATGGCTTTGTGATTGTTGGATTTTTCATAGCCATGTTCTCTACCACTCTCCATCAGAACTTGATGGTTTGATTTTTCTTCCATATCCATATTTTCACCTATCTTCTCCTATGTGGAAACCCAGTGATTAGTTAATTTGGGTAACCATTGCGTTTCATACTTTAGTTTCTAATGATAGGTTTTGGTGTTCCCTTTTTACGATGTGGGTTTCTATTAAAGAAAATTTCAAGTAGTAAACCATTTATAACCCCGATGAATTTCGAGGGCTAAATTATTTTTAAGGGGGCTAGAATATAACAACCCGAGATTTTATGAGAAATATTCTTTTTAATTTCTTTGATGTATTATGATTATACACAACACCAAAGGGATATTTCACTACATGCATCCCTGACATGTCTTGCATTACACGCAATCACGACCTTCCTCGATAGCGTGTGTAGTACGCAATACCGGGCTTCACTAAACAATGATATATTATTATAATATTATGAAGTAGATGTTATTAATATTATTAAGTACATATTGAAGTTTATAACATTATAATTCATCTTACACATTTTCTAAAACATGGTATCTGAACAAAATAAATTTTTTAGTTAAAATACGTATTTTTAAAAAAATACGGTTTTGCCGCCTTTTGATGGCGCATCCACATTAAATCTAGTTTTTGAAAGGTTATAAGTCAATTTGACAAGATAAAATTATTCTTTGGAAACAGGATATAAAAATTTACTTTGGATAAATTTTTGATATTATTCTCATAACATTCATATTTTGATGAATAGTAAGAACACGCTAAATTTTACTTAAAAACAACATTTTTCATCGAGATAATTTTTATGGTTAAATTATAATAGTAAATTGTTTTAAAGTATAAATAGAATATATTTTAACTATTTAATATAATCTATTTCATTACCATTAATTTTACATTGAATTCATAGGTAAAAACATTTCAATCTTTGGCAATGTTTTAACTTTTAAAACATGTTTTCTTAGAAACGGGATTAATTGTAAAATAATTACTAAAACATCTTTGTTTTGAATTTTGGAAAATGGATTTTATATTTTAATTAAGTGGGTAAAAATTATGTTAATAGGTTACTTTTATTTTTTTATATTATGAATAGTAACCTCGGTAATTTTTATTTACTACAGTTAAAGTTAAATTAGGTAATTAAGGGTAAAAATAAGATTATAAAATTAGAGTAACACATACCAAAATTATATTGGATGGATAAAAGTAGACCTGTATCACCTAAGGGGTGAATTAGAATCATTTTATGGACTTTTGACCATGAAAATAATTTAATTATTATTAAAACCAAAGAAAGTGACAACATGTCACTCACTTAAATCTTATAAGTATAATAATTTTAATTTAGTGATACACTTCATAAAACATCAAATATGAATAGTATCCAGAAATATTATGAAATTATCTACATCATGAGAATTTATTTAGAATTTTTAGGGATTAAATAATTGTCATTAATAGTTATACATTAATGATGCAGAATATATTTATTAAGTGAGAAATCAGTAATATTGTTTTTATTGAAATAATAATACCCATTAAAAGGCCAAATAACATGACCAAAACTTATTCATAGTGTATATATACACTATAAGCATCCAATGAGCGAATATATGACCATTTGGAGTCTTATAGAAGTGATTATGACAGTTATATTATTTGGTTTTATATGATGTCAAAGTTGTCACCTTTATAATTTAATAAATTTAACATTTTAAAAGTTGGGTGTTTTAGGAGATAAATCAGAAAAAGTATTATTATGAAAGATACAAGTTTTATCTTCATCCTACTATTTTATATTTAATTTTTATGTAAAAAATAATTATATTAAATAATTATACCAAAATGTTGTAGTAATTATTTTATTAAGTGAAATATCACATAAATTGTGTCAAAAATATTAAATTATATATTATATGATCTATTTAAAGTTGTCCAATAATTTTTTAGATTCATATGAAATGTTAGGAATCTATTAAATATTTTTTATCGAATATATATTCTCTTTAGATTTTATTTAAATTCAAATAATTGAATAGTGTCAAAATTGACACTATTGATATTTTATAAAAATAACATATTATTAAATTGTTTAAAAATCACAAAAATATTTAAAAATTACAAAATGAAAATTATATGTTATAAAATTTAATAATGTATCTAATTATGGAAAATTCACAACACATAAGTAAGTATTTATAACAATTTAAAATTTAGAATATTATTAGCACAAATAAAATTAAATAGATTAAATAAGGATAAATCAAAATGATATGGTTTCAAATTAAATAAAAACATGTCTAAATTTGATTGGTTGATTCTATTACAACCCTATATTACCTCATATCTTAATTTGAGTCATTTTGGAAGTTTTTATGTTGGGTTTGAATTTATTATAAATTAATATTTCTAATATTTCCAAAGGTGCCCATCTCATCCCTTATAAAAGGGAACCACCTCCCTCTCCTCCTCACACAATTTGGAGCCTTGAAGCTCTGAAAAAATCTGACCATTCTACTTTGAAACATCACTAGAAACCTTATAGAGGTACTGGTCTTCTCAAAATACCAACTCTAGTGCCCTAAGAGGAAGTTCAAAGGAGGCACTTCGAGGAAGAGGTAATACCTTCTACCGATTCATTCAAGTTTCTTTCTTCTTCTACTTCATCTTCTTTAGTGGTTTCATTATGAAGTAATAACATATGTATCCCTAATATACTGATATGTTATTATAAATATGAAACTACCCCATTTCATCTTTTATCCATCCTACAGAAAATGAAATCATCGTGCATGCGTACGTAAGGAATATCGTTTCCACGCCGTGGTGTAATCTGTTTTTCCACCACCACCTTACTTGGATGGGTATAATTTTGTAAAGAATAACTATATATGATTATTATAACGTCTAATTATTCTATAATATTATATCATCCACTTCAATTCCATTCAATTAATATGGGAACGATATCATCACTCGTGCGTACGTACGGATTACTGTCTCCATGACGCGATGAGATAAATTTTCCATGTTAACAATTAAATAATGATTATAAAGTATATATAATTAATAATAATGAGATATATGACATAATAATGATACTTTATTTATTTATATGTTATTTACTTACATCCATTCAATAAGGAAACGAAAACAGCGTTCATGCGTACGTACAGTCTACTATCACCTTGAACGGTGTATTTCGTTCAATTTATCGATCTATTATATATATATATATATATATATATATATATATATTTATATTCGGAATATATATGATATATAAATCTTGTTTTACATTCTGGAAGTAATTAAATAATGATATAAGTAATAATAATATTAATAACAACAAGTCTTAACGTGTACTATAAATGAAATGATTTTTACCCAAAACGCTGCTTTAACATGGAATTTACAAAAGAACGAGTAATATAAATCATAAGTAAACCATATACGATATCATAACAATGAATATGATTTTATAATAAGACAATGACATTATTTAAATCATTATACATGAGGTTTGGATACATACGAAGCATATCGAACATAAGGTAAGGGATAATTTTGCAATCTCGTTTTTATCCGAGATTTGTTATACGTATGTGTTTACTAGGGTTATATTTTTCATCAATGTCCATAAAATGATTTTCATAAAGTGTTTAATATTCTTCCATGTATTTTTAAAGTCATTTTTACCCTTCTTTGAATTTTACATTGTGTTATGGATGGAATCTTTCTTTTGTTTACCATACATGGAACTTTTTGACTTTTCCGTTAAAAGTAGGTGGAGAATGTTTTTTTAACTTATATGGCATGAACGGATTTTTACGACTTCATAAAGCCATATTTTCATAAATCATACTATACTAGACTTCATGATTATTTTAAAAAACATATTTGTCTTTTAAAATTGCATGGAATTTTGTGAAAAGAAAATGATTTTGAAGAAGAAAGGATATTTTCCTCAAGAATTCATTTCAAGTGTTTTGTCAAAACTATTTTCCATCTAAGATGAAATTATTTAGTATGATTATGTTTCAAGTATAATGTCACTATGATTTACAAGGTTTTAATTTTCTTATGATGAAATGATATATGTTAGTTTTATATGGGTTATGTAACGATGAGATGATGTTTATGAAACTCATTTTATTTATTTGGTTAGAATGAATGATTTATGTTTATTTTGTGGCAAAGGTAAGAATGATTTCATTATGAGATGGGTGGGAACTATATATCCCTCCAAATAATTGGGTAATGATTTATATCTCATGAGATAGACAAGGCTGGAACGGTAAGTTAATCCAGTTCAGTGTTACGGTACTGGAACGAGGAGGGAACTCGATTCAGAAAGGGACTTTTTCCACTAAGATGGTCTTGGAAACATTGCCTTGGATACTATGGAAATAATGACATGTGCTTAATGTATGCCACAATTACATGTTTTATTCCCATGCGGTTTATCATGATTAATGTACCTTTATGATCTATTCCTTATGTACTTCTAATATTTATGTCGTTGCTCATAATTTTGATGTTTAGGTTTTATGTTCATGTTTTTGCAGTCAAATGTTTATGGATTGTTTTATGTTCTCTATGCTTACCCTTACTGTGAAATTGAGCTCACCCTTTATATGTTTTCTTTTCCCCAGGAATTAAAATAAATTTTTTAGGTAAGAAAACAAAAGGGGAATATCTTTATAGGAGATGTTGAAGATCTTTCACCCTGTTTAGAATATTATTTTCTGAGTATCCAAAGACACTAAACTATTACGGTCCTTGTGTGTTTGTTTTCGTTATGTATTAAGTATTTCGCAAAAGTAATGTAATTACCATGTACGTCAAGATTTGGGTCTCTACAAGACATCATGAATAGGATTATGGAGTAAACCTAATCTATTATGGGACATTGTCCCCTATGTGATGTTGTCTTGAAATGTAGATTAAATTATGTTTATTTCATTTTTTATTTCATTTCCATTTTACCATGTTTCCATACAAATATGACTCTAGGATATTTATTTTATTATTACTAATTTTTTCCCTTGTACATTATCTTTAATGAAATAATGGTATACCTTTCACTCACATGTTATGCATCTTGTTCATGTTTGTTCCCTTATAAGGATTTTTAGATGTCCCCGTTCTTCATTAATTTCCATGATTATACCATGTAGTTTTAGGAGCTCAAATGGTTTTTAGGAGCTCACTATGGAGAATTAAATAAAAATTACAAGTTTATGTTTCATTTTATGTAATATAAACCTATCCTTCCTAAGGCACTATGTATTTATGTTCCTTGTGTCATTTTAACGGTTATTTATTTATAAGAATATTCAATTAATATGTATAAAATGGATGGGTTAACCTAGATTTATTTAGATGAATGTTTTAGTCCAAATTTTAAACTAGGATGAGAAACCATCAGTGTCAACCCTAGGGATAAGTATAAAGATAAGACAAAGTATATAACAATAACTCCAAATCATCATAAATAATAGAGCGAGTGGTTTCAAATACATTATCTCTATGTCAAAAAAAAAGGTTAATTAGTTCTATGAAAATTTATATATATGTTTAATAACTTTGAAAAAAGGAAATTAGTACATGACTTGATAATTACCTAGATCCCAAGAACAGGCATTATTGCATATAGGATTTGACACTCCTAGGGATATGACTTTTATATTTAAAACCTAATTATAAAACATCAACACGGTTTTGAATAGAATATTATCATGAAAGACATATGTTAAACCTAAGGTGAATTTGATTTTAATTATTGTTTCATGATTTTGACATATTAAAAACACTTTCCCTTGATTATGTGGTTTTAAGATATGATTATTATTTCTCATTCAATGCTTTCTGGTTTTATTCAATGGATGGAAATTGGAGGAATCGTGTTAATACTAAATGATATGGACTCTTTGGAGACTATTTGGAACCAAGTTGTATGATGAATAGAAATAAATATATTGTGATCATTCCAAATCATATATCATGATATATTATTAATATCATTAACTTTAGTGAGATTCTAATCAAGTTAAAGAAGAGGAGGATAGATTTTATGAAATTTCAAGAGTTAAAGAACATAGAGGAAAGAATATTCATCTTACCATATGTAAGTAATTAGGGAAAAATAACCTTTAATAATACTTCAAACATTGGGTTTGATGTTTTCTATGTGGAAATTAAAGTCATATAGTAACTAATTACCATGTAATATGATGTATTATATGAGGTAATTATGGTAATTATCTGTATCAATGTGATGAACTATGGTTTAACCCTGAAACCAAATAAGAAAAAATTTTATACAAAATAATTAAAGTAAATAGGATTATGTATTTATGAATTCATGAATTATTTTGTAGAATTATTTTTACCAATGGTATTTTGGTTTTCAAAATCCTGAAACAACTAAAGATTGTGTTAATATTTATATCATATATGTATTCGCATTAGATTAAAATAAGAGTCACCAAAACCATCATGGATTATTTATATTAAGTCAGATTGTATATTAAAAATCATAGACACCCCTTTTGATATTTTAAGTGAATATATTTTGAAGTGATTAATGATATTTTAGGAGAATGTTTTGGATATATTACATTACTTTTTACATATGTAAGTTTAATTGAATGAGATAACCTTTGAGGTTCAAATCGTCTCTCATGTTAAGGTTATTTAGGTTATTTTTTATATAGGATCATTCATTTATGGAATGATCTATTTTAATCCTCGGTTAGTTTGTTGAATTTTGGTGATTAATATATTCATATTCATTTTTGGTATTATCTTACTCTGTGCTGACCATTTTGGTTACAATAAATATAGGAGGAATAGTTTTTCACTCTTTTATGAATCTAATGATATGTTAAAAGGTAATTCTCATTCTTCAAGAACAAAAAAATCCTATTGGATATCATTTTGTAAGAGTAAGGGGTAAAGTTTGAATTTATTGAAACATAACGAAAGAATGAGACTTTGATTATGAAATAAAAATATATAAAGTGACTATTTTTTTGTGTTCTCTATATTGAAAATAAGTAATCCCTTGACAATAAGAAAATTATATTAAAAGAAAAACCTTACCATATTAGATTAATATCCAATGAATCATGTGTCTTTTAATTCATCATGGATTTATGGTTTCTTGGTTGTTGAATTTATAATAATCATTCATATTATTGTGATAAATTATCCCAATAACTCTATGTTAATACTTTAGTGTTAATATTCTATTCTATTCCTATGTTTCCATTTCCCTCCAATGTTCTACAACCTATAAAACTAATAATGTGTTATTCTGGATGAACATCATACATCCCTTTCTCTATTATAAAGTGGATTTTTTATTAACCCTTATTATTATTTATTCTCACAATAATGGTTTTTTGGAATTTATAACCCTTGATTACCAATATCCAAACTAAATTGTGAATAATCAATTTAATTAAGGGGATAGAATGTAACCCATTGAGATTTTAAATGAGGAACATCCTGTTGGATAGCTTATATAATAATAAAAAAATATTAGAATATAATATAACAACCCATTACTTTATGTTATATTTATTTATATATAAATTCAGTATATTTGATAACATTTTCTTCATGAAACATCTGGTTTAAAAAAAACATGATACACTATTAAAATATTATTAATTAAACATGACCCTTATAGCTTAGCCACGAGGTTGGTGGGTAGGAATAAGACTTGAATAATTATGAAAATTAAATTTTTTCCACAAGTATAAAATAAATTCAATAGTTATATACTAATTAGATTCAAAATAAAACCATTTAATATAAAAAGTAATGATTTCTAAAAAATGGAATGTTCTAATATGTACTTTAGTCGCTCTTTGAAAACATAATTTAAAATTATTTTTTACCAAAATTATAAATTTTATTTTTAATAATTAAAAAATTTTCTCTAATTATTAATATTTATTTTAACTTCTTGTTATAATTTTTTTTATTTTATAGAAAATGTGGATTTTGCACTGAATAGTGAAAAATTACATTTTTATTAAATTACCATTTCTTTTTAGTAAATTAAAAAATTAAAAATTATAGATATTGTTTTAATTTTGTGAATCATTAATAAAAATATTATTTATATATATTAAATCCTATTAATTTAATTTAAATATTCATTAAATTATGTTTTAGTATGAGTTTGTTGTGAGACTTTAAATTTTTTTTCTTCTGAAAAACGGTTTTAAAGTGCATAATGTTTTTCAATTTTAATTAGTTAAAAAAACTCTAATAGGGAATGATTTAAATGAAAATTATTATATGTATAAAATATTAAATTATATTAAATTAATTATAATTATATTTCATATAGTTATTATAATATCCAATTTTCATTACAAAAGCATTTCTTGATAAATGTTTTTTCGACATGTCAATGGGTTTAATCTTAAATTAAAATTTTCCATTTCTGTGAGAATAATTTGGAAAAATGATTCAATTTTCTAAATGATAAGAATTTAAAACATTTAACAAGCTAATGATAATTATTTTACAATAATTAATTTTATAAACTAAAAAAATTATTTATTGAGGTTAATAAAAAACGAGTCTATTGGGGTTTAAATTAAATTATAATGGTTAAAATGACAAAAACAAATAATATTATAATTATAATTTTATGTTTATATTTATACCTTATATTATATATGGTATTCAAATGGTCTATTTGGTATTCCATTTTCACAATAAAAATTTGTATGTAATTCTTTATTTTAAATAATTCTATGTGTGACCTCTCCCCCACTTATAAAAGGCCACCCACACTCATATTAATAAACTATATAAAAAACCCTTTATTCGGCCATTAACATCAAGAATAACATACCTAATTCCATCATATATTCCTAGAATAGTTTTTTTTTCATAGATCCAAACTCTGAAGGATTCTGGTGAAAACTAAAATATGTTTTCCAAAGAAGAGGTCACATCCTTAATAAAGTGATTTATTTTATTTACTCTTCCACCTCATTCAAATATAATTAAAAAATTAAAATATAATAATTTCATTGTCATGAATAAAATAATATTTAATTATTTTATGTTAATGAACTACAATAATATCCTCCTCCCACAAATGAAAAAAAAACTCTTGATCGTGTGTGTGGCAGACTACTAGCTCCTGAACCGATGTAAATTGTTTTCCGTCACCACATCTAACTATTGAATATAATAATTTATAAAATATTTATATATGGTAATTACTATGTAATTATAAATATTTTACACTATTATCATATATACCTACTAATTTTCCATTCCATGGGGAATATGATAACGTCATTCTTGTGTTGGTCAGAGTACCAACTCGCAAAGTGATGTGATTCGTTTTTCACTTACACTTTAAATAGAAGGTAATAATGATGCATTTTATGTTTAGATATGATATAAAATAAATATTAAAAATTATTGAAATAAAATATATCACATAATTTCTTATCATTCCATCTATTGAATAAATGATAATGTTGGTCATCTGTACGGAAAACTACCTCCTTGCGAAGTGATGTAATTTTTTTCACTAATGCATTACATTAAAGGTAATAAGGACTAATTTTTTATATATTTGATATTAAATACATATTAAAATCTTCATAAAATAAATATATCATATTATTTCTACCCATGACACTCATTAATAAATTATAATGACATTCGTGTGTGTGGTGGACTACCTCCTCACGAAGCGATGTGATTCGTTTTTTCTACTACATCCCATAAATAGTATGTGTAAGGGTATTTAAGAAATAATATGAAATTTATTATATAATTATAATACTGATAATGTTATTTAAAAATTACCTTCTCTAAATCATGATCTTCGAAAAATGGAAACGTCACTAATGCGTACATACTGCTTATCATCCCCATGATTTTAACATCGTTCATTTTTCATGGACATATTTCATGGATTTTTTAAAATGTATAATTCATATATATAATTATATTTATTTAATGGTTATAATTACTGATATTATGAATTAATAATATATTTTATCTTAGTCAACTTACCAAAGGTATTTTTGGGCATATGAACAGATTATCATTAAAACGAAAGACCTAAAAATAATTTATTAAGTGATTAGATATTACATTTTAGGATGTTGAAATAGAATAATAATATTGAAACAAAGTAATTAATAATGTCAATAATTTACCAACTCTTATTATTCAGGGATATAAATAACACATGGTATTATTTTGGAAGAATGAAAGGGATCTTTCGATCCCACCCTTTTCATCGGGTTATGGCCATTCTCTCTCTAACTCAATTTATCTACATTAATAATTATGTAATGATAATAAATTCTATATAAGTGTATCAAAAATTTATAACATGATTAATCACCTTAATATTTATGGGGTAATACTTGAATTATGACCATTTCCCAAATTCCTTCTTTTAAGAATCTCTTTTGATTAGGTTATAAGGCAGGATTATGAAACTAATTTATTTCCATGGGTAATTAATATGTTTATTAAATATGGTTGATATATGTATGTTTCGTGCATATTCATGTAAAATAAATGAATTTTATTGGTGGGCCATAATTATATATCCCTCCAATTCATTAGGTAATTTTTTAGTCTCATGAGATGTCATGTATTTTATTAAGGATTTAAACTAATACATTATGGGAATTTGTCAACTATATAATTGTTTCATGGATGTGATCCTTGAAATTTTTATGTCATGTTTTATATCATTTACAATTTCTCATGTTTCCATGATATTATGATTTTATTATCTTTTTTTATTCATTTACATGATTTACCATGCACCCATACTTTTATTATACCATGTTATACCTTTAAATCACTTTTTATGATTCCTTATCATGTTAATTCACTTTTTGGTATTTTTATCTCACCCATTTCATTATGTATTAACATGGTTACAAAATAAATTAGTAGAAACTCAAATGTATTTTATGATCTCACTATGGAAAATAAAATAACAATTTTATCTTAAATTTTTTTATGTAATTTGAAATGTTTCTTACAAATATACTAGACCTTTATAATCCTTATGTCATATTAATGGTTGTTTATGTTAAACAGTCACATAATAATATATGTATAAGTCATGGGTATATAAAAATAATCATTGTATGTTGAAATAAAAGTTTATCTAGACAGTATATTTTCAGTATAGTGATTTATTTCCCCATGATATGCTAGATGGAAGGTCTTGCTACATCGTATTATTGAAATTTATGTAATAATGATTGAGTGTTAGTTTTAAATGGCACTATAATTTTATGAAACCATTAATCATTATTGTATTATTTCCCTATATTCTATGGGTGATGGTCTATTAGGAATACGGGATCCCATAATATTATGGGGAAGTCAATATAGTTTCAGCATGTATCTAGGAGTGGTTGGTTTTAGTGGTTCTACGGATTTCGGAGTCATTACATTGTGGATATCTAGTTTCACCATAATCGGGATCAAAGTATGTATTTTATACCATTATGTTATAATTTTTACCATGGTTTTATCCATTTTTTATGATCTGAGCATTGATATATATTTGGATTTAATTAATTTAAACTTATTGTGGCATGTATTATAATCCTAATATCGTGGTTTTGAGAAAAAACAATAAATTTCTTCATGGATATCACCATTGAATCGTGATGTTAAATTTCGCATAAAATGTATGTACTTGGAGGCTTCACCAAGTTTTATTAGTTTACCTCTATTCTAATATAATCTAAATTGATGCGAATATAATTTTATGAGTCATTTATTACCCTATTACTTGGATTTGATACATTGAATCGAGAGATTGAATGTATGTGTTACAATGTGTCTCATTCCACATTTATTCTTATTTTTTAAAAAATATATAGTTATGTATTTAGATATGGTTTGTAGTCATAATATGTAATAATCAAGAATGTTTTTGAAAATTAGTGTTTTATTTTAGGTTCATGATGTATTCCTTATTGTGATCTATGTCATGGGATCATCGGTTTCTCCACCTTGTTCTTACAAAATGGTTATAAATCCCTAGTAGAGTTAGTTGATTAAAAAACTCATCCTTATTTTTTAAAAATTCAATTCTTATAATGATTTTTTATTCTATTGGAAATTAATATGGAGGTAAATTATAAATAAAAAGAACTAGACTAAGTAAAATCAAATGTAATCAGGTCATTCATATGTTTTTAATTTCATTCAAGATTTTATAGCCACACATGATGTTTGTTTACTGATATTTCAGATACTGTTTTATCATTTTGAGATCAGTGTACTAATTTTTTTGCTTTTTGATTCATATTTAATAAATTCCAAATCAACTAATGATAGTAATAAACAAGTTACATTGAATAAATAAAGAGATATTAAAGCATATTTGAACAAGGAAGAGTGTGGTAAGTGATTATTTATAAGATTGATACTGTATATTATAGTAAATATTATTGTGGATGTAATGTTTATTTAATTGTTTTTCGGTATTTTGTGATGATTGTAAAATGATTTTTTATAAGATTATATCGGATAATTCTAGGATTATGATTGATTTTGTGGTTTGTGAAGTGGAATTTTACTTCCCTTCCCGTGGTTGTAAAACAAGAATGAGTGGGAGATTTCTTGGATAGTTGGTATGGTATCACTGGGTATTTTCATAGTGGTATGGAATATATTTGGTAATAATTAATTTAAATGGGGTTGGCTATTATAGAATACCCCAACAAATAAATATTACTTGTTGATTCATGAAAAGAATGATTATTATCCCGATGACATTTGAGTGATGCTTTGGGTGGTTTTTCATTAAATATGGAAGTGATTGACTTGATGAATCTAAATTAGTTAGTAATTGGTAAATTTGGAGAAGAAATTTTTGTATTAATAATATTTAATTTCACATGTTTTATTTTTAAATTTTTATGCAGTTCAGGGAATGTTGTGGCATTATATTTTCCATATATGGTAGCATGAGGTAGTCGTAATGAGGTGATGTTTGTGGTATGTGGTAGTGTTGTTGGGGTGGGACCCTCTAAGGATGTGCTTGAGTGTTGAATATATATATATATATATATATATTGTATTTTAATTTTTATTTCTATACATAACAATATGATTTTAATACCCTTATCATAACCCAACATACATCTGGCACCTGGTGTTTTCAATGACATCATCGATTGTCAGGGAACATATATAAATATTCTCCCACTTCCATGCTCTCCATTGTATGTTTTATAGGGTTTATGATGGATTTAAGTACGTATGATCATATTAATATTATATATGGTGTGATGGGAGACCTGGTGCTGTATTTTTTATAAAATATATATGTTATACTAGCAGACCTTTTAGGGTAAGAATGAGGAGGTGCAGGTGCACTAGAATACTTTATAGGGAATACAGTAGATGTGTGTGATGATGTTGAGATGAGGATATATGGTAAGGTTTGATCATGGTAAGATGAGGGTATTCTGATTATTTCATTCATTTTCATGATACCCTACTATACTGGATATCTAGTAGATGTATGACATGAGCCATGTGGTAGTTGGTATGAGTTGATAAGGCTGGTATGGTAATGATAAGAGATATAATGTGTTGTGAAATAATTGAGGAAGTGGTACTGATCATAGGATGGATGACATAGGGCCATGATATTTACAATCCTATGGGTATGTTGATATATGGTAGATTTTTATTATATTCTTTGATCATATTTTCCAATGTTTGGATGTGATATTGGGCGAGTGATGCTTTGTAAGGCTAGAAATTATTTGACCTAATAGGTTTTGGTTGATTCTATTGGTTTTTCAATGATGTTTTAGTATGATCGTACCAAATTTTTATAATATATATAGAGTAAGATCATATGTAGTTTACATTTTATGATCATACATATATTAATATACTATTTATTTAGGTTTTCAGGGGATGTTCGGTGACTGATCGAGATAGTATTTTCTTAGATAATGTATTTTTATATTGAGTCACTAATTTATAGTTTCATTGGTATTTTATCATGGATTTTAATTTATAAAAAATTAGTCCTGAATTGTGAAAGTATTTTTAATAATAGTTTAATTATATTGTGGTTTCATTATTTATTTATGGGGTATAAAAGGGTAATGCCTCCCATTTCTATGTTTTGTACACATTGTGATAGTTGCCCACCAGGGGACAATTGGAGGTGGTCCTTGATAGTTACCCTCATTCACCCTATAGGACATGTATGGAATACCAATTTGGGAGGGCCATGATAGAGTGGTATTAAAACATTAATTTAGGCACAAGATGAATATCAGAGTCAGTCACTAGTAAGGACTATACTGATTGGTAGAGAAAAAATTTCAATTGATCTGGGTTTGTAACATAATCCACAGAGAAAAGATTCAACATGGTATATTATTCCCCTCTATTATCTAATGTATAAACCCTTATTTAAGTAATTGAAAAAGTGAAATTCTGATTCATTGAATCTATATAGCTGGGAAAGGTACTAGAATCATGCATGTTTTTTCTTGTGTCTTGATGAAAGTGAGTCTATGAAATTAAATGATTCCAATTAAATGAATTTGATAAAATAAATTATGTGATACCAATATTAGATGTTTGGTTAATTGTTTATAGATATGTTAATAGGTTTTATTTTGTATGTTATTTTGATTAATGAAGATGAGTAGTTTGACATAGATGAGAAAATTATTTTTAACCTAGCTGAGGAGGATGATCTATAGAGGAAGATGATATGTGAGTTTTAGCATAGGTGGAAATGTTAAGTTTTAGGTGAGATTATATTATCTAGATATAGATCAATATAAATCAGATCATTATATTTAATTACATCTATTCTGATATAGGGATGAGTAATCAGTTCTTTGGGCAGTTAGATATATACAGGGAACAACCTGAGAGTTGTGGATCCTATATCCATAGGAGTAGAAAGAGGTGTATGTTTCCTAAAATGATTTTTATCAGTGTTTAGTAATAAATTTATATCATTAATTTTAAGATAAGTGAAGATGAAAGGGATAATATACCATAATTCAGAGATCATATGAATTTCATAGTTGGGGATCCATTTTAAGGATCTCGTTCTCTACACCCCGGAAAATTTTTTCAATGAGGAATCTAGATATTGGAAAATGGAGGAGGAACTGAGAGAAATAATTATTTAAATATTCTCTCCATTAATGTTTCATACATACCTCAAGGTGAAGAAGAAGTTTGTAGTGATTGATAATATCAATTCTAGTTTAAGATCATCTGGAGAGTGGAGATATCAGGGTTTATCAAGGAGAATAGTTATAGGTGGAGGATCTATGATTTAAAGGAAGTTCATATTTTAATTTTCTTGGAGTCAAGTTTGGTATTTTTCATACTCTTATTTCTTTACAAACATCATTTCATGTCCACCTATCAGAGTAACCAAACTTATGATTTATTCTTTTTAGAGGAATAATTATTGGTGATTTCAGTGCCTGATGGTTTTGGATGGTCAATATGAAGGAAGTGGAAAGGTCTATTATCCACATAGTAGTATAATTTTATGTATAGTCTATATCATTATAAATGAAAAAATCATTTGTTTTGTCAAGGGGATAAAGATATATTGCAGTACATTCATGTGATGTCCCTCACTCTTAGGGAAATAAAGTTGAACCTAGCCATATTATTGGTTATCAGTAATTTGGAAGGGAATAAATACATAGAAATATTCATGTCATGGATGTACTAATTCAATGGGAAATATATTTTTTCTAGTCTTACATTTATTTATCTTCTTATATGGGTTAGGATTTTATAATTTTAGATCATATTACTCTTTTTTCACCTTATATAGTTTTTACCAAGGTATATAGGGTGGAGTGGCGACCAGTGTCCCAAGTTTTGAAAATGAAACTTTTTGGAAAAAATATATTATTTATGTGTGTTAGTGTTTTTATCTGATGATGGGGATGAATAGGTCATCAAAGGATTTCATCCAGCCTCAGATATACCCATATGATATCATTCTGTACATCATCTAGTTGTATTTTTTGTGAATGGTTATTTAATGCATCAATAGGATAGTAAATTTCTATAATGTGGAGTCCCATAATGAATTTTGTTTCAATATTAGAGAATATTATATACAATAGATTTTTGGAATCATTTCAATATCAATGAGTAGTTTTATCACTTGGTTTCTTATCAGTACAGGTGATGAAGTTTATTAATGTCAAGTAAGAGTTTACAAAATCATTTAACATTGAAGTATTTTCTTTCCCCCCCCCCCACAACATGATATCTAGTTTAGGATAAATTTATAGCCTAATTTATCCCTAATTATAAAGGATCTTATCATAAAAAGCCTTCTATGTTATGAGAATAAATAGTTCAAGTTGATGACATAGTATATAAGGGATTGATGCTTCCCATTTTGTCTCCAGAGAGTTCTCCCCTATTATTTTCTATGAAAACATATGGTTTTCATTAGTTGTGTATATACAATAAATTTTTGTATAAAATGATAGTAATGAACTATTACCATATTTTATGGATTTATGACATATTCATGTATTTAATAGTAGTCAACTTGTTTTAAAATATTGATTGTTAGTCTAGGAGTCTCCAGATTCAAGTAAGGGAGGAGAACATATCAATGGCCATTTTTATGTCCTAGTGTGGTATCAAAATGTTCATTATCAAGTCGTTTATTTTAATAAACACTCAATCCATATTGGTAAGACTCATGAACTCTATGTTCAATGTGTTCCTAGATAAGTTTCTCTTCACGAAAAATGATGACATCCTCATATACTCATTATTAATAAAGGATAATATTCATCACCGTAGATTCATTATGAAGTTCCATAAACTTCATAAACAATATGAGATGATTTCCAAGTGTTTATTTTGGAAATTTGTGGTACAATATCAGATACATGAGGTGTTTATGTAGGTAATGGTAGTGGATACAAATAAAGATCATATAATTTATTTATTAGAAAACACCCAATTTCATTGTAGAGGAAAATAGTTTACCTAGTATTGAGGGTTATTCACATTGATTTATATCTTAAACACTATTTTTTTGGCCCGATTTAATCTCATAACCAAAAATTACCAAGCCATTTTATAGATTGATCAATGATGAGTATCTTTCAACTACCTCAAATAAAGGTTAATTAATTATCTTTTTCTCTAACTACCCAATAAGTGGGTAATGTTTTATGTGTTCCATGAAACACCTCATATTAGTTAGGGTTGTTCCATTATACAATGTAGATATATGATATCATATAGGTCTAGGATGTATTGTCTCAAATAATGTTGTTGTGTCACCATTAATCATGGGTTTGAGCTGGTGTTTTGTTATCCTAAGCTATCGTGGCATTGTCTCATTAGTGAGAACTAAATGGTATTTACATAAAGCAATCTTGTGAGGTATTTGTTCTAAAATCAGTATTTCAATATAAACATACTAAGGTCGATCCAGTTTCACTAGAGATATAATATTGAGCTCTCCAACATCCCATGGATGTTGAATATAGTTTCAAATGTGTTTTGTGGTAATTCATCAGGAAACTAACTTCAGGGAACTATTTATTTTTGTTGGGTGATGGAGGATCACGAAGTTATTTTTCATATTAAAACGAGGCTAGTAAATGATTATTCATGTTTATTATGATCATGTAATTATACCTTATGCATAATGTGGATGAGTCTCATTGGGGATACATAGAGGAAAGTTGATTTTGGAATTTTGTCTTTATGTTAATGCTTTAGAGGTATATTTATATGATGAATATCATTAGATGTAGTATTAGGGGATCTTATCTTTTAAATAAATATTGTGTAAGGTGGTTCTCCCTGAGTTTCAATAGAAGATTAGTGGAAGTGCATCATAGTGTGGCTGATATGTATCATTCATTGAATAGTGTTATATGGTAACCCAAGATGAATAATCTAGTGGATATGATCATATCATGAAGTTTTATTATCTTGTAGGTGAAATCATAGCCTCATGTATCAGATGTTTTTTCATCCATTAGATTCCATCAACTGGAAATGAGAGGACATATCGATGGATTTATTCACTCATAAACCATGATTATATGGAGGATTCTGTACTATTTGTATGGTTGTGGATCATTTGATAAATTCACCCCACTTCATTCTTATTAGGGAGTTGGGTGCTATGGAGTTTTTAATTAGAGAACATACATGGGATGTATTTTGGGTTCATAGTGCATCAAGGATCATCATCTCAAATAAGGATCCTAAGTTTACCTCATGAGTCTATAGAGGATTGTAGCTTTCTTTTGGCCCCCAATTATACCTTAACATTACTCTATATACCCATATATATTAGAATATTTATGAAACCATATATACACTAGATGATATGTTTTTGGATTTAATGTTGGAATTTAGTGGTTGTTCTGTGAGGGAACATACCTTGGTTGATTTTTCTTACAAAAATATATTCCACGCATCCATTGGTTTTCCCCTATTCAATGAGTTTTTAGGTGGCCTTATAGTTCTCTGTTTTTTTTGAAATTTTTAAGGATATATTTTTACTAGGATCATAGGTCATAAGGATCATTATAGGGAAGATTAATATTTCCTAATATGGTAAAAATGCAGTGTCACACCATTAAAATATTTACTTAATATAATGAGGTCAATAGAGTTTGAGGATAGTGACCATGTATTATTTATGATTTCCCCACAACTTGGGAAGTTGGTATTTTAGAGGGGAGTAAGCTCTCCATCTATCTTATTTGTACTTTTGAGATATTACTACACATTAGATTTTTTGTTTTTGAATTACTACTTACTACATTGTTTACCAGGATCCTGATTATATTCAGGTATCATACCTCTAATTATATATTGCTGATGAATCTCTTATAATATATTGAGGAGGATTTGATGCCAATGATTATGTGACATTCAATGAGTCTCAAGCCGATATCCAAGATCATTCGGAGAAGTTGTTATGTGGGTGAGTTCATCCTTTCGTATGGGTTTCATATAAATTGAGTCATAGTTTCATTATTAGTATCCCGACTTATTTTTATTATCTTTCTCCCATGTTGATGATTTGTTTTATTTTGGAGTTAATTGAATGATTTCATTATTTTTTGGGTATGATTTGAGTTTTTTCTCTTTTTTTATATTCATTAGTGGTCATGGGGTCATTTTTTATAGGTATCACTTGTAAATTTCTAGTTGGGGGTATTAATTGTTTTCATATTAGAGTTAGTTTTTATTATCATGGATTAATTTTATTATAGTGTTATCTAATGTAATGGTTTGGATTTTTAAAACCCATTTTTCATGTTTTCAGTGTTGAAAATTATAGGAGATAACTTTAGGAAGAAATTAAATGTATTATATGAAATATTAGTTCTAATATATAATTACTATGTGGTTGTGTGTTTTATACAATGATAAGTAAGATCGAAGGTCAAAATTTATCATCATGGTGGTATTTATAGTATAGAGACCTGAGGGTTGGATATTGGTAGACCTTCCATCATAGGGACACTTATGGAAAGGTATATTTGTTACATTATAGTCCCGACAATAGAATATTTTCTAAATATTGGAGTCTACATGAAAATGATGTGGTCCTTATGGATGCATCATAGATATCGAGATATCAGTTTTCAATGGTTCCATTGATCTTGAAATCAATAGATTGTGGAACATTGCTTACTCTATATGGGTGTCAAGATTTTAGATTTTTCATCCTAATGTTATACGTTTTCTTCTATATTTAATAGGGTTTTATAGGATATCTAAATGGATCTTGATGTGATTTATAGGAGTCAATTAACCTAAACTACATGTTCATGGACTATCACCCTTGTGCATGGTTTTTACCAAAACATACCCATTTCATTGTGGTCCTCACTCTTTTTATATGGTGATATATTTACCAAGAATTGTATAGATTCAAATGATTCGCTAAATTAAAATAATTACCATTTAATTCCCTCATATACTGGGTGACTCCAATGTGATTTTAGGATTCCTTTTAGTCACTTTTTCATGGATTTTATTGTTTCCTTTTTTAATAGTTAGTATTGATGATCTGAGTCGATTCTTTCTCCCTTTATTCTTGGATTTATATTCATTCATCATCTAAATAAGGTTGTGGATATTGGATGTGGTTTTAATGTTTATGGATAAATATCATTTTTTATTATGAGTTTTGTTCATTAGGTTTTTCAATATTTCCCTGATGTTATTTATATCATGATATTATCTCATCCTCGCCTAATTCCTATGAAATACTTGTACAGATCTGGTTGAGGTAGGGTATTCATGAAATCTCCCATGTTTTGTGTAAACTATATTATTATCTTCATTTGTCATATTTTCTAAATTAATATGGATTAAAATCATAACTATAATGAACTACAATAAGGAAAAAAATTCTGAATTTTATTTATTTTCATATGTTTAATTTCATTCAAGATATTTCTCCCACACATGGTTCTTGTATTCTTTTATTGATTAAATCATTGATTTTGTTGAGATAATAATATCATTGATCTATTTTTATTTTCAATTAAAAATTGATAAAACTATGATCACATAACAATTATAATGAATAGGTTGTTAAGGAGAAAATAATTAATATAAATGAATGTTTGAGAATGAGAGTGTGTGATATTGTTTACTACTAAAATTATTATTGTTTATTTTGATGATTCTTTTTTCCAAGCTATATTTGTGTAAATATTTTGGGTTCTTTTTGGGTTTTTTAGTGGGTTCTATGCTAAATTTCATGGGTGGAATAGTGGAATATAGTTATGATTTTCATTTTTGTAGTGGTGTTATGACTACCCTTCCATGGCTTGTAAGAGTGACTATGTGGGTTTTCATGGGTGATGATAGGTTTTGTTGGAATACGATCATTCGGTAACTGCCTAGCTATATGGAATATTGGTGGTAATTAATAACCTATGTATGGTGTATTTTAATTGAATAAACTAATGTCTAAAATAGAATCATTGTCTCTTAAAATGATTTATTTTTTTGATTGAAGAAATGGGTGATATGGATTGGGTGATTTGTCATTAAATATTGAATTTAATGATTTAATAAATATAAGTTGTTTGGTATTTAGTAAATCTAGACATGAAATGGTTGTGTTATAAAAAAGAAACTATAAATGTTTGATGTGTCTATTTTAATGGGGTAAAGAGATATTTTTGTTTTTATAGTTGGTAGTGATGGTATCATGGGGCAGTGGTAGTGTGTTGATATTTTTGAGATGTCATAGTACTATTTGGGTGTAACCCTCTTAGGTTGGGTCTGTGTATAGAATATCTATTTGTTTTGTGTGTGTTTTTGTGTGTGTGAGATGTGTTTTCTTCTTGATTTATATATGAATCCCACATGATTCAGAAAACCATAATAACATCCAATTTACTTTTACTTCCACATATCTTCTCCTAACATCCATGTTGGCTAACAAGTGGATAGTGGAGTGCTACTTTTTCCTGACTCTGCCTTCTAGGTGTAGTATTATATGTGAGGTCTTGAGGTAGGTTCATATTAATATTTAAATATGCAGTGTCCCAGTAGACTGTATTGTTTATTGGTGGGATGTTAATTACATGATTTTCTGGCAGGCCCTATGAGGTATAGATTTGAATTTATAGGTCCACTGATAGACCCTACATAGTACTAAAGTGATGTGTTGTGGTGTTCTTGAGATGAGGATATATAGTGGGGGTCATAAATGAAATGAAGAGGGAATGAATTTTAAGTCATGTATAAACATGATACCCTATTGTACTACATATTTATATAATAGATGATATGATAAATACAGCCATGAATATGTGATGATGAGGGAGTTATTATTATTATATGATATGTGGTGTGTTTTTACCTGGATATGAATGGTATTGGGAGAAAAATATATTTTATAATGGGGGAGTGATAGTAAAAACCCACTAGGAAAGTGGTTATGGGGTATACCGTTATTAATTTAATTGATAATATTTTATAATGATTAGATGAAATATTTAGTGAGTGAGAACTTGTCAGATGAGGAGGTAGTTGAACTAATAGGTGATGGTTTCTTCTTTAGTTTTGTCATTAAAACATTTTTATGATCATCATATATTTTGATTATAATTTTTGTATGATCATATATAGTGCACAATTTATTCTCTTCCATATATATAAAAAATGATTTACAGGATTCCAGATCATGTTTGTTGACTGAGATGGATAACACCATTACGGAAATTAGTATTTGATGTGATGTCATTGATTATGAGTTTTATAGGTATCTTATTTAAGAGTTCTATTTTCCTTAAATTTTTATACATTATGGGATTATTTTGGATTTTGATTTATTTATATTATGGCCTTAATCATATATTGTTTATATTTTAATTGGTTAATGGAGGAAAATGTATCCCATATTTATGTTTTATACACTCATTTATACTTTCAAACATGGGGTATATTAAAGGATGTATTAATGGTTATTTCTAATCCACACTATAGTATTTTATGGGGTTCCTAGTCTTGGAATTAATTAATCATAAAATAGAAATTTTCGGCTTTTGAACCATTACACTAAACATTAATTTTTAAAAAAATTAATGATTTTCAAATATCTATTTAAAATTTACTTGTAAAAATATATTATTTATCATATTTAATCTCATATACATTTAATATTTCTATGAAAAATAGGATCATAATTCAATATGGATTTTTGATATTTTTATCATGAATGAATATCCTTAAAATAATCTGATATATTTTTCTTTAGAAATAAAAAAATATAAATACATCATTTGGTACTCGAAAAAGACTCGCATACTACCCCGTTTTTGGTTATTATCATTATAATAATGAATATTAGTTTCTCAATATTTCAAATATTTTATCACATATAATTTTTAATTTTATATATTGGAAAATAATCCTATGAATCATTAAGATCCTTTCCTTCAGAATCATTAAATTTTGAATTTCACATTTTTAATCTAGTATATTTCATGAATTTTTAAATAGGGATGATTCATAATAATTATTTCATGACTCATAATAATTATTGAATTACTCATCTAAAGTATAGGATGACTTATTAAATCATTAAATTTAGTCATTTTATGTTTCTGTGGGAACATTCATACTTCATATGGATTTTTCTAAAAAAAATATTACCAATTTGAAGCCAAAAATGATTCATTTGAACTCTCTAGGGACTCATCTAAGAAAAACATAAAAAATTAAAATTTTAACAAAAAAAATATATTTTCTAAACAACTAATTGAGTTATAAACATCCATTCACTATATCATCATTTTTATACAAGCCAACAACAATAACAATTATCCAATAACACATTGACAAAAAATTCCTTAACTCTATCAATACATTTGGGTCACATTAGTTTACATAGGTATTTTATTCATTCTACCATGATGGAATTTTTTTACTGATTTATTATAGATCATCTCATCCATTAAAATCAATAAAATTCATAGTACATATAAATTCCTCACCACAAAGGGTATATGTTGAGTTATCTATGGTAACACTGAATGGTGAATATATTTCTACATAGAAATTAATATCTTTCCTTGTTATTATTTTTAAATAAATATTACATATGAATTCATCACATATTACTTTAGTTGTTTTTTATACTATTCTAGGAATTTAGTTTCTTTGAACATACAGGTCTATAATAAACTATTGTGATGAAGTAGTTATCTTTGATCTCATTAGACAAAACATATTTCTATTCAAATATAAAAAGTGGAATAAAACATGTGATTTAAAAAAATGAATGAATTGAAAATATTAATATAAAGGAATGAGTAATTAATTCATTTCAAAATAATGGGGATGAAAAGTGGAATAAAGATGGAGGTTATACAAATTATGAAATAATTTTTATATTACTTCCTATAAGAATTTCCTTGTCATCCCTTAGATGGAAAATCTTATCATTCTATTGATCTAGTCACTATATATATTTTTATATGAAAGGATACAAATGTAATTAATATACATAAGATATCTTATTTAAATAAGAAACAACGTCATGTAATATATAATCCCGTTATATACCCTATTATGCATCCTTGGAGTGAAATTGATTTGTTTGGTGAGCTCACAGGCACCCATCGGGGTGGTACAACAAATGGAAGATAGAATGAAACACCCCACATGAAGCGTTAATTGATGATAAATGAGATCTAACCTTAAAATGGAATTTATGATGTAACCTAATAGGTTCCGATTTATTAACTATAAATATTTAATTAATTTTTGGGGAGATGTAGGGATTTTTTCCATGTGGGACAATAGAAACATAGCTTCTAAAACATCAAACCATAAGAGAAAAGGTAAATAATTCTTACCATATGTCCATGGTAGAGTAATCCACTAGTAGTAACCTATAATTTAGTTCAGATCCAAATATAATTGAAGAATGGATTAAAATCCAAAATAGGGAATATTATACTGTGCCTAAATAACTTCATCTATACAATGTTAAATGAAGAACGAAACGTGATGAATGATGTACTCATCTTCATGGATCAAATGATGCCAATGATGTTCAAATATAATATCATATGAAGAACTAGGATAAAATACAACATTTTGGCTTCAATGGGTGCTCACAATGAGGGTCGTTCCCTGAAATGAAAATTGAAAAATAGGGCTCCAACATAAAATTAATTAAGAGGGAAAATTTAATTTTGGCTACAATATCTGGGTTGCATGGTTTGGCCACCTAGTTAGACAAAAAATGAACTAACCATGTTCCCTTATCTACCTCAAGGGGGTCTTGAACAGCCATGGAGAGTGATTATATAAACCATGCACCAACCATGTGCAAAGCCTCTATCAAAGACCGGAGAGACCTAGTATGAGCATGCACCTCAGGGAGCATAGTTTCATAAAACCATGCAGCCTTATGTAGGCCTCTGTTCAGCCCAACATAGTTTCCAAAGACTATATTTAATGGGTCAAACGGTTTCTATAAACCATGAGGACTAGAATTATTTTCTAATAACAAAAGCTTTAGTCTCGAAAAAATCCCTAGATACCACCAAAACACTTGTGATATCAAAATTCACTATCATTAGGTCAAAAATAAGGATTTAAATGGAAAAGAAAAACATATCTACTTCATAGTAAAATTGATGATCTTATGATATTCCCCCTAGAATAAATTAATCTCCAAATTTCCCATCCAATTGTGGTCAAGAATTTCCAATGAATATCTATGGCCACTGAGCATGTATTTCATCCACCAACTCTGATGTATTATATTGTAAATGTACTTCTACCATAAAACTCGTACTAGAGGAACTTAATGGCCTTAGAAAACCTTTCTTCTCCTATTACCAACATGAATAGGATGCTACTCGAAGGATGAATCTACTTGTAACTCCACCACTTCGAGCAAATGATTGTGAGATGGGTCTGATTAATTGCAGCGTAGTTTAGATACATTGAATACTTCATGCAAGTATTATTACATCTCAGTTAACTACAACGAATATGCTACCAACATGACTCTCTTCGAAATCCAAAATTTCCAGAAATATCATGGTGAAATTTTACCATTTATCCTAATATATTTATGTCCCATCCATGGTGAGATATATAAAAAGTCTTGATCACCAACCTCAAACTCAAGAGTATTTCAATGATTATCAGCATAGTATATTATTCTAGACTATGCGGCATCCATCTATTTCTAAACTAACATTTCCTTCTCTGAAGTGTCCTTCCTAAGAGTAGGTCTAATAAATGCTACCTATCTTACCTATAATCATCATATGGGTGATCGAAATATCCTTTCATAAAAATTATCATAGGCTTCCATATGTATAATTTCATAACAGCTATTATTGTGAGATAACACAAGAAGTGGTATATGAATCTCCCAAGAGACCCCAAAATCAAGGACACTTGCTATAAGCATGTACTTAAACACCATAAGAATGATATCTGACAGGCCATCAGTCAGAGTGTAGTATGTTGTTCTTACAAGAAACTGTGTACCAAATTCCCTCAACAAACTCTTCAATAAATATGAGTTAACATGTGAATCTTGATCTAAGACCATGGTCTGAGGAACCCTGTGAAGTCATTCTATCTCATGGTTATACAATATCCCAATATCAACTACCGAGGTGGTTTCCTAAATTGGAAGTAAATTTGAGACCTGCAAGATCCTGTCCACAAATACCAGCATAGCATCACTACCTTGAGGAGGCCTTAGAAACACGGTGAAAAAATTAATCGCGTCATCTTCCCCTATCAACATTGGAATGGGTTATTTTTTTAAAACCCCATTTGGTATCTATTTCTCTACCTTCACATAGTTACAGGTGGAACACCATGTAATGAAAATATTTATCTCATATTTAATCCTCATTCACCAATATTGGTGATGTAAATCACAATAGATATTGGTAATGCTATGATAAAATAGCCAAATTGGGGTAGGAAACTCTAAAACCATCACCTATTGTATGTATGGTAGAACCCAAACACAACTGAGAGTATGTAGAATTTTATCCTCACTAATGGTCCAACAAGGAGGTGAGTCCTCACCATACACACTCTCTCATAGTACTAGTGCATGAGTATCAGATAACATCATCATCCTCACTCTATCCATAATAGTGGAAGTAACCAATATAGATGAGATAAATGTATTTATCTTAGAATACATAAATTCCATTTTCATCTCATAGAACATTTAAATAAGATTTCAAAAACTATTGGCATCATAAATTGTAAGTATTTGTGTCCTCCAAATCAGTGCATCGACAACCGTATTTTCCTTTCCATTCATTTAGGCAAGGTTTATGTCACAATACTATAGGTATCCTACCCACCTTCACTACATCAGATTCAATTAATTATGTGTAGATATGTAATTTATGATTTTGTAGTCTGTGTACTCAACAAAATGCTCTCATAGTAAATATTTCCTCCCACACCACCAGGAATGAACAATTAATGCTAACTCAATATTGTGAGTTGGATAATTACACTGATTTTCCCACAAATGATGAGACCTCTATTCCATAAATTACTCCTCCACCATTGTATGTTCTCCCATCTCGATACCTAATTCATAATAGTAAAAATTTAAGCTTCATCTAGGCTTAGGCAGAATGAGGACAAGTGTTGGAGTCAATCTCCCATTTATCTCATGAAATGTTTTCTCATGTGTATCTATCCCGAAAAACATAACACCCTGGGTATTAGTTCCAATAATATGCGTATATACTTATGATAAGTCATGTATTTAATTCATTAATATCCATCTAGCCCAAATAAACTCTGTTTTTCAAAGATGTTCTTGGGTTGTTCCTAGGAAACAACATCTCTATCCTTCTCTGGGTCAAGTAATACTCCGATATATGAGTTAATATGACCTAGCAATTGAATCATATCCATTAAAGATTGGACCTTTGTGATCCTATCATATATCTGATGATATTTGTCACTAAAAAATTATCTTGGAATGGTTGTTTTAATTTTGAGAATATACTATCATATCTTCCACGAATACCCCTAAAAATGAATCCATACAAGGATGGAAAAATCAGTTCATTAGGTCCCAGAAAAATTATGCAATTTTTTAGACTGAATAGTATGAATAATTACTGATATATAACATACCACCTATGAAATAATTTAGAAGGTATATATTTAGGATTAACATGTAACTCTTGAGAACCTGACCCAAAATCATTCTTCGTGAAAACATGAGGTCCCCGAATATGGTTGAAGAGATCATCTATCTATGGAAAGGGATACTAGTTCTTAACATTCAACCAGATAAATTCCTGAAAATACACTCATATCACTAGGTTGCCTTCCACTTCTTTCTAAAAATGGACCAGAAAACCATATAAAGGTGTAATAAGTCATATAAACCCATTTTCCTCTATGACTCTTATCTAACTCTTGAGATCTTGAAACTCTAAAGTATACATCTGATAAAGTGGAATAGATACTGATTTAGCTCTTTTATTTAGCTCAGTTAATAACTTCACATCTCTCATAGGTGCCATACTAGAAAATTTATATGGTAAAACATTCTTGAAATGTTTAACCACTGAATAGAATTCAGCCTGACGCACTCCCAAGTCATCATGATAAAAACTAGTATTCATGGATATCATTTTTCCTAGCCCATGATGCTCATGATATTATTAGATCTCCTAGAAATTATACTCAACCTTTTGAAAAAAACTCTACCCACTAGTGATGTGAATTCCACCCTTCAATAATAGAAATCAATGTGATCTCTAAACTAAACTATCCAATACATCCCAGGTATGCTGTAAAACCTTATAATCTTTAGGAAAAATAGACACCACATGAAGTGAAGCACAACTATCGTAATGGAACACTCCATGAACTACTACACAATCTTGGATTCAATCCCCAATAGAGTACCATGTGGCATTATGCCCTTAAAAATTGAACAATGATCCAAAGGATCTCTAAAATAGGTATACAAGTGAAAAATGTGACACATCTGATTAAAAAATATAATATACTATATTAGAGGCTACTATGATCATAAATATCATTTTATATGGAATGACACTCTTCTACTCAAGAGTATGCTATACTAAATATATCTATCATGACTTGAGGCCCAATGAACCAACCATACTCCCTAAATTAGGACCACTATTTTGTCTATGTACGACTGGTGCATGGTTTGCTCATCCACAAACACCACCTAGACCTAAATTATAAGTACTACACCATCTCCCAACCTTACATGGATATGTGAACCCCACTCCTGAACATGGAGAATGAGTAGATCCCCTTACGCTCACTACTAGAGAAAATTGACTTCCGAAATTGAATATGTGGCCCAAATTTCCACAAGATTGGCACTCGACTGTGTCTCGTTCACACTAATTTATCATATTTCCCTGTCTTCCAAACTGGTTACAGAAGACAACACTACCATCACTGACAACAAAACTGGTACTTAACTCATGATAAACAAAAAAATGGTCCTTTCTACTGAAATTTATAGATCCAGTTGGTCAAGAGGCTAAGCTTGTCTTATATTCCCCCCATTTTCCATCATGTTTCACTCTGTAATCTAGGTGTGGTTCACTTTATTAGTAATATTATTCATAAGAATCATTTACCTATGATCTAATGGAAGGCTTTAGGCCTTCCTCAATGCATATTTCCATTAATTTTACAAAAACGAGATAAATCATTGAAAAATGTTGATGCCCTATAAATAATACTGAATATTCTATAAGTTCCATCACACCATTCTCAAGAGGGATAAAATTGTTATCCCTTTATTCTATGAGGGTTTCAAGAGATAAAAAGTCATCAATTTGGTATTTTAAATCCCTCCAAACGATTTCATAAAGAATATCATCCTAGTTCAAAACATCCAACCAGTGCTAAGGTACTCCTTGAAGTATATATGTCACCATCTTCACTCTCCTATCAAAATTTTTCTCTGTAATATTGAACATATAATGGGTTGTTTAAAGACACATGTTATCATCCTATGCACCTTCATCCACCAAATATGTTGGTGGATTATACAGCTAGCACATATTCTTTAGATCATCAATAGAAGTGGCAAGCTATTGGGATCCTTGAATGGTCTTCATAAAGATAAAAAAACCCTCATAGAATAATTCCTCATAAATAGTATTTGGTACAAATACTGAATCCTTAGTTGTAACTACATGTGGATACACTTGTATCCCATTCCCACCTCTATTGGAGTGTTGTCATCTCCACCCTTCTGGCGTAGACCGGAGTTTTTCATGGTGGAATGTCTCTATAATAACTAACACACACCTCAGAAAAATCAATAATGAAAATTTCATAACAATAAATCGTAGGATAGATAAAATTACTCCAAGAAACAAACTATAAATGTCTTCCTACTCATAAAGTTAGTACTGGGTAAAATGAAATACTCATAAAAATCCCTAGAGACACTGCCTACTACCCACTCAATAGTTAGGTCAAGGTCAATTTCTCTATTTTCTACAAGTTCAATTTAATTTTAATTCACATTTATTCACAATTTTATTAATTGGTTGAAACAAATAGTTCACTACTTCTCATCCATAAGGGTACATACACCTCACAAAAAAATATTTGGCATCCACTTAATCCAAACCATAATATGTTCAAGTCCATGTGATTAATGGTCCCTAACTCAATGTGTCATAGTTGAGAGCTTAGGGTGTTTGTTATATACTACTAAGGGAAATTTTGTTATGGATATGGAAGGTACTATAAGTACCAACTATGTTTCACAATCATCTACACAAATCATTTATCAAACTACCAGTATATTACAGAAGTCACACATCATAAATTTCCTATAGTCAAGAAATGCACCATGAATGTCATGGCATAATGTAGGGAATGTGAATTATAATATGTTCCTAAAATAATAAAGGAGATGCATACCTTTATATCATTGAGAAACAATGAAATCCATAACCATAAGGAACATGAAACATCATGTTTTTCACCCAACGGTGGAATAAAATCAATTGTAATAAGAGAAATTCAGAAAAACATGTTCTATTTCAAGAAATTTCGGTTTCCCTTTTAATGGGGAATATACTCCTAGGTATAGTGAATTACTAAATTACAATACCTACCTATTCCATGTATATTGTCTCAAAATTGTAAAGTAAACAAAAAAACCGTCTCTCTAAAACCATTTTGTCGAGTTCTGACATGGGAGACACTAAATGGAGCCCCAAGATAGTTGGTCACATAGCCTCAAGGACACCTCTCCCTATTCCAGAGGTTGCCAACTATAAAAGAGACCTTGGGTCTGTATATGGGATTCAATGCGCTCATATTGGAGTGTAAAACATTGGTATAAATAAATAAATCAATAGAAAAAGAATAATTTAATTCATTGACAGTAGATAAAAATACATAATTATGTAACAAAAAATAGCCACAATAGCTATATAAAAATTTACGATCATTTTTTGTCTCTACAAAGGAGTAAAACATATATACATTTATCTAGTTCAATACATGTATCAAAAGTAGAAAAATTCCTAAAAGTAACTACACAATATAGAATCATGTTCCTACTCTGTCATTTGATGCCCGGTCCTAATAATAAATAAGGAAGGAATCTTATTGTGGTAGCTTTCCCCATTCACTACATACTTCTATGAAGTCTGTCAGTGTATAAAATGGTTTCCTAAATATGGTGTGAGATAACACTCAGTATCCCACCCCCAATGGTGTGTATAGCAAATATATTCTCTGTATATGAATCTAGAGTAGTGTGAAATATATATAAGTCAGGTATTGTAGTACTAAAATTAAATAGCCCAAGGGATATGTGATATTGTACAGTCAAACAATGCTCCCTAAAAACAATGTTAAAGCTCCCATAAACAATGGAAGGTATAAATAGAAATAACAGGATTGATACTCTCAATTATATTATTATTAATCTCATACATATACTATGTATTTCTGTATTACATGCTGAAATATCCACCACATACATGCCATATAACCATGTGTATAACAGCCATCATGGCCATGTCATATAAAAAAGTTAACCACAATGGCCATAATAAGTAATCAAAAGTGTCAGGCCATGAAGGGTTGGATCTGTGGTATACAGGACCATTGTATCCTCATCAAGTCCCAAGAGAATCTCAATGGAAACTCGGTCCAAACTTGGGTGGATTCCAAGGAGCATGTCAATAGAAGGAGTCCTATGTGATTCCGAGCAAGCTATATCCAAGGGTTAGAAAGACCTAAGACATTATATATAATAAAGATCAAGGAGTGAAAATATCCAATGAATCCACTACCGAAAACAAGATCCAGAGAAGACATGGGCATGGAAGCTAATGGAATCATGATCGAAGGAGCTCATCCAAGGAATAAAATACCATTTTAATTAATTATTTCAACTAATTAATTATTTAATATACAATCACAACCATTTATTTCCTCCCACTCATTCATTATTTATCAAATAAAACACTTTTTCTTATATAGTCTGATTCAGTATCATGAAAAGAATGAACGAATCATCTCTTACCAAATCAATATAAAACATTTCATTAATTTAAAAATGAATAGATGAAAATAAGGATCTAACAACTTTAAACAATTAATTTATTTTTCATTAACTCTCCCAAAAAATTAGTAAGCTCACAAGCACCCAATATGGTGGTAAAATAGAGGTATAATACAAGGGCACACCACATGGTTGGCCTTGGTTGAAGAAAAATGACCACCAACCTTAAAATGGTACTCAAGGGTCCAACTAATTGGTTCTAATCCATTCACATTAAAATATTAATTCATTTTTGGGAAAATGATGTAATGTTTCGTGTGTGGAAATATTACAAGACGACTTGTAAAATGCCAAAACGTAATAGAAAAATATATATATACCACCTATTATATGTTGTTTGGGAGAGTAATCATCCATTATCTACCTCCAATTTTGACTATATTGGAAGCAAAATAATGAACATACAAAAATCCTAAAAATAGGGCATGTTCACTATCACTGAAATAACATAATTTTTGTTAACTCAAACAAATAATTACATAAGATGTTTGATTAACTCCCCAACGTGGATCCAATGATATCGATGGTGTTCAAATCTATGTCAAAATGATGAATTGGTAGAAAATCAATTATTATGGATTCAAAGGGATATCCCAAGGTGAGGCTATGTATTGAAATGAAAATATAAAAATAGAGTTTAAAAATACAATTCATTTAGTTTGAATAGTTAAATTTTCTCAAAATATCTAGGTAACCTAGTTTGGCAACATAGTGTTCCACACTATGTGCCAGCCATACACCCTTCTCTGCCTCAAGGGGGGCCTTTCATGGTCAAGGTGTATGGCTAGAAAAAATGTTCTCCAATAGTGAATAGAGCCTATTTCAAATGATTTAGAGCCCACGTACATGCATGTTCCTCTGTCTGGATAGTTTTCTCAAGCTTTGTGGCCTCCTACAGGGCTCTATCTAATCCCATGTTATTTCCACAACCCATGTGGCATGGGTCACACAGTTTCTACTAACATTGTGGTCCTACTTCCTTTTACATAAACCTAATATATGAGATTTGAAGAATACTTTAACACCCTTGAAAATTTTGTGATCTCAAAATTCACTCTCATTTGGAAAAAACAAAGGAGTTAAACCGAAAAAGAAATTTCACCTCATTGAAAAACCCGAGATCGTACATGATATATTAAATTATTAAATATAAATTCATGCATAATGATATAGAAATGGGGTAGGTGATATGGATTCATTTATTTATTAATATTATTATGCAATTTATTGTCTTCAAAAAAATAAGAAAAAGGTTTTTAATTGATTAAGTCTAATATATATTGATCTATATCCTCTTTGAGGATAGTTAAAATTCAATGTACAAGGATCTAGTGAGGTTGGATATGATAATAATAAAATAAGGAATGGCTTATTATATTTAAAATTGGGTAGATTAACCAACATCAATATATACGGTCAAAAGCTTTAATGTGATGATACTACATTGATAAAAAAAATATCGGATGTTTTGAAATGTGGAATGTTTCTTCACATCAAAATTAACAAATAATGAGTCTTATAGTTGGAAGGTTATTTTTTGTTCTAATTATATATAGGATAAATGAGGAATTACAAGATTATGTGTGCATCTCTTCTTACTCTATAAACCTTGCTAGGACCACGGTGTATAATATCTTTGGTAGAACTATGGGTGATAATAAGAAATATGAAATTTCAGACTGTATTTCTTAACATCTTATGTTCCCACATTCTAAATCTCAATATATGCTACCAAATAGAATGATGAAACCATTTCTAGTACTAGTAATAAAGTTGTATAATATATTTCTTGTATTTTCACTAGTCTACCAAGGTTCTTAGAAGGGATGATTATATATATGTGTTGTTTGATCAATTGAAAATGCTGGAACACTTCATAATCCTATGAAAATATAATTCCTCTGACTCACTTTCCATGATTTATATAAGGGAAGTTGTAAGGCTTCATTGTAAACTACTATCTATTGTAGTTAATTATGATAAATGTCTTGGGTTGATATTTTGGAGGAGTCTCCAGTATGTTTTAAGTACATAGAAATTCAATAGAACTACTTAACACACACATTCCTATGAGAAATATGAATGGACTATATAGATTTTAGAAGACTTGTTCATGTTATGATCACATGATTTCCAAGGAAAATAGGATCAATACATTCCTTTGGTATAATTCTCATATAATAATATTTATCACTCAATAATTATTAATGAGCATTTCAAGTTTCTCGTTGGGAATAAATTTATAACTTTATCATTTCAGGGAAATGTTTTAGTATAGAAAATATAATTCTTATAGTTTATTTGTTTCGCTACATAGATTGTGATTCTTATCAAATTACACATCAGAGAATCTCAAAGTTAGTAAAAGAATTATGAAGATAACTAATATATATCTATAGTCTTATTTAGGTGGTATAGTATCCTTGATTAAATATTTTGGGAAAGTACAATGATATTTTGATGAAATTGAAAACCATGCATATAGTTAATTTGTCTCTATGAAATAACAGACTGAATAGGGATACTATATTATTCATTACATTTTCCAAAAAATATTTACCTAGTTCATGAGGTATGATTTGTATATATATACTATGTATTTATATTCTAGATAAATCATTTATACATAATATAAATGTGGTACAAATAGGTCTCAATCTATTATATAAATAAAATCTAGTTAACAATTGAGGGTGAATAATAGTGAATTTAAATTCTAGAATATGATATTGAAAAACATTAGAAATAAATTCTTTTTGCATAATAGATATCGTATTTTTTTTATGATGTTAAAAAATGGGATATATATTATATTATATCTGAGATTTTATATATTTTATGAGCGGTTGATTCAAAATTTTAGTATGATTTTTTACCTTTTTGGTTATTATAAAAAGGAAAATCAATTTGATTTTTATTAAGAGATTAAGAATTTTTTAAAAGTGTTACTAGGTAAACTTATTACTCCTCACATCACTTAGCCGCCTAAATAATACATTAAATTTAAGTATATAACTAGTGAATTTAATTTTCATTTTTAATTAATCTCATCTCCAAGACTGAATAGTATTCCTTATGTTACATTTTATGCTTTTAGAAAATTTGATTATATATAGTGCAGTCACAGCATTATGGAGTACAATCATTGAATATTTTTTTCCAAATAAAGTTTCAATGTAGAAATATTATTCTTAAAAATTGTACTATTTAATAATAGTGCAACAACTTTATATATTTTAAATATATAAGAAGCTAAATAATAAATATCGAATGGTTTCACTAATTATTTAATTTGAAAGTGAGATACATGATATAATATTGAATAAAATTTTTATAGTTGTTCATGATAGTATGATTTTAACTGTTATATAAATTAAAACAGAAAATTTTTATTATAGAGTTGAAATTTTGCGTATTGTATTAGAATACAAATAAATCATATTTAATGTTAATATTACCAATCTAAATAATTATTACTTTACCTATTTCAGCCTATTGAGGGTGTCTATTAGCCTTTTATAAGGGTTAGGATCCTTTTCATTTATAGACTCACTAAAGATGGGAGTGATGCACAACCCACACAATACTTATAATTGGTCGATACAATTGTGATTTATATGTAATACCACTTTGTTTTATATAAAATGAAAAATAGATGGTTAATGCATTAATTGTTATACAAAAATAATGTGCTAATATGGGACATGCAGGGTTCAATCACAGTACAATTAGAAGATCTGTTCAGTTAGGGAACTTATATCATTGTAAATTCTAAATAATTTTTTTTATAGATTCAAATTATGTAGTAAAATATGTAATATTAAATCATAAATAGTGTTGGATTTCATCCCCATTGGAATAATTCTCATGTATCCTTCATCTTATAATTTTTATGAAATATACCCTCTAGAATTTCACATCCATTATTGATATTGGAACTATTTTTCTTCACGCGTAGCATTTGGTAACCCTATTAGAAAATTATATAGAGTCAATAAGTCACTCCAAGGGTGGATATTAAGTTTCATTTATCCAAGGTTCATTTCCTCTCTCATGTAAAAAATCTTATTCATGGTTATTCTATTTTCCTCTTCCATTTCCCCCCTGATTTCCCTTTATTCAATGGATATTCAAATGAAATTATGAAATATAAAAAATAATGAGTAGTAGTAATTATATAAACAAAACCATCAGAATTACCAATTATCTAATGATGAAACTATTATTCCTTATGCTATATATATTGTTACATATTTAGATGAATTTGATACCTCCAACTAATTTAATTTAAAATAGTATGCTAATAATAATTATGAGTCTAGGAATTTTATATCTGGTTAACTATATATTTGGAATATTACATGTGACCGTATTTTAAGTAATTATATCCCAAATAGTTATATTCCTTCAATTATAAGGTTTTATCATGCACTTTTTGGGGATTCCATTTTTTATTATAGAGAATAACATGAAATTTTATTGATTTTTTATTATCATGGGAAACTATTTATATTGAATCATAAAATCATTGAAAATATTGTTATCAATGATAGTTCATACAGACCATTTCTAAGAAAAGGTAAAATCACAAAGTAATTTACTCTTTTTATAAACATTTTATGTTTATGGTATGGATTTTATGGAACCTTTTGAAAGCTATTTAATCACCCATGTATAATTTTGGATGAATCATGTTCATCTATGTGGGTTAAATCTACATTCCCAATTATAATTGATGCACATATGGTAATCATGTTTGTGAGATCTACTTTTTTAAACATGTTTATATTAACAGGGTTTATAATAAATGATCAAGTGACTCAATTATATAACTTATCCGTAATATATTGTTTTTCAAAATATAGCATGAAACATATGGTTTATTTCATTACAATCCAAATAAAAAAGGTCAGGCTGATGTTTCTAATAATTATATTAATAATATTTTACAAATAATTTTTCAACCAAGTAAAATAGATAGGGTGTAGAAATTTAATGATTCTTTATATACCTATATAATTGAATATTACACTCATATAATATTTTATCCCTATCAATTTATTTATGGTATTTCATATAATTTTCTATATTAACTTTATCATTATAATAATAGGGTTTTTATTTAGTCTATCATTAAATTTGTGGATCTAGGTGTTTAATAAAATATTTAGATAGAAAAATATGAACATATTGGGATTAATTAGTATCAAAACATTTGATTATGAAAATTGAGGACCGTATAATATCCTAATCTATTGATTCTATAAAATAAACACAATATTGTAGATATGGTATTTTTGTTCAATTAAATTTTTAATATTCATCCTAGTACTATAACTAATGTGGATCCTTCTATTACTATATAGGCCTAAGATAACTATAAAATAATACCTTCATTGTGTTCATAAAAATATTGAATCCCTCGAGGAAATTTTGGGGGAACCCAATAGTGTAGACTTGTATAAATTATGTTACTAAAAACTGACTCACCATGTATTATTTCCATTCCTGTATTTTTTATAGCCAATTTTACTTTTTAATATAATATATTAACCAATTAAATTTAGGACACTACAAGATTAAATGTGTGTGAGTGAAATGATGGTTTTATGATTTATTATCGATTATTTAATTTAGATTATTTGAATACCATTATAAATCTAAATTATTGTGTCACTCGAAAAAGATTAATTTATTAAAATATATAGGACTAAAAATATTTTGGATATGGTTATAGTCCTAAATTTAAATGTTTGAATTCATTGGAATTCAGAATAAATATAAATACCATATTTGTAAGTACAATATACTCTAAAACTTACTACCCTGAAGGTGCTATATAAAGTTTTAAATATCTATACACTTCAATTCTACTTATGATACATGAGTAATGAAATGTAATCTAGAACAATAGGAACTCATTTTAAAAACAATTATAGATTTAATGTTTTTTTAATTTGATTTAGGAATATAACTATGAAATATCTCTATTACACTCACTACTCCATCCAAACATATTACAATAGTTTTATTCCTAATATTCTATAAATAACTCATTCAAAATCCACATTACATGCCTATATTCCATTCCTACTATATTCTTTAATAAAATTTCATTATTTTAGTGAATGAAATGTGTATTTGGGATCTATATTCATGCAATTATTTCATGGTCATTTCTATGTTTCATAATAATGTTAAGGCCATGTTAATTGTTGGAATAGAATAAGTTTACGCAATATTTAAAATTTTATAATTTATATTTATCTTTAGAATAATAAAAAAGGAAAAAAATTATATAAAAATCGAAAAATAAATAAAATTTGTATAAAATGATAAATACACTATTCTAATGTTTGGGTATGTAAAGCCTAATGATAATAAAAAGGAGGGACTACTATTGGTTATACAATGAAATGAGGAATAATGATAGTTGTTTTTAATTATATACTCTTTATTTGATCCTTTATTTTTAATGATTATCCAATAAACTATAAATTTGTAACAAACCATTGTAAAATATTCCAAACTACATTAACTCATTTATCAATTTATTAGAAAAATAAGAGACACAACATGTATATGAAAATTATTTACAATATTTAGATGATAAAAACAATTTATATTATATCATGAGTGAAAATAGATATAATAGTAGGTTAGTAGGTATATACTATTCATGCATATAAACATGATATTTAATGAATGTTAAAATTTCATAACTGATTCACGGAATATATATTAATGTATGTGCTATTATTATCTAATAAATCAAAAGAGTTATAATGTTTTTTTATGAGAGGTGTTTGAACATTACAAAAGAATTAATAAGGATCAATGTTGGTGAATTGTTTAATTCTAATTTTTTTCTCAAAATGATGTTTTTTGAATATTCAATTATTATATAATTCATTCATTTTAATGTGTTTTTTAAAAAATATATTTAAATAATAAATTTCTTTTAACGGTGTATATTTATGATTAAATTTCATTTAATTATTTTTATGAACAGTATAATATTAAATTTGTATTTTAATTTCATAAATAAAAGTGATAAATAAATATCGTATGTAGAAATGAATTGGATTTTTCATCTTAAGTTGATATCACTATTTATAATAAAAAGAGTTATCCTATAAAATTATAATTGTGGAGGTAAGAGAAAGATCATGTAGATATATTTTTACATATGATAAAATAAAGTTTTTATTGAAGATCCTGATAGAATTATTGATGTGTTTTTTAATTATCAATATTTATTGAGAATCATTGGAATTTTTTGAGGCTGGTATTGAAATATTAATTTCTTTTAGATATTATAAAATTATTTGAAATGCATTTTTTTATTGAGATAATTTCTCAACTCATCTAAATAATTATTGAATCCGTTATTGGAATCTAAAATCAGGCTATGTATTGAAGATTATTTATATTGTAATAGTAAATGATTTTATATAAGGTTATTTATTTTAGATGGTAATCAAAAATAGTAAAATGGTTTAAGACCATATGAGAATCGTAAGAGTAATTTCAAATATCGATTTTTTAATTGTTAAAGTCATGGAAAAAATAATTTTTTTTGACTCTCTCTTGGAGTAATTGTACATTCTAAAAAAATAATTGATTTTTTTGTAAAGTTTATTCGAATTTTTTAAGAGTTATTAGATAAATATTAATATTTTATGGGTTTATAAAAAAATCATCTACTCTTTTGGAATTCATATCATTTGATATTTTGGACAAATAATATATGCATAAGGATAATTCAATGTTAAGAGACTGGTTGTTTGAAAAGGGGTAAAAACCTATGGGTTGTTACTTAAAAAAATAAGATTCATTTTTATAGTGAAGATACTTTTGTTACATTACTATTTTTTCATTCTAAATAGATAAAAATATAATAGCATTACAAAGACTGTATCGAAAGGTTTAGTTTCATTGGAAAATTAGGCTTCTACACAAATTTTACATAATTCAGAATAAAAATTATTTAATTCGTTATTGTCTATCTTTTTAGTTTCCCCCACATTCTCCATAGTAAAAGTGATCACTTCTGGATATATATCAATGAATGGGGTGAACTAAAATACCTGTAAGAGAATGAATAAAGTCCATGAATCAATATACCATGGGTGAGAATAAAAATCATCATCATCATAACATAAGAATCAAATTATCATCAACATAATGAGGGAAATAATGTATACATAAATGCAATACAAGAAATTCATAAAAATGAAACATCATGTTTCAGTAGTCAAATAGACTACATAGTTGTTAACAAAGCTTGAATCATGTTCTCGACTAACATATATTAATCATCATAACATCTTCATTGTGAACAAATATAGAATCATGGTCAAGGAAAATACACATAATATCATGAGATGCATCACATTACCTAATTCATTGTATGGTTATATTATTCTGATTCCACACATGACATCCTAACATTTACATAATCATACAGGCCACATTGAGCGTATTTCAATCATAGTTCTTAATTAACCCACGAAAATGAATGGATTTCATAAGGATTTCATCAATTGTGATTTCAATAATAAAATGGGTCATCCAAATAAAAACATTAATATCATATATGGAATAATAATCATAAATATTTTGGGAATAATAAATAATCTCAAGATCAATCACGATGTGTTTTGGAAACAAGTGTTCTTTTTGGAAAAGAAATTATTATTTTTGTCATAAACCCATGTTGGAAACATTTATATCCTAAAAAATTATATATAATAACAATTAAATTATATTCAATGTACCTTAATGGAATATAATAACTGAAATTTGGAATAAAAGTTGTATAACACAAATAAAAGGAGTCAGGTTCAATAATCCACATAACTTTATTCCTTGTTTATTTCACAATATTTACACCTCATGAATAGTAAACATATATTTGTTAAAACATTGATCCCGAAGTGAATTATATTTAATTATAAAACTATTTATAAATTATAATCCCTAGATCATATTTATTAACTTCTATTGATGAAATTTTTTTCTTTTGATATCATGTTTTTCTTAAAAAGATCTAGTATCTATTTCATTTCACTATTTTAATATATGTAATTTAAACATTACTATAACAAATTCAAGAATATTTTTTTCATATAAATAAATTTTTCTATATTATATATATTTTATAATATCCATCCATGATTATGGATTTATGTGTTGCAATGGCAACGCCTCTGTAGGCGATTTGCCGACATTTGATGGGTTATTGTCGGGAGAGAGGGAATGAGAAGTTTAAAATTTTTATACATAAGAGTATGATATATACGGTAGGTTAGAACCATTTATATAATTAAAAATTAATAAATAATTAAATTTTTTCGAAATGGTAGGTGGAAAAAGTAAGATAATAGGAATAAGAAATAAATAAGAGAGATAAGTGGATCCGAACTTACATAATCAGTAGTGTTTCTTCTTTTCTATGACATTAAAAATATCAGTTGATTAAAGTTGGATTGCTGAAAAATTTACCAATGGATTATATGGGTCATGATATAGATTATTTTGGTAGATATTGTGCTTTGGAATGGGTTGGAGGATTGGTTTTACAAGGGGATTGAGAGGGGTTATGTATACTTGAGGAGATGGATATTTTTAGAATATAATATTGAATAAAAAAATATATCAAAGGTAAAACATGTAATATGTTTTTTTTAACATTATACATCATATATAAATATTATGTAAGGTGTTTATTCCTTTTAATACAATTTATAACTTGAATTTAATAATTTATTAAGAAGGAAAGTGGAAAAAAGCAGAATAGTTATTTTAAAGAATCGCTTTTGACTTTAGGTTTTGGAAAGTTATTTCACTGTTTGAAAATTATGTTTATCACATTTTATTGATTCATTTTTTCAATAGAATATATAATGTCCTAACATCATGTTATATAAATCATTATTTACGCATTATATCATGAATTATGTATTTTCATATACATCGGTTATGTGAAAACCTGTATTACTACAATTCACCCAAAAATTAAAGTATATCAGAAACCTTCAAAAAAATAACCATTGGTTAATTTTGATGTGTTGATTTACAAAATTTATTAATTTTATAAGAATAAATTTATAAAATAGGTAATTTTAACTTTTAATATAAAAAATTGTTTTTACAAAATATTTTAAAATACATTTTATAAAAATTATTCTTTTATTTTTGAGTTTTTAATGATTATATTAATTTTTTGGCATTATAAAATTTATATTTAATTAAATTAATCCTAATAAATATTATTTATATCAAAAACTACTATTTTTATATGAAATTACAATTCAAAATTCAGGTTACCATTCCCAATTATTAGCTAACTATTCCAATAGTCACATTACTATTTCAACAGTCACATTGCCTCCTACAAATACCACTTAGTTATTTCACTAAATATTCCACCCAATTCTTATCAAGGTTCTATATTTCAATTTTATATAATTTTTTTTGGTTTACAAAATTTTTTAATCTTATCTAAAGTTATTCCAATAGGGCTGGTTATTCTTGTAAATTGGACTTATCTATATTTTCTCATTTTTATTTTCTACTTTATATTTTTTTCAGTAGTATCTTATAGATTTTTAATTAGTTTAATCACTAAATAATGTAACAGTATTTATTAATCCGACAAATCATTTTTTTATTTCTCTATATATATTTTGTGTATAATATTATATAATACTATACAACCCAAATTTATTTAGGAAACAAATATTACTAATAAACATTGCATCATTACATTTATCCTCCCTTTATAAATCTCATCCCTAAAATTTCAACTTGTTTTCATTGTTTGTAATATGTGAGGGTACTTTTGCTTCATTATTTCTTCCAATTAATGTGTCTCCTCTTTGTAATTATGGTTCCTCCATAAAATATTGACAAGTTGAGTTCCCTTATTTCTTAAAAATTATCTTCTACATTCCATGATCACCACTGGTTGTTATTCATAACAGAGGTAATTCTCTTGTTGTATCACAACTCGATTCAGTACATGTGAGGGGTTAGGTATGTACATCCTCAGTAGAGATATGTGGAACATATCATGAACATGATCCATATTTTATTGGAGTGAATGATGATATTCCATTTATTCTATTTGATCAATGATATAAAAAGGGATAATGTACATTTATATAATATTATATTTCTTTTCATAACACATGACTCTCTTGCATGGTGATATTTGAAAGAAACAATTATCTCCAATATCAAAATCTATGTCCCTTTTACGGTTGTCAGCATGGCCCTTTTTGTGAATTTTAGTAGCTTTTATATGTTTTTGGATGGATTTAACATTATCTATAATTTATTTAACAAGACCAATTCCAAGTAGCTTTCTTCCACCAACTTCGTACCAATAAGTTGGAGCTCTACATCGCTTCCCACACAGAGATTCATATGGATCCATTTAAATATAGGAGTAGAATCTGTGGTTGAATGAGAACTCCACCAATGGTATATGTTGATTCCATCCTCCTTTAAATTCCATTGAGTTATCTCATAGCATGTCCTCATCCATCTGAATAGTTCTTTTAGATAGACCATCGGTTTGGGGGAGATATGCCATGATGAAATTCAATTCAGTATCAAATATTGTTGAATACATCACTATAATTTAGAAGTGAACCTTATATCATGATCAAATACAATCAAAATTGGAACCCCATGAATCCTTACCAATTCCCCAAGAAATCCTTTATAATGGTTTTCAAAGAGAGAAATCTCATCGAATAGTGATCATGTAGGAAATTATTGTTGGATGATCCACCACAACCTATATCACATTGTTTCATTTGTATTTTTTCTGGAGACAAGTGAAAAAAGTCCATTGCTACATTATCTCAATTCCATGTTGGTATAATAAATGGATTCATCATCACATTTGACTAATATCTCTCTAATTCAATATGTTTACATACCAAACAACTTCATATTTAATCATCAATCTCACTCTTCATGTTGTCCCACCATAAACTTTATCAAAGAACATGATACATACTGGTAATTCTAGGATAGATGGACATAAATGAGATATGTACCTTATCCAATATCTCATTATTTATCTTAGGTGAACAAGGAACACAAATCCTCATTCCAATCTAAATCAAATAATTATCATCAATGTGGACCTCATGTTTCTTCCCTTCCTGTACTACTCTCATCGACTATTGTAGCTCCATATCATCCCTTTGTGTGTCCTTCGTCTTGTCTTGGATGTATGGTTGGGAAGTAATTTTTTAAAGGTATAACGTATGTCATGATATTATTATATCCATATATATCCTTTTAATTTATTATAAGATATGGTTTTTCATTATATACAATATGGATAGATTGGTAGGGTCATATATATTAAGAGAATTAACTACATTTTTCCTTTCTCAGATGGTAGTGAATAGACACATCATAGTCCTTGATTAGATATAACCATCTTTTCTCATGCATGTTGAGATAATTATATATGAATATATAAATTAGACTCTTTTTATCAGTATGTATTCCACACTTGTCACCATAGAAATAGTGCCGCTAAATATATAGAGTGAATATCACAACTACAAACTCTATATCATGTGTCTAGTAGTTATGTTCAAGGATATTCAATTTTTGTGTTGTGTAGGATATCACATTATCATTATTAATTAGTAAGAAACCCAATCCATTCATTGAATAATCATTGTATATCACAAAACCATATAACCTTTTGGTAATTTGAGTTCAGCTATAGTGTTTAGCCTCTTATTAATATCATTGATGGTTTTGTCACATTATTCCAACCTCACATCCATTAACTATTTTTTGTTAACTTAGTTAGTGGGATATAAAATCATTAGAAGTCACTTGTAAAATGTTTGTAGTAACCATGTGAACTAGGAAAACAATGGATTTTCATGACAATATTGGGTATGGGTTATCTCCAATTTACATTGTTTTTTATGGGACCACATAAATTCCCTCAAATATGATAATGTTCCCCAAAAATGTGAATTTATACATTCAAAATTTATTCTTTTTGAACATAGAAAAAATTTTATCCTTATTTAGTGACTCCTAAAAAATCCTAATATGATCTTCATGATCCTCCTTTCTCTTGAAAAAAATGAGAATCCCTTCAATAAACACTAACACAATTGTTTTCAAAGAGGTATCTAAAGAATCTAGTCATCAAATCCATGAAGATTTCTGAGTAATCAGTATGTCATAAGGGGATCACTATGAACTCATTGTTCTAATACTATATACGGAAATCATTCTTTTGAATATATTTCTTCCTCACTATCAGGTGATTATATACAAAAATAATACACAAATTTTAAAAGTACTAGTCTCCTTATAGTTGATTGAATAAGTCATAAATGATTAAAAGATGATACTTTTTTCCTTATGGTGATATTGTTGAGCTCCTGTTAATCGATACACTAACTCATTGATTCATCCTTCTTGTTGACAAAGAGAACTTGTTCACTACAAGGTGATGCACTTGGTCGTATGAACCCTTTGTCCAAATTCTCATTCAACTACTTCTTTAATTCTTTTAGTTTTATCATTTCCATCCTGAAGTGGAATTTTGATATAAAATTTGATCTATGTATGAGGTATATGGTAAACTCAAACTTGTATTCTAGGGGGAATTTAGGGTAACTCTTTGTGAAATACATCAGTGTATTTCCTAATAGTGGGACTTTCTTCCATATTCACACCTTCCTCTGACTCAACTATTTGGGTATGTTATGATTCATGAAATGATATCAACACCCACAATGTGGATGGATTTTTTAAAGGATATTAATGATGTTTCATTCATTTTCATTGGATAATTGGATGATTTGGAATATGAAAAAAGATTAAATTTTCCTGAAAGTTGATGTGTGATCCATATAATGAGACCCAATACCATGCCTATTTTACAATCTAATTACACCAAGGAATGAATTACAAGATTAACTAGAAGAATCATCCCACATACACCAACATGATAAGTGTCCAATAAATTGGTTTCAATTATTTACCACTATGTGTTTTTATAGATATCTCTTCTTAAAGGTATCAGGGCTTCGATTCAATATTTATAGCACACCTTTAGGATATAATGGAATATGTATAACCATACTAAAATAAAAAAAAATCCATTATTGATTGAATAGAAATTGTACCTTGTATGCCATCATTTTCATGCTCCACTATAGTTTTAGTGATGGAATAATATTCTATTACTCTTTTGGATTTGGTGGCTACTGACACTGATTACCATAAAAGACTCATAGATTAGTGCACTAGCTTTCATAGTGAACATTGTCCCTAATATTGAAGAATTAAACCATAAGTTGTGCATTATAAGGATACATCCTTTCCTATATAATTTTTACTAGATTCTTCATGTATATTTGATATTCATGGGTTTGGTGTCCTTCTCTCCCACACTTGAATGATTTCCCCATCCCTTTGATGTTATTACCATGATTTGTCTTCCATCATTTTAGGCATTTGGGTAGTTGGATCCCCTTTACTCCTTTTTCATTTGACCCTCCATCTTGAAACATTATTCGTTGGTTTTTATCTCCATAACCATGAGACCATTCTCCAAACTCCGTCTATAATTTGATTGAACCTTGAACCACTTCTGTATAACTATCAAATTCATAGATTTATAAAGAACTTCAAATGTTTGGTTTTAATCCAATGATGAATCCATCCATATTTATATCATAGTTAATAAAAATCCCTAGGTATATCTTGAAATCCCTGTGAATCATTCCTAATAATCCATGAAAAATTCACCTTCTTTTTCCTCATGTCTATGAATTCTCTCTCTATATTAGTTTGAAGAGTTAGAGGTAAATACTTGGTAAGAAATATTTTCTTAAAATATTTCCATTTCATCTCTTTCATTTACTCTTTAATCTCTGTTTTTTAATGAAAGTCCACCATTGGTTATATTCATAAAAATAATATATTCGAAAAGTCACATTGTCCTTCATGGAACAATGGTTCACATAAAAGATCATCGCAACTAAGTTAACCAACTATTCTATGATAAGTGGATTGGAAGTTCCACTTAACATCAGTGGTCGTTGCCACATAAAGGAATCAATGGATAGTTTATTATTCTAATGTTAAGGTGCACATTTTTCATTATTCCTGTTATCATTCATAGCCTTAGATAGAGGGGGTAAGAATTCCCATAAATTATTTAACTCTAACTCCAATGGATTTGGGGATGTCGTTCAAATAATTATTGCATTTTCCCTCACATGGGTTATTAGAATAGTTTATCTCGGTTCCCAACATTTAGGAAAAGGGAAAATTTTTGAACAAAATGTTATTAAAAAATAATGAATACAAAATTTTTTATTTTGTGAAATTAACTCTGGAGGTGTCTATTATGGGATCCCAATGTTCATCCTTTTATAAAAAATATTATACTATGATATTTTACCTATATATAGACATATACTTATAGTTTTCTTTCTTGTTTTCTAATCCCAATATCTAAATTAACTAAACCAATTTACGATACCAACTATAATGACCCTACTTTTCTTAAAGGAAAATTACATCATTTTAATGATAACATTATTATAGAATTATAAATCTAGCATCCAATGGTTTATACTCTTTTTAAAATTAGGATTATACATAAAATTTACATAATAAAACATTAAAATTATTTAATTAATTATTCTCTAACTTCTTAGTGGACCATGTGTTTTGTCACGAATCATCCTAGTGGGGTTTGCACCTCTTCTCCCCAAGCATGCCTCCAATAGGTCAGAGGTTGGTGACTAGCACCGAGTAGGAACATTACTAACATGGGAGGCATTGTCTAAGTACGAGTACACATGCCCAAATCTCTGATCCCACAAATGTTGAAATGTGAAAACCACTTCGGAAGAAAATTCATGCATAAAACTAAACCAAACCAATAGATTACAATGAAAATTAAATTTTGGAATGTAAACTGGTCGAAAATACAGGATCACAAAAAACAAGAGTCTGAAAACTACAAAGTACAACCTATAAACACAACGAGGTACTAAGACTTCTACTCATAGTTGTAGGAATACCTCAACCTATAGGGAGCTGAGAAAGCTCGGTCCAGTCCTGGTCTACCCTGGACTCCGTCCAAAGGTCACTCATCTGAACAGGACACGACACGTGCAGGAAACGCCCGTGCAGGGGTGAGTATAACAATACTCAGTAGAGAAACCCAAAACCACAAAGTACTACACAATGGAAAGGTACAGTCATCTCTACACAATATATGTCTTCTGAACATATAATAGGAGAAACACAATCCACATATACTCAAAACTTGTACCCGTAGTTTAGAGGCAAGTCACAAAACCGGATGCCCCGATAAAGATTTAGTTCAAAGGTTTAATGAATCACCCATCTTGGAGAACTCACTCCACAATTATGATAGCTCTGATAATCATATATCTGATAATTATTGTTCTTCAGGAAATATCACGGGTGATAAATACAAAAATTTCGGTAGAACACACCCTTGAGTGGGAAAAGATCATGATACACTGATGAGGATCACTATTAGGGCCTTAGAGGATACCAGGACTCATCTTTATTTACCTTCTATGTCGAGGATCGATGCCCTGTGGGAATAGTAATGTCGATACCAAACTCTACCTAGGGTCAAGAATGGATAATTTTTCTTACTCCGGGCCTCTCAGAGGGATACCTGACTCTATCTCGGAATGTCCCACTGACGGGATCATATTAATGTTGATGGAAACAATACCTAAACATCATGGGACTGAAAAAAAGGGTCACTAAGCCAAATGAAACATGTCCAAGATATGGTGGAATATAGGATGAATCCATGTTCTTGTATATACATGGATTTTATAAGGGTCACATGCTATGTATCTCGGCTTTGGGTACAGCCCGTGTAAACCGGCCAAAGTCAGAAGAACTTGCCATGTAGAAATGTAAGTATAAGGCATGGAGTACAGACCACACACCATGTCTAAGTAAATGGGGTTCCCTCCATGTACGCATCAATGTGCCCAAAAATAATTTAAAACCATGTGGTCAATCCCATGTAACTATTACATAGGGTAACCCACATAGTCGTCCTAGTCTATTGGTGTTGTGGAGCACCCAACCGTCTATCCATCCCATGTCTATGTATCTTCCATGATAAACACAGAGTCTGTGTAAGTACCTACATGCCATGTGAAATTGGTCACACCCAGTGTTACTGCTTCCCGTCTCCTAAAAATCCAACCGATGTTGTGTGGGTCCCACAAGTCGTGTCTCTCCGTAGGCAAGAAGTGTTCATCATCGTGTGCAGCGTGCAAACCCTAGCAACTGTCAGCGGTAAAAAACAACATGTTCTTCGGGATACATGTCATTTCTTCTGGAAATTTCCAAAATTTTAGCCTCTTTGTACAAAACTTTGGGGATACAGTAATCTGTCGACCCAGTTACCCAATCACCATAAATATTGAAGTCTAAGGTTGTTGTGGCACCACATACCTGATTCTGATGGTTACTGACCTCTGATCGGCCCCAAAAAAATTTGATTCCTCCTCCAGAAGAATTCGTGGAGAAAAATTCCTCTTGATCTGAGCTGATTTTCCATCTTCCACCACCGCCGCACCACCACTAGGTCGTGACGATGCCCGATATGCGATTTGGGATCGTTGCATTACAAAATGAATGTGCAGTGATCCATTGTTCGTCTCCCCATGAAGAATGTAAATAACATGAAGTATTAATGGTTAAAATAGGGGGAAGAAATCCATTCCAAAAAAATATTAACGAACCACTGTCATCATTCGTTATGGTGTTGATCCGCTCTCGTTAAAGGGATTAAACAGAGGGAATAAAAACATAGATTTTAATATCGTGGATTAATCCACAAAAATCAACTCAATAAAAACCCTATCATAAGAATAGATGATGCGGGGATCAACCTATTTATGGGTGATCTGCATTCATCAATCAATTCAAGAATAGGGAGTAGTCAAAATTAAAACACAACCCCTACCTCGGTCTTCGATGAAGAGGGAGATCGGTCGTCGGTCAGGATTCGATCTCGCTGCTCAATGATCGATGTGTTGTCGTTCATCGGCATCCATCGAAAATCCTCCAAGGTTGTCTCTACTCAAATACTCCATAAGACTCTAGAGAGTTCTCCAGGGTTATGTGTCTAACCCTGGGCTCTAGATTATTTAATGAAAATAAGAGTCGCTGAGTTATGGAAACATTTAAAATAAATTATTAATTTATATTCTTTTCTTTAAAAATTCCAAAAACTAACATCTTTAATTTACCCATGTTAGTCGATGTTAGGCCATGCGTAAGGTATATTTGATGCTCTGAACAAAATAGTGCCCTCAGATTTCTAATCTGGACGACCGTTTAATGGTTATCCCACGTTTTCATGAAAACCACTCGTGTGGGCTGTTTAGAAGATTAATTTATTTCAAACATTTATTTATAGTACTATGGGCCTCAGAATCACATGCCTTCGAAAAGAATGGTCCCAAAATAATTTCAAATAATGTTTAAAAATAATACATGGAAAATTCGAGACATTAAATTCTCCCCATATTAGAGATTTACAACCTCGAAAAGCTAAAACTAGAGGATACTTAAACAGATGCGGGTATTGGGTATGGATCTGAGCCTCCTTCGCCCACGTGCTCACCATAAAGTTCTCGTGATGCCACCAGATTCACTCTAAGGGGGTCTATTTCCCACAAAGGTTCCCCTATTGTCAATCCTCAATCTCTACTAGGTACTCATCAAAGGTCCCTCCATCTTTGATGTCCATCTCTCCCTAGTCGATGATGTGCGATGGGTCATGCACGTACATCCTCAACTACGAAACGTGGAAGACATAATGTACTAGGTGCATCTGTGGCGATAGATCTAGGCGGTATTCCACCTCTTAAAATCTGTGTAGTATCTAGTATGGTTTGATGATCCTTAGTGATAGATTGTTTCCCTAACCAAATCTTTGTAACCCTCATTGAGGTGAGACCCGAAGGAAGACATGTTTTCCATCCTCGAACACTAGAGGTCTCCTTCACTTTTCAGTATAAAGCTTATTTGGACTTTTTGAGGTCTTCATCTACTCTGGTAGGATCTGCACCTTCTTGGTGGTAGCACACACCAACTCTTGACCCATGAGTGCTGACTCTTTAGGGTCACACCATTAAAGATGTGACCGGAAGGGTTGCCCATATAAATACACAAACAGTGACATTCCAATGGTGAAGTGGTAGCTATTGCTGTATTAAAACTCTACCGGTAGTAATTGGTCCTCCCAAACCATGTCCAAAGTCTAATATACAGGCCCACAACATATCCTCCAAAACCAGAATGTTCATCTCCATTTGATAATCGATCTGGGGATGAAATGTCATTCTCAAGCATAGCTGAGTCCTAAATGCCTCATGCAGTCTCTTCGACAAACAGGATGCGAAACAAGCATCCTGATATGAGAATATAATCGAAGGGACTCCATGAATCAGAACTATCTCCCGCACGTAGAGGCTTCCCAAGCTCTCTATGAAACATTGTTATCTGATAGCTATGAAGTGGGAAAACTTGGTGAGTCTGTCAATGATAACCCATATGGAATCATTCCCCATTGAAGTTTGTGGAATGCTTATCATAGAATCCATCGATATATCATCCCACATCCACTCTGAAACTTCCAAGGGTTGAACTAACCCCACTAGAACATGGTGATCATCCTTCACCATCTTGAATATAAGTCATTTAGAAATGAACATTGATACTTCCTTCTTCATACCTAGTCACCAGAACTGTTGTTGCAGACTCTAGTACATCTTTTCAAAGCTAGTGTGTTCTGCTATGGGGGGTGTATGAACCTCCCTCTGGACCTCCTCCTGCAATTCCACTAGTTCCAAAGTGTGTCCCATAAAAAGAACAATGTGCTCTCCACCCTGTGAATATCAATCAAGAGCATGTCAAGTGGATAACTAAGCATATAAAGATTGAAAATCGACATCTCCAAGTTGTGCCTCATTAACTCGCTATAAGAGTAGGGGTTGAAAATCATCAAATGAAGGTAAGATGCATCTTCTCTTTTCATGAAGGATAACTATAATGAGTGCAACTTATCTGTCACCTCACACAATAGCTATAAGATCTAACTTCTAATAAGAGAATATGCCACCTTATTCCCCTTCCCATGAGTATAGATGATCTCAAAATTGTAGTACTAGAGGAAATATAACCAAATACTCTATCTCTCAGATTCATATCCTTCTATGACAATATGTATTTGGGGATCTTATGGTTAGAGTAGACAATAAACTGCTCACCCATAAGGTAGTATTGACACATCTTCAATGTGAATAATAACACCACTAAATCAAGATCATGGGTTGTAAATTTCTTCTCAGACGGTCATAGCTAGTGCGAACCATGATCAATCTCCTTTTGTCCCTACATCAGGAAAAAACCATTCAGGGACCCTAAGGTGTCATAGAAAACTATGTACTCAACAACCTCTTCTGGAAATCTCAATATCGTGGTAGTCTTCAAACTCAGTCTCAATAACTCAAAGCCTGCTGGAACTTCTCCGTCCATAGAGATTGTTTCCCCTTCCTTGGTCAAAGCTTTAATCATTGATGATATCTGAGATAAATGAAAAAAGAATCTCTGGTAATATCATTCCAACCCAAGGAAGCTTCGCACCTCCATTACGCTCTGATGTGGCTCCCATGCTAACACTAACTCTACCTTATTTGGGTCCACAACTACTTCATCTACTAAGATGACATGGCCCAAAAAGTTGACCTCCTAAATCTAGAAGTGGCGCTTAGAGAGGTTCCCGTAAATATGGTTCTCTTAGCGTATGTGTAGAACCATTCACAGGTTTCTCGCATTCTCCTCCTCTTACTCCGAGTACACACGGATTACATTGATGAAGAACGCTATGAAGTGGTCCAAGAACTACTATAAGATCTAGTTCATAAGTCCCATGAACACTGCAGGGGTGTTCATCATGCCAAAAGGCATAACAAAATACTAATAGTGATCATAGAGGCATCGAAATGTATACTTCGTTATATCAGCATCCCTTAATCTTAAATAGTGGTAACATGACCAAAGGTCAACCTTCGATATCCATGATGACCCTCTCAGTTTCTCGAAGAGGACATAGATCCTCAGCAGTGGATACTTATTCTTCATTGTCACCTAGTTCAAGTGCCAGTAATCCACGAAAAAACTAAATATCCCATATACCTTCTTGGAAAACAAAACGGGGCCCCCCATGGTGAAACCCTAGGTCTCACGAACCCCTTCCTCTGCAAATACTCTAGCTGCACCCTCACCTCATTTAGATCTACGATAGCCATCTGATATGCTGTTAAGGATATCGGTGTCGTCCGAGGCTCCATGTTGTATGAGAAGTTGATATCAGAGTAGGGAGGTAGTCATAGAACATCTTTAGGAAAGACGTCCCCGTAATCCCCCACAACTTATGGGAACTATAAGCTCACAACATATACTACTCCAAGGGTAAGGCTAGCCTACTCAAGAGGGATCGGTTGCACCCTCCTATGCATGAGATCATCATGTGCTTACTGGGTCTCCCTTTCACTGACAACGGAAAACATTGTCCCGTCATTGTAGATACACCTCACTCATTTCTTAAAGCAGTCAATCTGAGCATGGACGAAAGATAAACAATCCATCCTATGAATGACGTCGTAAGAACTTGATGATGTCACGATAGGTTCCAACCAAAAATCCCACCTCCAAGGGTAATATCACAATGTCTTAAAAGGTGTGTGATCATCGAGTATCCTATCATGGGTGTCTCGAAGCATAAGGGTTGAGTCAAAGGCTATACTAGAATCACAAGGTTTTTCACAAGACATGTGGTAAGGAAAGAATGACTGGAACCTATGTTTATATGTACAATAGATAAGGTAGAAAAGGCACACATCAAACCTTGGATCATCCTTAGAGAGCATCGATCATACACCTCAACCACATGCAACAGTACCTGCCCATATCCCCCAGCTCCCAGATCCTTTTCTGGACCTCTTATGAGTGGTGGTTGAAGTAGATCAAAGTGTATTCCCCACCAATATATCTCCCAACTCCTCTTCCACGTTCGCCACCTAGATGGTTTATCTATTATACTCGCAGACTCTTCCTCGATGGTCCATACACTACTTCTCTATAAGCATCTGACCGGTTAGATAGTCTCTAGCGAGATTTACCCTACCATCGCACGAGTAGCATCACTTCTCTGTATGCTGACTGGATCCATCCTAAGAGTCATGGACTGTCAATCCCCTGTCATCGGTCCTCCTGTGATGTCTATCATGTTCTAATCCATGTTCTTGATGTCAGATCCCTACTACTGAGGTCTCTACACATGTCATCCTATTGTAGACTATCGTCGGTTGTATCTTCTCCACCAAGAAGCTTTCAATATCCAAGGCCCACTCAAACACTCCCACATAAGATGAAATTCATAGAGGCATGACACTAGCTCGGATGTTCCATCATTGAACTCGATCTAAGGTCCAAGATCTGATGTAATGATCCCTTATTATATCCATAGATTACCTAGCGAGTTTGGGGAACCTCGATGAATAGTCAGTGACTGTCAAACTACTCTGCTAAAGATAAAGAAACTCCCAAATATGCACTACACTCAGCATAACCTGAGAAAACTACTCCCTAAAAAGTCGCTCAAAATCCTTCCATGAAAGAGTCTCCACGTCATGAGTCTTTGTGGTCAAACTCCACCATCGTCCCTCATAACCCGGAATAAAGCTCTCTCCTAGCATCAACATCTGGTCCGCTGGTGTCCTCGCTAGAGGGAAAACTCTGTTCACCGCCTCAATCATGTCCTTAGCTACCCGAGGGTCAGGTTCAACTCATAACCTGAGGGTTATTTATCTCTAGAACTCATATAGTAGGCTACGACTGCGGCCCTCGTCATTATGTACTGTAGGTACCACGAGCAGGTCCATTGGTGGTGGTATAGTCGGTGCACCACCTTGAGGTAATTCTTAGGGAATTTGTCCTGGTATTGAAGTATCGTCACTGAGGTGGTCATCCTCAGGAACGCGCTGCTGAAACTGAGAGGGAATGCATCACAGAGGCATCATGTAAGTAAACTAGATGTACCATAGTCAATGAGTATATATCTAGATAGATGACACAAAGGATATAGAAAACACAACCCATTCATATATGATACATGTACCATTATTTTACTTCCTCGCAACTAGTGTTTTCATGTACTGAGTTGAAAAGAATGTTATCAGCATCATGGTGTATAGATATGTCGGCTGCCCGCACCAACACTAGAGTCTCTAGCCTGAAATCTTATCTTGAAACACTAAACACTGTTTCCCCAAACCATACTCACAAAATCTTAGTTCTACGGTAGAAATTACCTCCTCTGATACCACTTTGTCATAACCCATCCCAGTGGGGCCCATACCGTGACTCCCTATGTCTGCCTCCAATAGTCCCGGGGTTGGTCACTAGCATTGGGTAGGCTTATTAATTACATGGAAGGAATTTCATAAGTACTTGTACACATGAACAAATCTCTGATCCCACAAGTTCTGAAATGTAAAAACCACTCAGTAACAAAATTTATTCATACAACTAAACCCAACCAACAATGTACAAAGAATATAAAGTGTGGAAAGTATACTGGGTCAGGATACAAGCCCACCAAAAACAAGAGTCTGCAAACAACAAATTCCAACCTGTAAACACAAAGAGGTATTGGGACTGATGGTTGTAATCATAGGAAGAATTTGGAGTTTTGGGAACTCAGAACACATAGTCTAGTCCCAGTCCACCATGGACTCTGTCAAAAGGAATCTCATCTACAAAAGACATGACACGTTTGGGAAAATCCCATGCAGGGGTGAGTATAACAACACTTAATAGAGGAACCCAAAAACCACAATTAAATAATGAAAGGAAAGTTGCAATCATATCTATATAGTATATGTATACTGAAAAAATAACAAGAGAAACACAATCTAGATATACTCAAAACTGAGACCCGCAGTCTATAAACAAGTCACGCAACTGCATTCCTAGCTAGGGATTTAGTCTAAAGGTTTCATGAAGCACTTATCGTGCAGAACTCACTCCACGTGCCTTATAGCTCTGATAATTGTCCTTCTGAGAGGTATCGTTCATCTGGAACTATCATGAGATATAGATACAATAATTCTTGGAGAATACACTCTTGAGTGGGAAAAGATCGCAAAACACATATGAGGATCACTGTAAGTGCCTTGGTAAATACCACGACTCATCTGGATTTACCTACAAAGTAGAGGATCAGCGCCCTGTGGGAATAGTCATGTCGATACATAACTCTTCCAATGGTCAATAATGGATAGAGGATATCTCTCTGGGCCTCTCGTTGGGATACTTGACTTTATATCGGAATGTCCTACTAAAGGGATCATACTCATGTGGATGGAAACAATACCTAACGTTCATGAGAATGAGAAAAAGGTGCCACTAACCCATACAAAACCTATCCAAGATATTGTGGGAAACATGATAAAAACGTGTTCTAGTATATACACATGATGTATAAGGGTCAGACATCATGTCTCTCAACTCTATGTACTACCTGTGTGAACCAGCACGAGTCAGAAGAACATGACCTGTAGAAAAGTAAGTACAAGGCAGGTAGTAAGTACCACACGATGTGTCTGAGTTACTGGGGTTCCCTCCGGGTATGAGGTTGTGTTCCCATACACGGTTTCAAAATGTGTGGTCCATCTCATGTAACTGGTACATGGGTTAACCCATGTAGCCCACATGGTCTGGCCGTGAGGTGGAGTACACGACTGTGTACCAAACCTGTATCCGTGTATCTTTTGTGATACACTCCAAGTCCATGTAAGGACCTACATGCCATGTGAAAATGGTAACATGACATGTTAGTGCTTCAAGTTTCCCAGAACTCCATCCTCCATTGGATGGGGCCCACATATCATGTCTCTCCGGAGGCATGTCGTGATCCTAATCATGTACAACACACAAAACCTAGCCACTGCCACTGGTACCACACGACGTGTTCTTTGGGATACACATCGTGTGTTCTTGAAATTTTCAAAATCACAGGTTCTTCATCCGACAATTCAGGGATTCAGCAATCCATTGATCCAGCCACCTGATCATCACCAAAATCGAAGGATGAGGTCTCCACGACACCACGAAGCTGATTATGATGGTTACAAACATCCAATCAGCCCTGAGAACAAGATTTCCTTCCCCCTCCCATAGAACACTCAAAGAAAATTTCCTCTCAATATGAGCTGATTCTCTATCCACCCTCGCTTTCACACCATTGTTAGGTCATCATGGTGACCGATATGCCATTTGGGATCGTTTCATTGCAGAACAGATGCACAATGAACCTTTTTTCATTTCCCCATGAAGAACGCGCCGAATGAGAGGTAAAAAGGGGGAAGAAATCCGACACACAAAAATAGTAACGAACCTCCACCATCGTTAGTCACAGCATTGATCTTCTCCCATTAAAAGGATTAAACAGAGGGAATCAAAACATGGATTTTAACATCGTGGATTAATTACCAAACTCAACCCAACAAAAACCCTCCTGCAAGAATGAATGATATGAAAATCATCCTATTCATGGGTTGATCTGCATTATTCGTTTAATTCGTGAATGAGGAGGAAACAAAATTCAAACACAACCACTACCTCGTTCATCGACGAAGAGGGAAATCTGGTGTAGGTCGAGATTAGATCTCACTCCATAATGATCCACACATCTTCATTCGTCGGCATCCATCGAAAATACTCCAAGTTTGGATCCTCTCAAAATCATCAGAGGATTACAGGGAGTTCTCAAGGGTTATGAGTCTAACCCTTGTATCCTTCTTATTTAAAGAAAATAAGTTTCGCTGAGTGATGGAATCATTTAAAATAATTTATTAATTCATTTTATTTTCATTAAAAAGTCGAAAAACTAACTTTTGAAGTTGACACGGGTCGGTCAATGTTAGGCCCTACCTGTAACTCCCCGACCCCAGTTACCCAGAGTCGGTGCATTATTACATAACATTGGAATGATCACAAGAAAGATCAAATCTCGAAAGATTGATTGGTTTTGTAGCCTTGGAATCACTGGATATATTCATAAAGTTCTACATTACATCATAAGGTGAAAAACTTGTACAACAACATAGTCTCCATATCCCACACTCATATCCCCACATACTATCTTTGCAGGTCATTCATAAATTACTTCTTCACATCCTGGAAAAAAAATAAAACATAGAAAAGGGGTGAGCTCAAATTCCCAGTAAGGATAACAATATAGAGGAAACTTTCATAAATAATAATAAACATTTAAGTCAATGTATAACTAAAACAAAAGCCTTTTAAACTTGAACTTCAACATAGTATGGAAAAAGTAAAATGAAATAATTCCATTTACTTATTCACATGGATATTCTACAAATCGAATAATCACATTCAATATCAATAACCACTTTCATTATGATGGAATGCATAATGCCAGACTATCATAACCACATATCCAAGGCCTCATGCCAAGACTACAAATAAGATTTTGACAAGTCCTTGTGCCAAGACACTAGTTTGTCTCATGAGATCTACCGATGCATTGAGGAGCTATAGTGGGCTCCACCCGTCATATATTAAGTCCAATGCATTCCCATATGAAAAGGTTTAAACATAACATAAACTTTCGTATTAAAACTAGCACACAAAATGTCAATACTTTCACCATAAACTATGAACGGTATAAAAATAACACATCCATAGTCAAACATATCACAAAACCATCGATACAATATAGAAGTTTTGTATCATAATAAATCAACTTCAAATAAGCGTAAAATCCATCAAAGGATGTTGACATAGATGAAATAAAAACTCTTTTTAGAGAAATATCTCTTTCTATTTTGAAATCATTTAAGAGTCATATATTTATGAAATAAAACATTTTCTTTGAAAATATTCTTATAAGCTTGTAAGTGAAGCTTTGACAATTTTATAACGGTGGAAAATAACCGCACCCACTGTATAAGTTAAAAAAACATTCTTACCTTAATTCTGTCGAAAAGGTTAAAAAGCACCTTGTTTGGAAAATGATGGAAAGATTCCTCTATAAACCACTTATAAAAAGTCAAACAAGGGTATAAATGACTTTAAACCATATTCTTGTAAATAGTAAAAATGTTTTGAAATACATTTTTAAGAAACAAGGATGTGGATGATAAAGATATCCCAGTAGATTATTACATATAAACAACCTCGGATAATGAAGAGATTGTGAAATAAACCCTTACCTTGTACTTTTCCTTGGTTGAGGGTAGATTAACATCCTATATAATGTTGAAATAATTTTTATTAAATTATAAAAGAATCATATATATTAATATGATATCATATATGATCTTTTAACATTGCTTTGTTAATAATATCTTAGTATTATCGTCGTTTCGGGTGTTAACTTACTCATTTTATTTTATATGTTTTGTTACGTAAGCCATGTTTGTTATGGATAGGTTGTATCTTATTCATATCCAGAATGATATAAAGTCCTTAAAAATTATTTTTAAATCATAAAATGATAATTATACTTGAATGGATACGATGGAGAATGAATCTCATTGCGTTCGTGGAGACGGTTGTCCGTACGTACGCACGAGCGACAATATCATTCTTTTGATATAAAAATAATATATAATTGGATAGTATATCATATATAAAGAATAATTATCATGTTATATTTATTATTTACATGAGTTAAAAATCATTATTATACCCATCTAAATAATAATATATTGAATAACAATTACACCACGACGTGGAGACGGTAAGCCGTACGTACGCACGTATGGTGACATGTTATTCAAAGGGTGGATAGAATACTGAATATGGTTGTACCATATTTATAATAACATCACATTATATATAAGATAATGAAGTTATTATTTTAGAATGGTAATAACAAATAAAGAAGAAGTGGAAGAAAAAAATGAATTTGAAAAAGGGTGGTGAAAACATTACATCTTCTTCGGGTTCTTCCTTTTGATTTGATCAAAAGCGCTCCTTAGGTTGGATTTCTGATCAAAATAAGGCCTATATGTTGTATTTAGGAAAGTTTAGAGAGTATTTGGGCTGAGTTTGGCCGAACCAAAAGTCTTTGAAGGTGTGAATAAATGAGAAGGAGGAGTGCCCTTTTATAAGAGGTGTGAGGGGCACCATTGGAAAAACTAGAAATATAAATTTATAATAAATTCATATTCGGTTTCTAATGGCTCCCAAGTTGATTATTCGAAGGTTAAGGCAGGGATAGGTCGAAAACCATTCAACCAATAGAATTTAGACAGGTTTGGGTCATTATATTAACCTTATCTTTTTGTTTTAACTCTTAGTAAATTAGTTTGACATTTACCATGTCACTTTGTATTTTTATATTACATAGTTAATAAACATACTATATACATCCAAGAGACCCCTAAGTGGTCCATTAATGATATACCTATCATGATATAAGTCTCTTGGCCGAACCTTAGATTTTTATGGATTTAATATCAATTAATAATATAAAATTTGTTTTAAAAAATGTTTTATGTCAATTTTGACAGTATTCAATAGTTGATTTTTCAAAATTCATAACAGAACTATTACTTCGCACAAAGTCAATTAAATCAATCCTAATATGTCATATTATCCTATAAAATTAGTTTAATTCATTAAAAGTCTTAAATTATATTTATTTTAGTATTTATAATATCAATTATTTTAATTTTTCCCTTTTATGGTAATTACTGCATCATCATTGTGTCATAAATATATTAAATTATTTAATGTCTAAAAATTATAAATAAAATATAATTATGTATTAAATCTTATTATCTTTCTAATTAATATTTACAATCGAATGTATCTTATGTATAACCCTATATTAAAAATGTTTTAGTAAATAGACTTTGATTTTAACTTTTTTAACTCTTCTTTGAATTAAATAATAATAAATGTCTTAATCTAATCCAAGTGGACCTAAATGATAATATTTTATTCCTAAGGATGGTTTTGGTCGAGATACATGTGTCCAATAGAATTATGACACGTGTTAGGGTAATATTAATATCATTTTTACCCTTAATTACCCTATTTAATTTTAACTGTGGTAAATAAAAGTAAAAAGTTATTATTCACCAAAAATTATTTTCATCTCATTGAACCACATTTTACTTCTTGATATTAACCGTGTCTCTCGGATATTTGAAATTCCATTCACAGATGCGGTAAAATTAAGTTTTATGAAAAATTCAGTTTTTTCAACTACCACTTAGTAGTTTCACTATTCATCAAAAATTAATGTTTTTCAGAACAATGCCATAATTTCACCATAATCTATAATTGATATTCCGAATTCAAAAATGATGTATATTTTACAAAATTATAAACATATAAGTTGAATTAATTAATTTTATAATTAATTCCCACTGTCACAACATATAGCGTGTTTTTTAGAAACAATATATAACAAAAGATTGACAATTGTTTAGGTCCAATTTCAAAGTGAAATTAATTCTAATGAACACCTTTGGATAAAATGGTAAAAATATATTCTAACTATACTTTAAAACCACTCAATAATATAATTTATCACTATAAATTATTTTGAATTAAAAATTTGTTTTTAATTAAAATTTAGTAATTTTCACTATTCATCAAAAAATATAAGTGTTATTCGAAAGTTCCAAAATTTCACCCCAGGATAAATATGGTATTATAAATCCAAAAATGAAGTCCATTTTGAGAGATAGAATTTATAAAATTTCAAAACTTAGGTATTACTATTCATAACGGCTAGTTTGATTGGTTATGGTGTGTTAGAACTCGGTGTTGCATGTAGTGCAAGTTATTGAATTATTTTGAAGAAATAACACACTATGAAATCTTGGGGTGTTACATTCTCCCCTCCTTCAATAAATTGCATCCTCGCAATTTGAAATTGTTCTTCGAAAATACAAGGTTGAAAATAAAAAAATATCTTTGTGGGAAACCCCACATCAGAAATTGGGTTACTAAAATTTAGTCTTAATATGAGGAAAAGAGAAATGAAAGGGTCACCACCAAATTATGATCTCATTTAGGAGAACATTGGTGGAAATTAGAGACATATAATTTGAGGGAAAACATAAATATTTATAAGTAGTGATTGAGGTCATCAATCACAAACAAGTGTAAAATTGAGGTCCTTAAATTCATCAATCTATGATGATTTGAAATACCATCGGTTCAACAAAACATAGGGTATTAGGATAACACATTTTTGGTTTTAGTATTCCTTAAATAAAGTATAAGAATTAATTTCTTCATAGAATAAGAGAAAAATAAAATATATTCTTGACAAGTAGAGTTCCATCCTTTAACTAATTTCTACCATAGACTCATCTTTCACTCTAAAAGATAATAGAACTTAAAAATAATATTCCATTTATCCTATTCGTATAGGGTTAAAAAATGAATTTATAATTCATCTAGAAGAACCATTAAAAACGACATTATTTCATCCAGGACATCACGTGGGTCAGTAGTAGGTGATACACCCTTGTCGCCCTTCGGTTGTGGGTTCAAGTCTCGCGGCCTTACCGGACGCGACGGGATGCTGCCCGACCTCCGGGTTGTCCTTTTATGGAAATCCAAAATAATGCAAACTAGAACTATCCAAAATACTTCAGTCCACAATTTATAAGGAAGGTAAACATAATAAAGATCCTTTTTCCGTGTAATAACATGTGAACAACTTCATCATTTATTCTTTTGAAACACTGCAACATCCTGAATTACCATAAAACCTTATTGATTACATTCATGATCCCTCATTCCTTAATGAATACTAGATATACTCCTTCAATCCAAAAAATGTTTTAAACCCCAAAAATGATGAAATATACAAATCATTAATCAGTTTCAAGGTAGTCAAGAATATCCAATATAATTTATCCAAATCAATCTTGTATTATTCCAAAATCACTACCTCGGTATCAGAACTATATTATGGTTTATCATTCTCTCAACCATATATTTTCAAAAATATTATCCTGCTATTGAGTCACTTTTCTTTGTTCCACACAATCTCAAGTCCTTAATGAAATATTACTGCAGTACAATCCTTATATACTCCATAATTATTATAACAAGTACATTGTTGATACAACACACAAATGACATAATCAACATAAGAACTCTAATTATTCCTCTTAATCTGTGGTAGTATCATAACTTGATTATTATCCAATAGCATCATTTGAGGCATAGTCTGATGACTGGGACATAGGTTCGTGTAGTGTAAAAACTCCTTGCAAATGAAGCATTGTACATTTGAAAACATTTTCTTACCCTTGCAGTCACGTACTTTGTGCCCTTTTCCTCCACACTTATAAAAAACTCTCATTCCTTTCAGGCAAGTTACAGGGTGTTTCTTCCCACAGTTATCACATATGGGAAAATTCTTCTTTTCCTTCTTCCCTTTATCCATCTTTCTCTCTTCCATCCTTTTCTTCTCTTGCTTCCCTTCAAAGCCATGGGACTCAGTAAACTCTTTACGTATCTTATCAACACATGATATTATTTCTTTATATGATGATAATACATGGGAGACTATTTATCTTATAAATTATGGCTTAAGAACATGAAAGATATGATCCTTCTTTCTCTTTGGATCATGTTTATTGTTGGAGTTCTCAATCCTTCTACTGTGCGCCATTTCTAAACAATGGCATAAACTAGATCAGTTTATGAATCAAAATACATATTCCCATACTTAAAAAACACTTAACATAAATTGAACTATTTATGGATATATTCCATAATCATAAGAATGTTTTCATTGAGGAATTATATACTCATAAACCCTTCATATTGATTTGTAAAGAAAATGAGAGTTATCCTAAGAATATCCCTCGGGAGTGTCGTAACCAATAGTGCAGCAAGGCCCGTTGTCATGCAGCAGTTCCCATTCGAGTCTAGCTCAAAGCGGTGTTTTCGGGCCTTACCTCTAGGTACATCTGTGCTAGAGCCGCCTCTACCTGCTCGTATCCAGACAGGGATGTATTTCTCAGAAAACTTACAAAATCTCTACAATACCAAAATTATAGGAAGTTCTTCTATACTAATCCTCAAAGTTCATCTTAGGTCTACATTCTCTAATCAGAGTTTATCTAAATCTAGCTTCCAAGGTTTGTACTAATCTTCCTCTGATACCAACTGTAACGCCCTGACCCCAGTTACCCAGAGTCGGTGCATTATTACATAACATTGGCATGATCACAAGAAAGATCAAATCTCGAAAGACCGATTGGTTTTGTAGCCTTGGAAACACTAGATATATTCATAAAGTTTTACATTACATCATAAAGTGAAAGACTACAACAACAATATAGTATCCATATCCCAAACTCATATCCCCACATACTATGTCTGCAGGTCATTCATAAATTACTTCTTCACATCCTGGGAAAAAAATAAAACACAGAAAAGGGGTGAGCTCAAATGCCCAGTAAGGATAACAATATAGCGGAAACGTTCATAAATAATAATAAACATTTAAGGCAATGTATAACTAAAACAAAAGCCTTTTAAACTTGAACCTCAACATAGTATGGAAAAAGTAAAATTAAATAATGTCATTTACTTATTCACATGGATATTCTACTAATCAAATAATCACATGCAATATCAATAACCACTTTCATCATGATGGAATGCATAATGCCAGACTATCATAACCACATAGCCAAGGCCTCATGCCAAGACTAAAAATAAGATTTTTCCAAGCCCTTGTTCCAAGAAACTAGTTTGTCTCATGAGACCTACCGATGTATCGAGGATCTATAGCGGGCTCCACCCGTTACGTATTAAGTCCAATGCATTCCCATATGAAAAGGTTTAAACATAATATAAACTTTCGTATTAAAACTAGCATACGAAATTTCAATACTTTCACCATAAACTATGAACGGTATAAAAATAGCACATCCATAGTAAAACATATCACAAAACCTTCAATACAATATAGATGTTTTGTATCATAATAAATCAACTTCAAATAAGCGTAAAATCCATCAAAGGATGTTCACATAGATGAAATAAAAACTCTTTTTAGAGAAATATCTCTTTCTATTTTGAAATCATTTAAGAGTCATATATTTATGAAATAAAACATTTTCTTTGAAAATATTCTTATAAGCTTATAAGGGAAGCTTCGAAAATTTTATAACGGCAGAAAATAACCGCACCCGCCGTATAAGTTAAAAAAACATTCTTACCTTAATTCTGTTGAAATGGTTAAAAAGAACCTTGTTTGGAAAACGACGGAAAGATTCCTTTATAAACCACTTATAAAAAGTCAAAAAAAGGGTATAAATGACTTTAACCCATATTCTTGTAAATAGTAAAAATGTTTTGAAATACATTTTTAAGAAACATGGATGTGGATGATAAAGAGATCCCAGTAGATTATTACGCATAAACAACCACGGATAATGATGAGATTGTGAAATAAACCCTTACCTTGTACTTTTCCTTGGTTGAGGGTAGGTTAAACTCATCTATAATGGTGAAATAATTGTTATTAAATTATACAAGAATCATATATATTAATATGATATCATATGTGATCGTTTAACATTTCTTTGTTAATAATATCTTAGTATTATCGTCGTTTCGGGTGTTAACTTACTCGTTTTCTTTTATATGTTTTATTAAGTAAGCAATGTTTGTCATGGATAGGTTGTATCTTATTTATATCCAGAATGATATCAAGTCCTTAAAAATTATTTTTAAATCATCAAATGATAATTATACTTGAATGGATACGATGGAGAATGAATCTCATCGCGTTCGTGGAGACGGTAGTCCGTACGTACGCACGAGCGACAATATCATTATTTTGATATTAAAATAATATATAATTGCATAGTATATCATATATACAGAATCATTATCATGTTATATTTATTATTTAAATCAGTTACACATAATTATTATACCCATCCAAATAATAATATATTGAATAACAATTACACCACGACGTGGAGACAGTAAGCCGTACATACGCATGTATTGTGACATGTTATTCAAAGGGTGGATAGAATAATGAATATGGTTGTACCATATTTATAATAACATCACAGAATATATAATATATTGGAGTTATTATTTTAGAATGGTAATAAAAAATAAAGAAGAAGTGGAAGAAGAAATGAATTTGAAAAGGGGTGGTGAAAACATTACCTCTTCTTCGGGTTCTTCCTTTTGATTTGATCAAAAGAGCTACGTAGGTTGGCTATCTGATCAAACTAAGGCCTCTAGGTTGTATTTAGGGAAGTTGAGAGAGTATTTGGGCAGAGGATGGCCAAACCAAAATGCTTTGGAGGTGTGAATAAATGGGAAGGAGGAGTGCCCTTTTATAAGAGGAGTGAGGGGCACCTTTGGAAAAGCTAGAAATATTAATTTATAATAAATTCATATTCGGTTTCTAATGGCTCCAATGTTTATTATTAAAAGGTTAAGGTGGTGATAGGTCTAAAACCATTCAACAAATAGAATTTAGAAAGGTTTGGGTCATTATATTAACCTTATCTTTTTGTATTAACTCTTAGTTAATTAGTTTGACATTTACCATGTCACTTTGTATTTTTATAGTATATAGTTAATAAACATACTATATACATCCAAGAGACTCCTAAGTGGTCCATTAATGATATACCTATCATGATATAAGTCTCTTGGCCGAACCGTAGATTTTTAAGAATTTAATATCAATTAATAATATAATATTTGTTTTAAAAACTCTTTTATGTCAATTTTGACACTATTCAATAGTTGATTTTTGTGAAACTCATAACCGAATTATTACTTCAGAAAAAGTCAATTAAATCAATACTAATATGTCATATTATCCTATAAAATTAGTTTTATTCATTAAAAGTCTTAAATTATATTCATTTGGGTATTTATAATATCAATTATGTTAAGTTTTTACTATTATGGTAATTATTGCATCATCATTGGGTCATAAATATATTAAATTATTTAATGTCTAAAATTTATAAATAAAATATAATTATGTAGTAAATCTTATTAACTTTCTAATTAATATTTACAATCGAATTTATCTTATGTATAACCCTATATTAAAAATGTTTTAGTAAATAAACTTAGATTTTAACTCTTTTAACTCTTCTTTGAATTAAATAATAATAAATGTCCTAATCTAATCCAAGTGGACCTAAATGATAATATTTTATTCCTAAGGTTTTTTTTTGTCGCGATACACTTGTCCAATAGAATTAGGACATGTGTTAGTGTAATATTAATATCATTTTTACCCTTAATTACCCTATTTACTTTTAACCGTGGTAAATAAAAGTAAAAAGTTACTATTCACCAAAAATTATTTTCATCTCATTGAACCACATTTTACTTCTTGATATTAACCGTGTCTCTCGGATTTTCTAAATTCCATTTACAGATGCGGTAAAATTAAGTTTTATGAATAATTCAGTTTTTTTAACTACCACTTAGTAGTTTCACTATTCATCAAAAATTGAAGTTTTTCAGAACAATGCCAAAATTTCACCCTAAGATATAATTGATATTCCAAATTCAAAAATGATGTCTATTTTACAAAATTGTAAACATATAAGTTTAATTAATTAATTTTATAATTAATTCCCACTGTCACAACGAATAGCGTGTTTTTAAGAAACAATATATATCAAAAGATTGACAATTATTATGTCCAATTTCAAAGTGAAATTAATTCTAATGAACACCATTGGATAAAATGGTAAAAATATATTTTTATTATACTTTAAAACCACTCAAAAATATAATTTATCACTATAAATTTTTTTTATTTTAGAAGTTGTTTTTAATTAAAATTTAGTAATTTTCAATATTCATCAAAATATAAGTGTTATCCGAAAAGTTCCAAAATTTCACCCTAGGATAAATTCGATATTCCGAATCCAAAAATGAAGTCCATTTTGAGAGATAGAATTTATATAATTTCAAAAAGTAGGTATTACTCTTCATAACGGCTAGTTTGATTGGTTATGGTGTGTTAGAACTCGGTGTTGCGTGTAGTGCAAGTTATTGAATTATTTTGAAGAAATAACACACTATGAAATCTTGGGGTGTTACACCACCTATGGTGAAGTGACTTATATTAATGCAATGGTTCCCTTATATTTCTGATCTGGACACCCGTTTAATGGTTATCTCACATTTTTAGGAAAAATGCTCACATGTGCTGTTTAAAAGTTTAATTTATTTCAAACATTTATTTCGAGTACTCCAGACCTTGGAGTCGTATTCTATCAAAAATCATGGTATTGAAATAAATCCATAGTATATTTAATAATAATACATAGAAAATATGAGACAAAACATGTTATTCTTAGTACGTGTAATCACTTGAGGATATACAACAATGAAAGGGGTGATCTAAATAACAGTAATAGGATGATTAAGGGACCTGAGTCAATATAACTTGGGTGAGAATAAACATCATCATTATAAAATAAGCATATGATTATCATCAATATAATGCAGGAAATAATGGATAAATTCATTGAATTTGGAAATGCATAAAAATGAATCATCATGTCTTATTGAGAAAATAACATAGATAGTTGGGAAGAAATCTAACATCATGTTCACAGATAACATACATGTGTAATCATAAAACTAACATTGTGAACAAATACAGCATCATGTTAGAAAATAATAAGCATCATCACATTAGATAAATCACATTACCCAATGCATTGGCGGGTATATAATTCCAAGCCCACCCATTACATCATAATATTTATATAATTATGAATTTCACATATAATGTATTATCATCATAGTCATGAATTAACCCATGGATATGAATCGGTTTCTTAATTTATTCATCAATAATGATATAATGAATAACATAGGGTTACAAAATTAAAAATTAAATATCATAATAGTTATAAGCATCATCTATCTTTACAGAAGTAGAAATAATCTCAAGAGGAGTCAAGATGTGTTTTGGAAAGAACCCTTCTTTTGGGAAAAAAATCATTATATTTTTAAAAAAACATGTTTTAAACCTCTATATCCTCAAAAATAAGAGATAAGAATAATGAAAATTTCTTTATGGAACATTAAAATTATCAACTCTTATATTTGGCATGATAGAGGTATAACCCAAATAAAGGGAGTTGGGTTCAAGAATCTCCTTAGCATTATTCCCACATTAATTAATCACTATTTTAACTCACGAATAATAAAAATATATTTATTAAAACATTATTCCAAAAGTTAATTATAGTAATTTATAATAATATTTGTCCATTATTATTATTGTATTATTTTTATTAATTTCTATTTATTAAATTTAAGCACTATGACATAATGTTTTTCATAAAAATTCCACATTTTTCTTTGATTTCTCTATTTTTATAAAAGTAATATATAAATTAATATAATTAATTAAATCATATTATAATGAATTAATTAAATTTTTAAATATTATATGTAGTTCATCATATCCATTAATAGTGATGGTTACATGTGTTTAAAAGGAAATGTCTCTATTGGTGGTTAACCGACGTATGATGAAACATTGTTGGGAGAGCAGGAAGGATAAGTTTAAAATTTTAATATATAGTATTATGATACTTACAGTATGATAAAATAATTAATATAATGTTAACATAATTAATAATTAATTAATTTTTTGTTTGGTTTTGAAAGGGTTGGTGAAACAAACAACTAGAAGATGAAGAGGTAATAAAATAGCAAGAGATGTAGATCAGAACATAGTTAATCCTTGGTGTAGCTTCTCCTGTACGAAACAATAACACCTTTGGGATTGGAGTTGGATTACTCAAGAATTCCCCTTAATATTTTTATTTTGATTATGACTGAGGGTTTGGGAAGAACATTGGATTTATTATGGGAAAGATGAGTGGTTTTCCATGGGATAGAGAGGGGTTATTTATGTTTGAGGAGATGGGTAATTTGTTAATATATTCGTGAATAAAATAATATATCAAAGGTAAAAATTTTAATAACGAATTGTTTATATTATAAATCATATATAAATATTATATAATGTGTTTATGTCATTAAAACCACTTTATAATTAAAATTAATTATTTATTAAAAAGGAATGTTGAAATAAAGAAAAATTGTTTTTTTAAGGAAGCCATTTTGACATTAGGTTTTGGAAATTTCATTTAAGTTCAAATTTTTTTTTCATATTTTAATGATTAATTTATGAAATAATATATATCATGGCCGAATATAAAGTACTTCAACGGATTAGTTCACCATTACATCTTGAATTGTGTATTTTATGATACACATGTAATGTGAAAAGAACATTTTTCTCTTCTAACCCATTAATTGAACTATTTTAAAAAAATTACAAAAAATATTACCCATAGATAATTTTGATGTGATAATTTTAAAAATATTATTCATTTTATCCGAATAAATTTTTTAATTAGGTAATTTTTTTTTAATATAAAAAAAATTATTTTTAAAAAATACATTAATATATAGTTTATTAAAAATACTTATGTCAACATTGAGTTTTTCAACAATGGTATTTATTTTTGAAATTATAAAATTTATATTTAAGGAATTAAAAATTTATTATTATTATTTTTTTCAAAAATTATTATTTTTATGTGAAATAACTATTCAAACTGTTATGTTACTATTCCCAACTGTTAGGTTACTATTCCAACTATCACATTACCTCCTATAAATACCACTTCATTATTTTTACAATAATCTACTCAATTCATATCAAGGTTATATATTTACAGTTAATATAATGTTTCATGGGTTACTAATATTTTTCCTCTTCACAATACTGTTTTGAGTGGAGGTGATGATTATCATATATTGTGACGATCCTTGGTTCCCCATTTTAGCTTTTATATTATATATTTCTTTCCTAGTTGTAAGGTTTTGAATTTAAATCAATTTCATTGTTGATTAATGTAAAATTATTCAGCAATGAAACAAAATCCATTTTGGTTTATCTATATTTTCTATGTGTATAATATTATATTAAATAATAAAATGTACATTTATTCAAGAATCATATATTACTAAAAAACATTGGGTGGTTACATTTTGACTCATATATAATATTATTTAGTTCTATAAAATGGCTAAGTAATGTAATGGAGGTATGATGAACTGGACTTCCATACCCTTTAAAGTGGAACCTGAACCAACTCTCCACTAACCTTAATGGTGCTCCAGATCCCCACGAGAAAGTTTCTAGCACTGGGGCACTGAGAAAAATAAGATGGAATGATTTTACCAAAATGGAAATAAGATACATGGAATATATATATATATATATAAACATAATGAATAATCATTTGGTAAAATATGTCATAATCAATGAAATGAAAATATTGTTGATACAACTCATAGAATCAAGATAAAAATTAAAGGTATATGCCTAACAACAAAAAACGGAATAGAAATTGTGAAATTATGACTCCATATGATATTTGGGATGTGTACCACCATATCATCTCCAACAACCAATACCCAAATGATGTAAATATTTCCACATCACTCTAGTTCCTCATCATTTCCAGTATCAAAATAAAATATATAGTTTACTCATTCCCAAGGAATATGAAGGGTGTGATAAAAACATACTTACTAGGATGCCACTCATGTCTTATATATCATGTATTTATACAAGAATCAAAATATACTCTATTTATAGAAAATTAGACATGATGAATAGTTAAATAATTTTATATCAAAATTGTGGTATATTGTTCCATTTTTTCAATAGTTACAAAAACAATATCGGTAAAATTGTTTCAATGAATAATTTCCATTGACAAATGATATTTAAAAACAATATATATATCAAATAAAAAATGTATAAATTCATATAACTAAGGTAAAACATGCCCTGGATAACTTATGGTAAAACTAGTTAGGTCAATCGTACATCAATAAAGACAAGTGCACACTAATAGTCTCTAAAACCCATGAATCATTGTCTATTGAATAGTGGAACAGTCAAAAAAAGTAAACCCTCATACATGTCAATCATGTCAGAAATAATAATTAATATCTATCTAGGATGTTAAGAACATTCCTAAAAAGTCAACCCCTTACAATACCAATGGATGATTCCTAATATTACCCCTTCCACTTAAGTACCCAAGTCTCCCATGTGCTTCATTTATCAACTCATTTCAAAATGTATTATAATATTTCAAAATACTATTCCAAACAACCCATTTCCCATAAAAACCAATATGAATAACTCAACTTGAAATCCAATCCACTATTCTTTGAAAATATCATTTACCCAATGAATGTGAAAAAAATGTTTCCCCAAAAACCTGTCTACAGACACAAATAAATCAATCCATTATCATGATTTTTAAAAAAAAATAATAAAATCAATAAATAATGGTTCATATTAAATAGTCTAGAGACAGATCCACATACCACAAACTCAGGTCGCCCACCATACACGATGGGATCCACACAACACTAGTGTAAGGAAATTATCATGGATTCCCCAACAGAAAGCACATCATTAATATCACATAATATAATCAAATTCCATAAGAAAAGGTTCAGTGAAGAGTTAGATAAACACAAACCTCATGGAAACCCCTTTACACACTATAATCAACACCAGAACTGACCTCTAGAAAAACAATTCAAGAAATAATCTAACATGCATCAATACAATCACAAATTAAACCATTGAATCCACATTTACATAAAAACACTTCATCCAAATATCATAGAAATAAAGAGAGAACAAAATTCACACCAAAAGAAAAGTAACCCACTATGTTTTAGATCAAAGAGATGAAAGGAGTAGTGTTGAAGAGAATAATTTGTCTTCCAATGGTGCCTAGTAAAAACCTAGGGTTAAAGAGAGGAGGTTCACATTGAATAAGAGGGAATTCAATATTAAAATTAATAAAAGCCTACTGTGGAGAAGGGGTACACATTAGGAATCATTTATTCACAATTTGAACACTATAGGATTCATGGATTCCTCTCAATAATATATTATTGTACTGAATCATCCATTCACATCATGAATTTTTTCACCAACTAGAACCTAGGATAATATCCATTAGAAAACTTCCAGTTCATCTCGGATTCACTTTAAACCATAGAAATAACCTATTTAATATTAAATTAATGAGTACCAGAAACCAAGATTTTATAATTATCCCCACCATAGGAAATTCCATCATTAAAAATTCATGTAAAATAATAACTCTCCTGAAATAATTTATTCCACTACTCCCTTAGAAATGATGTGTTCTCCAAATAATCGAGATAATTTAATCCATGGTTCCAAAACACTTTGACCAATGGAATAAACATCCTATGAAATAAATTCATATGAGAATAAATGATATCCACTAGTTTATCCATAACAAAAACATATATATCTGAGTAAATATCATCCCAACTCCTTACATAAGAGGGATTAGGATGGTATTTTCTGAGCTATGATATGTGGAAAATTACATTTTTACTCCTCAACAGAGTATGTATCTCCATCCAAAAAGAAACATGATTGAGTCACTCAGTAACCTCAAATGATCCAACATATCTCAAACCCATATTACTTTATTCTCCATGAGAACTATGACCCAACATTGGGGAATCATTCAAGAATACATGTCTCTAATATAAAGCTAAAAATTGATGATATCGATGATATTCATATGATTTATGTAAAATATGAGATTTAACCCAAAATCATAAAAAATCATGAACCCTCATTGATGTATCTTGAATGAAACATGGACCTATAAGATATTCATTTCCCACTTCTTCCCAAAAAAGAGGTGACAAATATGGGAGACCATACAAATCCCCTAAGGAGCCATTCAAATTTCTGAGTGGTAACTGTTATTATAAGAAAATATTACTAGTCCAAGATTTATATCCCACTATCCACTACATTCCTAGAGTTAGGAAAATAATATATCAGCTAGGATCTAAAAAAGATGAATCGTATATCCAACATTCTATGGATGGTAAGCTTTACAAAATCTTATTTGAGTATCAATCACCTATTGGGGACCTCCCAAAAATCAGGAAGCATATATGGGATCCCTTTAGAAAACAATATTTGAGTAAAATCCAAATAATCTCCAAATGTATTGGGTATACATCCTATCCAAATCATCAAACATAATAGTGTCCCTAATTGGAATAAAAATATCTAATTTCATCAACCAATCAACCACTACCCAAATAGAATTATTTCTCTAGTAGGACCATGTAATCCTAGAATGGTGTCCATGGACACCTCATCCCACATTTAAAATGGAACCAGAAGAGGCTTAACTTGAAAAGAAGTCTTTAACTGATCTATCCTTATCTATTGGATGATTTAATAGTGTGAAAAATAATCAACAATGATGCATTTCACACTAGGACACAAAAACAAATTCTCATATCATAATAAATAATTTAGTTCTAGGTTGAATGGCCCAGAAAGAACTATTATAATCATCAAACAAAAAAATTCATGGATGATGGAATGAAAAAACAATTCCAAGATAATAAAACACTATAATAAATGAGATTCCATATAAAAATGGATCCCCAATATATAAGGATTCTTTAATTCCTCTAAAATTACAATCCTTCTGATGACCCAGCATAACAGAATCAATGAGGGATAAAATAATTGAACACCAGTAAGAACCATACATGAAACATACTCCTATTTTTATAGATATAAATTATTAAATAGTAAAATAATGATCCAATCTACCTTTTATTACAAAACTACTAGTTGTGGTACGTTCCTACTGAGCGTGTTGGCTATGAAATTCTCATTCCCTAGGTGTCTATGAAAAGTAAAAATTTATCATATGAAGGAATTAAACACATATTATATAAGGCCCCAACCATATACCTTACTTAATCTTGAGTTATTACAAGATTACACATTGAGGATCTTTTCAGGTTTAGAGTTTTAGACAATTAGATCTTGAAACTTGCATTACATTCCACCTTTAAACAAAGTGGTTACATAAAAGACAGGATTCATTCTTCCCAACAACGGAAACATATTTAAAATAAAACTTGGATTCTTTCTTGACACATCCTTGACTCTATCATCTTATCATGTACCTTTCCCGTGACCTGTGAAAAACATTTCAAAAACTTGGGATGAGCATAAAAAGCTCAGTAAGGGTTATAAAAATATGGAAAGGAAACATGAGTTCATATATACATAAGAATGAAATCATACTTTACCCATAAAAAAAAGGCACTTTCATACCACATCAAACCATGAATAAATCATAGAAATCATAAGACATAAAAGGTAACTTGAGGCATTCATAACATTCTTACGTAGGGAGTAACCCTCTTGGTTACGTTTTGGAATACCCATCACAGTATATTCCCTAAATCTCTTCGGAGAAACCTCAATGTTTCACTCCTTCGCGTTACCCAATGCATTGGAGAGCTATATCGGGCTCACCCGCCCTTAGTTTATCACGGAACCACCCGTTTTCATAACAATTCCCAAGAACCGTAACATAAATGTATCACATAAAACATGCATAAAGGTTACAAAACATTTCCAAATTTCAATCACAATATAACATTTTAGTATATTGAAATAATGAATCCATTCAAAAAGAAACCATTTCCAAAACCATTTAAAACATTTAATAAAGAGATTTTTGAATCTAAGTGTCCCATACCACCTTGAAGCTTAAAATTTTAAACTATTAATATCCATATAAATAAATCCTTAAAACCATTTTGAAAACGTGGATATTAATAAGAACAAATAATTGAAACATTTAAAATGATATTTTGGATAAATGGGTTTTAACAAAATTAGAGACACTTGAATACAATAATTGAGGAATAACATTTAGTAATAACTTTATAATATCATGAGAATAAATGGATTCATGATATAATACTCCAAAGGACAGTATATACATCATATAAGACATAATTGGGGCATAACAACAATGAACCCTCAATAGAAATGTCAAATGTGATGAAATCCCTTATAGAGAAGGTATCCTTAAATTAAGGACAAATCAATCTCAAAAATATGTGTGAAAAATATAAGTACACCCAATATAAGTGGATATTAAGTGTAAAAAAATAAAAGGTCATTCACACATATTAAATGGATGACATATTCAATGACTACATGTTGAACCCAAAGAAATCGAAATTGGGTTAAAAAGTTCCCTTGATAGTCTAACGGCATCACATCAAAATGAGTTGATGAGAGATAAAAAGTGTATCTCATCACTTGGACATAAAATTTACATCAATAAAGATATATGAGAACATATCCCAACATAACAATATGTAAATTAAAAGACCCAACAAAATAAGTCTTTTAAAAAAGAGGAGGGTGAAAGGTTCCCTTACCGACTTGGGTATCTTTCAAAACATACACCCCATGAAAGAAGGACAATAGATCATTGATGTAAATACTCATAAACTAAAGTATATTACACAAAGAGTAGAATAATGGGTAGTACATACACCACTCAATGGAATTTGTGGCAAATGTAGCATAAATCTCATGGGAATAAAAGTGAGATGAAAAATCCCTTACGAAAACTCGGCAGCCTAACGGTGCCACATAAAACTTCATAATATTGATTGATGGGATAAAATAGGGTATCTCATCACATTACAATAAAATTTAGAGCAAGAGGAATATAAAAGAACATCCCCCAACATTACAAAGAGGAGCTTAAATTAAGTGACATAAAGGAGAGTACTTAAAAAGAAAGAGAGAGGTTAGATCTCTTACGAAAGTTCGGCAGCCTAACGACGCCACTCAAAACTTCCAAAATGGATTTATGAGAGAGAATAGGGTCTCTCATCACATGAACATAAAAATTACAGTAAGTGTAATATAAAAGATCGTCCCAATAACAAGAAATATGAGCTTTAAAAGGAATGACATAAAAGTGTGTACTTAAAAAGAAAGAGAGGAGTAGGATCCCTTACCTCGGGTACGACTTGACTCGATCGTTCTTTAATCTCCTGAATAATAAACTTGAGTTAATTTATACTTCCTTAAGAACCATTTTCAAGTTCATTATTCCTTTTATATCACTTATTACAATGTCATAAATATAAGGCCCCAGCATTAAACCTTACTTAAACTTGAGTTATTACAAGATTACACATTGAGGATCTTTTCAGGTTTAGAGTTTTAGAGAATTAGATCATGAAACTTTCATTACATTCCACATTTAAACAAGGTGGTTACATAAAAGACAATATTCATTCTTCCCATCAATGGAAACATATTTAAAATAAAACACGGATTTTTTCTTGACACATCCTTGACACTATCGTCACATCATGTACCTTTCCCTTGACCTGTGAAAAGCATTTCAAAAACTTGGGATGAGCATAAAAAGCTCAGTAAGGGTTATAAAAATATGGAAAGGAAACATGAGTTCATATATACATAAGAATGAAATCATACTTTACCCATAAAACATAGCCATATCAAATCATGAATAAATCATAGAAAACATAAGACATAAAGGTAACTTGAGGCATTCATAACATTCTTACGTAGAGATTAACCATCTTGGTTACGTTTGGAATACCCATCACAATATATTCCCTAAATCTCTTCGGAGAAACCTTAACGTTTCACTCCTTCGCGTAACCCAATGCATTGGAGATCTATATCGGGCTCACCAGCCCTTAGTTTATCACAGAACCACCCGTTATTCATAACAATGCCCAAGAACCATAACATAATCGAATCACATAAACATGAATAAAGGAAACATAACATTTCCACATTTCAATCACAATATAACATTTTAGGATATTGAAATAATGAATCCATTCAAAAAGAAACCATTTCCAAAACCATTTAAAACATTTAATAAAGAGATTTTTGAATCAAAGTGTCCCATACCACCTTGAAGCTTTTAACATTTTAAACCATTAATATCCATATAAATAAATCCTTAAAACCATTTTGAAAACATGGATATTAATAAGAACAAATAATTAAAACATTTAAAACGATATTTTGGTTAAAGGGGTTTTACCCAAATTAGAGACACTTGAATACAATAATCGGGGAATAACATTTATTCATAATTTTATAATATCATGAGAATAAAAGGATTCATGATATAATACTCCAAAGGACAGTATATACACCATATAAGAGTGAATTGGTGCATAACAACAATGAGCCCTCAATAGAAATGTCAAATGTGATGAAATCCCTTATAAAGAAGGTATCCTTAAATTAAGGACAAATAAATCTCAAAAATATGTGTGAAAAATATATATACACCCAATATAAGTGGATATTAAGTGTAAAACAATAAAAGGTCATTCACACATATTCAATGGATGACATATTCAATGACTACAAGTTGAACCCAAAGAAATCAAAATTGGGTTAAAAAGTTCCCTTGACAGCCTAACGGCATCACATCAAAATGAGTTGATGAGAGATAAAAAGTGTATCTCATCACTTGGACATAAAATTTACATTAATAAGGATGTATGAGAACATATACCAACATAAAAATATGTAAATTAAAAGACCCAATAAAATAAGTCTTTTAAAAAAAAGGAGGGTGAAAGGTTCCCTTATCGACTTGGGTATCTTTCAAAACATACACCCCATGAAAAAAGACAATAGGTCATTGATGTAAATACTCATAAACGAAATTATATTACACAAAGAGTAGAATAATAGGCAGTAAATACACCACTCAATGGAATTTGTGGCAAATGTAGCATAAATCTCATGGGAATAAAAGTGAGATGAAAAATCCCTCACGAAAACTCGGCAGCCTAACGGCGCCACAAAAAACTTCCGAATATGGATTGATGAGATCAAATAGGGTATCTCATCACATTACAATATAATTTACAGCAAGAGGAATATAAAAGAACATCCCCCAACATTAAAAATAGGAGCTTAAAATAAGTGACATAAAGGAGAGTACTTAAAAAGAAAGAGAGAGGTTAGATCTCTTACAAAAGTTCGGCAGCCTAACGGCGCCACTCAAAACTTCCAAAATGGATTGATGAGAGAGAATAGGGTCTCTCATCACATTAACATAAAAATTACAGTAAGGTTAATATAAAAGATCATCCCAATAACAACAAAGATGAGCTTTAAAAGGAATGACATAAAAGTGTGTACTTAACAAGAAAGAGAGGAGTAAGATCCCTTACCTAGGGTCCGACTTGACTCGATCTTTCTTTAACATCCTGAATAATAAACTTGAGTTAATTTCCACTTTATTAAGAACCTTTTTCTAGTTCATTATTCCTATTAGATCACTTATTTCCATGTTATAAACATTATGTAAACATTTAAGTTAATAATGTTTGTTTTGTCGATATTTGGTTCTTAAGTCGAAAGTGGACTTCTTACCATTACATGTTGATCGTGTGGTCAAATTTTTCTTATATCCAGAATCATATTAATGATTTGGATATCATATATGTCATATATATCCAGTACATGCATGCATTTATAACATTACATAATCATTTAGAGGTAAGAAATGAAAAGCACCGTTCATGGAGACGGTAAGCCGTACGTACGCATGGACGCTACTTTCATTTCTATTTCATATTTTATAGAATGGAATAATAATGATATAAAGGTATATTATAATTACAGTATAATATCATATATAATATCATAGTTCCATCCTTTATACTTCCCACATATGGTATTTAACGAATCAAATCACTTTGAGGGGGCGGTAGTCCGCACTTCCTTAAATGAAGATATCGCGTTTACCCATAATGGAAACCATAAAGCTATTCCCAAAATGAAAAAAAACAGAAGCTTAAGGAAAACATAAACATATTATATATCATATATAAAAATAGTGACAACATAATGGCCACCTTTGAAGGTGTTAAATGAGTATTGAACAATCATCGTTTCGGGAGGCAGAATTTCGCCATCCACGGAAACCGTATGTTCTTTAACCATTTCATGTAGTTGTGTGAGAGTGTAGCTCGAATAAATCTTATAACAACATCCTAGTATATTGAAGATACTGTTGTTGTTACAAAGGAAGTAAATAAAAAGAGTTTAGGGGGTTGGAGAAGCAAAATAAAACAAATGAACATGAGAGAATGAATTACCTTTAAAAGTGTAACTCCTTTTGATTTGAGCCTAAAGGCTTCCTTTGAAAGGATTCTGCCCAAAGGGAATCCTCTAGGATGAGGAGAGGGATGTGTAGAGAGTAAATGGGCAGGGTTTGGCCGAGACAAAGGCTTTAGGAGTGTGTTAAATGAGGTAGAGGTGGGGGCCTTTTATAAGAGGAGAGGAGGGGTACTTTTGGGAAGTAAAGAAATATTACTTTATTTGAAAATGTGTTTCGGTTTCAAAAGGTCCCACATTGATATATTTCGTGGATAAGGTTATAAAGGTTCGAAATCCACCCATCCAATAAGTTTTGGACATGTGTAGCTCATAGATTTTATATTATCTTTCCATTTTATTTTAATCGTTAAATAATGATGTCATCACTGCATCATTATGATGTCAAAAATAATTTAATTTATTTAATGTATAAAAATTATAAAACAATTACTATGATGTAGGAAATATTTTTAGCTTTCCAATGACTATTTATAATAAAACATATTACTTGTATAACCCCACTTAAAAATTGTTTTAGTAAAACATATCATGTTTGTGTCATTTTTAATTTTAACATTAAATAAAAATATATTATTGTCATTTTCCAACTAAAGTGGCTCCATGGGGTCCCCAAGTTGGCTCATGGCTTGTCTTGGTCGTCCATGACTCACCCAATAGGTGTAGGACAAGTGTCATGGTGTTTTCACATTCTTATAATATCATTTTTACCTTAAACTACACTAATTACCACTAATCGCGATTAAAAATTTAATAAGTTACTATTCACAAAAAATTATTTTTATCGCATTGAACCACATTTTACTTCTTAATGACAACCATGTATGTTGGATTTTTGAAATTCAAACCACAAAGATGGCAAAATTCCATTTAAACGGAAAAATCAGTTTTTATAAGTACCACTTAGTGGTTTCACTATTCATCAAAAATTGAAGTTTTTCATAAAAATCCCAAAAATTCACCCTAAGCTATATTTGATATTCTGAATTCAAAAATGAAGTCCGTTTTACAAAATTCAAAACATATAGGTCACATTAATTAATTTAATAATTAATTCCCGCTGTCATGACAAATAGCGTGTTTTATGAAACAATAAGTATCAAAAGATTGACACTAGTTTAAGTCTGATTTCAAAGTGAAATTGATTCCAACGACCACTATTGGATTTAATGGTAAAAATATTTTCTAATTTAACTTTAAAACCAATTCAAAATATAATCTAATCATACAAATAAATTAGATTAAAAAGTGGTTTTGAATTAAAATACAACATTTTACACTATTCATTAAAAAAATGAACTTTATCGGAAAGATACCAAAAATTTACACAAAGTAAATTTTGATGTCCGGATTATTAGTAAGAGTTTTATTTGGTCCAAAAGAATGTTTAAAAGTAAACAAAACTATATTTAATGACGATTCTCCATCAAAAGGTGATAAGTGAACCTTTAGTGAAAACTAGGGCATATACGCCTAAAATTGAATTCTTTCCGTATTTTAGGCCTTTATCTTTTATTGTATAAATGTAAAAATATTTAAGAACATAAATAATCATATTTTAGTTATTTCTATCCATTCCCGCCATTACAACGGCTACATGTTAACTACCATTTAGAATAATATTATTTTATTATTAGAGTGCAACGTAAGATTTCCAAGAAACTCGTTGTTGCGTGTTGGGTACGCCATCGAGCATAGCGTCCCCTTTAAAGTCATATTAATATTTTATTCACAAATATGGATAAATATGAAAATGTCATATTCCTTATTTACCTGGGGTGTTACATCCTTCCCCCCTTTTGGGAATTGCGTCCTCGCAATTTTAAAATTGCGCTTGGAAACATCCTTGAACGTCCCACATCGGAGAAGAGTCGGTAAAACAATCACTTTAAAATAAAGAAAGATAAGTACAAAGGTCACCCAAGTTAACCCATACTAGGATTCCAAGTATGAAAATATGGACATGGAGGAAAAAACAAAGGGTCATGTTCTGATGGAGAGTGATAGAAAACATGTTTAGGAGAAATTTAACCACGAGAAAATTAAAAACTTGTGATGGGTTAAACGGTATTCGATTCCCCAGTAGGAAAAGTTTATAGAAAAAATTTATGTTTTAAGTTACTTTTTATTGAGGAATTTATTCATAAGGAAGCATAATCACTTATCATGTTGACTTTGAACTTTTACAAGATTCCTTAGTCAAACTCATATTTTTTCCAAAAGACGAGTATTTAGGGAGACTTGTTCGCATTAAGAGTACTATAATCAACTTCTAGAGAATCACCTAATCCCCAAAAGAGAACTATATACATCCCATGTTTTTAGGCTTTAAACAAAACCAAACCAAAAAGGTTAGTACAAGATCAGATAATCCAGAAAAGGATAACCCTTTATAAAAAGAAAATCTATTCTTAATCTCCAAAATTTGTCAAACAAAACCCAAAGTTCAACAAGGATCATCCGATAAACAATTTGTCCATAAAATTCTTCAAAGTAAACCAATATAAGATTGAAACCCAAATATTTCAAGGATTTATTCACATAGTCTTCCAAGTTAAATCGTAACATTTATCTCCAAACAACATCAGTTGCTCCTAAAGTCTCATATTGAAAAGTAATTAACCTAATCACATATCCTCTATGATAGGTTAATCATTTTCACAAATAACCCAAAATCAACTTACTCTTAATTCATAAAATCATATAACTAAAAAGAATCAGTCAAACTAACCAGGTACTTCACGTAGTCCAGTGGTAGGCGATAAATATCAGTCACACTTTGGTTGTGGGTTCGATTCCCGCATCTTTGTCCGACGCGACGGGTTGTCACGCGGTCTGCGTGTTGTCCTTTTTCCAAAACTATATAATTCTTAAAACATTCCCCAAAATGAGATAAAATCTTCAAGAATAATCATAACATATTTTAACCTCAAGTTTATCTCATGCCCTTCATTTTCCATCATATCATAGAGTAACCCATAATTACCTAAAAAGTAAGGATCATATAAACCCTAATGGTTACCTTCATAATTATTACCTGAATTTCTACATCAAGTTGTCCATCTCGTACATGATGCATTAGAGAAATCACCAAGGTTGAAGTGGTTGATCATGAATCCTTGATAGTTGGTTTAGAACAGCCATGCGATTCCTCATTGAATACCCCATTTCATCGAGTCTTTTAATCAGAGAACCACCACAGTTTCCTTCAAACCAATTGTCACTTTGGTGCCTGCTAGATCCATCCATTCACTAAAAATAGAAATGTTAGTGTGAGTATATCAACAAAATCATCATGTACTAATGAAGAAGGTAAACACTAAGATACACTTACTCATTCACTTTATCTAAAACTAGGACTCTTTCTGAAATCCTAACCATTATGTTAATGTCACTTATGCTTAAAGAATAACCTAACCTCTAAAGTTATCTAAACCGACCTTTGATACCAACTATAAGGCCCCAGCCTTAAACCTTACTTAAACTTGAGTTATTACAAGATTACACATTGAGGATCTTTTCAGGTTTAGAGTTTGAGAGAATTAGATCATGAAACTTGCATTACATTCCACATTTAAACAAGGTGGTTACATAAAAGACAATATTCATTCTTCCCATCAATGGAAACCTATTTAAAATAAAACACGGATTCTTTCTTGACACATCCTTGACACTATCGTCACATCATGTACCTTTCCCTTGACCTGTGAAAAGCATTTCAAAAACGTGGGATGAGCATAAAAAGCTCAGTAAGGGTTATAAAAATATGGAAAGGAAACATGAGTTCATATATACATAAGAATGAAATCATACTTTACCCATAAAACATAGGCATATCAAATCATGAATAAATCATAGAAAACATAAGACATAAAGGTAACTTGAAGCATTCATAACATTCTTACGTAGGGATTAACCCTCTTGGTTACGTTTGGAATACCCATCACAGTATATTCCCTAAATCTCTTCGGAGAAACCTTAACGTTTCACTCCTTCGCGTTACCCAATGCATTGGAGAGCTATATCGGGCTCACCCGCCCTTAGTTTATCACGGAACCACCCGTTCTTCATAACAATGCCCAAGAACCATAACATAATCGTATCACATAAACATGAATAAAGGAAACATAACATTTCCACATTTCAATCACAATATAACATTTTAGGATATTTAAATAATAAATCCATTCAAAAAGAAACCATTTCCAAAACCATTTAAAACATTTAATAAAGAGATTTTTTAATCAAAGTGTCCCATACCACCTTGAAGCTTTTAACCTTTTAAACCATTAATATCCATATAAATAAATCCTTAAAACCATTTTGAAAACCTGGATATTAATAAGAACAAATAATTAAAACATTTAAAATGATATTTTGGTTAAAGGGGTTTTACCAAAATTAGAGACACTTGAATACAATAATCGGGGAATAACATTTAGTCAGAATTTTATAATATCATGAGAATAAAAGGATTCAAGATATAATACTACAAAGGACAGTATATACACCATATAAGAGTGAGTTGGTGCATAACAACAATGATCCCTCAATAGAAATGTCAAATGTGATGAAATCCCTTATAAAGAAGGTATCCTTAAATTAAGGACAAATAAATCTCAAAAATATGTGTGAAAAATATATATACACCCAATATAAGTGGATATTAAGTGTAAAACAATAAAAGGTCATTCACACATATTCAATGGATGACATATTCAATGACTACAAGTTGAACCCAAAGAAATCGAAATTGGGTTAAAAAGTTCCCTTGACAGCCTAACGGCATCACATCAAAATGAGTTGATGAGAGATAAAAAGTGTATCTAATCACTTGGACATAAAATTTACATCAATAAGGATGTATGAGAACATATCCCAACAAAAAAATATGTAAATTAAAAGACCCAATAAAAGAAGTCTTTTAAAAAAAGGAGGGTGAAAGGTTCCCTTACCGACTTGGGTATCTTTCAAAACATACACCCCATGAAATAAAGACAATAGGTCATTGATGTAAATACTCATAAACGAAAGTATATTACACAAAGAGTAGAATAATGGTCAGTACATACACCACTCAATGGAATTTGTGGCAAATGTAGCATAAATCTCATGGGAATAAAAGTGAGATGAAAAATCCCTCACGAAAACTCGGCAGCCTAACGGCGCCACATAAAGCTTCTGAATATGGATTGATGAGATCAAATAGGGTATCTCATCACATTACAATATAATGTACAGAAAGAGGAATATAAAAGAACATCCCCCAACATTACAAATAGGAGCTTAAAAGAAGTGACATAAAGGAGAGTACTTAAAAAGAAAGAGAGAGGTTAGATCTCTTACAAAAGTTCGGCAGCCTAACGGCGCCACTCAAAACTTCCAAAATGGATTGATGAGAGAGAATAGGGTCTCTCATCACATGAAAATAAAAATTACAGTAAGTTTAATATAAAATATCATCCCAATAATAAGAAAGATGAGCTTTAAAAGGAATGACATAAAAGTGTGTACTTAACAAGAAAGAGAGGAGTAAGATCCCTTACCTCGGGTCCGACTTGACTCGATCGTTCTTTAACGTCCTGAATAATAAACTTGAGTTAATTTCCACTTTATTAAAAACCTTTTTCTAGTTCATTATTCCTATTAGATCACTTATTTCCATGTTATAAACATTATGTAATCATTTAAGTTAATAATGTTTGTTTTGTCGATATTTGGTTCGTAAGTCGAAAGTGGACTTCTTACCATTACATGTTGTTCGTGTGGTCAAATTTTTATTATATCCAGAATCATATTCATGAATTGGATATAATATATGTCATATATATCCAGTACATGCATGCATTTATAACATTACATAATCATTTAGAGGTAAGAAATGAAATGCACCGTTTATGGAGACGGTAAGTCGTACGTACGCATAAACGCTACTTTCATTTCAATTTCATATTTTATAGAATGGAATAATAATGATATAAAGGTTTATTATAATTACAGTATAATATCATATAGAATATCATAGTTCCATCTTTTATACGTCCCACATATGGTATTTAACGAATCAAATCACTTTGAGGGGGCGGTAGTCCGCACTTCCTTAAATGAAGATATCACGTTTACCCATAATGGAAACCATAAAGGTATGCCCAAAATGAAAAAAAACAGAAGCTTAAGGAAAACATAAACATATTATATATCATATATAAAAATAGTGACATCATAATGACCACCTTTGAAGGTGTTAAATGAGTATTGAACAATCATCGTTTCGGGAGGCAGAATTTCACCATCCACAGAAACCGTATGTTCTTTAACCATTTGATGTAGTTGTGTGAGATTGTAGCTCGAATAAATCTTATAAAAACATCCTAGTATATTGAAGATACTGGTGTTGTTAAAAAAGAAGTAAATAAAAAGAGTTTAGGGGGTTGGAGAAGCAAAATAAAACAAATGAAAATGAGAGAATGAATTACCTTTAAAAGTGTAACTCCTTTTGATTTGAGCCTAAAGGCTTCCTTTGAAAGGATTATGCCCAAAGGGAATACTCTAGGATGAGGAGAGGGATGTTGAGAGAGTAAATGGGCAGGGGTTGGCCGAGCCAAAGGCTTGAGGAGTGTGTTAAATGAGGTATAGGTGGGGTCCTTTTATAAGAGGAGAGGAGGGGTACTTTTGGAAAGTAAAGAAATATTACTTTATTTGAAAATGTGTTTCGGTTTCAAAAGGTCCCACATTGATATAATTCGTGGATAAAGTTATAAAGGTTCGAAATCCACCCATCCAATAAGTTTTGGACATGTGTAGTTCATAGATTTTATATTATCTTTCCATTTTATTTTAATCGATAAATAATGATGTCATCACTACATCATTATGATGTCATAAATAATTTCATTTATTTAATGTCTAAAAATTATAAAACAATTACTATGATGTAGTAAATCTTTTTAGATTTCAAATTACTATTTCTAATCAAAAATATGACTTGTATAACCCCACTTAAAAATTGTTTTAGTAAAACATATCATGTTTGTGTCATTTTTAATTTTAACATTAAATAAAAATATATTATTGTCATCTTCCAACTAAAGTGGCTCCATGGGGACCCCAAGTTAGCTCATGGCTTGTATTGGTCGGCCATGACTCACCCAATAGGTGTATAACAAGTTTCATGGTGTTTTCACATTCTTATAATATCATTTTTACCTTAAACTACACTAATTACCACTAATCGCGATTAAAAACTTAATAATTTACTATTCACCAAAAAATTATTTTTATCCCATTGAACCACATTTTACTTCTTAATGACAACCATGTATGTCGGATTTTTGAAATTCAAACCAAAAAGATGGCAAAATTCCATTTAAACGGAAAAATCAATTTTTATAAGTACCACTTAGTGGTTTCACTATTCATCAAAAATTGAAGTTTTTCAGAAAAATCCCAAAAATTCACCCTAAGCTATATCTGATATTCTGAATTCAAAAATGAAGTCCGTTTTCAAAAATTCAAAACATATAGGTCACATTAATTAATTTAATAATTAATTCCCGCTGTCATGACAAATAGTGTGTTTTTTGAAACAATAAGTATCAAAAGATTGACACTAGTTTAAGTCTGATTTCAAAGTGAAATTGATTCCAACGACCAATATTGGATTTAATGGTAAAAATATTTTCTAATTTCACTTTAAAACCAATTCAAAATATAATCTAATCATATAAATAAATTAGATTAAAAAGTGGTTTTGAATTAAAATACAACATTTTACACTATTCATTAAAAAAAATGAACTTTATCGGAAAGATACCAAAAATTTACACAAAGTAAATTTTGATGTCCCGATTCTTAATAAGAGTTTTATTTGGTCCAAAAAAATGTTTAAGAGTAAAAAAAACTATATTTAATGACGGTTCTCCATCAAAAGGTGATAAGTGAACCTTTAGTGAAAACTAGGGCATATACGCCTAAAATTGAATTCTTTCCGTATTTTAAGCCTTTATCTTTTATTGTATAAATGTAAAAATATTTAAGAACATATATAATCATATTTTAGTTATTTCTATCCATTCCCTCCATTACAACGGCTACATGTTAACTACCATTTAGAATAATATTATTTTATTATTAGAGTGCAACGTAAGATTCCCAAGAAACTCGTTGTTGCGTGTTGGGTACGCCATCGAGCATAGCGTCCCCTTTAAAGTCATATTAATATTTTATTCACAAATATGGATAAATATGAAAATTTCATATTCCTTATTTACCTGGGGTGTTACAATAAACATTATGTAATCATTTAAGTTAATAATATTTGTTTTGCCGATATTTGGTTCTTAAGTCGAAAGTGGACTTCTTACAATTACATGTTGTTCGTGTGGCCAAATGTTTATTATATCCAGAATTTTATTCATGATGTAGATATCATATATTTCATATATATCCAGTACATTTATGCATTTATAACATTACATAATCATTTAGAGGTAAGAAATGAAATGCACCGTTCATGGAGACGGTAAGCCGTACGTACGCATGAACGCTACTTTCATTTATATTTCGTATTTTATAGAATGGAATAATAATGATATAAAGGTATATTATAATTCCTGTATAATATCAAATATAATATCATAGTTCCATCCTTTATACGTCCCACATATGGTATTTAACGAATCAAATCACTTTGAGGGGGCGGTAGACCGCACTTCCTTAAATGAAGATATCGCGTTTACCCATAATGGAAACCATAAAGGTATGCCCAAAATGAAAACAAAACAGAAGCTTAAGGAAAACATAAACATATTATATATAATATATAAAAATAGTGACATCATAATGGCCACCTTTGAAGGTGTTAAATGAGTGTTTAACAATCATCGTTTCGGGAGGCAGAATTTCGCAATCCACGGAAACTATATGTTCTTTAACCATTTGATGTAGTTGTGTGATAGTTTAGCTCTAATAAATCTTATAAAAACATACTAGTATATTGAAGATACTGTTTTTGTTACAAAATAAGTAAATAAAAATATTTTAGGGGGTTGGAGAAGCAAAATAAAACAAATGAACATGAGAGAATGAATTACCTTTAAAAGTGTAACTCCTTTTGATTTGAGCCTAAAGGCTTCCATTGAAAGTCTTCTGCCCAAAGGGAATCCTCTAGGATGAGGAGAGGGATGTGGAGAGAGTAAATGGGCAGGGGCTGTCTGAGACAAAGGCTTGAGGAGTGTGTGAAATGAGGTAGAGGTGGTGGCCTTTTATAAGAGGAGAGGAGGGGCACTTTTGGAAAGTAAGAAATATTACTTTATTTGAAAATGTGTTTCGGTTTTAAAAGGTCCCACATTGATATAATTCGTGGATAAGGTGATAAGGGTTCAAAATCCACCCATCCAATAAGTTTTTTACATGTGTAGGTCATAGAGGTTACATTATCTTCTCATTTTATTTAAATCGTCAGATAATGATGTCATCGCCGCGTCATTATAATGTCATAAATAATTTAATTTATTTAATGTGTACAAATTATAAAAAAATTACTATGATGTAGGAAATCTTTTTATATTTCCAATGACTATTTATAATAAAAAATATGACTTGTATAACCCCACTTAAATTTTTTTTTAGTAAAACATATCATGTTTGTGTCATTTTTACTTTTACATTAACTAAAAAGTTATTTATGTCATTTCCCAACCAAAGTGGCTCCATGGGGTCCCAAAGTTGACCCATGTCTTGTCTTGGTCGGCCATTACACATCCAATGATGTTAGGACATGTGTCAAGTTCATTTCATATTATTAAAACATTATTTTTACCTTAAACTACACTAATTACCTCTAATCGCGATTAAAAATTTAATAAGTTACTATTCACCAAAAAATTATTTTTATCCCATTGAACCACATTTTAATTCTTAATTAAAACCATTTATGTTGGATTTTTGAAATTCAAAACATAAAGATGGAAAAATTTCATTTAAACGGAAAAATCAGTTTTTATAAGTACAACTTAGTGGTGTCACTATTCATCAAAAATTGATGTTTTTCAGAAAAATCCCAAAAATTCACCCTAAGATATATTTGATATTCCGAATTCAAAAATGAAATCTATTTTAAAAAATTCAAAACATATAAGTCACATTAATTAATTTAATAATTAATTCCCGCTGTCAGAGCAAATAGCGTGTTTTTATGAAACAATAAGTATCAAAAGATTGACACTGGTTTAAGACTGTTTTCAAAGTGAAATTAATTCCAATGACTACTATTTGATTTAATGGTAAAAATATATTCTAATTTCACTTTAAAACCAATTCAAAAGATAATCTAATCATAAAAATAAATTAGATTAAAAATAGGTTTTGAATTAAAATACAACATTTTACACTATTCATTAAAAAAATGAACTTTATCGGAAAGATACCAAAAATTTACAGAAAGTAAATTTTGATGTCCCAATTCATCATAAGAGTTTTATTTGGTCCAAAAGAATGTTTAAGAGTGAACAGAACTATATTTAATTATGGTTCAACATCAAAAGGTGATAAGTGAACCTTTAGTGAAAACTAGGGCATATACGCCTAAAATTGAATTCTTTCCATATTTTAATCCTCTATCCTTTATTGGATAAATGTAAAAACATTTAAAAACATATATAATCATATTTTAGTTATTTATATCCATTCCCTCCATTACAACGGCTACATGTTAACTACCATTTAAAATAATATTATTTTATTATGAGAGTGCAACGTAAGATTCCCAAGAAACTCGTTGTTGCGTGTTGGGTACGCCATCGAGCATAGCATCCCCTTTAAAGTCATATTAATATTTTATTCACAAATATGGATAAATATGAAAATGCCATATTCTTTATATACCTGGGGTGTTACATATTATCTATCTGATAGTCAATTAATTATATGAAAAGATATATCTTATACTCTAATTGTTATAAAATACCATAAACCTCATTCCAAAAAGATAATATTTCCAAAAACTAAGTGCATGTATATCTGTGGAATGCTCTAAACCTAGAATGGGGTACATTTTCTCAGGAATACCAATCTAAAAATAGTCACATGATAACATGTTATAATTTTACAACATAAAAAATCCCATTATTGCACCAGAGGCGTCATAGTGTACCACATAACACTTAATGGTCTCTACTAAGAAAAAAATTGGATTTAAAATCAAAAGTTGTTTCAAATTATCAAAATAAGTCATGACTTTTTCATCCCAAGTTAATTTCACCACATTATTTGTATGAGTCATCAAAGATAATGGAAACCTTGAAAAATCCTTGAATAACCACTTTTCTTATCAATACAAATTTTGAAAGCTCTATATCTCAAAAACACTTTGTGTTTTTTCTTATGAAAACACAACCTTCGTCATCTCAGGGTTGACCAAAATTCCATTTACAGAGATTATGTTCCCTAGGTACATCACTTATTTGATTAAAATATTTCATTTAATACATTTCCATAAATATGATGACTCCTCAGGGTTTTCTAAAACAGTATTCATTTGGTGATTATTCTCTTTCTATGAACTTGAATTTACAAGAATATCATCAAAAAATAGTACAACAAAATCATTGAGATACTAATGGAATGTACATAACATCAAATTGATAAAAAATTGGTTCACTAGTAAAAATAATGGTTTCACAAGATATTAAAAATGGTAATACCTTCTCAAGAAAGAAATCATAAAAATATCAAACTTCGGAACATGAATATGAGGATAACCGGATTGAAGATCAATTTCTAAAAACCAATTTTACCCCTTTAACTAATAAAAAAACTCATAGGGAAACATTTTCTTATTCTTAACTGTTTTCAGATTCAAAATTCAATAGTCTATCAACAAATGGTGTTAACCATAAAAATTCTTGGAAAAGTGCACGTGGTATGACCATGGTGAAACATTAGGGTGAAGGAAGCCTTTATCCATCATATCATCCAACTAGATCTTGATCTCTTTCTGCTATAAAAGTTCCATTTGATAAGAGGATGTTGAGATTAAATATATACCAGTCACCAAATCAATTGTATACTCTAACTACCATTCATGATAACAACTGGAGATGTATTCTATAAAGACACAGGGAATCCCCTAACAACCAAGGGATGAACACCAAGATAAGAAACATCATCGAGATAAAATTTATTGGTAGATAAAAAAATCATTATCTCATTGAAGAATGGTCCCTCATGCCCTAACATTAGATCCTAATCATCTTAAAAACCCCATGATCTATCATTGGAAGCAATTAAAGAAATACACATACGATAAAAATAAATATCATCATATACAGTAACAATCCATTCAATACTGATGGTAATTTTGAATCCATCTAGATCAAGAAATAACAAATCCAAAAACATAACCTCATCTATTATAGATATAGGTCACATTGGACATCAAAAACCTTACTCCATCATTTTTTAAATAGGAATCACCATATATATACCAAAATTAATGAACTATTTTAGTAGTTTTAGAATCCCAATGAATAGGTAATAAATAAAATGTGGGAGGAACCTTTATCAAATTCAAAAGTTTATATATAATATGCAACAAAAATGGTACATATCACTATATCTAGTCTCGTGTTAACCTCCCCTATAAATGCTTCCACTATGTGAAGGTTCTTAACTCCCAAAACATTTTTCTATATAGCTATTGAATTTTAGGTATATGATTTTACCATAGTGGAATTTTATTCTAAATATCATTTAATAAAACCCTAAATTTACATATCCTGGATAAACATAAATATTCCATCGGAATCTAAAATCATTGAAAATTTTCACATGTGCAGGAAATGAACATATGTGGTCCATAACATTCCACACTATTAGAAAATCAAAGGTAAGCTACTTTATATTACTAATGGTATAGTGTATGATTGTTTCTAAGAGCCATCACCAACACCCTTATGATTATACTCACACATACCCTTCATTACATGCATTCTACTAATACTGAAAATTAGATAAAGAGAAGGGGAAGAGTAGTCTTTCTTTCCCTTTATATCCATTTCTACCATCATTTCCCTATCAACTGACTCAATGTATTTATAAGGATTCATCATATATAACATTGATTGAATGTCTGGATGAAACCAATATAGGTACTTCTTGATCATTCACCATATCAATGATCCCCACTATCAAATAAAAATGATCCAACGTCGCAACCCAATAGGTGTACGATCATACTGAGTGCTCCCCCTACTTCAAAGAGAGAATAACTAAATAATTTTAATTAATTAGTGAATATAGATATAAAAACTAAAATAATAGGGTCATAAAACTCTTCCAATAAAATCCCACAATTCGTCTATCACGTACCATAAAATTCCATAAACACATGTTGATACAATCAAGATAATACATTGTGCATTTCACTGTCATAAACTCATGTGTTTCAAAGAAATTGAAGACTTAATGGAACTTATCCAAACACCCCTCTAACTATTGGGTTTCAATAATATCTTCAAATGATGGTTTTTATAATGTATAAACTCTCATGTTTGATCTATGTCTCCGTACGCACCTGGTTATGCCTCAACATCCTAATTCTAAACATGTAATAAACTTTTTTCTATGGTATGAACTTCATGAATGATAGACTCTATATGATTTTAATCTAGATTAGGGATCCCCTGGGGAGAATCCCTCACTTCACATTATGGTAGAACCTATGTAAATTATCTTAGGGGAATGTATTTATACATTAAAAATAGGTTAAAAATAAAATATAATGAAACAAGTCTTACTTTAATCTATAAAATCATATGGTGAAACTATGATTAAGATCACAATCGAACATATTAGGAAAACATTCCAATATCGAAAGGTAACATGAGACATTTCATGGATAGATATATATATGAACTCATTGTACCCTACCTCTAATGTCTAAATAATATTTTATCCTCTTTACATGACATCCCAAGAGAGAGATTCTTGAGGAAAACCTACCCTTGATACCAATTGTAATGAATCAAGAAAGGATATCCTCTAAAATGGTACCCAACACGATTAACCACTTAAAAAAGAGAACTTCTAATCTCATTGGGATGGAAAGCAGAACATGGGAATCAAAATAAAACAATAGGGGACACTTTATTCCATCCTGAAATAGGAAACAAGGTATATATATATAGACACATGGTTAAATAATAACCACAAGGGAAAATATTTTGTAAATAAAAAGTAAAAATGGTAGTGATATGACTCAAATATAAAATAAAATAATCTATGGTTTATTTCTAACAACCGAAATGGATGACCAAAATAAGAAACAAATACTAAATGTGATATGAATAAAATGTCCTACCATCTCACCAGCAGCAGCCCAAAGTCAGATGAAGATATCATCACCGCCTCACCACAACACCATGAATTTCCCTTCATAAAATTGCAATACAAGGTCTAAAAATTCTGGAGGGAATGTATAGGGTGTGGTCTAAAATTTCTATATAGGGTCCCACTAATGTTTTATAGCACACCTATTTTTTAAAAGGAAAACTATTAATGATGGCGTATGTGATACGCAACACCGATCCTAAAAGAACCATGATTATTTATAATTGTCATAACCAACATATTAAATTTGTAGTAACAAATAGAATTAAATAAAATCTGAAATATATAAAATGATACTAACAAATATTAATTTATTTGTAAACGCATAATAAAAAAATCACTATATTTTTAATTAATACATTTTATTCTTCATAAATACATTTACATCAAAATGGATTTTTAATTCACTTTTCCAGAAAATTATATAATTAATTATTTGGAATTTTAGAAATTTTATTTTATAAAATTAATATAATTCTTTAATTAACTTTATAAAAATAACATTGGGTTAAATTTTTCGATTTATCTGAAATGTTTTATTTTTCTGTTAATAGTGAAAATTACCAATTTTTTAAATACTCCCACTTCTTTTTTTGATAAAGCAATATAAATGGTCTATTATACATTGTATTTTTTGGTAAATTTAATTATATGAAATATTATTCATATTAATTTTATTTATTTCATTTTAACTATAACTATTCATGACTTTGTTGGATGTTTATTTTTATTCTTAAAACACTGTTTTCTACAAACTGTTATTAAGTGTATAAATTTTATCCATTTTAACTAATTAATATAACCCATAATAGGGAAATATTTAACCGAAATTAATATATTATAAATATTTTTATATGAATTAAAATTCATATAAAAATTATTTCTAGACAGGAAGTAAATATAATATTATATATTGCTTGAAAATAGAATTTCTTCAAAACTCATTTTTAACGCATTTTTTTGTGTAACTTTAAATTATACTCTACAAATTATATAATTTCAATTTTATAAAATTTATTCCATAAGTTATGTAGTAATAATTAATATTATGTAATAATTTTAAATTAATAGTGTTCATAACGAATAGTAAAAACAGTAAAAAAACAATTACTCTGGTGAATAACTGAAAAGGTAAAAGTGATTAACCTTAAGGTTAAATGGAATTAAATTATTAAAAAATGTTTTTCTATTTTTTTTGGTAATTTTATACCATATAACCCATAAAATAAAATATTTATCGACTTTTTAGAAACTTGGATTCACAATTAGTCCCATTATTCAGCAGTTTTTGGTATTGACAGAAATGCTAATCATGCTCACTTATAAAAGGAAAATTCCTCTCAACACCACTCAATGCCTAAATCTCTTTTCTATAGTTCAATAATGGACAAAATACTTTCCTTTATTTCCTATCAACATTCTAGAGTAATTTTTTTATCATAAATGTAATGTAGGTTGGTTTTAGGTATGATTCGAAATAGGTGATCTGAAGAAGAGGTATCGTTCTTCACTGAGCATCATTGTTTTATTTTTTCTTCCACATCCTTCAAATATACATAATTAATGATGATTTAAAAACATAATTGTCTCACATGTAATTATTTTTAATTGTTTTCATGTAATAACCAACCTTTTTATCCTCTTTCATAAATATGGGAAATGAAATCATTGTTCTTGGGTGCGGGGACTACTACCTCAAGAACCAATGGGATTTGTTATATGTAAACACACCCATGAATATTCATGATGATTTATTTAATGTTTATATATTATATTAATTTCATATTAATAATTTTGTAAAATTAAAATATCATATAACCTCTTACCTTACAATCTATTGAAAATGATAATATCACACGTGTGTACGACAGACTACAACCTCACGAAACAAAGTGATTAAATTATTTTATCTAATACATTGGATTGTATATGTAAGTATATTAAAAGATATAATATTATATATATGACATAATTTTCATTATTTAATGATAAAATAACACATACCTTCTTTCCATCATGATCATTGAAAAATTGAAAAGTTACTCATGGGTGTCTATGGCATATCGTCTCTATGATTGTAATGTTGTTAATTTATCATAACCATCTATAATATTTGGTTTTAAAAAAAATTTCTGTTTAGAAATGATAATTATTTCATTATTATTATAATTATTATTTAACAATGGACCCTTTGACCTTGATCAACACATTGATATCGTTTCAAAATTATGAACTAAGAAACCCCAAGACACATGATATAAACATAACTAAATAATTAATTAAGTATATCATTAAAATACATGATGTAAATGGTTTAGATATAAGGGATTGATCCGATAGAAAATAAAAAATAAAAAAACTTGTATAAATTTGTCATATTGATGATAATGGACTTACATGGCATGTCTACACTCGAGGTATGGGTTATCATCTTCAAACATCCTTCATTAGGGGATATTCTTTATTATGAACCTAATCTATTTTAAAAGTTATATATACTAAATATTTATCATTATTATTATTGGTATTTAAACTTATAATACAAAATCTCTCCCTTTTATGATGTTTTTAAAATGAAATTTTTTAATATGTAAGTGTCTCTGTCTCAATTTCCATTCATTAAGCCATATTTTAATATTATGAACCAGTTTAATTTATATAGTATATATACTTCCCATTTTATATATAATATCATTAATAAATTTTATTCATTTCATATAATTATTTATTTTTGTTACTTATTATATGGATATTATCATTAAAATATTACCAAAGTGGTATGGGTTTATAATTCATTAAAAATTTAATTGGGATTCTTTATACATGACTTTAATTTGAAGGAAATTATTTTATCATTTTATAATAAAACTATTTAATATTATTCTAAACTATTTATTAAAGAAATTTTCAGTTAATAAGATCATTTTAATCTCATTAGTATTTAAAATATTATTATTTTAAGAAAATATAACTTTATTCATATTTTCGGTTGAAAAATGATTTCTTCTAGGTCAACATCTTATTAAAATGTTTTTATTTTTTTTAATATTCTTATAGTATTGATAAAGATTAATTTTATTGAATTTTTAGATATCATAAAAAATAAATGGAATCATCCTATGATTTTCTAAACAATGTATTTTTTAACATTTTATAAAAAAATGTGAAATGAAACATTATTTTAATGTACTCTTCATGAATAGAGTTTCCCACCGTTTTGAACACAAATTTCATTGAAATTCAATTTACATGTTTCCATGAATATTTTAAAATAGAAATTTTTACCTAGTATTCTATAAATATTTAGGTTTAAAAATTTATTTCCAAAGTGATAATGGTGTTTCCCTCAATAAATGTTCCATTTAATCTTTTGAAGACATTTTCATAAATGATGTAAAAATTTGATGTTATAAATTTATTCTAAATTATATACACTTATATTTATCATTGAAATATATAAAAAATATCGCTTAATTTTATGGGGTAATACATTCATTATATTCCTCTCTCAAATTTCTGCATTATGAAATTTAATTTGATTATGGTATGAGATAATATTATTCAAACCATTTTATTTTTATGGGAATTTATTATGTTTACTTAATTCGAGTGATTTCTATTTTTTCACACACATACTAATAAAAAATTTATGATGGGTTATATCATATAGAACTCCAAATGGTTGGTTAAATATTCAGTGTCATGATATGGTACATATGGTATTATGGAGTAAACCTATAGTAATATGGGACTTTTTCCACTATGGAAATTTGTCTAGGAATTATCCTTCACTCATTTTTATTTTTTTTTATATATTATTTACACAATTAATATGTTTTCTTTATCTTATAAAACAATGTTATTAATATTTTGATCCATGTAATTTTTCTTTCTAATTTTCTTTAATGATTTAATTTTAAAATTTTGAATCATAGGTTATGTTTTCTTATCATGTTCGTTCCCTTACTCGGATTTTTTAGATCGATTTTTTATATTATATATTCCCCTGGTTGTCCCATGAATTTTTAGTAGATCTAATGAATATAGGATCTCATTATGGAGAAATAAAAAAATAATTTTTTCCTGACTATGATCTACTATCACACCTGTCTTCCAAAAACACAATGTTGCACAACCTTTGTATTGTAATTGATTGATGTTACTGTTAAAAACCATGTAATAATATTTTTAAAGGAAATGGCTCAATATAGTTGGTATCATAATAAGGTATACCTATATTTTAGGGTTATGATTATACAAGATAAGTAAAAAAATTTAGGGATATGGCTTTATATAGGATAACATACAATCATATTGATGAGTAAGAGATTATGTGGTTTTATCCAAAAAATTACATCCCCGTGTAGATATGTTAAGTGTGTGTGGAACTATAATAGTCATACCATGGGTTAATAAATATAAATAATGTACATTGGGATTTGAATCAATCATCCTATGTTGAATTAAAATGATCCTTTCTTCACAACTAGTTTGACTCTCCCATGAGATATTCTTTGGTTAATTCTCATTTTCTCTATGAACCAACCTGATGAATTTGTGATTAGAAACTAGGGGATATTAGGATATTCCATTGAGATAATTTATAAACCTAAACTCTCTTTAGTGGATAATTATATGGGAAACCCATATTAGAAATGTATATATACCCATTTTTAGGTTTTATGTGATTGATTTTTTTAATTATTAAGGATCTTTTTTGGAGATATTAATTGGGAATACAACCCCTAGGCTTAGTATATGTTTTAGTGATATATTTTTTGTGGTATAATTCTTCTTCATTATGATGGAAAATTTTAAATTTCATTGATAATATTTATAGATAATTTTATCATTAATGGTAATGTAATAAAAATAAATTAATATTATTTAACGTTTTGGGAGAAAATAAGTTGTATAGAAGAATTTTAAGGTCATAAATGATTTTATGATTAATGTTATTTTAATGATTCTATTAATATTTTAGGGAATGTTATAAAAAATATATTAATATTTTTTTAGAAAAAGAAAAGATTGTATTTTGGTCGACAAAATATCTTATCTGGTTAGGCTACGGTGCTTGAACCAACAATTAAAGGGACACAAGGGTGAAATGACTTCCAATGTATTATGTGATATCTTAGTTCAAATGAAATTGTTTTTATATAAAAAAATTTATGGATAAATATTATTTTAATTTGGGGAAATTTGTTATAGGATCAATTATTTTTTAAATTATTATGATTTTGAAGTGATTATTAATATTTTGAGAGGAATTTATTTGGGTTGTGGTATATATAACCATTATTTTTAACATAATCGATTATTTGGGAATAATTACATTACGTTTTTGGCAATTTATGTTAAAGTGTATTATGAATAAATACTTATGGAATGGATTTAGTTGAACATTGGGTGTTACTACTGATGTTTTAGAGTACAATGTATTATATTGGATAACATATTATCAACATTTTGGTTTTGTTTTAATATTTAGTGATAGATAGAAATAATTCTCACTTTTTTATGGATATTATGGTTCATTAAAAGTTAATTAACGTGGTTTATGCCTAAAAAACATCATGGATATTAATTTATTGGAGTGAGAAATGATGTGGAAATTAATTTAAGCACAAACAATGGATAAAATTGTACTTATGAAATTAAAAATATATGAACTAAATCTATATTATAATATCCAATATCATGATAGAGAAAGAATCTCTCCACTTTAGGAATGAGGATTCTAAAAAATGATATCCTTTTACATTCATTTTTGATAAATCAATGGTATTTTCACTAATCCAAACTTTAGGGATTTGTGGTCATTAACATTATCATGATCATTAACATTCTTGTGATCAATGATATATATCACTATCCACCATTATTTGGTAATAATATTTTCTTTCATGTCCATATTTTTACCCCCGGCTAATTTTTTATTACTTGGAACCCTATTTACATGATATTCTAGATGGCCTTTATACATCCCTTTCTCTCTTATCAAAATCATATTTTATTATCCCTTTTTATGAAGTCGATTTTCAAAAAGTATATTTTTTAAATTTCAAAACCCTGATATCTATGATAAAGATAAAACATTGAGGTTGAAATTTATTTAAATTGGTAATAATGTAACACGCAGAGTATTAAAAATAGAAGACTATTTTTGATAGCGTACATGAAAGACCATATCAATACTAAACAAAAACCAAATTATTTATGACCGTGATAAGCTAGATAGTAATGTAAAGGATATGAATATTATATCGTAAATTTTGAAATTTATATCGAGATACTAATTGATATAAATTTGTTTTGATAAATTCCTAGGAAATATGTTTTAACTTTTTATTAAAGATTTTTAATACTTCAAAATTAAGTTTCCTTCAAAACTAATTTTTATGAGAAAATATTATAATTTTATAACAAAAATATTACAAACATAATTTTTATAAAATTAATATCATTTTTAAATCATGAAATAAAAAATAACTGACAGTGAAATTTTTCGATTTTTCTAAAATGTGTGATTTTTCCATGAATAGTGAGAATTACCGGGTTTCCAAATATTATCATTTATTTTCCTTTAATTAATTAATATAAATATCAATTATATTTTGTATTTTTTTTATTAATGTGACATATGATATTAATTATTCTTAATAATATATTTAAATTCATTTGAATCGTCAATTTTCATTATTTTAGTTTAAATTTATTTTAATACATAGAAAGGAAATTTTCTATAATCTATTTTAATGTCTGTATAGATTGACCATATTAATTAATTAAAATAAAAACGAGTCAAGAAAATTTTAAATTAATTTAATTTTAAATTAATTTATTTGTATTAATTTATGTTCATATAATTATTATTTGTTTTCATGGAGTTAATATAAGATTATACATTCCTTGGAATATTATATTTCTAGAAACCCGTTTTTGGACATGTTTTGTGGGTTTAATTTTAAAATTAGTCTTTCAAAATTTTTATTTAAATTTGATAAAATGTATAAAATATTTGAAATTATAATAAATAATATTATTTAATAAGGTTAGATTAATTTTATTCCTAATGAGTAGTAAAAATAGAAAAAAATCGATGGTCGTTATAAAAAACTAATATGTCAAAAGTCAGTAACCTTAATGGAAATGGAAAAAAGTATAAAACATGTTTTTTTTAATATTGGATGTTTTTACCAACCATATAACCCATTTATTAAAATATTTATTAATTTTTTAGGGACCTGTAGTGAGAGTGACTTCACATTAATAAATAGTTTATGGTATTAAGAAAACTTATCACCCACTCTCACTTATAAAATGGGCACCACTATTCTCACATTTCCACACATAAAATGAATTTTGACCCTAAAAATACCATAACCAATAAATTAATTCTTTACCACCCCCAACCATGTTCAATAAGATATGGTTTATTTATAAATTCAACCTAGGGTTTTTTTGGTATAATCTAAATGCAGTGGTCCGAATAAGAGGTATCATTCTTAACCGAGAATCATTGATTTATTTATTATCAAAAAACCATAAAATCATACTTAGTGAGGATGATATAATAAGATAAATATCAACCACATATGGATATTTTATTATGTTAAAGGAATAACTTCAGTTCATGTGCTCTTTTGTCAAATTGTAAAGGAAACCATAGTTTGTGAGTATAGTGGACTACCACCTTGGGGACTACTGTAATTTGTTTTCCATTAATACCTATCAATGATATTAATGATTATGTATTTAATATTTATATATTATATTTATTACATATTATTAAATTTTAAAAATATAATACATTATATACCTTCTCACTTTACCATCCATTGAATAATGATAGTGTCGTTCATGTGTGTGGTGGACTACCACCTCACAAAGAAATTTGATTCAATTTTTTTATTAATCAATCACATATATAGTATATGAAAGTGTATATTAAGAAAACGTATGATATATATGATATAATTATCATAAATAAAATAAAAACTAACACTTACCTTTTTAAATCATGATCATTGAAAAATGGAAATGTTTCTCATGCGTACATACTAACTACTATCCCCATGACCGTAAAGTAGTTCATTTTTCATAACCATATTTCATGGTGGATTTTAAAAATATTATTGATGTAAAAATTTATAACTATTTCATAATTATAATTCTATATATGATGTAATAATGGACACTTTAACCAAGTAAAATATACTAATTCCCTTTTCAAATTATGAACTTATAATCCTCAAAACACCTGATTCATACATTAATAAATTGGAAATTAAATTTGAAATTAAAATAAATGATGTAAATTTTTTAAATATAATTTAATTAACCTTTCATATCTTTTTATTAAATAAAATAACTGATATATTTTTATCATATAGTTGATAAATTTTATTTATGGAAAATATGGACTTGAGGTTAGGGTTTTCTCGTCAGAACTATCTCCATTGAGACACATGTTCTTTATGCACCAATGTTATTTTTTAAATTGTGTATATACCAAATATTGATTATTTAACAAAACATTTATTCTTATTCTTTTATTTTAACTTTATGTTAAAAATAATTTTCATTCAAGATTTTTTTATTAATAAATTTACTAAACTATAAGGGACTTCATCTCAACTTTCTTTTACTGAGGCATATTTTAATATTTTTCACTAATTACTTTCATATAGTGAATTTAATTCAGATTTTAAATTTTGTTTCAGGAAAATTTCTTATTAATTTATATTAATCTACAAATTTAGTTTATTTCATTCCTTTGGGTTTTGATTCAAAAGTTACCAATGCGGTAAAGGCTTATGCTTCAGTCTCATTTTAATCGAGATTGTTTATGCTTGAATTTCCATTGAGGGAGATTATATTTGCATTTTCCAATAAGACCATTTTTTTCCTCTGGTTATTAATGAAATATTCATGTGATAGTATTATATTTCACTCATTGGTGTATCAATTTTCTCTATTTTTAAGAAAATCCAAATTTATTCCTCTTTTTAGTCAAAAAAGATTTTTCTTCTATGTCAATGTGTTATAAAACTATTTAGATATTTTTTACTATTATCATATGATTTATAAAATTAATTTTTACCAATGTTATACTTTTTACATAATGGTTTAAAATTAATATTCATGTCATTTTCTGAATAAGGTACATTTTAACTTTTAACTCAAAATGTGAGAGAAATATTTGTTTTTACATACTCAACATGACTGGAATTCACCACCATCATGACCACTCATTACTTTATAGATATCTTTTCATGTTTCCATGATTGTTTTGAAATAATTGTTTTCCTAATATTCCATAAATATTTATAAGGTCTTTTTCATAGTGAAAAGGGTATTTTCCTCGATAAATATTCCACATAATCTTTTGAAGGCATTTACATAAATGATGAAAACATTTGATGTGATGTATTTCTTTTGAATTATTTATATATGTATCTCACATATATACCTACATTATTCTGACGTAATTTTATTGGGTAATACATTTCCTATGTTCTTCTATCAAATTAATTCATTATAATATTCTAATAGAATATGATATAAGAAAATAGTGTGTAACTAGTTTTCTTTCCATCAGTAATTCATAGGTTTAATCGTAATGATTAATTTCCATTTTTGTGGAACACATAATAATGAACAGGTTATGAATTGTTCACATAGATATCACTTTAATTCATTGAAAAAGTATTTAGTCTCATGATACATCACATATTGGATTCGGGAGTAAATCTAATCTATTATCTGACTTTTTCCACTATGTGATATTATCCAGGATGATATCCTTGATTGTGTTTATGTAATGTTATATCTTACTTTATCAAATCTTATGTTTCCATGAACTTATCATTTCTTATTCATTATGTTATTCTCCCATGTAATTTCTCATTTTCCCTCCCTTTTATGATATCATGTTGCACTATTGACTTAATCAATTTGTTTTCAAATCACGTTTATTCCCTAATTGGGATTTGTTTGCATAGCCCTTTATGTCATGGTATTCCGAAGGCTATCCCATACAGTTTTAGGATATAATATTAATTATAAGTTCATTATTTTTGATAAAATAGAGATTTTTTATTTTTTATCACTTAAATGTATAAGGAAGATAATATTCCAATGAAACTATGCTTCATTTTCATTGGGTTGTAATTACTGGATTTTCATGTTAAAAATCATGTAAAATATATATATAATGCATGGGTCACTATAGGTAATCCATATCAAGTCTCTATATAATAATCCCAATATTATAAATTTATAAAAAATAATGATTTATAGGGTGTTACACATATTTATATCATAATCTTGGTAAATAGTTCCCCTTTTTCTATATTTATAAAACAAAGCCATGAAAATAGTTTCAATAAATAATTTAGAAAAACATGTTATATTTATCAAAAATATTTATATAAAGTCCAAATCATAGGGGTACACCATTATATGGATAACTTATGGTCATTAAATATTGGAAACTCGTACATCAATCATGCCATTTTCAAAATAAAACTCACTAAAATCCAAGCATCAAAATCTAGGGAATATAGTAACACCCATAGAATAGAACCCCTACCATGTCAGTCATGTTATATATCAATATTAATCCTGATCTATGAATATAAGAACACCCCATAAAGTGAACCCCCATATAATAGAAACGGTTGAAACCTATTATTAGAACATCCACCTAACTACCCAAGTTTTTCGCATCACGCATTTATCATATGATTTAAAAAGTTATTATCACAGATCACAATATAGTTCAAAATAACCCTTTCCCTATAAAAACCTACATTAAAACCCCATTTTTTCAATCCAATTCAAAATTATTTAAAAAGAACTGTTCTTTTATGAAATAGAGGGAAATACTATCTTTTCTCAAAAACCCATTGAAACAAAAAAATCAAACCAATATCATGAAAATTATTTTGAAAACGTTTTATAAAATAAAGATTAATTATGATTCATCCAACATAGGCAAGAGACAGAACCACCTACCTCAATCTCCTGTCGCACATAACCAATAATGGTATCCATACACCAAAAGTGGATGTAAAGGGACATATATTAATAGATATAGTACCTATCATATTTTCTAATACATTATAATATAATTCCCTATGAAAAATATTCATATGATTGGTAAGACAATAAAATACCTTTAGGAACCCAAATGTCTCACCATAACCAACACCATAACCAATCATTATAGGACAAAGGCATGAAGGAATCTACAAATTAGTGATGGAGATCACTAACACATCCATAGACTCCAAAAACACAACCCAATTATTCTTAAAATTATCATATAGATGAAGAGAGAAGAAAACTATAATCAATGGAGGATAAAAACACCACACTTGAGATCAAAGTGAAAAATATACAAGTCCCAAAGAGAAGAAGACACCTAGTGGAACCCTAGTGTCTGAGAGCGGAGGAATATGGATAATGGAATGGAATTAATATTATAGCACATAAAAACTCCCTAAGTATAAGGGATTCACATCATGAATAATTTATCCGCAATATTAACTTCTTATGTTGAATGTACAGCAAAATATTTGTTTCTTTAAGTTAATAAAATCAAGAGATACAAATTCATGATGTGAATGAGAGTGTCATCATGAATATATTTCATGTGATGAAATTGATTAATGGATTCTTCCTAGAAAAATATTCATGACATGAATCCTCTACTCATAGAATGAATTTTTTCCTCAATAAAGAGCCCATCCTAGAAACCTATAGAAAACTTCAAATTCATCTATGATGCCCTATGTACACAAGAAATAAACTCTTAAACATTAAAAATAGAGTACCATTAACCTAGATGAAATAGGTGGAATATGGGAATCGTAATATATGATATCCTCGTATCATAATACACAATTTTATTAATAAATGGGATGATTTTTTTATGTTTATTTATTTATAAAATCACAATATATTCATACTGTAATAATTTAAGTTAATTTGTTTTTAGGATAGTTAAAAAGGATGATTCCACACTATGATTGGAAAAATAGTGATTAAAAAGGAGTTCAAGTTGATAAATTATTTTTCACATTATAATTATTTTATGTGTTTTAAGAAAACATATAGACTGAATTTTAAGAGGTTTTTATTGATGTTTTATGGAAACCTGCATTAATTAATTAATTAACATCTTATGAAAATTTAGGACAAAAAATATAGGAATATCATTTACTGGTCTATAATTAAGTATCTATGTAGTATATGATAATATTTTGATACTAACATATTTTTTTGTGAGAGTGACAATTAATAATATAACTATACAATATAAGACTGAATCAAAAAAATTTAATTGGTGATATGAAAACATTATGAATATGGGAATTAAGTTACTTAAGATTGAGAAGTAGATTATTAATTATATGAAATCCGCGATAAATACTAAAATATTTAATACTAATTATTAGATGTTGAGGATCCAAAATATGATATAATATTATATTCTATGCATATTTATGGATATATAGGGAAGCTCATCATAAATTGTAATTGATGAAACCATGAGAGGGAAGTGATATCTCTCACACTTCAAAATTTTTTAAAATTACTAATGAGAGACTATGAATCAATTTTGATACAAGTAAGCATAGTGGGTGATATTTATTTATGGTATTTTTATTTTTTTGGGAGGATATATATTATAAACACTTGTATTTATAATGAAAAATATATGTGTTGGTGTGAATAAATGATCATTGAAAAAAGTTAGTACCCATAATGGTACCGAACCATATAAAAATTGTTTGTATCCCATGTTATTTATTTTTTATAATATTTTGGTAAATAAATCCATCCACGAATATATTATTATATCGTAATTATTCATATATGTTTATTTTGAACAGAATTTTTTTTAAAATAACCCCCATTTGACTCACTCTCTCCCCCCACTAAGTGGTGCAAAACACTTTTAGTGCACATCAACTATTATTAGATCATATCTATGTTCTATGATTAAAATAAAACAATTATATACATTTATAATCTTAATTATAACAATATAATTGGTTTCTTTATATTTTATGAAAAAAACTCTAAAACATGTAAAAATATGACGTTTCCCTATCTGTTATAGCTTTTCGAAGAACTTTGGTGTTTAGAAACAATAAGACATCCCACCTACGGAATAGAACACTCTTATTTCATTTAATAATTTGTGAAATTTATGATTTGATGTAACATGTAAAAATTAAATTCACATGTCTCTATCATAGATGTTTAAAAAATATTTTTCTATTTAAATAGGAAATGAGATTTTTTTGTAAATTATAGATCAATTATGATGGAAATGTGAATGTTAAAACGGCCAATTTACTTATACAGAGAAAAATAGTTGAGGATGTAGAGAGGGAATATTAATAAATAATTTGTGAATTTATTAATAGTTTCAATTATATTTATAGAAATGTGAATGTCTATGGAGAAAAGTTATAAGATTCTGTAGTTTTAATGAAGTTTATTTGGAATTTTCCTCAACATTTGATCTTTTTATTTTTTTCTATAGAAGTCATAGTAGAAATATTCTATATTAAATTACATAAAATATTCATTTAATATTAATTTTAAATAATTTCTCTATTCAAATATAAAATATAACGGCAAATTTTATTTGAGGTTATGAAAAAACTTGAAATTAAAGACAACTATGATGAAGATTCAATTAAATTTGACGATTAAGAAATCAAAAATTATTACAAGATAATTATGGAATTCATATAAAAGATGTTAAATTGGTGCAAGAGAAATAATAAAATAAAACAGTCATAGTGGTGTTACAAATTTGGTGTATTTGGATGTATTTTTGTAGACTATCCAAAAATAAAGAGTGTTAAAAATGATTCAGATGGACATTATGAGAATCAAAAAAAAAACAAATAGGGTAAAACATCAATAAAACTAAAACAACCAAGAGAATGAATATGTTTTCCATATGTATAAGAGGATTTATAATGATTTATGAAAGTGAAATTGATGCCCCGCCTAGTATCTAATATAACGGTTAATCTCTTTAAAATTTTATTAACTTCAAGGATAGTTTTAACAAATAGACTAATACGAAAGAAGTGATGATGAAGAAAGTGAACCACGCTAAATTGAACACCATATAATGGAAGAATTAAATGTTTTTATTGATTATAAATAAAATATTTGATAATGGGATTAATATTTTGAAGAAACAAAATGAATATAATACTGAAAAATGGGATTATATAAAAAGGGAAGAAGCTTATGTTTATGAAATCAAAAAAAATCAAGGTGAATTTTTCTTAGCAGGATAAAATCATGAATGATCTTAATGAAAATATAATTTTATGGAATAAGATCTATGTAAGAAACAATAGAGGTTCCTTGATGCTCAAAAACATTGAATAAAATTAATAAAAAACATCAACAATGTAGTTGGAGACAAATATAGATCATAATAATATATTGTAAAGGTTTATGCAAAGATGTTGTTTAATTTTTATATTATTAAAGTCAACATAAACATGTTTCTTCAATTAATGTATATTCCCAAATAAATTATGGATAATTTGGGATAATAAAATTTGTTAGTTGGAGTTGATACTCAAGAGGGGGTGAATTGAGTTCCAATAAAAATTTCTGTCAAAATTATTTATCTTAAAATCCCCCAATTTAAAAACAAAGTTAAACTGTAGTGAATCTATATAGAATGTAAATGTTCAATCAGTTTCTCAAAGATTGATTAGGTCTCAGTTGAAATAATTTGAAGATTAAATTATCTTTTGAAACTAACTTACTGGTTTACAAGAAGTATAAACACATGCTAATTTAACTATCAATGTAGCTTTAAAATAGTTTTTTATTTCAAAGTTATAGCAGTGGAATATGAAATTAATATATAGTATACTTATAGACTTAAATTAAATTGTACAGAAAAGTTAACCCAGAGGTTTAGTCAAAAGCCGAGACTTAGTCCTCTCAACAATTTATATAAATTTATCTATACCCTAGATCAGGGTTAAACAATAGTACACTACTATCCAGGTCCAAAGACCTCTACCATAGTTCTTCGTGGGAAAAAATCAACAACAGAACATAGACTGTTTAGGTCTTACTCGACCTCTACGACTATCCATAGTGGGAAATAAAGGGTTATGAAGATTGAGTGAGGATTTAAGTATCCTCCAGTTTATCTTAGGAGATAGTGTGTGTGTAAAATAAACAGGGTACACACATTGCTCAAAATGTAAAGATAGAATCACTAAAATAAGATAGAAAGTGTTTAAAAAAGCTCTAGTGATTGGCAGTGCAACTCTGGACTCATTTGGTTGGTCAGAAAAACATCTGAGTCCTTCTATTGTTTCTGCTCAGAAAATAGAGTGTCTTTTTCTTCTTTGATTCTTGGTCCAGCTTAGCAGTCTGAGTGCATAAAGTGTTTTTTGTAGTTCACGCAAGATGCAGCTTGTGTTCTCCTTGAAAATAAGTAGCTTCGTGTATGTCCAGTGTTCTTGGTGTATGGATTTTTCCTTCACAAATCCACCACGTTTGAATGATATTCAGCATTTTTCTTTTTCACCTGTGTGCCTTCTTATTTCCTTGATGCTTGCCTTATCCACACCCAGTTTTCTCTACTTCTCTGCTTTTCGGCTACGTCTTTATCTTCCCTTTTTGTAGCTTTCTGCTCTGGAAAAAAGGAATGATTAGTTTTTGCATGGGTACTAGGTACGGTTCCCTGGCATGGAAACATAATTCATCAAATATCATTGAATGCATTAAAAACATCAAATGTAACAGTTAGCTTAGAAAATAAATAGTATTGAGAGTATAGAGTTTGACTAGTTGGTCAATTAGTAGCTCGTGTTGGTAAATGTGTACGGTAGACTTTTTGTAGCATGTCCTTCCATCGGTAGCTCTTTCATCTTGCATCAGTTGCTCTATATACCAGTGAATTCGTTACATCGGTTGCTCTAGTTCTATCGGTAGATCGATGTATCAATGATTGTACTTGTATCGGTAGACTTACTCTATCGGTAACTATCTGTGAACTGGCTCTATCGGTAGACTTCTGTCTATCGGTAGCTCTTGTATGTTAGTAGCTCTGGTGTATCGGTTCATATCAATTGCGTTTGTGTATCATTAGGCCGGTCAGTAGCTCATATCGTTATCTCTTAGTGTTCTGTATCGGTAGACTAAATCTGTCAGTAAAGTTGCTTACCGATGGACTTATGCATATCGGTAGACTTGTTCTGTCGGTAGCTCGGTTTCTGTCAGTAGCTCTGTACATATCGGTAACCTTAGCTTATTGGTGACTCTGTCTATCAGTAGACTAATTCTATCGGTAGACTGAGTACCGGTAGCTCTATATCAGTAGCTATACCCAGATTAGTGACTTAACACTTGTATGTCTTAGGAAAAACTTATCTGAATGGGTTAGAAAAACATCATAAATCATATAAAGATAGATAGAAATGGATTAACATATATCAGGGATTATTTTAATATTATTATCATCTTGATCATAGATTGAAAGAATTAATATATAGAAAATCATTAGATTGAGATTATCAAAGTATATGAAATCATAATTGGGATTATCAAAATAGGTGAGGTCAACAATCTCCCCTTTTTGATAATCACATCCTATAATATTAACATTTTAAAAATAGTGAGCAGTTGTAACAGAGGATATGTCATTAAATTCAATTATCTCAGTAAAACAGTATGTTATTGAACATAAATGATCAGAGCTAGAAGAAAATGTGATATTATCAGAGATAAAATTAAATATAATGATATAAAAATTAAAGTTTAATTTCATCAGAGAGTTAGAGAAAATGGTATCAGAGGATGAAATTTAACAGTATCAAAGGAGTAAATCATGATAGCTTTTACTTAGATAAAATTTCTCCACCTTTCATTAATATCTCTCCCCCTGGGTGAATATTTCTCCCTCTTTGATACTTAGAGAGTATTTCTCCCCCTTTGTAAAATCATGGTAAAATATTTCTCCCCCTTTGTGATAATAAAAAAGAGGGAAACCAAAGAGATGAGGAATAAAAATAAAAATGAGAAAAGAGATAAAAAAACCAATTTCATTTCATGTTCTAGATAAGGTACAAAGAAATAAACAATATACAATGGATTCCTATCAAACAGTCTATCCACTGGTTTAATCCACATCCTCAATGTGATATTTTCCCTTGGGAGCAGAAGAGGATTCTGGTGAAGTGGAAGCGGGTGAGGGCTTAGTAATTCTGTAAATGACCAAAGGAGGCTAAGCCACAGAAACTGTTCCTAGTCTGTACTGAGGAATCCTTTGTGTGATCATAGTTGTGAGGCTTCAAATTTCTTGGGCATGAGTCATATAAACTGGAGAAGCAGTAGAGGCAGAGGCAGGCAAAGCAGGAGGGGCAATTTCTGGCCTAACATCAACATGCAGAAAAGGCAGCAACAGATTTCTGAAATCCATAATTATTCCTCCTCCTCTCTCCATAGAAGATATGAAGTCATCCTTGTTATCCATAAACTTGTCCAATGATGGAGTCAATTCCCTTATCTTGCTAACATGTTCTCTGAAAGCTTGATTGATAGGAGGCAGCTTCATATTTTCCAACCGAAGTTTGAAGTGATTGTTGAGTTGATTTTTGGTGAAAATCTTAGAGAAATAGGATTCCACCTTATCATTCACTTCTGTCTTAAAGGCATATGCTTCCCTCATATAGTCCTAGACTATCTTCATTATTTCTATAGCTGAATATCTGGTAGAGAGCACAAATCTGCTCTGCTCAGATGTGTCCACAGAGCCACTGGTTGAAGCTGAACCAAGATCCTCCTTAATCACATCTCGAAACTGATTCAAATCCACTGAAGGTTTAGATGTAAGAGATCCAACAGAGAAAGATATAGTCTCTTTTAAGCTTTTGTTCAACCCACTGATAAGATTTTGAACTTGGGAATCCTGTGTTTTAATGTGATCTTTCATATAAGCTTTGAAACCTTCAATCACTGAACCATCTGGCTTACCACACTCTTGACATAGGCTAAGTCCTTGTCTGCTTGGGATTTTGAGCTCATGTAAGATTCAAAATAGATAACCAATTTCTTTAAATCTTCAAGATCTAATTGAAGTCTAGAAACTTGAGCCTGGATGTCTTTAACTTCTTCCACTATTACTGCCATGAAGGTTGAAAAATTACAACCCAGAGAGAGTTCAAATGATCTTTCCAACATCCTCATCTCTTCAGCAAAAAAAAAGCTTCATCTCAATAACTGAGGAATTAAATGATTCTTTCAGTTCATCCTTCATGGATTCCAGATCAGCCCTTGTGATCATATCAGTAGGTGCAACTGCAGTGGGTACTCTTTCAGATGCTAAACTGACCAATGACTCAGTCATGATCGATTGAACTGAAGAGTCCATAGAAACATCCATCTTCTTTTTCTCTTCCACAAAACTGTCCTTAATCGTTTTTTTTAAAGTATCCAGGTCATTCATTCGGACAAAATCTGCAGGAAACAACTCATATTCAATATTATAAACAATATTTGGTCTATTGTGAAATGCCTCATTATCTGAATCTGGATAGTCTAAACCACAGACTACAAAACCTGGGTCTTCTGCCCAATCGTCAATTCCCACACCCACTTTAACACTTCCGACATTGGTTTGATGCTCCCCCTCAATGGGTGCATCCTCAATTAGGATAACACCATTCTCAAAAACATTCTCAACAGCATTCTCAGCAGGTCTTTAATCCTGAGGAGAATCTTCCACTATCAATTCTTCCTCTGCAATAGCAGGAGGGTCTTCTGGATTAGGTAAGGGTATTTCAACCACATTTGCATCCATAGCAGGCACTAAGGATCGTCCAATCACTGGACTCAGGCTCAAATCAGCTGACAGAGATGCTTCACTTTCATGAACATCTTCTTCATTCTCTACAGCAGTCACTTTAACATCCTCTAAATAAGCTTCTTCCTTATCTGATTTATGTTGATCTAGATCTTCAAGAGCTGGTCTAGGAGGTAAGTCATGATATTCACCTTCATCAGAAGATGACTCTTCCTATTCTAAATCATCACTATATTCTGGCTCCTCTTCATCAGGTCGCAGACTGAGATCCCTCACATCCTTTGGTCTAGAAGGATGATCTACGAGATTGAATTTGTCATATACCTTCTGGTCATCATTGACCCATTCACCTCTCCAGGGGTTCTAATTGATCCTCATGTATTTTCAGACTATAGAGGTGATACAAAAGTTATTCTTCACTACTATTGTCTCATATTGAGACTCAGCTAACCCTTTTACATTAATCATCACAGATATCAATTTAGCAAAGAATATGACATTTTTCTTTGATTTCATCCTTGTCGTGTATTCCATTTGGATCATCAGCAATTTGTAGAAATTTACCTTTACACAATGTCATAAGAGCTAAAGGAGATAGATATCCTGATATCTCAAATTGTCAAAGTCTCCTGTCCTAGGTATCAAGACATATTTAATGAATTTGAACAGCAATCTGTTCTCTCTATTCATTTCTGCAGCAACTACTTTTCTTTAACTTCCATCACCAGTCAGCTCTTCCAATGTAGTCTCATAGTCGAAAATATCACTGGTATGTGGAATGGCTCTCGAGACATATCCAGATACTCCTTCATGTGGAACTTTTAAGCACTCATCCCATTCAACAGATAAAAATGTCATCTCTTATCTGTTCACAAAAGAGGTTACTCGATTTTCATTCTCCTATTTCTCAAAGGTTACAAAATCATAAAATTTTTTCACTAATTTTGGAAAGTAGGGACCATTGTTGTTTGAAAAAAACTCTACCCATTTTTCATCTTCAAGAACTTTGAGCACTAAGGATTTTCTAGGAAGCATCCATTCAACACACAACTCATTTTCAATCACAATAACTATATTTTGAAGATGAGGATTCACTGGTCGTCTTCCCAACCTAGTTCTAGAAACACTACCACTGCCACTTGATTTTTTCTCAGTCTTCTGCTTCTTTGTTTTCGGCTCAACAGAGTCATCTCTAACTATAGGATGTTTGGTTTTTTTCATCACTGGTTCGCTGGATTTAGGGTTCTTCTAAGGATTCGGGAGCTAAGGTTTGGGGGTTAAGGTACGAGGCTCGGTGGATTGAGAAGTAGCTCTGACTTTAGTTTTATCATTTAAGAATCATTAAATAAATAAACAAAATGAAATAAAGTAAAAACGATTTAGATTCTAGCGGCTGACAGAAGTTTTAAAACAGCGCACACATCAGTAGGGTCTATCAGTGAGAATTCCTATCAGTGAAGGTTACATCGGTGAGGTTTCACATCGGTGAGAATTTCACATCGGTGCGAATTTTACATCTGTGAGGGTAGCTACCGATCTAGGTTAAACATACCTAACTCATGTTAATGTAACATAACCTATATGAACTCAAAGGTTTAGTGAAGATGTCAGCTAATTAATGTTCAGTACCTATAAACACAAGAATCATATCACCCTTTTGGTAATGATCTCTCATGAAATGGTGCCATACATCAATGGGTTTGGTCCTAGAGTAAGAAACAGGGTTCTTCGAGATATTTATTGCACTAGTGTTGTCATAGTTGATTGAAACGTGCTTAAATTCATATCCATAGTCCAAAAGAGTGTGTTTCATCCATAGAATGTGTGCACAACAACTACCAGCAGCATGTACTCTGCTTCGACAGTGGATAATGCTACATAATTCTACTTTTTACTACACCAAGATACTAAGGATTTTCCCAATAAGTGACATGTTCCTGAAGTTTTTTTTCTATCCAACTTGCAACCAGAAAAATCAGCATCTGAATAACTCATTAACACAAAGGGTTGTCCTTTTGGGTAAAACAAACCTAAGTTTACAGTATGTTTAAGATACATAAAAATTCGTTTAACAGGATGTAAATGAGATTATTTTGGATTAGCTTGAAATCTTGAACACATACACACACTAAACATAATATCTGGTCGATTAGCAGTAAGGTAAAGTAAGCATCCAATCATACCTCTGTAATTGGTTTGATCCACTAGTTTCACAGTTTCATCTGCATCCAATTTACAAATTGTACTCATATGAGTTTCACTATCCTTAATACTATCCAAACCAAAACATTTTAAGAGATGCTTTTTATATTTACTTTGATTCAAAATAATACTATCTTTATTTTGGAAAACTTGAAATCCAATAAAATATTTAAGTACTCAAATTAAACTCATTTCAAACTCATTTTGCATACATTTTGAAAAATCAGTACATAAAGAGTGTTTGGAAGATCCAAAAATAATATCATTAACATAGATTTGTACTATTAAAACATCTTTAGAAATTCTTTTAATTAAAAAGAGTTGGATCAACAATCCCTTTAGTAAAACATTTTGAAATAAGAAAATTACTAAGTCTATCATACCAAGCTCTTAGAGCTTGTTTTAGACCATATAAAGATTTATAAAGATTAAAAACTTGATTTGGAAAATAAGGATTAGTAAATATAGGTGGTTTCTCAACAAATACATATTCAATTATAAAACCATTTAGAAAAGAACTTGTGAAATTTATTTGATATGACATGAAATTCAGATGAGCAGCATAGGCAAGTAAGATCCTAATGGCTTCTAATCTGGCTACAGGTGCAAAGGTTTCCTCATAGTCTATACCTTCTTCTTGACTATATCCTTGTGAAACTATCTTATCTTTGTTTCTAACTATGTTTATATATTCATCAACTTTGTTTCTAAAAACCCATTTTGTGCCTATTGTTAATGTGTCCATAGGTCTATCAACTAATTCCCTGACTTTGTTTCTTTCAGATTGATTTAATTCTTCTTGCATACCCATTAACCAAAATTCATCATTGATAGCATCATTGACATTTTTAGGTTCTAGCTGTGAAAAAAAGGCTTGATGTTCAACCTGATTTCTTAGAGAAGATCTAGTATGTGTCCCTCTATCAAGATTACCTACAACAGCATCCAACGGATTATTCTTTAGAATCCTTGTTGATCTACTAAAGGTAGGACTAGAAATTTTAGGTTCATCTTCAATATCAGGTTCTATACCAGAAGATTCTGGAATATGTCCAGAACTAGATGTTTTTATAGCAGATTCTTTAGATTTACCATTAAAGTCTAGAACACTCAAATCTTCCTCAAGATTTTCAAAAGATGTTTTAGGCTCATGTGGATCAGTTTCATCAAACTTGATATGAACAGGTTCTTCCACACATTTGGTTCTTTTATTAAATAATCTATAGGCTTTTCTAGTTAAATAATAACCACGAAAAATTCCTTCATCACTCTTAAAAGAAAACTTGTCTGTATTATACTTTGTATTAAGAATAAAAACTTTGCAGCCAAAGACTATAAACTAACTAACTTTAGGTTTTCTATTATTCCACAACTCATATGGGGCCTTCTTAAGAACTGGTCTTATTAAGACTCTATTAATAATATAACAAGATCTATTTACAGATTCATCCCAAAAGTAAATAGGTAGGTCATATTCATTAAGCATGGTTCTAGCTATTTCTTGAAGGGTTCTATTCCTTCTTTCTACAACACCATTCTGCTGAGGTTTCCTAGGAGCAGAAAAGTTGTGACTATAGCCATTTTGGGAGAAATAAGATTCAAACACTTGATTTTCAAACTCACAGCCATGATCACTTCTCGGGGTTTTAATCTTAAGTCCACTAAGATTTTCTACAGATTTGGTGTATTTAACAAAGTAAGAACAAGCTTCACTTTTGTGAGTTAATAAGTATACCCAAGTATATCTAGAAAAGTCATCTACTAGAACATAGAAATAGTGATTCCCATTTAAAATAGAAACTCTTGAAGGTCCAGACAAGTCCATGTGAACCAACATGATAGGTTGAGAAGTTGAAACTTCTTTCATTGATTTAAAAAAAACTTTATGTTTCTTTCCCTTTTTAATAGGGATTACAAAATTTGTCATTTGGGAATTAAAGTTTATGTAGGTCTCTAACTAAGTTCTTCCTAGTTAATTTTCTAAGTGAATAGATGTTACAGTGTCCTAATCTTCTGTTCCAAATCCATGATTCTCTATGAAAAGCATTTAAACAAGTAACATTTTCTTAGCTAAATAATTGAATTCAACTGCATAAGCATTTTCATTTCTTAAAGCAGAAAATACTAAAACATTTTGATAATTAGAAACATTATAGGAATGTTTTTCAAATTTTACATTAAATCTGTCATCACATAATTGAGAAATACTTAATAGGTTATAGTTAAGTCCATCGACAAATAAAAATTGGGAAATTAAAACTGAATTAGAGGTACCAATATGGCAAAGGCCGATGATTTTTCCTTTAGAATTATAACCAAAGGTGACATGGCCTCCATGAACCATTATTAACCTTTTGAAACATGAATAATCTCCAAACATATGTCTTGAAAATCCACTTTCCAAGTACCATACCTTCTTGTGAGAACTCTTTAAGCATGTTTCCTTTAAAAAAAATTAGATAGGAAATGATTTTGGTACCCAGATCTTCTTGGGTCCAGAAATGTTAGCAATCAAAGCTTTAGGTACCCATATTTGTCTTATGGGTCTCATATAATTTACTGAATCAATAGATTTTGAAAGATAACCATTATTTGATCTATAACCATATGAATAACTGGTTGAAGCATAGGGATTTCCGGAACATAAACTAGTAGTATTCTGTCCAGATTTAGGAATAAATCTATTCTTAATAAGCTGTCTCTGTCCAGGTTTGTAGCCTATTCCAGTAGTTTATTTTGGTTCTACTTACTTTCATAGCATTTGAGTTAGTGTATCTTTTCCATTTGTAAACTTCCCTAAGTCTTTTACATGTTGCTCATTTGACATTTTCAGTTCTGTATTTTCCTTTAATAGTTGAGCATTCTTCTCTTTTTCGATAGTAAGTTCGACTTTAACAGTAGTAGTGAGAGCATTCTGTTTCTTCAATGATTTTTATTTATCCTTAAGTTCATTGCATGTATCTTCCAGCATATTACAGTATTCAAATAATTCCTCACTAGTCATGTTTTCAGAATCAGAATCAGAGTCTCCATCATCTCCAAAATAATAGGAATTTAAAACAGAAGTATTAAAAGTTACCTTAGATGTGTTGGTCATGAAACACATGTTGGCATGATTCTTCTCAGAATCACAAACTTCCAATTCACTTTTGCGGTCCTCTGAAGCACTCCAGGTTGCTTTTATACCTTTATTGTAGTTCTTGTCCTTATAATCATATTTCTTTTTGACTTTTAATTTTGGACAATCAGCCTTGATGTGCCCTTTCCTTTTACACTCATAGAAGACTATTTCATCATTCCTATCAGCTTTCTTCCAATCCTTCTTCCACAGTCCCTTGTTATGATACATTCATTTGTAGTTATATTTCCTGAAAAAATTCATCTTCCTATAAAACTTCTTGAATCTCCTAGTTATTTGAGCCATCTCAACATCACTATCAGAGTCTGAATCTTCACTTGTTGAACATTCGGTTTTTATTTTCATTTTCTCCTTGTCTTTACTCTTAGAGGCAGTAGACTTGAAAGCTACGGATTTTCTCTTAGGCTCATCATGTTCCTCCTTATTCACCTTGAGTTCTTACTCATACATAATTAATTTACCAATAATCTCTTTTACTGGAAGTGCTCTAATGTCACATGACTATATGATTGAAACAGAAGTGCCCCTCAATCATTCTGGCAGACATCTCGGTATCCTCATAATTTGTTCCTTAGCATGATCATCTTTTCTAAGTGAACTCATTGTATTGACTATCTCATTAAACCTGAGATACATATCATAAATAGGTTCATCAGTTTTCATTTTAACATTGTCATATTTTATAGTATATGTATTCAATCTCATTTCTTTAACATTGGTTGTTCCTTTATGAGAAACACTCAAAGTATCCCATATTTCATAAGCAGTTTTGCAAGAAGAAATTCTATTAAACTCTTCATCTCCTAAAGCACAGTATAGGGAATTCATAGCTTTACAGCTATTATTGTAATTAGTCATTGTAGGTTCATCCCAGATTGTTCTTTCAGTTTCTAGAATTTTATATTGAGATTCTATTGCAGTACAAATATCAAAACCCTTGCTTTCTAAAGGAATTTTTATTTTCAGTTTCCACTGGTCATAGGTTGTGCCATTGAAGAATGGTGGCCGGTTAGTAGCAGCACCCTCTAGTCTATTATCCATAAGTAGATTTTAGAAAATATTTTTAAAGAGGTAAATTTTATAACTAACAGAAATTTAAGATCATTAAAGATGCAACTAAAATCACAGTTGAAAAACAGATTGTTTTGAAGTCTTTGAAAAGAAACAACTCCTCTGATACCAAATGTTGGTCGGAGTGGATACTCAAGAGGGGTGAATTGAGTTCCAATAATAATTTGTATAAAAATTATTTCCCTTAAAATCCCCCAATTTAAAAACAATGTTAAACTGTAGTGAATCTATACAGAGTGTAAATATTCAATCAGTTTCTCAAAGATTGATTAGGTCTTAGTTGATATAATCTGAAGATTAAATTAACTTTTGAAACTAACTTATTGGTTTACAATAAGTATAAAAACTTTTTAATTTAACTATCAAAGTAACTTTAAAATAGTTTTTTATTTCAAAGTAATTGCAGCGGAATATGAAATAAATATATAGTATCCCTATAGACTTAAATTGTAATGCACAACAAAGTTAACCAAGATGTTCAGTCTCAAGCCGAGACTTAGTCCTCTCAACAATTTATATAAATTGAGCCACACCCTGGATCTAGGGAAAAAAATAGTACACTACTGTCCAGATCCAGAGACCTCTACCAAAGTTCTTGGTGGGACAAACAAACAACAACACATAGGATGTTCGGGTCTTACTCGACCTCTACCACTATCCACAGTGGGAAACAAAGGTTTATAATGTTTTAGTGATGATTTAAGAATCCTACGGTTTAGCTTATGAGACAGTGTGTGTGTAAAATAAACAGGGTACACACACTGCTCAAAATGTAAAGATATAATCAATAAAGGAAGTGAGAAAGAGTTTAGAAAATCTCTAGTGATTTGCAGTGCAGCTCTTGACTCATTTGGTTGGTCTGAAAAACATCTAAGTCCTTCTCTGGTTTCTTCCCAGAAAACAGAGTGTCTTTTTCTTCTTTGATTCTTGTTCCAGCTTAGCAGCCTGAGTGCATGAAGTGTTTGTTGTATTTCACTCAAGATGCAGCTTGTGTTCTCCTTAAAAATAGGTAGCTTCATGTATGTCCAGTGTTCTTGGAGTATGGATTTTTCTTTCACAAATTCACCATGTTTGAATGATATTCAGCACTTTTCTTTTTCACCCATGTACATTCTTAGTTCCTTGATGTTTTTCGTATGCAAACCCAGTGTTATCTACTTCTCTTCTTTTCAACTAGGTCTTTATCTTCCCTTTTTGAAGCTTTCAGCTTCAGCAAAAAGAAATGAATATTTTTTTCCATGGGTACTAGGTACGGTTCCCTGACATAGCAACAGAATTCATTAAATATCATTGAATGCATTAAAAACATCAAATGTAACTGTTATCTTAATAAATAAATAGTATTGAGAGTATAGAGTTTGACTGGTTGGTCAATTAGTAGCTCATGTTGGTAAATGTGTACGGTAGACTTTGTGTAGCAGGTCCTTCCATCGGTAGATCTTTGATCTTGCATCGGTTTCTCTATATACCAGTGACTTCATTCCATCGGTTGCTCTAGTTCCATCGGTAGCTCTATGTATCAGTGACTGTACTTGTATCAGTTGACTTACTATATCGGTAACTATCTGTGAACTGGCTCTATCGGTAGACTTTTGTCTATCGGTAGCTCTGGTGTGTCGGTTCATATCAATCGCGTATGTGTATCATTAGGCCGGTCGATAGCTCGTATCAGTAGCTCTTAGTGTTCTGTATGGGTAGACTGAATCTGTTAGTAGACTTGCTTACCGGTGGACTTATGCATATTGGTAGACTTTTTCTGTTAGTAGCTAGGTTTCTATCAGTAGCTCTATACATATCTGTAACCTTATCTTATCGGTGACTCTATCTATCTGTAGACTAAGTCTATCGGTAGACTGAGAACCGGTAGCTCTATATCAGTAGTTATACCCAGATTAGTGACTTAACACTTGTCTGTCTTATGCAAAACTTATCCAAATGGGTTATAAGAACTTCATAACTCATATAAACATAGGTAGACAACGATTAACATATCTTAGGGATTATTTTAATATTATTATCATCTTGATCACATATTGAAAGAACTAATATATAGAAAATCATTAGATTGAAATTATCAATGAATATGAAATCATAATTGGGATTATCAAGTCAACAAAATTAATGAGTACACATCTTCTATATCAAATGAGGAGAATGTTATCATATGAATATATTACCTCACAGTAAAAACATTCATAGTTTGTGGCAGGTCAAAAGATACAATATTCTATATAGAATTATATTCAGTAAATAGTATCATTGATCAATGGATATGACTATTTTTTTAAGTATCTGAGAACAAATAATATTCCTTCTTGATAAAAATATTACTCCAATGAAAGAACCATGAATAAGAGTTCATAAATTTTGACATATTGAGATAGTATTCACAATAGATGAAATATGTTAACAAAAACCAATAATGTTTTCCAATAGAATTTATGTTTAAATTTTAAGAATAAATATATAGAGAATGTTATGGGTACAGTTCCTATTCTATGGAGTTAATTACTACACTTACTATATAGTTTTCCTCTAGTGGAAAATGATGTAGAATTCACATTTTTCACGATGAAAACTCTTGTTTTGTTGAAGTTTAATTAATATCATGTAATTGTAACAACTCACAGATTCATGAATGTGGAAGTTCCTCACATATTAATTGTCAAAATATAATACAAAATAAAATTGAAATTCAAGCTGGTATGTCAATTTCATTTGGATGTGAATTTCTATTAAAATAAAGGGGGTTAGAACTACTGAATTAAAAGGTCAAAACCTAAATTCAATATATATTTTGTTTTATAAAGGGTTTAGGAACAATATTTTGAGTGTTATTAAAATATGTAATGAAAATAATGTGTTTATTTTCATGAAATACTCTTTTATGATTGAAAGGAGAAAGTATGTAAGGATCATCACTCAATAAAAAATAATACGTTATAATTTGATTCAAACAAGGGATGTAACACCCCAGGTAAATAAAGAATATGACATTTTTATATTTATCCATATTTGTGAATAAAATATTAATATTACTTTAAAGGAGATTCTATGCTCGATGTCGTACCCAATACGCAATAATGAGTTTCTTGGGAATCTTACGTTGCACTCAAATAATAAAATAATATTATTTTAAATTGTAGTTAACGCCTAGCCATTGTAATGGAGGGAAAGAATGGAACTAAATAAAAAATTATTATGTATGTTTGTCAAATATTTTTACTATTTACGATAAATGTTAGAGGATTGAAAATGCGAATGAATCCAATTTTTAAGAATAAAAATTCTAATATTATTTAAAAGGTCGATTAACCGCCTTTTGATGGAGAACCTCTTTTAAATCCACATTTTTACAATTTTATGTGTTATATTTGACAAAATGAAATTCTTCTTTAGAGTCGGGACATCAAAATTTACATTGTGTAATTTTTTTTTTCCGAAAAAGTTCATTTTTTAATGAATAGTGAAAAATGTTGTATTTTAATTCAAAACCTATTTTTAATCTAATTTATTTGAATGATTAGATTATCTTTTGAATTGTTTTTAAAGTAAAATTAGAATATATTTTTACCATTTAATCCAATAGTGGTCATTGGAATTAATTTCACTTTGAAATCGGACTTAAACTACTGTCAATCTTTTGATACTTATTGTTTCATAAAAACACATTATTTGCTCTGACAACGGGAATTAATTATTAAATTAATTAATGCAACTTATATGTTTTTAATTTTGTAAAATAGACTTCATTTTTGAATTCGTAATAGCAAATATAGCCTAGGGTGATGTTTTGGTATTTTTCTGGAAAACTTCAATTTTTGATGAATAGTGAAACCACTAAGTGGTAGTTAAAGAAACTAATTTTTCATTTAAATGAAACTTTGCCACCTCAAAGTTTTGAATTTCAAAAATCCGACATACATGGTTGTAATTAAGATGTAAAATGTGGTTCAATGGGATTAAAATAATTTTTTGGTGAATAGTAACTTATTAAGTTTTTAATCGCGGTTAGAGGTAATTAGTGTAGTTTAAGGTCAAAATAATGTTTTAATAATATGATATGAGCTTGACACATGTCCTACCCTTATTGAATGTGTCATGGCCGACCAATAAAATCCATGGGTCAACTTGGGGACCCCATGGAGCCACTTTGGTTGGGAAATGACATAAATAACTTTTTATTTAATGTAAAATTAAAAATAACACAAACATGAGTTGTTTTACTAAAACAATTTTTACATAGGATTATACAAGTCAGATTTTTGACTATAAATATTCATTGGAAATCTATTAATATTTCCTACATCATGATATATTTTATATAATTTTTAGACATTAAATAAATTAAATTATTTATGACATCATGATGATGCAGCGATTACCTCATTAATAAAAGATTTAAATAAAATGAAACAATAATGTAAAATCTATTACCTACACGTGTCCAAATATATTGGATGTGTATATTTCGAACCCTTATCACATTATCATAGAAACACATCAATGTGGGACCATTAAAATCCAAAACTTATTCTAAAATAAAGTAACATTTCCTTACTTTCCAAGAGTGCCCCTCCTCTCTATATATAAAATGCCTCCACCTCTAGCACCTTACCCACACTTCCAAAGCCTTTGACTCGGAAAAAACCTGCCCATTTTGTCTCTCCACATCCCTATCTTACTCCTTGAAGCCTCACTTTGGGAATATGTCTTCCCAAGGAAGCCTTTGAGCTCAAATCTAAGAGAGTTACCCGATTTTAAGGTAATGTCTCCACTTGTGTCCTTTTGTTTTATTTTGTTTCTCCACCCCCTAAACTCTTTTTATTCATTTATTTTGTAACAAATCCAGTATATTCAATATACCAGGATGTTTTTATAATAATTATTCGAGCTAAACTTACACACACCTACATCTAATGGTTAAAGAACATACCGTTTCTGTGGATAGCGAATTTCTGCCTCATGAAACAATGATTGTTCAACATTATTCTAACACCTTCAAAGGTGGCCATTAAGATGACACTATATTTATATATGATATATAATATTTTTATGTTTTACTTAAGATTCTGAGTTTTTCATTTATGGAATACCTTTATGGTTTCCATTATGGGTCAACGCAATATCTTCATTTAAGGATGTGCGGACTACCGCCCCTTCAAAGTGATTTGATTCGTTAATACCATATGTGGTATGTATAAAGGATATATTTAATGATATTATATATGAAACCATTCTGGAATTAAAATACTATTATGTATCATTATGTTTTAATTCCATTAAATATGAAATAGAAATGGAAGTAGCGTTCATGCGTACGTACGGCTTACCGTCTCCATGAACGGTACATTTCATTTCTTATCTCAAAATGTTATTTACTATTATAAGTACATATATATAATGCATATATATGTAATATATTACATCTTAATTATGGGTATCATTCTGGAATTATAACATATATATATATATATATATATATATCTCATTTTGTTTTAATTCCATTAATATGACAAAAAAATGAAAGTAGCTTTCATGCGTACGTACGGCCTACCGTCTCCATGAACAGTGCTTTTAATTTTTTTTAACTACAAATTCTATTGAATAGTATAAAATGAATATATGATGGATATATATGATATCCAAATCATTAATATCATTCTGGATATAATGAACCTTTGACCACACGTACAACATGTAATTGTAAGAAGTTCACTTTCGAATTAAGAACCAGATATCGACAAAACAAACATTATTAACATAAATGATTACATAATGTTTATAAAATATAAATAAGTGATATAAAAGGAATAATTAACTTGAAAAATTTTCTTAAGAAAATAGAAATTAACTCAAGTTTATTATTCAGGACATTAAAGAACGATCGAGTCAAGTCAGACCCGAGGTAAGGGATCCTACTCCTCTCTTTCTTTTTAAGTACACTCTTTGTCGCTCCTTTTAAATCTCATATTTCTTGTTATTGGTATGTTATTTTATATTACAATTACTGTAATTTTTTTGTTCATATGATGAGAGACCCTATTCTCTCTCATCAATCCATTTTGGAAGTTTTGAGTGGCGTCGTTAGGCTGCTGAATTTTCGTAAGAGATCCAACCTCTCTCTTTCTTGTTAAGTACTCTCTTTTATGTCATTTCTTTTAAGCTCATATTTCATATGTTTGGGGATGTTATTTTATATTCCTCATTATGTAATTTTATTTTCATATAATGAGAGACCATATTTGATCTCATCAATCCATTTTTGGATGATTTATGTGGCGCTGTTAGGCTGCCGAGTTTTCGTAAGGGATTTTCCATCCCACTTTTATTCTCGTGATATTTATTCTACGTTTGCCACTATTTCCTTTGAGTGGTGTATGTACTGCCCATTATGATACACTTTGTGTAGTATAATTTCATTTATGGGTATTTACATCTTCATTGTATGACCCTTCTTCCATGGGGTGTACGTTTCGAATGTTACCCAACTCGGTAAGGGGACCTTTCACCCTCCTCTTCTTAAAAGACTTCTTTTCTCAAGTCTTTTAATTTACATCTTATTAGGTTGGGATATGTTCTTATATATCCTTATTGATGTAAAGTTTATGTCCAAGTAATGAGATACCATTCACTCTCTTATTAACTAATTTTATGAATTTTGAAGTGACGCCGTTAGGCTGTCGAATTTTTACAAGGGAACATCTTAACCCAATTTCGATTTCTTTGGGTTCAACTTGTACTTCTTGAACATGTAATCATATGAATATGTGTGAATGACCTTAGATTGTTTCACACTTAATATCCACTTATATTGGGTGTATTTGTATTTCTCACACATAATTATGTGATAGATTTATCCTTAGTTTAAGGATACCCTCTTTATAATGGATTTCATCTCAATTTACATATCCATTGAGACTTCATTGTTGATATGCACCAATTAACTCTTATATGGTGTGTATAATGTCCTTTGACATATTATATCATGAATCCCTTTATTCTCATGATATAATAAAGCTCGGATTACATGTTATTCCGCAATTATTTGTATTCAAGAGTCTCTCATTTTGGTTAAAAACACTTTAACAAAAATATCGTTTTAAATGTTTTAAAGATTCAGTATTCTAAATCATTATCTTTAATGTCCATGTTTTTAAAATGGTTTTCAGTATTTATTTATATGGACATTAATGTTTTAAAATTATAATTACATTAAAATCTTCAAAGTGGTATGGGACACGTTGATTCAAAAATCTCTTCTAAATGGTTTTTGAAAATGGATTGCTTAATTCAATATCTTGGAATTACTTATTGTGATTGAAAATTAAATGTTGATATTGAAATGTTTATATTTTCAATATATTATGTGTAATGATGGTACTTGGACATTTTACGGGTGGTTACGTGAGAAACCATATGAAGGGTGGTGCTGTGAATTCCAGGACGGGTGGTTACGTTATAACCTCCAATGCATTGGGTATGTAAGTCGGCCATATGGATATTCCATTAAGTATGTGTGGAAGTCGCCCGTATGGTTATTCCATTTAAGTATTTTTATGTCCCAAGTTACCTATATATGATATGTGTTCTTTACATGGGTTTTATGGTTATCTTTTGGTTACAAAAGGGTAAGTAATGGTCTTTTATTCAGTGAAGAGTTTTTACTACTTCATAAAGGTGAGAAGCATTACTTTGGTAAATTACTCATGGTTTACTTGTTGTTTTGGAAAAACTAACAGTTTTCCTTCTTTTTGTATCATTTACTGGTTTTTTATGCTCATCCCAGGTTTTTGAAATGTTATCCATAGGACTTAAAGATGAATAGGGTCAAGGATGGGATCAAGGAAAGACATGCTATCTAAAACATGGAACTAGACATGTTTCTTTTTAAGTTTTTTTTATGTTATGGAAACATAGTAGAAGTGTCTACTATGTAATCTTTTGAGATGTAATAGTTTTGACCTAATTCTCTAAAACTCTAAACCTGAAAAGATCCTCAATGTGAATTATTCAATTAATTCAATAATTAAGTAAGGGTTAAGGCTGGGGCCGTATAGTTGGTATCAAAGGTCGGTTTAGATAACTTTATAGGTTAGGGTATCTTCTAAGCATAAGTGACATTACCATAATGGTTAGGATTTCAGAAAGAGTCCTGGATTCTAGATAAAGTGAATGAGTAAGTATATCTTAGTGTTTACCTTCCTCATTAGTACATGATGGTTTTGTTGATATACTCACACTGAATTTTCTATTTTTAGTGAATGGATGGATCTTGCAGGCACCAAAGAGACAACATGTTTGAAGGAAACTGTGGTGGTTCTCTGATTAAAATACTAGATAAAATGGGGGATTCAATGAGGAAACTCGTGGTTGTTCTAAAAAAACTATCAAGGAGTCATGATCAACCACTTGAACCTTGGTATGATCTATAATTCATCATGTACAAGATGACCAATCGATGTGGAAGTTCAGGTAATAATTATAAAGGTAACCATTAGAGTTTATATGATCCTTACTTTTGAGGAAATTATGGGTTATTATATGTTATGCTGGAAAATGAAAGAAATGAGATAAACTTGAGGTTAAAATATGTTATGACTATTTTTGAAGATTTTATCTCGTTTTGGGTAATATTTTAAGAATTCTGTAGTTTTGGAAAAAGGACAACACGCAGACCGTGTGACAACCCGTTGCGTCGGACAAAGCTGAGGGAATCGAACCCACAACCAAAGTGCGACTGATATTTATCGCCTACCACTGGACTACGTGAAGTCCCTGGTTATTTTGACTGATTCATTTTAGTTAGATGATTTTAGGAATCAAGAGTATGTTTATTTTGGGTTATCTATGGAAATGATTAACCTATCATCGAGGATATGTGATTAGGTTAATTACTTTTCAATATGAGAATTTAAGAGGAACTGATGTTATTTGGAGATAAAAGTTAATTTGTACCTTGGAAGACTATTTGACTAAGTCCATCAAATATTTGGGTTTCAATATTAGTTTGGTTTACTTTGAATAATTTTATGGACAAATTGTTTATCAAATGGTCCTCGTTGAACTTTGGGTTTTGTTGGACAAATTTTGGAGATTAAGAATACATTTTATTTTTATAAAGTGTTATCCTTTTCTGGATTATCTAATCATGTACTAACATTTTTTGGTTTTGGTTTTGGTTAAAGTCTAAAGATATGGGAAGTATATAGTTCTCTTTTGTGGATTAGGTGATTCTCTAGAAGTTGATTATAGTACTCTTAATGTGAACAAGTCTTCCTAAATACTTGTCTTTTAGAGAAAATATGAGTTTGTGTAAGGAATCTAATAAATGTTGAAAGTCAACATGATAAGTGATTTTGTTTCCTTATGAATAAATTCCTCAATAAAAAGTAACTTAAAACAAAAATGTTTTCTATTAACTTTTCCTAATGGGGAATCAAATACCGTTTAACCCATCACAAGTTTGTGATTTTCTTGTGGTTAACTTTCTCCTAGACATGTTTACTATCACTCTCCATCAGAACATGACCCTTTGTTTTTCCCTCCATGTCCATATTTTCATAATTGGAATCCTAGTATGAGTTAACTCGGGTGACCTCTGTACTTCTCTTTCTTTATTTTAAAGTGATTTTTGACTGACTCTTGTTCCGGTGTGGGACTTTCAAAGATGTTTCTGAGCCCAATTTTAAAATTGCGAGGACGCAATTCCCAAAAGGTGGGAAGGATGTAACACCCCAGGTAAATAAAGAATATGACATTTTTATATTTATCCATATTTGTGAATAAAATATTAATATTACTTTAAATGGGACGCTATGCTCGATGGCGTACCAAATACGCAAGAACGAGTTTCTTGGGAATCTTACGTTTCACTCTAATAATAAAATAATATTATTTTAAATGGTAGTTAATGCCTAGCCATTGTAATGGAGGGAAAGAACGGAACTAACTAAAAAATTATTATGTATGTTTGTCAAATATTTTTACTATTTACAATAAATGTTAGAGGATTGAAAATGTGAATGAATCCAATTTTTAAGCAAAAATATTCTAATATTATTTAAAAGGTCGATTAACCGCGTTTTCATGGAGAACCTATTTTAAATCGACTATTTGACAATTTTATGTGTTATATTTGACAAAATAAAATTCTTCTTTAGAGTCGGGACATCAAAATTTACATTGTGTAATTTTTTGGTATTTTTCCGAAAAAGATCATTTTTTAATGAATAGTGAAAAATGTTGTATTTTAATTCAAATCCTCTTTTTAATATAATTTATTTATATTATTAGATTATCATTTGAATTGTTTTTAAAGTAAAATTAGAATATATTTTTACCATTTAATCCAATAGTGGTCATTGGAATTAATTTCACTTTGAAATCGGACTTAAACTAGTGTCAATCTTTTGATACTTATTGATTCATAAAAACACGCTATTTGCTCTGAAAGCGGGAATTAATTATTAAATTAATTAATGAAACTTATATGTTTTTAATTTTTTAAAATAGACTTCATTTTTGAATTCGGAATATCAAATATATCCTAGGGTGACGCTTTGGTATTTTTCTGGAAAACTTCAATTTTTGATGAATAGTGAAACCACTAAGTGGTAGTGAAAGAAACTAATTTTTCGTTTAAATGAAAATTTTCCACCTCTGTGTTTTGAATTTCAAAAATCTGACATACATGGTTTTCATTAAGAAGTAAAATGTGGTTCAATGGGATTAAAATAATTTTTCGGTGAATACTAACTTATTAAGTTTTTAATCGCGATTAGAGGTAATTAGTGTAGTTTAAGTTAAAAATAATGTTTTAATAATATGAGATGATCTTAACACATGTCATACCCTTATTGGATGTCTCATTTCCGACCAATATAATCCATGGGTCAACTTGGGGACCCCATGGAGCCACTTTGGTTGGGAAATGACATAAATAACTTTTTATTTAATGTAAAAATTAAAAATAACACAAAAATGAGTTGTTCTACTAAAACAATTTTGACATGGGGTTATACAAGTCATAATTTTAACTATAAATAGTTATTGGAAAGATAAAATGATTTCCTACATCATGATAGTTTTTTTATAATTTTTAGACATTAAATAAATTAAATTATTTATGACATCATGATGATGCATCGATTACATCATTAATAAAGGATTTAAATAAAATGAAATGATAATGTAAAATCTATGACATACACGTGTCCAAAACCTATTGGATGGGTGGAGTTCGAACCCTTATCACCTTATCATAGAAACAAATCAATTTGGGACCATTAAAATCCGAAACTCATTCTAAAATAAAGTAACATTTCCTTACTTTCCAAGAGTGCCCCTCCTCTCCTCTTATAAAAGTCCCCCACCTCTTCCACCTTACCCACACTTCCAAAGCCTTTGGCTTGGCCAAACCCTACCCATTTTGCCTCTACACATCACTCTCTTACACTTTGAAGCCTCGTGTTGGGCAGAAGTCTTCCCAAGGAAGCCTTTGAGCTCAAATCTAAGAGAGTTACCCGATTTTTAGGTAATGTCTTCACTTGTGTCCTTTTGTTTTATTTTGCTTCACCAAACCCCTAAACTCTTTTTATTCATTTATTTTGTAACAAATATAGTAACTTAATTATACTAGGATGTTTTTATAAGAATGATTCTATCTAAACTTACACACACCTACATCTTATGGTTAAAGAATATACTGTGTCTGTGGATGGAGAATTTCTGCCTCACGAAACGATGATTGTTCAACATTCTTCTAACACCTTAAAAGGTGGCCATTAAGATGACACTATATTTATATATGATATATAATATTTTTATCTATTACTTAATCTTCTGTATTTTTAATTTATGGCATACCTTTATGGTTTCCATTATGGGTCAACGCGATATCTTTATTTAAGGAAGTGCGAACTACCGCCCCCTCAAAGTGATTTGATTCGTTAATACCATATGTGGTACGTATAAAGGATATATTAAATGATATTATAGATGATACCATACTGTAATTAAAATACTATTTTATATCATTATTTTTTAATTCCATTATATATGAAATAGAAATGGAAGTAGCTTCCATGCGTACGTACGGCTTACCGTCTCCATGAACGGTACATTTCATTTCTTATCTCAAAATTTTATGTACTATTATGAGTACATATATATAATGGATATATATGTAATATATGTAACACCCCAAGATTTCAGAGTGTGTTATTTCTTCAAAATAATTCAATAACTTGCACTACACGCAACACCGAGTTCAAGCGCACCATGACTTACCAAACAAGCCGTTCAAAAAAAGGTTATGAATAGTATTAACTAAATTTTAAACTTTATATAATCCTTATAATTTTAGAATCCATATTATGAGTTTCTTAGACATAATGTAAGAACAAATTCATCTTCAGTATTGTAGTTTTACCAACTTTTAATAGTGAACCCTTTTTAAATAAAATATTTTAAACTTTTTGACTAAATGGGGACATCAAAAAATTTAAAATAAAACATCCCAAGCTTCCACGGTACGCTTTCCTTTGAATAAAACAGTAGCGTGTGTTGTACGCAACTTCGAGTTTTAACACACACCACAACCGATCAAACTAGCCGTAATGAATAGTAATACATAATTTTTTGAAATTATATATATTTTATATTTCAAAATGGACTTCATTTTTGGATTCGGAATATCAAATTTAGCCTAAGGTGAAATTTTGGTACTTTTCGGATAACTTTCATATTTTGATGAATAGTAAAAATTACTAAATTTTAATTAAAAACAACTTTTTTAATCAAAATAATTAATAGTGATAAATTATGAATTTGAGTGGTTTTAAAGTATATTTATAATATATTTTTACCATTTAATATAATTTTGGTCATTGGACATAATTTTACAATTAAACCGAACATAAACAAGTGTCAATCTTTTGATAGTTATTATCTCTTAAAAACACGCTTTTTGTTTTGACAGCGGGAATTAATTTTAAATTAATTTCTGCCACTTCTGTGTTTTGAATTTAGAAAAATGGATTCCATATTTGGAATCAGGATGTTAAATTGTGTAAATAGGTAACTTTTATTTTTAGACAATTTGAATAATTACTGCGGTAAATATTTTATTTACCATGGTTAAGGGTAAATCCGGTAAATAAGGGTTAAAAAATAATATTATAATAATACTAAATTACCCTAAAACGTGTCTTAACCCTATTGGTTGATACATGGTCGACCATGGGCATCTTTGGGTCAATTTTGGGACCCCATTGATCCACTTGTAAGTGATAATGACACTTTATTTTAATTAAGTTAAAATGAATACAAAAATGGCATAAGCTTACATCTTTTAAAAGAACAATTTTTACATAGGGTTATACATGTTGGATTTTCGATTATAAATATTAATTAGAAAGTTAAAAAGATTTCCTACGTAATGATATTTTATTTATAATTTTTAGACATCAAATAATTTAAATTATTAATGACACAATAATGATGCAATGTTTACCTCATTAATAAATCATTTAAATAAATAAGATTATAATGATTAAAATATTATCTAAAACCTGTCCAATTCTTATTGGTTGATGTTATTTAGAATATGAGTCATCTTATCTTCGACCTCAATGATTTTTGGACCATTATAAACCGAATATAATTATATTATAAAGTAATACTTTCACTCTTTTCTAAAGAGCCCCTCCTCTCCCTTATAAAAGGAGACCACTTCTACTCATTCCTCACACCTCTCAAGCCACTTGGCTCGTCCAAACTTTGCCCAAATAAGCTCCCCACATCCCTCTCCTCCTCCTTGAAGCTACCCCTTAGGAAGAAAGCATTTCAAGAAGTCCTTTGGTTCGAACCAAAGTGAGTTACCTAAATTAAAGGTAACATTTTCTCTTAAATTATTTTCAATTATTTTTCTTCTCCATCCCCCAAACTCTTTTTATTTCCTTTCTTTTGTAACAACACCAGTATCCAAAATATACTAGGATGTTGTTATAAGAAGGATTCAAACTACACATTCACACAACTCCATCTAATGGATGATGAACATAATGTTTCTGTGGATGGCAAACTAACGCCTCACGAAATGATGATTGTTCAAATACATCTTACCGCCTCTAATGGTGGCCATTAGGATGGCACTGTAATTAAATATGATATTAATGATATATATTTTATATATAAGCTTCTGTAATTCCATTTTATTTCATACAATTATTCGTTTCATGTTGTATATACATACGATAATTTCATTTGAGGAAGTGCGGACTACCGCCCCCTTAAAATGATATGACTCATTCATACCACACATGGAACGTATAAAGGATGGTGTTAATGAACTTAAGTAACATATATAGAATATTATATTTTACTGGAATAGTAATATACCTATGTATCATTTGGATTCGATTCTTTTAAAATAAAAATTAAATGGAAGTAGCATTCGTGTGTACGTACGGACTACCGTCTCCACGAACGCGATGTGATTCATTCTCCATCGTATCCATTCAAATATAATTATCATTTTATGATTTAAAAATGATGTTTAAGGACTTGATACCATTCTGGATATGAATAATATACATCCCATTAATAACGAATATGGCTCACATAACAAAGAATATAAAGTAAAATGAACCCGTTAACATCTGAAATGACGATAATTCTAAGATATTATTAACAAATCAATGTTAAAAGATCATATATGATATCATAGTAAAGTAACTTATTCTTGTATTATTCAATAACAATTATTTCACCATTATACAGGAGGTAAACCTACCATCGACCAAGGAAAAGGACAAAGTAAGGGATTCTCTTATCTCACTTTCAATTCCGTGAGATTTCCATTGTTCGCTACTAAATTATTGAAAGTGGTGTATTGTGTACTTCCATTTGATATATATTCATGATTCACTTTATATTCATGTTATTCTGTAAATCATTTGGTGGTTATTAACTTTTGGCCATGCGACTCAGTTGATTAATGTGGTAAGGGGTTTCTTGTCTCACTTTTAATTCCGTGAGAATTCCATTGATCACCACTTAATTATTGCATGTGGTGTATGTGTACTACCCATGATTGTATTCATTGTGTAATATACTTTATTTTATGGGTATTTACATCATCATGGTATGATATTTCTTTCATGGGTGTTTGTTTCTTAAGTTACCTAATCAATAAGGGAATTTGAGATTTCAATTTCCACTCATTTGGCTTTACGCATATTTCATTGATTATATTACCCCAAGATTATGTGTGGAATCACTATTCATTTGATTATGTCATATCCACTCCCCTTCCTGTGGATATACTTTTGATACACATAATCACTCCATTGGAAATTCTCAAGTCATTGATATGAATTTGATAAGAGTAATTTTAACTCTTTCACCATTTGTTGAGTTAAACATCCAATTCGTTGGTGTTGTTTTTACAGGAATATGTGTGAATATACTTTGATTGTTTTACACTGAATATCCAATCATATTTAGTGTATTTATATTTTTCACACATAATTATGTTGCTGATTTATCCTTAACCTAAGGATATGGCCTTTATGAGAGATTTCATCTCAACTTACAATCCATTGAGACTTCTTTGTTGATATACACCAAATCACTTTTATGTGGTGTATATAATGTACTTTGACCTAGTATATCATGAATTCCCTTTATTCTCATGATATTACAATGTTTTGATTACCTCAATTATTTTCATTCAAGTGTCTCTCTTTTGGTTAGAATCTCTAACTGAAATACCATTTTTAAATGTTTTAAAGACTTATTCATCTAAATCTTTCTCATTAATGTCCATGTTTTAAAAATGGTTTTAAGGATTTATTTATATGGACATTAAAGTTTAGAAATTAAAAATCCTTTTAAAAGGTTTCAAAGTGGTATGGGACACTTTGATTCAAAAATCTATTTTTAAATGGCTTCTTGACAAATAGTGTGACTTTTAAATGTTTTCAAGAAAAGGGGGATATTTCTCTCAAATAGTTTTGATGATTATTTTCATCTATGTCAACATCCTTCATTATTCATGATTGAGGTTAACGTGATACAATAAAATCTTCCATATTGTATAAAATGAGTTATATTTGACTGTGGATGTTCTATTTTTATACCATTCATGGTTTGTGGTTAAAGTATTGACCTTTCGTATGCTTGTTTTAATACGAATGTTTATTTTATGCTTAAACCTATTCATATGAGGAATGCATTGGACTTAATAAGTGACGGGTGGAGCCCGCTATAGCTCCTCGATGCATCGGTAGGTCTCATGAGACAAACTAGTGTCTTGGCACAAGGCCTTGGCAAAATCTTATTTGTAGTCTTGGCACGAGGCCTTGTCTATGTGGTTATGATAGTCTGGCATTATGCATTCCATCATTATGAAAGTGGTTATTGATATTGCATGTGATCATTCGACTAGTATAATATCCATGTGAGTAAGTAAATGGCATTATTTCATTTTATTTATGCCATACCATGTTTAAAGTTCATGTTTCAAAGGCTTTTGTTTTAGTTATAAATTGCCTTAAGTGTTTATGATTATTTATGAAAGCTTCTGCTATAATGTTATCCTTACTGAGCATCTGAGCTCACCCCTTTCAATGTTTTATTTTTTTTTCCAGGATTATGAAGAAGTAATTTATGAATGACCTGCAGGGATAGTATGAGGGGATATGAAGACAAAATGTTTTTTTTTATGATGTAATGTAAAAATTTATGGATGTATCTAGTTATTCCAAGGCTACTAAACTAATCGGTCTTTCGAGACTTGATCTTTCTCATGATCATGCCAATGTTATGTAATAATGCACCGACTCTGGGTAACTAGGGTCGGGGAATTACAGTTGGTATCAGAGGAAGTTTAGTACAAACCTTTGTAGCTAGATTTAGATAAACTCTGATTAGAGCACGTAGACCTAAGATGAACTTTGAGGATTAGTATAAAAGAACTTCCTAGAATTTTGGTATTGTAGAGATTTTGTGAGTTTTCCGAGCAATACATCCCTGTCTGGATACGAGCAGGTAGAGGCGGCTCTGGCACAGATGTACCTAGGGGTAAAACCCGAAAACACCGCTTTGAGCTAGACTCGAACGGGAACTGGTGCACGACAACGGGCCTTGCTGCACTCTTGGTTACGACACTCCCGGGGGATATGCTTAGGATAATTTACATTTTCTTTACAAACCGATTTAAGTAATATATACATAAGATGAGAGTAAATGACCTTGGTTAATCCTAATATGTTTCAAATTGAGAATATGGTGACATTTTAATCTCTAAATGATTTTACGACTACTATTACTCACACAATGCTTTCTGGTTTTAGTCAATGGCTGGATTCCAAGGAAGTCATAGTGACTTTGAGATTGATGTACAAGGTGGGAATGGTGGTGGAAATGAGCAACAAAATGGAATGTTGATAGGCTTAAAAGATATCATCTTTATGCCAAATCAGTTTTCCAAAAATATGATCAACAACATATATATTAACCAACTCCCAGACTCAACAAGGAAGAGAAAGGTGATAAATGATAAGATCTCCAGCAATGGAGACCATGGAGAAAAGAAACCTCAATTTTCATCATGCAGGAATTGTGGAAAGAGACACCCAGGAAAGTGTCTCAATGGGACAACAAAATGTTTTACGTGCGGGAAGGAAGGACATAAAGTGAAGAATTGCTGAAGAAAAATGAAGAGTACTATGGAAGAAGATAAAAATGGTCCCAAGAGTCCATTTACAGTCATTTGCCGTAAATGTAGGGGACCTGGCCATTACACGAGTGAATGCCCTATTTTATAGGATATTTTCTTGCTCAAAGAAGAAGCTATGCGGAAATAAATGGTTGGAGAAAAATTTAAAAAGTATTAGCACTCCTTGTTGATGGGTTTACTTTGGAATAATTTTCTCTTGTATTTGTAACCCCTCAGTTTTCCATGTGAGAATGATATTTGAGGAATAATTGTCTCTTCTCTTGTGGATATAGGTATAAATAACCATTTGGTTTTATATGATCATTGGGGTTTGAGAAAATGATAAGTTATTATAATTTGGGATGAAAATGCAAAGTATGATATAACATTTGTGGTTAAATTATGTTATTTTGAAAAATTTATCTCATTTTGGTAATATTATAGAATATAGTTTTTGAAAAAGGACAACACGTAGACCGTGTGACAACCCGTCGCGTCGGACAAAGCTGTGGGAATCGAACCCACAACCAAAGTGCGATTGGGATTTATCGCCTACCACTGGACTACGTGAAGTCCCTGGTTAGTATGACTATTTTTTTGTTAAATGATTTTATTGATCAATAATAAGATGATTTGGGTTCTTATGTCTTATCAAATGAATACCCTTGTTATAGGAAAATGATTTGGTGATTAAGTGATAAATGTTATTTTGGAAGATGTTCGTTTTGTTAGGAACACTATATGCCCAAGGAAAATAGAATACAATGAGGTTTCATTTGTAGAGTAATGGTGGATTTTTATCTACATTTTTATTGTTGATTTATAGTGATTTGGGTTATTTATGGAAATGATTAACCTATAACATAGAATATGTGATGATGTTAATTACTTTTAAGTATGTGACTTTAAGAGTATTTGATGTCATTTGGAGATACAATGTAACATGGGAGACTACATAATCAAATTCTTCTATGTTTTGGGATTCAATATTAGTTTGGATTATATTAAAGGATTTTAAGGACAATTGGTTATTGAATGGTATCTATTTAACTTTGGGGTATTGTTGGTTTAATTTTATAAATTAAGATTAGTGCATATTTATCTCAATGAATATCCTTTTGGGGGATCATTAGAATCATTCACTAACCATTTTGGTTTTGATTAATCTTCAAAGACAATGTAAATATATGGTTTATCCTGCATGGATCATGTGATTCTATAGAAGTTTATTCTAGCTCTTCCAGTGTGACCAAGTCTTCTTGAATACTCATCATTTAAAAAAATTGAGTTAGTGGTGGAAATTTATTAAAGAATGAAAATCTACTTAAAATTTAAGTATATCTCATAATGTTCTTAGTCAATATCATAAATGAATTCCTCTTCCTTATGTAATGTAACTTTTAAAAAAAATGTTATCCTAGATGGTACCTTAAATCATCACTAATTTATGGCTTTGGGATTGTTGGCCTTTTCATAGCCATGTTCTCTACCACACTCCATCAGATAATTGATGGTTATATTTCTCCTCCATATCCATATTTTCCTACATGGAACCCTAGTATGTGTTATTTTCGGTAATCTTCATACTTTCCACTCTTTATTTTAAATAGAGGCCTCATTAATTCATTTTTCGATGTGGGATTTCAACTAAGATATTTTGAAATGTCAAAAATGTGTGATCCCAATACCCTATATTTTGTTGAACCGATGGTACTTCAAATCATCATAGATTGATGAGTTTAAGGACCTCAATTTTATACTTGTTTGTGATTGATGACCTCAACCACTACCTATAAATATTTACGTTTTTCCTCTAATTATATGTCTCTAATTGCCACCAATGTTCTCCTAATCGAGATCATAATTTGGTGGTGACCCTTTCATTTCTGTTTTCCTCATATTAAGACTAAATTTTAGTAAACCAATTTCCGATGTGGGTTTTCCCACAAATATATTTTCTATTTTCAACCTTTTATTTTCGAAGAACAATTTCAAATTGCGAGGACGCAATTTATTGAAGGAGGGGAGAATGTAACACCCCAAGATTTCATAGTGTGTTATTTCTTCAAAATAATTCAATAACTTGCACTACACGCAACACCGAGTTCAAGCGCACCCTGACTTACCAAACAAGCCGTTCAAAAAAAGGTTATGAATAGTATTAACTAAATTTTAAACTTTATATAATCCTTATAATTTTAGAATCCATATTATGAGTTTCTTAGACATAATGTAAGAACAAATTCATCTTCAGTATTGTAGTTTTACCAACTTTTAATAGTGAACCCTTTGTAAATAAAATATTTTAAAATTTTTGACTAAATGGGGACATCAAAAAATTTAAAATAAAACATCCCAAGCTTCCACGGTACGCTTTCCTTTGAATAAAACAGTAGCGTGTGTTGTACGCAACTTCGAGTTTTAACACACACCACAACCGATCAAACTAGCCATTATGAATAGTAATACTTAATTTTTTAAAATTATATATATTTTATATTTCAAAATGGACTTCATTTTTGGATTCGGAATATCAAATTTAGCCTAAGGTGAAATTTTGGTACTTTTCGGATAACTTTCATATTTTGATGAATAGTAAAAATTACTAAATTTTAATTAAAAACAACTTTTTTAATCAAAATAATTAATAGTGATAAATTATGAATTTGAGTGGTTTTAAAGTATATTTAGAATATATTTTTACCATTTAATATAATTTTGTTCATTGGACATAATTTTACAATTAAACCGAACATAAACAAGTGTCAATCTTTCTATAGTTATTATCTCTTAAAAACACGCTTTTTGTTTTGACAGCGGGAATTAATTTTAAATTAATTTCTGCCACTTCTGTGTTTTGAATTTAGAAAAATGGATTCCATATTTGGAATCAGGATGTTCAAATTGTGTAAATAGGTAACTTTTATTTTTAGACATTTTGAATAATTACTGCGGTAAATATTTTATTTACCATGGTTAAGGGTAAATCTGGTAAATAAGGGTTAAAAAATAATATTATAATAATACTAAATTACCCTAAAACGTGTCTTAACCCTATTGGTTGATACATGGTCGACCATGGGCATCTTTGGGTCAATTTTGGGACCCAATTGATCCACTTGTAAGTGATAATGACACTTTATTTTAATTAAGTTAAAATGAATACAAAAATGGCATAAGCTTACATCTTTTAAAAGAACAATTTTTACATAGGGTTATACATGTTGGATTTTCGATTATAAATATTCATTAGAAAGCTAAATATATTTCCTACATAATGATATTTTATTTATAATTTTTAGACATCAAATAATTTAAATTATTAATGACACAATAATTATGCAATGTTTACCTCATTAATAAATCATTTAAATAAATAAGATTATAATGATTAAAATATTATCTAAAACCTGTCCAATTCTTATTGGTTGATATTATTTAGAATATGAGTCATCTTATCTTCGACCTCAATGATTTTTGGACCATTATAAACCGAATATAATTATATTATAAAGTAATACTTTCACTCTTTCCTAAAGAGCCCCTCCTCTCCCTTATAAAAGGAGACCACTTCTACTCATTCCTCACACCTCTCAAGCCACTTGGCTCGTCCAAACATTGCCCAACTAAGCTCCCCACATCCCTCTCCTCCTCCTTGAAGCTTCCCCTTAGGCAGAAAGCATTTCAAGAAGTCCTTTGGTTCCAACCAAAGTGAGTTACCTAAATTAAAGGTAACATTTTCTCTTAAATTATTTTCAATTATTTTGCTTCTCCAACCCCCAAACTCTTTTTATTTCCTTTCTTTTGTAACAACACCAGTATCCAAAATATACTAGGATGTTGTTATAAGAAGGGTTCAAACTACACATTCACACAACTCCATCTAATGGATGATGAACATAATGTTTCTGTGGATGGCAAACTAACGCCTCACGAAACGATGATTGTTCAAATACATCTTACCGCCTCTCATGGTGGCCATTAGGATGGCACTGTAATTAAATATGATATTAATGATATATATTTTATATATAAGCTTCTGTAATTCCATTTTATTTCATACAATTATTCGTTTCATGTTGTATATACATACGCTAATTTCATTTGAGGAAGTGCGGACTACCGCCCCCTTAAAATGATATGACTCGTTCATACCACACATGGAACGTATAAAGGATGGTGTTAATGAACTTAAGTAACATATATAGAATATTATATTTTACTGGAATAGTAATATACCTATGTATCATTTGGATTCGATTCTTTTAAAATAAAAATTAAATGGAAGTAGCATTCGTGCGTACGTACGGACTACCGTCTCCACGAACGCGATGTGATTCATTCTCCATCGTATCCATTCAAGTATAATTATCATTTGATGATTTAAAAATGATGTTTAAGGACTTGATACCATTCTGGATATGAATAATATACATCCCATTAATAACGAATATGGCTCACATAACAAAGAATATAAAGTAAAATGAACCCGTTAACACCTGAAATGACGATAATTCTAAGATATTATTAACAAATCAATGTTAAAAGATCATATATGATATCATAGTAAAGTAACTGATTCTTTTATTATTCAATAACAATTATTTCACCATTATAAAGGAGGTAAACCTACCATCGACCAAGGAAAAGTACAAAGTAAGGGATTCTCTTATCTCACTTTCAATTCCGTGAGATTTCCATTGTTCGCTACTAAATTATTGAAAGTGGTGTATTGTGTACTTCCATTTGATATATATTCATGATTAACTTTATATTCATGTTATACTGTAAATCATTTGGTGGTTATTAACTTTTGGCCATGCGACTCAGTTGATTAACGTGGTAAGGGGTTTCTTGTCTCACTTTTAATTCCGTGAGAATTCCATTGATCACCACTTAATTATTGCATGTGGTGTATGTGTACTACCCATGATTGTATTCATTGTGTAATATACTTCATTTTATGGGTATTTACACCATCATGGTATGATATTTCTTTCATGGGTGTTTGTTTCTTAAGTTACCTAATCAATAAGGGAATTTTAGATTTCAATTTCCACTCATTTGGCTTTACGCATATTTCATTGATTATATTACCCCAAGATTATGTGTGGAATCACTATTCATTTGATTATGTCATATCCACTCCCCTTCCTGTGGATATACTTTTGATACACATAATCACTCCATTGGAAATTCTCAAGTCATTGATATGAATTTGATAAGAGTAATTTTAACTCTTTCACCATTTGTTGAGTTAAACATCCAATTCGTTGGTGTTGTTTTTACAGGAATATGTGTGAATATACTTTGATTGTTTTACACTGAATATCCAATCATATTTAGTGTATTTATATTTTTCACACATAATTATGTTGTTGATTTATCCTTAACCTAAGGATATGGCCTTTATGAGAGATTTCATCTCAACTTACAATCCATTGAGACTTCTTTGTTGATATACACCAAATCACTTTTATGTGGTGTATATAATGTACTTTGACATAGTATATCATGAATTCCCTTTATTCTCATGATATTACAATGTTTTGATTACCTCAATTATTTTCATTCAAGTGTCTCTATTTTGGTTAGAATCTCTAACTGAAATACCATTTTTAAATGTTTTAAAGACTTATTCATCAAAATCTTTCTCATTAATGTCCATGTTTTAAAAATGGTTTTAAGGATTTATTTATATGGACATTAAAGTTTAGAAATTAAAAATCCATTTAAAAGGTTTCAAAGTGGTATGGGACACTTTGATTCAAAAATCTATTTTTAAATGGCTTCTTGACAAATAGTGTGACTTTTAAATGTTTTCAAGAAAAGGGGGATATTTCTCTCAAATAGTTTTGATGATTATTTTCATCTATGTCAACATCCTTCATTATTCATGATTGAAGTTAATGTGATACAATACAATCTTCCATATTGTATAAAATGAGTTATATTTGACTGTGGATGTTCTATTTTTATACCATTCATGGTTTGTGGTTAAAGTATTGACATTTCGTATGCTAGTTTTAATACGAATGTTTATTTTATGCTTAAACCTATTCATATGAGGAATGCATTGGACTTAATAAGTGACGGGTGGAGCCCGCTATAGCTCCTCGATGCATCGGTAGGTCTCATGAGACAAACTAGTGTCTTGGCACAAGGCCTTGGCAAAATCTTATTTGTAGTCTTGGCACGAGGCCTTGGCTATGTGGTTATGATAGTCTGGCATTATGCATTCCATCATTATGAAAGTGGTTATTGATATTGCATGTGATCATTCGACTAGTAGAATATCCATGTGAGTAAGTAAATGGCATTATTTCATTTTATTTATTCCATACCATGTTTAAAGTTCAAGTTTCAAAGGCTTTTGTTTGAGTTATAAATTGCCTTAAGTGTTTATGATTATTTATGAAAGCTTCTGCTATAATGTTATCCTTACTGAGCATCTGAGCTCACCCCTTTCAATGTTTTATTTTTTTTCCAGGATTATGAAGAAGTAATTTATGAATGACCTGCAGGGATAGTATGAGGGGATATGAAGACAAAATGTTTTTTTATGATGTAATGTAAAAATTTATGGATGTATCTAGTTATTCCAAGGCTACTAAACTAATCGGTCTTTCGAGACTTGATCTTTCTCATGATCATGCCAATGTTATGTAATAATGCACCGACTCTGGGTAACTAGGGTCGGGGAGTTACAATATATTACATCTAAATTATAGATATCATTCTGGAATTATAACATATATATATATATATATCTCATTTTGTTTTAATTCCATTAATATGACAAAAAAATGAAAGTAGCGTTCATGCGTACGTACGGCCTACCGTCTCCATGAACGGTGTTGTTAATTTTTTTAAAATCCAAATGCTATTGAATAGTATAAAATTAATATATAATGTATATATATAATATCCAAATCATGAATATCATTCTGTATATAATGAACTTTTGACCACACGTATAACATGTAATTGTAAGAAGTTCACTTTCGACTTAAGAACCAAATATCGACAAAAAAATCATTATTAACTTAAATGATTAAATAATGTTTATAAAATGGAAATAAGTGATATAAAAGGAATAATGAACTTGAAAAAGGTTCTTAAGAAAATAGAAATTAACTCAAGTTTATTATTCAGGACGTTAAAGAATGATCGAGTCAAGTCGGACCCGAGGTAAGGGATCCTACTCCTCTCTTTTTAAGTACACTCTTTTATGTCGCTCCTTTTTAATCTCATCTTTATTGTTATTGGGATGTTATTTTATTTTACTCTTACTGTAATTTTTATGTTCATATGATGAGAGACCCTATTCTCTCTCATCAATCCATTTTTGAAGTTTTGAGTGGCGCCGTTAGGCTGCTGAATTTTCGTAAGAGATCCAACCTCTCTCTTTCTTTTTATGTACTCTCTTTTATGTCATTTCTTTTAAGCTCATATTTCATATGTTTGGGGATTTTCTTTTATATTCCTCATTCTTTATTTTTATGTTCATATAATGAGATACCCTATTTGATCTCATCAATCCATTTTTGGGAGATTTATGTGGCGCCTGTTAGGCTGCCGATTTTTCGTAAGGGATTTTCCATCCCACTTTTATTCTCAGGACATTTATGCTACGTTTTCCACTATTTCCTTTGAGGGGTGTATGTACTGCCCATTATTATACAATTTTTGTAGTATAATTTAATTTATGGGTATTTACATCTTCATTGTATGACCCTTCTTCCATGGGGTGTACGTTTCGAAAGTTACCCAACTCGGTAAGGGAACCTTTCACCCTCCTCTTCTTAAAAGACTTATTTTGTCAAGTCTTTTAATTTACATCTTATTATGTTGGGATATGTTCTTATATATCCTTATTGATGTAAAGTTTATGTCCAAGTGATGATATTCCATTCACTCTCTCATCGACTAATTTTCTGAATTTTGAAGTGACACCGTTAGGCTGTCGAATTTTTACAAGGGAACATCTTAACCCAATTTCGATTTCTTTGGGTTCAAAATGTACTTCTTGAACATGTAATACTATGAATATGTGTGAATGTACATAGATTGTTTCACACTTAATATCCACTTATATTGGGTGTATTTTTAGTTCTCACACATAATTATGTTATATATTTATCCTTAGTTTAAGGATACCCTCTTTATAATGGATTTCATCTCAATTTACATTTCCATTGAGACTTCATTGTTGTTATACACCAATTCACACTTATTTGGTGTGTATACTGTCCTTTGACATATTATATCATGAATACATTTATTCTCATGATATTATAAAGCTCAGATTACATGTTATTCCGCAATTATTTATATTCAAGAGTCTCTCATTTTGGTTAAAAACTCTTTAACAAAAATATCATTTTAAATGTTTTAAAGATTCATTATTCTAAATCTTTATCATTAATGTCCATGTTTTTAAATTAGTTTTCAGTATTTATTTATATGGACATTAATGTTTTAAAATTATAATTCCATTAAAATATTCAAAGTGGTATGGGACACTTTGATTCATAAATCTCTTTTAAATGGTTTTTGAAAATGGATTGATTAATTCAATATCTTGGAATTACTTATTGTGATTGCAAATGAAATTTTGATATTGAAATGTTTATATTTTCAATATTTTATGTGTAATGATGGTACTTGGACATTTTACGGGTGGTTACGTGATAAACCATATAACGGGTGGTGTCGTGAATACCAGGACGAGTGGTTACGTTATAACCTCCAATGCATTGGGTATGGAAGTCGGCCGTATGGCTATTCCATTAAGTATGTGTGGAAGTCGACCATATAGTTATTCCATTTAAGTGTGTTTATCTCCCAAGTTACCTTAATATGTTTTGTGTTCTTTACATGGGTTTTATGGTAATCTTTTGGTTACAAAAGGGTAAGTAATGGTCTTTTATTCAGTGAAGAGTTTTTACTACTTCATAAAGGTGAAAAGTATTACTTTGGTAAAGTACTCATGGTTTACTTGTTGTTTTGTAAAAACTAACAGTTTTCCTTCTTTGTGTATCCTTTACTGGTCTTTTTATGATCATCCCATGTTTTTGAAATGTTTTCCACATGACATAAAGATGAATAGGGTAAAGGATGGGATCAATGAAAGACATGCTATATAAAACATGGAACTAGACATGTTTATTTTTAAGTTTTTTTTTGTTATGGAAACTTAGTAGAAGTGTCTACTATGTAATCTTTTGAGATGTAATAGTTTTGACCTAATTCTCTAAAACTCTCAACCTGAAAAGATCCTAAATGTGAATCATTCATTTAATTCAATAATTCAGTAAGGTTTAAGGCTGGGTCCATATAAGGGATCCCATTAATTATTGTTATTTTAGTGTTAAAGAAGAGAACACATTTTGGAATAGAAGGAATTTATATCTCTAATAAAGTATTTTATTGAAAATTTTAAAATATGAAACTAATGAGTGGAGATTCTATCCAGAAGACCACTCAATATTATTCATAGTGTTTTATATAGATCTATGATAAACAATTACAAAAAAGGTGAAATATTTTTTATAAAATAAAACTATTGTAATAATTAGATGAATAATTTCATGTATATTAATCAAATGTTGGAATCTGTTTGGACATTAAAACTATTTAGTAGGAAAGTTAATAAAGTGTTTGGATTCTTCATCAATAAGTTTATATCTAAAAGTGAAAAGTCTTTATCCAGTGATTATTTTAAAATATATCATGTTCAATATGAAATTAAGCATTAATATAGTAAACAATACACTTTCCCGCAATAATTTCTAGTAAAAATAAAATTAATAGAATTTTAGTTTATATTGGAAGAACATTTTTTATAAACACAATTTCATAATGTTCTTCTGGGGGAAGTTTTAAATACGACTATAAACATAAAAAGTACTGGTCTTAATAATCTGGAGATATAAAATCAATTATATGTAATAAGTTAATAGTTAAATTCAATAGTAAATTAGTATAAATTTGTTCTTAAACCCTGTTATATGATTATTATGATTGTCAATCATGGAAAATTAAATAAATGGTTAAAGAAGGTACTTTCATGTGTTACTAATCAAACATAATAGGATAATTTTTTTATGATAAGAAGGTGTAAAAATGATTAATTTTTTCTAAGCGAGGATTATTGGGAATCATAGAAAAATATATGTGATAAATAAAAGACATTTAAAAATTATATATTTGAAAGCCTGTAGACTTCAAGAAAATAGAACAAATAAGAAGCTGTAAAAGTGGAATTTCATTTTGTTTTTAATTCTAGAAATAATAAGAATGAATATGAAACTATAGGAAATGGGGTAATGTAATCTCAAATATTAAAGAACCATATTTAATCTATGACAATTATTAGTATTAAATTGGTTCAAATGAAAATAATAATAATTCTCTAACTTGAAAATATAACTACTATTTCTTAACAAGTTGGAAATATATGAAAATAGAATCAGTAGATACAAAAGAATTGATTCATGTAATTAATGAATAACAACATAGAATTTAGACAAACACCCGATGGAAACTTATTTAAAGACATTATGAAAAAAAAATTGAATGTCAAAAAGTGGGTATATTAAGGAAAACCAATTGAAATGTGTGAGATGATAAGAAACAAAGAAAATATTGGTATTCCACAGTTATTAATTGAAGGATGAAATACATTTTAAGGATAATGTTGCAATAGAGTAATGAATAGAGACTAGAATAATTTTTCATATAGTGTAACTAGATAGACACTACAAAGTATACCATATAGACGTGACATAATCTTAGTACAATTGAGACCTATAATTAGAATTAATTATTAGAAACCTTGATGGTTTCATTCTATTCAAATATGGAAGAATTGTATATAGGAAGAAGAATCCATTGTAAGGTTTGAAATATAATAACATATATAGGTTTTCTATGATGAATTGATTCTTAAAACCAATGAAATTCATAAAAGGGATGGTTGAAAAAAAACTAAATGTGAAAGATGTATATACCGATATATACTCTAATAGTTATATTTTATATTGAGGACATAATATTGACAGGTTATAAGGATTATATAAATAAAGAGTTTTCTAATATAATTATGTTACATTTATAGATGTCTATATTGAGAATTATAAAATATATTTTGGGACTACATAATTCACCAAAGTATAGTTGTATCATACAATATAATTAGAAATACACTGGAATATTTTTTTGAAATATGTTATGGATTATTATAAATAAATTCTAACACCTATATCATTTTGAACTAATACTAGTATTGATTAAGCACTAAGTAGTGTTAATTTTAAATTATTTAAGAGAATAATTATAAGTTTTATTAATCTAAAATATTAAATTCTAGATATTTTTTATGAATTTCCACTCTATAAAATAATCCAGAGTGATCCTAAGGAATCTCACATGCTATCGACAAAATTATTATAGCTCGGGACTCCCTAAGATGGGAATTTTGAATCAGGGTGAATTTTTTCTTTTTTATTTAAAGGATATATTCCCCATGTTGGTATGAACACATTAAACCAACCTAAAATAACACACATTAGAAAATCACATAAGTGGAGAAATAAAATTAAACACATCATCTTTAAATGGATCACCACAAAAGCTATTCCAGGGATCATACATCAACAATTGGCCTATCAAACTATAATCCTCTAAGATTACATAATTTTTTTGAATTATGATTTTTTAAATTTGTTCACTTCATATCATGGGTATTTACATTACAATATAATAATGGAAAGCACATTTCCTCCCTCATATCACTTTTTTCAACTGCTTTCTCACTTCTCTAGATATATTCAACCTCAATTTATTATCTTGATGGTACATTCTTCATTCATAAGAGTGTATGATAATATTGGTATCATGAATACATAAATTTAATGCTCTAATATTCTCCTCTATACAAAATATATCTTTCTTAGAACTTAATGTAAAAATATATTTATGGATCTACATTACATGATGTAACCACAACGAAAATAGAGCACCACAAACTCCCCTTATAGACCATGAACTCACCTTGATTCTCTTAACACCTAAGTAGAATTCATGATATTTATTCATAGATAGACTTCGTGAAACTAATATAACTTTGATATATTTTATTAAATGTCTAAATATTACTGAACATCTAGTACTTAGTTAATTAATATATTATTAAGGTTTTTATAGGAAAATACCTCCATAAAACTCAATAACCTCCAAAATTACTACTCAATTATTATATATAATACCTTCCACAACAATTCAAAAAAATTTACCCTACTGTCACATCAACCACTAATGAATACATACTCCACTGATCACACACGTACTTTACTCCATAGTTTTTCAAGTTACATAATAAAAAAAATTCCACAAATATACATCATCGGTCACATGATTATAGTAGGTTCGTTCAAAAAACACTGCCTTTTTACCATATTATACCATTTAATCACATACTTAACTTCATTGAATAATGATCTCATTCACGAAACATCAATTACTAGTATATATACTTGAACACATGGTCTATATTTTTAACAACATTATTTACATGTTTAACTACACAGAGATCATTTATTCTCCTAGAAAATATGATGTAACTTCACAATATCATCTATTTTTTGAGACTAAAACATTATAAAAAATGGAGAACAATATCATTTGAGAAAACGTCTTCAATTAATATTTCAAGGATCTATTTTCTATTAACCATATTTTTAGGACTTCAAACTCAATTGATCAAACCACAAATATATTTTTAAGAATATCAAAATCAATATCAAGAAAAATTTCATATAACAATGGTTCTAACAAAAATAAATTTTACAATTTGTTAAAATCCCATCGAAATATATTTTATAAAATCAAACTAATGAATAAATGAATCTATTAGAATTCATAGATATATATTATACTATATATTATATTTACTAAAAGTTAATATATGGTGGAACATTATTTCTTAATTAAGGATATTTGTTTTTTATATAAAGAAGAATAATTTAATAAGATTAAGAAAAATAAAAGTATAATACATATATCTAACTCAAGATTCTATAAATATTATGTTAATAAAAAAAATTAACAAAATCTAAATTTTTTTGAGAAACCATTAAAAATTTATTTTTATATTCAAAGTGTTATTCATCTGTAATAGAACCCAATGTAGTAAAAAGTATAATCAAACACTTATATCATGTATAGAATCCTTAAAGAAAGGGTGGATATTGGATATATCAAAATGGAATAAATTTCTACCCATGATTAAATTGAAAATATTATCACCAAATAAATATCATAGTGTTTTTCTATTTTTGAGTAAAGGATAACCATATCGTTCATCCTTCCCCTACCACTTGAAAATATAAGGGAACTCAATGAACCCCCACCCCCAATAATTATTTGGATTATATTGTTAATGGTGTATAAATAGAGGACTCTTATTTGTAAAAGTAAGAGATTTTATATTATTTATTTAGAATTAAATATTATTATATATATGATAAATAAATCATAACAAAAATATAATTTTTTTAAGGGGGGAGCATCAATGTGACAAGACCAAAAAACGTCATGCCATTGAGAGATACAATTATATAAAAAAATCATTGTCTATTAGTGTGATGTCAAAATATTTATATTTGGGAAAGGATATGATTGTGTGACTACAATGACGGCATTTTATTTTATAACTTATCTATTAAAATGATGAAAACAAATTCAGAAAGGAATAATGTAGATACCAATAGAGTTTTTGAAAGATTGCCTTTTTTTTCAATATTGAACAAGAATCATTGTATTTTTTAAGGATAGTTTTTTGTTTTTATGATTGATTATAAGATATAATAAAGATATTTTTAATACCTTAATGTGATCTATAATATTTATAAGCTCATGTAATGAGTTTAGAAATTCTTGAGTTGAAGTTGAAAACTCAGCGAAGTATTAGAGACCATGTTTTCTGTAACGGTCATAGTTTTTATATAAGAGTCATATTTGTAGTTGGTATTGAAAATATGACAATGAAATGTGATCCAAAATGAACCATAATGTTAATTTCATAATTTATGAGATTCATTTTACCTCAAGAATATAAAATCAAAAAATGCATGACAAAATTGTGAGAGCTATTAGCCAATTTATAAGAGTAATTAGACTTTCCATAAGAGTAATCTAGTTTATAATTGGGTAATCTATATTTTATTATAATATTTGAAAAATATATAAGATTCATTTTAATTCCATATTATTAATTTAATAATATGAAATACTACAGTCATGAAATTGTGAAATTCTCCAAATATATAAGGGTCTTTTATAGTGAAGAGACTAAATATATTAAACTAGGTTGAACTATAAGATTCATTACCTAAAAATGTAAGATTCATCTAGATTGTACATAATATTTATCAATTGGTAAAATGAATAAGGCATTGAAGTGGGGATACCCAAAATTAAATAATATGATATCCCCATACCATAATATGTGATATTCTTGATAAATGTATTTCTATTGTGTTGACATTTAATTTACAAATAAAAAATTTGTTATTAGTGTCTTTATTTAATTCAATTTCTATAAGGATATTTAACTAGTAATAATTGAAAACAATGCATGAAAACATAGTGATTGATATAGAATACATGTCCTGACTAGAGATGTCAAGTCAGAACTACTAATTCTTTTCATCTAAATATGGAGGTCAATGTGGTTGTGGTTTTTAGAACGTTTTTGTTTAAATATTGAATTATTAATTGGTAAAGATTGTCAGAAACCTAATGACCAAGTTTCAAGAAAGATCATGGATTATTCCTTCATTAAATATCTATATATATATATATTATAAATAATTTTATATATACAGATCAACTTTTTTAGGATAATAATTATGAATATAAAAATAGATAACAAGAGATAATAAAGTTGATAATTTTTAGAAGGTCATCACAGAACTAGTAGACCCCAAGAATTCATAGATTCATGACTGATAAGTAGATCATTGAAGATCATAAAATAGTGAGCTATGGAACTAATATAATCTACATTATTATATTTTTCAGTTCTTGAAGTTGTAGGAATATTCTATTCCAATCATCTTAAATGATCGAAGGTGATAATAATAATCAACTATTATCGACACAACATATTGTCAAAAGTGTTATTTAAATATCTCATTTGAATATATAGTAATTTGAAGTGAGAGTCTTCGAATCCAATTTTATTTTGGGATTCATAGTAGTTTGATATGTTTATATGAGATTCATTATAGTTTTGGGATGATTTATAGAAGAAAATATGTTACATGGGGTGAATAACCAATCACTGCATATAGTGCATACACACACATGGACCGAACATTGAAAACAAAATAATATATTCTATGTGGATTGTTTCCTATAATATTCAAGAAAGGATGATTGATATAATTTCATATAACTGGATAAGAAAAAATTTTAATGTCTGAATAGAAGATTTATTAAAATAATTCCTCAATGATCCAACCACATGTATCATTGACTAAACATATTCCAATAAAAACATTACTTATCATGATTGAACACATGCTAAAGAGTTTGGTAAGTCAGGATATATGATATGTTTAGTTTTAATTTATGATTAGGATAACATTTAATGAAAATGGGTAATAGTTTTTATGATATATGTCATTCTTAATGACTTACTGGTATTAGAATCCATGGTAAACAAGATCAAAATAGAAAATATATTTTACCATCATGATATCCCATTTGAAATTATATAATTATACTAGTAAGTAAAATGTGTCAATTTCATATATAATCCATAATCTCTTTCGTATTTAAATAGTTACAAGAATTATACCTCTTTTTATAATAAATATATCATGTAAGAATACTGAGGTAGGTGGGGGAGTTCATGTAACTTGGGTTTATTTTCATTTATGATTTTATTTATCACTACTAATGATTCAAATTATCATTTTTTGAAATATTAATTCATTTTAATATGCATTATCATCGAAGTAAATATAATGGAATCTAAGGGAAAAGTGTAATTATTTTTATGAAAAACCTATTAAACATAAATAAATTTAATCTATATAAAATTTTAGGAATCTTAATTTTGATAATGAACTTTCTTCTAAATTTAGTTATAAAAAATCAAAAGTAGTATTGTGGAAATTTTTTAATGAAAGAAGAAGTGGATTAAAATCAATAGATATTGTCTAAGTTCAATGTAGTAATAATGTAGAATTATTCAACTATGTACTTAAGTTGCGTTACCAAATAATGTATATGAGGAAAAATCATGGACTATTTAATTTTTATTGGGAATGTTGATGTGTATTTGATTCGGATTCTATTAAATTATATTATAATTAGTAAACGAACAATGTAAATATCACATGAATTAGTGAATCTTATATGTTTGAGTTCTTATTTTCTTAGTATTAAGAGAAAATAAGGAAGGTGATAATAATTTTCTTTTGGTGAATATAAAGAATAATTAGATTATAGGGAAGTGTGTTTACTATGATTTTTATAGACCTAAAATGGGAAGAAAGATGAGGTATAATGGTGATATAATAATTATGGAAACCTTACTATATTTTAGTTAATTTTAGTGAGTGAATTTTGTATATTCTACTGAGTGACTATATATTTCTATTTGAAGAAAAAAATTATTCCATCCACTTTTTCACGGAATTGATTATATGATCCTCACTCATAGAACGCTAGTCGAGTTTGTGTATAAATTCATCTCTAGTCATGAAGGATAATAAAAAGGTGTTTCGATGTTCTATAATACTTCTTATATACTAAGGGGTTGAGAATATTTATAATCTATTCCTAATATGGTGGCATGGTGGGGAAAACAACCTTGTGGAAGTATGCTCCAAAATTCACCAAATTCTAAAACAATATCAATGTCAAAATATCATTATTAAGGTTCATTTATGAAATTTTTAGAATTAAAAAATCCCTTATATTGTGTATAAATTATATCTAAGTGATTTTTTTTTCATCTTCCAAAATTTCAATAGTAAATGATCCTAAACATATCAAAATATTTTGTTTTTCGATGTTGGGCTAAAATTTAATTCCACGTTTCCCTTTTTCAATCACAGAGCTATCCTCTGGTGACCTAGCATACCTCTCTCTTATCTTCACTATACACATAGGCTTCTTTACCCATGACACATGTGTGAACCATCTCTCTTGTAAAACCCCTTCCCTCTTAGGTCCTTGTTGTGGTCAATAAATGCTACATATTTCCATTAAATTTATGGAAATAATATTAACAAATTCATGATATGTTTGTAGGTACTCCCAATACCATATATATTTTTAATCCACCACCTAGGTTACCAACCACATGGATGAGCCACCATATTTTTGAGGTGAGATCTATGTCATTGGTAACCTGATTTAATCACTACTTGGGTTTTCCACCACATGGATGAGCCAATATCTCAGAAACCCACCATCTAGGAGAACCACAACATGGGTGAGCCACCATATAGGTGAGCTTCCACCTATGAATGATTTCATTTGTTTTATTCTCTAACTTAGTGATCCACTATTTGTATGAGCTTCCAATTGGGTGAGTTTCTATCTTAGTGAGCCACCACTAAGGGGATCCATCACCTTGGGGACCTGATAGCCTATTGAGCCACCGCCTGGGTCAACTACAACCTAGTAGATATATAACCATGGTGATATGTCACCTGGGAAAGATTCCACCTAGGTGAGCAATCATATGTTCGAGCATCCAACTCAACAACCTATACACATGGAACCCTGATATTTCACACCTTCACCAAAAAAACCATGTACTAGGGAAAAAATCCTAACAATATCACTCAATAGGGATAAGAATCTTAATTATCCATTACTAGGGAAGGAAACCAATTCACCATTGTATAACACCTAGGAACCTATCCATGATATATTCTCCAAGACATGAGATACTAATTATGTGTCAACCCGTGTCAACGTTCAATAGGACCTCAAAAAATCTTTAATCCCTACCAATAATAGTCTCTATTCTACATGTTCTTATCAATAGATTGGGGGAGGGGTAGGAAACTATTTATAGGATTACTTCTTGGTGTAGATATGAATATTCTTTCAAACCCCTTTACTTGGGATGATTCCCTTTGGTCTCCACAAACTTTCTCAAGTTGATATTACTCCTTGTGACTTTTTTCCATATCAACTCATTTTGAAATTTATCCATGTTGATTGTATTATATGATATTAGTTGAGATGCATCTTTTTTGGATAAAACATAAATAATTAGTTCAATATCTGATTCTTATATGGGATTATTCTTAATGGGGCCTCCTATTAGGTTTAAGCCTAGTCCTTAATTCCTTCACCAATGTTGGTGACCAGGTTATGTAGTTCTGGATGCAAGATATGCATAAGCCCAAAAAATTTATATTAAGTTGATATAATTCTTCTATATAGATGATATACCCGTAATTGATATCATGTATAGGTATCCTCATAGGTTTATGCATATACCATTTCTTAATATACCTTAATGCGATATACTCATCTTTGTTCCCATTTATTGGAATCCTTCCTTAGTGTATGTCTCAAAACATATTTTCAATGGATTTACCCACAAGGTTAGGTATCTTAGTGAATAATTAGTGCATAATTCCCCATCAAAATATAGTGGTATATATTCCATCAATTTTATTGTTCTTTTTTACCTTTTTTGTCACACCGAGTATGAATCACATGGCCTTAGAGATTTATGATGATCATAACATCATAATGATGACGGTGCCTCCATTATGGGACTCTTTTTAGGTGTATTACCCTACCATATATTCCAAGGATATAATCAATGAATGATCACTACAATTTTTTCTATTGTCACACCATTTAAGGAACATACATATTGAAAAATTGAAATATGTTGGAATCAAATTTAGGTTCTTATCAGGATACATTGTATGTATATTTGAGGTTCGAACCTAACCTCATTTTTTACTTAATAGATCTATCAAACTACATGGGTTTTTTATTTTTATTCACATATGATTTGAAGGGAGACCTTGTGGGGTTCATTACCAACTCCAAGACCTCAACCATCTCCCTTGACGGTGATCAACTCTTGAGAGAACATGTATTCAAACTTAAACCAAAGAATTATAAACTAGTATGACTAAGATGGAAAACCACTAGTATACTATTGTGTTCATTAATATATATTATTTAAATTAGATAACTCGAATAGAGTTAACCAGTCCCAACCTAGGATTTGGAAAGGATTCATGAATACATCTCAAATCTATAAGAGAGTCTTGTAATTGTAAATAATCCCCCAAAATCAGATTTTGTGAGCTTGAGCTATCATATTCTTCACCGATATGTTTTCAATGATGTCAATAGTAACGTCCCAACAAATGAATACCTTTAGAAATTTGGTCTGTATAGACTCAAAATGAGCGTGAGAAAAAAATAAATTTCCATCACCATATCTAATCCTTTTAGGATCATATCTTTAGAGTATAATAACAGATATGTTCCATATTTTTTACTGGTAGATGAGGAATTAAACCATGTAAAAAACCACATAGGAGCTTCTTAAGAGGGCCTTTATTCACTTGGTGATTTTCACTAACTAGTGACCCAAATTATACATGAAACTATAGAAGAACCAATTCCTTTCATGGTCATCCATCTTTAGGAATCTGGATGGACATTCCAAAAGGGTCATCCAACAACTACAGCTCCCACAAAAGACCATGTCCATACTACTACTGACACCTACGAGACCCATTAGTATATCTTAGTGAATATTTATCATTTCTTGACCCATGATTAATCAAAAGTATCATTAAATGAGTAAGAACTCTCTATAATTATGTAATATCCCTTAATTGAAAATTTACTTCTTTCATGTGTTTTGAATCAATAAATATCATAACTATTTGGCCAAGTTATGATATACACCATCACACTATCAAAACAGATATTGGTGTGGCCATATTCACTACCCACCCATCACCCGACCATGGTGAAGATTTCTCAATCAAAGAGAATATCTCTAATCTCGAATCCATAATAGTATGAATTTTGTAGGTGAATATTGATTTTATGATGGGAATAATATACATTAACATTTGTTATCAAATTGAATATTTAGTTAATAATTCAACTATACCTCTTGAACAAGGTAAGGTATCTCAATACATAATGTCGTAATCGAGCAATGACATTGAATTTAGGTCACATAAATCAGACTATTTTACTATAGTTCTAATTGATTACAATATGTTCCCACTACTGTGAGGACATAAGATACTAGTCAAATTAAATATTCTTAGCTTCATAAATATAGGTATATTCTATAAATTAATTCATTAAATCATTGTAAGGATATATTCTCTTGAAGGTCGATTTCCACTGGTAAAAATATAGAAAAACTTGTATTTTGGGTGGGTAGGATTTAATTGATCCCCCTCATAACATTAGGAACCCAATATTCTGGACATTTGATGGAATAAGAGATCAGGTGTAGTACCTCATTGATTTTTCTTCCCATTGTAGCCAAATGATGGGAACCCCCAAACAATGAGATTCTTCCAATATATGATTTTTTGTGCTAACCATGGAAGACACATCCATTTCTTGGTTCCATGAACATTTATCAAGGTCCATTAAATTCTGGGGATATCATGATCAGTAATTATTTAAAAAAATTATCTCCCTAATAAGAAAATAAACTAATCATGACTTCTCCAACTTCAAGTATAAAGAGAATAATAAATTGATATATTTCACTATAATATTGAAGGGTATGACATATTTTTGGAAACACATCTTCCCTGGTAATGTTTTTTAGTTATCTCTATGGAAAACCAATAGGATTATTTTTAAACTATGCATATTTCCTTGAGTAACATCATGTTTTCTAAAATTATGTAACTATTGAAAAATTTACATAGGTATTTTTTTATAGAACCACGGAATGAGATTATCAAGAAATAGTTACATAGACATGGAATAAAAAAATATAGAGCATCATTTATCATCATTAGTCTAAAAAGTATGATGTGACATCACATCGAAAGAATGAATAATACAATTTATTCGATCTATAATGATTAGTTTTTTGAGAAACACATCTTAGATCTCAAATAAAGATTGATAATAATTCATGAAATCAATAATATAGATTAATCAATGTATAATGATCAACCAAATTACTATCCCTACCATCATATTCTAGGTTACATGATCCCATAATTATTCATCAACAAATAACTCTTTTAAAAGATTATATTTGATGGTTAAATACCCATGGACAATTCCATTGAATTGGATGAAAATGTTTCAACCATTATCTCTGACAATTAAGAAGAATTATCATGGGAATTTTCCCACCAAAAGGTACAAAGGGAACCAACCTAGTAAATGAGTGAATGGGAACCGACCCACCAAATCGAGTAGTCTACTAATGAGGAACAACAATTTTTTTACATTTCCCTCAATATTGTATCAACTAGGCCTGATTAATTTTTACAGGGTTTTAATGAGTACCCTTTTTATATGGATGTGTGTGAACCTATACATTTAATTCATGTGAAAAGAATTCTACAATTATGTTTTATTTACATTTTTTAAGAAGAAAATTGGGATACCACACCCACCTCCAGCGAAAACTTTCTAGCCTTATTAGTACCTCAAAATTTGAATCATCATCCATATGTCCTTCCCTTGATAAATGAACGGGTTTCAAAACTTCCTCTACTAATCATCCCCTTGAGGATGAATATTCCATATTTTCTGATGAACATATCACATTATTTTAGTAGGAAAATAAGGATATACAAGAAATAATTATAAAGAATATTCATGGATAGTTTCTTCATGGTGAAGTTAGAACATCCTCTTACATAGTTCCTTCTTTTAGTAAGTTACACCAAAATAGAGGGATGGGGGAATATTCTATTTTTTGACACCCTTGTCATGTGATAAACACCATAGCACATTTCCTTATCATAGTATATATAAATAAAACTATGTAGCTTGATCTACATGAATCTAAACAACATAGCCTACTGTCCTTACCACATGACATTAAATATTATAGTCTTGGTCATTGTCATAAGACCCAAAATACCACAACACAAATCCCCATAAATAACTATGCATAATTTAATGTTAGGTAAAAAATGTCTCTATATAATGAAATTAAAATATGTAGTATCATTCCATGATATAATACAATAATATACATAACATATATTTCCTTATTATATGACAATAATGTTTATGACCTCTGATCATTTGGAATCTCCATTGTCCCCTCCCCCCAAAGTCTTGGGATATATCCTCTTGGAATTTCATTCCTTCATGATTTTATAATTTATTTAGAATTTTTATTTTCACATAATGTGTGACGTAACCACTATCTTGGTTTGGGTGAATCTCTATGATTTATAGTTACAATTACATAATCATGTTGTATTATATATTGTGGTAAATTATATGGGAATATTGTTATGTGTACAACAAATAATGAAAATTAGATTCTATATAATCTTCCCATCACAATATAGAAGTCAATATTATAGGTCCCCTTTCTGGTTTCTTATGGATATAGGTTCAAGGAGAGTACCTGTGCAGAAAAAATATTCCCTTTCAGTTTTAGACTAATTTTTACTTGACCAACTATACACAAGGAAAATTGTCTACTAATATTCATCGCAAGACATCCAGTAACCATGGTCCTGTAATGAAAAATTATGGAACTATATATATGAATTTATCTTTGATTATTTTTTTATTCTTAAACACAATGTCTTAGTATTTTTATTTTATCTTGATTGAATAGGTACCTCTCATGGAAGCTGGGATTCAAAGTGATCCAGTTATTAAATAAGTGGATTCAACTATGTATTGAAGGACTACTATTATTTGATCTCTTCCCCCAAGTATTATAGGTGATAATGGTATCATACCTTCTTGTGTTATTGAGTTGATGCATGGTCCATCTAGTGTGGTATGAAGATAAGTAGTATAGGGTGTCTCTCAAAGATGTAAGACAACATGTTTACAAATACATGAACCATAAATATATATGAATTAAATTATAATCTTAGAATAGATCTATGAAATATTATTGGAGATGTGTAAGTCAACCATTCATATTTGGAATAAATTCAGAATAGAAAAAATAATTTTATGTGATCTAATCAACCAAATAAGAATTTTAATCTAACCATTTAGATAAGAATTTTGGATTCATATAAAATAGTGGAGATTACCAAGAATAGAGAATAATATATGGTTATTTACAAGGAGAGGAAGATTTCAAGTTGGGAATAAGACTCGGATCCTGAGATTAATCAGGTGGGGACATAGGATTTGGAAATCAATCATTCTGTTGAGGTGAACTTCGGTGATGAAAATGATCATTAGAGAAATCTATAAAGTCGTATTTTTTAATGATATAATATAGGTTGAAGATATCAATCATACATTGAGGAATAAATATTATGATATAATGATGACAAATAATGGTGTAAATATTATTCCATTTTACCCAAACTCGTATTGATAAGATATTCTCAAAAATTGGGTGGGTTTAATTAGAATATTTAGAAAACCTTTGACATTAAGTACCCTTAACCCATTGGGGAGAATGTGTAATATTTTTTAGCGTTGGAAGATCATATTCTTCTTGAGGATAGTAGGAGATTTGGAAGGTAGGATAAATAATAAATTGACCCAAAACCTTTGTTAGATTTACTATTTCACTCCAAGGAGGATAAATTGCATAAGGATAAACACAACAAAGACTCATGGGAATATTTTAATAGGATTTATAAAATAAAAATACTTATCAAAGTGAAAAATGTGAATTATAAATATTGTTTGGGTCATGATTATATTCTAACCATTGGTTATAATAAACTGATGATTATTATAGAGGAATAAATCAAAAACTTTTATAAGTTGGATTCATGGTTTGAGGATCACTTTCCAGAAGACCCTAAATGTAATCTCTTTATTGTTGATTATGGAATTATTTATATCATGGATTCAATAATATTAGGTTTGTTATGGTTAAAACCATTACATTAGGTTTTAATCTCTATTTTCAATCTCTCAGTTGATTGGTTTTATATTTAACACATAAAATAGATTTGATAAAAATTAAAAAAAAATGTTATTGGATTGTTTCTAGTGATCATGTTTACTATATAATTCTAAGTTCCATTAAATGTTTAAGAACTATTATAGAGTTTAATAGATCATACTAGCATTTATATCTCATCCACATCAGATTTTCTTCTTTCTAATTAAAGGAAACTCCCCTATTTCATTGGTAATTAACTGTACATGATCCATATATAAATAGAAAATTAAACTCTCTCATCCCTATATTAGAATATAATATATATAGGGACCATTAGTAATAATTACTTATATATTGATTCCCATTGAGAGGGATACATAGGGATTTCTAGTTCTCACATCCTAGGCCCAGTTGTAAATTTTCATAACATTCATTATTGTCCCTCTATAAGATCCAAATCCCTATATAGATTCATATTTTCATTGAAATGATTAAACCCCCCACATGTTCCATTCCATAATAACGTGTGGGAAAATTATATTCCATGCTTTATATTTCTTCTCATGTTTAGAATTACTCATGTGATCTAAGAGTACCTAGATAGTTTCTCTCACTAGCATGAATGAGATGTATTTTATTCTAATATTAGAAAATTGGTCATGGGTTCATGAAATTAAACTTCATGGAACCACATCCAAACATCATTATGTTAAACTAAATATAATCTATAGTCCATCATAAAAGATAATAAATAGTTTGGAGTTATTTATTTTTTATGAAGTGAAACTGGGAATGTTTAATAACCCTAATATATTATAGAAAAATATAATATCTAAATATTTTAATATTAATTATATGACATAATGATCCACTATATAATTTAATAGTTATAGTTACGTTGGATACATAGAAACCTAAAAAATTGGTTCGTATGGGAGCTACATAATCTCCCACTAAGTTCTTCATAACTAGATCCATTTTTCGTAATATCATATATAATACCTTTTTCATATCCTGGGGATATGTAAAATAAGATAGGATATGCTCAAATTCTAAGGGAGAACGAGGGATATATCAACATATCATGTGTGTAAGGGTATGATAAAATGAGAATAAAATTTTATAACCATACCCTGTATATTATATATCATGGACATTATCCATGGCATAAATTTTGGAAGTTTGTGAGACAAAAATCTAAATAGAATCAAATAAAATGATCCATAAGAGAATAACATTGGAATGAGACACAAATTTATCTCAAATAATAGGAATATAACATTGTGAGCATTTACCAATAAAAATATGTTTGCTCATTTCATTAATGGAATTAAATAAGTCCCTTACATAAACTCATGGTCAAGTAACCAAGTCCAAGTATTACTTTATAGACATGAAAACTATGTATATGAATAATACTATGATCATGTATTCAAGTTCATGAATACTGTTGTCAACATGTAATCAAGTTCACACATAACATTATGAAAATTTAATAGAGAACACACATAAAATGATGAACAGGTGATCAGATTCACACATACAATTTTGAACATGTAATCAGGTTCACAGATAACATATTTACTCTTGATTTATCAATAATTTCTCAGTACCTTGGGGGTGATATGGGTTCCACCCATCACATAATAAAAATCATAATTACCTGTGTTATATGATCATAAAACATTGATCATATAATTACCCATGAAAATAAATTTCTTTCAGAATACTTTCGTCATATCATAACCTACGGAAAATAAATAGTTTTAATAATCAATTCCTTATTTCATAATAGAATAACCCATGAAAAAACATGTTTAATAGGCATTTTATCATGGTATAACCCATGAACGATAAATGGGTTTCATAAAAATCATTTCTTCATAAGTATAATTCATTCATAGAATGAAAAAGAATGGTATCATTGGATTATATCCACACTAAAGAATATGTAACACCAAAGGATGTCACATTTTATTGAAATTGTTTTCTCAAATGTCACATGGAAAATTTCATAAATAAAATATAATTCCCAATTTCGAAATCACCTTTTTAAAAAAATTAGAAAACATTTTCAAAATAATTTTCTTTGAAAACAAATTTTGAAGCATATAAAAAATATCTAAAACATTTATTTTCCATGATTTTCGAATTTTTTTCATATGGTACGCGTTCAAAACCAAGATTACATTCACATTATTGGTAAATACCAAACATCTCATGTTTTTTAAATCAACATGATCAATATTTTTAAAAAAAATTAAAATTTCTAAAATGGTAAAATTGTATATAAAAAACTATATAGTAACATTAGAACATTTTTATTAAACATGGATATGGAATAAAAATACATTTCTACTGGAAACTGAAATAAGTTCATTTTATTAACAACAGTATTTTGGATTATTGAGTATATAAAGAGAGGAACGTGAAGGAAAAAATGGACTCTCATATAATAACCAAATTATAAGAAATTTCATGATGTTTTTGAGAAACACATAATATGATTTCATATTCTAAAGAATAATCATAAATAATCCTGAAAATCAATGAGATTCAAACATAAAATCCCTACAACATTTGAAACTTATGAATCATAAACCCCATTAAATAATAAAATCAAATCAAAATTTAAATATAATGAATTTAAGTACATTCATGTTATAAAATATCATATGGGACTATATACAGCTCATAAAATAATATTAATTCATACTATAAAATGTGTCTCAATGAAGTAAAATTGGGACAAAAATCTCTTACCTTATTTTTAAAATTCCTTTGTACATTTTCAAACCTAATATATAATAAATATATGTTAATTATGAATATGTTATGGGAAAATTGTTATATTTATATAATACAATAAATTATTTACTTAAGACCTATTATTAACCATTTATTAATAATTCCTTATTAAAATCATGTTTCGAGTAATAACTTCTTTGTTTTTGGTAAATATTTATATTTATTTTTATTCCTATCACTTTGATCATGGTTTCATACTCTCCTGAATTTAAATAACTATATAGAAATCATATATATTTAGTATTTATTTATTTATTTTAATGTAAAAAATTAGATAAAAAATTAAATTTCATCATTTATGGAGACTGTAGGTTGCACGTATGCATGAATGTTGTTTCGATTTTTTAAAAAAATAGATCATAAGAAAGTTAAATAAAATTAACCTTTAAAAAATAATTATTATTTAATATATATATATATATATATTAAATTTATATTTATTAACTTATATACAAAGTGTTGTTGAAAAATGAATCACATCACGTCTTGAGGCGGTAGTCTATTATACACAATAGAAAGCATAACGTATACCCCAAGGAATGTAAAGTAAAAAGGTACATGTTATGTGATAACTTTTTTTTATTAATTATGTTAAAAATATCACAAATTCTATTTCATTCTATCCTTATTACCATAAAATTAAAAATTAAATAGAAAACATATCACATCATTTTTTTAGGTAGTAGTCTACCGTTCACATTAGTGATGTCATTATTTTTGAACATTTTTTAAGGTATAGAGTTAGGTGTGGTATTATAATTCCAAAACTATAATAATATAATAAATATATTTTTAAAAATATTAAATAAATCAATATATCTAGTTGTGAGAGGTGGTGATTAAAAAAACAACATTAGTTCAGGAGTTGGTCGTCCACTGTACAATAGAGCAACAGTTTTGTTTCCCATTTGATGGAGTTCAATATGGATATAGTTTATTAAATTAACATAATAACAACCAATTATATGGGAGAAATTTTTTTAATTATATAATAATACATTATGAATATTTGAATTAGGGGTAAGAAAAAAAACACAAAAGTTTAATAATTTTACCCCTTCTTTGAAAACCTCATTAGGTTTATACCTAATGCCTTATGAGGAGGGGTTAATAATAAAAATAAGGAAATTATTATGTGAGGATGTAATTATGGGAGAAATTTTTGTAGGTCATGTCTAATTCAAATGGTTTTTGAATTTTTTATAGAAGAGGAGTGGGGTTTCCTTTTATAAACATGGGAGACAATAGGAATTGAATTTTTGAAATCCAAAAAAGTGAAAACACGTTTTCTCCATTAAAAAACAAAATAAAATGCATAAATATAGAATATTATAAGTTTTGAGGTAAACATTGGTCCATAAAATGGGTTTTAGACAAGTTTATAATTTATTTTACCACTTGTCTTTTTAGTTTAACCCCTCGATAAACCCATTTAATCCTTAACTGCAGTAATTAATTTTTACTATTTTTACTACTCATTATAGCCAAAATTAATTAGAAATCATTATATAATATTAATTATTATGATCATAAATATTTAATCCTTTTTTTTCAAATTCAATTCAAATAATTGGATAAATTTAATTTAAAATTTAAATAAAAAACATAGTGACACAACTGTTTTCCAATGAAAAAACATCAAAATATTATTTATTTTGTATACCAAATATTAATATAAAATTTATTAAAATGGCCTAAATTATATTAATAAATTTATAATTGAAAAAATTATACATTTAAACCCATATGAAAATAATTTTGATGTTTTCATATTATTAAAATGAAATAAAATTTGTTAATACAAATGATTATTATTGACTATTAAATAATATTTTAATACATTAATTTTTTTTCAAAAATTCACTCTACGATAATTTTTACATATATATTTCTAAAATGAATTTTATTTTTTGAAAAATAAATCTAATATTTTCTAAATTAAATTTTATTTTTAAAAAAAATGAAATAAAAATATTTTTTTGTGAAAATCAAATTTTTAAAAAATATAAATACTTTATAAATTAAAGTTCATTATTATCAATATGTGTTATTAATATAAAACCATTATAAATTATATATTAAAAAATTATATTTCTATTCAGACCTCTATGTCTCACGAATTTATTATAATAGACCTGTTTGAATAATTATATTAATAATATATAAAGGTTCATTAAAAAATTTGTGTTTCATGTTATATAAGCTTTCAAATAAAAACATTAATTGAAATAAATGTTTTATAAAATCATGGGGTGTTACAAAATTTACAATCCCATATGTTCGATATCAATCTATATAAGGGGATCCACATTATTTCCTAGAAAATCCAAGGGTTATGTTAATCTAAGATAGCCATTATCTTAGGACTCATTGGGTATATCAATGTCTTGACTAATCAATCAATACCTAGTCACTATTCTATTCTAAGATAGTATAAAATGATACCCCTCCTTATTTGATCCCTTCATGAATAAGATCCTTATAGGTACTTGTCCAATAAATAAATTTGTATGTCATGATTTCAATTCCTTTGGGATATGTAGTGACCTCATGATTTTATATTCTAGGCCCAAATAGAATTTATAAAAATAAAAATAAAAATTAATGTGCACTGCCTTATCTAGGTTCTTTCCCCTTCAAACATTCATGTTGGGTAAATTCATAATCTTTACACTAATAAAAGTTTCTTTCACATCACATGTGATCTTGATACATGAAAACCAAATTTTAATTCTGTTATGAAAGCCTGCAAAACTACACAGTACAAATTCCATATCACATGACATTCATTTTCCTGAAGATTATATCCTAGTTATTTGAGAGTAAAACACATAACTCATTCATTCCATCTTTTAAGACCGTAAAATACATACAGTGTCCTACTTTTCATGTTGTAACATCCTTTCCCAAGTTAAATATAATAGTTTTATCCTTACAATTACAAGGATCTCACATTTGATCCCATGGCATAACATGAAAATTCACTTCCTATCGGAATTCTAGATACATAATAATTTCATCCACCCATGACTTGATGTGATTTTATTACCATTTCATCCCTCCCAGGATTGAGTTAGATATATACTGGAATATTTTTTTCCTAAATTTAAATGTTCGGGGTTCCTTTACTAGAATAAAATTCGCAATTTCAAGGGTTCACTCTCAGTGTTTGGGGTATCTAATTCATTGCGGGTCATTTCACAATAAACTCCCACTATAAATGATATATTTTAATTCCCCCATTATAAGCTCTTCCATTTTAGAAATTGGGTTTTATATCATTCTCTGAGGGACCTTTAATAACCCTACACTGGTATGAGACTACATATTCTTCCTGCTCATGAGGAAAATATATTTAAATCCCATCACACCTAGATATTTATCCACCAATGTAATATGTCCCTATTGAATGAAATTGAAATATATAGCATGTTTCCACACTACATTACACTAAACATCTTGGAGTTAGTCCAAGTTGTATGTCCATAAACTAATAACACCATGGTTCAGTATGAATGAACATAAACTGCATAGATAGTTCTATTCCATGAGTCTGATCATATTTACATATGAGTCATATCTATGTAGTAATAACCAACATATACTAAATTTTCCATAATGTTATGAAAATATTATAATATCCCATACAATCAACCTTCTCCCTCCGATTTTTGTTTTTTTTTTCAAAATATATTGGGCATAATCTTCACATAAATTAACAATATCCTGGTCACATGATGTTAAAATATATGAAATTCATCATTGGTATAAGACATTAAATAGCCTATAAATTGTCCCTCATCACATTACCCTAAACTATAGAACATATGAGTCCTTATAGAATGAAATCTTACTATACTATTTGTAGTCTATTAAATGTGAACCATAACTTACATAAAATCTAGAACCATGTAAATGTAATTGGTATATTATCCCTACCAATAAATCAACAGTTAGTTTGAATAATCCATTTATATGGAAACATGGGTCTACTATATTGGGTACTGACAATGGAGATTCACTTTTTTATTATCCTATATAAGAAATAAATATAAAAATACCTCTCCCCTGAATGAAATCTCAATCTAATTACAATCCTTTAGCACATGTTTGGCATGTGCCTTAGATAATTAATTATATTTATTCCTCACATTTGAGCCATCAATATTCGTGGAATAATCATTTATATTTACTATAAGTATGATTGATTCCCATCACATTTTGTATATATGTTGATGTTAAAGTTATATACTTTTTACCCATATTTCATCCTCTGATCAAAATATATGCATGTCCCCTTGTGCGCATGATCCAAATTTTTATAGAAGATTTCCACATGGTTATTCTAATTTATATAATTGTTCTTATATTTGGATTCCCCATTTCCATACATTTTATCCAGATCATTATAGGGTATCCTTTTCTCTAAGAACTATGTGTGGCTTGATTCATATTAAAACAATATAAATAGTTATTATTAGATTTTATATCTTATATAGAGATATAATAACATGAAATTCTCACCCCATTTATATGAGTCGGATCCATGTAGGGGATTCTATTTTTAAAACATCATGTAGATTGATTCATGATTATTCTTTATATTTATTTATGTTTGGGAATATTTTACTACACAAAAATGAATGTTCATTTAATGTATAACCTTTTTTGGTGATTCTTTCATATCAAATGTAGTCACCCACATTTAAATTCATTATTGTGAAGATTTTCACAACAATGAGATCCTTTTACAATATAATACCCCCTCACCTTTATGATATAATCAATACTCCATGTCCTTGTACCCAAAAAATATAAAAAAAATTTGTTTTTATTGATTCTTATGACATGGGATATGTTGTCACACGAATATTCTATATCCTATTACTACTAGAATAATTTTTATCTAATAAGTATGACCTTAAACTATGTGTTCTACCCCATTGAATAATCTATAATCGCATTGCTATCTCTAATAAAGTTGGGTTTTAAATATCCCTTTATATACAGTTTCCAACACTATCTTTTTCTATTGGTTGGGACCTTAAATCTTAACAAAATTTGGTAAAATTTATATGAAATTAAGCATTATCCCATTATGGTCCAAACTTCATGAAATTAAAATACAATTGAAAGGAGTCAAAAAATCTTGTCACAGTGAATATTCATACATTCTAGACTAAGAAAAAGCCATATACTCACTCGTTAATCCCCTCCCTTTTATTATTTTGGATAAATTTATAGTTGGTACCCCATTCCATTTTTTTGTATACATAATCAATTAAATAGGTTCATTGTAATCAATTCCAATAATACCGCTTCACAAGTAATAGAGTTTCCCATTATGTGATTATTTAATCAAGAATCTCATGTCTCATACCTTCTCCTTGAGAACATGTGAAATATAGAGTGGTGTAACCTTTAATATTCTCGAACTCTGATTTAATATTCATATTCTTTGTGAACCCAATTTATATCACTAATTTATGATTCAACAAAAACTAATTCCATGAGTCAATATAATCCTCTTAGAATATATTTTCCTTGAGGTGATAAGTCCTCATGTTTATCTCCTATATTTAAAATTTCATAACAATGATTGATTGATTTAAAGGTAACCCTTTATGATTTGAAGGTGAATAACATCTTTATTTGTGAATCCTATGAATTATCCCCTTGAGAATTTTTGGATCTTCAAGGGAAGGCCCACCTGGCCCATGTACTATCCTTTGGCAGAGTGGTAATTAGGAGGCTACTCCCATTAATATACATTTACTAAGTGTGGAATTTGTTTTCCAACATTACTAATGGTCATTCTAATCTTTATCATTTACATTTCCAATTTATTTATAAATTTATAGTTAATGATTTAATTATCCATAACCCAACTACACAAATGGATAGAAATACCCTCAATGTTATACATTCATTCATCTTTCCAAGATTCAAATTAGGATTACGAAATTAAATTCTCATTTCCTTTATTATCTGAGTTTGCCTTTCATATGAATATACAAAAGAATTTAGTGGATATTCCACCTTTTAAAACTCATATTAGATGAATGGTCCTTATCACGTGAGGATAAATCACATAAAACATTTGTTTGAGCTTTGTAACCATAAATTGAATTCCTTATTTTTTCATGAGAGTCTATAATAGTGATGAGACCTCATTCATGATAGGTTAATACATAAAATTAGTATTTATACTACCAACAAATATAGTAAATTCTATTAGAAATAAAAATATCATCTATTTATGTTCTTATAACTAAAGACCTTAATCTATATGAATCACCCCATGAGGAAATTGACATTTGTGATGTTGGGATCTAAAATCCAGGCGAGGTTTTTCCTCAAAAAATTTTCTTTCTAGACTTTTTAATTTTGTTCAAAGATATATGACCTTAAATTTTGTCAATTCATGATCAATTCTATATGACCTTAAAATATATCAATTACTTTTTAAAGTTATGTATCCATAAACTCTATCCACCCATTGGTGTGAGAGTTATTACATCAAACTAAGATTACTTTTTCATAATAATATTTATACAATCTTTTACCTATCATTCACATCATGTTTGTTTTTACATTTTGATATAAAGAATGCCTCATTTAATTATTTAATTTGTCTCAACCTAAAAACTATCTACATTGGTTTGACTTGAAGGATTTATACTACCCATGTAGAGATACATTGAACTGGCCAGTATGAAAACAAAAAAGGGATTCTTGGGAAAAAAATTTGAGTCTTTGATCGCTTGTTATTCAGACTTCATATCATAGTAATAACATGATCATTTTAAACAATATAAAAATGAATAAAACATGTCAGGATGAAATCCAATAATGGGAAAATACACTAAAATCTAACTTATTTCCCTCAATGTGTGATGAACCATACTCGTGCTCCTCAGTCTGGTTCTATAAACATATAAAATACATAATGTATTCAATACCAACTATAAATTAGTGGACATTGTTATCTCATAATTATATTTCATAATGAAAATACTTCATTAAATACATTCCAAATACATGTTAATTATATTTAATTAGAGATTTTTCCAAATAAAACTACCATATTGGACATATCATGGGTAATACCATTCATCATAACTTGGGGAAATAAAAACATAATAATGGGTAAGATAATTCTCTATGTAAGGGGAAAATATAACCAAATATTTCAAGAATGTAAGCATATTATACATAATATTGAAGGAATAAATAATCTGAATATTTCCATAATCATCTTAAACTAAGTGAATGGTATATCCATAATAATAAATAAAAACATGTATGTCAATAATACTAATCTCTTAATAATAGAATTTATAATGTAAAACATTAAAAACACATTGTCAAAGATTTTTCCCAGTACACAATACTTATATGGGGAGAGGATTTCACCAAAACCAAAGTTATTTTGTCTCATGAAACCTAAAAATTAATCAAGGGACAATATAATGTATGGCCCCACCAATCACTTATTTATTTATAGTTCATTCCCCATGATAGTCAATAGTACATTTAACACCACTCCATAAGGAACCTCAATATGAATGAAAAAATATTTATCCATATATTGAAAAATATAGAATTTTAATACATAGTAAATAAGTGTAAGAAATCAATAATCATCTAGAATGTTAATACTTTACCCCATGTCAATAAAGGTGTATCGTGATCATAATCTATATGGAGGAAGATGGTTGTTAGTTAAATAAAACATAATCAACTTGTCTATAATCATTTGTTTGAGAATAGAAATATACAAATGTCCAATTCATAATATCATGTCAATAAAAGGGATAAAATTACCATAACCCATATGGGAAAAAAGGTATATGGTTAGAAGATAACATGGCTCTTGTTTAGTAATAGAAACACACAATGATATTGAGAGAGATGAAAATAATCCTTCAAAAATAATTCTTGAACAATACCACCCAAGAAGGGTTATGGAATTAGTTTTTTTGGAAAAATGAGTTCATTCCCCCAAAAAATATATAAATATAAGAGAAAATATAGTGACATATAAAAAAATTTATGTTAACTCATTTTCGTAATGGAAATGGAAAATTAATTGAAAACATAAAATATATTTTAGAAAAAAATATTAATACTAAGGTAAAATACATTGTCAAGTATTATTTATAAAGGATTTTTCAAAAAGGGAGGTAAAAAATAGTTCAAAACCATAAAATTTATAATTAATCACTAGTAATGGAACCTTTAAAAGACATAAAATTTATCTTATATAAATGAGTAAAGGAAGATAAAACATGGATAAGTTAATTTAAAACCCATTTTTAATATTTTCAAAATACATTTGAACAAATTCACAATATAATAAGAGTAAAGAAACATTAATTTGAGTCAAAATATATTTTCTGAACAACAATGTTGGTAAATTATCATATAATATAATGTTAGGGTAAGAGAACCCATTCTGAAAAAGATAAGTTCATAATGAATCAATATAACTCAAGGAATGAATACATGAGTTATTGATATTTCTTAATAGAAGCACACTCCTTTATGTAAGAAATATTTGAAAATGATATTTGTGTGATATTAATTTATATTAATATAAAAAATGTAATGAAAAATTATATAATTGATTAGTGTTACATATTCATATTTTACTCCAAATAGGATAATCACAACTCAATGAATGAAACTTGAATTATCATAAAGCATCAAAATTAGAATAATAATTTAGTTAAATATATTTTATGAAAGGAAATGATTTCAATTTTTATTTAAATAAATAAAAAACAAATGATAAATAAAAATCCATGGATAATGAATACACCATTAAATGGAATACATGCTTTATTACATAAACATGTCTCATGTAATTAAATTTTGAGACAAATAACCCTTGGATCATGAGTACAATTTTAATCAAAACCCTTGAAATTTTGGGATTTTAATTGAACATAAAATTATATGGTTACACTATAATCAATTATATGATATCTCAATTAAGAGGAAAATAATCCATATAAACTAAATTATGTTCGTAATACCAAACATGTGTCAAAGAGGGGAGTTTGGGAAGCAAACACATACCTCGACCTTCATTCATTTTTCACTTAAACCATGAATCATGAATAATTAATTTGTGTTTATTAAATAAATACAAAAAAACTATATTTATAACTATAAACAATTATAAAATAATTTATAATCATTATATATAAATATATATTAGTTATTTTTTTACATATTATCAACACTAACTATAAAAAATCTCTATCACATTGATCTAATTTCCTAAAATATATTGTATTTCTCAATATTTTAATAGATATCATAATTAGAATATAATTAGAGGTACTATAATATATATTCCATGATATTTATAATGGATATAATTCCATTCAATGGAGTTTTTTACAAACCACAAAGATCAAATCAATGATGTTCATGTTTCAATGATTCGTAATGAATGAAAGGTGTTTCTTAATTAATGTCACAAAAACAGAAATAACCTTACCAAAACTAAAACAAATTTTTACCTATTTATATACTAATATAAAAATAAATACTTTCTAATGATCAGTCATGATATAAATTGATAATATCGCTCATGTAGGTTATTAAACCACCTAAAACAGGAAACTACCATGATTAATGGATGATTATGAAGTGGTTTTGTTGTGATATAATAATAAAAGAATAAGAATTATCTTATATAGTTTTAATTAGGGAGGTATATCTGAAATTTATTGGACTGTGAAAATAATATAATGCATATATTTTCATTACTTAGAAATAATAGATCATTATCCTCATATTTCACTTGAATTAAATGATTGAATTAACGATAATAAATTTTTAATCATATCATTAATAGGTTACCAACTTTTCTCTTTTATAAAAATTATGATATAAATAATTTAATATTTATCCTTTGATCTCATTTTCATAACAACCCATGTATAGAGGTGATGAAAAAACACACATCAATCATTCCTTGGTGGCGGTACTCCACACGTATACATGGATAATGATTTCATTTTCATAAAATGAGAGAAAGGAGTAATATGGGTTAATGTATAAAAATAATAAAAATTAAATGAAAATAATATTTTTTGTTAAATTACCCTTTTTACCATCAATGTTTGTTGGAGAAGGAAAAAATCATGCCGTATCCTGGAGGCGATAATCCATACAACACATAAATGATGGGTTTTTTCTGAATAGATAATTAAAAAGGCAGTTTATTATTATTACATTATAATAATAATATTAATCATATACAAAATAATAATTTCACTATAAATATATTTTAAAATTAGAAATAGTGGATGAAAAATATCAATGAAAGAAGTTAGTTAAAAATGATAACCCACATTGTGCACTTTCAAATTTCCTTGTAAGTCCCTTTGAAATTGATGGTATATGCTTATATCTTATAAGAAGAAGCTAAATAGAGTGAAATATTATTATAATATAAGTAAAAATGGTATGGTTTCAAGTGTAAAATATTATTCAATTTCATTGAATGGTTGGTTAGATTCCTTTTTTATCAGTGGTGAGAATTCAATTTTGAAAATATTTCATCTTAATATAAGGGGAGGACATGTTATAAATGTAAATTGGATACAATATTGATAAATAATATATTTTATAATAGATAAGGTAAATATAGAAATAATAAAAACAATTATATACATTTTTTTCATGTTTCAAACCCTTTACCCCTTGAATTATTTCTTTTACCATTTTAACTTTTACAGTGGTTACTAGTTTTTACATAATGTTACAAATTATTTATGGTTAAAGAATAAAATCCTTATTAGATAATTTTCACCCTATAAAAAGAGATTCCCAATTTTTATATAATCCCCCTCACAAGGATATGGTGATCCTAGCCTCCTATCCTCATTACCAAAGAATTTTATACGATGTCATTGGCAATGTCCTAGTGACTGCCTACCTTTGGATAATAGGTCTACATTAACTAAAAATGAGGTGGGTGAGAAATCCATCAAGAAACATTTAAATTGTTTCCAATATTCATTCCACATGTATATTTTTTTAATATTGAATAATATTATTTATTTATTTATATTCTAAATTTAGTTGATTCTTTTTATATGCCTATTTTTTATTCCATATCTTTATCTTATTTCATATTCAATGGAATGAATTTTATTCATGAGTAGAAGTTATATTAAATTTAATAGTTCTATATATATTATATCAATCATTAGTTGATAAGGAGATATGAAATTTTAGGTACAACTATACATTTATTGACTAGGTGCTTAATCAATCAACTCTTATTGGGGATATAAAATTCATTAAGATATTGATTTATTTTTTATAAACCAATAAAAATACTCACTATATAGGCTATGTTAGTGGATATACTTAAAAGAGTATAATGATTATTTTTTGTCCCTTTTTTGTTTTGTGTAATTGATTTTTCAATATTTTTTTGTTGATATTGGTTGAATTGGTAAAGATTGGTGAATTGTTGTGGATTCTAATTATAATATTGGATGTCATTCTTACTTTCACAATTACCCATGAAAAAAACATTCTAATTATTGAATTGATATCAAATTTTTAACACATATTCCATGATATTTGAATATTTATAATTAAATTATAAGACAATGAAAATTATTATTTTAATGAAGTGAAGATGATTAAGTTAAGGTTTCTATACAATATGAAATTATATTTTTCATGAAGAATTTGAAATGTGTTGGTTGGATTATTTATTGTTGAAGACTTTGAATTTGATTGGGTACTTAGAATATTTCAAAGTATAAATGAGTAATTATATAAAAAATCTGTCCAACATATAGGCCTACCAAGGATATCTTGAGCAAGGTCACTTATGGGACCGAGGTCTACCATGAACAAGGGAACTAGCCTGGGAAAGACTGCATGAGGCATCATGGGTCTTGCTTAATCCCAAAGAGGACCAATTTTTAATGCCCACACAAAGTGCACCAGGAAGGTCTGTAGGTTGTTCCAATATCACTAGTCGGATGAATCCCATGTGGTATCTGAATGGGGTATTTATTTTGATCCCTTTTCATCAACTCGATGAGTATGATGTTCCACTTAGTTGATATATCATGACCTAAATGAATGAAATTCCTTATGTGGAACTCAGCTGGAATGCAGTAATATTCCCATGTCTTAAAAGGGTTGGTAATTTCCACCGTCTCATGATTCATCTAATCTGGGATATCTCTTCTCCACCACCAATTTTCTTCTTCCTCAGGCCTTGTCTAAAAATTCCAGTTTTCTAGAGAAGGACATCAAGCTTCAATCAATCGCGATCGAGGCTTCCATGGTTTATCTAGGGTATTGGTTTTTGGAAATGTGTCTTCAAATCACCATTCATGAAAGGTATGGATTTCATGTAAGTGATAACTCATGAAAAAAAATTCCTAATGAAAATGTAAGTTGTGAGATTACATGCTGATAAGAGGTTTGATGAAACAAAAAAATGAGAATCATATGATTATAGGAATTCATGTGCATCTATGAAGAATTCCATGTCATTTAAGATGAGTTGACATGATTTTTAGAATCACTTAGTTCACATAAATATTCAAAAACCATGAATATCTGAATAATTTTAATAGTTCCTTGATATGGAATTATTTTAGAAGATTCCTTGTTTGTTAAAACCTAGATATAAGGTAGTTTTAGGAAATAATGATTCATCAAAAGTAGAATACCCTTGAATGAGATGTGTGGTTGACAATCATCATCTTGAAAGGATCTCCCTTTTGAGAAATAGAGAACCAAAAAACAACTCTTTTATGAGGAGGAGGTTCCGAAAAGACTTGGATTATTAAATTTAGAAGGAGGATCCTTAGGGAATATAACTTTTTCATAACACCCTCATTTAGATTCATGAATGGCTTAGTTTTTAGAAGCAATAGATATAGTGTGATACACTCACAATTTACTCCCTAGATTGATCAATGAACATTGAGATATTGTATAGCCCTTTTAGTTTAGCTCAAAGCTCTTATGAGAAGGTTTAAAACCTTACATGAATGTGGTTTATATGATAAAATGATATGTTTTACACCTACATATTATCTCATAAATACAATATTTCACATAACAATATATCTTATGTCCATTTGGGTTAGTGTGAAAGAAGAAGAAGAACAATTCACGCAGTTAGCATGCATGGTTTTCATGATGTAGTACTTTTGTGATATATCTAGTACATTTGTGAACTTTCCTTAACAAACAATAAATAAAAGATTATGTGTTATCCAAAGAATAAAGTGAATCATGGTAGTTAATATATACATGCACACATGGAATCATTTGTGATATAAAAACATAATTTAAAAAATCACATAAAATATAGAAAACATATTCAATATATGTGTTATGGTTTATAATATGAGACTCCCATAAATTCATTAATTAAGTTTCCTTAGTGAATATTGATATTTCTAAAGGTATATCATTTATAAAATTTTGAATATAGAGTGTGCTATATTTTCACGCATCTCAGTGAGGTTGGGATGTTATAAATAAAGAATAATTAAAGCCCAAGAATTTGTTTCACTAAGGAAACTATTCATTATAGATGACCAGATTTATTGAGAAATACCACCAAACCTCACCAATGGTTGGTGGAGGTACATAAATAGGTTCATAAGCAAGTTATATCCTCCAAATTATAGAGGAAGAACATGTAATCACTCTATAATGGATCAATACTTGAATATATGTAAAGCCTTCCTATTGGTGTTGAGATTATGTGATGTTTTTTGGTTAGAGAGAGTATGAGATAGAGTATCTCTGTTTGACCGATATTAAGAAGCCTTTTGGTTCTAGAAAAAATAAAAAGGAATCTCTTGGTTGGATCTAGATAATAAATAATTACGTTTTAACTAACCGAAATTGTATTAACTTTTTTAATATTTTATAATTTATAACTGGGGGAGAATAACCTGTTATATCAAGTATTAGGCTTTATTCTGAACCATATAATAATTGTTTGATACACTCTCACTTTTATTAAAACTACACATAATGTGTTATTGATGGATATTATTGATTATATATATAACCTTGACTAGTAAGAGAGGTTGAATTTTAATGAAAAATAATTCATAAAAAGAAAAAATGATTCACCCATTCCCTCTCTATGTTCAATCCATCCATGGGAACCAAATGTGGTTTCAGAGGAATGGTTCCCTATAAATATCCAAATAGAACTTATAATGTGTAGATTTGATAATATGAGTGAAAAAACTTATATATATATTTCTAAAAAGAATTTAATGAATATGAAGAATGGATCGATATAGAAAATGATAAATATTCGCAGTGTAAATAATGAGGAACACCAAATAAGAGGTAATCTAAAAGGATAACATGTAATAATTCTTTTAATTGTGATACTTCTAACGATGCCTTCTTAATCTATGATGATGATGTATTACATATCAATCATATTTATGAATTCAAATAACATCTGAATAATCATCAAAACTAAGTTTAAAATTATATTGTTTATGGTTTCAAATCTATTTAGGACTGAAAATTACTACTATAAGAAAACTCTGTTTCCATGGAAGGGGATTTAGTTAAAAATTCAGGCATATCCAACACTATCATAAAACTTGTGAAAGGAAAAGGTGAAATAATATCTCTTTGAAATGAAATATATAATAATGTTATTTAATAGTTACAAAAAAATATTTGTGAGAAATATTTCATTGATATTGTATTTGTAGAAAATTACCATGCACTAGAAAATTTTCACAATGTTTTTAAGGTTTTCAAAAATTATTAATTACAAGTTATAAAAAACATTGAAAAATATATTAATAATTATTTACAATATTCATTAATAATTCATGATGAATGGTTCATGAAACTAATAGAGGATTGTGAATTCAAGATGAGATTAGTTCATGATGAGAACATGAAGTATTTAGAGTTAAATGTGAAATTAAATAATTATTAATCATCAAAAGCTGGAACAATCTACATTTTTTGAAGAAGAATTATTTCCCTACAACTATTATTTGAATATCCTAATGTTAAAAAGATCTTTATATCATTATCTAATAATATGGAAATATACTCTATGAATAATATATCCCATAAACCTGAAAATATCTTTCTTACTGATGATATTTCAATTATTTATGGAGGTTATAAACAAAACTCTAGCAAATTATTGATAGTAAAGCAATGAGTATAATCACCGAAAACCAATGGTGGATGTGAAAGTATTCATAAATATATGTTCAATTAATATTTTCGCGAAGATTTATGATTCCACTCAAAATAATAAAATATTATCAATTTGTGAAATCTATACAGTCTACACCTCAAGTGAAAAGAGTATGTCAAATAATCTATTGTTGGTGTTTCTAGAAGTTTGGGCAATTTAATTATAAAATTGACATGACTTTTAAATTCTTATGAACAAAAGAAGGCCTTATTTTATGGAGATAAGGTTTGAATGAAAGAGAATAAAACCCCCACAGAAGAGAAATCATTGGAAGAACAAGGTGTCAAGTCACCCTTAGGTTGTAAACAAAACAAGAAGTCTGTTATACAAACTAATTACAATAAGAACAATAAGTGATTCCCTCATGGAACCAAGGGACAAAGAATTATTTCAAGAAAATAATTTCCCCCAAGAGTAAAAAAGGCTCCATTTTCTGTAGTTTAGTAGCCACTTGTTCCTAGAAAAATTATGCATCAAGATAAAAAATATAATTTTAATTTATTTTGTTAGTGCTTTGAAAATTATTGACCCAAAGGCTACTCTTAATGGTATAACCATTCATTTGAAATAAACATGACTGTATAAAGGGGGAGTCATATGTAGTAATTGATATCAAGTTATCTATGGAATAATTTTCAAAAATATAATAAATACATGAAAATACAATCATGTGATATTCCTTATATTGAGAAAGATAAAGGAATTCAATAAAAAATAGTAAAACATTTTGTAGAAATTATAAGAAAAAAATAAAACCAATTATTTTGTAAAACCAACTGAAATTATCTATTAAATTATATAAATAAAAGATTTTATAAAGTGAAAGAAATTAATGTAATTATAGAAACTATTGTGGAAAAATATATTCAACACAAATATGGGGATTTTTTCAAATTTGTGGTAAATATGGAAATTATATACATAGAAATATGGGGATTCTATCGAATAAATAAGATCTATTTAAAACTAAAATAAAAGTCCCAAAGACATCATTTACTAAAATAAATTTTATGGAAATAGAAAATTCACACAAACTGATGAAATAAATTGGGAGAAAATGATTGACCAGGTTGAGATGAAGTTATCAGCATGTATGTAACTCATAAAGAACAATAAAATACCTCATTATTCCCTTATATATATTCATTATTTTTTACTAACATGAATTGAAATAAAATAGATGGATGCATCCCTTGATGAGGAGTATTTATGAGATGAAGTTATTATATATTCACAACATTATGAATATGGAAATTCTAAATAGATTTGTAAAATTGGATATGAGGTATGTCAATCACACATTCATCCCTCACTATTAATTACATTAATCATATAAATTAAGTGGATGTTTTTGGTTTATGAAAAAATGATATAAAGGAGGATTGTTATCTTTTCACTTGATATTTATGATACGTTATCTGATGGGTGTTATGGATTCATAATTCCATTGAAAAATCTATTTACTTACTACCCCTTAAATGTGAATTGATATTTTCTGAGAATGATTTCATATGAAAGATTATTTATATATATAATTGAAACCCGTGATCAAATAACATTTTTTTCTATAATGGGTCTGTCAAAGTAAACATAGAGTTGATTGAATAAAGAAAATTTTCTAATAATAATAATGTGATATCATCCCTCTCTCAGAAGTGTTAAAGAAATAATAATCAAATGGAGGATAACATCTTTTTAATAAAACCCCCACATGTCCTTTTATTTTGATTTAAAATAAGGTGGAAAAAATTTTGAGAACAAATATTGACTTTTCAATATGTGAATAGATGCTAAAAAAAGGAGATTATAGGGACTATTGTTTCATTTTTTCAAATGATATGTCAATATGTGTTTGGTGATTTTAGATGAAGTGGTGATTCTTAGATAATTGTTATAGATTAACATTATAGTGTTGGATTTCTTCCTTTATTTGAAAATTATCAGTGTTATATATAATTATTTTTTATGTTTCATTTAATTTTTAACACATGTTCTAAGAGGATTTAACATTAATACAACAATTAGAAGATGATGAAAAAACTTATTATCATGATTTGAAGAAGAGGATATTATACTTTCCATGAAAAAAATAAATTATATTCTTAATGATGAAGGTGAAGATATTTGGTTGTATTTTTAATAGAGGAATCCTTATAATTTCATGTGATATATAGAATATTTATAATTATAAAATTGGACTCATATAAAAAATAAATCCAACTTATAATCCTTCCCAGGCCATCTAGGCAAAGGGAACCTATGGGACCATAGTCTATCATGCCTAAGAGAACCTACTTTAGAAATCTTATAAGAGTCATGATGGGCCATGTATAATAAAATTTAACGATTGAAATTAAGTCCCCCAGTGAGCACCCCTAGAATGAGTGTAGGATCGGTCCAATAGGACCACTTGGACGAAGCATGTGTGGTGTGTGAAGGGTGTACGAGTTATAATCCCCCTTCACCATCTCAATGACTGTGAATTAAAGAAATTGATTTTTCTATTTTCCACAACCCATGAGATTATTCCTCATACCTCATCTTATAGTACCAATTTTCTAGAGAAGATCACTTAAAATTCATTGATCAATCCAAATGATACCATGGATATTATTTGATGTTTTTATATGGTTTTGAGTCTTTGAATCACCATGCAAGCATGCTACTCTTTACAATCATGTGATAACTCAAAGAATGTACATTGTCCCAATGAATAATTTATTTAAAGTATTCCATCCATATAATAGGATTCTTTTGATCATAAAACTGATAACAATGTTATTATAGGCATGTTTCTACATCCAAAAATAATTTCTTTTCATTTAAGTTGAGGTGACATGATTTATGATATCACCTAGTTCATATGGTGATTTAAAAAACATTAATATCTTAGGAATTTCTATAAGTCATCGATGTATAATTATTTTTAGAGATTCAGTATATATTGAAACTCATATATAAGGAGATTCATGGAAATAATGATTTTACTATTAAATTACAAGACCCACAACCAAGAGGATTTTCTATCGATCATCATTTTCTGATGCTCACATTTCCATAGAAATAGAGCACCATGAAATAACTACTTCTTGAGGATAAGGTTTTTCAAATCCTTTACTTTTATAAAGGAGAAGTATTATCCCATAAGAATACAAATTATATTTTGAAAACTTATTTTTCTTCGAATGGAACATGGTTCTATGAAGAAACTAATATTGGATAAAGAACACTAAGATATCATGACACCCTTAAGAATTAGCATGGTGATCTTAAATAAAGTTGTAAACCCTTACATGAAGGATGTTTATCTAAGACCCTAAGATATCATAACCTTAAGCTGTGACTCAATAATATTATCTTTCATGAAAAAAAGACAACATACACTAATTTTTGTTAGTTCACAAGATGGTGAAGAAAGATGCTTGAATCACATGCACTTGGTTTTCATGATGAAACAATTTCTTGATACAACCAGTACATGCATACACATTCATTAAGAAAATAGAAGTAATGTTATATGTTTTATCTATAGTATAAATTTAAAATATGAATTTAATGTACATGTATTCATGTGAAATAATTTGTGAATGACCAATAAATAATTTGAGAAATCACATAAAATATAAAATAAAATATTCAATATATGTGTTTTAGTTTATAACATGAGAGTCTCATTAAATATTATATGAAGTGTACTGAAATAATAATGATATTATGAAATTTATATATTGTATAAAAATATTTAATATATTTTTTCTCCATTTTTACACATCTTAGTGAAGTTGGGACTTCATACTCAAGTAATAATTCATGCACAAGAATTCATTGCACTGATGAAAGTGATCATTACATGTGATCTGAACTTTTGAGTAAGATAAATAGATACAACCAGTGGTTGTACAAGCTATTTGAATATGGATAATAGAGATATATCCTGTAATACCATGAAGTAATATCATAGAATCATTATAAATTAAATCAATTCTTGAACATAGGTGAATCCTTCCAGTTGGTTCCAGATATAGTTGAAGTCTTGTGCTAGAGAAAGAAATATAGGGAGTCTCTAGGTTGGATCCTGAGTATGATGTATTTTGGTTGGGTCCAAATGAAAATTGAGTCTCTAAGTTAGATCCATATAATAATTCTTTTAGTGATAACTAAAATCAATTCTATTCACTTGTTTAATAGTTTATAATCTATAACTGGGGGGAACTGGTTCTAATAAGGATTATGATTTCTTCAAACCCATATAATCATTTTGTGATACTCTCTCTTTAGTTTATTACTTCAACACATGAGTTGATATTGAGATATAATATTTGGTGGATCAACAACCTTAAAAAGATATAGAGGATGAATTTTAAATAAGATAAATTCATAAAAGTGAGCCACTTAATCAACAATCCCCTCTCAGGGGACAATCTAAACTAGGGTACTAGAATTATAGGATCATATCAATTATATTCTATAAAATTATAACTATGGGACCAAACTTTGATTAGATATTTTATCTCTACATTAAATTTATCTAAGTTTATATACCATAAAATAAAATAATTATTTCATTTTACAATTTTTTTATTCATTAAATTTCATCATTTAAAATGTTCTCATTTAATATTTTTAATAAAATATAAAATTGATACCATAAAATAATTAGATATTATCCTTGTTAAGTATTATTGGTTTCCATTTGTGTATATTATAAGGTAACAAAATTTGTTAAACAACCTTATTATTGGTCTTTCAACATCATTAAACCCCCATATCCTTCAATGAAAATAAATCATTCAACATATGAACAAATCCAGTACTGATGTGAGTAAATAAATGTGTGAGTTTGGTTAACATATAATCAAATAAATAAGGGAACTTTTAAATAGTTAAGATTTTTTTTTGGATAAAGTCACTATGTTTGGGAGAATTTAAATCAAACGATATGGTGTTTATAGAATATATATATATTATATTTGATTTCAATGATTAGGATTTCAAAAAAAATGATATCATGGTTGTGTGATTAGTTGAGGTTTATGAGATAAATCACTTTACATATTCCCATGAATATGGTAAGGATGAGTTACATAAATAACTAGTTACTTTTTATGAAGGATTCCATATCATAATAAATAATCTAAAGAGTATGAATCAATGAAAAAAAAGATCTTAACCCATTATTTTTAGTGCTTGCATCCCTCTTAATGATCAAGAAAAATATATTTCATCCCTTAAGATTCACTATGATTCCTTTTTGTGAAATTAAATTTAAATTTCTTTATTAGGCCTCGAATAGGTTGTCTATAACATGTGACTACAGTTAAAACACCTTGTCTATAAGAATATAGTGAGATTTATGAACCCAAATAATTGTCCCATGGTGGAAAACAATATATAAAACATATTTGAGTATAGTTTCATTGCGGATGTTTAATATCCTATTATGATAAAAAAATAGTGTTGTTGATAAAAATAATGATTATATATCTCAACCAAAATTTTATAAAGGATTATCTTATAATACAAATAATTGAATTTTTAACTGATGAAACTACATGTTATCAAGAACTCTTCTTCATGAATGGATATTCGAGATAAAATTAAATTATAACAGCCCCTATAATGAGGAATTTATGACATCTAGAGAGCCTTAATAGGTTTTTTTATCATGTGATTCCTTTAAGAATGATTTATGTCCATGAAACCTACTAATTAAAAATGTTCTATATTTTAAAAACTTATTAGTAAATACTTCGAATTGTGATATAGTTGGATTAGTATTTCACTAATGTTAATATATTGAAAATTTCTTTCACCCTGATTATTTTTTCCACGATTTGGCACCATAATTTGAATGCATATCCCATATAATGTTTATATGGGGTCACCATTGGTATTTTACTTAATTTAATATTCAATATAGTGGTTCTAATTTCTTTAAAATGAAAAGATAGTCAGTGGTAGAAATACTCACTCTGTGAAATCTATGGTAGTCAATAGGATTCTAAGGAAATCTTGATTTCAATAAGAATATCACCATTAACCATTTTAATTGATGTTAATAATTCTCAAATTTTTTGAAGAATGTTCTGAACTACCATTTTCAGTATGAATATGAATATTATCTGTGTAACATCAATAAGTATCACATGACAAATAAATTTTACTACCTCCCCAAAAAGGGAAACCCAATTATCCTCTTTGTCGAAGCCATGGAATGATCTCCAAATACTCTTTTACAATAGAATAATTACGAATGAAAAATGAATTTCTTATGCTATCTCAGCCATAAAATGTCTTAGGATGACAATAGATATACCCATATTTAAAATAAACTCATGAATGTTGTGTTTTTAAAAAAAATCATCATTGGATGATGCATCATGAATTTTTACGAATTTCAAATATTGATCCATTGATTTTATAATAAATAATCACATAATTTTATGTTTATTAGAACTATAAGTACTGATACATTAATATTTAATAATTTTATATAATTCATGTAATGTATTTAAAGGGAAATATTTACTAAATTTCCTATAAAATCATCAAGCATCAAATAAACTTACCCTAGACACCAAATTTCTATATGTGCAATAATTGTATTCTAAAAAAATCCAACTATTAGATTTTACTTTTATGGTACCTCTAATAGGTAGATAATAAAAAATATTAATAACCCTAAACTCTATAGGGTTATCCTAATAATCATATATATCTCTCCCCTGAAGGCACATTTACCTTACTTATTTCTTCAATCTAAGGGTTTCCCTAGTAATGATCCTAAATACCATGCCTTTATCAGTGATATTAAGTTATACTTACACTATTTATCACATATTTATACCTGAATACAAATTTATAATTTTTTACCAAGTAATTCAATTTATATTCTATCATCAAGAGAGAATAATTTTACCCATGAATTAATTGTACTCTAGAATTAAATGAACATTTCTCTGCTATGTAGAGAGTATATTTTACCCTATGACCATATAATGCATGATAATATATGTTTTCCAATATAGACACATATTTTAATAATTATTCCTAATATTAATTTTTTATCTAAATATGTATATATAAAATTTTATAGGGCTTCCAATTTCAAAAATATATAATTAGATGAGTTGGATAAAACTAATTCAACCTCACCCTATGTAGAATCTTCATCATCCTAGGTCATGAAAATAATTTATTAGAAAAAAAAATTTAAATTGTCATTCAATGTTATATTACCACATGATTGATCATTGAAAGGGTACATATATGACCAATTAAAAAAAATTATTCTTCAATGGGCCAAATGAAAATAAATTAATTAAAAATATAACATTGATGTCATTATTGACATAACTATCAAATCAAGGGAATTTTTTTAGTAATGATGAATGATCATGTCAGAAAATGTGGCACACATAGAATAGAGTCTATAAACACTCAAAAAAGTATAAAATAAAATCACTAATAGCTCTCCATGATGAAATTTTTTGTTGAGACATCAAAGAATTTTAAAAAATGTCATATTCACACAATATTCATTTATCCTCCATAAAATTTTCTATATGTTAAAAATTATTTCATTGCCTTTGTTTTGAAGATTTTTATATCATGAAAATTTAACCAACAATTACCATTTTATAGTTAAATTATAATCTTATTATCACCAATATCCTTTAAAAATATAATAAATTTATACCCTTTGGGTATATTTAAAAAAACACTTATTACCTTCATAAATTACAATATCATTAATATAAATTTATTTTTCCATACCAACCTCATAGATAAAGAAAATACATATAAGTTAATTATATAAGTAAACTAGACCATAAATATGTGAAAACATTCCATCCAATATACTCACTATCATGTTTATATCAGTATAAATGTAGAGTTTTTTTATAAAACTCTCCTTGGAGTCAGATAGAAAAAACTAGAATAAATTAGAAGGGGTTTTTAGATAAAATATTTAATTCATTATGGGAATATTATATTGGAACTTATTATCCAATTAGGGAATATCATATTCACTTGAATATATGATCAAAATACTATATCTATTTGAATTTTAATTACCCACACTACAGACTATCATAGAAATATAAATGATTAATGATTGAGAGTTGAACATTCAATAAAAAGTGTAAGAATACCTTTTTTAGAAAACGATATGATCACTACATAATTTCTATATTTTTCACCAGATTTTAAACAATAATCACTCTTTCAATTTTAATAATTGGTATCATCTGTGATATCACAAATGATATTAGGATAGAATCTCACAGAACCAAAACCCAAATACAAGTTACTGTCATTATTAAAATTTATTTCTCTATTGGTTCTAAATTTTAGGTAACCTTGGATAGAAATCACAGTTCATCTACCACCAATACAATATTAATTAATAAGTATTATATATAATACTTCATGATTGAGAAATTGTCAAGGTGATATGATCTTAAACAGTTTTTCATAATAATCTTACCACATGACATTACATTATTTTTTATTTTTATCCTTACAACATTAAATTGAATTGATTTTAGAGGTCCTTTTTAAAGGGTATAAAACTACATGCTATATTTTCAATTTCGTTATTATTATATTAAACTATAAAATTAATATTTTTTCCCTCATAAGAGGATATAGAACACAAAAACATATATTTTTTGTAAGAGAATCATAATTTATGAAATATTTTACATTAGGGTAATATCATTATCATAGTATCATTTTTTATTCATATGGATTTTTTTCTATATATAACCATGTGTGGATTTATATAATTGAAATAGGCTTATATATCATTATTTACAGTCTTGATTGAAATATAAAATAAATTATTATTTATTTATATTAATATATTGAAACATTGATATCTCTAAAATATATATTGTGATGTCTAGACTTCCTATATTTACCCGACCATGTGTTTCCTCTAAACTCCATTCCCTTTTACACATTATTTTTCATATCACATATGTCATCTATGATCTATCCATTTTATGCTAGATTTTCCATTTACCTATTTTCTTATTCTATATGGGTTCCACCCATTGTTTCCATTTCACTCTAATTATAGAATCTATTCCCCTTTATCATTTGGTTTATTGGATATATTTCATGTCAATGTGCTTTGAGAACAATGTATGGAAACCATTAAATTTTCATTGGATACATTTTAATTCATGAATCATCTATCTTAAAGGCCATTTATAACTTACCTTTCTTCATATTCTACATTTGTGCTCATCTTCTTTCACATTCATTCCATGCCTAATTTTTCTGTCTTATAACATGCCACCTATCTCCCATAACATATGAGGGGGCATAAGTTTTATATTAACAGTACCTCATCTAAAACAATATATGTCTTGATTATTATTTCCACTACATATGTAGTGACAACAGGATATTCTATCATGAACCGTATTGTAAATAAAAAACATTATCATTCTACTTTGGCATTCGGTCTTCTACTAATTAAAATTAATTCATGTTAATCATGCTTCATGACTAGGTGTGATTTCTACACTTATCCATTTCCTTTTCTCATTATTTCATTGGTATTTCTTACTACATAGACTTATGTTAGATAATTTCTATCTCTTTAACCCAGAATTACCTTTTCATTAGTAATTATTATTGGTTTATATTTTATTTCAACAAATCGCAATCCTGAAAAACATGATACATTATTCTTATTTCCAAAGTATATGTGGTGAAACAAATATTTTCATTCATACAACAGGATATAATTCATAAATGATACATATATTAATTTATTAAAAGGTTCATTTCATATAAATAAATATGTATGAAGGATTATATATGACCTTTATAATTTTTACTATGTCTAAATAAATTTCATGAAATTATTTTTTTTATTCCCCGTGTATAAAATTTATTTTCACAATATAAAATGCACAATGTAATGTCATAAAACTATAAGATACTAAAATATTTTTTAGGCACTTTTTCTACCAAGTAACATAAACTATGTATTTAATGTTTTAATCCACATTAATACTTTATAGATATTTTTAATTAGTTCTTATAATTTGAATAATAATCCACATTGGGTTAGTGACAACACATGTACCTATAACATTTACAGCCAATAACCATTCCTGTCATATATATGTCTAAGATCCCATGTTTCGAGCATGGTAAATGGTATTCCTTAGTTTAAATATACAACAGTATAGTGAAAGATCTATAATCAAAACATGGACAGTAGATATGTGAAAATATAAAATATCGTCTAATAATCTCTATTTCAAGTGTCTCAAGTAATAAATTTTTTTCTATTTTTCAACATTCAAAAAATAAATTTTCATGAAATATAACCTTATATAACACATATGATTTTTAGTAAATTTCACATATAATTCACATAAATATTCAAAACACTACTTTTTATCCTTATTTATGTATGGAAGAAAATTTTCATCTCATTCCATTACATGTTGATCATTATAAATGTCATGTTAGGTGGATCATGATCTGAGATACAACTACATAAAACTATTTGTAAAATTTTCTATTATTTGTTTCCTAAATACGTAAGGAATAATTTCGTTCATGATACATGCATTTGAGTTTCAAAAAAAATTATTAAATAATTATTTTAAAATATTAAAATTTGAAAACACATAGGGAATATTTAGAGAAATTCAAGTTAATTCATATAATTTTTCTTCTATGTAGAATATAAAAATGTATCATATAAATTTAAATAAATAAAAATATTGTGCAGTTAAATAATTACTCAAAAAATTAAACTATTATAGTAATTATAATTTTTCCTCAAAATAGACTGATAAAATCCATAATACCCTAATAAAACCATCTATATTTTTTCATGTTATAATTTTTCAATGAAATCTTGTATATTGTTATTAGAAATGCCTTGTATATTTTAATAATTAATCAATTAAAAATAATAATAGTACAAAATATATCTTTAAAAATTTACATAATAAAAAATAAAATTACAAATATAACATTACTACAAAAATAATGGATTATTGAAACCACTAATGTTCCCCATGATAGATAATATTTGTCAGTAATTTATCATTTCTCTTATATATATATAGTTTTTCATTTTACTCTAATGTGTAACTATTTAGTATCTCCCACAAGATCTCGATTTCATTTCAATATTTTTTCAATCCTAGATGAATAATAGTAACATCTTATTCAATAATAATTTATTTTTTCATATTTTTAGAGAAGAGGTCATATTGATTACAATTAAATTATAGAGTTTATATATATCCTCCCTCTCTAAGGTCATTGACAGTGAATCTTGTTCCAATAGAATGATTTACTGTACCTCAATTTCTATTAAGATTAGGTCTTTTGGCTATGCCTCTAACAAATACTATGTATGAAGAATGTCTTTTTTGATATTATATAGTGAATTATATTAATACCCACCAATTCCTCAAACTATTAAGTGGCAGATAAGTTCATCCATCAAGATAACTATATTACCCAATGGGGTTTGAGTGTTCATGGTTTCAATGTTTCACCATTCCATATACCACATCACCTAGAATACAATAGGATAATATTGAAACAATACATACATAAACTACATATATTTTATATAATTTTATAAAATTATTAATTATAAATTATTAATAGAATACTCTCCCAAAATTTAAATATTTCAAATATATATATATTACCTAAAGATATATTTTGTTTCATAACCAAAATATATTTATTTTATAAAACACTTTAGACATTGTCATATTTTAGGAATGTTACATGTAATATTATTCTTTATTACCTAGTCAAATAGAAAAACTCATGAAAATGGTGAGTTCATATACATAGTAAGAAGAAAATACATGTAAAAGTGAAACATCAATGATCCTAAAGATTACTATAATAGAGTATACATAAAATAAAAATATAAGAACCGAAATATTATGTACGACACAAAGCCATGCAGAAATCATATCGAATTTGTAATGAACTATGGTAATGTTAACTTGAAAAATAACCATAAATGGATCATAATATCAAAATATTGAACATAAATAAGTTTAAGATATCATAACTATATTTTAATTTCAACTACTAAGACATTAAAATCATGGTTTAATAATATAGCCACATATGTCCTATAATATAATGAATAGGTTCAACCTCTCTTGTTAAATAACATAACGGATGGGGCTAACCACCCATATCCAATTAAAAAAATATCCTAATATATAAATCAATACCCAATGCATAAGAGGACTGTATAATTTTTTTCCATGTATTACAAGAATATATAATTTCATATTCATTTTCTGTGAACAATAAAACAATCACAAATCTATTAAAAACATAATCGGATTTAGCCAAGAATATAACAATATGTTGTAAAAAACATCCAAGTGGAATAAAAATAAATCATCCAAATAAATAAAGGTGATCATTCCATTACTATAATCCGACGTGAAAATTAAAAATAATATATCATAACAAATCCTCCTGGAGTATATCATAAAAGGGTATTATCATATATGAAAATTACATTAAAATAATGTGTTAAATTACATAAAAAATAAAATATCCTTTAATTTTTTTGATAAAATTAAAATATAAAATATTTTCAAAAGGGATAAAAGAAACATAAATCCTTATATAATGGAATAATAATACTTAAAACGAATCTTCATAAATAAATCATATAAAAGGGGTTGGATAAAAATATTTTGAGAGAAAAAGAGATAAATGAAAAACCTCACCTTTTCTCCAATATAAATAAATTCAAATCAATTTAAAGTGATATAAAAAATTCATTTAAATAGATAGATATAAATAAAATATATATTTGTTACAACGAACATGGACATGGAGGAGAACATTCCAATAAAAATGAATATAATAAAAACTACCCATACCTTTACTCTTGAATTTCATGAACATTCTCTAACATCCTATATAATCAATATATATTTATTAATCATATCATTGAAAATAATTATTTTTACCACTTAATAATTATTATTATTTTTAAATTTATTGAATATTCCATAATTAGTTATATTTATTATGATCATCAAATTGCAATCAGTCCAATTATTTTATGCTTGTTTTGGTATTTTGTTCTTGATCACCAATTCACTATTATAAGAGAATACTCTATAGAAATATAATTGCAAGGTTATATAGATAGATTATAGAATAATAGTATCGCATATTTTTTATGGTTGTTATGATTAGTGTTTTTAAATGATAATATTTGATTCATTCATTTTCTATTTTTTAATCATTAAAATTGAGCTATATTTATTAATTAATATATTCATATATAGTACCATTAAATAATAATAAAAACTATATAATTTATCATTCATACAACAAATTATTGTTCTTTAATTTTTTTAAATCATTTTTGATGAAAATTGTAGAGAAATATCCATGAAGTGGTTAAACCGGTCCAAACATAAACAAGTTATAATTAATGATTGATTAATAATATATTTTGATTTCAATATAATATATTTATCACCAATGTATAATTATGTTATTTATTTTACATTAATTTTTTAAATTAGATCCAAAAATAAATTTTATGTGGAGGTAAAATAATATTTAAATTTAATCATTTCATAAAAAGAAGGACTTTGATTTTATCCCATTGGAACCCTTAATTATATAGATTAAATGGGGTTTCATTAAGAAAATGGTTCCTTCCAAACACCATATTGTCTTTTTAGGAGAATAATTTTGGTATATGATGGAGTTTAAATAAAACTAGACAGTCATTTTAGTATTTCTAGGGGAGGGGCTCTTTTATAGAGGAGTGTATGTGGATTTTTTTTAAAATATTCAGTCTTTATTATATTAAGATTTTAATTTCATAGTGAATGTAAATAAATTATTTTTACATACTACCAATATTTCATTAAATACTTTATAAACACATTTATTTGATATTTTTTTAGATATATTATTACATTATTCGTTATTTTAACCATTTAACTCATTTTACCATTTATCTCCAATATCAATGATTCACCGCATTTAAAAACACCTGGAGAAAATATATATTTATCCATATTCTAAATTTTCATAACATAATCATATATATATAAACCATTTACATAAATAAAAAATATAATATTTTAAAATTTTAACATTAAATTTAAATTTCATGATGCATAAAAAATTAATAATATATAAATTTTTATACATAATATTTGATAATATATTTACTCATTATCATTACATTATTATTTAATTGATGCTAATTATCTGCATAATATATTATCTATAATGAATTATAAAATCATATATGTGGGAAATATTCATGTTGTGATAATTTTAATATACCCCTCAATTATATATATAGCCATAATTATATATATAACCAATGGTAAAATTAAAATCACATTATTGTCCAAAATATATTGATTATAATGATTCAATAGGGTTGTATTGAGTTCTCTAATTTCTCATTTTAAAAGTCTAACTTTTTATTTAATTTAATCTTTAATATTTTTTCTTTTCTGAAATCAGAATTATTGCAGAATAATTTGAATCAAATAAGGAAGTAGACACAAGAATTTTTCATTTTTGATTGTTTCCTCAAAGATAATCTCATAATCCACTCTAAAATTTCCAATACTGGTATGATGAATTTATTTATATCCTTGTATTTGGTATCTCAAATAAACATGTAGAAAAAAATGCTTGGTTTTCAGCAATTAAAATAGCATTCAACGATGCTCTCTATCTTTTATTAAAATACCTATCCTTAGTCCCACATAAAAATGTTGTCAATGAAATGTAAATCTAAATGAATATAGAAAATATATTCATTGTTTAATATTTTATCACCCTGTTGTGTTATAGATAAAAATATATAAATGTTGAATCTTCTCAAAAGAAATACATGTCTCCATAATATAGATCTGAATATATTCGTAATATTATATTTAATCTATAAAAACACATAGGGGATTCATAATTTTCCCTTTTTAAAACTTCCAATGTCTCTATAACAATGTGAGTACATTTGGAATATAATACATATAAAATAAAAACCTTATAAGAAAAGAAACAATTAATAATAGTTAATGATAAATTAATATTTCATTCAAAGATTATGTGAACGCATGTTCATGTGTCTTTATATATTATTAATTACCATTGATCAAAATTTAAACAGTATTTTGAGTTTAATAATTTAAATAGTTTCTTTAATCAGCACCTTAAATATATATTAATTTCCATATCTATTTAAGAACTTATTTGTTCTTTGAAAATAGTTCCAAATACACTCATTCAAATATTATTAAAAAATATAATTGTAAAAAAACATTTTAAATTAAATAAATATTTCCAAATATAAATAAAAAAATATCAATAATAAATTTTCCTAAAATAAATCTATAGAAAAATAAATAGGATTTTAGTCCCCAGAAAAGGTAAATAATTAATTATATTCGTTTTTTGGAATAGAATTATGATGGTGAAGTTTATGTATGAATAAAAAATAATAACGTTATATAAGAACAGATCTTTACATGTGTATGAACAACTTATGAATAAAACAGACCATGTATGGTATTTTAATTTATAGAAATTCTCTTATGTAAGAGCGAACTGAATCATTAACAGTTCACATATGAGTAACATAATTCTATTTATGATATTTTACTTAGAACATTTTTCATTCTATTGAACCAACATGATAATGAAGTTATATTTTTTAAAATAAAATTTATTTTTTAAATAAATGTGTTTGAGGATTTTTTAGATGATTTGGATTTATTGGATTTGACTTGAGAAGATTTCAATATTCTTTTAGTCGATTTTAGTAACTTCTAGATGTTTAGATTTTATATAGAATTAACAAATACATTAAATATACAATTTATTTTTGTTTTACTGGGAATAAAATATTCTTAAAGGATAGGTATTTCTATGATCATAAAGTCTCAAGACTCTAGATCACCTCATCAATTAATTTAGTAATCAAAAATTATATTCCATGTGCTCTAAGGGTGGTTTAGAGAGTCTTTTATTGGAATCTGTAACATCCCATTACCCTATTTTAGGTATATCTCATTTTTTATTTGTTTTCATCTTTAATTGGGTGTGTCTTGAGAGTCCCAAGGATGGAGATAATTTCATGGGGAAAATGAAAAAAAGTAGGGATGTGTGTTTTTTTTATTTAATGGAGTTTGGTTATAAATGTGTAATATATTTGTGGGGTTCTCAATGAGGGTATATATAATATAGGGTTGTTTGGATTTTTCCTCTAGAAATTGGAAATTTCAATGCCTCTATGAGAAATACACACCAGGAAATGGCATAACACACATTGAAATGTTTTTGGAATAATTTTTGAGTCTGGTAGACATTGTGAAAGGATTACACTCCATCTATTTTTTTTACATCTTGTTTGGGTAAAAGTTGGGTTTTTTAAAAAATTATATTCATTTATTAATGTTTTATTCTTTGTGGATTTCATGATGTGTAATGGAATTACACTCTCTATAAATATCATTTTTTATGATTTTACGATGTTGTAAAAGTGAATTATTGTATAATTTATCAATAAGAGATTTTTATCTAGACCTTGGAGCTCTCCCAAGTGATCGAGGGACCTTCACTCTATATTAATTGCTTTGTTCAGTGATTCATAACCAAAAACTTTGGTTTTATCTCTTTGTGTGGGTAATTATTTCATCTTCATCACTTCCTTTGATCTCGGTAGTGTTCATTCATTATTCTTGTGTATCTATTAATCTGTGATGATTATTATTCTAAATTAATTCTAAATCTGTTGTGGGATCTTCCTCTAGATTCTAAACCTTGTGTTGGTTATGGTGCGTTGTATGGGTTTCTTGAGGTACAATTTGTTTCTTCTTCTTCATATATCTTTCTTCTTGATGAATCAATTTTGGGAGGTGTGGATTGATTATTTGGACTCCATTATTTTCCTTAAGTTCTTATTTACTAGTATTTTCTATTATGGGTCTTTTCTTCCAGAGTTTGATGTAGGTGGTTCCATATCTACCATATGTTGGATAAAATAAATTTCTATAGTTTTGATATAGTGTATTATAAATTAAATGGAATAATTGATAGATTGATTTTTTTTGTGCACGGACATGGACTTTTTATAAAATTTTTCTTTAAACATGTTTTGGAAAAGGAAAAGGGTATTTTCAAATAATTGTGACATGTATTTTGATAATTTTTCTCAAATAATGGTTTTGATTAATTGGTTTGGATAATAGAGCACATACGAATCCATGAGTGATTAGATTTAATGTGTAGTAATACCCCACATACATTAATACTTTTAGGGGTCACTCATGGTGTGTTATCCTACTCCCTTAGCCTATTGTTCTAGGCAATTGATATAAATTATTCTGATGTTCACTTTCTAGGGTGTTCATATATTACATAGAATCGTTGAATATGTCTCGGGTCTTAATGTGTGTGTGATTATCAATATTAGGGGTATGAGGGTCCCAGATATCCTAAACTAGAGTGATCATTTGTGTGATGTGATCTATTATTTTTTTGGGTACTATTTTATCTTGTACGTCTATAGATATAATATGAAACATGATACATTATTTGGTTTGATCTGATATATCTAATTTGATATATATATGTATGAAATTCACTAAAATAGTTTTTCTTGTTTTTATTTAGAAACATGAAAAGAATAAATTTAAATTTTTTCCATACTTTTTATATAAAAAGTATATATTGTTTATCATGACTTGTTTTATTTAATATTGATCGTGTCAATATTTTTATATAGAGACTTGTTATGGAACACCTAGGTGGGATCCTAATAATCTTGTTAGCCCATACACTATCCAGCCTTTCGATGGTGCGTAAACCATTATATTTCTATCAATACTTATAAAAGAATGTTCTCGTAGTGAGGAAGTGAGGGAGTATGGGTAGTAGGGTTGAGATGGTGGGATTTTCCCCTCTAACATATTGAGTTATCGGTTTCCTGTTTTATTTCTCATTTATTATTGGAATTATACATGGTATATTCTGAATACTCTAAGTTGTGTCTATTTCTGTTACTTTATTTCAATTATGTCATTTATTTATTTATTATACTACTTATCTATCTTATATACGTATATTCCTTGTTTTTTCTTTAAGTTGGATGAAATCATCCCTTCTGATTGTTTTTTTATACCCAGGTACTAGGCTCTAGCCCATGGGGATCAGGAACGCCCTTTGGGTATAAAGAAATTCATTTGATGTTCCATTTTGACAGGGTATCTTGGGGGGTTTCAATCATGTTTTGTTATTATATGGTGGTAAGTAAATAAGATTCTTTGTTATGCGATGTGTGGTAGAATTTAGATAAGAGTGACAGTACCCGAGAGGTTGGTTGTGGTAAGATCCTAAACAGCTCTTACTGTGATGAGACACATATTAACATGTGATTTTGGGGTGTGTGTCTCATGTTTTATTTTAAATAACTTAATCACAATTTTTTTCTAATGGATTCATGGTTTTATTTGATATTATTCTATTGCTTGATCATTTCATCTATTTTGAAATTGATGAATTATGCCTTCGAGATGTTATCCATGAATTCTTCAAGAGGGTTCAACAGATGATCCTCAATGGTATCATCATATAGATCATAATCATGTTGAGTCTGTTGTGTGGGTAGTTTTTTCTATTGATGAGAATATTCCACATGTCTATAATGAATTTTTCAAGGTACCTCTATGATCTAGGAGAGATAGGGATTGATCATGCGAGTTATTGCACGATAATCCATTATCATTTAATGGTATAAATGAACCTCTAGAGGCAATGGGATCGCCTGAAAAGATCAATCATATCTTCGACTAATATGATACATGTAATACTATCATGTTGATGTGTGTGGTGTTCATATTTGAGGGTCCCAACAAGTGTTAGTGGGATTCCATTGTACAAGTAGATAAGCATGTCGACATAGACATGGATTGTAACAAGACACTCTTATTCCATCAGGTTTTTCAGAGTCATGGATAATTGTGATTTATATAGAGTTCCTATATTTACAATAGAGAAATCATTTGGTGTCGGTGTATAATAACTGATTTTCTATGCTGCTTCATTTTTCTCCAATGTTAGTAAATAATGACCAACTATAAGATTATAAGTACCGGAATTTTTTATTACTATATTTCATATAACATGTTTTTTTGGTAACTATTTTTACCTATGTGGATATGGTATACATAGAAATTATAGATGAGATGAATATGGATAGAAATGTTGGATATTATAACCTTATCTTCCACCCAGTATAAGCTTCGATGGTTCGTATGGGAAAACTGGAAGTGGTATGATCATAGGAGTGTTGGAGGTGGTTCTTAGTGTCATTCCTCTACTTCACCCATAGCTATAGATATAATTATTCCCCTAAATTTATATTAATGTGTCCATGTTAGACACAATAGAATTTCCAATCATGAACCTTCAAATAAGTGTAACAGTTGTGGATGTTATGGCCATCTATATAATTTTTTTAGGCTGTGTCTATGCCTTGATATTTCAAGGGATCTATGACTCCATGGGATACAGTGCAGTTAGATTAATGAATGACTATAGGACTCTAACCACAAGCCTCATGATTGAATCCCCTTCATGTAGTTGATGAGATTTTGGTAGAGGTAGATGTAGGACCCACTACACTGATAGGTTCCATATTTGTTTCATCTTCAGTAGTGGTTACTTTATTTTATACTCTTTCATCCCACTCATTTATATTTGTCCATTTTTTGATGTTCTTAAACATCCAATGGATATTATGTACTTTTTTGGATTCAGTTACACCTCCTGCGAAGGTGAAGTAGTTGGTTTTTCTGTCAAACTCGGACTTCGCATTGATGTATGTTTTAAATTTTAATTTTTTATCTCGTGTTTTTATCACCCCTTTTTAAAAATTGTTTTTTTGGAATGAGGGCTGATCCTGAAATTAGTTTTTTGATATTTACGATGATAAATGAATGTTGTATTGAATATTACTGACACGCGAACAGAGCACGCGCGAAGCCGGGTGGCATGCCTGGTGTGCGGGTGGACCTTTCTATTATTAATGTTTTAAGTACATAATTTTTTTATTTGCATCAATAGTATTATTATTTTTCTTGATCCCTTTGTAAATTTATATTATTTTATTAATTTGTCATTTTATTTTAGATTGGATTAGTTTTTTAGTTTCCGATTCTGCCCTTTTTTGTTTTTATTCTTTTTCTTTTCTCCTTTTTATCCTTTCTATTTCTTATTTTTTTTCTTTTTTTCCACCTCTCCCTCGCTTGATCTCCCTCACACAGCACTGTTCATCTGAACCCCCTATCCCATGTTCTGTGTGAACACTATCAACTACCTTGATGCTTTTCACCTATCAATGACCCCCTTCCCTCCCGCTCTAGCTCCCGGCAACCATACTACTTCGCACCGCCCAACCAATGTCGCATGCTCCTTGCTGACTTGCACCCAGCCACGAACCCCCTTCCTATTTCGCCACTCTCTCCAGACTAGCCTCAGGCTGAATTCCTACCCCTTTGTTTTCTCTCCCCCTCACCGGACCAGCTCATGCATGACCTCCTTGGCTAGAAATCACACTAGCGCTCTGCCCTTCCCCTATCCAGCTGACAGCATGTGCACCCTCCTTAGCTCAGTTGAGGACCTGGCAGCCCTTCTTTTAGTCATGTTCCCCCTTTTTTTCCAGCCGAAGTTCTGGTGACCCCCTTTTTTTGGTTCTCCACACCTTCAGTAACCTTCTTCGAGCTCCAGACAGCCTCTCAGACTCCTTGTTATACGTGCGGAGTAACCTAGATGTTCATCGTTTCAATTTAGTGGTGTTTTAGTTAGGTTTTAGGTTGTTTTTTGTTTAATTTTGATTCAATTTTCTAATTCCTTGATTTGTGTTGCCTCTTTGGTCTTCTTTCGGTGCGTGTTGTGTGTGGGGGAAGTTTCAAATTGTTTTCGGAAGCATCCTACACCAAAGTAGGTGGTTCCGCATGTAAGGATTGTTTCATTAATTAAGTTTATTTGTTTATTTATTTGTTATATTTTTTCATTAGATTTAATGTGAACAGTTGTTTTTCTAATTTAAAATTTTATGTCACTTTGATCTGTTGGTAGTGTGTTTAGGAATTTTTAGTGTTTGTTAAATTATAAAGTTGGTTTTTTAGAATGTGCAATAAGTGCGGTTTGTGTTTTTATTTGGCATCAGTATGTGTTTTTTTAATAGGTTTTAAGTAGTTTTTGGAATCTTGAGTCATGCGTCATTATTTTTTGAAAAATGTTAAATCAATTTTTATAGTGTTTAAATTAATTGAAAATGTGGTCTTTAAAACTATGCGGCTAGTTTTTTACTACTTAAGTGAAGCAGATTGAGTTTTGAATGTTTTTTAGTGTGTGAACTATTTAAAAATGGATTTTTCATGTGTGAAAGTATGGTGTTGGGTATTTATCGCACCCTTTAAATTTTTCTTATTGAACTTGACATGCGATGTGAACTTGGATCTTTTGAGCACAAAGGGGATGCCTGGGTACTATGTGGGAAGACTAGATCTAGTTTGCGAGTGATACAAGAGCAGTTTCGGCCCAGTTTAACATAGCCGGTTCGACGATTACAACACTAACAAAATTTTTTATGGTTATTGGAGACCAAAATATTATGGACGTGTTTCCCTACTAGTGGCTTGTGCACGTGATCGTATGTTGTTGTGGTTCTTATTCCACTGTTCACTAAGACACTATGTTCTAGGGTCCCACTCTATTCTGGTACCTATGGGGTCTCTCCCACTTTTGGTTCTCCTGGATTACATTACACTCACCATCGGCATATGGTGTGACTTTTTGGTGACATGAAAGAAAAAAAAATTATTTGTATAAACTATTTTCCCTTAAAGTTACTTTTGACAAATTGTTTCCATTAAATTGTTCAAGCTTTTATTTCAGTTACTTTTTTAAACCTATAACTATATTATTATTTAATCATTATATGTGAAATATTTTTATTTGGAGGCATCCTACTAGGTGATTTCTCACACCCTATTTACACCCTTGGGTGTAAGTATATTTGTTCATGTAAGATACAGGTAAAGGTAAGGTGTTTGGAAGTGGTGCTTCATGTAGTTAGTGGACAACTTGGTGTGGCATTGAGGATATGGAATGAGGGTAGTTTCCTCTCACCGGGTGGTGATTTTTGTATTGGTTTTTGGTCACTCTACCATGTTGTAGCTATTATTTCATTTTCGGTTTAAACCTGGAACAAAAATTTTGGTTTTTAGTTAAAGGAACTTTTGGTTGTGGCATTCTTATTTGGTCTATTTTATGTTTTTGTTTGATTTATTTACATTTTGTAATTTTAGTAAATAGTTAACAGGTTTTGTTTTGATACTCAGGACCTTGTGTCGTCCCATAGATATTGGGAATGCCCTTCAAGCCTTGCTGTGGGCCAAGTCGGGCATCGGTTGGAGAGCGAACCATTTTTGTTTTTGAAAAATTGGTATCAGAAAAAGTTTTTTATTTGAGATATTTTATTTGGGAAACTATAGTAAGACAAGATCTAGGACTATCGGGGCTTATAATTCGGGTTGTGACTAGGGTTCCTGACCAGCACACCTCATGGAAGACAATGAGTTACCCTAGGGTGTCGGGATGCTTGTTTGACTTCTATTCCATGTGGGACGTGCAGGCTGCAGACTATGCGTTGACATAGGGCAGGGAAGAATTGGTTTAGACATGATGTTACTTTTTCATGTTTGGTTTACTGATGATTATTTTCCTTGATGAAATTTCATTTTTCTTCTGACATGATGTATTAATGATTTTCTTTTTGTGACTGTTTTTCCTTGTAGCATGATGCCTCACCAGAGAGCTTACATGCACCCATGGGACGAATATAGATAGAGTTATACCTCCCCCTTGATCATATATTGGTAGGAGTTGTGGTCCAAGATGTTTAGGATTTTGGACAAGGGGAGAATCCTTCTCCCACTCCTATTCCAATTAGATGAGATTGATCTAGCTCCAAGAAGGATAAATATCATGAGTTTCTAAAGAATAAACCTCTTTCATTCTGAGGTAGTTCTTAACCTCAAGTGGTAGAATAATGGATTGAAAAGATAGAGAATATGTTTGAGTTTCATGACACACTCTAGGAGGTCATGTTAATGTGTTCTGCATTTCATCTAAATGGGTCTAGTAACAAGTGGTGGGAATTAGTTCTTCAGTTTGTAAAGCATGAGTAGCTGAGTTTGACGGATTTTAAGGATATTTTGAATGAGAAATGCTATCCCACATTCATGGACTATTCTAGATCTCGTGAGTTCATAGATAATTCTCAAAGGTATTAGACAATGATGGGGTACGCACACTAATATTCTGAGCTTGTGTGGTATGAGCCTTATATTGTTTGAAATGAGTCTTTCAAAGATCAGAAGTTCGAGAAGGGGATTTGACCAGAAATTTACTCTCATATTTTCTTGTTCCAGATGGGAACTTATGCTGAGGTGGACAATCATTCTTTCATGGTAGAGATTAATCAGAGAGGAATGTTAGGGTTTTCTTGGTCAGTGTCCTCATTTGGTAGTGGCAGTTCATCAGGTATGAAGATAAAGAGTAATGAGAAAGTGATGAAGAGTGGTGGAAGCTCAAGCCATCTCTTTAGGCAGAATTCATCTGGTGCTTCTGGTGCAGGTTCTTTGGTTTACCATCAATGCGGGAAGGTAGGACACATCTGTAATGCATGTCCCTCCCCTCCCATGACTTGTTATCAAGGCGGAGTTATGGGACATGAGCTATGCCTTTGCGGGGTGATCTTCCCTTATCATAGTGGGACTGGATCTGTGGCTTCTAATGGAGTAACAATTCATTCGGATTCCACCATGATGAAGGGATCTTGGTTTTGTGGTCATGTTGTGAGTATTGGATTGTCTTTGGGGTAGAGCCAGATCACAGTAGAGCCTCATATGAGTGGTCATTCATAGGAAGGGACCAGGAATATTCATGATGTGGATTTGGAACCAGTAGGATCTTATGTAGAACATTAAACTATTCTAAGTACAATTCTAATTGAATCTTCTATAGCTCTAGGTTTTTTTAATACTGGTTCTTTATTTTCCCTTATATCTTCTTGTCTTTTGAACTTGCTGAACCTTCCAATCGAACTATTATCTTTTTCCAAGGATTTGGTAACACCGTTGGGGAAAAATAGGGAGCAAGGACTTAGGTGTACATGTGCTCTCTATGGGTTAGGAGTCAATATAAAGTGGTATTTCTTGGTCCTAGTTAGGGACTTGTTTGATGTGATCCTCAGAATGGGCTATATGGTGTTCTTCCAAGCGCATGTTGACTTCTATCGGCGATGAGTTAGTTTTATGGAACCTTATGGGAGCTCCCAGGTATATCTTGGGGAATGGGATCCTTGGTCAGGTCACACGGTACCTTCACATCCTGAGTTGGTGAATATTGATTATTATTTATCATTACTCTCATTGGGGGATGATAGTGGCGCTTCTCAGAGTGTATTAACTCCAATAGTTGATGAGTTTCTATAGGTAATCCCAGATGATTTTTCCTGATTACCCCTAGAGTGAGATGTGGAGTTCTTGATTGAGTTGGCACCAGAAACACATCCTATATCTCTTCCCTCGTATCGCATGGCCCACACCGAATTGAGGGAATTAAATATACAGATGGAGGATTTGGAATCCAAAGGATTCATTCAAATGATAATGTCTCCTTGGGATTCTATAGTTTTGTTCACGAAGAAGGCCGATGGAACCCTCTGGCTATTCATTGATTACTAAAAATTTAACAAGGTAACCATCATGAATAAATTCCCTTTTCCCTGGATTGATGATTTGTTCGACCAGCTAAAGGGGGAAAAGTGGTTCTCCAAAACTAACTTGTGATCGGGTTACCACCAACTCTAGGTGTCATATGTATACATTCCAAATATGGCTTTTTAAATCAGGTATGGTCACATTAACTATCTAGTCAAGCCTTTCAGATTGAAAAATGCTCTGGTGGTTTTCATGGCACTCATGAATAGGGTGTTCAAACAATATCTCGACTCATTTGTCAAGGTATTTGTAGATGACATCTTGGTTTATTCGGGATCTAAGGAGGAACATGATCATCACATGTGGATTGTTTTACGCACTTTGTGGTATCACCGCTTGTATGCCAAACATTAAAAGTGAACATTCTAGATCAAGGAAGTGAATTCTCTGGGGCATGTCATCTCATGACAAGGGGTTTAAATAGATCCTGATAAGATTAGCTCAGTGGTGTCCTAGAAACAGTTGAGGAATGTGTTTGAGATCAGGAGTTTTCTTGTCCTGGAAGGTTATTGTAGGAATTTTGTTTGGGATTTCTCACAGTATGTCTCCTCCATGACCACACTCACCCAAAAATGGTGAAGTTTTTTTTTGAGACTGTAGTTCCATGAATCCTTTCAGGAGTTGAAGTATTGGTTGACCACTTCATCTGTGTTGATCATACTAGAGTCTTTGAAGGGCAATGTTTTTTATTGTGATGCATCAGGTATAGCCCTTGGGTGTGTATTCATGCAGGATAACCATGTGGTGGCTTATGGTTTTCGCCAGCTTTGGCCGTATTAGAAGAATTATCCAACTCATGACGTGGAGTTATTAACAGTGACGCACGCCTTAAAGACATGGGGTCACTACCTCTCTGGGGGGATATTTATGGTCTATTCTGACTATAAGAGCATATTCTACATCTCATTTCATAAGGACTTCCATCTAAGGCAGAATCGTTGTATCAAGTATCTTCTGGGATTTTACATTAATATTTTCTATACACCAGGAATGGATAATGTGGTGGATAACGCTTTGAGAAGGAAGGTAATAGTGCAGGTATTAAGGAAGTCCAGCGATGAGTGGACTTTGATGCGACTCTTTTCCCAGATGCACTTGGAGACCAAGGAGCACATCATAGTTACATTCTTTTTGAGTGTTCAGTTGAATCCTACCCTTCATGAATTAATTCAGCGAGAGCAGCCTAGTGATGAGCTATGTCAGCTGTCTATGCAGTTTATTCATGGTGGGGCAAATTTTTTAGAGTGGTATTTTTCTCTTGAAGAGATTTTGTGATTTAGGGGCCCTGTATTTGTGTCATTATCCCTATGGAAGGTGGTGATGCAGGATAGCCACCAGTCTCAGTGGGTCATCCATCCTGGTACTACCAAGATGTATTAAATTGTTTTTTTCCAGATCTGGTTTCCTGGTATGATATGGTACATGGCTGACATTATATCGATATGCTACACTTGTTAGTAGGTGAAATCATAGCATCGGATACCATCTGGTTTGCTTCATCACTTCGTCGTTCCTATCTAGAAGTGGGATAGGGCCTCCATGGACATTATTGTTGGCTTTCCTCGTACACATCAGGGAAGGAATGATATTTGGGAAGTGATTTATTTTTTGACTAAGTCATCTCAATTTATCCTAGTCAGAGATACAGTTAAGGTGGATGAGATGGACTATTTGTATGTTCAAGAGGTGGTTAGACTTCATGGTGTGACATCCGTAGTCATTTCTGTCAAGGACCCACGCTTTACCTATCGGTCTTGGGGAGGCCTCCTAGAGGCTTTGGTTCATAGATTAAGATGATAATGGAATATAATCCTCAAAAGGATTTCCAAACATAGCGAGTGAATCATATTCTAGAAGACATTATTCGCGCATGTGTGCTGGATTCCGGAGGCTCATGTGATATCCATTTGGGATTGGTTAAGTTTTTTTATTATAATAGTTACATATCCTCTATTATATTGTCACCCTTTGAGGGGATCTATGGTTGTCCTTTTTTGTCACTATTTTTTTGGGCTTAGGTAGGTGATACCTCACTTTTGGGACTGAGCATTGAGCATGAGACGTTTGAGAAAGTCAAGTTGATTAGACAGTGGTTATTGATGGCTCAGAGTCACCACAAATCATAACATGATCAGAGGCATCATGATATTTAGTTTTTAGTGGTTAAATTGGTGTTCATGAAGGTGCCCATCATTTGGGTCACCGCCGCTTGGGGAAGAAGGGGAAGCTGACGCCGAGGTATGTTTGGCTTTTCAAGATTACTGAGCAGGTGGAACGGTGTCTTACCAGTCATCTTTCCTTCTCTATTAATGTCGATTCATGAATTATTCAATTTATCCCAACTGAACAAGTATTATCTTGATGCATCCCATGCATTTAATTGAGAGGAGTTGGAGATAGAGCCTAACATATCATTTTTTAGGGGCCAATGTAGATAGTGGATTCTCAAGAGAAGGTGCTTCGTTGGAAGTATATTCCCTTAGTTCACATTCTTTATCATCATGGAAACGATGAGAATGAGACTTGAGAGCTGAAGTATTAGTTTGAGTATAAGTATCCATTTCTATTCATTGATTAGGCTTTTAATTGACAATCCAAGGATGGAAAGTTTCTATGGTTTGAAGAATTGTCGCACCCGGACTTCGCATTGAGGTACATTTTTTTTTAATTTTTTATCTCATGTTTGTATCATACCTTTTTTATAATTTTTTTATTTGGGATGTTCCCATCATTAGTTGTGTGCTTTTTTCACTCATAAAGGAATTTTGGTTTGACAATTCTCGATGTGTGGGCAAGGCACTGGCAAAGCTGATCGGCATGCCTGGTGTGCAGGTGGACCTTCAAATTATTAACATTTTAAGAATGTAATTTTTTATGTTAATATAATAATAATAATTATTATTATTATTATTGATACCTTTATTAGTTTATATTATTAAATTCTTTTTTACTTTTTATTTTAGATTGCTTTACTTTTTTAGGTTCATATTCCACCCTTTTTTATTTTTATTTATATTCTTTTCTCTTTTTTTGGCCTTTTCTTTTTTTTTCTCTTTTTTTCTTCTCTACCTCATTTTCACTCCACTACATGACACTGTTCACCCCCACCCCCTCCCCTGGTCTGTGCAAACCCTAGTAGCCATCTTGCTACTTTTCACCTAGTCGCATCCCCCTGCCCTCTTGCACTACCTCCTGACGACCCTGATACCTTGCACCACCCAGCCAATGTCGCTCCCTCCATACTACCTCACACCCAACCGTGACCCCCTTCCTCCTTCACTACTCTTGCCAGACCAGCCTCTCACCAAATTCATTCCTCACTATTTTCTCTCCCCCTCGTTGAACCCGATTCTATGCCACCTCTTCAGTCGGAACACACACTGATGGTCCGCCCTGCCCATGTCCAGCAAACGGTGCATGCACCCACCTTAGCTCAGCAAAAGACCCAGTAACCCCTCTTTTAACAATTTCCCCCCTTTTTCATCCAATGTTATAGAGACATCCTTTTTATTGTGTCACACAACTCTGGTAACATTCTTCGATCTCCATCTAGCCTCTCGGACTCCTCACCATAGGTGCGGAGTACCCCAATTGTTCATCCTTTCGTTTTTTGGGGTGTTTTAGTTAGGGTTTAGGTTCTTTTTTGTTTAATTTTTATTCAATTGTGTGATTACATGTTTTAGGGTGCCTCTTTTGTCTTATTTTGTTGCATGTGGCTGGCATGGGAAGTTGGAAATTGTTTCTTGAAGCTTTCAACACCAAGGTAGGTGGTTTCGCATGTAAGGATTATTTGATTAATTATGTTTTTTATTTAAATTATTTTTTATATTTGTTAATTAGTTTTAATATATATAGTATTTTTTTACTTATTTAAAATCTTCGGTTTCCTTTATATGTTGGTAGAGAGTTTTTGAATTTTTAGTGTTTGTTAATTATATTGTTAGTTTTTTAGATTGTGAAATAGCTGAGGATTGTGTTTTGATGTGGATTTAGTATGAATTTTGTTAAAAAAGAGTTTTTATATCTGTTTCGGCATCTTGAGTCATGTCTAATTTTTTTAAAAACTATTAAATAGATTTTTCTAGTCTTTTATTTAATTTTATATGTTGTATTTAAAACTACGCAGCAGTTTTTTGACTGTTTAAGTGAAGAATATTGTGTTTTGAAAGATTTTTGGTGTGAAAACTATTTAAAAATGGATTTTTCATGTGTGAAAGTGGGGTATTGGGTTTTCATCACAAATTTTTTGTTTTTCTTATTGAACAAGACATGTGATGTGAACTAGGAACTTTTGAGCATAAATGGGAATCCTGGGTACAAGGTGGGTGGACTAGATCTACTGTTCTAGTGATACGAGTGAGGCTTCATCCGAGTTTCACATAGTCGGCTCAAAAATTACAACACTCACTAAATTTTGGATGATTATTAGAGACCACTAGATTATAGATGTGTTTACCTACTAGTAGAACATTCACTAGATCATATGTATTTGTGGTTCCAATCCTTTTTTTCACCAAGCCGCAATATTCTAGGGTCCTACTCTATGCTAGTACATATAGGGCCTCTCCCACTTTTGGTTCTCTTAGATTACATTACACTAACCATCAGAATATGGTGTCACTTTTATGGTTACATGACCAAAAAATGTTTTTATTTGTATAAACCATTTTCCTTTAAAGTTAATTTTCATAAAAAAAATTCATTATATTGTTAAAGAATTTACTTTCGTTTCTTGGTTAGTCCTGGAACTGTACTATTATTTAGTCTTTATATGTAGAATATTTTTATTTGGTGGAATACTACTGGAATATTTCTCACACCCTACTTACACCCTTGGGTGTGAGTAGATTTGTTCTGCCATATACAGGTATAGGTAAGGCATTTGGAAGAGGTTGTTTAGGTTGTTGACGGACTACTTGGTGCGGCATTTTGTAGATGGCTTCATGGTGGTCTCCTCTCGCCCAGTTGAGGTTTTTGTATTTTTTTTGTCACCACAAAAATTTGTAGCTCTTGTTTGTTTTCATACTAAACATGAAACATCAATTTTTGTTTTTAGTTAAAGGTATGTTTGGTTGTGGCATTAATTATTGGTCTATTTTATATTGTTGGTGTAATTATTTATATTTTTTTATTTGGGAAATTTTTCTCAGGATTTATTTTGATACCGAGGAACTTGTGCCAGCCCATGGGGATCGGGAACGCCCTTTGGGACTTACTATGAGCCGGGTCAGGCACCGGTTGGATCGATATCCAATTTGTTTTCAGATAGTTTTAGTGTCCTTCTTTATCACTGTTGATATCTAACATAGAGTTAGTCCAAGAGTCCATTTTTATGAATTTGGATCCATTTCACATCATCATTAGGGGGATTTTATTTTTTCTCATCATGATTAGTTTTATTTTGATCTTCAGTGTGTCTCATTTCATATGGATAATGGGATCTCTCTGGTGTTTTAGGGATAGTAGGATCTAATAACTGGCCATTAATGACCTACCCTCCTAGAGTTCAATAATTTTTTGACTATCATAGTATTTGATCCCAAAGATGGTTCTTCTATAGTCGACCCTCCTATAGTTTTTCAGGATTTTCCTGATGTTTCATAGACTATTTCTCTAGTAATCCCCTAAATAGGGAGGTAGATTTTATGATTTACATGGTTCTAGGTATGCAACTAATTTTGACGCCTTCTTACCTTATAGTACCAGAAAATATAAAAGGGATAATTATTTTTTAAATACCTATAGGAGAAGAGTTTTGTTCTCCCTAGTGTATCTCCATGGTAATCCCCAGTTCACCTTTCCAATAAGTTAGATTGTTCACTCCAATTTTATGTGGATTATTAAAATTTTAATCGAGTGATGATTAAGAATAAGTATCCTTATCCTCATTTGTATGATTTATTTTATTATTTAGTAGGTTATATTAGTTTTCAATCGTTGATCTTCTATTGAGATATAATCATCTTAGATTTCATGAGTCTGATATGTTGAAGAGGAATTTCATGAGAAGTTATTTCCATTATGAATATATATTGTTGTCATTTGGTTAGGCCAATGGAAGTAAATTTTTTATATATTTTATTAATTGGATATTCCATCTGTATTTCAAAATTTTTTTAGTAGTTTTCATGGATTGTAATCTGGTTTATTCGATATTTGAGTTCCATAACGAACATAATTTTTTCTTGTTTTTGAAAATCTTGAGCATTAATCATTTGTATGGAATGCTTTCAACATGAAATTTCCAGATTCAGGAAGTTATGTTCTTTGGGGTCTGGGATTTCTGAGCATTTATTATCAATTGATCTTGATAAATTGAAGCTTGTGTCAACATTGGAATAGCCATGAGATGTATTTTAGATTCAAATCTTTCTTGGAATTCATTTTTATTTTTGATAATTTCTCAGTTATTTTTATATGTTGGAATCACATTTGAATTCTACTGCATTGAAAGTGGTGAAATTCATATGGGATAAAAATTGTAAGTCCCCCTTCGACGAGCATAAACAACTTTTAGAATTGGCTTCTATTCTAATCTTACTTGGTCTTGGTATGTGGTATGTATTTTTTTTGATTATAGTGTTGGTTTGGGTTTTTTTATTATCATGAACCATCATGTGGTGTCATATAAATCTCTTCTTATTTAATAGAATTATTAGAATTTACCTAATCCTCATTTAGTTTTTCATATATTTATGGATGAAATTAAAATTTGGAGGTGAAATATTTTTAGGGAGAGATTTTCAGTATTTCATTATCATAAATTTCTGAGATATATCATTTTTTATAAAGTCATGAATCTGATAAAAATGAATTGATTTGAATAACATCATATTTTTGACTTCAAATTCTACTAAATATGGGGGAATGGGAATCACATCTCATATTCTATTAGCAGGAATCTAACATCATAGACCGTTTTGGATTAAAAAGAATTGGGGGATATTATGATTCTTTTTCATATTTTTAAACTAGATTCATTATAGGATGTTTTTTGTGGTTTTGACTAGTGTTCCATTATTATCATCTCACTTTGAGTCAATTCTATATAGTCAGTAGTATGATTATTAGTTAGGGGGAATTCGAGAAACCCTTTATGTTGGGAATATTGTTTCTATTTGGTATCTCTCTTCAGATTTTATTATCTATTTTTAGAATCTAGTTACAGTCATAAAATCTATTGGTAGCTTAGTTTATTTTTACTTCCATGATTTCTCCTATGTTATTCACCCACAAACTAAAAAGATGTTTCTTGATAATATATAGAGATTCTTGTGATTTTTTATCAATCATGAAATTGTGAATTATGTATCCCATAGTTACACCTACCAATAGATAAACAAAGAGAATTTAGAACCATCTGGTTCTCTCTAGCCTCTTTTGATGGTGGTTTAGAAATGGTAATAGGTATCCATGGACCTTGTTATTTGATTATGATAGACTCCCTGAAATAAGAATTATATCTGGGTGGTGATGGATCTATTGAAAATGTTTGTTCATTTCATTCCTCTATGGGGAACCCATAAATGTAAATATCTGGGTGACAAGAATATGAAAAAAGATCATGAGGTTACCTGGGGTTCTTTCTGCTGATGTTTTAGATAGGTGTACTAGGATTAATTTGAGGTGCTGGAGGAGTCTCCAATAGGAAATGGGGACTCATGTTAAGTTGAGTGAAATATACCACCATTATATGGATGATTAGAATGATTGAATAATTCATATCTTGTAGGATATTCTCTATGATTGTCTCTTGGATTTCAGTGGATATTGGTATAGATTCTAGGAATGATTGAGCTATATTATAATAATAATAATAATCAGTCTTCAATCTGAATAGCTCCTTTCAAGGCTTTATATGGTCAGATTTGATGGTCACCTATTTTTGGATAGAGGTGGGAGAAGAATATTTGGTGGGATCGAGTATCGTTCAAGAGATTTTAATGAAGATTCAGGATATATGTCTGTATCTAGTAACAGTATAGAGTCAATAGAAATCTTATATAGATCAGTGACATCATCCTCCTGATTTGTCTATAGCTGAATGGGTTTTAATTAATTATCTCCTCAGTTGGGTCATTATCAGCATTGAAAACTGGTGATGTTGGTTCTAAGATATGTTGGATAATTGGAAGTCCTTAAACCACCTAAGAAGGTTTCTTATCAATTATCATTTCAAAATTAGTTGATAGGAATTCATGAATTGTTCTATATATAACAGCTCTATAAATATTATCCTAATCTCTCTCTTGTTCTAATATGGGAATATATTGATTTAGATCTATATGTTTTTTATGGAGAATCCAGTGTAGATCTTAGACTCTTGAGTGAAATTATTTCATGGGATGAAGATTCTATTGGTATAAGTGTTATGGTAGCATAGATCAGATTCTCACGACACTTAGAATCGAGATTCGTTTATGAGGGAGAAATGGACTCACCTATTTTTCAGGTTTATTGTTTCCCTTATCTTCCCATGTATGTAAACTATTATTTTGAAGTGTTTGTAACATCTCGTTTCCCAATTTCAGGTATTTCCCTTATTTTTATTAATTTTTCTCTTTAATTGTATTCATATTTGGAATCCAATAGATATAAAGAATTTTATTGGGTGAAGGACCTAATTTTTATGGAGATATGTTTGTTTGAGTTAACGGATTTTGGGTATAAATGTGTAACGTATTTTTGGGGTTCTCTATGTGTTTGGATAATTCTCATGGTGGTATGGGTTTTTCTACTAAAAATTAGACTTTTCACAATTTTTAAGTGAAATAAATTCCATGTAATGGGATAACACAACATCTAATGTCTATGAGGTAGAAGCGTTGATTCTAGAACACAATTAATGGAGTTCACATAGTGTATTTCTTTCACATAGTGTTTTGTAAATATATTGGTTTTTGTAAAAAAGAGACATGTTTCCTTCCATTTTCAGGCATTGTGGATTTAATGATGTGTAATGGGATTACATGCCTCGTAAATATCATGTTTTCTTTTCCGGGTTCCTTATTAGTGACATTGTGTTTCATTCATCCTTGGGATCTTTTTCTCTCAACCTCACATCTCTCTCGATCTATTCTGTTGTCCTCTACTCTATCCAAATTTCTTTGTTCTTCGATTGATATATACTACGGTTGGGTATAATCTCTCTAGTTGAGTAATCCTTTCTAGTTATTTGTTTCCTTTGATCTTGGTAGAATCATTTAATTACATTGATGGATCTATTGATCAATTATGATGATGATTCTTAATTCTATAACTATTTTGTTGTCTTCCTCTAGAGGTTAAGCCTTGGGCTGGTTGTGGTGTGGCAAGAAAGTTTCTTATTGTGTGGATTTTATCTTCTTCTCCACCAATCATTCATTATACTAAATCAATTTTGAGATGCTTGGATTGATTCTAGTTCTGCTTTCATTTTCATTGAGTTCTTCCTTATTGGTGGATTCCATTATAGGCATGTGTGGCCAGAGTTTTAGATAAGCATTTTCGTCTCTAGACTATGTTGTATTAACTAAATTTCACTAGTTTTGGAAAAAAAATTATAAATTAATTGAGATAATTTATTTATCTATTTATGTTTGTATAAAAATTAGATTATTTATAAATGTTTTTCCCTTGTTTTGGTAAAAGAAAATGCTATTTTCATATTATTGTAAAATTGGTTTCTAAAATGATTTTCAATGAATGGTTTTCATGAATTGGTTTGGATAATCAAGCACATGGGATGCCTTGTATACTTTAGTGGAAGGAGTAGTAATAGGCCTTATATGTTGATATTGTTGGTGTTCTCACTAATGGGGTGTTCTCCTAGTCCCTATACATATTGTTCTATGGACTTAATAGACACTATTTGGAGGTTCACTTTATGGGGTGTTCCTCTACTAGCTAGATTTGATGCATATGTATTGGGGCTTGATGTGTATGTGATTGTCAATTTTGGGGTATGAGTGTCCCAGATATCCGAAGATAGATTGATCCTTGGCATTATGTGACCTATTATTTTGGATAAAACTATTTTAGATTTCACTACCCCGAATTTGAAATTTTTTGTGATACATGATTTGGTTTGATATCATATAGCTAATTTAGTATATTTATATTAAATGATTTGAAAAAATTTTACTTGATTTTATTTGGAAATATGGAAAATGAAAAATTTAATTTTTTCCCCATTCCTGGGATATAGAAATGTAAACTGTTTATCATTCCTTGTTTTCATTAATGTTTAGAATGATAATATTATTGAATAACTACATGTTATGGATCACTAGGGTTGGATCATAGTGATCCTGTTTTCTCACACCCTAAAAACCCCTTTGGAAGTGCATAGAAATTTATATGTCTTTCAATGTAGGGAAATTCAGGGTGTCGATATGGGGTGGTGATGTATCTATCAGCTAAGATTGGGTAGATGTTGGGGAGATTGTGGTTTTTTTACCACTATATCACATTGAGTATTAGGTTTCCTTTTTTATTTTTTCATTGATTATTGGAATTGTACTTGGGATGTTCTAGAAGCATTTAATTGTATCATTTTTCATTGACATCTTTCGGTTATTGAATATATTTATTTCTTCCATAATTTTTCTCTTATATATATTTCATTTTGTTTCTCCATGTTGGGAGAAATCATTCCCTTGTTTTGTTTTTTGATTCTTGGGTACATGTCTCTAGCCTATAATTATTGGTAATTCCCTTTGGGTATGTGCCAATTCTAGTCTTGTACTAGCTTTAGAGTGTATTGGGGTCATGTTTTTCAAATTATCCCCCTGACAATCCTAAAACCCCATGTTTTTTACATTCACTTATAACTAAAACACACAATGAGAAATAATACGCAATAAGATTCGTAGAAAGAGAATCAACCACATATTTATTATCCCTTTAGTCATGTGTCACATAAATCTAGATATGATCACTATCATAAAAGATTTGGATCCACCCTAGAAGATGTTTTCCTATGAAATTCCTGCATCAAAACTTCAATGTATCCATGGAAAGGGTTTCATTATATTCAAACTCAATGGGGTTATAGAAAAAATGGGTGGAATATTTTATGGCATAAATCATAAATCATAATTCTATTTAATATTAAGACTAAATCTAATGTAATAGAAAAAAACGACCCTTGATGAATCATCAGTGGTTTTAAAGAACACCTTAACTTCCTAATGTTCTTGGAGAACGTTATAGTGCACCAACCACTTTAACCTTGATCTAAGATGGAAGTGGAGGAATTCATTGAACATATTTCGTAAAAAGATATGTCTTAGACCTGATAATAACATTAAGAAATCAAAGGTTTCTTTGGTAAAGAAAATTATTATGCATTGATAATATTAGAATATGGGAGGAAGGCTATATCTCTTTATGAATATGGATAATTTTACCATATAATGTGTTCATCTTCTTTTCAAATATAATTATATTTCACACAATCCTTGCTAAATAAACGAGGGACAGCAATAGAGTAAGTAGGTAGCTGAGGATCTCTATGCTGAGTGCAGATATTTTGATAGTTTGCATTTTGTATGGAAAATTTTATCCATATATATATTAATGTAAATAATCCCCTATAGATATTCCCAAATTATGTAACAGATGTACCATCTATTAAAGAGATGATTGAAATTTTTATGCGCCTACAAAATTAAGGCACACACTAAAAATTTAGAATTATAGAAGATTTTATTTTCTTAAAAAAAGGTAAGTTGTTTCTCTAAATCTTTTATAATATTAAAAATCTTTCTATAGTGATTAAGGTTCTCTTGAAGGTCTTGCTCTACCCATGCATGCATTACTCTTGGATGTATTCGTGGTGTAGGATTCTATTAAACTGAAGAAACGTGTTGTATTTATGGTCCATATGAGATTGCCCCCATCCATTTATATGTAGTTCTCTATAATCAACATGATTTAATAATTAATGGGAAAAGAGGATGAATTATTGACCACATAAAAATGGTCTTCTATTTGATGTTTTATGGGATATCAATAGGTTACATGTCTATATAGGGAGTATTCCAGTAGTATATCTCTAATTACAGGCACGAAAACTATTTTTTGAATGATTTAATAAATCATAATTAGTGGATATAATAGCTATTTATTCATATGAGTAAATATAGTGTGTGTATTAATTATGGTGTTAAACAACGAATCTTTACATTATGAAAACCATTGATTCATCAATATATGTAAGGTGATTCCAAGTTAATTTATTTATCAAATATTCATTAAATTTTCAGATATCTGTGATGCCAAGACCACCCATGTTTATGTGTTCAGTACATTTATTCCATCATATGGTGAATAAATTCTTATTTTGAATAAAACTAGTCCATATGAAGTTTTTGATCATATTTTGGGTGCTAATAATCAATGTATAATTCTACTTATATAATCAGAAATCATAAACAAGAAGTGACGTGATAATAGAGTAGAAAAATACAGATTCTCTCTACTTGTGACATACTCTTCCCTTCCTAACTATCAATCAGTTTAATTACTCTCTAATAGTTTTTTTTCAACTAGTGTATTTTTATTCTCCCCTTAAATATAAGAACACCCAATTAATAAAATTTAATGTTCCTCTATTGAAAATGAGCGACCATATAATATTATTATTCATAGAAGTTATAATTCATATTCTAAAGATGATGAAGGATTTTTCCAACTAATGGATTTACCTTAGACATTCTCATAGTTGTTTAATACCAATATTATGGCCTTGATTTTGATCTTCAATGCTTCACCAAAGTGGATAATATCATCAGCATACAACATTTCTAAGAGAAAAAAATTGTTTCTTCCTAATGTTATCTAATTATAATGGCCAATGTTCACGAGATCAATAAAGAACCAACTTAAATAGAATTCATCAAGGTTAATAAGGATTCTAGAATGGAATTTCCATTTACTGAAACCTCTAAATTATCTAAAATAACATCTTTATTAGCCATTGAATAGAATGGATAGTTTATAACTATTGAGGATTGTTTTTATCATCTATATAAACACACATTAATTCATATAGTATTGTCTAATTGTTGAATATGTAATATCCTTTGGTTTGATATATAATATTATCCAAAATTCATTCATTTTTAAAAGGACACAATACTCCGAATGTTATACAATATTGTTTTACCATAAGTAATATCATTGATAATGATTAAATGTTGTAAAGGGAAGGACTCAAAGTGATACATAATATTTCTTATGGAATAAAAAATATATTCTATAGGGATTAAAAAGAAATATTGATATGTCCAAAAAATTACACAATGTGTAAAGTACCTCTAGATAATTCACACTATTTTTATATTTATGTGTATTGAATATTTATAATGCTCAGATAGAAATATTGATAGGTTCAAACCATACATGGGACATTATGATCACAATGTAATTTTTAGGGAATAAAATTTAATATGTATATTTTTAAAAATTGGAATATGATACGTTCTTGAATATTTTCTATAATGTAGATCCATTAGTAAAATTTTATGAGGTAAATATGTTCTTTAAGTTGAAAATATCATAGATTTTTTATTAATCGAGGATGAAAGATAGATTTTTTGAGAATTAAAAAGAAGGATTACACACCGTGATGAGATATATCATACCATGAGGATGTTTGAGACTGAATGAACAACCAATGTTGGATCAGTTTTTATATATGTTTCTATGTTTGGAATAAAAGAATCATGTTCTAAAGTTGTTTATAGAAAAAACACAAGACAAGTTGGTTGTTTGGTTTAATATATAATCATGTCATGATTAAAATAATATATAATAATGTATGATGGAGAAGATTCTATGAGATAGATATACACCATGATCAAATACTATATATATTAGGCTCAACACTATAAAGATCCTGTAATCTATGTCATGCCATGATGGAAGATTCCATGATGCACCCTTGAAAAACATAACGAAGAACAAATAATGAATAATTTCTTCATTAAAATAATAGGTTACACTGAATTTAGATATGGAAATATTTACACAAGTATCATATATAGAAAAATATTTCATTAGTATGGTTATATTATGGGGAATGAAATCTATTTTTTTAAAAAAATGGGCATATTATTGATGCTCAATTATATGAGTTTTGATGAATCTAAATGGTGGTACAAAGATTAACGAGTTATCATGTAAAATGTATGAAACCAATATTCAGGTGAGTTAGTAATTATAAAAGAGAAAATAATGGTGAAGAATGCGTTTTAGAATTTATAAAATATATTGTAGAAAAGAAGTGCATTGGAAATATATTGAGGGATTTTATAAGAGAAGATAATGAAAAATATCAAAAACAAATTAGCCAATTATTGGATCGTGCTTTCCCATGTGATTTTTCTTCATTGAAATTTTTTTGTTTAATTAAAAATTTTATGTCTATTTAGTTCTAGAATTATTGTAGGATCAAGTTACTTCCCATTATTTTAGATAATTATTGATAAATATTTTTAGAAGTGTTTTTATGGGATAAAAAACACCATATACTGGGGATATAGTTTTTTTCATAGAGTTTCACCATGTTTAAAAAAATTCCTACCCCATTTTAATTTATCTCAATTTTGAGTTGAAGAAATCCTTATTGAAAATTTATGTCATAAACGTGTATGTTGGTGGAAACTTTCTAACACTAATTCACCCCTAGCTTTTAGTAACTCCCATGTGATCTTGCGAAATGGTATTAGAGCATATGTTTCTCTAAAGGATCCCAAAAATTGTATTTATGGATCAATAAAATGATATTAACAAAAAAATATTCCAAACTTTTATTGTAAATGTCTCAATATTTAGAAAGATATAATGGTACCTTCCATCTCTCAGTTTCTCTTGATGTTCAAGATTTAATAATTCATTGTTTCACCACTCCTCAAGAGACTTCATTTTGGTAATTAATTTAAAATGAAAATATTTAGAATCATTGAAGGAAAGTAAATGAAAAAAATTATTAATTATTAGAAAATTATATTACTATAGTTATGTAATGTAATACTATCTATAGAATTTGATCAAAACATTATATTATTTATGAAGGAAATAAAACATTAAAAGAACTAAATTTACAAATTTATAGATAAAATTCGTAATATAATAGAATGAATAAAGATGAATTAATTGCTGAATTATAAATCAAACTTAATGTTATTATTTATTCTATCATAGGATGTATAGAATGTATAAAACATTAATCTATAGCAAAGATAATCATCAAAATTGTTGAAAAATGATTCATCAAAAGATCATAGCACATGAAGATAAAGATCTTTATAACGTCACTATTGATGGACCTCAGAGTACTCTCATTAATTATAAAATATGAATATGAGATTATCTTAAAATAAATTTTGATATGTATAAGTAAATTACTTTAAAGGACTAAATTATTTGAATATAGGTAGAGTGAATATTTGTTTTTATGGAAAATAAAATAAGTAAGATTATTTTGAAACTCTCACATTCATTTCTTGTAACATCTCAAGAGGGAAAGATGATTATAAGGAAAAACATTCTAATAATTATTTATTTACTGTATTGTTTGTCAAATTTATTCTAATTAGTATTAATAATCATAAATTAAGGTGATAATGATAATGATCCTATTAAATTATCCCAACATTGAGGATAAATAAGAGAAAAAAATCTCAAATAAAATTATAGATGAAAATATCACCCATGGTTTTTTAAAAGGGATTTTTTATCTACTGAAAAATTTCTATAAAATACATTGGAATTAATAATTCTTATGAAAATCAAAGGGAGGATACTCATATGATTCTCAGGGCCTAAGAAAAAGAGGAAATTTATTCACCATAATATGAATCACAGGTTATTAGTGATTTTTTTTAAGAAGGATAATTATTTAATAATTACATGATGATAATAGACATAAAATGTTATCTAAAGTGGATGGAATATGAAGTGATGAAAACTCACATCTCAAAAACATCACTCATAATCATATTATAGTTCATATTGAGAAAGAATTATTTTTGAAGTATATGGAAATGTATTATATTATGAAATCTATGAATAATAAGATTATTGATTATATGACCTCTCTTATAATCCTTAGAGAAAAAGTTGTAGAAAAGGTTAAGATGATGATTTTTATGATAATAATTAATATTAAAAATTAAAAATTCATTAAAATAATTATTTTGAAGGATTGTGTGTGTCTTAAGAATAATCTTTTACATTTGTTTCATAATATATTCTACATTAACAAAAATTAATTTACATATATTCCAAAAAAATATAATATCATAAGGTTCAAATGTGAGATAGATGTATTTATTGGTCATAATGTATTAAAAATGGTAAAATTTATTTGTATCTATAAGAATAAAGTTTTGTAGAAACCACTAAACTCACCAAAAATTTTCAAAAAATATATCCATAATACTTTTTTATAAATAAATAGATTAGAGATATGGTAATGGATTTAGTGAATAATCCACATGATAGGAAAAAATTTACCAAAAGGTGATAGATGGTTATAAATGGATTTATAGTGTGTTTTTACATAACACTTATAAATTATAGTTTAAAATTTCTTTACATGGTATAATTAGGTAGAACGAATCAAGGGGATAGAATAACAGCAATTGACAATTTATCATAATATCCTATAGCAGGATAAAAATTAATGACGTGAAAAAAATTAATTAGTAAGATTATAAAAATTTTGTTGTAGTTTTGATTAGAAAGGAAACATATTAAATAACTATGTCACATTAATTATATCTCATTTAAATCATTTCCTCATGTCTGATAATTTTCATAATAAGATTCTATTTATAGAATAGAAAAATGTTATACAGATTGTATTTAAAGAATAAAAATCTATGAAGAATAATATCATCAAAAGTGATTGTTCTGTCCGATATAAAAGGATATTTAAATAAAATGAGAAATATTAAAAAATTTGAATTAGTTTTTGTTACCTATTAAAATTAAATTTCACAAAAATAGATGTACTACAGTGATTAAAATTGAGTAAAATCAGATTAATACCAATAATTTCGTATTTTTTAATTCTATGAAAAATAATTTCTTAGAGTAACATCTCTTTTTAATGATGGAAATTATGTTAGACACAGAAATAATATTTTTCTAGTGAATTGTATAATGCATGTTTCATTGATAAAAATAGCGTTGATAAACCAAGATGTTTGTTTCAAGTTATAGAATCTAATTAAGATTGGTATATGAGTATGTAATATAAGAATAATTTATGGAATATATGACATAGTTATATTTTTTAAAAGTGTATGAGAAAATTAGTTAAATAAAGGATGTACAAAATATTCTAATTCTAAAAGAACACACTATCTATATTTTCTAAAATGTAAAAAGTGATAAATTTTGAATAAATTTCACAAGGGAGTTTACATCCTAATAAGATATTAGTTAGAGCTGGTTAACTCATATTTTTAAATACCCATGCCTAAAATTCCACAACTACTAAAATTTATTTGATCAAATTAATTAATTAATTCAAAAGAATGAAATTATTCATGTTTATATATTAAAAATCAAAATTTGTGAGTTGATTTAAAAACATTAAAAATATCTTTGAAAATTCAATAGGGTTTTCTTTGAAAAAATTAGGGTAAGATAATGATAAAAAGTATGCCAACAAAATTATTTCGGAATATCTTTCTAAAAATATAATTAGACATGATCTTAGTGAACCCTGTACTCCCAAAAAAATAGATTTATTGGGAGTAAGAACATGGAACTTGTAAATGTGGCCAGAAAAAAGCATGTTTATAATAAAACATCACAACATTTATGGTTACAAGTAATTAACAATTTTAGTATTATAAAAAATATATTAATTTTTATGCTAAATTTATACATGAATCCTTAAAATATTTCATTCATGAAGGCAAAAATGTAAAATACATTTAAGTATTTTGCAGTCCTTTTTATTTACAAAAAATAAGGGGTGGTGGTATGTTTTAATAGAAATACAATTATTTAATACTCCACGGTTATAAAGAAATTGAAGATTTTATATGGAATAAAAAATAAATTAGAGAAGTTAGTGAACTGTAATTTTGTTATAGTCATTAATAATGGAGAAGAGGTTAAAAATTTACTCATGATAGATAATGTGGATGAGGTTGTTGATATTAGACCTGTAGATGAAATTGATGAAAACCTATATATTTACGGTAGATCAGTAGATTCTATCCTCTTTAGTTATGATATTAAAGATCTAAATTAAAGATGAAAAAAATAAAATACAAAAAAATTGATGTACAAAATGAAGTTATGGATAAAAATCAAGAGGATAACCAATAAAATAAAAATTATTGAACCTATAAAAACTTGTTTTCTTTTAAATATTGAATACCCAAATTGTTGATGATGCTTTTGAGTAAAAAAAATATACCCAATGAAAGAATTAAAAGATAGTTAAAATTGTATATTTTTAAACAAGTAATCATGTGACTAGACACAATGAGAATACCATCATGGCGGAAAAAGTGTTTTCATTAAAAAGATAAATTGAAAATTTTTTGTTTCAAGAAACAAATCCATACTTATATGTGATGGGGTAAAAAATACTTATGGCACTGATTTTGATAAAACATTTTCCCTATATTCCATACATTAGACCTTCGGAATATTCCTAGGAATAAAACCTCAATGTAGTTTCAAAAATTTATCAATGTATATAAACTCTATATTTCACTATGGAGATATAAATGAAGAATTATACATGATGAAACCTGAGGATTTGATTCTTATTACAAATTAAAATAAAAGTTACCTATTAAATAACATTCTTTATGAGTTAACATAATCACTAAGATATTCAAATAATGTCCGTAATTGTGGGATAATTTTTCCTGAGTGAATGTTATGTGCCAATGAATTCAAAAAAAACAATCATTTATGACATTAAGTATTATTGTGTTTGAATATATTATTTAAAATTATATACCTATAGAAATGATCTTCATAAAAACAAACCCTAATAATTATGAAGGTAGAGAAGAATATCCATTTGATATTGATTTTGATAACCATAATGACCAAATTTTTCCAAAAATAGAGTTTAACACTCAATATAAATGTACATTGATATTAAATAACAATAACTAAAATAAAATATTGTTGGGGATATAATAATGATATAATTTCAACTATCCAAGTGTAAAATTATTGAAATTGTTTAAAATTCACTACATATTTATAATTTTGATCTGTTGAGATGTAAACTTTGTGATCATATTATTATATAATAAAATTGGGTTATGAATTTGAGTTACATACCCTAGTCAAATTGTAATTAAATTTATACAAAGGTAGATAAGTTGTCTATAGGGAATTAATCATGGTTAGATTTGGAATGAATTTATTTTATTATTCAATGTGTGCAAGAAAGAATCTAAAAATATAATTTTGAATTTCAGGACTAAATAATCTTTGTAGGAATAATTTGTTAACGTTTTTACTAAATAACATTGATGTCTAAATTAATCACTATTTTATCAACATGGTTCTAGATCAAGTAAACATTGAGTTATTATGTTCATAGAACAACGCTTTTTCAATGATTGTGAAACCCTATATGAAAACTTCATTTTTATTTAATATAAACTTGGGGCCAAAAATAAGTTTAATATTTTAGTTTTTTCTATATAGATTTACATATAAGGAAATTTTACATGTGAAAATAAGTAATATTGTATGGTATTATTATAGATAATAAATCCAAAGGGGGTAATTTTATTACCAACATTAGGTTGATGATTTATTTATTTTCAAAACATAGTATTTTTCATTAATAAATGTGTTTAAAGTGATTAGAGATGATTTGTAGCAGTTGGAGATGACTTGAGAAGAGTTAAATAAGTTTTTGGTTATGTATAATTGACAGAGGCATGAAATATATAATATTTTTGTGTTTTCCACATAATTGAATATTGGAAAATTGTATGGGTATCTATGATATGCAATATTCTCTAGATGTTACATAATAAACCGTATGTGATTCAATGAAAATCATCTCAGTGTTAAATATGTATGATCTTTTGGTTAGACTCATAATATCATCTAGACTGGTGATAATATGAAACATTAAAACACTCATAATGATATGTAATATAGTTTTCTCATTTATAATATACCTAAACGTATTTAAATTCAACAATCGGAAGCACTAATGGTGATATGAAATGTTTATTAGTGAAAAACAATATATTTATAAACGTTCCAGAGGAAATGTGGTTATGTATAAAACCATAGATACAAAAGTTTTTAAGGAAAAAGTATAAATGTACGAAGGTGAAAACCTAACACATTACGTTTTAGATAACTATGATGTATATTAAATTATATTATTATATATTTTTTGATATTTTTTAATATGTGAGTTTCTATAAAATTTTATGGAAGGTATATTGGGAATTCAAATGTGATTATGTTCAATTTGTTCTTAAGGCTGAAAATTGTATGGGTTTTTTGTTAATATATGATTTCATATGAGGTCTTTGGGAATTAAAAAAAAAGTTTCCCATTCATTTATGAGATTTACCATGTTTTAAATAAACAGAAAAATAAATAACCACCCAAAGATGGATTTTTTTAGTTGAGATGTTCCCATACTATGATGAGAATAATAAAGGTGTTAAGATGTTGACAGAATAAAGTCAAGAAACAAATTATGTTGTTTAAGATATAATAATAATATGATTTGAATTACATTAAAGGGTTTATGATGACTAATATTTCATAGGAGAGTTTCTCATCATGATAACCCCCTTAGAAGTAAGTCTTGGAACTGGAAACATTTATAATTTATGTCACCTTTTTCAATAATAATCCATGATACAAACTTTTAAAAAATCCTAAAGAATCAAATTTCATGTGTAATTTCTTCACCATCACAATAGGTTACACTAATTATATATGTTTAGATATTTATATAGGTATTATGGAGTAAATTATTTTTGATTATTTTCATTATAACATATATAATCAGTGCTAAAATTTATGGAAATTAGAAGGTGGTATTTTGTGATTAGTTACATGAGATTTAATGATCGAGAATGGTGGTACCAAGATTAACGGATTTTCATATGAAATTCATAAGTACAATATGATGGTAATTTTGTATCTATAAATGAGAAAAATGGGTGGATAATAAGTTTTTTTATAATTTAAAAAATATATTAGATAAAAATGGTGAGTTGTGAACAACCCATGGTATTGTTTTAAGAGGATAGATGAATAAAGATGAAAATATATTATTCAATCGATGGATAATGATTTATCTAGTGATATTTCTTCATAGAAGTTTTTTGTGAGTTATCTACTTATTATTAGTTTCATTATTTGTATCATTTCCTAGTTCATTACCATTATTATTGCAACTTTTTTATAAAAAAAGTAATTTTTTTGGGAATGGGATTTAAACACTACAAAATAATATAATTTTCATCCATATTTGACGAAATCCTCATTAAAATATTTATTTTCCCTTTTAATATTTAACTATTATGATTTTAAGTGAGAATTAATAAATAATAATTAGAGAAATTTGGATTTTGGGGGAAAATATAAAACATATTCACCCTCCCCCACCCCCAATGATTAGTGCTTCCCAGATGATCATATCATCTTCCTATAAGAATAAAATCTATATTTTAGAAACTATATATGAATAAAATTGTGTTATGTATGTTTTTAGTTTGAGAAAATCATCATGTATAAGAAGACCCAAGAATACTCTACTTTTCTAAAAATTAATAAACCATTACATAAGATCCTATACTTGTAAACTATTATTAAAATGCTCCATGAATAGGTACATTAATATAATTAACATTGATAATGTATTAAATATGTTAATAAATAACATGTGACACACTAAAAATAAATCCATTTTAAAAATAAAAAAGTGATTTTTTGAGAATCCCATCATAGGATACTCCACGATATATTAGAGAACAACACTATGTTCCAAAATCCCCCCAATCTTGATTCATACAAGACATAACATTTAAAGAGCATTTTTTATAAATTAATATATTTAAAACTTATGAGTAATAAAAATTTACATCAAAAGATATTACTAAAAAAATTTAGTGTAAAATATACTTCTTCATGTTTTCAGATTTCAAATATAATATTAGTATCATATTGTTAACATAATTATTTTTTCACAAGTATAACCTGTGAGAAAAGAACACTAAAATGGATCAAAATTCTGCATTTAATTTAATTTAAATTGTAGAATATGTATACAATTAATCTAATTATATAGTGAAACTGACACTCCCAAAAACAAAATAGATAATCTATTGGCCTTTTTATTAGGAAAATTTTTGTCAGGGGTTTCGGATCTACAAATTTAATTGATAAACAAGAATATGTTTTGTAATATTTTTATGGTAGAAATATTCTAACTTAATTGTATTTATAACCAAAAGATTTATCCCCTCAAAATTCAACACCTTGATACCGAACTAAATGTTACTTGAGTTAACTCAAATGTAACTTAATTATTTTATCTCCTTTATCATATTATTCCTAGAATATTTAGGTTCTTAATAATAAATCATTGAAGGATTAGTTGGTTGAGAGTGACTAGAAACATTTTGAGATTTGGTTGACATCATATTTAGTAGATCATAAAATTTAGTTAATGGAGGATATGTTTATTTTAATGCATCACTCCGCCATTTAATATATGGTTAATCCAGGCATTCTTAATAAATTAATTTAGGTAAATAAATAATTTATGTAACTAAGCTCTATAAGTACGATGTTTTATTTGTGGGATAGTTCATAGACTTAATTTTTCCCTTATTTTATATAAAGACTTTCAAAAAATGCATTCATAAAAAAATTTATCCTTTATCAAAATCATGAAAAACTTCATGATATTATCTCACAGTATTACCACTTTATTTATCCATTTCCATTATGTCATCCTTTCAAGTAAATGTGATATAATATAGATTAATTTTTAAATTCCATTGGCCTGATATTTTCTTCTTATGATTATTAAAATTAACATAAAAATAATGAATCATTCTCTTAAAAATCTGTAAAAATAAATATATTTTATGAAGGTATTAATTTATACCATCTACATACAATATTGATTAATTTATCCAATATTATAAACATTAATTTTTATTTTTCATTAGATTTTGTATTAGAATACCTATTTAAAAAATATATTTTATATTATTAGATTCATTTTCACATTTAAAGAACTCGGTTTCAATTTAATATTATTACATGAGATGATTTTTAATGTGACAGAAATTTTTTCTCATGTTAATATAGATTTAATGATAGTTTTCAATCAATTTATAAATTATAATTATATCGTTTCCGATTTCTACATCAATACAACATGTTTATAAATTATCTTCCTTATCAATAGATGATTAATATTGACTTGTAAAAGAATATCTATATTCATAAAAAATAATAATATATCCAACCATAAAATCCCAAATACAATTAAAAATATAATCCTTGATTTATGTAAAAACATTATACTCATCCCTCATAAATTTAACATGATTTTCAACATCACTAATTATTATATATTGAATATATGTGAAATATTCATCAACATTTTCTAACTGATTCATTTTATTAACATCCTAAAAATCATATATCATTAATAATATCTTTTCTAATAGATAAAAAAATTTAGGGTCCATGACATTACAATGATGTTCCCTAATTTTTTCATTTAAATAAAAAATATAACATCTAAAATAAAATTTATACTTTTATTTATTTATTCATTATAACTCATACTATACTATCTAACTCACACCAAAATCAATAGTTTTATATAAATTTAGTAAATTAGTTTTTGTTTCAAGAAGTTCTTTGAGATCATTGGAATCCTATTTTAAAACCATTGATTATTTCAATAGTCTTATGTTATCCTTGGAAACAATTTTCCTCCAACTCTCTAGAAATTATTTTTCTTCTTTAAAACCCATTTTGAAATCATTTACTTCATAGTGAAAATATTTTAACATATATAATATACTACTTGATAAACATTTTATGTTATCATAAAAAAATGGATCATTTTCTTCATTTATTGATTTAATATCTTTACCTAATATTGCTCATACACTCTTGAATTGTTTTTAACAAGTAGGGGAAGTGCCCATTAATTTATTGAAACCAAGGAACCACTTATTATTCTAGGCATAGGGGGCCAATTACATGACCTGAAGGTCAATTAGGTATGAAACCAAAGACAAACTGACCCTTAGGACCAAATATAACTTGAAAGACCTAACTCATGGTCTTAAATTATGTCTACCAGGAACTGAGAGCTTTTCCCATGACCACCAATACTCACTCTTGTCCGTTGACAAAGCATTCTACATGTCTGAGTTCAGAATCAGGATTGTTCGATACCCATTTTCATTATCGATTTAAGCAGTTTCATTTAGTATCCACATCACGTTCACCTCTTATCTCTACAACACACTCATCACTTCCCACCTCAATGGAGCTTCCTTACTCTTACATTTAATCCATCACCAATTTGTCTTGAAGTCAATCATGTCCTCACTCCACTGAGGCAACACTCATCATCGATTCTTCAGCACCTGCTCTTGTCATGAATCTCTCACCTATACATAGTGGTAGATAGATGATAAATCCCACCAATTTGGGTCATTAAGGGTAAAACATGGGACCCCAAATGAATTGGTGCTTGTTTCATCTGATGATCACCACTTGAACACCACATCATTGGCATATTGAAATCTATAATTTAAAAATTATCCTTAATGTTATCACCCTCAAAATTAGGGCCCTTTACTTTTAATATTCTTATTTAAATATATATTAAATTTTCTTGTCTGTAGTTTTAATAGATTCATACACTTTATATTAATATTTACATTACTCTTTTTGATAGCATAAATATCCACATGATAATTCCATATAACTCTCTCATATTCTCTAGTAGTCTTCCCATTATTAGTTATATATTAAACATCATTTTCATTATCAATTTACATGACAACAACATCATCATTTATAGTGATATATTGGACATTTTCCAAACCATTAGTAACATCAAAAATTTCAATTTCAATTTTTAAAGAAATTATTTTTATTTTTTCTCCATATTCTTTATAAATAACATCTTATCTATTATTAAGAAATTATATCTCAACACACTAAAATTCAAGAGTATATTTCCCATTTATATTATCTTTAAGTGATTTAGTATTATTATCCCCCTCATTACTAGGAGGTATTTTTTCTTCATCAAATAATTACTATAATTATAACCTATAAAATAAATATATTTTGAACCTTGATATGAGGGGATGTTTTCATAATCTCAATGTCAATAATATTTATAGAACTCTATGAATTTATTAACGTGTGTGACTATGGACTCATAGATCCTTGATAATCACATCATATCCATAAAAAATCATTAATGATTTTATAATTGTTAAATATTTAAATTAAATGGAAATGAGATAATTGAAATTTTAAAATAATAACAAATAAAAACAAATATAGGTAAACAATATAATGAAAGGTGAAAATCCTATCCCAGAAATATGGGTCCTTCATTATCCATTAATTATTTTTAAAATTCAATAATAAGGTAACTCAACACAATTTGAGAATAACTGCACTAAAATTTAAAATTTTTGTAATAATATACCTTATAAACCACATTTTTACATCAATCGCACCTCCACTATAGTGAAAATTTAAGGAGAAACCTTGGACAAGTACTAAAACCACTCTCCACCCAAAGTCACCCATATATTATTCTTACCATAGTTCACCCAAATATCAATATATTATTCAGAAAAAGAAAATGGTTGATAACTAATGAAGAAATGGATTGAAAGATACAGTATGAATACAATAGAAATTTTATAAACCTAAATAATTAATAATTAATACACCCACTGACCCATCACAAATAAAAATAAAACATTAATGAAGTTTATGGATGGGAAATAAAGAGTACCTTGGAGAAACCCATAAGATCAAGTAATTTTGTTATAAAAATCATAAACACAGAGTTATTAAGTGGTTTATATTTGGATAAGTACACAAATAGAAAATTAAATGGGAGAAATAGAAGAAAAATAACCACTTCAACTAAAATATGAAATGGAAATAAAGAATTGAATAATTTTATTTAATGTAAATAAAAGTCACTACTATTTCACTTTCTAGATGATATGGAATCAAAAAAATTACAATGAATATAATTTAATGTTTATATAATCTATAGCTAAATCTTTATTAGTTCTTTTCCTCAAAGGGAATGGCTCCACAAGGCTAGTTTTAGAACGGAAGGATTCCACATATATAGGTTTCTGAATTATTCTAACTGCTTTATTTATTATTCAACAGTATAACATTATCATTGTTGATATATATACATAATGTTATTATGTATGGTGAATTAATTTTTTAATTTCCTCGATAGAATATAAAGATGATTCATTTTTATGACCTCTCTATTTACACTATGTGTGTTGGAATAGAATCCAACAACCAATATAGGTCTTTATAAAGCTTTATGATGGTGATGGAAGAGCTCATAGAATTTGTTTATTAATATTAATTACTTTTATAGAGAAATAGGATCATAAAAGTGTGTGAAGGTTCCTACAAGTTTGAGTTACATGAGTGTTGAGTGGGTGTTTTGAACATTTCATTCATTTAAGGAAGAATACAAGTGAATTTTTAAAAGGACTATGATATGATTCAAGCGAGTGTGTCTAGAATAAGATGGAGGGAATGTGAATTAAATATTTTTCATGATCATCTAAACATATTACATCACACATCAAAGATTCATTTATGTTGGTTGATTATTTATGTACCATAGAACCCACTTTATTTGGTCTAGTGTCAGTTCATGTTCCAAGAACCCCTATGGATTCCATTCTGAAACATCATTAGAAATCTTCTAAACTAAGTATCATTGTGAAAAATCAGCCCATGTGACATTCCTTTCATATTGAACTCTCTAAAAATATACATTTAATCCAATATCAGACATGTTTTTTTATGGGATTTCAATTTATTAGCTTGATTATGGAGATCATTACCTCTAAGTGTGGAATATGAGTGTGGTGTATATAAATATTATAGAAATATTTCTTGCATAAACAATATTCTATCATGTTTGAGTTAAGATATATGGGGGTACTTATTAGGGACAAAATAACTCTTGAATATCCTACTACTTATCCATAATTGTATTTAGTATTATACCAGAAAAATGTAATCTATAAATAATATAAATACAGTCTCTTACTAAGGTTAGGAAAAAAATTAGTTTCGAGATTAATTTACTAGACGGAAAGTGGTTATATCAACATTATCAAAAACCACATCTACATAATATTTTCATATAGTTGTAAAAAAATTCATATAGAACATTATGAGTTTTCCTATAATTCTAGAAATTAAACTTTTTATATAGTTTAATAAATAAAACAAAATATTTCAAAATAAATTTTTATTTCCATAGTTTTATAAAACAAGGTATGTTAAATAATCCTTAATTAAGAAATCACCATATATTTCACCTTACATATCAACCTTATTCTCCCAATATTTTCCCTAAACTAAGTAAATTCCTCATCAGTCATCCCATTACTCATGGCCTCAAATTTTTTAACCTATTCTTGTCTCTGGGAATCTGTAAACTACATTTTCTAGGGAATGTTTATGGGTAGATATTGAACCTCTATAGTTGAGTATATTTTTTTAATCATTTAAACATCATATGAAAACAAAGTAAATGTTTGAAAATGTCAATATTTAAATATATGAAAACATAAACTAAAAGAAACATAAATTTTTACAAGATTCCCATTAAACCCAAAAATACACAATTTAATGTAATTAAATTTATGTCCAATTTTTAAAATTATTAATGTGTTATTAACATCAAATATAACGAGCAAAATATTTAGAAAAATACATAAAATCATTATATAAAAAAATATTTTACTTCATTACTAAAATTGAAAAAATTATTATGGTGATGAAATTTATAAAATGTTTCCTCCATCAAATAAAATGTCTTATTATCAAAAATAAGTGCTAATATTCTTCCAAAAGGATATTAATTTAGTATTATAATTCCTTTAATGTATTGATTCATCACACTCATCATCACTATTTAAAGGATTCCATTTTTACTAATAATCATGTAAATAAAGTACATATCCCTGAAAACATTCTCAAACTACCTTATCCTCTTTGAAACTACAGTATGAATAAACATTCATTCCACTTTATACTCAGGATATAACGTTTTAAACTATTCCCTATTTATATTTGTGGATCTAAAGAAATAGAACATCACTTCAATAACATTAATTTCACCATCATCGCATAAAAAATTCATACATGAACCTTCCATCTTATGGACATTGAAAATCATTAGCAATATCCACATATGTAAACATAACTTATTTCACATAAAAATTTAATTTCAATTTATCCAATATTCATCCAAAAAAGTCTATATTCCAATAAAACTTTTTAACTTCATATTCATAAACATTTGTTGTTTTCTTCATCAAATACAACTTCCCAATTTTAAAATTTCAAATATTCTATTTAAAGTACACTTATCACGTTCAACCATTCGAAATAAATGTCTTTATGTCGTAGTTTTTTATCTAAATCATAATTATAATTAATGAAGAAATAGAACATTATCCTAAAAAATAAATTTTTTCCACATTTTAAAAAAATTATACCATCAAAGAATATAGGGTTTGGTATTGATATGGAAAATATTGGATTTAGGTTATAAATAGTTTAATACGAAACCCACGTCATGAACAATTTATGAAATAAAAACATAAAGAGAAAGGAAAATTAATCAACGCCAAATAAAAGAAATGTTATTAAAAATAGTTTAAACATTCAAAATAATTCCTTGTTAGAATAAAAATAAATTAATTGTACATGCTAAACATTCAATATTATTTAGGAATTACAAAACACAAGTTAATATTATAGTAAAATAAAAATTATATATATAAAAAACTTATGTAAGATTAAAAAAGTAAAAAAGAAACCTATATAAGAATCGAAAAGAATATTTCATAATATATTAAGACAATTAGCTATAGAAATATGATTAAATTGAAAAATAAAATGTTATAAGACATTATACCCTCAATAATAAAAAAATAAAAAACTTCAAAAACAGAACATAATAATAAAACAATGAATTAAATTTTAAACACATAACTCTATTTTAGTAAAATAAAAATTTTTAGAAGAAAATTTCTTGTTGAATATATATTTTAACTAATTTTATATGTCATTAAACTCATGGAAAATTATAATTTATTGAATATTATCTATTAAGATATGATAATTTAGAACAACATGAATGGTTCTAAAATAGAATTTACTATTTTTATAAATACTAATAAAACTAAAATTATAAAATTTTATGTATTTATGTTCAAAACTAAATCTAAATTCCATGAAAGTGTGTTTTATTCAAACACAATTAACATAGTAAATACTAGTCGAATAATATTTAGATTTATCTATAGATAATATTATAGATATTTGTTCTTTACTATACTAGAAAATAAAATATATTTAATAATAAATGGATGAATCTAGATGTTATCTTCCCATTTAGTATACACCCCCAAATAAACACCCCATGTGTATGGATGGGTTTTAGAATACCCAAGGAACATGGATATTAAATTAGAGGATGAGATGAGTTTTGAAATGGAATTTAGAATCAAGGTAGGTGACTTTGATCACCTCCAATAAGTATTAGTGGACTATGAATCAAATGTGAAAGCTAAGGTGGGAGGTTTGGTAAGTACAAAGAGAGTTTCAGGGTGGTTATATTTCTTGGTTGGGGTATCCTACAGTAATTTAATAGCATGTCATTAGTGGGATGGTAGATGGCCAGGCTCACTCTATGTGCACCCCTGTTATTCAGTGGCATTTAATTCTAGAAAAATGTCATTTTTAACTCTTGTGGTTTTAGAGGTGGATTCCTCTATCCCATTTTATTTTTTGTGTTATCCAGATAGATCTACTCCCATGTTCCCCTCGTTCCTAATAATTCAAAGGGGACTCTTGGTGGGCTCCTCTTGTGATCTAAGGTGGGTTTATTCTTCTGGTTCCATCGTTCTTTCTCTATATCCTCTTATTCTAATTTCCTTTTATCCTAGTCTAATTTTTTTCATAGGTCCACTATATCATAGTGTAATAATCCCATTAAAATTTTGATTTCATGTATTTTTATAGTTTACATCCTGAGATGTCATCTTCCAACCACAACTCATAATTTCGATGAAGGTTTTCATGATTACTGTTTTATTATCTTTTTTTCATTAATGATTATGTGAATAAATTAGGGAATTTTCAGTGTATGTTGTAGAGTTCACCTGAGTTATCTTTGAGGTTTTTTGGGTTATCCAAAACCCCTTTTATTTAGGTTTTAATGATCATTAGATATTGTGGAGGTTTTGAGGCCTTTTTCCTTTATAAACTAGATTAGTTATTTATGTATAAATGTTACAATTGCTTGTTCTGTGTAGTTTTCCTTGAGTTAGGTAATCATGTAGAACGGAGGTGGTTGGATGGGTTTAATTTATATATTTATAGTCATTAGAAGTATATATCATATTTTACTTTGTAAAAGTAATAAAACTCTATATTATGTTCGTGGTCCCTTTAATTTACCCCATAGTCCTTCTAATTTCTAAGTGCTTTAATGCTGTTTTCATATTTTCTTTGTCACATTATGATTCAATTTAAATTAATTATTAAGCCCATTCTTATTAGTTATATTTATCCTTTTTAAATTCCTGAGGCTTTATGAAATAGTAATTTCAAGTGGAATAAATAGTGTGGGGAATAACCTTGATAATGATCAATGTCATTACATGCATAAAATATGTTTAACTGGTTTAATGGGAAACTAGAATTTAGATGATTGTTTTTAAATATAATATTAAAGTCCATTATTTTTAAAATAGATTAAATAATTTTTAAATGATAATTTTAATTTTTAATTGGTTATTTCAATGGTTTGAAATTTGAATTTTTACCTTGAAATAGGGATCTCTGAATGGTGAATTGTTTTGGATTTTAAAGGTAAAATATGAAAAATGGTAAAATTATTTTTTAAAATTAAGTGGAAATGGGATTTATTTAGGGTCTTGTATTTGGGTTTTGTTTTTTGTTTGTGTTTTTATATTTTAATCATATATCTTATTTTGAGATGTTATTAGCTAATGGGACATGGAATTGTTCTTGAACTGAAAATGATAAAAGAGTCCTTATGTCTTGTTTTTTTATTATTTGTTAAGGAACTAATGATAAGTGTATGTATCCTTTGGTTTCCCTAAATGGTTATAAATTGTGTAAAAATATACCCTAATTGGACACATGGTTGATGGTTAAACCCTATGTGAACATGAACCTTGGGTGGACACTTTTTTCATTATTAAACCCAAGGTGAAAAAAACTCATGTGCGGATGTTGGGGATCTAGGGATGGGTATACAAACCTTATATCCTAGTTGGTATAGGTAAAGGTATTTTATTTCTAGTTTTAAGTGGTTGGATTAGAATATTAATCGTGGAAAACTCAAAGACACCTAAGAGATGGTCGAAAAATCTATTTATTGTTTCTAGTTGGACTCGGTCTAAGGTTTTGGTTTTTTTATATTTCATTGAAAATATTTAAAAAAATAGTTGGATTGTTTTCCATGAACACATTTAAATGAGATTTTATTTTGAATTGTTATTTTTTTGGGATTTAATTAGTGTTGGAATAATTATTTTTACTAACACCATACTCAGGCTTCCATATCCCTTAAGAACCCGATAATCCCTCACTTGTTGTATGTTCAGGTTGGACTAAGGCCCTAGATTTCATAATAGATCTAGAGTAGGTTTGAGGATATTTTTAGTTTTTTATGAGGTGAGGCTTGGTTATTATATTAGATCCACCTTTACATTTATTTATGTTTTGTTTTTATCATTTATTTGTATTTGTATATGTGATCGGCCTAATGGGTGATCTTTCTTGTATGCTCATATGTTAGCATTTCCCATTATTCATCAGGTGTTGTTTCAATATTCCTTTTACATACTATGATGGTTGTTAACAGTGATGGTTGAGTTTTTTTTATTTATTTATTATTTTCTACTAAAATATAGGGCGTATATCCTCCCCATAGTACATCCTTAGATCTCCACTACTAGTTGATCGCCTCTAGTGTCTGATAAGGCATGCCTAAAGTCATGTGAATTTTTTCTCCAATTATAACATGGATTGATCTGGGTAGGGATGTTACAATGTGGTCTCACTGATATTGTCATTTATATAAAATATTTGTGAACAATTATCCATGATATATAGAATTATTTTGGAGCTTGTGATAGATACTAATCTAGTGCATCATGAAAACATTTTTTGGTAGGAATTAAAGGTTACTTATGGACTGAGATTTGATGTTCTTAATATTTTATATTTTGAATGATATAATTTTCCCCTCATGTGATGCAAAAGTTGTGTGATGTTGATGATTTATTAAAGGAATTTTTTTTCTCTTGGCCCGTTGGAAAGAAGATAGTTATTGGACTTGACTTTTTCAAAAAGATGGAAGATTATTTTTTTGAATCATGATTATTGATTTTAAATCCACATGAATTATATTCTACCATAAGTGTGATTTTTATCAATTATGATAGGATTATATATTTAAAGTTTCAAAAAATACACATATAGAATTTTACTATATAATTACATGGTGGACTTCTTATCAGGTAGGGTCAATTGTATATATATATATTTTATTTTGATGGAAGTTCATGACGATTTGTAGTGATATGCTTGAATATGGAAGAATACACAACATTCATAAGAGGTGGAGTGATCCTAGAAGGTTACAAAGGCATTTTGTGCCTTTTTTGGGTTTTTAGTATTTGGATTCAATTACTTAAAGTGTCAATAACAACATGTTTGGTGTTTTCGAAAATACTATAGAATGGAATTACATTTAACTAATCAAGAAATAGAGTCTTTCCATATACATTTATTCTATGATGTTTTCGTTCGATGTTACCAGAGTTACCCAAGAGTAGTGGTTATCATGGGAGTAGTCCTAAGGGTGGAGGCTTAGTGAGGACGTGTGCCTAGTGAGATGATAATTTGGGTACGTGATGATTATTATATGATTTTGAGACCCTAAAGACAGTTTTTAGAGTATTTGATGTGGTAGTTTATTGAAATGGGATTATATATGACATCTCATTAGATATTAGTTTTTTTATACATGACTTATTAGGCTAGTTTCAAGACCTATAAACCTTTATACATGACTCAAACTTTGATCTAGGGTGATTTGATAGAGGTGTTAGGTTTTGATTTATGTTTAATTTAGAGACGAGAAGCACATGGATCTGTTTTTGGTTTTATAATGGTGCACATGAGGTGAAAGAAATTTCATTTAGAAATTATTATTCTATGAGGATGAACTTATTTGTGTGATGGGATCAGATAGTTTTTTATCAATAAAAAGGGTTCCTACTATACGAAAATTTCCTTACAAATGTTTGAAAATTTAATGGATAATTATTTATTCCATATTGAGGGGAATGAATTAATGTTTTAGTGGTTTTTGTCAAAGAAGTAATGGATGGGAATAACCAGTAGGGTTTATGGTACTTAATGACTGAAAATTAATTCTTTTAATTATCACAAATCTCCTATTAAGTTATGAGGGGGAACCCAACATGGAATCAAATACTTAAGAAAAAACCATCCCACAATGGTCCAAAATCAATAAAAATTGAATCAATTAAAATAAGTAAATCCCCTCCCGAGAATCAAAAAATTTATGTCTGGCTTCCACCTTCTCATCAATACTTGACTAGTTGTCCTGGGCATATATTCATAGGCCTAGTATCAATGGAAAATTCCATACCCTATCAAACATCAAATTATATATAGAAATGGTCTGGTGAAAACTCTCAACTCTAAACCTCATCTAGAGAATCCCCTTAAGAATATCTGGATGCATAGACCCTTGAAATATAGACCTTATGCCACACAACATATCACACCACCATAACAAATTCACACACCAAGACAGTATCACACAACAAGTTCACACATTAGATTCATAGCATGATCACACAGTAGATTCATTACCAAATCCAATTCACGTAGTAAGAAATCAATGATCAAAAACCATCCCCACAAATGCAGCCACCCAAACACTAGAACTGACACTGGAAGAAAGATCCACCGCAAAATATACCAAAAATAGGAATGAAACTCCCATCACCACCACCAATCCTGCTCGTAGAGGCCACATATATCCACCCAAATCCCAGAAATATTACACAGATAACATGGCAGAAATCCTTGGACCGTAGGAGACTAGATCTCAACCACTAGACAATCTCCGCATAGCCATGTATATGGATGAAATCATGAAGTAGAACCAACAATGCCACCATAGAAATAGGAATTTCATGCCATGATCTTACTGAGAAGAAACACTGATAAGAGGATGCACATCTAACCTGAGACTGAGTAGAGGATAGTGGAGACGGGTGAAAACCTAATGATGATGCTCCCCTTATAGGCTCATCATCTTTCATATATTTATTTCCCTAGTTTTTAAGGAGGGGTAATTAAATTTGTGGTTTCATCATGTAAAGACACATCTAGTTTTATTAGGGTGTTGGTGGGTTGGTAAGTGTTTGAATGAGACTAACATGCATTGCATCATGTATGAATGCATGTGGTTTATGAAATAACCCCATTAGTCAAGTGACTGTGAAGTAAATCATGGCATATGTGAAGTGCCTATTTTTTAAAAGATGTTACTAGGGTTATCCTTACTATATATATATGACATGTTGAAGGGGAATCGTCATTAGTTTTTGTTGGTGATCCTATAAATAATTTGGGATGTTTCCCCTTTTTGAATTATAAAATATATATTTATTGGGTTCCATGATACTGATATGAAATAAGCATATATGGATATTAAATTGGGAATGTGAGACTAATTATGAGGTGATATGACTCATAAAACTATAATTTAGGTTTCATTCATTGCGTGGTATTGGAGTGTACACCCATCATGTTTAAAATTGGTTTTCGAAGTGTCATCTAGTTACGAGTAATCCATGTGGGTCCTGGATTGTTGATTACTATGAACATGCCAAATCCTAATTGGGTGTAATGTATTCGTTATGGGCTTGCTAGCCTAGGGAATATGGTGAAACGTTATGTGTTTATATATAGGTAGGTGGTACTATATCTATAATTGGTATGGTACTATGAAAGACCAAGTTAGATCTAGAAATAAGTATTGATGGTTTACATAGATCTTAAGCATGTATCATAATGATTATCACATTCCTGGAAATGGAACCGATTGATATGGAGATTGAGGAGTAGTTTCATTAAATCTATACTATTTTTGAGTTCCCTTGTGACAGATTGAGGGTAGTTACCCCCTTCATTAGTCATGTTTCAGTGGAGGTTATGGATAACATTCCCTTGGTTTGGGAATGGGGTGTTAGTTATATTTCAAATTTTCACAATGAATGAGAAGTATTGGTCACATAAGTCCATGTTGTTTAGTAATGGAGACGAAATGGGCTATGGAGTTTAGTTCTGGTTCAGTGTAATGACGAAAAATGACACTTCTATGGGGTCGAGCCTTTTATTTTTCATGACCAGTGTGACCCCATGTGGGTGCGGTCATGGTTTGTGGAACCATCCATTAATTGGATGTTTGGATTTTTTCATGAAGATGAGAAAATGGGGTTAGTTCATCTGGGTTACTGTAGAGACCCGTATCTTGACGTACATGGACATTACATTACATTTGCGGAATACTTAGTACATAACAAAAACACACACACAAGGACCGTAATAGTTTAGTGTCTTTGGAAACTCGGAATATAATCTTCTAATCGTGGTGAAAGATCTTCAACATCTCCCATAAAGATCTTTTTTTTATACCTAAAACCTTTCTTTATATCCTGGGGAAAAGAAAACATAAAAGGGTGAGCTCAAATTCTCAGTAAGGGTAAACAAAAGAAATATCAATCACATCATATACATAAGCACATAACTTTTGGAAATCTTAACCTGCAAAAGAGATCATAATTTCATAACATGGGGTAAATCATGGCAGTGAAATGTAATCACAATAATCATAACATAAGACATGAAACTTTGTGGCATTCACACATAATCATAAAGAATCATTTCTTGTTAGTCAAGACTCATTTCCAAGACTATCTTAGTGGACAAAGTCCCTTTCTGAATCGAGTAACCCTCGTTTCAGTCCTGTTTCACTGAACCGGTATAACCTACCATACCAGCCATGTCTATCTCATGAGATATAAAATCTTTACCCAATGCATTGGAGGGAGATATAGGTCCCACCCATCTTATAATGAATCCTTTCTTATGTTTTCCACATAATCATAAATCATACATCATCGCATAACCCATGTAATAAAAATGGGATTCTTGAAACATCATGACATCATAAAACAAATCATATAAGGTAAATGACTTCATAAAAATAATTCCCTCATAACATAATCAAATCAATGTAATTAAAAGGATAAAAACAGAACCCTTTATTATCTTAGATTGAAAATAATTTTGATAAAACACTTGAACTCCATTCTTGAGGAAAATATCCTTTCTTCTTCAAAAACACTTTTCTTTTCTTAACATGTCATACAATTATAAACTAAAAGATGTTGATTAAAAATAAACTTGAGAACTTGTAAAGGAAGATTCTTGGAAATAATGTTTTAAAAATCCATTCATGCCGTATAAGTTAAAAAAACATTCTTCGAACTTTTGTCGGAAAAGTCAAAAAAATACCTCGTACAAAAAAAACGACAAAAGACTCCTTTCATAACTTTTACTAAAAACTCACCAAAGGGTAAAATTGGATTTAAACAATTGTAGGTGGATGTAAATAACATTACATATTGAGTAAACATGTATGTGTATGATAAAATACACCCCAGTAAATACCAAAGTATAAGCAATCTCGGATAAAAATGAGATTGTGATATTTCCCTTACCTTAGGTCCGATTTGCTTCGTATGTGTCCGAACCTCCTGTATAATGATTTAAATAATGTCATTGACTTATTATAGAATCATATTCATTGTTATGATATCATATATGGTTCACTTATGACATTATATTACCCGTTCTTTTGTAAATTCCATGTTAAAGAAGCGTTTTGGGTAAAATCGTTTCATTTATCGTAGGTGTTTTGACTTGTTGTTCTTGACATTATTATTACTTATATCATGATTTAATTACTTCCAGAATATAAAATTTGATTTATATATCATATATATTCAGTATATATATATATATAATAGATAGATAAATAAAATGAAAAACACCGTTCATGGAGACGGTAGTCCGTACGTACGCATGAACGCTGTTTTCCATTCCTTATTGTCTTGAAATGGAAGTAAGTAGATTACATACATATATATATATATATACATAATCCAGTAGCTTTATAATGTCATATATTTCATTATTATTTCTTATATATACTTTATAATCATTCTTAAATGGTTAACATGGAGAATGAATCTCATCGCGTCGTGGAGACGGTAGTCCGTACGTACGCACGAGCGATGATATCATTTTCATAAATATTGAATTGAATCGGAGTGGATTATACAATATATCAGAATCAATATGATGTTTTAATAACTATTTATAGTTATTATTTACACCATTATACCCATCCATGTAAGGTGGTGGTGGAAAATAGATTACACCACGGCGTGGAGACGGTATTCCGTACGTATGCACGCGCAGTGATTTCTTTTTCCGTAGGATGGATAGATGGTGAAATAGGGTTGTTTCAAACATATAATAACATATCAGTATATGAGTGATACTGATGTTATTACTTCATAATGAAACAACCTAAGAAGAAGAAGTGGAAGAAGAAATAAAGATGAAAGAATTGGTAACAGTAATTACCTCTTCTTTGAAGCGCCTTTTGGAGACCTCCTCTTAGGGAACTAAAATTGGTCTTTGAGGAAGACCAGAACCTCTAGGATGTTTCTAGGGAAGTGGAGAAGGGAAAATGGCAGGGGTTGGCCGAGATTGAGTGCTCAAATTGGTGTGAGGAGGAGGGGGAGGAGGTGCCCTTTTATAAGGGAGGAGAGGGGCACCTTAGGAATATCTCAAAATATTATTTTATATTAAAGTCAAAATCGGTTTATAATGGCTCCAAAGGGTCTTATTTAGAAGATAAGGTGGGGATGGGCCGAAATCCTATCAACCAATAGGATTTAGACAAGTTTAGGGTATTATTTTAACCTTATCAATTAGATTTAACTCTAAGTTAAATAATTTAACTTTTACCATGTCTTTTTGTTTTCTGTCACTATAAGGTTAATAAACTTACTATAACATGCCAAAAGAACCCCAAATTGTTTATTATTAATATATATATCCTTATCTAAGTCATTTAGCCGAACCTTAGAATTTTAGGAATAAAATAACAATTAATAATATAATATTTGATTTAAAAACTATTTTGTGTCAATTTTGACACTATTTGATATATGATTTTTGTGAAAGTCATAACAGAATTATATGTTCGAAACAAGTTGATTAAATCAACATTAATATATCATAGTAACCTAGAAAATTAGTGGAATTCATAAAAAGTCTTAAATTACATTTATTTTGTATTTATATTATCAATTATGTCAATATTTCATTAATAAGATAATTACTGCATCATCTTTGTGTCATAATGAAATTAAATTATTTGATGTCTAAAAATTACAAATAAAATACCATCATGTATTAAATCTTTTTAGCTTTCTAATGAATATTTACAATCGAATTTATCTTATGTATAACCCCATATTATAAATGATTTACTTATTAAACTTTGATTTTAACTATTTTAACCCTTCTTTAAATAAATTAATAATAAATGTCCTAATCTAATCCAAGTGGGCCTAAATGGTCATATTTTATTCCTAAGGTTGTTTTTGGTCGAATTACACTTATCCAATAGAATTAGGACATGTTTTAGGGTAATAGTAATATCATATTTACCCTTAGTTACCCTATTTACTATTAACCGTGGTAAAAAAAGTAAAAAGTTATTATTCACCAAAAATTATTTTCATCTCATTGAACCACATTTTACTTACTGACATCAACCGTGTCTCTCGGATTTTTTAAATTCCATTCACAGAAGCGGTAAAATTAAGATTTATGAAGAAATTAATTTTTTTAACTACCACTTAGTAGTTTCACTATTCATCAAAAATTGATGTTTTTCAGGACAATGCCAAAATTTCATCCTAAGCTATATTTCATATTCCGAATTCAAAAATGAAGTCTATTTTACCAAATTCATATCATATAATTTGCATTAATTAATTTTATAATTAAATCCCGCTGTTAAAACAAATAGCGTGTTTTTAAGAAACAATATCTATCAAAAGATTGACACTTGATTATGTCTGGTTTAAATGTGAAATTACATCCAATGACCAACATTGTATTAAATTGTAAAAATATATTCTAAATATACTTTAAAACCACTCAAATTAATAATTTATCACTATTAATTATTTCGATTAAAAAAGTTGTTTTTAATTATAATTTAGTAATTTTCACTATTCATCAGAATATGAAAGTTATCCGAAAAGTACCAAAATTTCACCTTAGGCTAAATTCGATACTCCGAATCCAAAAATGAAGTTCATTTTGAAAAATAAGATTTACAGAGTTTTAAAAAGTGGTTATTACTATTCATAACGGCTAGTTTTAATAATATTTTAATAGCATATCGTTGTTTAGTGAAACTCGGTATTGCGTATTACACACGCTATCGAGGAAGGTCGTGATTGCGTGTAATGCAAGGCAAGTCAAGGATGCGTGTTGTGAAAGCTCCTTTTGGTGTAGCGTACAACACAAGAATTTAATAAAATTAAAAAGAATATTTTTTTATAAAATCTTGGGTTGTTTCATTCTACCCCCCTTAAAATGAATTTCGCCCTCGAAATTCGTCGGGGTTATAAATGGTTTACTATTCGAAAGTTTCTTTAATAGAAACCCACTTTGTAAAAAGGAATATCAAAACCAATATTTAAAAACAAAAGTATGAAACGTAACGGTTACCCAAATAAACTAATCATTGGGTTTCCACATAGGTGAAAATATGGATATGGAAGAGAAATCTAACCATCATGTTCTGATGGAGAGTGGTAGAGAACATGGCTATGGAAAAGCCAGTAATCACAAATCCATAGATTTGTGATTATATAAGGTATTATCTGATTCATCAGGTATAAGATCACTAGGACAACATTTTTGGTTTTCAAGATCATTTCCCTAAAGTTGAAAATTTGAATTAGAATAAATACTTACTTTATTTTGGTACAATCTCACTGTTGTTCGTGCCTTGAACAATTTCCACTTCATCTCTTAAATAAATGAAGTTGAATTTGTTATTCATGAACTGTTAGCAGATCATGTGATAGAATGACGGGTCATTCCATCTGTCTCAAACAAAAGGTTAGCAAAAATTATATGCATAAGTCGATCTATAGTGAGATTAATCATATATGGTTCCTAAAATGGACTTATACTTCATATATCATACTTCTTAATATAATAAAACTAGTTTCTACTAAACAGGGACTTCCTGTAGGCTAGTGGTAGGCGATAAAGGCCAGTCGCACTTCGGTTGTGGGTTCGATTCCCACAGCCTTGTCCGAAGCGATGGGCTGTCGCCCGTCCTGCAGGTTGTCCTTTTTCCAAAACTATATAACATCCCATCAATAACTTCGAAAAAACAAACAATACTAACTTATGTCCAACATAATCCATTCCAATATTTTAGGCTTATCCATAATACTGCAGTCGACTCTCATAATATAGTGAAAATGATTACCAGAGATTTAACACCATCATCGATCCCCATATATCATAAGATATGTTTTGTTGGTCACATTCCAAACATTCAAAGTCCTTAATCGTGTATTCTCTTGAATACCTTAGTGAAACATGAATGCAGTTAAAAGTTAACACTTTTCACATACCAAAATCCTCAAAATTCTATATACTCAAACTTAGTCCTTATATCAATCATGAGCTCATGAATACTGTTAAACATTTCATTTTCTCGTTTTCCCTTCATTATGCGCATAATATCTCAATCACATTGAATACAACATTAGACCAATACATAAATATTCCAATATTCCAAGATACAACATTATTTTGGAATCCCATTACATAAACACTTAATCATTCCACCACATCGTTGTCATATTCAACATTGCCAATAGTGATCGCATGTGACTTCCCTTTGTCCTTTTCCTTAAGCGGTTGCTCATGTCGATCATCACTAACCCTTGGATTAGAGCATTTATTAGCATAATGCCCCATTTCCTTGCACTTGAAGCATTGAAGTGTTGGTTGTACTTTCTCTGCAGTGTTTACTTTATTCACTTCATTAGAATCCCATTTTCCATTACTTCGACACTCAGCTGCTCGATGACCTTCTTTTCCACACTTAAAACATTTTCTAGTCCCTTTAAGACAATCTCCACCATGCTTCTTTCCACACTTTGTGCATAAGGAAACATTCATCTTCTTTTCACCATTATTCTGAGTTTTCTCCTTGAACTCCATCTTTCGTTTCTTGTCAAACCCATGAGATGGATATGTAACACCAACTTCCATTTCTACCTTGATAGCACAACGCACAATTTCTTCATAGCTACTGAAGTCTCTTATAGCTAATGCCCTTCGAAGACTTGGTTTTAAGCCACTGAAAAATCGATCAACTTTACTTTCAGGTTGGATGATAATACCAGAAGCGTACCTTGCAAGTCTTGTAAAATTCGCTTCATAGGTACCAACAGATTCATCATCCCTTTGCTTCAGTTCAAGAAACTCTTTCTCCATCTTTGTTCGGAGAATACGAGAGAAGTACTTATTAAAAAATAAGTTCTTGAACTCGTCCCATTCCATAGACTCAATTTCATCCCTTTGCCTCGTATTCTTAATAAGATTCCACCATTGATCAACATCTCCTTCCAAACGATACACTACTAGGATGACTTTATCATGTTCAGAACATTGGAGAACTGAAAATATCTTTTCAGTAGTACTAATCCATTGTTCAGCAACTAATGGATCAGTAGACCCACTGAAAGAAGGTGGACGCTGCCTCATGAAGGATTCAACAGAATGTTGCTCCTTCCTTTGCTCGTTTGGAAGTCCTGCATGATTCATAGCTTGAGAAAGTTGTGTGAGCATGGCTACAAGATTTTTCATTCCGGCTCCCATATCATTTGGTTTCTCAGGGGGACAATCATTGCATTGCCCATCACATTCCGCATTAACACAGTTCCTTCGGGTTCCAGCCATCGTCTAAAACCCCAAAAGAATAGTATGAGAGGCAAAAATCATGCTAGGGAAAACAACATAATAAAGGGGTAGTACCCTCAATATCTAACATCTTAGGTTAAATTCTAAGATCATTAGAACAATTCTAGGACTATAACCTAACGTATACTTAACCTTAGAGACATCCCTAGACATACCTTAGAAATATCTCTAGGGATCTCACTAACGTTTTCGCATCCTAGTTTCCAAAGGTTGACTAAACCTTTCCTTTGATACCAACTGTAGAGACCCGTATCTTGACGTACATGGACATTACATTACATTTGCGGAATACTTAGTACATAAAAAAAACACACACACAAGGACCGTAATAGTTTAGTGTCTTTGGAAACTCGGAATATAATCTTCTAATCGTGGTGAAAGATCTTCAACATCTCCCATAAAGATCTTTTTTTTTATACCTAAAACCTTTCTTTATATCCTGGGGAAAAGAAAACATAAAAGGGTGAGCTCAAATGCTCAATAAGGGTAAACAAAAGAAATATCAATCACATCATATACATAAGCACATAACTTTTGGAAATCTTAACCTGCAAAAGAGATCATAATTTCATAACATGGGGTAAATCATGGCAGTGAAATGTAATCACAATAATCATAACATAAGACATGAAACTTTGTGGCATTCACACATAATCATAAATAATCATTTCTTGTTAGTCAAGACTCATTGCCAAGACTATCTTAGTGGACAAAGTCCCTTTCTGAATCGAGTAACCCTCGTTTCAGTCCTGTTTCACTGAACCGGTATAACCTACCATTCCAGCCATGTCTATCTCATGAGATATAAAATCTTTACCCAATGCATTGGAGGGAGATATAGGTCCCACCCATCTTATAATTAATCCTTTCTTATGTGTGCCACATAATCATAAATCATACATCATCGCATAACCCATGTAATAAAAATGGGATTCTTGAAACATCATGACATCATAAAACAAATCATATAAGGTAAATGACTTCAAAAAAATAATTCCCTCATAACATAATCAAATCAATGTAATTAAAGGGATAAAAACAGAACCCTTTATTATCTTAGAGGGAAAATAATTTTGATAAAACACTTGAACTCCATTCTTGAGGAAAATATCCTTTCTTCTTCAAAAACACTTTTCTTTTATTAACATGTCATACAATTATAAACTAAAAGAAGTTGATTAAAAATAAACTTGAGAACTTTTAAAGGAAGCTTCTTGGAAATAATGTTTTAAAAATCCATTCATGCCGTATAAGTTAAAAAAACATTCTTCGAACTTTTGTCGGAAAAGTCAAAAAAATACCTCGTACAAAAAAAACGACAAAAGACTCCTTTCATAACTTTTACTAAAAACTCACCAAAGGGTAAAATTGGATTTAAACAATTGTAGGTGGATGTAAATAACATTACATATTGAGGAAACATGTATGTGGATGATAAAATACACCCCAGTAAATACCAAAGTATAAGCAATCTCGGATAAAAATGAGATTGTGATATTTCCCTTACCTTAGGTCTGATTTGCTTTGTATGTGTCCGAACCTCCTGTATAATGATTTAAATAATGTCATTGACTTATTATAGAATCATATTCATTGTTATGATATCATATATGGTTCACTTATGAAATTATATTACCCGTTCTTTTGTAAATTCCATGTTAAAGAAGCGTTTTGGGTAAAATCGTTTCATTTATCGTAGGTGTTTTGACTTGTTGTTCTTGACATTATTATCACTTATATCATGATTTACTTACTTCCAGAATACAAAATTTGATTTATATGTCATATATATTCAGTATATATATATATATAATAGATAGATAAATAAAATGAAAAACACCGTTCATGGAGACGGTAGTCCGTACGTACGCATGAACGTTGTTTTCCATTCCTTATAGTCTTGAAATGGAAGTAAGTAGATGACATACATATATATATATATATATACATAATCCAGTAGCTTTATAATGTCATATATTTCATTATTATTTCTTATATATACTTTATAATCATTCTTAAATGGTTAACATGGAGAATGAATCTCATTGCGTCGTGGAGACGGTAGTCCGTACGTACGCACGAGCGATGATATCATTTTCATAAATATTGAATTGAATCGGAGTGGATTATACAATATATCAGAATCAATATTATGTTGTAATAACTATGTATAGTTATTCTTTACACCATTATACCCATCCATGTAAGGTGGTGGTGGAAAATAGATTACACCACGGCGTGGAGACGGTATTCCGTACGTACGCACGCGCAGTGATTTCTTTTTCCGTAGGATGGATAGATGGTGAAATAGGGTTGTTTCATACTTATAATAACATATCAGTATATGAGTGATACTGATGTTATTACTTCATAATGAAACAACCTAAGAAGAAGAATTGGAAGAAGAAATAAAGATGAAAGAATTGGTAACGGTAATTACCTCTTCTTTGAAGCGCCTTTTGGAGACATCCTCTTAGGGAACTAAAATTGGACTTTGAGGAAGACCAGAACCTCTAGGATGTTTCTAGGGAAGTGTAGAAGGGAAAATGGCAGGGGTTGGCCGAGCTTGAGTGCTCAAATTGGTGTGAGGAGTAGGGGGAGGAGGTGCCCTTTTATAAGGGAGGAGAGGGGCACCTTAGGAATATCTCAAAATATTATTTTATATTAAAGTCAAAATCGGTTTATAATGGCTCCAAAGGGTCTTATTTCGAAGATAAGGTGGGTATGGGCCGAAATCCTATCAACCAATAGGATTTAGACAAGTTTAGGGTATTATTTTAACCTTATCAATTAGATTTAACTCTAAGTTAAATAATTTAACTTTTACCATGTCTTTTTGTTTTCTTTCACTATATGGTTAATAAACTTACTATAACATGCCAAACGAACCCAAAATTGTTTATTATTAATATATATATCCTTATCTAAGTCATTTGGCCGAACCTTAGATTTTTAGGAATAAAATAACAATTAATAATATAATATTTGATTTAAAAACTATTTTGTGTCAATTTTGACACTATTTGATATATGATTTTTCTGAAAGTCATAACAGAATTATATGTTCGAACCAAGTTGATTAAATCACCCTTAATATATCATAGTAACCTAGAAAATTAGTGGAATTCATAAAAAGTCTTAAATTATATTTAGTTTCGTATTTATATTATCAATTATGTCAATATTTCATTAATAAGATAATTACTGCATCATCTTTGTGTCATAAATAAATTAAATTCTTTGATGTCTAAAAATTACAAATAAAATACCATCATTTAGGAAATCTTTTTATCTTTCTAATGAATATTTACAATCGAATTTATCTTATGTATAACCCCATATTATAAATGCTTTACTTATTAAACTTTGATTTTAACTATTTTAACCCTTCTTTAAATAAATTAATAATAAATGTCCTAATCTAATCCAAGTGGTCCTAAATGGTCATATTTTATTCCTAAGGTTGTTTTTGGTCGAATTACACTTATCCAATAGAATTAGGACATGTGTTAGGGTAATAGTAATATCATATTTACCCTTAGTTACCCTATTTACTATTAACCGTGGTAAAAAAAGTAAAAAGTTACTATTCACCAAAAATTATTTTCATCTCATTGAACCACATTTTACTTACTGACATCAACCGTGTCTCTCGGATTTTTTAAATTCCATTCACAGAAGCAGTAAAATTAAGATTTATGAAGAAATTAATTTTTTTAACTACCACTTAGTAGTTTCACTATTCATCAAAAAATTGATGTTTTTCAGGACAGTGCCAAAATTTCATCCTAAGCTATATTTCATATTCCGAATTCAAAAATGAAGTCTATTTTACCAAATTCATATCATAGAATTTGCATTAATTAATTTTATAATTAAATCCCGCTGTTAAAACAAATAGCGTGTTTTTAAGAAACAATATCTATCAAAAGATTGACACTTGATTATGTCTGGTTTAAATGTGAAATTACATCCAATGACCAACATTGTATTAAATTGTAAGAATATATTCTAAATATACTTTAAAACCACTCAAATTAATAATTTATCACTATTAGTTATTTCTATGAAAAAAGTTGTTTTTAATTATAATTTAGTAATTTTCACTATTCATCAGAATATGAAAGTTATCCGAAAAGTACCAAAATTTCACCTTAGGCTAAATTCGATACTCCGAATCCAAAAATGAAGTTCATTTTGAAAAATAAGATTTACAGAGTTTTAAAAAGTGGTTATTACTATTCATAACGGCTAGTTTTAATAATATTTTAATAGCATATCGTTGTTTAGTGAAACTCGGTATTGCGTATTACACATGCTATCGAGGAAGGTCTTGATTGCGTGTAATGCAAGGCAAGTCAAGGATGCGTGTTGTGCAAGTTCCTTTTGGTGTAGCGTACAACACAAGACTTTAATAAAATTAAAAATAATATTTTTTTATAAAATCTTGGGCTGTTACAGTTACTCAATGAATCCACAGTGATATCTCATGTATGCTATCAGGTGGATTTTGAGTGTCAACTTCATGATTGGGATAAATTGAGGTGTTTTGTGGGTTTTGGATTAGAGGTACATTGGTGTTTGTATTATGGATGGTCATGGTGGGATGTTTTCATGGTTAGTATTTCAACTATTTAATTTCATCGAGAGTAAATTATGTACTCCAGTGATTGTTTTTTAAATGATCATGATATGCCTCTAGGGATAGAGGCTTCATTTTCGACTAAATTGGATGTTCATTGGAAATGTAATCAAAACATTTCTAATAAAAACGTCTACTCTAGGGGGTTTAACCGATTTATTTTAATTTAATATTATTTAGTTGAGTAATATTAAATCATATATGTCACTCTAGACATGACTGTATGTTTTGAGAAATAGTCATGGATTTTCATTGAAAATCCACCGTGATCGGGCCCTGTGTTGGGCTGTTAGAACTTATCTAATTTAGTTTGGGATCAATAATGATTATTTAGATGTGGATGGGGGCAAGTGGATTCTCCTATATTCTAAGGTAATATGCTAGGAATCATGTTGGGTAGGTTAACACACAATTTTGGTCATGTTTGGATTGGAAAATACAGTGGAAAGGAGTGACGAGGTATCATAATTTGCCTTAGTGATCTAAGACCAACTATGGGTAGAACCATTGATCAGTGAAAAATATGATGATTGTTTGATTAGTGTCTCAGTATAGCCAGGTGTAATAAATCATCATCATAGGTTTTTCATAATAAATTCAATATTTTCCCTTATTTTTGTGGTTTTGGTACCTTGATTCGGGTGATGTGATTGAGGAATGTGTTGATTATTAAATGATAAAACATTGTTGTTTCAATGGGTGTCAGCTAAAAAACATCATTGAGACCTATAGTATATATTTTAATGTGTATTACTAGGTATTAGATGTTCTATCATTTGGAGACTGTAAAAACCAGTGTGTACGGGTGTGTTTTATAATTTGGATGGAATATGTATATTTAATTAGTGGATGATCCATGTTTTTAATCGTAATTCAGAATAAATTTCTACGAATTTAACCACCTCAAAAGTTTTTATTGGTTGTGTAATGGATCTCAAAGTCTATGTGGGGTCATCTAGTATGCACTGAGAGAAGTCATGGATGGTTGGGATTCTTGATGGGATATGTATATAATTTAATGTTTAGGAAATAGTGAACATTTTATTTTTTTATTAAGACATTAAAATATTAGTTAAACCCCTATAAATAATTATATGTATAGGATAAAATATAGATTTTTTGATAAAATAAATAATTTATGTTTTTTTATCAATTCATCCATGTATGGATACTAGAAATTAGATGAGGCTACTTACTTTATTGATTAAACTAGGGGTAATCACATCAAAAAGGGTTAGTTGATCCTTGAATCAATCATCACTTTGATGCATGAGAAGTGGGCCTAAGAAATCATACCTTTAAAGTTTCTCACATGGGATATAATTTTCTTAGTCACATTCTCATTAAGAAAAATTATAAATGATTTAAGAATGATTTTAACTAATTTGTTTAGAGATACTAATATATGAATTACAATGGATAAAAAATATACTCTCAGGAAATAGAAATATAGTCTCATAAAATATAAAATGACGAAGAAGATGAAGGAAATAGGATAAAATTTCCTAAATGTCAAAAATATGTGGGGAATAATGGGGAAATTTTATTAAATATACAGATAAATGTTATAAGTTTATATATAATGGTTATTTGAAGCACAATTGTAATGGAAAGAGAGAATATACAGAACATTATACCATAAAATACAATATATTTAGTAATTATGAAACTCAATGTCCTAACACAAGGGAAAATGTGGGAAATAGATACTAAAACCCATGAGAATAAGGAAAATCGCATGAAACTACTACTAATGAATTAGGTAGTGAGTTTTCACTTTTCATTTTTTATTTCCTATTTATGTAAGTTTTCGCTAACTACTAGATATTGATTTATAAATAAAAATCTCTAGTTTAATTATTATCATATAAATCATTTTTGGTTTTTTGGTAAGATATTCTTTATGTATCTAGATCTAAATAACTTAGTATAATTCCTTGTTAAATTAGTAAATTAGTACATCTCGTTATAAATAACATATAATGATTGTTCATGTAGAAAAATCATATTCCACATACTAAATAAAATCATGATCATCTAGTTGTGTATGTTCTTTATGATTTCTATAAATAAACTAATCTGATCTTGTGAGTAAACTTTTAAAAGAAGTGGTTTATTAAAATGGGGAGAATATAACACATCAAGATCTTAATATATGATTAATTATAAATAAGAAAATTTATTTGAAAACTTATATATCAAACCAAACCATATGTAAAAAATCCACAATATATTAGAATTACATTATTACTTAACATAATATGATAATGAATTAAAAATCATTTCCTTTAGAAAATTAAATATCTTTTAATTTTAAATAGAAGTATTTTTCTTTATAATTTTAATTATTAACTAAAAGATATGATTTATATATTTTATAATATCAATTATATAAAATATAATTCACAATTTAATTCAACATATTGAAATTTACTTATTATTAATTTAAGATAATTTTCTAAAAATGATTATTTTTTGTCAAAAAAGGGAATTTTTTTAAAATTATAATTTCTATTGATTTTATAAATATGTAAGAATAACCAAGAATATTTAAAAAAATTTAAAGTAATAATATATCAAACTTATTAATAAAAATATTTATTTTGAAGTGTTCTTTGTACATAGAAACCCTATGAAATAAATTTTAAGAACTATAGTAAAATATTATTTTAATATAAAAACAATTTCAGGTCTTCTCTGTAAATTAAATATTTTCATGGTGAGTTAAGTTTTTCCTTAAATTGGGATATTCATAAAATTTAGTTAATTCATATTAAATAAATTTATTTTTTAAAAATTGGTAACCATGGTAATTTTTCATATATATAAATTTAAAATCTCAATCACATTATTTTAAAAAAATTGTAATACATGTTTAAGTGTTTTTATTTTTAGATTAACCATTAATACCCATAGAGATTTTATATCAAAAAAATTTTCTCAAATTTCCATTCCTAATATTGAAATTAGGTAATAAGATCAATTTTAATTTTTTCCCATTAACATTAATTACTAATATTAAAAATGTATTAATATAGTAAAAATAAATAGGGTAAATTGAGTTAAAGTAATTGTAAAAGTACTAAGATAGATAAATAATGTTCCCTTAATTTAATTTTTGAGATTTTTCTATACCAAAACATGTTTCCCCAACACCTCTGTTCATTTTATAGCCTTGGGACCTGGAAAATGGCATTGCATTATTAAACAAATTTAAATGTTCTTACAAAATTTCCCCTTAATTTCAATTATAAAACCATACATCATAAACCCTTATAAGATAAACAAAACATTAGAATCACTCCTTGAATATTGGCCAATTTAATCTCCTTATAACCAATTATCATGAAAATAATCTTTTGGTTTCTCATATTTATCTTAGTCTCATCAAATTCAAATGGACTTCCCTGGAAAATTCACGTCCCTGACAAAAGTATTATCTCACTCGTAAGTATTATTATTAATCATACTCAAAAATATATCTTATAAATATAATGATATTATGACTTTAGTATCATTATTATACTGAGATATTTTTATATTAAGGGTAAAACCCTTGTTTACCTATTTCCAACAACTTTAAAGAGCAATGGAATGCCAATCATGTGTTTTTGGATTACTTTATCAATGAAGAATCAAGTTTTTCTCTTATAGTTTTTTATTTTATATCCAAAATTATTAAAATATGATTAAAATGATAAATAAATAAATACAATACAATTATAAATATTTTATAATGATATTTTGTCAAAAAATACCTAATTGATCAACTCAACCATTAAGATAAAATATGTTCATGTTTTGGATTGCATAACCACTTACATGAATGATGATTGAACATATTATCATGTATGAATATGAGAAACTAAAAAATGATATTATTATAGGATATTAAAAAATAAGGACCATTTTATAGATTTTTAAAATATATATATGGTATGTAATTTATTATTAATGAGTCCACTTCGAACACAAAAATTACTAAAATAATCAGTTTTCAACTAGCTATTCACATATAGTAAACAAAACACATATGGAATTAAATAATATAGTTTTATATCAATATATATTAAGTATTATATAATATTAAATAAAATATAAATAACTAACATGGAATCAAATGATGTAAAATGATATCAAAATTATTAAACAAGCACAACACAATTAATGTTACTAACACCAAATGGTCATAATATGATTTAAATAATTACTCTAATCAGGATAATAAATTATAATAATGATTATAAGAGAATAATATTTATGATTGATTTTATTAAATAGTATATTAATTTAGTTATTTATTATAGTAGTTTAGAGTGTGATCAACAATGTAAGAAAACAATGTAAGGGTTTTCATTTCAAATTCATCTCTTTGATCCCGGTTTGGTAGTATGCACCTAATTTCATATATGGCATGTATATACTACGTATTTGAGATATAATATAATGAATGGTATTTTAATCATGTTATTTTTTTATTAGAATCCAAATATTTCAAGGGGTTTTATTATAATGTTACTTATACTGTAATGGCTCTTTTTCTCAAACATTAATTCTTAGAGACATGTTTATTCCATGATCTATCATTTAAATTGATAGGTTTATTCACTGAAAATGAATTTATATTTTTCATATATTTTTTTAGTCATGATAAATACTAATCCAAATTAGTTAATTTTTTATCAAATGTATTTTTCTCAATTGTTACCACAGTTTTAAAGATTTTTAGTGACTTAATTTTCATTCATTGAGTTATGATCACCCAGTTGGACATAAAAGTTTAGTAAATTATAATAATATATTATATTATGTTCTAATATATTTGTTTAATATTAATTTAAACTACTACCACCTAATAAACCTTTTTAAAATATTTCTTATTTCAAGGATTAAGTTTCCTATAAGGGATACTGATTGCTCAAGTCTGTGTTATATAAGTTATATTGTTTTATCATAAACATTTTCTTCCACGTTTGGGTTATCCCACTCAAATATTTCATTTTTATGTAATATGTCTAATTAATTTGTGAAAAACATTTCATAGAAAATAATATTTTGTTACTCTTTTTTACAATGAGTTTTTGAACATGGGTATTTTTTGAGATATTAAAAAAGAATATTCATTCCACATTCATATGTTGTGTCTTTTTTTATTATTACATTAAGATAAAATTTATTTCTTTTCATGTCTCTATTTTTTATGTTTAGTTTTAAAAAACTAATGACTTTAAAATATTTTACACTTATCCTTTTATGAGTACTTTTATTAGTGAATCATAAAATCAACTTTTACAGCAATATTAAAAATGTTTTCAAAAATATATGGTATTTTTTCCTTACATTTATATTTTAATTTTAAAATGAATTTACTCTAATATGTTAAATGTTTAAATATTTATACCATTATATTTGGATAAAATGAACTCATGGTATTAAAAATTCCAATTCATGATCACTTCATGGGTGGTATCATTCAAGCATTATTTTGTGATGATGTTATTTAACTATGTCTACATCAATCTACATCACCTTAGTCACAGTGAGATAATTTTTTTTAAACCATTTTCCATCATTATTATTATAGAATACTTTCATGTTATATTAATATTAATGATGTTATTTATCTCTATGAATATCAATCTACATCACCTTAGTCACATTGAGATTATGTTTTTTTAAACGATCCGCCATCATTCTCATTATGTAATATTTTCATCTTATTTTAATATTAACTTAGTTGTATACTCATTGATCTATATATTGTGAAAATAAAATCTTACATATTTCATATTTGATGACATTCACCTAGAAAAAATTTTATTCTATTGACATGGGGAAAATTATTGGCAAACAAAATATTTTTATACTGATTTAGAGAATTATTGGAATGTTAAATATGTATTATTTCACTATACACCTACTTTATCAATATGGGTTATGATTATGTTATCTTTATTTTGGCATGGGAAAATGTATTGACATTATTTATGATTATTGATTGATAATGTTGTTTGATCATATATTTATATTATGTATTATTCATTATATAAATAGATATTTGTATTCCCCCAATGGTTCCTAAGGTAGTTAAATAAAAGGTATTGTTCACTGTTATGGATTGTTAATTAAACATAATCAGATGATTGGTGTGCCCTGAATTATATAACCCCTTGATGAATTGAAAGTTATCATGAGACAAAACATGTTCATGTATTTGGTGAATGCCTACCCATTTCTACAATAGTTCTTCACTATAGTCTTAAATACATATTAATGTCATGGTCTAAGGTCTTGATAATAGGTTTTTGATGTCCAATATTATTCATCCCATCATTATGAGCTAAGTATTGTTGATATCTATGTTTTCATTTATTATCAAGGATATAGAATGATCTATGATTCATGTTGATTATGAATTCATGTTTTTACCTATTCCTACTATACTATTTAGGTCATGATTAATAAATGATTACATAGGTTATATATTTCCCTTATTGAGTGATTGAGATCACTGATTTCTTATATTTCCATTCCCCATGTTATAAGAAAAAGTAGTATATGAGATATGTTTATAAGGATATCACATATGGAAGAATTTTATAGGAGTTTATAAATTATTATCATGAATTATGTTTTTTATTATTTATAATAAAAATTGTTCATTAGTTTAGAAATACATGGGATTTATTAGTTTATGAGGTTCCCTAGCTCTCTAATTTTTTAAACCTATAAAGTTCCACAAGATGTAAGAGATGAAATTAATCATTATTTCTTTTTAATTATATATGGGAATATCTATGGTTTTATAGCTGGTATCAAGGAATTTTTTAAATGTATGTTTCTATGAGATCCATTTCCCGGAGTACGGGTTTTGGGTGTCACATCAAGAATGGGTATATTACCCTTTGAAACAAATTATATCTGAGATGGGTATATTACCATTGGCTAGGAGTGTTTTGGTTGGTATAGTTATCATAACATGATCAGAGACACCATATCACTGGACAATGTAGGTATGTACTATTATCAAGGTGATCCAAGCCACCGAGTTTTATTTTGATTTAAAATTCATTTAAATGTCTTATATAATTATAATTGGGATGTTTACTTGATGTACTTATGTATGCACATTTTATTGAAATTTTATTTTTAGGGGGTCATTAGTAGTGGCTTGTTGAGTTATAATCACACTTTTCTGGGGCCACCATGAAAATAGTTTTCCCAAGTAACCCTCACATTCTAAAAGTTTACGTTATGATAAGGCTCTGGATTTTATAATCGATCTAGAGAATATCAGATGGGATTTTGAGTTCAAGATAAGGTCAGGCTCATAGATTTTATTGGATCCACCTGTACATTTATTTTAGTTTTCGTGTTATCCATTATTTATATCTTTATATGTGATTATAATGGTGGTTAATCAATCTTGTATGATTATATGTTACTTCTTCTCTATTTTATAATGTCCATTTTAATTTTTTCTTATCTATAAAACATTGGATGTTAATAATGATATTTCAGTTTATTTATTTATTTATTGTTGAGAACATTGATATATGGGCCATTGCCTTCACACAATAACCCTTTACAACTACACCACTAGTCAGCACCCTCTAGATTTCGAGGAAATGAAACTAATGTTATGTGGAGTTTCAATCTCATTACTATTCATAGTTAATTGGTTTGGTCCATTATAAAGTTGTTTCAGAGTTATTTTTATTTACTTTTTACTATTTAGTACATTTTATCCACCCGATATAGGATTTTTTGGAGGTTATGATTGATACCAAAGCTAGTGTTCAATGAACACTTGTTCAAGTAAGAAGTCCATGTTACCAGGGGATTGAGATTTTATATTCTTGGCATGCGATTTTACTATTGTTATGATTTTCACCTCATGTAACACACATTGAGTGACAAATTAATGATTTCATACTGTAGTTTTTTCCCTTGGATTATTGGGTAGAATCCAATTATTATATTCGACTCTTTCCCCATGGAGTCAAGAGGTTTTCTATAAAAAATTATTAGGCAAATAAAATCTACATGACCTGTAGGCCTACCTCTGTTTTATTTTTATCACTGATGAGAGGCTATGGTATTTAAATTTTCAATGAATTACCATGTAGAATTTTATCATATAATTACTTGGTAGAATTATAATATTTTGGGATGGCTTGTTTGTCTGTATTTTTTATTATTTAAGGTCATGTGGATATACATTGGGATGCTTGACGGTGATGGAATAATCCATGTGTAGAAGAGGTGGATTTTCCAAAATATGTCACTAAGTAACATGGTTCCCTAGTTAGACATTAGTATTCTACCTCAATTATTTAATGTTCTTATAAGAAACTATATATTGTGTTTCCATAAATCCTATAATGGAATTATAATTAACCATTACAGAGACAGCATATTCTCAGATATTATTTTTCTATGAATAAGTCGTATGATTTTAAAAGGGTGACTACATACTTGTGATTCTCATGGAATAAGTCCTACAGGTGGATATTCAGTGTGGACTGACACATAGTGGAATGATATTTTGGGAATTTAATGTCGATTATACAAGTATAATAGTCTAGAAGGTTGTTTTAGATCATTTTATGCCATGGTTTTTTGATACAAGAGTGTGGATGACATCCCATGAGGTGTTATTTCATTGAAATTTTTCCCTTAAGGATAGGTGTGAGACTAAGATACCATTAGAAATGAATTGGACTATGATTAATGGTGATGCAATATATGGGTTATCCGAGTGTTAACACACTTTTTAGATATGGTAATCATGGGAAGGTTGTTCATATTATTAATGGTTCATGTGAGGTGAAACTAATTTCATTTAGGTATTATGATTCATTAAGGATGATACTATGGTCTTTATGGGATTTTATAATGTGTTTAAGATTGAGAACATGGGAACCTAAAATTTTATAATTTCCTTATACATTTTTAATATAAGGAATGAATAATTCCTTTTTCATTTCATAGGTGAATCACTTAAGAGTTAGTGCTTGGTGTCAGAGTATAAATTCAAGTGCAAAGCCAGTTTGGTGTTTAGACCTGATTTTTTAGGAGTGCAACACAAAATAATGGTGTTAGAATGGGAAGAAACATTTTGATTTAGTATGGAACAAGGTCAGGGTTAATAATGTGAATGATCCTGAGATACCTTAGATCATGGATTAATGTATATGGTTTATGAATGAAAACCATGAGTTAGGTGATTATGAAGTAAATCATGGAATGGTTTAAGTACCAATTTTTTAAATAGAGTTCCTTGGGTTCTCCATATTGGCTTGATAAAACATTTTGTAGGGTGATTTATAGTTGTTTTGGGTTTTCATACTAGACATATGGTAGGATGTCTTTCCACATTTTGGATGACAGAATCTAGAATGTGTAGGTTGCTTGAAAGTGATATTCAAGAGGCCAAGATTGGTGCTTAATTAAGAACATGATCCTACTTCTAATGTGATATGAATCATAGAACTGTGAGTCATGATTCACTGGTTAGTGGTATATGAGTGTTCACCGTGCATTTTTAAAAAGGGTTTGTGGTAGTACGTTCTAATTATATGTGATTCTTATGGGATATGGATCGGTTATGACCGTGACTGAGAAATAGGAATATGGGAGATATTGGATTTGTTGTAGACCTTGTATCTTGATTCTTATAGTGAAAATTTATATCTTTATATAGTGATAGGTTGCACCATTAAAATATTTTGAATGGTAATATTATCAATCCATTTGATATAAATGAAAGAATTCATGTTTGATATAGTTCTTATTAATCATGTCTTAGGAAGAGTAGCATGAAACTGGGGATGAAACTAGTCGAGTTAGTTCTCAAGTAGAACTATTAGGAAAGATATATGGTATGGAGTTCCCTGTTTTTTTATTGAGTGTAGTGAACCCATCATGATTTTATTTTTAGTATTGGATGTGGAAGAAATTCCCTTGGAATGGGAATTTTGGTTTGGTTTTTTAGGTTGGTACTCATGATTTATGGGGCATCATCACTTCTGGCCATGATTTTCTGCGAAGGATTTGGAATGGACCATTTATTTAATTTCTATTATAGTAAATTTATGGTAATAGATCATATGGTTGGAATCCTCATATCCTTCATGAGAAATGTGACCCTGAGTGGATATGGTCATGGGTATATGGAACTGGTCATTAAGAAGATGTCCCGGCATTTACATGTTATTAGAAAAGTGCATGTAGTTTATTTGGGTTCCTTAGTAAACATATACTAAAATCCTGTTTATGGTATTGGGTGGATTCTAAGTTTCAGCTTTGGGATCGTGAATAATTGAGGTGTTTCCGGGGTTTTGGATTAGTGGTACTTTAACAACCTAATTTTTCATGAATTGTTATTTTTTAATAAATTAAATTTCTTTGATGGATATCATTACACAAAACACTATGTTAATCTCATGCTACATGTCACACGAGTATATCTTATGTTTCAAGAAACACTAGGTTTTATAAAACATAGATATATTGTTAACACTACCATTATAACCTAGATATTTAAAATATTAGTATGAATAGTAATATATAATTTTTAAATATTAATTTCAGTTGTCTTATATTAAAAAAAATATCGATAATTAAATACATTATTTTTTTCAAAGTCTTTTAATGTTTCAAAAATAGTATTTTCCAACAAAATGTTTTTTATTTATTTTGTGGAAAATATTAAAATTATGTTTTGACACATTTATTATATTAATATTATAAAATAAATGTAATTTTTTAATCAATAATTTCAAAATTATCATATGGTGAATATTTATTATTTTTCTGAAATGTTTTATTTTTTGATTAATACTGAAAAAACTGAATTTTAATTGAAAAAATATTATTTTATTAATTTTATCACAAAGTTAAATCAATTTTAAATTTGTTTTAAAATATAATTAGTTCAATAATATATTTATTATTCCAAATTAGTTCATTTTAATCTTTTTTATGTTATATTTTTACATGAAAACCTCGTATACTTCTAAACACTTTCACTTTAAAACCCCACCTTCTCATCGCGTATGTGGGATTAATTTTATATTAAAAATTTTATCTCATATGAATTGAATTTGGAAGTTTGGATTTTATATTTGGAATCCTCATAATTTATAATGTATAAAAAATTCATCTTTTTTTACTAAAATGAATAGTGAATACAGTAAAAATTAATTATTATGATTAAGGTACAAATGGGCTTACCTATGGTAAACCAAGAATGATAAGAGTAAAGATGACCTAAAATATTATATTTATTTTATTTAATTAACTAATTTCAATACTTCACATCAAAATTTATGATATATGTAAATTCTTTACCGTTGTCCTTTGAATATGACCCATCTATTATGTTAAGTAAACAAGAAGAAAGAAATATACATTTCTTTATTTTAATATCTATATTTCCTTGGGATATAGAAAAAATGTCTGATTATATATATTCTATTTAATGATAAATAGTTTTCTATCATGATAATTTATTTTAAATTTTTTTATATGATATAATTACATTAAACTCCTAGGAATCATCAACATAATAATTTTTTAATTAACACTATAATAAAATAACTGATACGAAAAATGTTAAAAGTGATGTGAAGTGATTGAATTATTTTGATAAATTGTATTTGTAGATGAATATCATTTTACCTAGTTTATTAATTTATATATTTTAATTTCATCAATTTATTGATATTTTTAAATTCAATTTAAATGAATAATGTCAGAATTTACATTAGTGTTATTTTATAATAAATTATATTTTTTTAAATGAATTAAAGTTATTAAATTTTATATATTCTGAAAATTGATTTTTAAATTAAAATAAATATCATCTTTGTACCATTCATGGTCTAGTTTTTCTTTTATAATGAATATACTGACCCCAAATAGTGAAAACTTTGTTAACTTAGTTATGGTTATAGAATTATTCTTGCACATTACATATGCTTGTGAAACAATTAATTTCAAAAAATAATTGGATTTATATTTAATAAATTAGTTATCATATTTATAATATGTGGGACTAAATTATCTTATATGTATAATTTTATTGTATTTTTAATGTATAAATTACTTAAGTATGAAAAGTAATAACCGTAGTGAAACCCCAAAAATGGTAAAATTTGGGAAAATTATATGTTAAGGAAAAATTCATTAAAACAATTATTTAATAACTTTTTGGTGGAGTTTTTTCTTGACCAAATAATCCATAAAACACATTAATAATAAATTTATGATCCACTCGATGTAGTATTGAACTTTTATTAGTTAATAATTTTGAGTATTTACAAGAATCATGTTCCTAAACTATAAAACGGCATTCATTATCCTCCCTTATTCACACCTTAAATCCTCTTTAGTTGATACAAGAACTAAAAACATAACTTCCAAAATGCCCTCCCCTCATCCAATATTAATTTTTTTATGAAAAGAAAACTTGGAAGGGTTTTTTGAAAACCTAAGGAGGATACTGGACGAAGATGCAATGTTCTTCAATGAGCGCCTTTATTTTATTTTTTTATCCATCTCCAAAAATTTTTAATATATCATCACTATATCATAAAATTATTATATTCCATAATCTAATAAGTTTCTTATTAAGGTTAATACCTATAACTATCTCCACTTCCATCAAATGGGTTACGAAATCAGCATTCGTGTGTACGGATGACTACTACATTCCAAACATAGGTCATTCATTTTTTCATTACCACCTATAAAGGCTATTCATAATGATGTATGTAATATTTATATATTTCATATATGATATTTTTTATGTTTTTATTATAACATAAATTTTTCATCACGTATACCTTCATACTATATATTTTTTGATAATATGACAATGTTGCTCATGTATGTGGTAGACTACCGCCTCACAGAGTGATGGGATTAATTCACACTTTACATGAGATATATTAAGGATAATTTAAAATATATGTGTTGTATTTGAAATAAACATGATTTATGAATGATAATATATATAATTTATATTTCTTTCCTTCAAACTGACAAGAAAAATAAAAAACATTGTTCTTACAGACATACGGCCTACTATCTCCATAAATGGTGTATTTCATTTCTTATCACTAATTATAATGGATTAATATAAAAACATATATAGTGATTATATATTTTATTCATATCATGTTTATAATTTTGGATATTATGTAACATTTATCATATTAATAGGACAAAAATTATAACAAAGAAAAACATATGTGAAAAACAAAGCGGTTGTTCCTTGAAACGTAACTTTAACAAGGAGTTGTTAATAAATGAGTAAAAAAGTAATAATAAAATAATATATGGTATGATATAGATTATTATGGTTATTTATTATATTTATAATAAACATGAATTTATTATACAAGGGTTTTTAAGGAATATTATGGATGACATGACTTAAGGTAAGGTGATTTATGTCTCACTTCCATTTTCTAGGATATAAAAGCCATATTCCCCACATGTTTCTTTTATATGGTGTATATAATTCCCATGAATGTATCTTATGATTATAATACATAAAATTAATGTTATTTTTATATCCATTTTAGGATATCAATTTCATGGTTTTTAAGGTTCAATAGTTAACAAATCAATAATGTATTTTTATCTCAATTTTCTTCTTTGTGTCTCATGTTATGTAAGTTGCATATACAAGACCTTTGAGACATACTATCATGAAGTTATTTATCATCTTTTTTTTAAGTTTCATTTTTTATTCTTTAATACGGATTATGACTCAATGTTACAAAACTAGTGTATGTTTTATGTTATAATCTCATTGTTTATCGGGATTTTTTATGATTAAGTCTCCAACATTGAAACCACATGATCTAACAGACAAAAATTCTAATGAATCATATATTCCTATTTTTATTCATGATATATTCATGTAATGGTACTATTTTTCCACCCATTCGTACTTATGATAAATAGGGAACTATTATTAATAAAATCCTACCTTATTTCTCTCTTCGTTTAGAAATATGATTTTCTAACAAAACCATGTTTTCTAAATTTTAAAAATAATCTTTTAAACTCAGTTTCAATAAATTATATTCATAATGATTTATATTTTAAAAAAATTAAGGGATTTTCAAAGAATCTTTTATACGTTTTCTAGGTTATTTTCAAAGAAAAGGGTTTTTCAAATTTATTATTTTTTGAATATAGTTTTAAGTGGAAATGATATTTTACTCAATAAATGTTTTATATTATTTTATTTAAACCTTAACTAAAAATTTTTCAATGATGTATTCAATTAAAATTATTTTAAAAGGGTTTATGTTATAAAATTTTATTTTATGATATATATAATTTTCCATAATAGATTCTCCAAATGATATTTCAAAATCATTTTCCATTTAATATGACAAACATTGATATACTTTATGATTTTCTTGGGATATTAACAATGTATAAAAATATTATTCTATCCTTGAATGATTTCTGTTTATAATAATAGGATGTTTATAATACTCATTTCTCCTTGATAGGTAATTGAATGAAAAACTATTAATGAACCCGCTTCTTTATCCATGGGATATGTTTTGATAAAATAATTAAATGATTATGAAAACCTATTTATTTTACATAGGTTATGTTCTGATAAAAATTTTATGAAACCCATTTCATTTGTTAGGTTTTGATAAGATGAATATTTTATAATATTGTGGAACATGTATGTATAATTTTCATTATGGGATTGTGGTTACATTATAACCTATCATGAACCAACCCAGGTTGACCCAGAGTCAGTCACCCAAGCCAGCCTGTGATAAGGATTTAACGGCATTCCAGATTCTGACAGGCTGGAAAACTAGTGTCTGGCATCAAAATAAGATAGTTAGGAACCGTTTTTTCCATAACCAGAAAGAAAATAACTAAATATAAACTGAACAAAACAAAAAAACACACTATTGATAGAAATAGAAATAGAACTGGTGGCTAAGCATACCTCCAAGTGACCTCGTGGATCACCAACACATAGAGGAGAAATCTCAGTGTGAGAACAATCAAAATGTAGAACCTAAACCTGAAAATATAACGTAATAATAAGCATTGAGATGCTTTTTAGGAAAGATAAGGATGAACACCTCTCTATTCCCATGCCTTTAAAAAGAAACCTAAATCATGTTATTTTTATAATAAAACAACATAAAAATAATATTTATCATTCATTCAAATTTATCCAAACCATTTCCAAGAAACCATTTTCCCTTTTTATCAAGTTTACAAAATAGTTTACATGCATTCATAGTCATTTTAAAATGAAATAGTATCAATTTAAATTAAAAATATGTATTTTAAAATGAAGGAAACAAGCTTGTAGTATCTAAAATTCAAATCATTTCACAAACACCATGTGATATGTGAGAACCGTGGTCAATCTCTATAGGTATCTAGCACAAATGGAACCATAGAAACCTTGTACCTCAGTAAAATGTTGTATAGAGACCATTAAAATTTGAATTCTCGTTCATGAGCCATTTGTATGGGACACCCCAATGGTCCAGTGGTCTCAAATATTATGAAATGTTTAGTTAGTGTAGTAGCATTAATCCAACTAGAAAAAAACTGAGAGGAAACACTTCTGAATCATCTAGTGTACTAGTCATATTCTACCCAACTAGATACCTGGGGATTCACATGTGCTCTATTTACCGGGGTTGTGACGTTTTATCAATAAAACACAAATAAATATATCTTTTTATCCAAAAAAAATATTCAATATCCCACCACGGACCTCCTTCCTTAAGCGCTTTCCCACTTTTACATCACACAACCATGCAAAAGCCTTCACACTATGACCAAATCAAAAATTACAAATTAAAACATGCATGAAATCTCTCAAATTAAGGGGAATGCCTCAAGAGGGGTTTTCCACTTTCGCAAACCGTGATCAAGTTCCAAATGGGCCTTGTTACATTGTAAGGAATTATTTCAGTTTTAGAAAACACAATTACACAAAACATTTAATTGAAAAATTATTTAAAAACTAAATTAAACCACCAAGGTACAACACACATAGAAAAAATCGTGAAATCATTCTTAAATTATAGCAACCCATTTTAGAAAGGAAAAATTCCGATTAATCTCAAATTAACACCAAAACCAATGTTATTTTCCAAACCTACCAAAACATGAGATTTCACTTCTTTTATATCACACAAAAACCCTTTTTAACTCAATTCAACTTTCACGAACAATATGCACAACACCAAACATTATTAGTATTACTAATTACAAACCCCAAACCATTTTTGGAAGAACCATTATGAATTTAATGTGTCATGCTTGGAATCATATATAAAGAAGACCACATTTCGAAAATTAAATGTGAATCATGAAAAATAAAGAAATTCCAATATCAAGAATCATTTCCACTTTTCAAAGAATTTATATATACTATTTAATATTGAAAACACTTTTTAAAACACTCATTCTATAATAGAATTAAAATTAAATGTATAGGCAAAGGGGACCTACTTCAAACATGCCTCTCTTTGATGGAGACCACCTGAACCGACACAACTCACTAACACGCTCATGTAGTAATGCATATATATAATTACCCCTAGATACATTTCAAATATTCCCTAACACTATAAAATAATACGTAAAAATAATGAATATATATATATTCCTTACCTTATGCATGTACATGTAGGAGTTCTAGACACCCACAACTCAAAACTACATCATCCAATCCAATGAACTCAATAAAAATAACCAATAACTAAAAAATCCCAACAATTATAATTGTAATCAAACCATAATGAATAAATCAAATAACACTTACCTAAAAACTATGGTTTTACCCACTGACTTCATCAACCACAACTATAATGATCATCAACAGGGCTAACAACCCCCATTTTCCATGAATTGACCAAAATGAAAACCCCCAAAATGAATTAGGGTTTTGGAAAACTCAGTAGGGCGATGGGGAAGGGGGAAACACTGAATCAAGGAAGAGAGGGGATTACATTGACAATCCTACCAAGAATCCCGATGAAATTATGGGAAACACTAGCAGAGAGGGATCTCATCGGATGTTGGTCAGATGTTGCATGGTGGAGTGGCAGAGGGAGCTGGGTCAAGAAAGTAGGAGGGGTCAACCATGTGATAAAGAAGGTAGGGGGGGCCTCTTATGATGGTGTTGGATATCCATAGGGTTCTGGTATAAGGGATTCGTAAAATAGAAAGGTTGAAAAGGGGGATACCATCACGCAAGAGAGGGAAGGGGAGGGATGGAAGTTGAACGTGATGGGGGGGGGAAGTATAGGGGTTGGAAATATAACCTCCCCCCCACCCCAAAGAAAAAGAAAATTAAAAAAATTAATAGAAACATTTTTAATAAAAATAATAATAATAAACATAATAATAATAATAATATCATTATTATTTTTTAGTAAATCATTTTATTTTTATTTTATTTTCATTCTTTTTTTTAATTTAATAAATTTTAGACTTTAAATAAAAGACTCAAGTATAAATAAAATAACCACAACCATAAGGTTTTGGGTTGGGTGTGATAATTCTCCCTTACATTAATGATTTCCGCCCATGGAGATCCATTACAATGTTTAACCCAAAATCAAAAACTGAAACCCATTCATAGATTAAGGATATTCTAAATGATAATTGCATGAGAAGAAGACCAGAACACTGTTAATAGAAAAAGAGGCATAAAATCTAACTCAAGAGGAAAAATTAGACTTTTCGCTATGTGCCACCTTAACCCAAAAGTTTAAACACATCCATTTGATCGATCAATGGAATGTGACTATCACAATGTATAATCCAGCCCCTTGAACCGTAACACCTCATAAATTACCCAACATAACCCATACCACTTTCATGAGATAAGAAACTGTTTTTTAGCTACATCCTAGAGGATAATACCATAAAATTAATTCAACAAAACTGTTGGAAACACTTCATTACAAATTTTTACTCAAGAAAAGAGTTTGGGGTTTTATAACTCCAAACAAGTCAACCTACCTCAAATCCAAAATGAGGAACGAAACTGGTTTCTTGATACAGGGAGGTCTGAATAGACTCCCCACCATTAAGAACAATATAACACCCAAGAAAAAACCATAATTCCAAACATGGGGAGGCATGAACAGACTCCCAAGTATAAGGTGCTATCAGAAGTCAATTCACTACAATGAAAGCTCATCAAGACCCATGGTGCATCTCCCCACTGTAAGGACTGACCATCTTAACCAACTAGCATGGGCCAACATAATAAACCTGACATGGGATAACTTGGGTGCTTCCTGCACAACCTATTTTCCAACCATAAGGGACCCAATTAAGGAAACTTCTAACCCTATAGAAGGTACTAAGAGGTTTACTACTCTTATGGGAATTACCATCCTAGGATGATCCCAATACTGACCCTAGGGTCAACTAATGAGGATGGTCATACATGGATAAACACACCAAGATCCATACCTAAAAGGAAATGATCACTAAAGTTCAATATAGTGAAAAAATATTCAACTAAGGAGTAACTCTTTTACCCATTTGGTTCATAGAAATGAAACAGAGTCCTCATGACCCCTCTATCCAACAGGACCATTCAGGGTGGAATGACTACATAGAAAGCCTAAACTCTCTCCATTTCCCAAACTGAAGATAGACACAATTCTAATTTCCTTTACATCCCATGGGGTTACTGACCATGTGTCAGATTTATTCTGAGACCTATGGATTGAACTCTGGTTATTGAAGCATCTTCTACCTCAATATCATGTATTGAAAATCCTCGAATAGAAATTCCCCTATTTTTTCCATAGGAGGCCACACCATGTACTAGATAGCACCAATAGAATACAACACACCCCAATACCCACTTACTCAAAAATTAAATATTTCACCAAAATACTGACTAAAAATATATACATGCATCATTCCTTTCACTTAAAAGAATAAAAAATAGCATAAAGAATACAAGGACTGCAAATTCACTCAGAATAAGGAAATTCATAATTCCTTGAAAGGAATACATGCTTTTATTAAATTGGAGGCTCTAGAAAGGTCATGTACATCCACCATCGCATTTAATAGGAAACATAACCCTGTTAGATGTCATTGACCATGACCCTTTCCATAGATAGAAACATTACAAGGAGAGGGACCTTAAACTGAGTCCCCACCAACACATGATTCTTGAAAAAGTCACTGACAACCTCTTACGGTCGGACCTACCACATCGGTGGTCCATAATGATCCATTGCTTAGAAGAAACTGATGAAAGACCCAAAATACCTTTAAAAAACAACCATTATAGAAAAGTGTGGACATCTTCCACCATTCCTCTCTTGAATTCCCTTCACAGCTTCTAGGAAGGACCATATATCTTAAAGATCCTCAACATCACATTTAGAGATTCAAGAAACTCAACAAATTATGCTTTTTTACTACTTTTTAACCCACTCTTATGTTATAATAGGATTTTCTTAATCCAAAAATGAAGATAGATAAACTCAACCTTGAAGCCGAAGAAGATAGTTCATACTATGATCAACTGGAGTACCTTCAAACGATGAATCGCCAATGGAAAAATTTAAAATATGCATCAATTTATTATTGGGGTGTGAACTATTCAACAAGGTAAAGCCAAGGACCTAATAAAACATTCATTTTGGCTAAAACATACCAAAAACAGACACCAAATGCACAAAATAAAACCTACCCAAAGGTATCCAAAACATTTTTCATGAAAAACCCATTAACCATTATATCAAACTGACTCACTGAAAAAATTTAACTTCAAACATCTCCCAAAAAGATAGTGTTCAAACCCAAAAAACCTTGCAAGTAACAATACCAGATCATAAAGAAACAAACCACACAACTACAGATAACAAAGAACTCCATCCTTTTTTTAAAAAACATCGTTGAAAATAAAATAGGATGGGTGGGATGGACATTCACCAATGGTACCTCATGAAGTCTCACACATACCCATCCCCATGCTAAACTGGGAACCAATCCACTATCCACATATATTCCATTTATGTGATCATTAATATAAATACCAAGGATCAATTAAAAATATTTCTCATTTCCAAAACATATCATTCAACATAAATCCTAGATTCTCAACCAATTTGAAAATTTAATTTATCATTAAAGAATCATATTTCCAAAGTCCCAAAAATTATCCATTTCACATTCCAAAAAGTGTTTCCAATTGCCTAAACAACTTCCAAAACGCATCCCATTATTTATTTTTTAACCACACATTCCATTAAAAGAATATAATTTCCATTTCAAAAATCACTTTTCCACTCTAAATCCACATTCCGATTTGAAAACCCCTTTAACTAAAATCCGTTTAAATTTTTTTATCCACTCCATCCAACCAAAATGAAGGAAAAATATAACTCACATAAAAATTTCCAAAAAAGGAAATTGTGGCTTTGCTAACCTAGAAACAAGGCTTAGAAAACCTTGCTCCGAGTGAACATCAACTACAAGAAGTATCTTGAACTACGAAATTGGGAATACATGGGTTTCTACTCCATGAAATATCATCATGTGATATAGGGTCACTCTTTTTTCATCCCTTATCTAAATGAACCAAAAATAAAAATAAAAATCCAAATCCAAAACTACCCTTGGAAACATGAGGCTCGAGATGGGAAAGTGTTCAGGGATTCCTTCCCACACCTACCTCTTGAGACACAGCAGTCCTAATCTTCATTATACCTAACACCACAAAGAACAAGTACCTTCCTATGATAGCATTGTTTCAAAAACCAACCTGGGTCAACCTTGAACCAGTCACCCGAGCTGGCCCATGATAAGGCCCAAAAGGGATTTCTCGATCCCCATGGGAAGGAAAAAAGTGTCAGGTATCAAAATAATATAGTTGAGAATGGTTTTTTCCATAATAAAAATATATATAAATGAATATAAATTGAACAAAACAAAAAAAACAATAGAATTGGAGATAAAAATACAACTATGTCTCTAAACATAACTCTATGTGACCTCGTGGGTCACCACCAAAGACAGGAGAAATCTCGCTATGAGAGAAATCCAAAACTACAACCTGAAACTTAAAATATTAAGTAGGTGTGAGAACTGAGATTATCAATATGAAATCTAGGGATAAACAATGCTCTATTCCCTTACCTTTTTAAAGAAACCCAAGTCATTCATGTTTGAAAATACAACCACATAAAAATAATATTTACCATTTTTTAAAAAATAGGCAGTCCATTTCCAATAAAACCATTTCCCTTATTATCACATTTCCAAAATATTTTACAAGCATGAATAGTCATTTTAAAATGAAAGACTAATTTTCTAAATTGGAAACATATATTTAAAATGATGGAAATAATCATGAAGCAACTAAAATGGAAATCATTTCACAAACACCATGTCGAGCACCATAGTCAATCCCTATAACTCGCAAGAATAAATGGGACCCTAGGAACCTCATACCACATTGAAATGTGGTATAAAAACCATGACCATTATTATTCTCATTATTGAGCCACTATTGGTGGACACTAAAATGGTATATTGTATTCTAGTCACCACAAATGTCTAGTTAGTGTTGTAGCGTCAATCGTGCTCGAAAAAACTGGGATGAACCACTTCTGAATCATCTAGCGTACTAGTCCTAGTCTTCCCACAAAGATACCATGGGATTCCTATGTAATCTATTTAAAAAGGTGGTGAGGTTTTATCTAGAAAACATAAATATACATATCTCTTTATTCGAAAACCTAATCAATATCCCACCACTGATCTCCCTCGTTTAGTGTATTCCCCTTTTTGTATCAGACAACCACACATAAGTCTTCACACAAGGAATATATCACAAATAAAAAATTAACACTTGAAACCCATATATAAAATAATGTGAAACACCTAAAGAGTGGATTTCCACTTTCTCAAATCATTATAAAGTATCGAATGGCCCTCTTTAATTTGCATGTAATTATTTCATTTTTAGAAAACACAATTACGCAATCCTTTTAATTGAAAATTTTATTAAAACTCAATTATACCTTTAAGGTACCACACACATAAAAAACCTTTAAATCATGATTAAACCAAAGAAACCCATTTAATAAAGGAAAACTACCAATTAATCTCAAGTTCAACCCAAAACCCATGTTATTTTCCAAACATACCAAAACATGAGATTTATATATTTTTTAAAATCACAGAAAAATCCATGTTAACAGAGTTCAAATTTTTCACCTAATATAAACAACACCAAAAAATATTGGGGATACTAAATTCACACCCAAAACCATTTTTCTAAACACCCTTAATCATTTAATGTGTCATTCTTAGAAGCATATTTAAAAGAAGACCACATTTCAAAACATAAAAGTGAATCATGAAAAATAAATCAAGTCCATCATCGCGAATAACTAACACATTTCATGGAATGTATATATACTATTTAATATTGACCAAACATTTTAAAACACCCAATAAATAATGGAATTCAAATTAAAGGTAGAGTCTTAGGGGACCTACTCAAACATGCCTCACATTGATGGAGACCACCTGAACCGAAACTTAATACTGAAACACACATGAATATATATATATATATATACCCTTAGATATAGTGAATTTATTCCACACGCCATGAGTGAATAACTAAAAAGAGTGAATATATATATATATATATATATTCCTTACCCTATGCGTATACATGTAGGCGTTCTTGACACCAAAAACTAAAAATCGAATCATTAAGATCAAATGCACTCTATAAAAAATAAAAAATCAAAAATAAAAAACCCTCCTAATTATAATTAATCCATAATGAAAAAATTAAATAACTCTTACCTAAGAACCATCTCAAAACCTATTGACTTCTTCAACTATAGCTAGAACAATCATCAATGGGGTAGAAGAACCCTATTCTTCAAGAATCACCCAAAATAAAAAACCCAAAATGAATTGGGGTTTGGAAAAACAAAGTAGTGATATGGGGAATGGAAAAAACAATGAACCAAGGTAGACAAGGGATTACCTTAATAATATGACCCACAATACTGAATAAATTGATAGGGAACACCGGAAAAAAGGGAGAGGGTGGTTGCAACCCCAACCCCAAAAAAGGAAAATAAGAATAAAATAAAATTATTAATAAAATTGTAATAATAATAAAGGTAATATTATAATTATTATTATTAATTGTTAATTATTATCTTTTATTTTATTTTTATTCATTTTGATTCAAATTTTTTAAATTTTAAACGTTAAAAAAATACTCAAGTATAAATAAAATAAATGCGACCGTAGGGTGTTGGGTCGGGGTGTGACATAACCAAGGTTGGTGGTTACATTATAACCAAATATGGGTAGGACCCATATCTCACTATAATTTATTGATTAAATATTTATATATAATGAGATAAATAGGACATTAATGGGCAGTGAACCTGGTTCAGTAAGATAAGGTGGGAAAAGGGAGTGAACTCAATTCAGTAAGGGGATTTTTCCACTATGATGGTCTTGGGAGTGAACCTTAACTACTGTGATTTCATTTTTTGGAGCTATATTTCATATCCATAATCCTTTTATCTAACCTGATTACATTTTTACACTTTTATGCATGGACCTATCTTTCATGTCTATAAATTTATACAATGTCTTGATTTCGTGTCCTTAACATAATGAGTGAACATGTTTCTATTTATAAAGGATATAAAAATTTATAAGATAATTTTTATTCTGGAAATATATGGTTTATACAACTTTTATTCTCTCATCGATCATGTTCTTTTAATCCCTTATGATTCATGTCTTATGAACTTCCAGTCTTTAGGCCATAACTCATGATAGGATGGGTTTGAACAAAGTATGTTATGTTCATTATAATATACAATTAGGATCACCTTATTATTTCATATTAATATTCATCTAAAAAGATGAATATTTATCTAAATATATAGGATAATCATGTATGAGGATTTCAGGTATTTATATTCACATCAGTAACATGATATAGAGGGTCATAACAACTTGTTTTAGAGATATTGGGCTTCAACTATGTTTCGGTTATACAGGTTCCTCCATGTTATACTTTAATTTAAATTAAATCTCAAGTCTAGTTACCATAGTTTCATTTCAAATTTTAATATACCTTAGGATTTGGGAAATGGTAAGTTCAGTTTTATATCATGGCTGGGGGAATAATCTTGACAAGGATCAATAATTGTGATGTGTAAAGCATGTTCAAGTGTTTTAAGAGGAAACCTAGTTTAAATCGATTGTATTTAGTGATAATTGGGTGTTTTAAATGTTTTTAATTTAGTATGTATTCTTAATTAGTACCTTGAAATGGGAATTTTTTCATGGTGAATTGTTTTGAGCCTTGAAGCAGAAATGTGAATGGGGTATATTTCTTTTTTTCTTTAAGTGGAAATTGAAATAAGAATCATTTCATATGTTTTGATTTTGGTTTGGGATTTCATTAAATGTTATTTTGGGTTTGTTAATCAGAAATTGTATTTTTAAATGTTTTTAGCTAATGAGAATTGTAATTTTTCTTGAAACAAAACCTTTAAATGAATCCATAAACCTGGGTTTTTATTTGTTGTTATGGAATTACTGATATGTGTACATAAAATTTCGTTTCAATTAATGGTTTAAACTAAGGTAAAAATGTCCCCTTGTGGATTCATAGTTTACGGTTTGACATAGGGTTTACACAACCCTCAGGTGGATGCATTATTGATGGTAAAATATTTGGTGAACTCGACTCTCGGGTGGATGCTGGGGATCTAGGTATAACCCCCCAAAATCATAATATATGATTTCCCTTAAACAATTCAATGTATTTAATATATTCCATAAAACATGTGATGTAAATGATTCTAAAAACATTAGAATAACATTATTATCTAAACGAATATGGTAATAAATTAAAAATAATTACCTTTAGAAGATAAATACTTAACATTAGTTAGCATTTAATAAATGAATCTTTCCTTATATTTATCATTTTCCATTAAAATTAAAATTGTAAAAAAATTACAATTTTAATTAGATAAAATAAAACACATTTTCTAATTCATCATATGAAAATTTAATTATTATGAATTTTTGAAAAATTTATAAAAAGGTTTATTTGTAACAAAAAAAATAAAGGATTCATGAAAATTATAATTCCAATGATTTTATAACTACATAAGCATAATCTAATGTATGATCTCGGTTTTTTATATGAGGTATTGTTCTTTTTTCATATTAAATGATTTTTTAAGAATAATTTGAATACCCATTGAGGTAATGGAGGTATTGGGGGTGCTTGTGTCTTTTTTGGAGTCTGAAACCTAACTTTTTGGGAAAACTAGGTAGGCTTCACAATTTGTAGTAATCATGAAAGGTAATTTCCATGGTCTAACCAACCATGTGACTCCTAGATATAGGGAAGGAGGATCTATCATGGTTTTTCTAACCATGTGAATAGTGGTGAATTCTTACCCGGGAGCACCTATAGTTTTTGATAGAGTTTTATTTCATGGTTTGTGTAGGATTAGTGAACCAATGTGAAATTATTGAGTAGGTTCCCCTTAGCACAACAGAGGGAGTACATTTGGTGCGTGGTTTGATAGACCATGTGTTCAAAATGTGTGGCCCATGAAATTATGTAGAAATTTCTATTTTCCCTTAAAATCATATAAAACCTAATTCAAATTTTATTCTCCTCTAGTGGAAAGCAGTAGACCATTGGAATCTCTTTTAAAGTCCTTTTAGAAGATTTTTATCTTGTTCCTCCATCAAAACTCAGAATCTATCATCTAAGGTCTCTTTGGAGTCATGTCGGTGGGTACTAAATTCCTTTTGTCTCATTATTAATTTAACTTTAGAATGGTAGAGTTATTTAGTTCTATGAAAAATTCTGTATTTCAATGTTTATTGTCTTTTATAGGTTTATCTTATGATCTGATTCAATCAGAAGTTGATGTTAAATGAGCACTCCACAATAGTCCAATGGTAGGTTGTATATACATTTCCCAAGTGTTTTGGTCATTTTTAGAGCTATTTTTTATGTTTCCCAAAAGGCATTCCTAAATATCCCGGAAATTTATTTGAATGATTGAATTAAATGAAATCAAACATGTTAGGGATACCCTTTAGTTCTCTTGAGACTTATTAGAGGATGTTTACTAGATAAAGGTCACCCATGGCATGTTTCCTTTACTATTGCAATTGTTAACCCACCCAATAGTGTGATTTTTATCTCACCTAAAAAGAGGAACCCAAAAATGAAACAAACGGAACAAATCTGTAATAAACCAACCAGGATACCCTCAAACCTAGAACCTGACCCATTCTGTTACATACCTAAAGGGATTTCCTGATCCCCATAAGCTGGAGACAGGATCCCAGGCATCTAACAACACAATAGAGAGAATTCTTTCTCCCTACCCAATAAAACACATGAAATATATGAATACACTGAATGAAAAAGACAGTAGAATACTAAAGGAATATATATTCCGTAAAAGTAAAAAATACAGTAGGAATAAATAAATGAAAAAGTAGAAAACGTTAGAAATAAAGTCCAAATACAAGGACCTAAACCAAAAAACTACTCCATATGATGGTGCGGAAAAAATCCCACCATCTCACCACCAACTACCACAAACTAAGTGACATGAACCTCACCGCCTCACAATGGTGCCTTGACTTTTCTTACATTAGAAGACATTAATAGTTCTACGTAGCACTGAGGAGTTGCATTGGTTGTGAACTAACATACTAAGTTGGATCCAACCCAGGTGTTACATATCATGTCTCTATATAACAATTCATCTATGCTTATTTTAAATAAAATATGGCAGGATAATCAAAAAAGCAGTTTTATATAAAACACAGTAAATATTTCCCTTTTCCACAATTCTAAACAAAATCTGTTAAAACATGTATATCAAGGCTAACATAGAAATAAAACCATAAAAAATATAAGCAGAAACATGGGAGTCCATACCAAGTAACACGATAAGTCATACTAGCAGACTACTCATACCATATTAAATCAAGTACATAATCCCATTCATAGAACACAGGCCTAGAAAGTAGAGGAATTCTCCATGAGTAAACCCAAGGAAAATTTCAATATAAATCCACTAGAACAACTAGGTGAGTAAAAATAATAAATTACCATGAGAAAACATTATGATAGTCACAAAACATAGATGATGGACTCAAGATAAACCTTCAACCTATGTACCCAAGGTAACCCACGTGCTCATTTTTAAAAATTAATATCAATGTTTCAAAAGTAACCATTCCCTTTTTATTTATAAAAAACCAATGAAGAACCATTTCCATCAAAAAAATTCAACACACACAACTAGTTATTCTAATTTGATAAATCCATCTATAAAGATTGTGGAATCATGCTAACTATCATCGGCTATAGATAGATCTCCCTACCTCAAAACTCGGGTTGCACATGCCTGTAATGGGATCCACAATCAATAAAATCCAACCACACCCAGGGAGAACCTATAATCTAGTCCATACACATTAGTATTGATTTAATTGGAAAAGAAAAGGGTCATTGGATAAGAGGAAACCACATACCATAAGAATGAAAACCTGATTCACCATGAACACCATGGAAGGGCCTCTGAAATAAGATTACACAATAGATATTAAATGAAAACCGAAGGAAACACAAAACTATACTAAAAGATCTGATAACACAGCCTAAGGGTGTTATCAAGATCAATTACAATGAATAATCGGAATTGTTACTCACACAGAGATATGCACCGCAATTACAAAAGAGATCTGATGTGGAGAAGATCGATCTAGAAGCAGCAGAGTCTCTCAAAAACTCTTGGGAATAGATTTTGGTCAAGATACAAGGGACGAGATAAAATAAATGAAACCAAATTAGCCACTCATATATTTTAAAAATTGTATGTGGGGAATCTCATGCTTTCTAATATAGTTACACATCGTGAAATCCACAATGTACAATTACACATAAAAATATATCATCATGGATTAAAATTCCATTATTTAAATAATTCACGATGTGAAACCACTGTTAATGACGTGTAGAATATCACATCATGAATCTCAATTCATGTCTTTTAACTGGTAATCATTACACATTGTGTAGCCTAGTTACATGGCATGAAATACTTCTTCATCTAACATAAAAATCTAGTTAAAGTTTAAAGCACACCAAATCTTTATCTTCATCATTATAGGTATCCTTCCAATTACTTCTTAGTCCTTTAAAGAAATTGGGAAAATTTATAATCATGATGAGATCAAGAACATGCCCATTAGATCGGTAACAGGATGTTACAAACTCCCCACCATGAAGACTTTCCATCCTTGGTAAGTCATGTGGAATATGTAATCCCTAAATAAGATGAGGCCACTACTCCAACTTCAATGACTCACTTTACCAAGTCTCATGAGTAGTTTCCAAATAACTCTGACCAATGGAATCGAATTACCACACAATAATTTTCCTTCAGACTCAATGATATCAACATGTTTTTCCAAAATAGAAACATCTCACCCTTAATCAATTTCTTCTCATCTCATAATGTGAGTGGGTTCAGGGTGATACTTCCTGAGGTGAGAGATATGGAAAACAACATGAATGGATTTCAATGGAACTAGTAGTTCTAATCAATAATAAACATGTTTGATTCGCAGAGTGGCATGATATTAACCAATATTCCTCAAAGACAATTTTCCCTATTTTCCAAGAAGACGGTGACCAAACAAGTAGTAAATTTAAAGAAAAAATCACCAATGGAAAGCTCCCTAGGACAACATCGTTGATATGAATATGATTTCTATCAACTATGGTATATAACTAGACATATATACACATTATGATTCTTTGCGAACATGTATTAAATCAAACTTCGTCCAACCAAATATACTTTTCCCACCTCATCCCAACAAGGAGGTGACCTACATGGGTGAACGTAAATGATTCAAAGAGAGATATTCAAATTGAAAAATGATAATTTTTGTTTTAAAAAAACTCAACTAGTCTTTTATGGCTATCCCATGATCCCTCAAAATCCATGACACAGACATGTAGGACATCCTCTGGGATCCGAATCACATGCTTCATCTGACCTATCTATTGATGGTAAGTAGTTCTTAACATGACCTATGTTCCCATTTCCTCTTTAATAATTCATTAAACCTCAAGATAAACCTAGGATCCCGATCCAAAATAATGGTAGAAGGACTCCCATGTAGCCTCACAATCGTTTCCACACACATCTTACCAAAATATTCAACTTCAGTGTTGTCTTTGATTGGAATGAAATGAGAAAACTTCATCAACCGATCAACAACCACCCAGGTAGAATTCCTCCCTCAGGGAGTTTGTGGTACTCCAACAAACAAAATCCATGGATACATCATCCTATTTCCATATCAGCATCAGAAGAGGCTGAAAAAAACTAGAGGGTTTCAAATGATCTTCCTTTATCCATTGACAGATGTAATAGTGAGACACAAACTCTACGATGTCACGCTTCATACCTGGCCACAAGAATCACCGCCTCATGTAATAATTCATATTCAAAGTAACTTCATGAACGGCCCACAAAGTGTATGAAAATAAAAAGATAGTAAAATTCTCAAAGATGCTGGGATGAAAACCAACTTCCTGAAGTAGAGCATACCATCTGAATAGAGAGAATAGAAGGAAACATGATCACCACCATAAAGCCATTCTCGAGTCATTTGAAACTCATAATCCTACTGTTGACTCTACAAAATAAACTCCATATTACATGATGATAACTGAACACTGTTCAGAACCATTACTAAAACATATTTTTAATAATCCAAGTGCAACTTGGTTAAATTACACATAAGTTTATACTCCTCATTCGATTCCAGAACATCCTCTGACAGTACTTTCCAGTTAAGAGCATCTGCACTAACATTTTCCTTCCCAAGGGGGTAGGTGATATCAAAGTAAAATTTATAACTGTATTCTACCAATAATATTTATCTGAGATTTATGTTTTTATATGAAAATATATAGCTTGTAATTGTTTTTCATAAAAGACAGTGAACATTTCCCCAGAAAGATAGTGTCGCCAACATTTAAGCACATGCATGACTGCATTATGCTCTAAATCATGAGTGGGGTATTTATTTTCAAGATTTTGATGTTGACATGATATGTAATCCACCATATGGTCATACTGCATAAGAACAAATCACAAACCCACAACTAGAAGCATCATAAAATACCACATATGCCTAATCGTTCTAAGGTAAGATCAGAATAGTAGCCAATGTTTGAATTAGTTTCAGTTCTTCAAAATAAGACTAAAACATCAAAACCTATGTTAGTTTCACTATTTTCCTCATAATAGTAGTCAAAGGTGATGCCAGGTTAGCAAAATCCATGACAAACTATCGATAGTATCTAGAATCACCAATGAAGCTTTGTATCCTAAGGACATTCAGTGGTTCCTTCCATGAAAAAATAGCCTTTACCTTATCGGAAACAACTAATAATCCATGTCTATAAATCTTGTTCCCAATAAATTCACTTATTGTATCGAAAAAATACATTTCAATACCATCCCATACAAACGTTGACTTCTCAGAATTTCTAGAACCAATCTTAGATGGTTCTCTTGATCATGCTCTGATTTTGAACAAACAAGAATAACATCCCCAAATAGTGGAACCAAATTGCCAAGATATTGATGGAATATTTTACACATAAAAACCATAAAAACTATAGGATAATTAGTTAAACCAAAAGTGATTAGAAGATATTAATAATGGTCCTACCTAATTATGAAATCTATGATATGTATATCATACTCCCAAACTATAAGATGAAGATAACCCAGCCAAAGATCAATATTAGAAAACCATTTTACCCCTTTAATTGATCAAAATAATAATACACATGATGCAAAGGATATTTTTTTTAAACATCACCTGGTTCAACTTTTGATAGTCAACACATAACCGATGTGAACCATATTTTTTCTAAGCAAAGAGAACATGGGATACCCAAGGTGAAATGATAGGGTGAATGAATCCTTTTTCCAATAGGTCATCTAAAGGAATATTTATCTCTTTCAACTCTACTGGTTCCATACGATAATATGGTATTGATATCGGCTATGAAACTGGAACCAGGCCCATCATAAAATATATCTATGACTTTATATAAAGATCGAATAAGCCTTCTAGGAAAATTACTTGAAAGTCTCAAACAACAATAGAAAAATCAATGACATGAGAAACATCATTGGGATCATGTGAAATAGAATAAAAAAGATCCCAATCTTTTGGTATGAAGTCTCTGCATGACCTAAACTTGGGTCCCACTCCCCCTGAAACACAAATGGTCTCCCATCGGTAGAAAGAAACGAAGTTCGACGATGTTAACAATCATCCTAAGATCAATGAGAGGCAAGACAATTAATATTAATGATGATTCCAAATAGATATGAATCATGAATGATAAAGTCCCAAACCAACTTTGTATCATCCATTGTTTATGAAAAAGAAGAAAACTGAAACCTCTACACTTTCCTCTTATCAAGAAGTGTCGCTAACTACAATATAAAGGACATAATTTTCATTGGATATTTATGAAAATTAACTAAATGTTATGATATAAAAGAGTGGGTGGCACCAGTATCAAATAAAATAATTTCTACTGAAGATGAAATAAGGATTGTACATCTCACTATTGTTGGACCTGTATCAACTTCATCTAGACAATAATCTACTATATGAAAATTATTCACTTATGAGGCTTTTGGATGGATCCCTAAGGTCATTGATTCCTCTAACTACACCGAAGTAGCCTTTGGAGCCAATAAACCTTGACCATAATGAGTTGTAGTCACAGCCTAATAGAACCATTGTAAGTGACCAATGCGTCCACTGCTGTTGAATGTCTTCACGAGTAAAGGAATAAAATGTCTTATATATCATCTCTTTCCACACTAATAGCAAGTCACTGGCACATTTCTAGCTATAACAGATCAGGAAGAGGAGGATTTCTGTTGAGATCCACCTCCACCAATTCTTTTATTGTCCTACCAGTTCCACTTATTCCCATGCACGCTACTGAAACTATCACTAGATGGAAGACAATATGTGGTAAAGGAGGACTTACCTTACATATTAATATCTTTAATCATATCTCTTTCTATCATATGAACATATTTATAAAGATTAAAAATGGACCCTGGTTATATGATATCTAGTTTCAAACCCTATACATACTTCTGAGCCTTTATTTGTTCATTCTTCACTATGTCTGGATAAAAATAGAAAAGATTAGAAAAGAAGTTCGGGTATGCCGACACTAAATTCCCTCCCTATTATGAAGACAAGCACTCTAGAGACTTCTCAACCATTAAGTACTTTGGGTAAAACTACTGAAAGAATTGGATTTTGAAACGAATCCAATCCAAGTCCACATTACTGTCTACCTAGACCATAGAATCCAACCATCACTTGATAAAATCCTCAAGCTTGAACACTTCACAATTTACTCTGATATTCACAGGTGTTTCCCAAAATTTTATGATCTGATCTAGCGTGTCCTACTAGTCCTCCACCTCTTGAGGCTGAATCATTCCTTTAATAAATGGTGGCTTCTCATGTAAAAACTCTCATGATAGATCTCTCTATCTCTCCTCTAGAATCTTGTTGTACATCAATAACAATATTATAAACTCATGGTACATCTTGATCAATAGAAAAAACATCCCATACTATATTCTTGATGATATTCTAATATATTAGTAGATTTTCTTAAGGTGAATCAGCTGCACCCTCCTAAGGAACTAACGGAAGATGTCTCAGAGGTATATTGTTGCACACTGAAATAAGAGAATGATAAAACAACAAAACAAATATTAGTTCAAACATGAAAACCCATAAGCATAAAGTGAGATTTGACACAAAACACAACAGTAGAGACACACATCCCAACATCCAAGGGAAACATGAGTCTCATTACAAGAATAGATAGCCCACAACTTATCGCAACATACCACTCAAGTCCCAACAATCCTATCTCTAGTTTAATAGAAATACCAAGATAATGAATCATGAGGATAGACCACCTCTGATACCAAATTGTAACAACCCATTCTAGGTTACCCTAAAACATGGAACCTGACCCATTCAGTTACATACTCGAAGGGAATTACCAATCCCGATGGCCTGGAAACAAACCCTCATACATCCATCAACACATCAGAGGGAACGATTTCTCCCAACCTGATTAAACACATCAAATATATGTATACATTAAATGAAAAAGAGAGTGGAAGAAAAAAGGAATATATATTCTATAATAGTAAAAAGATAGAAGTAATGAAAAACATGAAAAGTAGAAAAATTTCCAAAAATAAGTCAAACTAAAAAGACCAAAACCAAAAAAACTACTTCATATAAGGGCATGGATGAAATCCCACCATCTAACCACCATCTACCTAAAACCAACAAACATGAACCACATTTCCTCACTTTGGATCCTTTCATTTTCCTACATTGGAATACATAAAAGGACTATGCACCAATGAGGAAGTGAGCAAGGTGTGAGCTAATAGGCTTAGTAAGATCCCGCACAGGTGTTCCATATCATGCTTCTGTATAAAAATTATTTTTTTCTTATTTCAAATAAAAAAATCATGGTAATTATTAAGGAATATTTATAGAAAACATTGTAAATATATTCATTTTCAAAATTCTAAACAAAAGTAGGAACAACATTTATATCTAGGCTAACTCAGAAATCCAATCATTAAAAAACCAAAGCAGTAGAACATGCATCAGTACCAAAAAACATTATAGGTTAAATTAGAAAACTACTTGTACTATAAGAAATCAAGTGCAAAATCGCATTCCTATAACACAGGCCTATGAGGAATAGGAATACCCCAATAGAACCCCCCCCCCCCAAATGTCAATATTTTTCCCTTAGAACAAAAAGCCTAATAAACAGAGGAAACCACATGAGAAAACCTCCTAATAATCACAATACATTGAAAATTGCCTCAAGATAAACCTTCCACCTTAGTACCTAAGGTAACACATATGCTCATTTTCACAAATCAATTTCACTCATTCAGAAGTACCCATTTCCATTTCATTTATCAAAAACCATGGAAGCCACATTTCTATTTAAAACCCCTTTTCAACACACACAAATTGTCATGACAATTTGATTAATCAATTTATAAATAAAGAGAAATTACGAAATTTATCATAGGCTAGAAACAGAACCACATACCTCAAAACTCGAGCCGCACACACCTGCAACAAGATACATAGTCAATAAATCCCAATCACACCAACAAAGACCCTAGAATCAAATCCATACACCTCATAATTTATTTTATTTGAAAATAATAGTGTTTGCGATGAAGATTCAACCAATTACCTCAATAACTAATGCTCGTCTCACCAGGACCAACAATGAATGCCAACCGAAATGTGATCGCACAACATATCATAAAAGAAGATAAGAAAAATCACCAAATTAAATAAAAGAATAAAAAACAACCTAAGGGTGCCACTATGATCAATATAAATTAAGAAATTGAAAGGTTACTCACCCAAAGAGACACACCTCAATTTTAATAGAGATCTAACATCAAACAGATAAATCTAGAATGACTGGCGTATCTCAAAAATCCATGGGAAAAGCTCTAGGTTGAGAGCCAAGGGCCGGGAGAAATGAACTAAAACCAAAATATTTTCTCTCCTACTTGAAAATTTTTACGTAGGGAATTTCACTATGTGTAATACAGTAACACACCGTGAAATCCATGGAGTATAATTATGCTGAAAAAATAATCGCCTCATATTGAAAATATGTTATTAAAATAATTCATGATATGAAACCACTCTTCGTGATGTGTAAAATTTCACATAGTGAATCTCATTTCAAGGATTGTACCTCACAACCATTACACGACATGTAATGTAGTTATAAAGTCTGAAATACTTCTGCATCCTGTATAAAAATTTGGTTAATGTTGAAAGTCCAACAAATCTCTGACATGAACATTATAGTTATCCTCTAAATTCCATCTCAATCCTTTATAAACATTTCAAAAAAGGAAAACCATGAGGAGTTCAAGAACATAACTAATAGATCGGTAGTATGATTTTAAAGAATTGATTAATTAGAAGATGTTTTTATTCCATTCCATGTTGATTATTTGATTAAAAGGTTTATTTGGATTTGTGATATGAGTGTATAAACTCATTGAATGTAATTAAGTTGGAATTGATATTTGAGTGGGTATACTCATGAAATTTACTTCTTGTAAATTGATGAACAGACTGAGATGTTAGTTGAAAAAGTACTGGATTCCTTGGTTATTATACAATAGATATTCATTATGTTTAGATTCTATATACATTTAACCCATGGGTTTTATTTTGTGGTAGGGGATTCATCGTAACTATATTCTACTTGGAACGTTGTTTTTTAGGATGCCAAGGGAATTTCTACCCCATGTATTTATCTTTCTTGACATTCATTGGACATGCTCGGTTGACAATATCCTTATACTCAGCCTGTTTCTTGACCAATATTACATCAAGATGATTATGAGATGTGACTTGGATTACTTTGTCTTCTATACCGTGGATCTGGTCATGAGGGTCTTATACTTTGATGATATGGCTCGTTCATGGTAAATGTTATATACAGGGTTGTACATTGCATTCATGGTTTATTTGACACTTTTAATATATGGCTCAGTCATGGTTGATATGATATTAAAGGTTCTACGGTGAGGTCATGGGTCATATGATATATTTTGTATACAATCTACCCATAATGGTTACATCCTATTTTATTTCATTTTCCTTGTCAAAAGAGCTTGAAACTTGTTTGTAAGGATCATTATATGGTTATATAGTATCACATTTTCTTTAATTTTTCCATGGGAACTGTCCTTTTTTATTTATACTTACCTATGATATATCTGGAACTTTGCTTTAGTTTGTTAGATTATACAACCATGCTTTTTTGTTGACCTTTTGCTGATGAACTACTAGGATTGAATCTCACACCATGTTTGGGATGATGTTGGGTACCCATATAAACTATATGTATGTAGGTAGGTCTAACGACCTAGCCTTAAAACATTACATAATAATGAATTAAATGAATAATTCACATTGAGGATCTTTTCAAGTTTAAATTTTTAGAGAATTAGGACATAACTGTTACATCTCAAAAGATTACAAAGTAGACACATCTACTCAGTTTCATTTTTTCATAAAATAAAAACTCTTAAAAAGAAACATTTTTTGTTCCATGTTTTAGATATCATGTCTTTCCTTGATCCCATCCTTGACCCTATTCATCTTTATGTCTTGTGGAAAATATTTCAAATACATGGGATGAGCATAAAAATCTCAGTAAAAGATATAAAAATACGGAAAGAAAACATTAGTCCATATATACATAAGAATCAATGAAATCATAATTTACTCATAAAACATAAGCACTTTAACATACCTCATGAAATCCTAATATTTATGAATAACTCATAAAATCATAAGACATAAAGGTAACTTGAGACATCCATAACCTTCTTACGTAGGGAGCAACCCTCATGGTTATGTTTGGAATACCCACCATAGTATATTCCAGGAATATCTTTGGATAAACCTTATAATTTTACTCCTTCACATTACCCAATGCATTGGAGAGCTATCTCAGGCTCACCCACCCTTATTTTATCACAGAACCACCTGATTTCATGAACATTTCCCAAGAACCATAACATAATCGTATCCCATAAAACATGCATAAAGGAAACGTAACATTTCCACATTTTAATCACAAGATATCAATACACCACATTTATATAATCAAAATATTATAAAAACCATTTTCAATACCAAAATACATAAAAGATTATATGGTATTTATTTTCATTTGAAAAACATTATGTCTTGTTAAGGTATCCAAAGATCAAATAATCATATTGGCGGTGGAAAGGTCGTTCTCACCGCGTACGTCAAAAAGAAACATACTTTTTGTCATTTAGTAAAACACTTTGTAGAGAAAAGATTCATTTTCAATAAAAGTAAAATTCAAAGGGTTTTATACACTGTATAAAATAAGGTTGTGTATAAAACAAAATATACCAAAATTAAAGGAGATTGAGACAAATTCCCATACAAAGTCGGTATCCTTAGATTAAGGATAAATCAATTACATACTTATGTGTGAAAAATAAAAATACACCCAATATAAGTGGATATTAAGTGTAAAACAATAAGAGGAGTTCACACATATTCATATAATGACATATTCAAGGAGTACAAGTTTAACCCAAAGAATTGAAATTGAGTTAATAAGTTCCCTTGCAAAAATTCGACAGCCTAATGGCGTCACTTTAAAATTCAGAAAATGAGTTGATGAGAGGGAAAATGGAATCTCATCACTTGGAAATAAAATTTCCATCAATAAGGAAATATAAGAACATATCCTAACATAATAATATGTAAATTAAAATACATAACAAAATAAGTCTTTTAAAAAGAGGAGGGTGAAAGGTTCCCTTACCGATTTGGGTAACTTTCGAAATGTACACCCCATGAAAGAAGGGTCATACAATGAAGATGTAAATACCCATAAATTAATATATATTACACAAATAATAAAATCATGGGTAGTACATACACAACAAAATATTAAATATTGGAAAATGTAGCATGAATCTCATGGGAACTCAAAGTGAGATAAAAACCCCAAACCTCGTTGTGATCAATCGAGTCGTATGACCGAAAGATAATAAATACCAAATGAATCAAATAATAAAATGAATATAAATATAATCATGATAATATATAGGAAAGGTAAGGACACAATACACCACATGTAATAAATAAGTGTCAAACATTGGAAATCTCACGGAAATAAAAGTGAGATAAGAAATCCCTTCCGAAATTTCGGCAGCCTAACGGCGCCATGTAAAAATTCATTAAATGAATTGATGAGAGTAAGAGGGGGTTTCTCATAATATGAAAATACAAATTACTGTAAGGTGATGATAAAATAACATCCTCCAACATCATAACATGAATCATAAAAGAAATTACATAAAAGATAGTACTTGAAAAGAAAGAGAGAGGTATGATCCCTTACCTTGAGTTCGACTTATCTTGGTCGTTTCTTTATATTACTAAATAATAAACATAGGAAATTTTAAAATTTCTTAAGGACATAATTCAATGATTATTATTCAATTCATATCATATATTATCATGTTATAATAATTAGTTAATTATGTGAGTTCATATCCGATGTTTTTGTCGATGTTCGGTACATGAGTCAAAAATGAACATGTTTGAAAAGAATTGTCCATGTAGTTATAAGTAAATCATATCCAAAATAGTATTAATGATTTAAATATCATATATATCCAGTATATATTCATTTTATACTATTCCATATAATTTGTAGATAAAAAAATAAAATGTATTGTTCATGGAGACGGTAGGTCGTACGTAAGCATGAACGCTACTTTCATTTATATTTCATACTTTAATGGAATGAAAACATAATTACACATTTGTATATTATAATTACATTATAATATCACATATAATATAATTAACTCCTTCCTTTATATATCCCACATATGGCATTAACAATTCTAATCACTTTGAGGAGGCGGTAGTCCGCACTTCCTAAAATAAAATTTTTGCGTTTACCCATTATGGAAAAGATAAAGGTATGGAATAAATGAAAAATACAGAAGCATAAGGAAAAAATAAATATCATATATATCATATATAAATATAGGGAAATCCTAATTTCCACAATGATAGGTGTTAAAAGAAGGTTGGACAATCATCGTTTCGTGAAGCAGTAATTCGCTACCCACAGAAACAATATGTTCTTCAACCATTAGATGGAGGTGTTTGTAAGTGTAGCTGGAATAATTCTCATAAAAACATCCTATTATAATGAAGATACTGTTTTTTTACAAAATAAATGAATAAAAATAGGTTAGGTGGTTGGATAAGAAAAATAAAACAAAAAAACATAAGAGAAGACATTTCCTTTAAATCGGGTAACTCTTTTTTATTTGAGCCAAAGGCTTCCCTGGAAAGACTTATTATCAAATTGAGGCTTCTAGGAGTATGATAAGGATATTGGGGTATTTTTAGTACATGTTGGACTATCCAAAGGGCTTGAGAAGTGTGATAAATGGGTAGGAAGTGGGGTCTTTTTATAAGGGAGAGGAGGGGCTCTTTTGGAAATCTTGAAACTGTTATTCTATTATAAAAGTAAATTCGGTTTCTAAAGATCCAAAAATCATTAAAGTAGATGATAAGGTGGCCCATGTTCGAAATAAAATCATCCAATATGTAGTGGATAGGTTTTGGATATTGTTTTAAACTTTATCTTCTTATTTATTTAATTTATTCATTAATGACGTAAACACCGCATAATCATTGTGTCATAAATAAATTTATTTATTTAATGTATAAAAATTATAAACAAATTACCATGTTGTAGGAAATCGTTTTAGCTTTCTAATGAATATTTATATTCTAATTGATTACATGGATAACCCCTTGTAAAAATTGTTTTCTTAAAATAATACATGTTTGGGGCATTTTTATTTTTACTTTAAATAAAAGGTATTAATGTCATTATCCTGCCCAAGTGGCTCCATGAGGTCCCACAAATAGACCCATGGATTTTAATGGTCGGAAATGACTCATCCAATAAGGGTAGTACATGTTTCAATATATATTTATATTTTTATAATATCATTTTTACCTTAAATTACCCTAATTACCTTTAATCGCGGTTAACAAATCTCAAAAGTTACTATTCACCAAAAAATATTTTCATCTCAAAGAACAACATTTTACTTAATAATGACAACCATGTATGTCAGATTTTTGAAAGTCAATTTATAGAAGCGGTAAAGTTTCTTTTAACGAAAAATTCAGTTTTTTAACTACCACATAGTGGTTTCACTATTCGTCAAAAAATGAAGTTTTTAAGAAAAGTTCCAAAAATTCACCCTAAGATATATTTGATATTCCGAATTCAAAAATTATTTCCATTTTACCAAATTCATAACATAAAAGTTTCATTAATTTATTTTATAATTAATTCCCACTGTCAAAACAAATATCATGTTTTTAAGAAACAATATCTATCAAAAGATTGACACTTGTTTATGTCCAATTTCAAAGTGAAATTAATTCCAATGATGAACATTGGATTAAATGGTAAAAATATATTTTAATTACACTTTAAAACTAATTAAAAAGATAATCTAACCATATAAATAATTTATACTAAAAGGAGATTTTGAATTAAAATACAACATTTTTCACTATTTATTAACAAATGAACTTTATAGGAAAAATACCAAAAATATAGACAAAGTAAATTTTGATGTCCCGATTCTAAAGAATGATTTTATATTGTAAAATATATCATATAAAAGTGAAAAAATGTAGTTTTAAAAAAATTCCATCAAAAGGCGGTTTAATCGATCTTTTAGTGAATATTATAGTATTTATGCATAAAATTGGTTTCATCTGCATTTTATGCCTCTAACATTTACTCGATAAATGTAAAAATATTTAACAAAAATATATAATCATTTTTTAGTTACTTATGTTCATTCCCTCTATTAAAATGGCTAGGTGTTAACTACCATTTAAAAGTAATATAAATATATCATTAGTGTGCAACGTGAGATTTTAAAGAAACTAGTTGTTACGTAATGGGTACACTATCAAACATACCATACCCTTTAATGTAATATTAATATTTTATTCAAAAATATTAATAAATATGGAAACATATTATTCTTTATTTTCTTGGGATGTTACACCCTTCCCCCCACTTGGGAATTGCGTCCTCACAATTTTAAAATTGGGCTCAGAAACTTTATTGAAAGCCCCACATCGGAAATGAATTCAATTAAACTATCACTTTAAAAGAAAGAATGATAAGTACAAAGGTCACATGAGACAACATATAATAGGATTCAATGAAAACATGGATAAGGAGGAATGAAACAAACCAGCATGTTCTGATGGAGAGTGATAGAAAACATGTATAGGAGAAAGTTAAAAATAATAAAATCACAAACTTTTGATGGGTTAAATGGTATTTGATTCCCCAGTAAGAAAAGTTAACAAACAACCTTTTTCTCTTAAGTTAAATTTCATTGAGGAATTTATTTATGAGCTTAACTAAAACATAAGGAAACATACTTACTTGTTATGTAAACTTTTAACTTTTACTAGATTTCTAACACAAACTCATATTTTCTCTAAACGGTGAGTATTCAGGATGACTTGTTCACATTAAGAGTGCTATAATCAAATTTTAAAGAATCACTTAATCCAAAAAATATGAACTATATATTTCCCATGTCTTTAGACCTTAACCAAAACCAAAATTTTTAGTAGAATATCAGATAATCCCTAAAAAATATATACTTTTACAAAAAGAAAAACTACTCTTAATCTCTAAAATTTTTCAAACAATACCCAAAGTTCAACAAAGACCATTCAAAAAAACATCTATCCATAGAAATATTTAAATTAATCCAAACTAAGATTGAAACCCAAATATTCGAAAGATTTAATAACATAGTCTTCCAAGGCAAATCTAAACATTTATCTCCAAATAACATCAGTTACTCTTAAAGTCTCATATTGAAAAGTAATTAGCCTAATCACATATCCTCCATGATAGGTTAGTAATTTCCATAGATAACCCAAAACCAACATATTCATTATTCATAAAATCATCTAACTAAAAAGAATTCATCATACTAACCAGGGACTTCATGTAGTCCAGTGGTAGGCGATAAACACCAGTTGCACTCTGGTTATGGGTTCAATTCCCATAGCTTCGTCCGATGCGACAGGTTGTCACACAGTCTGTGTGTTGTCCTTTTTCAAAAATTATATAATTTTATAAAATTCCTCAAAAAGTGATAAATTCATCAAAAATAACCATAACATATTTTAACCTCAAGTTTATCTCATACCTTTAATTTTCCATCACAACATATAGTAACCCATAATTACCTCAAAAGTAAGGATCATATAAACCCTAATTGTTACCTTTATAATTATTACATGAACTGCCACCTCAATTTGGTTCTCTCGAACATGATGCATTAGAGAACTTAACCAAAGTTAAAGTGGTTAATCATGACTCCTGATAGTTGGTTTAGAATAACCATGACATTTCTCATTGATTTCCCCATTTCATCCAGTCTCTTAATCAGTGAACCAGCATAGTTTCGTTCATACCCATTGTCACTTTTGTGCCTGCTAGATCTATCCATTTATTAAAACCAAAAATGTCAGTGTGAGTACATCAACAAAATCATCATGTATTAATTAGGAAGATAAACACCAATATATACTTATCCATGTTATCTCAAACTCATTCCAACATTCATAAATAACAATGACTCCATCTAATATACTTACCATTGTGGTTATACACAACTTGTCACTTATGCTTAAAAAACACTCTAACCTCTAAAGTTATCGAAACCAACCTTTGATTCCAACTATAAGGACCCGACCTTAAAACATTACATAATGATGAATAAAATGAATAATTCATATTGAAAATCATTTTAGGTTTAGTGTTTTAGGGAATTAGGACATAACTATTACATCTCAAAAGATTACAAAGTAGACACATCTACTCAGTTTCCATTTTTTCATAAAATAAAAACTCTTAAAAAGAAACATTTATGGTTCCATGTTTTAGTTATCATGTCTTTCCTTGATCCCATCCTTGACCCAATTCATCTTTAAGTCCTGTGGAAAACAATTCAAAAACATGAGATGAGCATAAAAAGCTCAGTAAGGGATAAAAAAATACTGAAAGAAAACATTAGTCCATGTATACATAAAAATGAATGAAATCATACTTTACTCATAAAACATAATCACTTTAACATACCTCATGAAATAATAATATTTATGAATAACTCATAGAAATCGTAAGACATAAAGGTAACTTGAGGCATTCATAACATTCTTACGTAGAGAGTAACCCTCATGGTTACGTTTGGAATACCCACCATAGTATATTCCCAGAATCACTTCAAGGAAACCTTAGCGTTTAACTCCTTCATGTTATCCAATGCATTGGAGAGCTATATCGGGGTCACCCATCCTTAATTTATTATGGAACCACCCGATTTCATAAACATTTCCCAATAACCATAACATAATTATATCACATAAAACATGCATAAAGGAAACATAAAATTTCCACATTTTAATCAAAAGATATCAATACAACACATTTATATAATCAAAATATTATAAAATACATTTTCAATACCAAAATAAATAAAGGAGTATATGGTATTTATTTTAGTTTTAAAAACATTATGGCTTATTAAGGTAGCCAATGATCAAATAATACTTGCGGCGGTGGAAAGTTCATTCTCACCGCGTACGTTAAAAAGAAACATAATTTTTGTCGTTTAGTAAAACACTTCGTAGAGAAGAGATTAATTTTAAATAAAAGTAAAAGTCAAAGGGTTTTATACACCGTATAAAATAATGTTGTGTATAAAACAAAATATACCTCAATGAAAGGAGATTGAGAAAAATTTACATACAAAGTTGGTATCCTTAGATTAAGGATAAGTTAATTACAAAATTATATGTGACAAATAAAAATACACCCAATATAAGTGGATATTAAGTGTAAAACAATCATATGAATTCACACATATTCATAGAATGACATATTCAAGGAGTACAAGTTTAAACCAAATAATTGAAATTGAGTTAAGAAGTTCCTTTGCAAAAATTCGACAACCTAACGGTGTCACTTTAAAATTCAAAAAATGAGTTGATGAGAGATAAAATGGTATCTCATCACTTGGACATAAAATTTACATCAATAAGGATATATAAGAATAAATCCCAACATAATAAGATGTAAATTAAAAGGCATAACCATGTAAGTCTTTTAAAAAGAGGAGCGTGAAAGGATCCCTTACCGATTTGGGTAACATTGGAAACGTACACACCATGAAAGAAGGGTCATACAATGAATATGTAAATACCCATAAATTAAAGTATATTACACAAGGAATACAATCATGGGCAGTACATACACAACACAAAAGTAAATAGTAGAAAATGTAGCATGAATCTCACGGGAACACAAAGTGAGATAAAAACCCCTAACCTCGTTGTGATCAATCGAGTCATATGACCAAAAGATAATAAATACCAAATGAATCACATAATATCATGAATATAAATATAATCATGATAATATATATGAAAGGGCAGTACACAATACCCCACATGTAATAAATAAGTGGCGAAAAATGGAAATCTCATGGAATTAAAAGCGAGATAAGAAATCCCTTAGGAAATTTCGGCATCCTAATGGTGCCACATAAAAATTCATAAATTGAATTAATGAGAGTAAGAGGGGGTTTCTCATCATATGAAAATACAAATTACAGTAAGGTGAAGATAAACTAACATCTTCCATGTAAAGACCCAATGATTGACATACATGGACATTACATTACATTTGCAAAATACTTAATACATAACAAAAACAGACACCAAAGAACCGTAATAGATTAGTGTCTTTGGAAACTCGGAATATAATCTTCTAATCATGGTGAATGATCTTCAATATCCCCCATAAAGATCTTCCCCTTTTGTTTTCTTATCTAAAACCTTTCTTTATATCCTAGGGAAAAGAAAACATATAAATGGTGAGCTCAAATGCTCAGTAAGGGTAAGCATGGAAAAAAATAAAACAAACCATAGACATTTGAACTTAAAAACATGAACATAATTTTTAAACAACAAATTCTTGAGCAATGACATAAAACATGGTAGTACGTAAGGAAAAGATCATATTGGAACATCAATCATAATAAAATAGCATGGAAATAAAACATTTCATTGTGTCCACCATTAAGCACATGATATGATTTCTATAGTAGCCAAGGCATTTCTTCCAAGACCATCTTAGTAGACAAAGTCCCTTTCTGAACCGAGTTCACTCCTCGTTTCAGTCCTGTAACACTGAACCAGATTAACTTACCATTCCAGCCATGTCTATCTCATGAGATATAAATATTTACCCAATGAATTTGAGGGAGATATAGGTCCCACCCATCTCATAATGAAATCATTCTTTTGTGTGCCACAAAATCATAAATCATACATCATAGCATAACCCATGTAATAGAATGGGATTCTTAAACATCATGCCATCATAACATAATCCATATAAAAAATGGATATCATTTTTTCATAAGAAAAATCAAATCATGTAAATAATGGAGACATTATAATTGCAACATACACATATTAAATAATGTCATTTTATATGGAAAATATTTTTGATAAAACAATTAAAATGAATTCTTGAGGAAAATATCCTTTCTTCTTCAAAATCATTTTCTTTTCACAAAATGCTATGAAATTTTAAAAGAAAAGGGTTTTTTTGAAAATAATCATGAAATATTGTAGAGGAAGATTCATTAAAATGAGGCGTTATGATACCATAAAAATCTGTTCACACCGTATATGTTAAAAATAACATTCTCCTCGTACTTTTGTCGGAAAAGTCAAAAAGTTCCCCATGTGGTAAACTAAAGTAAGATTCCATTCATAACATGTGGTAAATTTAAAAAATGGGTAAAAAGGACTTTAAAAATACATGAAAACATTTTTAGAAAACATGGGCATGGATGATAACAATAACCCTAGTAAATACTTACGAATAACAATCTCGGATAAGAACGAGATTGGAATAGTTATCCCTTACCTTTGGTCTGATATGCTTTGTACGTATCCGAACCTCCTTTATAATGATTTAAATCATGTCATTGAATTATTAAATAATCATATTCATTGTTATTATATCATATTTTGTTCACTTATGACTTTATATTACCCGTTCTTTTGTAAATTCCATGTTAAAGAGCGTTTTGTGTAAAATCGTATCATTTGTCATCCGTGTTTTGACTTGAAAATTATGCATATGATTGCATAGATCATGATTAATTAATTCCATAATATAAAACATGATTTATATATAATATATATTAAGAATATACACATATATAATAGATTGATAAATGGAAAGAAATACACCGTTCATGGAGACAGTAGGTCGTACGTACGCATGAACGCTGTTTTCATTTCCTTATTGAATTGAATGGAATTAAGTAGATTACATACATATATATATACATAAATACAGTAGAATTATTATTTCATATATTTCATGATTACTTACTATATATACTTTATAATCATTCTCGAATTGTTAACATGGAAAATGAATCTTGTCGCGTCGTGGAGACAGTAATCCGTACGTACGCACGAGCGATGATATCGTTCCCATATTTATTGAATGCAATTGGAGTGAATGATATAATATCTTAGAATCAGTATGATGTTATAATAATCATATGTAGTTATTATTTACACCATTATACCCATCCAAGTACGATGGTGGTGGAAAACCAGATTACACCACGGCATGGAGACGGTATTCCGTATGTACGCACGCGCGGTGATTTCATTTTCCTTTGGATAGATAGAAGGTAAAAGGGGGTTGTTTCATATTTATAATAACATATCAGTATATTAGTGGTACTGGTATTTTTACAATATAATGAAACAACTCATGAAGAGGAGGTAGAAGAAGAAATAAATTTCAACGAATCGGTAATGGATATTACCTCTTCTTCGACACGTCTCTTTGAAACCTCCTCTTAAGGAACTAAAATTGGTCTTTAAAGAAGACCAAGACCTCTAGTATGTTTCTAAAATGTTTGAGAAGTGAAATGGTCAGGCGTATTCCGAGCTTTAAGGCTCTAAATTTTGTAAAGAGGAGAGGGAGGAGGTTCCCTTTTATAAGGGAGGAGAGGGTCACCTTTGGAATCCTCAAAAATATTAGTTTAATATAAATTCAAACCCCACATAAAAACCTCAAAAAATGACCCAATTCAAATATTAGATGATATATATTTTTAATCTCATCAACCAATCAAATTTAGACATGTTTTGATCTTATTTTAAACCTTATCATTTTGATTTATCATTATTTAATCTATTTAATTTTATTTGTGGTAATAAAATTCTAAATTCTAAATGGTTATAAATAATAACTTATGTGTTGTTAATTTTATATAAATGGATAATTTATGATAGTTTAGACAATATAAATTTTAATTTATAATTTTTTAAATATTTCTATTATTTTTAAACAATTTTATAATATGTAATTTTTATAAAATAACAATAGTGTCAATTTTTACACTATTCATTTGTTTGAATTTAAATAAAATATATACAGAATATATGTTCTAAATAAAAGATTTAATAGATTAATAACATGTCATATTTGTCTAGAAAATTATTTGATCACATTAAATAGTTCATATAATATTTATTTTAATACTTTTAAAATCATTTATTTGATATTTCAATCAATAAAATAATTTCAACATCACTATTGTGTCAAAATTAATGATAAATATTTAATCCCTAAAAATTATGAATAAATTAATATAATGTATATAATATTATTAAAATTCAAAGGACTATTTATATCCGAAGTTTTATTTTGTTTATCACTAAATTAAAATTATTACACTTATAAGATTTAAGAGAGTGACATGTTGTGACTTTCTTTGGTTTTAATAATAAATATATTATTTCATGGTAAAAAGGACATGAAATGAATCTATTCCTGACCTTAGGTGATATGAGTCTACTTTTATTCCTAAAATAGGATTTTTTCAAGTGTTAGGGTAATTTTATAATCTTATTTTTACACTTAATTACCAGATTTACCTTTAACTATAGTAAAAAAATTACCGTAGTTACTATTCATAATATCGAAAAAATAAAAGTAACCCATTAACATAATTTAGACCCACATAATTCAAATATGGAATCCATTTTTCAAAATTCAAAACACATAAGTTTCAGTAATTAATTTAAAATTAATCTCGTTGTTAAGAAAACGGGTTTTAAAAGTTAAAACACTGCAAAAGATTGAAATGATTTTACCTATGAATTCAATGTAAAATCAATGCTAATGACATAAATTATATTAAATGGTAAAAATATATTCTATTTATAGTTTAAAATCATTCAATATTATAATTTAACCATATAAATTATTACGATGAAAAAAGTTGTTTTTAATTAAAATATTTTGTGTTTTTACTATTCATTAAAATATGAAAGTTATCAGAATAATATGAGAAATTTATCCAAAGTAAAATTTTATATCCTTATTCAAAATAAGAATTTTATTTTGTCAAATTGAACTTATAAATATGTCAAAAACTATATTTAATGTGGGTGTGCCATCAAAAGGCGGAAAAACTGCATTTTTTGAAAAATACTCATTTTACCTGAAAGAATTATTTTGTTCGCATACCATGTTGTAGAAAATGTGTAAGATGAAAAAATAATGTTATAAAATTAAAAATGTAGTTAACACTATTCATAATGTCTAGTTCATAACAATATTATAACCATATATCATTGTTTAGTGAAACCCGGTATTGAGTACAACACACGCTATCGAGGAAGGTCGTGATTGCATGTAATGCAAGACAAGTTAGGGTTGCGTATACTGAAAGATAATACGGTGATTCATATAGCGCAAGATAATCTTGGCGTATCATACAACAGAAGATATGAAAGAAATTTATATATATATATATATATATATCTCATAAAATCTCGGGGTGTTACATTCTACCCCCCTTAAAATGAATTTCGCCCTCGAAATTCGTCAGGGTTACAAATTGTTTACTACTTGAATGTTTCGTTCGTAAATACCCACATCGTAAAAGGAATACTAAAAATTAATTTTAGAAAATGAAGTATGAAACATAACAATTACCCAAATTAACTCATCACTAGGTTTCCACGTAGGAGAACATATGTGAAAATATGGATATGGAAGTGAAATCTAACCATCAAGTTCTGATGGAGAATGGTAGAGAACATGGCTATGAAAAATCCAACAATCAAAAATCCATAAATTTATGATGACCTAAGGTAGAATCTGATTCATCAGATATAAGGGCACTGGGACAACATTTTTGGTTTTCTAGTTCATTTCCCTAAATTGAAGAATTTGAATTAGAAGAAATACTTACTTTATTTCGATATAATCTCACCGTTTTTCATTCCTTGAACAATTTACACTTCATATCTTAAATAAATGAAGTTGAATTTTTCATTCGTGAAGTGTTAGCAGATCATGTGATAGAATAATGGGTCATTCCATCTATCTCAAACAAATGGTTAGCAATAGTTATATACATAAGTCCATCTATCGTATATCGTTTCAAAAATGGACTGATACTTCATCTATCATACATGTTAATAAAATAAAACTAGTTTCTACTAACCAGGGACTTCCTCTAGGCTAGTGGTAGGTAATAAAGGCTTTTTTCACTTCGGTTGTGGGTTCGATTCCCGCAACCTTTTCCGACGAGACGGGTTGTCGCCCGTCCTGCAGGTTGTCCTTTTTCTAAAACTATACTATTATAACATTCCAAAAATAGTATCGAAAAAAAATTCTATCCTTAAACAATACTATCTTATGTCCAACATAATCCATTCCAATCGTTAGGCTTATACATATGTCAAATCTCATAGTATAAAGAAAACGATAACTAGAAATTTCATCTTCTGAGCATGTGAATACCATCATTTATCCCTCATATATCATAAGATATATCTTGTTGGTCACATTACAAACATGTGAATACCTTAATCATGTATTCTCTTTGAAACATGAATTACAGTAGAACCTTAGTGAAAACATGAGTGTCGTCAAAAGTTAAATCTTTCCACATACCAAAATCCCAAAAATTATATATACTCAAACCATGATATCACTTAGTCCATATATCAATCATGATCTCATGAAGACTATCAAAAAATTTATTTTCTCCTTATCCATATATTATGCTCATATCATTTGCTTTCCAAATTATTTGAATCACTTTTCATGGTTACCGTTACCATATAATTATTGAAAACCATAATAAACCAATACATAGATAGTCCAATATTCCACAGTACTATAAATTAGATTCCACAACATTATTTTGGAATCTCCTTACATAAACACATAATCATTCCACTATATAGTTGTCATACTCAACATTTCCAATAGTGATCACATGTGACTTACCTTTATCCTTTACCTTATGTGGTTACTCACGTTGATCAACATTAACCCTTGGATTAGGGCATTGATTAGCTTAATGCTCCATTTCCTTGCACTTGAAGCATTGAAGTGTTGGTGGTGCGTTCTCTTTAGTCTTTTATTTATTCATATCATTAGCAACCCTTTTTCCATTAATTAGACACTCTACTACTCTATGACCTTCTTTTCCACACTTGAAACATTTTCTAGTACCTTTTAGACAATCTCCACCATGCTTCTTTCCACACTTTGAGCATAAAGTAACATTCATCTTCTTTTCACCATTGTTATGAGATTTTTCCTTGAACTCCATATTTTGTTTCTTGTCAAAACCATGAGATGGATATGTAACACCAATTTCCTGTTCTACCTTGATAACACAACGCAGAATTTATTCATAGCTACTGAATTCTCTTATAGTTAATTCCCTTCAAAGACATGGTTTTAATACACTGAAGAATCGATCCATTTTACTTTCAGTCGGAATGATAAATCCAGATACATACCTTGCAAGCCTTATAAAATTAGCCTCGTATATACCAACAGTTTCATCATCCTTTTGCTTAAGTTCAAGATACTCCTTCTCCATCTTTGTTCTAAGAATACGAGGGAAGTACTTATTGAAAAATATGTTCTTGAACTCGTCACATTCCATGGACTCAATTTTATATCTTTTCCTCGTATTCTTGATAAGATTCCATCATTGATCAGCATCACCTTCCAAATTATATAATGCTAAGATGACATTATCATGCTCAGAACATTATAGAACTGAAAATATCTTTTTAGTGGTACTGATCCATTGTTTAGAAACTAATGGATCAGAAGACCCGCTGAATGAAGGTGGACGCTGCCACATGAAGGATTCAACAGAATGTTTCTCCTTTCTCTGCTCATTTGGAAGTCCAGAATGATTCATAGCTTGTGTAAGTATAGAAATAATATTGTGCACTTTACCTCCCATAACATTGGTTTGTTCAGGAGGACAATAATTTCATCGTCCATTACATTGATCAACACGGTTCCTTCGGGTTCCATCCATCGTCTAAAACCCAAAAAAATAGCGTGAGGCAAATATCATGATAAGGAAAACAACATAATAAAGTGATATTACCTTCTATATCTAACATCCTAGGTTTAATTCTAATATTGTTACCATAATTATAGGTCTATAACCTATACTCATACTTAAACTTAGGGACATCCCTAGACATGCCTTAGAAATATCTCTAGGGATATCACTAAAGTTCTAGCATCCTAGTTTCCAAAGGTTGACTAAACCTTTCCTCTGATACTAACTGTAAAGACCCAAATCATAACATACATGGACATTACATTATTTTTTAGGAATATTTAATACATAACAAAAACTGACACCAAAGGACTGCAATAGTTTAGTGTCTTTGGAAACTCAGAATATAATCTTCTAATCGTGGTGAAAGATCTTCAATATCCCCCATAAAGATCTTCCCCTTTTGTTTCCATACCTAAAACCATTATTTATATTCTAGGTAAAAGAAAACATATAAAGGGTGAGCTAAAATTCTCAATAAGGGTAATCATGGAAAAAAAATAAAACAAACCATACACATTTGAACTTAAAAACATGAACATAATGTTTAAACATCAAATTCTTGACCGATGACATAAAACATGGAAGTATGTAAGGAATAGATCATAATGGAACATCAATCATGATAAAATAGAATGGGAATAAAACATTTCATTTTGGAAACCATTAAGCACATGATATGATTTTCATAGTAGCCAAGGCATTGCTGCCAAGACCATCTTAGTGGACAAAGTCCATTTCTGAATCGAGTTAACTCCTTGTTTCAGTCCTGTAACACTAAACCGGATTAACTTACCATTATAGCCATGTCTATATCATTAGATATAAATCTTTACTAAATGAATTAGAGGGAGATATTGGTCCCACCCATCTCATAATGAAATCATTCTTTTGTGTGCCACAAAATCATAAATCATACATCATAGCATAACCCATGTAATAGAATGGAATTCTTAAACATCATACCATCATAACATAATCCATATAAAAAATTGGATATCATTTCATCATAAGAAAAATCAAATCATGTAAATAATGGATACATTATAATTGCAACATAAACATGTTATATAATGTCATTTTAAATGGAAATTAGTTTTGATAAAACACTTGAAATGAATTCTTGAGGAAAATATCCTTTCATCTTCAAAATCATTTCCTTTTCACAAAATTCCATGAAATTTTAAAAGAAAAGGGTTTTGTTGAAAATAATCATGCAATATTGTAGAGTAAGATTCATGAAAATGAGGCGTTGTGAAGCTGTAGAAATCCATTTACGCCGTATAAGTTAAAAATAACATTCTCCTCGTACTTTTGTCGGAAAGGTCAAAAAGTTCCCTGTGTGGTAAACAAAAGTAAGATTCCTTTCATAACATGTGGTAAATTTTAAAAATGGGTAAAATGGACTTTAAAAATACATGAAAACATTTTTAGAAAACATGGGCATAGATGATAACAATAACCACAGTAAATACTTACGAATAACAATCTCAGATAAGAACAAGATTGGAATAGTTATCCCTTACCTTATGTCTGATATGCTTCGTACGTATCCGAAACTCCTGTATAATGATTTAAATAATGTCATTGACTTATTACAGAATCATATTAATTGTTATTATATCATATATGGTTCACTTATGACTTTATATTACCCGTTATTTTGTAAATTCCATGTTAAATAGCGTTTTGGGTAAAATCGTATCATTTTTCGTCCGTGTTTTGACTTGTAATTTATTCATATGATTACTTAGATAATGAATAATTAATTATAGAATATAAAACATGATTTATATATAATATATATTCAGAATATACATATATAAAATAGATCAATACATGGAATGAAATACACCGTTCATGGAGACGGTAGGTCGTACGTACGCATGAATTTGTTTTCGTTTCCTTATTGAATTGAATGGAATTAAGTAGATTACATACATATATATATATATATCCATTATCATTATTATGTCATATATTTCATTATTAATTAATATATATATTTTATAATCATTCGTTAATTATTAACATGGAAAATGAATCTCATCGCGTCGTGGAGACGGTAATCCGTACGAACGCACGAGCGATGATATCGTTCCTATATTTATTGAATGGAATTGGAGTGAATGATATAATATCATAGAATTATTATTATTTTATAATAATCATATGTATTTATTCTTTACACCATTATACCCATCCATGTACGGTGGTGGTGGAAAAAGAGATTACACCATGGCGTGGAGACGGTATTCCGTACGTACGCACGCGCGGTGATTTCATTTTCCTTAGGATGGATTGAAGGTGAAAGGTGGTTGTTTAATATTTATAATAAAATATCAGTATATTATTGATACTTATGTTATTAAAATATAATGAAACAACTAAATAAGAGGATGTAGAAGAAGCAATAAATTTCAAAGAATCGGTAACAGATATTACCTCTTCTTTGACACGTCTCGTTGAAACCTCCTATTAGGGCACTAAAATTGGTCTTTGAAAAAGACTAGGATCTCTAGTATGTTTCTAAGGAGTTTTAGAAGGTAAATGGTCGTGGTTTGGCCGAGCTTGAAGGCTCTAAATTGTGTAAAGAAGAGATGGAGGAGGTGCCCTTTTATAATGGAGGAGAGGGGCACCTTTGGAATCCTCAAATATATTAGTTTAATATAAATTCAAACCCCACATAAAAACCTCCAAAAATGACTCAATCAAAATATCAGATGAGATAGGGTTGTAATATCATCAACCAATCAAATTTAGACATGTTTTGATCTTATTTTAAACCTTATCATTTTGATTTATCCTTATTAAATCTAATTAATTTTATTTGTGGTAATAAAATTCTAAATTTTAAATGGTTATAAATAATCACTTTTGTGCTGTTAATTTTCCATAAATGGATAATTTATGACATTTTAGACTATATAAATGTTAATTTATAATTTTTTAAATATTTATTTTATTTTTAAACAATTTTATAATATGTAATTTTTATAAAATAACAATAGTGTCAATTTTGACACTATTCATTTGTTTGAATTTAAATAAAATATATAAAGAAGATATGTTCTAAATAAAAGATTTAATAGATTAATAACATGTCATATTTGTCTAGAAAAATTAGTGGATAATATTAAATAGTTCATATAATTTTATTTTAATACTTTTAAAATCATTTATTTGATATTTCAATCAATAAAATAATTTCAACATCACTATTGTGTCATAATTAATGATAATTATTTAATCCCTAAAATTTATAAATAAATTCATATGATGTATATAATTTTATAATATTTCTAGGGAGTATTTATATACCAAGTTTTATGATGTTTATCACTAAATTTAAATTATTACACTTATAATATTTAAGAGAGTGACATGTTGTCACTTTCTTTGGTTTTAATAATACTTATATTATTTCATGGTCAAAAGTACATGAAATGAATACAGTCTGATCCTTAGGTGATATAGGTCGACTTATATTTATCCAATAGGATTTTGGAAAGTGTTTGGGTAATTTTATAATCTTATTTTTACCCTTAATAACCAAATTTACCTTTAACTGTAGTAAATAAAAATTATCGTAGTTACTATTCATAATATCAAAAAAAATAAAAGTAACCCATTAACATAATTTGGACCCACTGAATTCAAATATGAAATACATTTTTCAAAATTCAAAACACATAAGTTTCAGTAATTAATTTAAAATTAATCTCGTTGTAAAGAAATGAGTTTCAAAAGTTAAAACACTGTAAAAGATTGAAATGATTTTACCTAGGAATTCAATTTAAAATAAATTCTAATGACATAAATTATATTAAATGGTAAAAATATATTATATTTATAATTTAAAATCATTAAATATTAAAATTTAACCATATAAATTATTACGATGGAAAAAGTTGTTTTTAATTAAAATATAGCATGTTTTTACTATTCATTAAAATAAGAAAGTTATCGGAATAATATGAAAAATTTATCCAAAGTAAATTTTTATATCCTTATTCCAAAGAAGAATTTTATTTTTTCAAATTTAACTTATAAACATGTCAACAACTAGATTTAAAGTGGGTGTTCCATCAAAAGGCAGCAAAACTGCATTTTTTTAAAATACACATTTTACCCGAAAAAATTATTTTGTTCACATACCATGTTCTAGAAAATGTGTAAGATGAAATAATAATTGTATAACATTAAAATTTTAGTTAATATTACTCATAAAGGCTAGTTCATAATAATTTTATAACCATATATCATTGTTTAGTGAAACCCGGTATTGCGTACAACACACGCTATCGAGGTAGGTCGTGATTGTGTGTAATGCAATCCAAGTCACGGTTGCCTATACTGCAAGCTAATATGGTGTTGCGTATAGAGCAAGATAATCTTGGTGTATCATACAATAGAAGATATGAAAAAAATTTAAATATATATATATATATATATATCATAAAATCCCGGGGTGTTACACTCCAACATCAGAACATGGAGCATAAAAGAAATGACATAAAAGAGAGTACATGAAAAGAAAGAGATTGGTAGGATCCATTACCTCGAGTTCGACTTTTCTTGTTCATTTATTTATATTCCTGAATAATAAACTTAGGTCAATTTATAATTTCTTAAGGACATAATTTAAATTTTATTATTCAATTCATATCATATATTATCATGTTATAATAATTAGTTAATTATGTGAGTTCATATCAGACGTTTTTGTCGATGTTCGGTACATGAGTCAAAAATTAACATGTTTGAAAAGAATTGTCCATGTTGTTATAATTAAATAATCTATAAAATATTATTAATGATTTAAATATTATATATATCCATTATATATTAACTTTATTCTATTCCATAACATTTGGAGATAAAAAAATGAATTGCACCGTTCATGGAGACAGTAGGCCTTACGTACGCATGAACGCTACATTCATTTATATTTCATACTTTAATGGAATGAAAACATAATTATACCTAGTTATATTATAATTAAAATAAAATATCACATATAATATAATTAGATCCATCCTTTATATATCCCACATATGGCATTAATGATTCAAATCACTTTGAGGAGGCGGTAGTCCGCACTTCCTAAAATGAAAGTATCGTGTTTAACCATTATGGACACCATAAAGGTATGGCATAAATGAAAAATACATAATCATAAGGAAAACATAATCATAATATATATCATATATAATTACAGTTACATCTTAATTGACACTATGAGAGGTGTTAAAAGAAGAGTGAACAATCATCGTTTCGTGAGACAGTAATTCGCCACCCACAGAAAGAGTATGTTCTTTAACCATTATATGGAGGTGTGTGTAAGTGTAGATAGAATAATTCTTATAAAAACATCCTAGAATATTTAATATATTGTTTTTGTTAAAAAAATAAAGGAATAAAAATAGTTTAGATTGTTGGAGAAGCAAAATAAAACAAAATAACATAAGAGAGGACATTACCTTAAAATCGGGTAACTCTTATTTATTTGAGCCAAAGGCTTCCTTTGAAAGACTTCTGCCCAAAGTGATCCTTCTAGGAGTAAGAGAGGGATATTGGGAGATTATTTGAGTAGATTTTGGATGATCCAAAAGGCTTGAGAAGTGTGATAAATGGGTATGAAGTGGGGTCCTTTTATAAGGGAGAGGAGGGGCTCTTTTGGAAATCTTGAAACTATTATTTTATTATAAAATGAAATTCGGTTTCTAAAGCTCTAAATATCATTAACGTAGATTATAAGGTGGCACATGTTAGAAATAAAATCATCCAATAGCTATTGTATAAGTGTTGGATATTTTTCTAAACTTTATCTTCTTATTTATTTAATTTATTCATTAATGACCTAATCATTGTATCATAATTGTGTCATAAATAAATTTATTTATTTAATGTCTAAAAATTATAAAACAATTACCATTTTGTAAGAAATATTTTTAGCATTCTAATTAATATTTTTAGTCTAAAAGATAACATGTATAACCCCTTGTACAAATTGTTTTAGTAAAACAATACATGTTTGTGACATTTTTCTTTTTACTTTAAATAAACGGTATTAATGTCATTATCTTACCCAAGTGGCTTCATGAGGTCCCACAAATTGACCCATGTATTTTCATGGTCTTCCATTACTCATCCAATAAGGGTAGGACATGTGTCAATATATTTTTATATTTTCATAATATCATTTTTACCTTAAATTACCTTAATTACCTTCAATTGCGGTTCACAAAACTCAAACGTTACTATTCACAAAAAACATATTTTCATCCCAAAAAACCAAATTTTACTTACTAATGAAAAACATGTATGTCAGATTTTTGAAATTCAATTCATAGAAGAGGTAAATTTTCATTTAACGAAAATTGTAGTTTTTTAACTACCACTTAGTGGTTTCACTATTCATCAAAAAATGAAGTTTTTCAGAAAAATACCAAAAAATCATCCTAAGATATATTTGATATTCAAAATTCAAAAATGATGTCCATCTTAACAAATTCTTAACATAAAATTTTCATTAATTAATTTTATAATTAAATCCAGCTGTCAAAACAAATAGCGTGTTTTTAAGAAATAGTATCTATCAAAAGATTGACAGTTGTTTATGTCCAATTTCAAAGTGAAATTAATTCCAATAACCACGCTTGGATTAAATGCTAAAAATATTTTTTAATTTGAATTTGAACCTAATTAAAAATATAATTTTACCATATATATAAATTAGACTAAAAGGAGGTTTTGAATTAAAATACAACACTTTTCATTTTTCATTAAAAAATGAACTCTATCGAAAAAATACGAAAAATTTACACAATGTAAATTTTGATGTCCCGATTCTAAAAAAGGGTTTTATTTTTTAAAATATAAAATATAAAAGTGACAAAAAGTAGTTTTAAAAAATGTTTGTCATCAAAAGGCGGTTCAATCGACCTTTTCGTGAATATTAGAGTATTTATGCTTAAAATTGGATTCATCCGCATTTTAGGCCTCTAACATTTACTGGATAAATATAAAAATATTTGACAAAAATATTTACCCATTTTGTAGTTACTTCTGTTCATTGCCGCTATTACCACGGCTAGGTGTTAACTCTCATTTAAAAATAATATTATTATATTATTAGTGTGCAACGTGAGATTTCAAACAAACTCATTGTTGCATATTGCGTACGCTATAAAACATAGCATACCCATTAAAGTAATATTAATATTTTATTAAAAAATATTAATAAATATGGAAACCTCTTATTCTTTATTTACCTGAGATGTTACAGTAGGTACTGTGGAAAGAACTTGTAGACTGATGCTTGAATTTTTACCATGATTAGGAGTAAGGGAGAACATGAACAAGCTAAGTATCAGGATTCTATATGAAGATAGAGGTTTCTGGACTTTTAAACATTTGATAAATTTATTCTATACATTCCATGTATACCTATTTTTTATTCTTTTTAGATACATGATATGTATCATAATTATTTTTATATGAGATTCCTTTGGCATTGTATAGATAATCTGGTCAGGGTTATGTATCTTTTATCTGTTATTTATCTACTTCTTCTATTGATCTATATGATTACTACTAATATGTTACACATTGATAAGAATGAATAGTATCCCCATAGACACACCCTACACCCTAATTACTAGTCGACATCCTTTAGCATTCAGGGAGATGTGTTTGAGGCTATGTGACCAACTGGGCTCACGTAACTATTGAGTGGCATCAGTGTCCATAACGTTACAACATGGTATTGGTAATTTTTCTTTTTCTGGTTTGTTGATTTGATGTAATATAAAAGGATATAAAGGTATTTTAATTTTTTAATGAGTTATGCTTGATAGTATCTAACTTAGAAATTGGAAAGAGCCAAATTTTCTCAAATTAAATTTTTGTTTTCTATATTTTTACTAGTATAGTTGATTTAATTACATCGTTGGGTAATGAACTTGAATTACGATGTAATCATTGACATTATTGAGGCTTATATTTTGTTGTGAACGGATGTGATGAGGGTTTTCCATATCATTCATCATTTTAGAAACTCGTTATAAATCACATGCCATGTATTATTCAATTCTATATAGGGTACATTACTTGATTTCATGATTTTGTGATAGGTTTCATGTATGATATACATGATATTGTGATATAAATTCTATACATAGAATTTAGAACATGGTTGGTACATATAGTTCATGTCATAACATAAATTCTATTTTCATAATTAGGCTATTACATCCACCATAAAAATCAAATTGTGTAATGTTGAGTCATAGAACATGAGATTTATCGACTAGAACATGTTGTTTTGTGGATTATGGGAATTTCATATTTAGGTTCCTAATGAGTATTGGACCTTGTGGATTGGAAATTGATGTTCCATTTGGTTAAACCATTTAAAATAAATGTGAAATAAATATGAAAATGAAATGGAAATGGAAATTGTTGAATAGAGATATTGACCTTGACCTATCTTTTGAGTGGGATTTAAGTAGTGTCTCTAGTGATGTTGTGACTACTAGTTTTTAGAATCTGTAGATTTAAAATTTTGTTCTGTTTTATGATCTATTTATAGGATTTTTTTACCTTTACTACACTTTTGAGCTACGAAAATTGATATCATTCTTTTCTAAGGCATGTGTTTTGAATTGTAGAGACATTCCACTATTATGACCTCCAGACGTGTGCCTAAAGGTTGCATCCAACAATTCTCTAGAGGTGGTTGGCCATTTACCATTGGATCTTCTTTTAGAACCAGCTATGAAACAAGTTATTTTACTGTAAAAACTTTCTAAGTGATAGTTCCATGAGATATTTCTCTTATTTTTTTATACTTTTCAATGACCACTACAAGTAATCTTGATATACATGGGCTATTGGGTGAGTTCCAATAGAAGAATACTCCCATGTTTTTGGTGGATAATATTCCACATGCTGATGAGTAGTGTCTTGAGACTACGTTGATGATATTTGAGCATCTTGAGACACTTCCTAATAGGATACTAAATCTCATGATGTATATAATACATGGAGTAGAAACGCACTGGTGGGATGTTTTGAACCAGGATGATGTGTGGCATGATATGGTTTGGAATGATTTCTAAATTAGATTCTAGGAATACATTTTCCCAAATATTTTTAGTGAAGATAAAGATAGTGAGCTAATTAATATGAAGTAGGGTTCTACGATTGTTATGGAATACTCGGGATGATTTACCGAGCATCAGTGTTTTTCATTGATGAAACATGCTGGTGAGGATTCAAGGGTGAGATTCTTTGAAGAAGGTCTCAGAATTTCTGTTATAACACAAGTCAATTTGTTCAGTTTGATGATGATTACTAATACTATAAATAATGTTCTAATTATAGATCATACTCTGAGGGAAGTTGGGATGTAGAGTAGAGTATTTTAGTCTCTCGACACAATGGTTTAGCGTCTTCATGCAAGAAGAACCATTTTGAGTCTTCTTGTGAGATGTGTAGCAGTTAGGCTATGAGTACTGGAAACTCAATTTTCTATCATCAGTGTGGAAAATGGGAAAACATGGGGAATTAGTGTGATCTTGACCCATTAGATTTCCGATCATGTATAAGAATAGGTCATGTGATTAGTTTCTCTAGGACCTTACATCCAATAGTGTATTGTAGGGGTTACCTAGAACCCATTTTTAGGAGAAGGATTCACATATCAACAATAGAATGGGAGGTGGAGAAGTATTGATCGTTTAGGTAAAGGTATTGGTGGTGGTGGTAGAGGGATCCAGACACATGTTGTAACGAGATAGCATAGTGACCCTACTAAAGGTAATAAGGATGTGTCACAAGGAAGCATTTCAGGTTAGATACATTTTCTGTAGCCTGCACTGAGGATCAAGGTGATGGACTATTTATGGTGAGAAGAACGATCTTAGTATCCTCTTATATTGTATCTAAACTTTTTGATACAGGTGAATCATATAGTATTATATCTATACCTATGGTATAAATACTTGGGCTTGTTATATAGTTTTCTATAGGTGCTATGATGCTTGACACTCTTGGGGATCATGATGGAAAATGTATGCTAATATAGGGAGCTCCCCCTTTAGATTAGTGGGAGTCACTTTGTATGAGATATTTTATATCCTCAAGATGATAGGTTTAGACATCATAATCAAAATGGACTGGCTAGTTTTTTATCATGCCTACATTGATTTGGATCATCAAAGTGTGGCTTTAACATCACTTGGGGAGGATTTTATATTCACAAGGGTGAATGGGATGTCCAAGTGTTTTGAAATAGACCATAGCATCATGGGCTTGGAGAGAAGACAACCCATATTTCTATTTTTTATCTATATGATCAAGGGGTGCGTTAGAGATACATTGGTCTAGTGTTTGATTTTTTTAGGGATTATTTCTAAAAAAAAATCTAGATTACCTCTTGATAGAGAGGTTGATTTATCCATTGGACTAGGGTCAGAAGCTATAGTGGTATCCATTTCTCATTACATGATGTTTACTATAATGTTATAAAATATCAATAGGCATCTATGAACTTGGATGAAAAGGGGTTTATTCAACCTAGTAATTATCAATGGGGTTCACTAGTCCTTTTTGAGAAAAAGATGGATCTTACCCTCAAACAATGTGTTGATTACCTAAATACAAACCAACTGATAGTTAATAACTGATATCCTCTATTGAAGATATATGATGTTTTCGAACATATATTAGGATAGCATGTGTTATTGAAAATTGATTTGAGATTTGGATACCATCATGTGTATGTTAAACTTATAGAAATACCTTGTAAAAAATTTCATAGAAGATGTGTTTTATATGTGTATCTAGTTATTCAATTCATTCTCATGAAAAATCCAATAGTTTTCATGGAGAGGATGAATCTATTTTTCCATCCTTATGATTATTATTTTTTGGTGGTTTGATTGAACGATAATCTTGGTGTATTACCACAATTTACACAACCATGCAAAATAACTTGAGATATTTTTGGATACACTAATAAATATTCAATTATATTCGGTGCTCACAGGTTTCGACTTGTGGATGGAGAAGTTTCACTTAATAGGTTATATTACTATAGATATAAGAGTATCAGTCGACCTAGAGAATGTGAGAGTCGTAGTTTTCTAGTAGAAACCCATGAAAGTATTTTATCGATATAATTTGTTAGGAATATCTGGATATTATAAGCACTTTATAAAGGTCTTATCGTGCTTAGAAGCACTTCTAATGGGTTTGAATAAGAAGGGTGTGATGTCTTTATGGTAAGATACCTACAAGATAGCCTTTCAAGTATGTAAATGGAGATTAACTTTAGCATTGATATTGATTCTTCCAATTTCTGGGAAAAGATACACTTAGTATTGTTATGCATTATGTATGAGGAAAAAATTACTTCTTATGTTTGGGTAGAGTCATGGAATATGGGTCTCATCAATTGATGCCACATGAGAGGAAGTACGCAATACACGATCTTGAGTAAGTTGCAGTTGTTCATGCTTTTCGATGTTGGAGACATTGATTACCTAGAGAGAATTTTTTGGTGTACATGAAATCATAAAATCATTCATTATATATTCACACACTATGATCTGAAATTGATTCATTGAAGCTAGGTGGAGTACCTACAATTATTTGACATTGAAAGTTCTTATACACCTAGAAATGGAAATATAGTGTCCGGTTATTTGAGTAGGAGTACTCAAATATAGGCAGTCCAATTTATAAGTAAATAGTGTAAGGTTATGGATTTGTTCTATGAGATGCACTTGGAAGTGCAGGATAGTTAGGGGAATACTTATCTTTAAGACCTATTTTTTACCTCTAACCATCTAGATAGAGTAAAGATCATGCATCTATCAGATTCATAGTTCCTAGTCTTATGGGATATTTTGGTAGGTGAGGATCCACCTCTGGGTTGGACCGTAGGTGAGGATAAGATCTTGCATATCCATGGTCACTTTTGGGTTTCAATAGAAATACATAAAGAGATTATGTGTGAGTTTGAAGCATCGGTTTGGGTAGTGCTTATGGTTTCACTAATTTGTATAGTAACTTGTGTCATTAAAACTAGTGGATTGGTATGAAGAGGGTGGTACCTTGTTTTTTTATGAGTTATTCCACCTATCATCAGGTGAAGGAAGAACATCAGTGACCCAAAAACTCTTAATGAGGTTTCCTATTCTCCAATGAAAATGGGATGATGTTGTGATCGATTATGTGATTGGTTTACCGAGGTCACCTTGAGGTAATTATATTGTTTTGGTTGTTTTGGATAGGCTCACTATGGTTTATCATTTCCTTTTGTTCAAGGAGACCATCAGTATTGATGGGATTGGGATGTTGTATATTTGTGAAAAATTATAACTTCATGGGGTACCTCATTCTATCATTTCAGATAGGGATACTGATTTATGTCACATTTTTGGCTGATTTTTCAGTGGATGTTGGGTACACAGGTGCTTCTAATAATGAATTACCATCCAAGGAATGATGGCCAGTTAGAGCATACAATATCGGTTCTTGAAGACATGATGTGAGGGTGCGTCCTGAATTTAGGGGTCTCTTGGGAAATATACATACAGCAAGTTCAGTTCACCTACAATAATACTTATTAAGAGACCATACATATGGAACCTTGTGAGGATGTGTGTAGTAGGTAATGTAGATCACCCGTTTTCTAGTTAGAGAGAAGTGAGGAATCTTTCCTAGGACTGTGTCTTGTGTAAGAGACTTATGAATAGGTCCATTTGATTTAGAAGTGGGTGGTTACTGCACAATATCAAAAAAAATCATGTTTTTATCACTGCAGATTACCACTAGATATTGAGGTTTTGGATAATGGCATGTTATATGTTTCAATTAGGCTACGATGCAGACAGATCTGGAGAAAGGGTAATATTTCACCATGATGCGTCGAGTCATTTGAGATTCTAGAGAGATTCAGGTTGATATCCTTTTTTTAAAGTTACCTTACAGGTGTCAAGCCATGAAAAATTTCTCTCACATATCTCAGATGGGTTGTTAACATTCAATTCCATCTCATTCTTTTCATCCCAATGAGGTTAATTTATATGTAGATTAAACCTTTGAGAAGTATTTGATTTGTATCATTGATAAGAGCAAGATGTTTCTCTGAGGCTCGTCATCTCCTGTAGTACTCGTGATTTGTAAGCATGAACTTTTATACAATGAGACATGGAAGTGGGCTGTTGATGTACGTTCCCAGTGGTTGAAGTTATTATCAAACGATTATCGACAACCCTTGAGAAAGTAATTTGGGGATGAAATGATTTTTGGGAGAATATTGTATGATCCCATGTTTTTATATGAGGTATGAATATTTTTTATTTTAACAGATTTTGTATTGCCTAATGTGAATCCACATTGAGTTCATGGAGGTCTCAAGTGTTTATGGGGATTATTTGTAGCCCAGAACCCAACTATTTGGGAAATTATGTAGGATTAATGATTTTTAGTAACTGTATGGGAAGGCCATATGGTATAAATAATCGTGAAAGGATTGGAGAAAGTGAAAGAGGATCCTACGCGGTTTTTTAAACCGTGGGGATGGAGGCGCATACCCATATAAGAGTACCCATACTTTTTGAGAGAGGAGTTTTACTTGGTTTCCGCATAGTTAGTATAATAGTGTCCAGTGACCATATGTATTCCCTATAAGCATAGGATAGGGAGTGTGAATGGCATACGGTTTGTCCAACCATGCAACCAAAATGTTTGGCATGGGAAATTTTTGGGAAATTACTATTTTTTCCAAAAAATCTTATAAAATCTAAAACTAATTTCCTTTTCCTCCTATAGAGAACAGTGGACCATAGTAATCTCTTCCAAAGGCCATTGGGTATATTTTGATCTCATTCCACCTTCAAATATCATAATCAAGTGTGATCATTCTCTTTATATATTCTTCAATGAGTACTAAATTTATCTTTTGTAATTATTTTTTTAACATTGGATCGATAGAGTTTTTTAGGTGTTATCTAAAATGTCATATTTCAAGATTCTTTGTCTTTTCTTCATTTTTCAACTAATGTGAGTCAAATCAAAATATGAAACTAGAAGAGAACACTACTATTGACCTACCGTCGGTGTTATATACTTTTCTTGAGTTATTTGGGGATTTTTTTAGCAATTTTTTATTGATCCTCTAGAAATACATTCCAACATTTACCCAAAATATAATTGAATAATTAAATAAAATGAAATGGAAAATGTTAGGGATTCATTATTGTTCCCTTGAGTCTTTTGGGATGTTTTTTACCAACCAACGTCACCCATCTGGTGTCCACTTACCTTTTCCTAATTTTAAACCACCCAAGGGGTGTGATTTTAAGCATACCTAGTTAGATGAATCCCATAATGAAATGAATTGAACTGAATTGACTAATTGGAAGATTATTTTCCTCTTTTACATATTGATTCTTTGATTAAATTGTTTATTTTCATTTTTGATCTAATCAGGTAAAAACATTTAATATAATTGAATGTGAATTTCATTATTATTTTCTATATTCATGAGATTAAATTCTTATAAATTAATGAACATAATGAGATTTTAATTGAAATGGTAGTGGATGAATTGGTCGGTATACCATGGATCTCAATTCCTTTTCTTTCCATGGGAATTTCCATCGTGGGTCCTATTTTGAGGTAGAAGATTCGATGGTCCTATATGATACATAGATCTTGATTCCATAGGATTCAAAGGGAAGTTATACCCCATTGATATAGCTTGTCAGACTCACATTGGATATGCTCGGTCAATATGATCCTTGGATTCCACATGTTCCATTACTGTGTTTCCATTGAGATTCTACTAGGACATGATGAGGATGTATTGGTCTTTTATACATTTGATCTAACCCTAAGTGGTATGACACTTTGACTATACATGTCAACTATGGTAGAAATGAAATACTAGATTTTACGGCACAGTCGTGGATGATATGAAACATTGATTATATGGCCCAACCACGGTTGATATGGTATAATAGCTTGTACGGAGAGGACATGGGTTATATGATATATTTCCTATATAGCATGGTCATGGGGGTTATATCCTTTTTCATTACAAATTTTTTAATATAAAATCACGAAAAATATTTTGCCGGGAGCCTTGTATGGTTATACAATATCACATGTTTTTTTTTTACTTTTTCCAATGGTAATTGCTTTTTTATTATTATTTACCATTTATATATAGTGTTATCTTTCTTAGGGTGTTATATTTCATAGCCATGATCTATTATAGACCATTAGGTGATCACTTAATAGATTTGTATCTAACACCTTATTTGGGCCATTCTTGGGTACCAGGTAGAGTATAGGGATACAGGTATAGGTCGGGGAAAGTTCCCACAGTTCTACGCTTGACTTTGTTCTATACTAAAGAGCATGGGTTCACGAGACCGAGATAAGGCTCATGATGAAATTCTGAGATAGCGGTTATTGGAATTTTTGTACATTTGATATATGTGTTGTAGAAATTCTATGTATACCTATTTTGGTTTCTTTGTAGAGATGTGAAATGTATCATCATAATTATTATATGAGATTATGTTTATCATAGTTTATATTATCACGTCTTTGTTAATTTTATTTTTTCAGTTATTTATCTACTTCTGATATTCCTCTATATGATTTATACCATTTCTTTACACTATGATAAGAGGGAATAGTCACCCATAATAACAAACCCTAGGCCCCAAATTCTAGTCAGCAACCTCTATTATTTGGGGAGATGTGCTTGAGGCCATATGTTTAACCAAGCATGGGGCACTGTAGAGTATAATCTTGGTCTAGGAAGTTACACATATAATATTGAAAACACATTAATGTGATGAAATATGTACTTATGAAATATAATTATCAATTTTTAAATATTCTATTTACATAGAATACACATGCCAAACATTTTTATAAGTAAAGTAAAATGATACTTTAATTTAAATTGATTTTATTCTCTTTAAATTATTTATTTTCAAGGTGAGGATTAGTTTTTTCTTTCTCTAGAAGCCGCATACCTTTTATAAAATTCATAATAAATCAATTACTAACTTCAAAATGCGTAAAAATAACAACATTATCATATATGTAAACTAAAAATCATAATAATTTAATTTTTCAAAAAAACAATTACATGTTTTATTGTTTTAATTTTAATGTTATCTTTTCATACATATAGAAATTTTATTTGACTGTATGGATTTAAAATTTTATATTAAAAGATTAAAAGTATTTAAAATTTTAATTTTTAATTTTTTTTCTTTATATTTATTATTAATGTTAAAAATTAATTATCATGGAAAAATATATATATAAATTGAGTTTAAACTAGTTATAAAGTCCTAAAACATATATTAAATATGTATTAAACTAAATTTTTTATATTTTTATCAACTAATAAACTCATTCACTAAACACTTTTCCATTTTAGAGCCTTTGGAACATGAAAAATAAATTACATTATAACAAATTATAAGTTGTTTTCGAATGTTCCCTTTATTTCATTAATAAAAAACAGCCTATTTCTATAATTCAAAGATACACATAACCTTATAATTAAACCTTTAAAATATACCATTTTACACTCCATATAACCCTATCCTAAAAAAATAATTCCTTGTTCCCTCAAATTTACTATATTCCCTTAATAATCAAGGATACTGAAAATGAAAATTCAAGTCCTTGACATAAGTATTTTCTCCCCCTTAAGTTTAGTTCTTAATCTTAATATTCGAAATATATAATCACCATAACAATAAAATTAATTAATTATAAACAATATATTATTATTCTGTTATTTTAATTTAATTACCCATATATACTCATTTCTATCCTCTTATAAAATCAAAGTGACATCAATCGTGCTTCTGTGCAGACTATTGCCTTGAAAAAGATTCATTTTTTTGCAGTTTTCATTATTTATTGTAAGATTATTTAATATAATTAACCATGAAAAATGCAGTAATATAATGAAATTATTGTTTGATTATATAGATATTATGTCAAACAACACACCTTCTTTTCCATATTCACCTATTGAGATAAAGTATATTCATGTTTTAGACGGTTATACCACTTGCATGAATGGTACATTGAAATTTGATCATATATGATTATGATAAACTAAATAATGTTATTACTATAGTATAATTATTAAATAATGAAAATTTTATGGTTTTTAAAAATTTATATAATTTATATAATTTATTTTTAATAAATCTTCTTCGACCACAAAAGTTTCCAAAATAATTCATTATCAATTGAGTTTCCAAAATACCTAAGAAAAACATAAATTGAATTATATGAAATAATTTAAAATTAATATAACTTTTATATTATATAATATTAAATATATATCAATGATTATCATGGTATCAAATTATATTTAATGATATTAAAATTATTAAACATGTGAAAAATAGTTAAAATTATTAACACTTGATGGTCGCAAAATGCTATAACTAATTACTATACCAATTATAAAAAATTATAATAATGATTATAAATGGATAATGTTTATGACTAAGATTTAGATATAGTAAATTCAGTAGATTATTTTTGTTTAAAAGAATTTTAGAGTGTGATCAACTATGAAAGGAACCATGGTAAGGGTTTCTTCTCAAATTCCTCTCTTTGAGATATGTTTGGTATTATGAACCTAATTTCATTTAGGTGGTTTAAATACTACCTATTTGAGATATAATATTACGAATTATATTTTAATCATGGATTTTTTCAATTATAATAACCCACTTTCTCTTGGTTTTTATTACAATGATATTAATGCTGCAAGGGTTCTTTGTCTCAAACATTAATACCTTGATATGTGACTGTGTTATGACTTCTGTTTTCCGTTCAATGGTGTATTCACAACCCATTGATGTATATATAACATATATTATCATAATTAATGGTAAATAATAAGGAAATGAGTTTTATATCATTAAATGGATTTTACTCAATTGTTACCTCAATTTTAAAGCGCTTTGGTTACAAAATTTTCATTCATTGAGTTATGATATCCCTCTAGGACTTAAAAGTTCTATAAATTATAATAGTTTATTAATTTATTTTTTATTATATTTATTATATCAATTTACATTACTACACCATAATACACATTTTTCAAATATTATTTATGTTGATGAAAATGTTGCTCATATGAGATATTAAAAAATAAAGTCTCATTTCCATGAGTTATATTTTTTCATCGTGAACTTATTTATTCGATGCCTGGATTTACCCACCATATTATTTTATGGTATTTTATAATCCTATTTTGCATAATAATTTGTTCATATAATGAATTTTTTTACACTTTTTATAGTTTGGGTTTTTAATAAACAAAATTTCATGTACTAAAAATGGTGATTAGTTGAAAACGACATGGGATTTATTAGTTTTTTATGTTTATTAATTACCTAAATCTATAAAACAGAAATGATCCATGATATATAAGATATCAAATTTATCATCGTTTATTTTTCAATTTTATAATTTTATATCTATGTTTTTATGTGTGGTATCCATGAATGTCTGAAATTTATGTGTTTGTGAGAACTAGATTTGGGAATGCGGGGCCATGGAATCAGAACTCGTATAAAAAGAAAGTTTAAGAGAAAATTAGTGTTTATGATATTAGTTGAGGATTATTTAAGGTTTCATAAGTTATGTTTGATAATAATTTCACATTTAAAGATAACATTTCTTGAATAATTATATAATTTGATATGAAGGAAATAATGTAAATTTTATTTGTGGTTTAGAATAAGAAAACATTAGTGAAAATAATAGAAATAATAATTGTTAGATAACATTATTATGTTTTGGTAAAATAAATACTATATGGTTTTCAATAGAAATGAATCTCTATTTCGATACTAGAGGTGGACCCAACTATGGAACAGATGCAGCTGTGGGTAATCACCCTAAAAAGGGTTGGTTGAGCATTGGATCAATCATCACTCTAATGCATAATGAGTAGACCTCAAAACTGTACACCATGAGAGACACTACTTTGGGATATTATTTATATAATCATACTCTATGAATAGTTATGAAGGATTTATGAATGATGTTGTCAAATTAGGTTATAGAAACAAATATGAAAATGAGCATGGATTTACAAGGAGTAAACCAGGGATCCACATATTGATCCGAATTTATCATATTTAAAAACTTCGTCTTAAGGGATGATATATTCATATCGATGTTTTCATATTCACATTTTTTATTTTATCATAAACATTTTTTTAGTATTTTTTTAAAATATGATAATGAATTTTATGTTGAAAAATTTGTGCATCTAGAAACCACTATGTAATATAACTAAATAAGGGACCATACTTAAATTGTCTTAAATATTGTTATATTCCTATTTGTATAGAAATAGTGAGTTCCCTAGTCTTACCTAATCTAGTGAGATTGATATTTTCTTAAAACTCATATCTATTTTCATTAATGGGTGATACTTATTAATAATATTTGGTTATGTTATAATAGTTATGAGTATTATGTGAAATATATTTTGATTATTATTTTTTCAATTTACTTTAAAATTATGGGGACATATAATAAATGTTATTAAAAACCTTGAAGGGTTATTTTATGAAAATGTTAAAAAAAATTGATAACTATTTTTGAACATGTGATTGAGTATTGGGTAACTCTTATGATTAATATACATAATATAATGAGAAAATAATGGTTGGTTTGATTTTAAATAAGTTAGTTGGATAGTATTGGAATACTTGATACTGATAACTGATGCTTTATTTTTTCGCAGAGGTTAATCTCATTTTATAGGATTATGAAATATAATAACTATTTAATGAACTATTTGTTAATATCATTTGAGGGTAAAATATAGAGTTTCTTTTGGGGAATATATAATATTTTTATGGTTTAATATTTTTTATATTAAAATTATTCTTGATAAAGGTAACTTATTAATTGTATATTAATATGGTATATATATACATGGGTATATGATTATTGGAACGACTAGTGTTATTTGAGGAAGGATATTTTGTATTTCAAGAGAATATATTTCAATTTTCATTGGGATTAAAATATTTTTAAAACGATCATTGTAATTTGGAATCTCTATTTTAAGGATTAGGTTAATAGGTATGAGACAAACCCAATTCAATGTAATATTTCATGAATTTATAATGGTATATGTCAAACAGAGATTGATATAGACTGAATTGAGTCTATTACAATTTTTTTGTAATAACTACAAGCTAACATGAAATCATTATAAAGGGATACATCTTGAGATTAAATTTTCATATTGTTATTGACTATAATTAATTTATAATGATTTCCACTCTTGTTAACTCTTTTATTTTTAGTAATTTATGGAAATTTAAGGAATCATGGGTGTGAGGGGAATTGAAGATATTTTCTCGACAAAAAACTCTCCGTGATGAGAATTGGAGTGACAATCATTATGATTATACCAAACCAGTTATCATGAAATCTGATTAACAATGTAAACATAATTGATTTCCTTAACACATAAACGAAAATATATATAGAGGATCATGAAAGATCATCTGATGAAGATAATGTAGGAAATATGATCAAATTTTCTATATGTCCAAAATGTTAAAAAAATCATGGAGAAAACTTTCTTAATGGGACAAGTAAATTTGATAATTGTGGAGATAAATATTATTAGAATTAAAAGTACAAGGGAAAGACAGAAGATATAAAAAACAATTTCTTCAATTGTAAGAGATTGGGGCATTATGTGACTCAATGTCCCAACCCAAGGAACGATAATAAAAATAGTCACTAATTACCATGAAAAAAGGAGAATCCTTTGAAACTACTACTAATGAATCAAATAGTGAGTTTTTCAATATAGATAATTTAATGTCCTATGTCATGTATTATTTCACACACTAATAAATATTGATTTATAAATAAACACCCCTGGTTGCATGATTCTTATAAAAATAATTTTCAGGGTTTGTGGGAAGTTATTACTAATGGATATAAATCTAAATCACTTAGTTAAACTCTATGTGAAATTGGAAAAGGATTATATCTCTTTATAAAGTGGTAAAAATGATTTTTAATATAGATAAATAAAATTAAACATCTGAAATAAACCCATTATCATCCATTATTGTATGGTTACATATGAGTTACTTATAAAAATTAATATGATCTTATGATTCAAATTTAATGGAAATAATTTATTTAAGTATTGGATAATGTAACACCCTGAGACCTTAATATGTGATTCACTTTAATTAATTCATTAAATTCAATACATTATCTTTCCAAAAACACCTTATGTAAATCAGCCACATCATATTAGAAAGGTATTATTAATTAAACTAAAAATTTAATTATTTAAAAAATTCATTACCTTTAGAAGGAAAACTATTAATATGGATGAACATTTAATTATAATAGTTTTCTTTATCTTTTTAATTTTCCATTAAATGTTAAACATTAAATTTTTATAATCTAAATTAGATAAAAAACACAATTTTTAATTTATCAAATCAAAATTTAAATATTATGAATCATTGATTGTTTTTTAAAAAGGTAGATTTCTAGTTGAAAAATGATGGATTTATGAAAATTATAAATTCCTTAATTTTATCACTATGTAATTGTAACCTATAAGATTTAAAAAGCATTCATGTAATAAAATATGAAAATAATAAAATAATATTATGCATTGTTAAATATTCTCTGTGTAATATCTTGAATTTTTAAAGATAATAAGAAACATTATATGTTAATAATTAATAATTATTTCTATGTGAAAATGTAATTTTTCAAAAAACATGTAATAAATGATATAAAATATTTACATCAAATTAAAACTCATTAAAAATCTTGGAATATTCTATGGATTATTTTCAAATATAGGTAGCGAGTTTGGTGTGGGATTTCGTGGCCTGTAGAGCCTCGACATAGAGGAAATAAAAATATTAAATATATTATAGTAAACACACATGATTTATGATAAATAATAGAATATCTCCAAAATGGTGGTTCATAAGAGAAATTTTGAGACCACTGTTAGGTCCATGATATGCGGATTACACTAGGTCGGTTATAACATTTGTACGATTCAGAAGTTTGGTCGGATCACACGCGAGTATAAGTTATTTAATATTTTTATTATAATATTTTTATTAAATAATTTAATATCTCTAAAAAAGTTTTTTCGTATGAGATATTTGAGACCACCATTAGGTCTGAGATGTGGGTTTTACCCTTGTTGGGTCATAACTCTTATGTTTTCCATATGTCTGGTTATATCTCATGTTAGAAAAAGTTATTTAATATTTTTATTATACTATTTTTCAATAATATTTTAATATATCTAAAATTGTTCATGATAAGAGAAATAAAAGGCCTCTATTAGATCTAGGATATGGGTGTTACACTAGCCTGGGTATAAATTTACATGCATCGTACATTTGGTCATTCCGCACATTAGACTAATTTATTAAATAATTTAATTTTTAAATTAATTATTAAAACAAAAATATTGTTCATTTTCTTCCCCAAAGTGTGCCCAACCACCATTGTAACGAATGAAAGGTTTTTAAAACCAAATATATAAAACTGTTTTGACTAAAAATAAATTTTAAACACCCTAACAAGTGGAATTGAATGCCACATTTAATATTTTGTTGAATAAATCTTTAAATCAAGGTAATTATTTGCAGTTTTGGAACCGATCGCATATGATTTTGACGTCCATATATTCAAAACTTTGGAAAACCGATATTAGGTGTATCCCATATAATTAACACGACCTCATATCTCCCTGGAACACATTTAGTGTATATGATCGATCCAACTTAGCTTATAAAAATCTAGTATATCCAACATGTTCAACCTTAACTTGGTTCATCCTTATATTGCAATTGGGTGGGAGAAATCAAGCTGAGTTTTATTTATTTATTTTTTTCTTTCTTCCTTTTTATGATTTTATCAATCATCCAATTTTTTATTCACAAATTCTATAAGATGGATACATTATAAAAATATAATAGAACCAATTATTCCAAATAAATTTGGTTAAATTATTAAAGAAGAATAGTTGTGTGAAATTATAGAAGGATAATTAGGAATAATTATCCAATGATAATTTCATCAAATTATATAAATAAAACTATACGAGTTATAAAACGATAATTACATGGAATTTTCAGAAATTATCAATTGATAATTTACAACAAACTATAACTGTAATAGTGTGTAATTATCCAAGATAATCATAAATAATTATAAAAATGATAATTTTGAAAAATCACTATAGATAATTATGAAAGTAGGTGTTGACCGAAAATGATTATTTGTAAATTATTTAAAAAAGATAAAATATTATCACATGTAATATATTAAATGATAATTTAAAAACTATCTAGTAGAGATAAGATATTTTTACATATAACATTAAAAATGCTGATTTAAAAATTATCTAGGATTGATAAAATATTATTTCATGTAATATTTTAAATTATAATTTGAAAATTATATAATAGAGACAAAATATTATCTCATTTATTGTTTAAAGTGATAATTTGAATATTATTGAGTATAGAGAAAATATTATCACATGTATTATTTTACATGTTAATTAGGAAGTTATCTCGTATTTATAAAAAATGATCACATGTAATATTTTAAATGGTAATTAGAATGTTATCTAGGAGTGATAAAATATTATCACATGTAATATTTTAAATTTTAATTTTAAAATTATCCAAGGGAGATAAAATACTATCACATGTAATATTTTAAATGATAATTTGAAAATTATCTAAAGGATATAAAATATTATCACATTTATATTTTTTTCAATGATAATTCAATAATTATCTTTGAGAGAGAAAATATCATCACATGTGATATTTAAATTCTTTTTGAAATAAAATAGTTGGTTTTGGTTTTAAGTAACCTTGTTGAACCTTGAGTGTTGAAATTTTTTTATAATAAGGACATGAAGTGGTTTTCGTGTATAGTTTATCTCTACCATTATCCATCAATGAATTTTGAGGTAGGATGTTTCTTACCATGTTCAGATTTATAAGACATATTTCATGTATATGATTATGTATAGTCATACTTTTTGATCATGTTATATTATATCCTCATGTGGGTAGGTGTTTGTGTGTATCCCTGATAACATTATATTACACTTGTTTCCATGAGTACTTTGTAAATTTTTATTCATGTTCAATGATGATCACTTATATTGTATTTGCTACCTTATTATTCATGATGTTCAATTCTTCCTCATGTATCTGATCATTTTGTGTGTTCTTATGAATAATTTTTCATAGATTCCAATGAAAGTTCACCATTGTGACATGTTTATCCCTTAGTGGGAGAGTGTTCATGACTTGCGATGATGACGATGAGGGACCTATGCACATGGTAGTTATACAACGATGCCTTGGGGATGTCGTGTGATGCACTAGATGACTATCGGATACCAAGGGATATGTTTCTAGATTACTAGGCGATTCAAAGTAGCTCATGATGCCTTGTGTATGTCGATAACATGACTTCCTTGATGCACAATGATGTCGAGTTTCACGATCACATGATGATGAGTATCATGATTCATTATCTTCATGGCTAATCCTTGATTCTTCTAACATATTTATTATCCATACCTTATTGAACCGAAGTAGGTATGGTCTAGGGTTTTTAGAAGATTGGACCATGCATGACCTCTCAATTTTGGACTATATGTTTATTATTATTACACATTTATCGCTTTTATGGAATACACTTGTATACTTCAAAACATAAAGTTATTGATTCATTGGTGGTTACCTACTAAGTCTTCTACCCACACCTTAATTGGGAATTTTTATATGCTTATATATTTCATGAGGGATTCAATGAATGAAAAGGTTCCTATGATTGGTTGCTGAGTAGTGGATCATGAAGATAGTAGCAGTCCAAAGTAGACTCTAGAGGACCTAATAATATTATACTTACTTATCTAATTTTTCTTACATCGTTTTTTCTTACAGGTTTGGGAGGTGCTTTATTTTTATAACATGTAGGACATATTTACAATTTTTCATGTTTACTATGATTATTTATATTAGTTTTTATTTTATATTACTGATTATATAAAATGATACTAAGGGTATAGTCTCCCTACTGAAAGACTCAGACACTCATTTCTAGTTTCATGCCTCTTGCATATGGGGAGGCATTCATGAGATAATGTAAAATTTGACTTAGACATGACGGTTTGGGTTGGGATTTAAAAAATATTTTATCAAATATTACATATTTAATAACTTGTTCTTATTTTTGTGTTGGGATGTGAAAGGATGGAAAATATATATTATAATTGGGACTCAGGTAGGGGAACTATGACAGTGTCTTCTCAGTATTTTATAGTAGACCTCTGAGTTTCTATAATGAGTGGAATTTATATTTTTTTATTAATATTGATTAAACTCACCTTGGATTATGTACATGATATTGATATGTCATATTTGAGATTTCAGGTTTGTTCATGCATCAAGATAAGGCAGTTGGGTTTACATGCCATATATATACTTATTTTTGTGCTACACATTAGTTCATTAATTAAATTCCTTGATTTGGTCTCTCTATTCAGGATAGTTTCACTTTATTTATATATCTTGGTTTTCGTGATGTGTGAAATATATTTATTAGAATTAATTAGTTTTAAATGGAATTTTATTGTGTTATTATTTATAATATGATGGTCATTAACATGCATGGATGGAGAAAAGGGTTAGTTCTAGGAGGGGTATAACTTTGGTAAAGAGTAAACTTTTTGGAAAACCTTGTTTTATCTCGTAAACTAGTTAACAGAAACATTTTTTGATCCCACAAACTTATTGGGTTTTATCTTAATTACTTTTTTCTATAGTTTAAGTGCTTCCTTACAGTTGTAAAAGAGTTCACCTTGATGTAGTTTATAGAGTTACACGGGATGTGGGCCCAAATACATTATCAAGGGAGTATGTTTCTATATTATCACTATATGTGTAAATGAATGCAGTTGAATTTTCTACTTCACCTACTCTGGGGTTTAGGTAGCACAAAAATTCATCCAAAAGTCTTCCACTTACTTCATGGCCTATTCATAAGAGATCAAACCAATGGTTGAATATTCCATTACATTATCTTAAATATTCTACATCTATCTAGGGAACCGGAGGCCCTCAGGATATCGAATAGTGGGTTGAAATTGTTGTGGATCATTAATGTAGTAGAGAATAAGAAGGATCAGTAAGTTTTTCTAAAAAGAGATCATCTTAAGTTGGCATCCCTTTTCGATACCCCTTATCATTTGGTGATAACTATAGTGAATGAGCTCAAGGGTCATCTTAAAGACTTGGAGAGGAAGAAATTCATAAGGCTATATACATAACTGTGGGTTTCACCTATGTTCTTCACAAAAAATAAAGAAAATATTATTCAGCTATGTGTTGTATACTGAAAGATGAACCTAGTTATAGTGAAGAGTTAATATATATTTCCCATAATTCATGATATTTTTTATCAAATATGTTGATACCAGTGGTTCCCCATGATTGATATTTGATCATTATATCACCAGTTGTGAGTTAGAGAGGAGTACATTCCAAGGATAGAGTTTTTGAGTAGGTATGGACTGTGTGAGAACTTGGTAATGTATTTCATGCTAATGAATGCACTGGTAGTGTTCATGTCCCTCATTAACAAGATAATCCATCCATAAAATGACTCATTTGTGATGGTGTTCATCGATAATATCCTCATTCACGCACTAAAACCATAGAAACATGCTATAAAGGGAGAGATTGTAATAAGTATTCTTGGAGAACAAAGGATTTACACCAATCTATCAAAATGTGACTTCAAGATTCAAAAGGTGAAATTACTAGGACATGTGCTGTCTGACAATAGTATATATGTAGACCCAGATAAGGTTGGTTTATTCATATATTAGACACGTCCCAAGATAATTTTTGAGATTAAGATAATTTTTTGTATAGCATGATATTGTTGACGATGTATCTCGTACTTCTCCAGACTATCAACACTCACGAAATCACTGAAAAATAATTGAGTGAGGTTCTGGTTGTTAGACTAGTGTAAAGTGTCTTTCCTTGAGCTAAATATAAGACTAATAACATCTCTAGTACAAGGACTTCCTAATCTTGGGATTGGTTTTACAGTGTACATTGATGCATCAAGTGTTTTTATTAGAGAAGTGTTAAAGCAAAGAGAAAAATTAATAGCCTATGGGTCTCATTAGCTTTGACCCCAAAAGAGGAGATACCCTACACATGTCAGAGAGCTGGAATCTATGGCCCAGGATCTAAAGTTTTGGTGAAACAATCTATTTAGTGAGAGACTTTCCATTTATAGGGACCATAATATCCTTCACTATATATTCATATAACAGGACATAAACCTAAGACAGATGTGTTTCACTAAGTATATATAAGAATTTGACCATTATATGATTTATTCATAAGGAAAATGTTACAGAATTCCAAATACTCTTATACATAATATGCAGGCTGAGTAGGAGCTTGGTGAGAGTCCATCTGAGGAGTAGGGACACATGGTGGTCTTATTGGATGTTTGGAGGATATATGCCTCAAAACACTAGGTTTATTTGAATTGTGACCATTTAGTGATCACATACTCACTTTTGGATCATTTTTAGGATGTTCATAAGTTATAACAAGTGTTTTCAATAATGAGGGAACAACTAGATGGTGGTGACTCAATACACAGTTTATCGATGGATGACGGTGATGTGATATTGGTACATGGGAGAGTAGTATTCCCTTATTCCATTAGAGAGGAGACGATGAGGTATTATAATATCACAATATGTTTATTACATTCTTGTGCAACCAATATGTATCATGACTTCAGGTGATCGTTTTTGTGTATAGGGATGAAGTGATACCTTGTAGGTTTCATCTATGGATTCCTTACCTATCATAGGGTGAATACCGAGCACTAGAATCCTAGTGGGTTGTTATATCCACTCTTGATTCCTATTTGGAAGTGGTAGGACATCAATATTTAGGTTTTGATGTGGTTACCTAGGAACCTAAGGAATATATATGTGGTATGGGTGATTTTAAATCGGTTAATTAAGTATTCCAAATTCTTATTAATCAGAGAGACTCACTCAATATAAGAGATGGAAAAGATCTATGCCTCATATATCATACGCCTATCTGGAGTTCCCATTAGAATCATTTAAGATAGAGGGGATTGTTTTACGTTTCATTTTTTTAATGTATTGAAGAAGTCCCATGAGATTATACTGAGATTGATCATGGTGTACCATCCTCATACTGAAAAATAGTCCAAGTAGATTATACTCATATTGTAAGATTTGCATCAATATTTTGTGATAGACTTCAGTGGAGAATTGAATGATATTATTTACATTATTGATTTCACATTCAATAATAGTTAACAGAATTTGATTTAGATGGTCCCATAATAGGCTCTTTATAAGATACTATCTTGATCCCCGCGTGTTGGCATGTGGTAGGTGAGGCCATGATTATGGGCCCTGTTTGCTTCATGAGGTCCCTAATAGAGTGCATTTTATTTTGAAGAGGTTAATCCCCACTCTGATAAAAAATATGTCTTCTGTTGACCATATGTGGATACCCTTGTATTTCTCTATGTTTGATTAGGTCTTTTTATGAGTGACATCTTATGTTGGGGTGGAGACATCTGAGGAAGTAGGTAAAATTAGAACTTCATTTTTTTGTACCATTTGACATCACTGAATAGATAGGGGTAGTGGCATATCATCTTAACCTACATTCTCGCTAACGACATATGAATGATGTATTCAATGTGTCATAGATTTTGAGTTAAAAGATCAATCTTTTTCATTTAATAGATTGTGAGGACGTTGTGGTTAAAATTGATGCATCATATGAGGAGAATCCAATGGATTATAGATTTCAGTGAGGAATACCTCTAAGGTGAAATGATACCAATAGTCCAGATTCAATGGAATCATCGATGGATCTAATAAAAAACATGGGAATGCGAGTCTGATGTTGGATATTAATGACATGATATTTTTAGAAATAATGCTAGAGATACATATCAAGGATAAGAATTTGAGATAAGGAGATAATTGTAATATCCTGAATTTTTAAGGATAATAAAAATCCTATGTTTTGATAATTTAAAAGTATTTCTATGTGAAAATTTAATTTCTCAATAACAACATGTTATGAATGTTTTAAAATTTTTGCGTAAGAGTAAAAATCTAGTAAGCATTTTTTGAATATTCTATGGATTATTTTCTGAGTTAGGAACCAGTTTGTTTTGATATTTCAAGGACTATATAGCCTTGGCATTGAAGAAATAAACATATTAAATATATTATATTACACGCACTATATTTATCCAGAATAACTGAATATCTCTCAAATGGTGAATCATATGAGAAATATCAAACAACCATTGGGTTTATGATGTGGGGTTTACCCTAGGATGGGTATAACTTATGTGTGAGTCAGATGTTTGGTCAGATCACATGTGAGGATAAGTTATTCAATATTATTATTATATTTTTTTAACATAATATAATATCTATCAAATGGTTAGTTTTATGAGAAATATGAGTCAAACATTAGATTTGGTATGATAGGTTTACCCTATGAGGGGTATAACTTTTATGTGCATAAGAAATTTGGTTATATTTCTTACAAGCATGAGTTATTTAAAAAAAATTATACTATTTTTCAAAAATTATTTAATATCACTAAAACAGTGCATCAAATGAGATATATGATTCCACAGTTTGGTTCAGGACATAAGTTTTAACCTAGGTAGGGTAAAAAAATTAGGCATCAGATGTTTGGTCATTCCACGTGTTAGATTAATTTACTTAATAATTTAATTAATAAATTAAAAATAAAAAATAAAATTTTATCCATTTTATTCCACCTAGTGTCCCATCCTCCATTGTAATGTATGGAATTTTATTCATAACTTCTATTTACAAGATTTTTTAACATAAATAAATTAGAAACAACCTAACAAGTTGAAATAAAAAACTCCGTATTAATTTTTTGAGTTGAATAAGGCTTAAAATCAAGGTATTTATTTCTTATTTTGGAACTAGTCACATACACATTTGAGGTAAATATATTCTAAACATTGGACATGTTATTTTTGGTTCATCACGCTGAATTAAAATGAACTCATATCATACATTCATGCATTTATTGTAGATGATAGATCCAACTTAGGCTCGAAAACTCTGGTACAGCCGGTGTACGTGACCTCCGTCTGGTTCATCTTTTCTTTATAGCTATGGAGGAGGAATATATGTTACTTTTATTTTATTTTTTTATTATACATATTTATTTTATCAATCATTATATTTCTTATTCATAAAATCTAAAAAGATGAGTAGTTTTAAAAAAATTATAGAACACATTATTAAAAGAAATTCTATTAAAATATTAATAAAAAATTTTATGAAATTATCAAATGATAATTAGAAAGAAAATATCAAATGAAAATTCCTTCAAATTATCAAAATATAATTGTAAAAGTTATAAAATAATAATTACATAGAATTATCAAAAATTATCATTTGATAATATTCAATGAACAATCTAGGAAATTGTGTGAAATTATCTACTATGCTCATAAAGAATTAGAAAATTAAAATTTCCTTGGATCACTAAGGATAATTATGGATTCCACCTTTGACCTAAAATGAAAATTTGAAAATTATTGAGGAAAGATTAAATATTATGACAGGTAATATTTTAAATTCTAATTTGAAAATTATTTAGTAGAGATAAAATACAATCACATGTAATATTTGAAATGATAATTTAAAAATTATCCAAGACTAATAAAATATTATACCATGTAATACTTTAAATGATAATTTGGAAATTATATAAGAGATATAAAATATTATTTCATGTAATATTTTAAATTTTATTAGAAAATTATCCAATAGAGATAAAATATTATTGCATGTAATGTCTCCGATCATAATTTGAAAATAATTCAGTAGATAAAAAATATTATTACATTTAATGTTTTAAATGATAGTTTAGAAATTATATTGTACAAGTAAAATATTTTCACATGTATGAGATAAAATATTATCACATGTATAAGATAAAATATCATCGTAGGTAATATTTTAAAATATAATCTTAAAATTATCTAGGAAAGAAAAAAATATTATCACATGTGATATTTTATAATGATAATTATGAAATTATCTAGGAGGTAGAATTGTATCAACGCATTTGATATTTTATTTATTTTTTAAATGAAATATTTGGTTGTGGTTTTAGGGACCCTTGGTTAATCTTGAGTGTTGACATATTTTTATAACAAGGCCATCTGGAGGCATTTTTGGCTGGTTTAACCTCACCTTTTGACATAGATAAATTTTGAGGTATGATGTTTCTAACCTTTTTGGGATTTCTTACACGTGTTTCCATTATATGATTATATGTGTACATACTTCTTGATTCTGCTATATTATGATCACGTGTGGGTTTGTGTGTGTATCCTTGAAAACCTTATGTTACACTTGTTTTTAAGAGTACATTATATCTTATTATACATGTTTGATGTTGATCACATGTATTTTATGTTCGACCTTATTATTCTTGATATGATATGATTTCTCATGTATATTACCCTGTTATTTTTGGTTTTTTGGAATTTTAATGGATCGCAATACAAGTGGACACTCTTGAAATTTCCATCCCTCGGAGGAGAAGTGTGCATGACTTGCAATGAGGACGAAGATCGGCCTATGCATATGGTATGGATACGATGATTCATTTACGATACCTTGTGATTCACTCAATAACTAGAAGATGACAAGGTGTATGTTTCTTTATTCTTAGGGGATTATGAGTATCTCTCAATTCATAGAGGATTCCGAGATTATTACTTCCATGATGCGCAGTGTTGCTGACTTTCTTGATAACGTGTTGATGAGTATCAACATTTTTTAGACTCATAGTTAATCCTTGGTTCTTTTTATATCTTGATTATACTTCTAGAATAGACAGAAAGAAGGTACATCTGTAGGTTTGTGGATGCTTTCTTAGTGAATGACTACTAAATTTTTGACTTTATATTTATTCTTATTTAGCATTTATCTTTAATAGATATTTCACTTATATACTTGAGAACATTAGGTTAAGGATTCATTGGTGGTGTCCTACTGTGTCTTGTACTCACACTCTACTCAGGAATTTTTATTTTCTTGAAAATTTAGTGATGTATACAGTGAAGGGAAAGGACTTTATGATGGCTGACAGTGTAGTAGAGTGTGAGGATAGTGGAGAAGCGAGTTAGACACCAGATGGCACATTATTAATCTTATTAGTTATCAACTTCTTATTACATTGGATTTTCTTACCACATCAGGAACTTATTTATTTATTGCAAATATCTTCTATTTTTTCATTTTCTCAGGTTTACTCAAATAAATTATATTATTGATTATTATTTATTATCGATCGTATGACATGATAATGAGGGTATAGTCTCCCCACTGATGGACGTAGAACCTCAAAACTAATCGGTAGCATCTTGTGTATGGGGATGGATGCGTGAGGTAACGAATCATCTGGCTTGGACCTGGTGGTTTTAGTTGTGATATTAATCATTGTACAAAGAAAAATTATTCCACACCTTTTTAGAGCTACTATAAAATCTTACATCGATATAAAAAATTTATTGGTATTCTCAATAAATTAACTATTTTCAATATCAAGTTCAATTTTTCCTTTCATTATAATACTTATACCTTTTATTCAATTTATAATAAATCAATTTTTGTCTTTAAAATTTATAATCATGATAATTTTATCATATATGTAAATTTAAAATCATCATTACATTATTTTTTCAAAAACACCAATTTTAAGTATTTCTATTATTTTATATTAAAATTATCACTTCATAACATTAGAAATATTATTTGATAAAATTTATTTCAAAATTAAAATTAGAATAATGAAATTAGGTAATAAAATATATTTTAATTTTTTCTATTAACATTAACTTCTAAGGGTAAAATAATAATTCATGTGATGAAATTAAAAGTGTTAAATTGGGTTTAACCTGCTGTAAAAGTCATAAAACATTTAAAAACAAGGTTTGAATTGAATGGTAGAGATTTAGATAGACCAAGTTATGTGTCTCGTATACTTTTTGTATTTTAGATCCTTGGGACCATGAAAAAGACAATCCATTATTAAAAGATGTAAATGTGTTTATAAAAGTGAACTTACATTCCCGTATAAAAAACAAACCACTATTACCCTTCGAAGATAAAATTAACCATAGAATTTCTCCATTAAACTCAATCATTTAACATTCCATATAACACTATCTCATTAACATAATCCCCTTGTTAGTCAAAATTATAATAATACTATAAAAGTAAAGTATAATTCCTCGAAAAATTCAAGTCTCTGACATAAGTATTATCTTCTCCATAAGTTTTATACTTAATCTTACTCATAAAAATATAATAAAACCATAATGATTTTATAGCTTAAGTATCTTTGTTATACTGTTATATTTTTATATTAATATTAAAACTCTTATTTTCTCATTTCCATAGACTTGGAAAAGAAAATTAATATCAATTGTTCATGCGTACGGACTACCGCCTCAATGAAGAGTTTTTTTATTTTCCTTTAATATTTTCATTATTTGTCAATAAATATTCAAACATGTTTAACCATGATAAATATATCATATTGATATCATTATACTTTATAACACTATTATTTCAAAATAAACACTTAATTGACTATACACACTCATTGAGATAAACTGTGTTCTTGTTTTGTACTATTTAACCACATACATGAATGATGCTTTAAAATATAACCATATATGACTGGGAGAAACTAAAAAATATTTTTATTATATTATAATAATAAAATAATGGTAATTTATATATTTGGAACGTTTATATAAGGTATATAATTTATTATTAATAAATCCTCCTCTTCCACCAAAATCCCTGAAATAAGACATTATTAATTTGATTTTCACATAACGTAACCAAAAAACTTATGGAATGAAATTAAAGAATTTTAAGTCAATTTAAGTTATATAATATATAATATTAAATTATATATGAATAATTCACTTGGTATCAAATTATTTTTAAGGATATCAACATTATTAAATATGCGCAACACAATTAAAGTTGTTGACACTCGATGGTCATAATATACTATTACATATTAATTTACTTATGATAAAAAATTATAATAAGGATTATAAAATGGTAATATTTATTATTAAGGTTCAAAAATAGCATATTAATATTTTTATTTTTGTTTATCATGATGTTATGGTGTCATCAATTGTGCAAGGGAATAATTTAAGGGCTTTCATCTAAAATTTATCTCTTTGAGTTATGTTTTGAACTATGCACCTAATTTAATTTACATTGTGTATATAATACCTATTAGATATATAAAATCATGAATTATATTTTAATCATAGTATTTGGAGTTCAATAAAAACCCTTATCCTCATGTTTTTCTGATTAAAATATTACACAATCCTCAAGGGTTCTTTTTCAAAAAAATAAATTTCTTGATACATGTTTATTTTATAGACAATGTTTTCCCTTGAATGGTGTATTCTATTCCCATGGATGTATATTTATAATTTTTTTTATTTTTGAAAATTACTAATCCAAATAAATTTTGTTTCATCAAAGGGATTGTACTGAATTGTTATTGATGTTGTAGAGATTTTTGGTAACTCAATTTTCATTTCATGGGATATTATCAGCCTCTTAGACTCAAAATAAGGGCACATCATACCGATTTATTATGTTATGTGGAATTATATATTTTTCAATGAATTTTTATTTCTTCCACATAATACACCTTTTTGAATAATTTCTTAATTCAAGGAGTGTGTTTCTAATGAGGTATTTTGATAACTCAAATCTCTTTTCCTTGAGTTTTATTACTTCATCCTGAATTTATTTCTTACATGCATGGTTTATCCCACAAAACTAGTCGATTATATTGTAATATATATACCTATATAGAGAAAAATATATTTTTATAAAAAATATATTTTTTACTTTTTTTAGATTTTTTTTGAACAATTTTATTTTTCAACAAATTAAAAAGGTTTAATCATTTCACATTCATATGTTTTTCTTTCCCCTACTAATTTATCCAAAATAAAATTTATTACTTTTTAAGTCCCTATTATGGAATATTTTTTGAAAGAATAATTTTTTTAATGATTCGACAATTAGAATTTTTAAAATCACTTTTGTAAGTGTCATGTAAAAATGTCATTTACATCAAAGATAAAAAAAATTCTAAAATAAATATTATGTTTTCACTTACATTTACCTTTTCATTTTCAAATTTTTTTATAATAGGGTTTATGGTTCTATATTTATATATCTATCTTTTGGGGTAACAAACTCAAGTTACCAAATAATGTAATTCATGATCCCTTTTTATGACGTATAATTCAAGTATTATTTTGAGTAGATGTTTTTCTTATATGTAGACATATTTCTATGATTAATTTATTACATGAGGATTATGTTATACAGAAACTATCCAACTAATCTTTATGGATAAAAAATGCTATTATTATTCTAATATTGACTTTTCTATATAATCATTGATCTATATAGTGTGAACATCACATTATACTTACTTCATATTGGATTATGTTCACCTAGATAGAATAATATTTTATTGAAATAGGGAAACAAAATTGTCACTATATTTTATTATCCTAAAATAGAGAATTATTAGAAATTTGATTATATATTTTTTCACCATACGCCTTCGTTCCCAGGAATAGTTTTGATCATGTTATCCATTTTATTGAAATGGGGAAAATTATTTTAATTATTGATTACTATTAATTGCTAACATAGATTGATCGTATATTTATTTTTTTATTTCTTCATTATATGAATAGCCATGTTTTTATTTTACCAAAGTTTCCTAAGGGAATGGAATGAAATGTATTATTTACTATTACAGTGAATTTATTAGACATAATTAGGTGACTGGTGGGGATTATAATTATATACCACCTCGATCCATTAATAGTAATCATGATACAAAAAGAAGTTTTCGTATTGGGAATATACCTTAACATTTAGTTAGATTTCCTTAACTACATTCTTGATGATAAATAAATTTCAAAGCACAGGATCGAACAGTTGGGTTTTGATGTGTGAAATTATTCAATCCATCAGTATGAGATTTTTATTAGTTATATACATGTTTTTAATTATTATCATTGATATATACTTATATATATTTTATGTTCATTAGATATTCATGTCTTTTACCTAATCCTATAATGATATATATTCCATGTTTAAGTAATGATTTATTTTATTATAAATTCCCACATTGATCATTCAATATCATCCATCTCTAATGTTTCAATTCCCTAGGGTTTAATGAAATGTTGTACACAAGACTTTTTTAGAAGTATAAAATGTGTGGATGAATTTATGGGAGATGTTAAAGGCATATCGTAAATTAATTAGTTTCTTTTTTATTATAAAAAAACTCTTTATTTTTTGTTAAATACATGAGATTTATTTTTTATTATGTGTCCAAACTATCTATCACTATAAACCATAAGATAGATTTGATATCTGAGAGATGAAATTAATCATTACTGATTTTTTAATTAAATATAGTAATATGTATGGTTTTATAACTAGTATCAAGGAAAGTTTGAAAATTATGTGTTTATGAGCACCAGATCTCAGATTGTGGGTCTGCGGTGTCACATCAAGGTTGTTTTTATTACCATCATATAATGGTGGTAATGGGGTGTGGTATATCAACCCCATATGAGAGTGTTTTTCATTTGAACACTCATAAAAATGTGCACAAAGAGACCCTTGAAATATAGAAAGATGGTATGTACCCTTATCAAGGTGAACATGGACCATATATTAAATATTTTTTTGTGTTTAATTTAAATATTTTTTTAAAAATAATTTTAATGTTTAATATAAAAATATCTACATTAACATTTATTTTGAATGATTGTTTTTATGGATTCTGTTAATTATTTTTTACTTAGTTGTACTCACAGCCTACTTGATCTTCCCTGGAACTTGTGTACTCAAGTATCCCTCACTTGGTGTATATCCTGGTTGGGATGAGTCCCAATATTTTATAATTGAGGTAGTGAAAATTGGATTTAATTTAGAGTTTGGGATGACATGAGGCATAAGTATTTAATTAGAGTCTCCATTGCTTTTATTTTTGTTTTATTTTTTCCTCTTTTTCTATATGTGATTTTATGATTGCACGATATGTCATGTATTCTTGTATGATATTATTTCACATTATTTTGTATGTTCAGTAATTTTTTATTCCATATGTGTACTCTGATAGATGTTTACAATTATTGATGAGTTTTAGTAATTTATTTTTGATTTTAGAATCTGATACAGTGGGTATTACCTCCCTATGGTACCTCCTTAAACATCAGTTGTTTGTCGGTATACTTTAGTATTTGGGGAGGTGCTCCGGATCTCATGTGGAATTAAGATTTTTCACTATTTAGAGTTAGATAGTCTAGGCTAGTACACCCATATTCAATATTTAAATATAAGGTAAAATAAAATCTAATTGTTTTTTGAAATAAAAGAATAACAAAATTAGACCTTTATGATACCTTAAACTCTTTTTGGAATCTTTAAGATGATATTACATAATATTACTATGAAATATTGTAGGAGTACAAACAATAAACATGAATTCATTTCTATTGGATGTAATATATAATAAACACACAATTATTCCTCTCTATAACTTTCAATTTATCGGTTTCCTAACATTATCCATGTAAATTTTAATTTTATAACTCATAAGAGTTATATATGTTTTACTATTTTCAAGTTTATACATTTTTATTAATTCTAATTTCTGATTTCTAGGATTTAAAACATTCTAAAAAATTATCAAAAAAAATCTAACCCATGGAAAAATTATAAATCACACATAATTCTAAATTCAAACTCCTCTTGTGTGATTTTATAAAATTCATCACTTAACTACATATTTCTTAAATTAAAAAACAATTCATTAATTTTTTTTAAACAAAAAAATTATCTAAATATGACTTTTTCTTAAATAAATTAGGTTATACCACCACTACAAAATAATGATGGAAGGAAAAACTAATCCTCTCATATAATGACCTAGTTGAATGTCTATTACCATATAAAGATTTAGTAATTTTGAAAATAGAATTTAAAAGAGAGTATTTTGTATACCTCTTTTTTCAATATAAACATACTACACAAAAATAATGTATAAAAAGAATATTTGACATATATATTTATATATAATATTAAATTTCATATTATATGAATAATCGTGTAGGATTTAATGGATTATAACCTATAGAAATGTGAAAAGGATTCCTCATAAACAATTTCATTTTATGGAATATAGAACATAGATATTAACCTATAATTATTAAATGTAATTACACATTGATCACCTTTTTATTCTAAAAATAACTATTTCGTTCTTATTAAATTATACCCTAAGGATATCTTAACAAACTCAAAAAATTTGTGTTATAACCCATAACTCCCTAAGAGGGGAGGGATGAATCATGTTGTAAAATTTTTCTTTGAATTAAATGTTTTTTTTTCAATTTTTGTTGGCATTTATGAAACCTATATAATGGAATTGTGAAATCACCCAACACTTATATGTAGAGATGGAAACACAATAGAGAAGTTTTACCTAGTTCACTACTAAGGGATAGTCCAAGTACCGTACACAAATAGTGTTTCATTCATACTAGAATCCACAAATATTCACAAGATTTTTATAGATTATATTGTTTTTATTCATGGTCAATAAAATCCAATCTTTATACCTTTACAAATATTTTCATTATATCGCACTACCTCCCTTCGAACACTTCCAATAACTCACACATTATCAGTACATTGGGATAAGTCATACAAAGATAATCCACATAAAATTCACTTCCAAATTTGAGAAATTTTTAATTATTCTTTGATTTAGTGGGTCTGGATACGATTCATTAATGTATTACATTAAATTTTTCAAAGTGAAACAAAGTTCTCATAAGTACTTTTTGTGAAAATACCTTTTTTAGGAAACCATTTTATTTTTCCCTAAAATTAGAAGATTTATCAAAAAATCCAAATTTATTAAAACATATCTTTCATAAAACATCTAAATTTTATGAATATCTTTCACTAAAATTAATTTTCATCAATTAGTTGTTAAAAATTATTTTCTAAAAAAAATTATTCACAAAAATATCTAGATTTGTGTAAGAAATGTTTTTGACTAATTTCTTCATAGAATTAGACTTAAAATTCGTCCTCCAAAATCATTAATAATTCAAATGATGATAAATGACCAATTTATAGGTGAGAAAAACACATTTTCAAAACTCCACTCCTTTCACAAAACTCACTCACAACTGGAAAACACATCACCTATAATTCTTTAAAATATACATATTCAAAAATATCAAAAAATTTCTCTCTAAAAAAACAATATCATTATCAATCCTTTTGAAGTTTCCTTCATTCATGAATTTTATCTACATTCACTAAACCCTTATTTTTAGACCTACCCAATTTTCTATTTATGAGAGCATTAATTTTGAAAAAATATTTCATTTATCTAGATTATTAATACCAAATATTTGGAAGACATTGAAAACTATAACTCATTCAACACTCAATCCACTTGTAATGATAATACCCCGTGTATTTCATGCTCCTTGATCAACCTATTGTGGATTGAAAATATATAAAAAAACATTAATTTATTTTTATGAATAACCTTGGTTACAAGAATCTTATCCATTGGGTTTTTTACAAATCCAAATAGAAATTAAATAATACATAAACCTCGAGAAAAAATGTATAGAGATAAAATTTCTCATCTATATCACTATGTCTATTTGAGAATATCTTAGTGTATAAACAAGGGTTAAATTGATAATTTTAATCCTCAAGTGACCTCATTTCCTACAACTTATTACTTCATTTAATTTCAACTTTATCCCCTCTTTGGAAAAAACTCAATGAAATGTTATTTTTCCCTTTATCACCCAAAATAGACCCTAGATCATATCTCCCCAAAATTTATTCACTAAATTTAGAAAAATATATAAATAGATAAAAACAAGGGGAGTTGAGATAAATTTAAACTTACGCATACAATGTGAAATTAATAAAAACTAGTAATAAACTAGTGTTATTAAAACATTGGTGTATCCAAGGGATTCTTCAGGATGTCTCCCAATTGATCCTTAGTTGGATTATATTATATTTTAATCGCACCTTGTTCGCATTTTTCTTTGATTAAGTCATATATAATCTTGGTATATTTTTTATGAGAGTGTTGAGCTAGATTTTTCATATGCTTTATCACACTCCTATTATCATAAAATATCACCATCATTTTTTCCCCTCATCAAAAATATTATCAATATGAAACTTTATCTACAAGAGTTGATTTCATTCATTTTTCATGTAAATATACTCTTCTTCATACATACTAATTCATGGTCAACCATCGCAAACATTTATTTCAAATGAAGAACAAACCACTACTTTTCAAAATTCAATCCACCACAAAACTATCCGAGTAAATATCAAAAATGATGAAAACCCATGATCCATTAATTATTTAAAGTATAATAAAAAATATAGATTACTTATAATATACATCATGGTTCATTTAAACTCAAATAAACTCATTTAATTTTGATTAATTTGGAATAGAGATGATAAATATGTTGTAAAGGTGATATTTGGGTATGTTGTGTTTAGTTAACCAAATCATATAATTATCCACTTATAGAGGGAGAGATCCATATATTTCGCATCCTTATGCTTCAAATTTTTTTACCCATTTACAATCAGAGTGGTCATTGGTTTGGAGTCATCTATGTTGAACTTCATCAATACCGATATTGTATACGTTTCATAATAAATGACGTTGTTTTCTTTATTTTGAATAACCAAAAACAAAAAAATTGTATGTGATTTCACCAAACATGGAAGTTGAAAATTATAACTTCATGTAATTAGAAAAATCATTCACTGATTCATTTTTTTCACTAAATATGATATTATCTACATATATAATCACCATAAATTTAGCTCACTGTAATTTCTTTATATATAGATTATGAATGAAACAACCACTTATAAATTGGAGCTTCATCAAATGAGAATCTAGTCAAGCATACCATGCTCAGGGTGCCCACATTAGAGTATATAAAGTCTTATCTAATCAAAAAATCATTGTTTCATAATTTAGAATTTGAAATCCAAATTTTTGATCAATTTAAACTTCTTTTTCAAGAACATTATTCAAGACTGTTGTTTTGACATATATTTGATCAAATTTTTACCCTATTTTAATTTCCATGGATAAAAATATCCTAATAGAATCTAGTAAATCTACAAGAACAATTTTTTATTCAAGTTAAATGCCATCAATCAGTACATAGTATTCTCACACTATGTTTGCCTTATTTCTGATCTCGTTTACCATTATATCAAAATTGTTCTAGAAGAACCAATGTTTTTTAAAAATATTTTTATTTCATAGAATCTTAACAAGATCCCATGTTAAATTTTTATCAATTTGATATAGCTCATCATTCATTTACATAACCAATGATTTATCCATCGCTAATTTAATCAATGTTGGTAACAATATTGATAAGGGAGAATAATCCACTAAATTCCTCATTATCTTTATATATGTTGGTGTTGTACAATCCCTAATAATGTTGGATTGATCAAATTATCATATTTTGCTTCTCTTGAGATGTTCTAGTGGAGTTTCATCAAAAATAGTTTCCACTTATGATCCCAATTATAAATATTCATTGTTTGTATAATCTTAAATTATGGGAAATCCTTTCACAACATCATTATTTAAACCTATTCATTTTTCACCTTCTTCTTAATCTTCAATCATATTAATATATAATCTCCTGGAGTTATTCATTATTTTATCTAAAATTATATTGACAATATTTATCTCCATAATTTTTCATAGACATTTATTGTAGAATTTATAGGCTCTAGTATTCATTGTGTATCCAAGGAATATACCTTTATCTTAAGTATCAACGTACTTTCCTTAATAACATTCTTTGTTTCATATGAAACATTTACATCCAAAAAATTAGAAACATTTTTGTGATGGATTCCTTCAAGTGAAATATTTCATTGGGTGTCGTTTCCTCTCTTAGACTAAACCCTCTTGATTTTGAGTGTGAACTATGAATTTAATATCTTCTTTCAAATATTTATGAGAAAAACTAGACTCAATCAACATCAGTTATTCAATATTACTCGCCTATATATTTTTTCCTTCAATGACATCAATTTTTGGAGGTGTTCTCACTGATTAAATCACATTCTTGATCAAATTTTTTTAAAGATTACTTTCAAATTAAATGGATATAAATTTATTCCATTGTCATATCATAATATCTTTGTCATATAAATAGTTCTTCCAAAACTATTTAGAAGTATCTATTCGAACAATCAATCACTTTTTATTTACTCTTCATAAAGATCATGTGTGCCTTTATTATAAAATCAGGATTAAAAATTATGAAGTAGATCTCTATATGTTGTAGACACATTCCGTGGACCACACACATCTATGTAGACTATATCTTGATGATATGGTTCACTTTCTCTCCTCTATTGATAGGAATTTAGTACTATTTTTCCTTTCATTCAAGAATCACATGACTTTTCTCGATCAACCTTAATATTTGGGATGTCTTTAATAGACTTCCACTTGTATAATATTTCAATGATTTTCTTACAAATGTGACCAAGCCTTTGGTTCCACACGTCGTTTTCCACTTAAATTGTAATTAATCAAATGTTTTATTTACTATCTACCTTGTATAAATTATCATTTTACCTTCACATTTTCAGAAATTAATTTTTTATCGTTCCTTGGATAGTGAATCCTTTCTTATTAAATTTAAACACTAATATAAAGTCACAAAGATGAATCAAACTGTAGAGATTGTGATTCAGGCCATTCAAAAATATAACTTCCATTATCTTCATCTCATAATATTATAATTAGGTATTTATAATATGTTTTATCTTTAAGGATCCATCATTTCCAAGTTAGGATTCTCCATTGACTCTTTCCTTATCAATTTTAAAAAACATCGCATTTCCCTTCGTGTGGGGTGAGCATACACTACCCAGAATCCAGGTTTTATTATTATTTGTATCTTTAAGTGTGATATATTCTAGGATTTCTATTCAAATATTATCCTATTCTTTAAAATAGATACATATTTTAGTTGATTAATATGATGGCCTCTCCAATATCTTCTCAACATGTACGTTTGAATCATAGTCCTCTTATTCTTCCAAATGGGGGTACCAATTCTCCTATGTGATTTTTTGTGATTGACATGTATTCAATTGTCTCTATGTTCCACTGTAACTATTTACACTTTCTCTTTCCCTGTAAGGAATGGTTTTTTCCCTAATTTGAGAACAAAAAACCCAATATCCATTGAAATTATTTCTTCTATGTGATGAAGGATTGGTCTCGTTCTCCTTGGATGACTTCCAAGTGCTTACCTATTAAGATAGCTCATTTTCTTTTCATATTAAGACATAGTATGGCCAAGAAGTCCATATAATTGAAATTTTATAATAGAAAATATCTTTTTACATTAATTCTTCACTATATCACGATGTTTATTATAGGTTTTTAGATAGTTATTATATTTTTATTATTAATGATTATTTTAAAACATCTATATGTTTTGGTTTGGAGTTATCTCAATTAAAACATTAGGTGAATTTTTGTTGTCATATATATGACTATATTTTTGATTCCCTTTATTTTAGACCATCTTGTTTTAGCATTTTATTTTTCTATATCATATCCAATTCCAATTCTACCAATAAATATTGGTACTTGATTATTTAATGATTTATCTACTCCCTTAAATACTTGTTTGACTCCTACCAAAAGATCTAAATTTGATAGCCTTTAAAATTTTAGTTTTTTCTATAGTTCCCCTTTTTTAATTTTATAGTATACATCTTAAGGTAAGTCCTTATTCTTAAAGGACCTAAACAATCTTGGATTTATCCTCCATTATTTAGATATGTTCATTCATAAACTTTTCTTGTTCATTGATCATTAGTAAAAACTCCAAAACCTATCCTAATATTTCATGAATTTTGAAATATTATTATTCATATCCTTACAGTTGATCAATATCTACTTAATGTTGGTCCATATAATATGATTATTCTTTCTAAAAAATCTACCATTAAATTTTTCATTCATATAATTTTAATCTGGTCAAGTGCACCTTCAATTTCTACCTTGATATTGAAAGCACCGGCCAGTTAATTTTCTTCATCTTTCATAGGTTTTATCTTTTCAACTATATCCATCAATGAATATTTAAATAATATTTAAAAAAAGTTTCTAATTTCTCTAAAAATATTATATCATTATGTTCATTTATGCAAACTAATATCTTCCTCTATAATTTTTCTTCTTTATTTGAAGTCTCTCTTTTTAGGGATCCCCATTTGATTCTAATTTATGATGTTTAATTCACTTTATTCATTATCAATTTTTTGACCATTGAGAAGAAATATTCCATAATTTATCACACCAAAAAAATCCAAAGTAATATTACCTTCGAATCTTCACTTTCATCTCTTGAATTTTATATAAATAAGATAAATAAATTCATCCATATATTCTCCATCGTCACTACATTTAGAAATTTCATATTTTTTTCATATCATTGAATGTCATATTCTTAATCAAATTTGGTCTCTTCTGATTTAAATATCATTTCAAAATCCATTGTACTACTTATCATATCGTCAATTGAGACTATAGATAGATCACATTACTCGATAGTAGAAATTTTTTGATTTTATAGAGGTGGAAACACTCTCAATATTTTCATTGTGATATAAATATATTTAATTTATTCCCCAAGAACAAAATTTTCCCTAATAACATCAATATTTATTTTGAATAAAATAACTTCATCATAGTAAAAATTAATTTTATTATCAATTAATTTATTCTGTAGAACATTGAAATTTACATCCTTTAATTTTTTTATCACCTTCATATATATTTTCTAATTTTTGCACCCTGATTTTTCTATAGTAAAAATATCCACCTTTAAATAGATTTTATCTAATATAGATTCAGTGAGATAATTTTTAACCTTGGCATATAAATCAAGTTGTTTCCTATCTATTTCAGTCATGGAAAATCATATTTTGTCAATAAATTTAATACCTTGAACAATTGAAAAGATAATTTCAATCCCAAGAGATTATAGAGGATATGTTATTCTATGCTTCCAAATTTGTAATTTATTTCCATGAAAGGTGACCTCCCCTTACGTTCACTGAATTTTCCATCACAACAAAACTAGAAGAAATATTTAATGCCTAAAATATGATCTCTCTAATATCACTTATTATACCCTAGAGCACCCTGGGAGAGGAGGAGTGAATCAATGTGTCAAATCATTCAATTAATTGTTCTTATAACCAAGTTGATATGAACTTGTGAAAACTAACTAAAATAATTGCGAAATCAACAAATAAGAGCTTTTTGAAAAAGAAACACAACATAATACTTTTACATGGTTCAATACTATGGGATACTACATGGATTATACGTTGATAGCGTGTCAGTCATGCAATAATCAGCTAAGATACATTAGTTTTTTTGGAATTCAATTGTTCATTCATGGTCAATCCATTATAGACACACTGCCTTTATAGTAATTTTAGTGATAGTTCACTACCTCCCTCATTTGACTTAAACAATCCCCCTTGAAAACTATATTATGTGAATTCATCCTCAGTTTATTAACTTGTGGTCCACATCCATATGTAATCACATGTTGATGATTTTTTCATTGTGATCATCAGAATCTGATTCTTCGGTGCATTATAATAACTATTCCAATGTGAAACTACATTGGTGTATGTATTTACCATGAAAGTCACTTTTTCATGAAATGCTATTATTTTTCAACAAAAATACCAACTTTCATGAATGTTCCTACTATTTTCACGCATCCACATTTTTTAAAACATATACCTTTTGAAAAACCCCCTCCACTAAAATACCATTTCTCTACTTAGTTGTGAACCATTATTTTTGTAAAAAATTTGTTCACATGAAGGTCATGATTCTGGTAATAAATATTTTTTAGTATGTATTTCATTAAATCAAAGTGATAATGCCTTCTCTGTCATGACCCGACCCTAACCGAGCTCGAGCCGCAACTACCCCAAGCCAGCCTCCAATAGGCCAGGGGCTGGCGACAAGCAATGAAGGCTAAACTACTCGGGGAGGAATTTTCCTGAGTACCTGTATACACACACGCATCCCACTCAATGCAGAAGTGCAAAGTAAAAAAAAAAAGAAAGAAAAATAAAAGTTCCAACTACGATAAACAGACCACAAAAGTTACATCGACCTCTAAATAATACAAATTAAGTGTTAAAGGTAAACTCAAAAGAAAAGGGAAAAAACACACGCCCAACAAGAAAAGTGACACAACTCAGCAACAGGTAAACAAAATTAAACAGCTTGGAGAGCCCCACACCTGGAACCCGACTATGACCAATGTACATGGTCTATTCTCTCGAACTCCTAAGATCCGCTGAAGTCACAACCAACATGTATGTCGTCTACAAGGGCATACCAAGTGCGGGCAAAGCCCAAGTATGGGTGAGTATAAAAATACTCAGTAGGATGCCTCGAAGGCTCGAGGGAGAAACAAAGGAGGTACTGAAGAGGTGAGCAGTACATTGAACAGGGAAAGTTAATGGAGTATAACCTAGAGTGAAGTAATGAGTATAGCTCAACCCAACAAGAGGAAGGAATTGGACTCATCCAAACACAAGGAGATAGAAGTGGTGAGAAGATGAACTTCTCATTGAGTCTTTACAACCTATAACAGGAGAGTAGACTCGTCCAAACACAAGAATCTAGATGCAGAAATCACGTGGCATACCCCGTGTGTCTTCACCTATCCTGGAAGGAGAGTAACAAAAAACCCAAGGAGTGGGTACTGGAATAAGGTATACATATATATATGTTTTGTCAAGAAACCTGGACAAGATCCTAAGGGGATCTCCATCCCGTATCTCATCCCAAGAAAGTGAGTAGCAAACAGTCCCAGAAGTAAACACCATTGATGCCCCGAATCCCACCCTTCTACCACGAAATGCAAGTCAAGGGGCTCAAATCACCGCACCTTGACACTATCCTCTTTGGGCGGCACTGATTCGCCCACGCGGTTTTAGGTCACGTCTCAAGGATGCGTCTTGGTGGGGAAAGTTCCCCTCGTACTTGATAGTTCTAGGGAAAGTCAAACCACACCTCATCACTATCACACAGGCGAGAGGTCTTCTCAAAGTCAAAGTCGTCACATCACTGACCCATACAACCAAGGGTCCCGCTCCAGTAGTCACAGAGAAAAGTCACATACTAGCCTAGTAGAAAGGACTGGTTCTGAGAGAAGTCGCCAGGTAACCCACTGCCCAGTCTCTACTGGAGGGTAAACCCTAAGAGGTCGTCAGGTAACCCACTGCCCAGTCTCTACTGGAGGGTAAACTCTAAGAGGTCGTCAGGTAACCGACTACCCAGTCTCTGCTGGAGGGTAAACCCTAAGAGGTCATCGGGTAACCCACTGCCCAGTCTCTGCTGGAGGGTAAACCCTAAGAGGTCATCAGGTAACCCACTGCCCAGTCTCTACTAGAGAGTAAGCCCTAATAAGTCAATGAGAATCCCACTGCCCAGCCCCGCTAGAGGGTAAAACTGAAGAAGTCGATGAGCAACCCACTACCCAGCCCCGCGGGAGGGTAATCCCAGAACTGCTCTAGCCATCCCTACTGGATGGTACAACACTAGCCAATAGAACATGGAGTGGGTATCGCGCAACCAACCAACTCTAGAATAATTCACCTAGTAGAGGATCAGTGCCCGTGTAGTGTGGGTCACGCCGATACCTGGTACTCTGTATAGGAAAACACATCACGGTAGATCATGGAAATAGGATATGATCTCGATACTCGGCTAGAGAATCTACTCCCAGGCTCACTGGGGCTCCTTACCCTACTGGAAACAACCTCCTAGGTAGAGGATCGGTGCCCATTTAATGTATTGGTCACGCCGAATCCACAAAAACTCTACCAGGGAACATGAAGGGATGTGATACTGAAAGCCCACATGGCTGAAGGAAAAAAAGGGAACCCAAACAACTCCATTGATCACAACATCAAGAACAAAACCAAGGGAAACCACTCAACCCTACTGGTCTAAACCATCATGAATAGAGGGACCCTCTATGTCACGAGAGATCAATGGTACGTAGAGAAAAACACAGAACACACAAGGGGCCTACTCAACGTGTGGCCCTATCTCATCTCCAACCCAAGTACATAAACATTATCAGATACAAACTAAAACATGTACCTCCAAGAACCCCCGTATTCTCCCAGATTATACCACATCTCTAGCCCAAAGGCTATCATGCACCCAACACCCAACGTCAGCACGAAGGGATAAAACATAAGTTCGACAGCCTTCTTCCTCCACGGCCCTAGCAGAGCCATCCATATCGATTAAAACATCCACTTCACTCACATGGGAGTGAATGCGATTACATGCAAAGGGTTCGCTTCCAAACACAGCAAGAAGAACCACCACCGGAGCACCTTTCATGCTTCCATATTTAATGAGATCTCGAATGAGACTCTGCTCATCCAAACGGATCGTATCGTTGTAATCCTCGCAGAAAAACATGTGAGATAGACTATTTACTCACCTCCAACAGACATCCAATGTAAAAGTCGTTCAACACTGATTTATGCCCGAACGACGTCCCATAGTCCAAAGCCTTGGTCCAGAAAATAGTCGGGTGCATCGTACCATCCCGATTCACTCAAAAAAACACGTCAAATTGACTACTCAGTTGCATGGAATGGATATCCATAGAAAAAGATGCATTTTCCCATACCACACACGAGCGGTGCTATGTGGGACCTGCATCACGGTCCCAAAGTTCTACGAACGGATCTCACCGTTGTGATCCTCTCGAAAAAGTACACAGTATTGACTATCTACTTATCTGAAACGGACACAAGGTGATAAAGATGGAAATCACTACCAACTCCCAAAACGGCCCTCATGGGTCCCGCACCATTGTGCAGAATTAAAGCGGGAGGATTGCTCCATTGTAATTCCCTCAGAAAAACACATGGAAACAACTGCTCGCACTCCCCGAACGGACGTCCGATGAAAACGTTTCTAGTCACTACTCGCAGCTTAAAAGACAGGCCATAGGGCCCACACCTCAACTCTAGTTTTAACACCCGAAAACATACAATAAATCTCTGCAATGTCGCCAGGGTCCCAACACCGCTGATGGTGCCCAAAACAGCATCCGGATGTGCCCGCGCAGGCCAAAACAAGAACCCCCAGAAAAACACCAGTCCACTTAACGGGTGTGTCGCGCACCGAGGCCCCCATCTCGGGAATTGAAACCACCAAAACCATCTCAAAAAGTTCTTCTCATGCCGAGGATGACACTACAATAGACGGCACACAGAATGAACACCCATTGTGAAGATTACGAGTGTCTGAAGTCGAGGGGACGAATCCCCTTGGGCGGGACCGGCTTGGGCCGGCCAGCGGCTCAGCCGCGCGGCCCGGCTATGGACCCGCGATCCACCCTAGCACCAACCGGCCCTTTTGGACAGTTTTTGTTTCATGTGGAGACCCGACAAGCATGCGTCTCGTTATCCCGCGTGGAGTCGTGGTTGCGACCTCCGTCCACCCAAGCACTGATGACCCCAATAACACTTGCGGCCACCTCCTGCGCTCGCTCGCTCGCCCGGCCACCTGTCGTGCTAGCTTGCCCGGTTGCCCGCCGCGTTCCTGTGCCCGGCCGCCATCGCCCTCAGCCAGCCGACTTCCTGGCCGACCTCCACTTCCGAGAAGCCCCTCCACCCTGGACCGCCGACGCCAACCCGCTGCGCCTCCGCTCGACCCCCCGGGATTGCCGGAGACCCACCAGGCCAGCCAGATCCTCCTGAAAACACCCAAAACAACCTCGAATCTTCGTCGGACAGCTACGGACGACTCAGAGCTCGGAATTTAAATAAAAAACATGTGTCAGAAATCTAAAGAAATATACTACACATTCTTGGGATTTTCTTGGAAATTAACTATCATTTTGACGCTGTAATTTGAGTTTAAAAAAGAGGTTTGAAGTTAAAAATACAAAACGAAAATCTCTTACCTTGTTGGGAGTAGCCTAGAGCATTTCTGTCAATCCGTCGAAGCCGTGCACCAGCTTGGGGAGGTGGAGGGGAGGAGAGGAGCTCCTCCTTATTCGTTGGGATGACTTGCACCATGGAAGAACAAGGGAGGGGAAGCTTGGAGGTGTTTATGTTTAAATAGAAAAAATTATTTAATTTTTAATTAATTTTTAAAACATCCACCTATAGGCCCATACCTAGACTCTCGAAGGGGTCAAGATTAAGCTTTCCCTAGGGTAAAATCCATGTTCTGAGGGAAACGGTGGTCTTGGAATTTTAATCTGATCCTCTGTACCAAAGTTATAAAACTTGACGCCCGAGGCCGCTAATTTTCGAAAAAGCCCAAGGTGGCATTTTTTACAGAAGGCATGTGCCTGTGAATATTACACCCCTCATAGGGTAAAAGGCATGCTCCAGACTCAACAGTGCCATCAGTTTTCTTTTCTGAGCTACCCTTTAGGAGTTATTCTTCTTATTTGGCATGCCCAGTGTGAACGTACTGAAATTTAATTTTGGCCACACCGTGTCTCGGAATCGCACGTCGTCTGAAGGCGATGTTCCGGACTAACATCAAGAATTTTACAAAGTTATTTATAACAAAAACCGGGTTCTTACATAATTATCTCCTTCAATATTTTCATTCCCAAAAATCAAAACTTGGGAACAACACATGGAACGGAGCCCACACTTATCTCTCTCGTACTCAGAAAAACTCTTGCATAGTTCTGCGTCACTACACACAAAGGATTTGATCCATTCACGTGAGTTCTTCCATCGTTGATGATGTGAATAGGAGCACGCACACATCTCCCCCAGTTAAGTCTCGTGGGAGGCATCGTGCACCTACTCCATACTTTGGGGGAGTTAAGTCAAGGCTGTAGACAACCTCACCATCCCTCTGCACGGTCTCAAACGGCCCGAAGGCCCTCGGGGGTAGATCACCTACCCAGTCGAACCCCCACGTCGCACGCCGTGACTAAAATCACCGTTTGGACATGGGAAAAATCCAGGTGATTACATCCTTCAGAATATCCATCTTGTAAAACACCCAAGGATATCTGGTCACGCAAGGTTTCACAGTCAATGTCCCATGACCAAAACTCTCTTACACTCTTGGAAAGCAATGGAGTCGATACCATATACTAAATAAAAGGATCCATGTCTTTCAATTTACTGACATAGGGTTATACCGATGCCTCGCTTCACCCTGGTAAAACCTGAAAAAAGAAGCATAGGGAAAATCATTTCACATATAGAGTATAACAATTCTCCTTCAAAAAGTAGAAGAGTTGTAGATGGTACCTTCTATCACCTCATGCTCTGAAGGATCGTAAACATCTAAAGCTTGTGGTTTTCCATGGTCCCAACTGTCACCTCTCAAAGACTGATGTGGACTACCTAGTGGTGATGGGAAGACCTTATAAAGTTGTCCCCCACTACCAAATCCCCCCACTCCACTGCTAGCACCACCTCTTTGGGAGTTTCACCAATCACGATGATTCCTCTGTCGTGGTGGTGAACCTGCTCCCTGCCCGAAGTTCTCTACATATTTAGTTGGGAAGTCCCATGCCAAGTGACCTCGCCCATCGTAACCATAGAACCGGCACTCTCTAGGCTGCCCTGGTGCCCTCTAATGCCACTGCGGTGTACGACCATGACCCCGGGCCCACTCACGGAAGGGTCTCCTCGGCTGAGTCCCTGTGCTTTTCTGCCACAGTGGTGCACATCCAAGTCTCCAAAACCGGCGGGTAGAAGGCCACCTGCGTCGAGGTTCTGTCTGCAGACGCCTGCTAGCTGTGACAGATGTCTCGGCTCCATCGTGCCCACTACCACCATCAACTGTAGAATGTGACAGGAAGCTATTTGTCACCAGTGTCTGCTCTAACACCTCATCATAAGTTGGAATGCCCAAGGGTACTATGATAGCATGAATCTCACTACGGATACCTCTCACAAACTTCCATGCTCGGAAGTTTCCATCGTGGACCAAGTCCGGGTAAAAATGTGCACGGCCTACGAAACTAGTCGCATACTCAGTCACCATCATCCCTCCCTGCTGAAACTGCAGGAGCTCCTAGATACGAACAGAGCGTAAGTAGGAGGGGTAAAACTCCTCATGAAATAGTAGCTAAACTACTCCCCACAAAAGTGATGACTCATAAATTAACTGAGCCACCATACTCTACCAACGCCCAGCTGCTCTATGGAAAAGTATGGCTGCCAAAACTACCTTCTGATCTACTGGTGTCTGCGCAAGCCTGAAGAGCCAAACCACTATCTCGAGCCAAACCTCTGCTGCCTGAGGGTCTGGCTCACCATTGAACCTAAGCGGTCTTTGTCACTGGAACTCATGGAGGGCGCTCAACCTGCGCTCAAGATCTTTCTTCTCTACTAGATCTGTTTGCTGCTCACCTGGTGGGCGTGCTGCTACCGGCCCACCCAGAGAAAGGGACTCACATGATGGGTCCTGGACTGGGTCATCGTAGCTCACAGGGTCGTCGTCACAAACCAAAGCTATTATCCTGGCTGGCTGTCTTCGCGGAGGCATCCTGAATGTTATCAAGGAGAACTGCGATCAGATGAGCATATATGTATATGATAGTAACAACAATGGTGTGCTGACTCAATAAGGACACTCAAAGACTCAATCTTATGTGATGCACAAACCAATTTTCCCTATAACGGGTGTCTTAGCATACGGAGTCGGCAAGCGGGTTATCAGGGTCCTGGTGAATGGATATGTCGGTCGCCGCACCATCTCTGGACTCCCTGGCCTGAGAGACACTCTCAAGACACGTTGACATTGTTTCCCTATATCCCAACCAATTCCTTTGTAGGGGCATCCGAACAACGTCCCAAAGAATGAACCACCTCTGATACCACTTTTTCATGACCTGACCCTACTTGGGCTCGAGCCACAACTACACCAAGCCTACCTGCATAGGTCAGGGGCTGGCGACAAGCGTCAAAGGCTAAACAACTTGGGGAGGCCTTTTCCAGAGTACCTGTACACACAGACGCATCCCACTCAATGAAGAAGTGCATAATAAAAAATAAAATAAAAGTAAAGTAAATTTCCAACTGCTATAAACAGAACAAAAAAGGTGCATCGACCTCTGAATAGTACAAAGGAAGTGCTGAATGTAAACTGAAAAGAAAAGGGGAAAAACACGCACCCTACAAGAAAAGTGCCACAAATCGGAAACAGTTAAACAAAAGTAAATATCTGGGAGATTCCCACACCTGGAACATGACTATGACCACCGTACGCGGTCCATGCTCATGAACTCCCAAGCTCTACTGATGTCACGACCAACATGTCTGTCGTTTGCAAGGGCACACCAAGAGCAAGAAAAGCCCAAGCATGGGTGAGTATAAAAATACTTAGTATGATGACCCAAAGGCTCTAGGGAGAAACAAAAGAGGTACTAAAGAGGTGAGTAGTAGATAGAACAAGGAAACGTAAAGGATTATAAGTGAGAGTGCAGTAAAGAGTACAGATCAACCCAATAAGAGGAAGAAAGTGGACTCATCCAAACACAAGGATCTAGAAGCGGTGAGAAGATTAACTTCTCATCGAGTCATCACTACCTATAGTAGGAGAGTAGACTCATCTAACCACGAGAAGATAGACATGAAAATCACGTGGCATACCCCACGCGTCTTTTCCTATCCTGGAAGAAGAGTACCCAAAACCCAGGGAGTGGGTACTGGAACAAGGTATACATATATATATGCTCTGTCAAGAAACCCAAACAAGATCATAAGGGGATCTCCATCCCATAGCTTAGCCCAAGAAAGTGAGTATCCAAATGTCCAAGAAGTAATCATCATCGATTCCCAACATCCCACTCGTCTTCACCGAACTGCAAGTCAAGGGGATCAAATCACCGCACCTTGAGACTATCAGCTTTGGGTGGCACTGACTCGCCCGCACGGTTTTAGGTCACATCTCAAGGATGCATCTTAGTGGGGAAATTTACCCTCGTACTTGAGAGTTCTAGGGAAAGTCAAACCACACATCTTCACTGTCACACAGTCAATAGGTCTTCTCAAAGTCAAAATTTGTCACATCACTGACCCGTACAACTAAGGGTCCTGCTCCGGTAGTCACAGAGAAAAGCCATATACTAGCCTAGTAGAAAGGACTGAGTCTGAGAGAAGTCGTCAGGTAACCCACTGCCCAGTCTCTACTTGAGGGTAAACCCTAAGAGGTCGTCGGGTAACGCACTACCCAGTATCTACTAGAGGGTAAAGCCTAAGAGGTCGTCGGGTAATGCACTTCCCCGTCTCTGCTGGATGGTAATCCCTATGAGGTCGTCGGGTAACCCACTTCCCCTCTCTACTAGAGGTTAAACCATAAGAGGTCATTGGGTAACCCACTACCTAGTCTCTACTGGAGGGTAAACCCTAAGAATTCAATGAGAAACCCACTGCCCAGCCCTGTTGTAGGGTAAACCTGAAGAAGTCGATGAGAAACCCACTACCCAGCCCCGCTGGAGGGTAAACCCAGAACTGCTCTTTCCATCACTACTGGATGGTACAACACTGGACAACAGAACACGGAGTGGGTATCGCGCAACCACCCAACTCTAGAACAATTCAACTAGTAGAGGTTCAGCGCCTGCGTAGTGTGGGTAACGCCGATACCTAGTGCTTTTCCTAGGGAAACACATCATGGTAGATCACAGAAAGAGGATATGATCTTGATACTCAGATAGGGAATATGCGACCAGGATCACTGGGGATCTATACCTTACTGGAAACAACATTCTGGGTAGAGGATCAGTGCCCTCGTAATGTATTGGTCACAACGAATCCACAAAAACTCTACCGGGGAACATGAAGGGACGTGATTCTGAAAGTCCACACGGTATAATGAAAAAAAGGGGAAGCCAAACAACTCCGCTGATCACACCATCAAGAACCGAACCAGGGGAAACCACTCAGCCCTTCTGCTCTAAACTATCGTGAACAGAGCGACCCTCTATGTCACGAGAGATCAAAGGTACATAAAACAGAACACGGCACGCACAAGGGGCCCACATGATGTGTGGCCCTATCTCATCACCAACCCAAGTACACAAACATTATCTGGTACAAACTATAACATGTACCTCCAAGCATCCCCGTATACTTCCAGAGTATACCACATCTTTAGCCCAAAGGTTATCGTGCACCCAACACCCAATGTTGGCACGAGGGGAGAAAACTTAATTTCACCAACTTACTTCCTCCACATCCCTATCTCAGCCATCCATATCTCTTAAAACATCAACTTCACTCATATAGGAGTGAACGCGATCACAATCCAATGGTTCGCTTCCAAACAAAGCAAGAAGAACTACCACCGGAGCACCTTAAATGCTTCCACATTTAATGAGATCTTGAATGAGACTCTGCACATCCAAACGGATCATACCGTTGTAATCCTCATGGAAAAACTCATGAGATCGACTATTTACTCGCCTCCAATAGACATCTAACGTAAAAGTCGTTCAACACTCCTTTACGCCCGAACGGCTTCCCGTGGTCCCAAGCCCCGGTCTCGAAAACAGTCGGCCGCATCACACCATCATGATCCCCTCATAAAAACACATCAAATTGAATGCTCACTTACTTTTAACGGATATCCAGAGAAAAAGATGCATTTCGTCGTACCATACACAAGAGGTGCTACGTGGGACCTGCATCATTGTCCAAAAGTGCTATCAATGGATCATACCATTGCGATCCTCTCAAAAAAGTACACAAGATTGGCTATCCACTTATCTGAAACAGAAACCCGGTGATAAATATGGAAATCACTGCCAACTCCCAAAATGGCCCTCGTGGGGCCCGCACCATCGTGCAGAATTAAAGCGGGCGTATTGCATCATTGCAATTCCCTCGTAGAAACACCCAGAAACGATTGCTCATACGCCCCGAATGTACTTCCGATGAAAAAGTTGTTACTCACTGCTCGCAGATTAAAAGACGGGCTATAGGGCTCAAGACACAACTATGGTTTTAACGCCCAAAAACATACTGTAAATCTCCGCCTCATCGCCAAGGTCCTAACGCTACTGAAGGAGCTGAAAATGGACTCTGGATGTGCCTGCGCCGCCAAAAACAAGAACCCCTGAAAAAATGCCAATCAACTTAACAGGCGTGTCGCGCCACCGAGGCCCCCGTCTCGGGAATTAAAACCCCCAAAACCATCTAAAAAAGTTCTTCTCGAGTTGAGGATCACAATGTCGTAGATGTCACACAAAACAGACCCCAGTAGTAAAGATTACGAGTGTCCGAAGACAAGGAGACGAATCCCCTTGGGTTGGACCGGCCAGGGCCGGCCGGCCCGGCTCGCAATGCCGGCCTGCGGCTCAGCCACGCGACCCGGCCGTGGACCCGCAGTCCAACCTAGAACCGACCAGCACTTGTGGATGGTCTTTGTTTCATGCGGAGACCAACTGAGTGCGGGTCTCACTCTCCTCTGCGGAGTCATGGCCGCGACCCTGGTCCACCCGAGCGCCGATGACCCCACTGACGCATGTGGCCGCCTCCCGCACTCACTCGCCTGGCAACCTTCTACGCTCCCTCGCCCGACCATCGTCACCCTCGTCCCACCAACCACCTGGTCGAACTCCACTACCGAGAAGCTCCCGCTGCCTTGGACATCCGACGCCAACCCGCTGCACCTCTGCCCATCCGCCCTGGATTGCCGGACCGGCCAGATCTGCCAGAAAACACCCAAAACAACCTCAAATCTTCATCGGACAGCTGCGGACGCCTCGGATCTCATAATTCAAATAACTAAATTAGAATATTAATCCTAATAAAATTGAATTATTCTACGATCCTAGGTTTCTAGTTTTATTCCTTCATTCCCATAAGGCCCAGTATCCAATAACTAAATTAGAATAGTAATCCTACCCTTCAATGGGGGTAATTTTAACATTATAAAACAGTGATGATATGAATTAATCTAGAGGACCGAGCTAAATAGATATAACCATACATCTCCTTAATATTCCAAATTAAACACTCCCACTTATCTCCCAAAAAACAATATCTATTTGTTTCTATTTAGGAATTAGTAAAACATCATAATTTTGGCACCAAATTCATAACTCTATTTTTGAATAAATTATTAGATGGGATATCTATATCCATAATTCACAAGATGGGGAATATTTATTTCACTAGGAAATATTTACTCTAAAGAGGTTTAGACCATCTTTCTTAACCCTACTGGGCATTACTGTTCTTTTACTATCCTAAAATACTGAAGAAACCTAAACTAGAGGGAATAAATAAGGATTAATATAGTTCTTTGACCATCCAAATTATTTATATGTAGGTGTTATTATACTCATCTAGTAACAAATTCATAATCCTTTGGTGCGCTATATCCTCTTCGAACTTCATACATCGATACAAGAAACCTTTCAATAAAAGAGAAAAACCACACATTTTTCCATCTCAAAAAGATATATCCCCGTATCATATGATATATCTCAAATAAAAAATAATAAAAATAATTTTACCTTATAGGATTTTATACATATGTTTTTATATATAAATCCCATTATGAAAAGAAAGATGAATCCATTGAAATTATTCCATGCTGAGTTTCAACCAAGATGACCGCCTCACCAACATGTCTACAAATCCCCAGCCTAAATCACCCATTCCATGCCTGAGAGACATATGAACTCTATCTAATTCACTATACACAAGAGGTTACTCACTAGATTTTAGGGTTTATAAATCATTAGTGGGGTGAATATACCCTCAATATCAAAAGTTGTATAATAAATTCATTTTAAGAAAATAATGACAACATAAAGGACACATCAGATGTGAATAATAAAAAAACTATAAAAATATCATGGATGGTATCTCTGTTGGTCATAGAAAATTGAATCAGGTATGTCAACTACCTTTTAATAAAATTGTAAATAAATTTGTGCTATAAAATATACAATGATGTAGTAAAAGTATATAATAATATGAATGTATATAATAAAAAAAATAAAAATTAGACAATGGAGTGAAAGATTTGGGAAAATTAAAATGCATCATGTAAATAAACATGGAACGCAATGATAGTTGAGTTGGAAAATAACACACAAAGGTTTCCTTATTTCTTGTTTCCTTAAGAGGTTAGAAGAGGCTATATAACCCCTATGTTTTAATGGAAACCAATAACTAAATAAGTAGGGACTCCTTTTATTTTAATGGAACCATGAACCAAATAAAAGGTCCCCTTCTCTTGAATAGAGAAGTAAGAAACCAAGAGAACCATTAGTTTTAATGGTAATTATGATCCAAACAAATATTCCCTTTCTTTTTAATATGGAATAAAGAATCCAATTATGAGAATGAGGGAGAAAAGTGATGTTTTCCTTTTTGTAAAAACCATTACAATGTTGTCTCAACTCCCAATAAAAGATAATAATAATCTATAATGTGAGAGAGATATAGATTAAAAATGATAAAGGGGTCCAATGGTTTATAAAAAAAAGATAAAAGGTTCATAAAGATATAGATAAAGGGAACAAATAAATAATTAAACATATAGAATTTGTGGTTGTTGAAGGAATTCAATAGAGATCATAACTTTTGATGGTTCCCATTGATGACCACAAATTCCTTGGAGAATATTCAGATTGAACTTATTTGGGAGAGGATGATAATGTTGTAACATTAAATGGTTTGTAGAGATTGATAATTCATCAAATATTCAATTGAATTCAACTTGATTCCTATAATATTTGGATAAATCTATGTGTCTCCCTTGTCCCCCTTTTATATCCTCATAGGATTTTGGGAGAATTATATAAGTCTTAGGTTCATGTTTGAGAGTTAAATAGATGAGTGGGATATTTATTAATCATAATAAATGATTCCCTATATAGTATACCTCGATGCTAGTAGATACCCTATAACCACGAAAATGTTTCTGGTGTCCCACTGGGGGTTGTTTTTATATTTTCTACTTCCATCACTAGGCTGATGAGACTCCATCAGCTTATTGGTGGACTCCTTATATCCAATATAGTTCCACCCATTCCATTGGATATCTAGTGGAACTTCCCAAGGTATCCAATAATTCCCTAATATAACATATGTGGAAGAAACCCTTTGATACAAGTTTCTAGTCAAATTTATGTCAAATGACTTCTTATTTTTATAAATTAATATAAAAACAAGAAAAGAACTAAAAACATCCTTAAAAAATATTGAAGTAAATTAAATCAATTTTTATCATTAAAAATTTATACTTTGAGGTAAAACAATCTCAATTCGTGAAATATAACAATCCATATACCCCTAAAGTGGTGGGTCATACTAAAGTATAAGAAACAATAGTAATATAAATAAAGAGATTGAAAAAATACTCTTGATTTCATCTCGATACCACCTATAAACACGGTAATAAATATTCTCAACTCCATACCATTGTATCCATGCCCTTTCCCAGATCCCTGATCATAATGTATTCATGCGCATTAAGATTCCCATGTAGCGTCTGATTAAAAACCTAATGACACACCACCAATGAATTATTAAGATAATGTAGCATTCATAATAGGTGTATTAAATTACATTATATAATTTCACAAGATAACCCACAAACATTACTAGTGAAGTATAGTATAATTCATGCAGTTGTGCCCTCCTCTTGACCCTATGAAATTTTTATGGTCTTATATAACACCTCAAAAATATGTCTCCAGGTCGAAAAAATTGACTTGACAACTCATCTCTAGATGGAGGCTGATCAACAATTTCCAAGCCTTCTACACATTTTTTCCAACCATGAGAGGATAAAATTGAATCAACTCTGTAAAAAATACAATGTAACTAGCACTAACATCATCTCCAATTGAAGTTGCATAATCATCGTAGCATAAACCAACTTCAGTGTATCAAGGAATAACTCCTTGAAGAAGATATTATTGATGGTTACACAAGTAAGACCCTCACATATTCCTTCATGGTTCATAAAACCCCAAAACCTCCTTATATATACATATAACATGAATGTGGTCAACCTTAACCATTAATAATACAAGTTATCAACTAGATAAAAGATCCACTCAATGAAATCAATGAAGTTATAATCATTCTGAGGGACACCACGTTGGAACAATTATGATTCCTAAAACCACTTGAGTAGGAACAGGAAATTTATCCTTAGTAGAATCATTATGACATGTTTCACCCAATGGTCCTCTTAGAAATATCATTAGTGGAATTATCTTTAATTCCAAAATAATTCTTATAACAACTATAAAAGCATTCCAAGGGTGGAAACAAAAGAAGTTCATAGGAACCAAAAGATAATTTCTACAGAAAGCCTATCTTAAGAGTATACTCACAATGATAAGGCATAACCCACCTAGAAATACCAAACATCATTACCCATTATTTCATACCTACCCATTATTCATAGTCAAATATATAAGAACAAGAATTCCCAAGCTCAAATAATCTAAATGTAAGAATAGTATAACACAGAATCACAAATCAGAAATCAATATATTTAAATAAATGATCAACTATATATGGAAATAAACATATTTATATATATATGAAAAGTGATCCTATATTCCTATTCATAATTTATGAATGAACCAAAATCCCATAAACCATAACAACACAATGTACCATGTATCATCATGAAACTATAAAACAATAACTATAAAAGCATTCCCATCATTAGTAACTTTGAGACTCATCGTATAAGAGTAGGTCAGGAACTCAGCTGACTCCCAAACCATGTTCTACATAGTTTAAACCCTTCGTACCTAGACCCAAACATAGTCAATAATAAAAGAAAATGAAAACCTCTTTTGATACCACTTTGTGATGCATAGACTCAAATCACTCAATCTAGGCCAGAGTTCCACGTGACCTCATTTATGCCTCCCCATACACAAAAATTTTACGACTACCAATGGGGGTATGAACATCATAATTGGGGGTATTGTACCATCATAGTCAAAATATGTTCATTAGAATGAGATTAATAAAATAATAACAAAATAAACAAAACATTGGATTTTAATAATAACAATGCAATAATAGATGACATGGTAGGTATCTCTAGTGATGTGCAGTAAAAAAACCAAGTACCCCCACAGTGGTAGTTCAAACAAGAGTATAAGAAAAAAACAAAAAATAAATAAATACACTATGAAAACACTCTATATCCAACCCCATTACCTCCTCCAAACCCCATGGTATATATCTTCATATTGCTATCGTTGGGTCATTTCCATTTCCTATATCCTTGATCGTGAAGTCTATATATGCATCAAGATGACTATGAAGGATGTGAGTATAAACCATATAGTACACAAATAATGAATCTTTTACATAAGTTCACATGAATAAGAGGTGTATTCCATGATAATAGACAAGTTCTAAACAAAGTAACAATCAATCATGTGTCTAATGATCACGCAATAACCAATATGGAAGAAACCCATGTTATTCCTACTATGGAACTATACTGAAAGAGTAGTTAGAAATAGTATTCACATCACTCTAATCCTTCTAGGATATCACATAAGTATTATCTTACCATTTTTTCATCCTATAGACTATATTTCACCTTAAATGAGCAATCCTCGCCTACCATTAATGTCTATCTGCACTCCACCTCTAAGGAGTGGTCACCCATCTCATCCAAGTATCAATAGTCCCATGATTAATTTATTTACATGATGGTATGTGCACAAGGATCATGTCAACTATTAAATACCATCTTAATACACCATGTCCAATCCCCCATCATCACATCATTTCTAACTCTTACTCATCCCATCGACACAATATACATCTCCCTCTGACTCATGTCATTGACTAAGTGGTCATCATAACTTGACTTGTATGATAATATTATGGTGTATCATGTTATGAATCATGCATATGTACCTTTAGAAAATAAAAATAACCATTAAAAATTCATTCATTATCCAAACACTAACAATATTTTCATATTAAATTTTTCTTTGTGCACTCCTACACCCATTCTCCCCCTCTAAGGAGTCAAAAAATCACCTATGAAAACCATGTTATCTTGATACTAGCTATAATGTTTCTTGAATCTATGAAACATCCCCATTAGTGAACAACATAGAGAATAAATAACACAGTTTATCATCTAAATGTACTTGGTAAATACACACATCCATATGCACATGAATCAAGCATAGGTATCATGGGCTATACACGCATGCTAAGAATGTCATATCACACATTAGATCAAAGAGGATACAAAAACAATCATAATAAAATTATGAAAAAAAATTTATAAATCAGAACAATATATTAAGGAACTTCCTACCTCAAGAACGATGATTCTAAATACCATGATGTTCAAGCGACGATACCCAAATCACACACGTGAACCAATTAGATCAAGGCCGCAAGATATGCATCCATATAACCAAACCCCAAACAACATAAAAGAGATTATAGGTAAGTATTAAAGTTTTTTAAGGAGACATATGATTAAGTATTTGATTAATCCCAAGGGAATAGGGGAAAACCAAGTGTAATGAGATAGAAACTCAGCTTTAAATTCCAAGAGTTGGTCCTCCAATGTCAGGGGTGAAGATAAGAGTTTGTGAGATAAAATTGATCTTGAAGTAGACATAGATTATTATAATGTTTAAGATAAAAATATTGTAGATGTAAAGGTTTTATGGGAATTGAGAATTTATAGGAAAACATTAAAAACATAACCTTGTGGTGAAATACCTACTCAAAGATGAGAAATGGATGGTAGTGGAAAACCCCACAGCATAAGGAAATGGGCTATACCAAAATTGGGTATGTAAAACCATGTTAACAAACTATGTTATATAAAATGGATGGATCATATAAACCATGTATAATGACCAAGTCACAAGGTAACCACCATACCATAGAACTATCTATCTAAAGAATAAGTTTATTCCACATAAAATCTACATGGCATAATGGACCTTAATTGAGAAAAACTTCCAAATCCGCTACTATTGAGCATTAATGTTTAAACTCTTCATCCATACAAATTCCCCATATCCCAACTGTAATCCATAACATAGAACAACATCTACCCCAAAACAATTTCAACTAAAATTTAAACTCAAAACAACGTTTTCCTCCTCCATTCCTTCTCCTAAAGCCTTGTAAACAAAATAGTGTTACAATTTCTAATTTTATATTGACCTATATGATCTACATACACTCCAAATACCTCCTTATATCAATACCACCTTCTTAGAATGGATTCTCTAGGCATGACTAGATCTCTTAGTGAAAAAATCCGTCTTGGTGAGATCCCCAGAGGAATCCATTGAGAGCATTTTCAATATTCTATATTGTATTTTTTGGGATCCCTGATATCTAAAAATATATTCATGGACATTAAATAAAGTTCACTATTGAATATATTTTTCCTCCTACCAAAATATATGAATAGACTCTTACCATTTGTAATATATTCAATTACATTGTTAATGATATCAATGAAATAATGAATATTAATATTCCCATTAGATAGAGTATAACTAAGATAAATCATTATGAGTTTCTCTCAAGATAGACTAGTATATTTTTAAATGGAATGGGGGAAATTTTCTGAGAAAATACCATATATCATCACACTACATTTACCATTATTGATGAGTTTTCCACTACACAAACTGTAAATATTTAGAATACATAACCAACAAAAAAATATCGGGGCCTACCTTTAAGAAAAAATAAAAAATATTAAGCAATTAAACATTGAGAGATACCTATGAAATAATATATCTCTCTAAAAGGAAGAACTTTTTGATTATAAATAGCTTTTTTGAAGTTCCTACTAAGAAGATCCTAGGCTAGAATAATGTGACATAGCGAGAGAGTACCTTATTAATATAGGATATGGGTTTACATGAAGAATATAAACTTCCTACCTGTAAGAGTGATTGAGAACCAATGAGTGGTTTTTTTGGGAAGTATATTTCATTAACCCACTCCAAGAAACCAAAATTTATCAATGACTTAAAAAAGCCTATTCTATTCCATCATATTCTTTTTTTATATTTCTTTTAACCATAATGTTAGTGTGTACTAATATATATTCAATGTACAATATTATTTCATGTTCCACTCTAATGGAACCTTAGTTGTTCCTCCCCCAAATAAAGTTGTTTTGTTTTGTGTGACAAGGCAGGAAATAATAATGGAATTTTTATCATTTGAGATCATGGTGAGGACTTTATTGGAATAGTGACATATACTCATTAGGTCAATACTGATTCATGGGTATCAAGTGTTTCTCCTTGGGAATGATAATAAGGGTTATATAATTGGTGGTAATGGGGATAAATCCCCTATTTAAATAGTTAGGAATTTCCCTAGTGACTTCAATCTGGATGTTATCCCGTTCAGCAATATAAAAAGATTTCAGAAGTTGTTTGGGCTAAGTACACTATCCAGGTTAACATTATTGATATCCTCCTAGATTTATTGTTCTAATATAATGGGATACATGATAATATTTTAGTGATCATAAATAGATCAGGGGATGTTTTTGAGATAATAGAAATCATCTTCCAATATAGGGTATCCTTTACATGTTCCATGTAATGAACGAGTGAGTTAGTAGGAGAAATATGAAATAAATATGAGACTTATTATCTTGAAATCACTGGTGATGGAAAATTCATCAAAAAAATACTTATATTACCCCCATAAACTAATATTATTTGATTCATGCATAAAATAACATTTTATTTCTATCTCCATCATTGAGCCATAATGCTACAGATTTATCTCAAGCTATAAATTCTTCCTATTGAACCCTCTTCACCAAATACCTCTATTTTTTAAAAAAATAATCCAATGGAAGTCTAACTGATTTATAATTTTAGATCTTTAAGGATGGTATAGATATTTGTTTTAATATCCACACAAGATAGTAGATCTATTTCAATCACCTAAGATTGTATTACAAAACTTCCCTCAACTAACCATTCCTAGGTACACTATAATACTCGTATACCATCTATAAGAAATTTAAATCTTGATTACAATTTTTGATAAACAGAATTTGAAATAAACCAGCTTTGAATAGTATATATTTTTTAGAAATGGAAAATTTTTTGGATCGAATATATAGATGTATATGAATATTAGATGGAACAATACAAGAGGGGGTGGATTTTAGGTTTAAAAACTTTGTGTTTAAACACTTAAGAGATTAGTTTAAAAGATCTTAAACTAATACAATTCAAACAAACACAATTGTATTGAATATAAAGGTATGATGTGATGTAATACTATTAGAAAAGTAAAGAAATTGTATTCAAGAAGAATACAATAATCAGAGTAAAACAAGTGTGAGGGATTCTACCATAAAGCGTATAGAATCAATTAATACAAATTGTAATAGTATAATTGTAATTGAAACAATTACAATTGAAAGTGTAATATAGAAAGGAAACAATACAAATTCCTTTCTAATACAAACAGCAGCGGAAATGTAAGAGTATTACAATTCTTTTGACCCAAAGAGAATGATTATCCTTTCACCTAGGATAAGAGGTCTGTCTTACCACCACCTGTGTAAGCCCTCGATACGATGATCGGTTTGTCTATCTGCCTATCCCCAGCAGTCCTCGATATGATGATCAGAATGTCTGTCTACCTATCCCCGGCAACCCTCGATGTGATGATTGGAACGTCTGTCTGCCTATCCCCTACAGCCCTCAATTTTGTAGGTAATTGGCACCTCTGTCTTTCAATTACTTGAAATCCCTTGATACGATGATCGGACGCACAAAGCACAAGGCATGAGAGAATTCACACTGTATCTCTCTAGATCTTAATAGAAGAAAAGTATCATAGTTATATCACCGTCGTTCCACCATTCGTCTTTCTCGGCTTCAAATGACCTCCTATTTATAGGCATCAGGTTCAAACGGTCACATTTCCTCCAACGATCATATTTCTCTAGAAAACTCAGAGGGACTTGGACACCTCGCATTATAATGGTCATATTGAAATAGAAAGCACGACATCGTTTTGATTAGTTTATAACTAACTCAATGACATCGTATTGGTTAAACCAAAAGACATATGAAGATGATAAACAAGATTACGATTAATATAAAACAAGTGTTTTTTGACTATGTACCAAAACAAGCAAGTAACGAAAGTATGAGTATTATAAGTGTTACTAAATGTAATGTATTGATATGATACAAAGTAAGATACACAAAAGTGAGTACGATTGATAGAGTTATTATGATATGATTGAAAGAGTCAGTACGATGCAATTGATAGAGTCAGTATGATACGATTGACAGAGTCAGTACGATACGATTGACAGAGTCAGTACGATATGATTGATAGAGTCAGTACGATACGATTGATAAAGTCAGTAAGATACGATTGACAGAGTCAGTACGATACGATTGACAGAGTTAGTATGATTAGTAATATAATACATTTGTGATTTCCAAAACATGATATAGAAGTCAAAGGAAAACTTTTGACTCAACAAAATTATTCAATAAAAGTTTGATATCATTGAAGTATATATATACACTAGTTTTGGTGAAACCAAGTTATCTGATCACCATGGTTTTTATTACAATGTGTAAATTTATTAGAAATATTCCCAAGGTCAATCAAGTTAGTTTAAGGTAAAACAGAATCAAAATCATTTACCTCTTTTCTAGTGTACTTATTAAGTCTACCAGGAATTTACATATATAAATAATACATAATTTTAGATTAATATTCAATAATTATCACAATAATACAAACCCTAGAACCATAAAGGTTTAGTGTCTTTGGGGACTGTACATATGATCAACTTATTTTATGAATGATACTAAACATATCCCACAATATTATTATCACATAGTACCCTTGTCATACATACCCTACTTAGAACCTTTTATCATAACCTAGGGTAATTGAAAAATAATAAAGTGTGATCTAAGATTCTTAGTAAGGGTAAACATAATAGATATCAATCAATGATCACAATTAAGAATCATATAAGAATATGGGTTTGATTACAATGTCATAACTTACGAAATTCATACCCAACATGTTAATGACCTTTAATCTTGTGTCATTTTACTAGTCTTTTTCATAACAAAATACATAATCCATAAGATTGGAAAATCATCCATAATTAGTCATGATCCATGATAACAAATCATAAGAATAAAACATAAGTTTTTCGAATATACATAAGCATAGATTATCATTTTATTACTCAAGGATAACTTTAAGGAATATTATAGTGGATTAGGTCCCATATTGGATTGTGTTCACTCTCTATACCATCATTCCATTATACAAGGTACACTACGAAGACTATCATAGTGGAAAAAATACCATAGTGGATTTTGTTCACTCTCCATTCTATCCATAATATATCATTAGATATCTATCATTTCCCAATGAATTATATATATATATATATATAATTCGTGGAACACCTTTCACCTAATTAAAACCAAACATAAATTTTATACAAGATCATTAAAACATTAATCCTTTCATTATAGCATTACCCATGGAAAATAAATGGGTTTTATTAAAAAAAATCATCACTAAATCCAGATAAAGGAAATGGATTGTATTGTAATAACATTACTTATTTCATTATACCATAACTAACCTATTTGAAAGTAATGTGTTTCTTTACTAATCATTTAATCATCACCATCATAAGACATCTAGAGATATGATGTTGAATTTGTTATAATAACATATCTCTAGTAAATTATAACAACCCTTAAAGTATTTTTACAAAGTTAAAAAATATCACTAAAAAATAATTTGAAAATTTCTTTGAAAATGTGAGAAATATCATTTTCTTTAATTTTATTTAAAAATTAAAAAAGATAGAATATTTAGAAATATGTGTTATTTTAAAATAATAATGAAAAATGTTAAAGGAATATTCAAATAAAGGAAAATTAAATAAGTTAGGGAAAATTATTCATTCCATATATGATAAAATATAACAATGTTTTTAAACTTATCTAAAAATAAAAGGTGAGTCATATGTAAAAAATTAAAAAAAAATAATTTTAATCCTTTGAAAATAAATAAAAAGATCAAAATAATAATCTTTCTCAAAAATTTATTTATAGTTAAAAACTTTTGTAAATCATTTTTAAGAACATGGGAATGAAATAAAAATTTCATCGACCAAATAAGAAATAAGGTAATCCTTTCTTAAAAATAATTTCTCAGTCATATTAAAGACCAAAGAAGGTAGAAATGAACTAATAAAAGCATATTAAGTGAATAAAAATAATATAAGAACATATACTGGTTTTAATGTATTAGGATCATATAATTTCCCTCAATGTAAATTTAGGGTAAACAATCCTAAAAAATGAGATTGTAACATAATCTCTTACCTCAGGTCTCATCATACTTTATAAGCATTCATAAATCCTATATAATAAATATTTATGTATTATAGATATTTTATATAACCATATTCATATATATCTTACTACAAATAATTCCATAATAATTTCAAATTTCCCTTTAATTATAAATTATTCATTAAAATCATTAATCGAGTGAAAACATGTTTTTTTTTCATACATGTTTTTCTTCAACTATTTCAGTCCTTCCACATTGGTTATTATTTCATCATATCCAAAATCATATTCATATCATAATATTTATATGTATTCATTATATAAACTTTTATAACCATATATATATATATATGATGAAAAATTAATTACATTACCTCAAGGAGACAGTAGTTGATACGTATGAATAGGTGATGTTTTCACTTTTTTATTGATGGAAAAAAGAAAATGATATAAAAAACAACCATTAAAGAATAATAATTATATAATAAACATTATATATATTAATTATAACTATCCTTGTTACGATTCATGTAATTATGAAATGAAAATGATTCATAGTTCTTCATAGAGGTGGTAGTCCACATGTACACACGAGTGATGTTATCATTTTAAAATTGATTGGAAGGAGTTAAAAAATAGATATAACACTAAAATATAAACATATTGGTATATTATATATACTTATTCCATAATATTAAGATAGTTATAGAACATTTGTAAGAGTTTAAATAGAAATAAACATGAAAAGATTGGTACGAACCAATAACTCTCCTTCGAGTATCCTACTTTTCAAAGAACCTTCATGATTATTAGATGGTTCATTAGGTAAAAATAGCACTTAAAGGTCATGGATAAAGATTTTTGGAGAATATTTGGTTAGAAATTGGTCGATATAAAGGGTAATACTTTTCTGGAGAATAAAGAAGATGAGGTTCCCTTTTATAAATGAGGGGAGTGACACGCTTGTAATTATTAAACATTTTAGAATATGATTAATTTAATCTCATTATAAAGTCACTCAAATTTAGATCATTTTTAATTATGGGATATTTTAGGATCTAAATACATTAAAAAATTGGATTTTAACATGTTTTGAGGTCGTTTTGACACTTACTTCTTGGTTTAAACCCTCTTTAACCCTTTTATCATTTTCTGGGGTAACAATATTTTTATCATGGTTACTTTTCATTATGAACAAAAATTAAGTTGAACATATAAAATAAAATTAATTATTATGCTTCCAAATTTGGAGTCTATTTTAAAATATTCAATTCTTATAAGTGGTAAAAAATAATTCTAATTTTTTCACAAAAAATGCGTAAAATCATTTTTTAGAGAAACGGGTTTTAGGCATAGAACAAAATTTAATCCAATTCCTTGACTAGTAAAAACAACATGTTTATTGAAAAAATATTTTATTAAATATATTATAAAAAAATTCCATTAAAAAAATTCATAAAAATTGATTAATTTAATTTATTATAATAAAAACATATTACAAGACTAAAAATATTTTTTAAAAATATGTCTTTTTTACATTTAAATGATTTTATTTTCATTTATAACCAATTAAAAACTAATGAATTAATTTTCTTCATGTATAAAAATTTATCGTTCCTAATTTTATTACTATAAAACATAAATGACAAAAAAATCACTTCAAAAGTATTTTAAAATAGGTAATTATGATTAATAGTATTTCTTATGAAATTTTTTTTAGAAATTTAATATCATTTAAATGACATATAATCAAAATAATTTTATAATTTATAAGAACTATTCACATATTTTTATGGTTATATGCTTCAAAATCTGTCATAAAAATCAAAAAAAATAAAATATATATTTTAAAATTTCTGGGTGTTACATTCTTCCCCATTAAAAGGATTTATACTTGAAAATTAAGTCACTATAATAAAAATAATAGAGGATGCCTATGACTCATTTAATCTTTAGGATCCTATGTAGAATCCTCTAATTTATTGTTTTTCTAAAAACATGACTAGGTGAATGCCTTTTGAGTAAATATTTTCATATTTAATCCTTGTTCTCCAATGGTTTTTCTTTATGAGAGAGATTATGCTTCAGTGGTATGGTCTCTACATTTAGAACATGTGGAGTATCAAGTGTGTAATTCCATAGGAAAGATGACTGGAACACATCATAATTTTTACAGAGTTTTTTGTGGAATCACAAGGTGATAGGATAAAATCTCTATACAATCATGAAACTTAAAGTGATCAATATATATCAGGATTATTCTACACTTACTTCTATATCTCATAACCTTATTGTAAGGAAATTTTCATAGGAGTACCTAAAACCCAACATCATACTATAGATCTCACTAATGATTATCATCATAACATTTTTGTCAAATCTTAGCTTCCTTGATGTGTTGTTGAATGGATCTGACATTATATTTCATTTCCTTAGCTAGATAATGTCCTGATACCTTTCATTATCAAACTTTATCCCATCACATTTTAGTTATACACTTTATACCATAATGGTCTTCGTAATAATCCATATAAATTCTATAGTGAAATATATTATTGCAAGAGAACTCACTATAGAAAGGTGTTGATGAAAACACCTTTGAAATATATAGAAAAAGTTATCAACATATATTATAGGGTTTTAATGGTCCTCTTAGACTAACCATCTGTCTATGCATGATATGTGTAACACCTTGTTTCACTTTTCATGTGTAGTTCTTATCAGAAAGGCATAAAAACGCCCAGGACATACTCCAAACTTTGGGAAAACCCCAAAAATACATTAAACATTTATACCTATACTATATTAATCCAAAAAAATTATATCTATAAACTTTAGATCATTTTACATTGAAAAGCCACATCATCCTTGAGAATCCTACAAGCTCACCCAAATAAGGATTGTAGATAAATATTGAACAAGGGAGTACCTAAAAATATTAATGGGGTATTACAATCTCCCCACCAGAAAAGAACTTATTTCCAAATATATCTCTCATATTACTACACTTTCAAAAATTAAATTCCACTACTACTTCATCAACAATTCCCTCACCCATATCTCATGTTTATCCCTTCTGCATTGTAATAGTACCCAGACTAAAGGAATCATTTTACCATGAAATACCTTCTCTCGGTGATCCATAATCTAAAATGAATGCTCAACCGAAGTGCATTCTGTCTCAAGATCAATATCCTACCATATAATCACATCAGAAGGATCTGGTATATACCTCCTCGTCTAGAAAACATGGATAAAATAATGTATAAAAGTCAAACCAACAGAAATTCCAACAAATAGGCCACCTTCTATAGTCATCCTATGATCATAAAGGTTCCCACAAACCTCAATGTGATATTACCCTACTTACCCAATAGATTAAGTCCCAAGTGATGTGAAACTATATGAAAAAACTAATCACCAAACTCAAACTCATGCTTCTGACAATGAAAGTATGCATAAATTTCAAATCACTCTCTACTATGATCATTCTCTTCTAGATCAACAGCATCATATCTGTCGCCTCTGGAATACAACGCAGACCAACCAAATACAACTCTCCCAACTCCTCTGATCATAAGGGATATCTACATGGACACCAATAAAAAATTTTAATGGGTTATACCTTTATCAAATCATGATAAATATTGTTATTTTAAAATTATATCATATACAAATATTTCTCCCATGATCCACTAAAATAAATCACATAATCCTAGATCATATCCCCAAGAACCTTGATATCCCTCTATCTCTATCAATTCGTATTCTGGTGATATTTCATTCTCAACCTAATTTAATAACCCATAACCTCCTATAAACCATTACAAAACATGGATTTGATCCTCAGGTCCCCATTTAAAACAATTTTATAGGGAACCCCATGAAGTATAAAAATATCTTGGATATAAAAGTATGAATTATATTCCACTTTTTCTCTCCTTGATAGGGAAGAGATGTTCCAATTTTTAAATTTGATCAATGATCAACCAAATAGAGTCTTTCTTACATGGTTTCCATGGAAAACCAATGACAAAATCCATGGAAATATCATCTGACTTCCATACCATGATTGGTAACAGATGCAACAATCCAACATGTCTCTTATGTTCCACCTTAATTATTTTACATGTAATAAATCACGATACAAAATATGAAATTGAATATATGATCCTCTCCACCAATACTAACATCTCAACTCATGATACATCATGGTTTCCCTAGGGATAATGGACCAAAAAGACTAGTTTTTTACTATCCATAACCTCATTCCTCAGGGAAAACAGAACAACCAACCTACTATAGAAGAATAAAGCGTCACTATGAGATTGAGGCCACTCACCCGAGATATCCCCACTATAATGGATTTTACCCATGCATTTGAACTTAGTGACTATCACATGCATGAGCTGAAAATGATCATCAATGGATTATTTAGCTTTCATCAAGGCTAAGAAAAGAATTCCACTAACCTCTTATACTCCCAAGATAATCTTAGTAAAAAAATTCGTAAGAGGCCACTCATGAACCATTTTCTTCCGGGAGTATGTTAGTAATTTTATTCTCAATGCATTTTTAACCACATTCCCTTTTATAGGTGTGTATACAATATGAAAATCAATGTTCTGAAGTTATTCCACCCAGTGTCTCTGTTTCATGTTCTGTCCCTCTAAGTAAAAAATATATATTATGATCTTATGATCATAATAATGAGTAAAATGATCCCAAAAATAGGTAGTGTCTATACATGTTTATTGTATGCATAACTGATTCTAAATCAAGATATTGGGTACAGTAATTATTTTTATGATGTTGTAACTGGAATAATCCATAACCCACAAAAAGTTTCTCTTACATCAAGAACCATCTAAAATATGCACCAAAATCATCGTACAAAACATCATAACCAAAACTAAGTTCTAGAAAAATCAAAACTGGTGCTGAAGCCAATGTCACCATCATCACATCAAAAAATATATAAAAAAATGATTTATTGAAACTTTACACCCTTATGGGTTATGGTAGTCATCAAAGATGAGGTCATGGTGGATCCTAAAAACCCATATTTAGTAACCAGACAAACTTAATAAGATTCGAATATCAAAACCATTAATGGGGTTCTCTTAGGAAATAACATCTTGTGCCATTTTATGATTCAATGAGATTCCCCTACTAGATATCACGAACCCAATAAATTACACTTTCTGGATCCAAATCTCAAATTTAAAAATATTACCATAAAAAATATGTTCCATAAAATCTATAAAAATGATAACCAAAGTATAAGTCCCCAGCCTTAAACCTTATTTAATATTGAATTAAATGAATAATTCACATTGAGGATCTTTTCAGGTTTAGAGTTTTAGAGAATCAGGACATAACTATTACATCTCAAATGATTACAAAGTAGAAACTTCTACTAAGTTTCCATAAAAATAAAAACTCTTAAAAAGAAACATGTCAAGTTCCATGTTTTAGGTAGCATGACTTTCCCTTGATCCCATCCTTGACACTATTCCACGTTAAGTCCTGTGAAAAACATTTCAAAAACATGGGATGAGCATAAAAAGCTCAGTAAGGGATACACAAAGAATAAAAACTGTTAGTTTTTCAAAACAACAAGTAAACCATGTATACTTTATCAAAGTAATACATTTCACGTTTTTGAAGTAGTAAAAACTCTTCACTATTTAAAAGTTCATTAATTACCCTTCTGTAACCAAAAGATTACCATAAAACCCATATAAAGATCACATAACATATAAAGGTAACTTGGGACATAAACATGCTTAAGTGGAATAACCATAAGGTCTACTTACACACATATCACTTAATGGAATAGCCATTCGGCCAACTTCCATACATACTTAATAGAATAGCCATACGGCCGACTTCCATACCCAATGCATTGGAGGTTATAACGTAACCACCCGTCCCGTTATTCACGGCACCACCCGTCATATGGTTTATCACGTAACCACCCGTAAAATGTCCAAGTACCATAATTACACATAAAATATTGAAAATATAAACATTTCAATAACAACATTTCATTTGCAATCACAATAAGTAATTCCCAGATATTTAGTTAATCAATCCATTTTCAAAAACCATTTAAAATAGATTTTTGAATCAAAGTGTCTCATACCACTTTGAATCTTTTAATAGAATTATAATTTTGAAACATTAATGTCCATATAAATAAATACTAAAAACCATTTTGAAAACATGGACATTAAAGATAAATATTTAGAATAATAAATCTTTAAAACATTTAAAATGATATTTTTGTTAAATAGTTTTTAACAAAATGAGAGACTCTTGAATACAAATAATAGCGGAATAACATTTAATCCAAACTTTATAATATCATGAGAATAAAGGGATTCAAGATATAATATGTCAAAGGACAGTATACACACCATATAAGAATTAATTGGTGCATAACAACAATGAAGTCTCAAAATAAATGTAAAATGAGATGAAATCCATTATAAGGAAGGTATCCTTAAATTAAGGATAAATCAATCTCTTAACTATGTGTGACAAATATAAATACACCCAATATAAGTGGATATTATGTGTAAAACAATCAAAGTTTATTCACACATATTCAAAGGATGACATATTCAATAACAACATGTTGAACCCAAAGAAATCGAAATTGGGTTAAGAAGTTCCCTTTGTAAAACTCGACAGCCTATCGGCGTCACATAAAATTTTACAAAAAGGGTTGATGAGAGAGATAAAGGGGATCTCATAACTTGGACATAAAATTTACATAAATAAGTATATAGAAGAACATATCCCAACATAATAGTATGTGAATTAAAAGACATAACAAAAGAAGTCTTTTAAAAAAAGGAGGGTGAAAGGTCCCCTTACCGAGTTGGGTAACTTTCGAAACGTACACCCCATGGAATAAGGGTCATACAATAAATATGTTAATTCCATTAAATGAAATTATACTACAAAAAGTGTATAATAATGGGAATTGCATACACTAATCAACGGAAATTGTGGAAAATGTAGCATAAATCTCACGGGAATAAAAGTGAGATGAAAAATCTCTTACGAAAACTCGGTAGCCTAACGGCGCCACTTACAACTTCCAAAAATGAATTGATGAGATCAAATAGAGTATCTCATCATATTACAATAAAATGTACATAAAGAGGAATATAAAAGAACATCCCCCATCATAACAAAGAGGATCTTAAAAGAAGTGACATAAATGAGAGTACTTAAAAAAGAGAGAGGTTAGATCTCTTACGAAAATTTGGCAGCCTAACGGTGCCACTCAAAACATCCAAAATGGATTGATGAGAGAAAATAGGGTCTGTCACCATATGAACATAAATGTTACAGAAGGATTAATAAAAAATAACATCCCAATAATAATAAATATTATCTTAAAAGGAATGACATAAAAAAGTGTACTTAAAAAGAAAGAGAGGAGTAGGATCCCTTACCTCGGGTCCGACTTGACTCAATCGTTCTTTAACATCCTGAATAATAAACTTGAGTTAATTTATATTTTCTTAAGAACCTTTTTCAAGTTCATTATTCCTTTTATATCACTTATTTCCATTTTAAAATCATTATGTAATCATTTAAGTTAATAATGTTTGTTTTGTCGATATTTGGTTCTTAAGTCGAAAGTGGAATTCTTACAATTACATGTTGTTCGTGTGGTCAAAGGTTCTTTATATCCAGAATGACATTCCTGATTTGGATATCATATATATCATATATAACCAGAATATACATGCATTTATAATATCACATAATCATTTAGAGGTATGAAATGAAATGCACCGTTTATGGAGACGGTAAGCCGTACGTACGCATGAACGCTACTTTCATTTCTTTGTCATATTAATGGAATTAAAACTAAATGATATCTATGTATATTTTAATTCCAGAATTATATTAATCATTTATATGTATCATTAATCATATATATCCATTATATACATGTACTTATAATAGTACATTACATTTGAGGATATGAAATGAAATGCACCGTTCATGGAGACGGTAAGCCGTACGTACGCATGAACGCTACTTTCATTTCTATCTCTTAATTTAATGGAATGAAATAATAATGATATAGAGGTATATTATAATTCCAGTATAACATCATATATAATAACATTAAATCCATCCTTTATACGTCCCACATATGGCATTAATGAATCACATCACTTTGAGGGGGTGGTAGTCCGCACTTCCTAAAATGAAGATATCGCGTATACCCATAATGGAAGCCATAAAGGTATGACAAAAAAGAAAAATACATAAGCCTAATTAAAACATAAACATATTATATATCATATATAAATATATTGACATATTAATGGCCACCTTTGAAGGTGTTATATGGGTGTTGAACAATCATCGTTTTGTGAGGCAGAAATTCGCCATCCACGGAAACAGCATGTTCTTTAACCATTAGATGTAGGTGTGTGTAAGTGTATATCGAATACTTCTTATAAAAACACCCTACTATATTGAATATACTGTATTTTTTACAAAAGAAATTAATAAAAAGAGTTTAGGGGGTTGGAGAGGCAAAATAAAACAAAAGGACTCAAGTGAAGACATTACCTTAAAATCGGGTAACTCCCTTTGGTTTGAGCTAAAAGGCTTCCTTGGGAAGACTTCTGCCCAAAGTTAGGCCTCAAGGAGTTAGATAGGGATGTGGAGAGATAAAATGGGCAGGGTTTGGGCGAGCCAAAGGCTTTGGGAGTGTGGGTAAGGAGGTAGAGGTGGGGGCCTTTTATAAGAGGAGAGGAGGGGCACTCTTGTAAAGTTACAAAATGTTACTTTATTTTCAAATGAGTTTCGGATTTTAAAGGTCCCACATTGATTTATTTCTAGGATAAGGTGATAAGGGTTCGAAATACACTCATCAAATAGGTTTTGGACATGTTTAGGTCTTAGATATTACATTATCTATCCATTTTATTTAAATAGTTAAATAATGAGGTCATCGCTGCATCATCATGATGTCATAAATAATTTAATTTATTTAATGTCTAAAAATTATACAAAAAATACTATGGTGTAGGAAATACTTTTATATTTCCAATGACTACTTATAGTAAAAAATCTTACTTTTATAACCCCATTTAAAAATTGTTTTAGTAAAACATCTCATGTGTGTGTCATTTTTACTTTAACATTAAATAAAAAGCTATTTATGTCATTTTCCAACCAAAGTGTCTCCATGGGGTCCCCAAGTTGTCCCATGTATTGTATTGGTCGGACATGACACATAAAATGAGGGTAGGACATGTATCTAGGTCATTTCATTTTATTAAAACATTATTCTTACCTTAAACTACACTAATTACCTCTAATTGTGATTAAAAACTTAACAAGTTACTATTCACCAAAAAATTATTTTATTCCCATTGAACCACATTTTACTTCTTAATGAAAACCATGTATGTCGTATTTTATGAAATTCAACACACAATGATGGCAAAATTTCATTTAAACGGAAAATTAGTTTTTATAATTATCACTTAGTGGTTTCACTACTCTTCAAAAATTGAAGTTTTTCAGAAAAATACCAAAACTTCACCCTAAGCTATATTTGATATTCCAAATTCAAAAATGATGTCTATTATACAAAATTCAAAAAAATATTAGTTGTATTAATTAATTTAATAATTAATTCCCGCTGTTAGAGAAAATAGTGTGTTTTTATGAAACAATAAGTATCAAAAGATTGACACTAGTTTAAGTCCATTTTCAAAGAAATTAATTCAAACGACCAATATTGTATTAAATGGTAAAAATATATTCTAATTTAACTTTAAAACCAATTCAAAAGATAATTTAATCACATAAATAAATTATATTAAAAGGAGGTTTTGAATTGAAATACAACATTTTTCACTATTCATTAAAAATTGAACTTTTTTGGAAAAATGCCAAAACATTACGCAAAGTAAATTTTGATGTCCCGATTCTAAAGAAGAATTTTATTTTTTCAAATATAACACATAAAATTTTCAAAAAGTAGATTTAAAAGAGGTTCCCCATCAAGAGGCGGTTAATCGACCTTTTAAAGAATATTAGAATGTTTACGCTTAAAATTGGATTCATTCTCATTTTTAATCCTCTAACATTTATTGTAAAAAGTAAAAATATTTGACAAACATATATAATCATTTTGTAGTTAGTTCTGTTCATTCCTGTCATTACAACGGTTAGGCCTTAACTACTATTTAAAATAATATTATTTTATTATTAGAGTGCAACGTAGGATTCCCAAGAAACTCATTGTTGCGTGTTGGGTACGCCATCGAGCATAGCATCCCCTTTAAAGTAATATTAATATTTTATTCACAAATATGGATAAATATAAAAATGTCATATTCTTTATTTACCTGGGGTGTTACACAAAGGGTCCCTCATCTCCTCTTATGACTTGTAGTACACCAAAATATAAACCACAAACACAAAAATGAATGATTCTATAAACCTATGAAATGTTAAGTTTTTAAAATCCATAAACACCATAGGATCATTATTCAAACCGATTGACAAAACTAGAAAATACAAATTCCCATACCATATTTTAAATGATGTCTTAGGTATATCATCTTTTTGGAACCTCAATTGGTGGTACCTCGAGAAAAGATCAATCATTGAAAACAAAAATTCCCCTAAAAGATGGTCAAAATTTTAATCAATCCAAGGAAACTTATAATTTTTCTTAATTGTTTCCCAATTCAACTTCAGATAGTCAATAAAAAGTATGATGCCCCCATCCACCATTTTATAAAAGGGGATAGGTGAAGCCCATGGTGACACACTAGGATGGATAAATCTTTTAGCCTATAGTTTCTGAAGCTAGATCATATATTCCACCTACTCAATAGGCACCATTCAGTAATATGGCATAAAAATAGGCATCATACTATGGAGAATTTATATGGTAAAATCAACCAATCTATGGGTAATTAAACTAGAAAAATAATCCGAAAAACCACAGGGAATGCACAACCCATTGTATAAATTCAACCACCCAAAAATTGTTCAACTATATAATGAAACAACTCTAAAACTGGCATGATATTACCATATCATAAGGAACAATATGCCCTACCCTTCCTGATCTAGAGTCCCACTCACCCTGAAAAACATGACTAACCCCATAAATAGGTAAGAAGTATACCCAATGGTGATAACAGTTTATATGGTCCTTGACACTGATCCTAAAATCTATACAGATAATCAATTCAAATGCATAAATATCACAAACTAAAAATCCACCCAACACATCGAAGTTGGTTATCATCACCCGACACGTGGTGCACTAAAAACATTATTTGAACCACTTTCCCAAAGGCATATAAAGATCCAACAAGTATGTTATGAGTTACAAATTCAATACCAGCTTTTAAACCAATATGATGATATAAAATAATTAGTATCGCCTATATTAAATAATAATAACATCATAGAAGAAGAAATAAACATTGTACCTCTAACTGTATATTTCCCTTCTATAGATTATAATGGTGCATACCCCACTACATGAGGCATCTAGTCTCACCTCCTAACAAAGATTTCAATGTCACATAGAAATACCCCTTATCCTAAGGATAGGACTCCCCACCCATGGAATCATATATATGTACCTAATAACACTTTTTGAATTTGTAACCTACCTTACTACCCCCAGGATATCATATCAAAAACCCATTTTAGATGACCAGATCATCCACAAAGATGAAAAGTAAAGGGGCCTCCACATAATTTGTCTCGGTATGTCCAGGCCCCCCACACTAATATAAAACATTCTACTTTTGACTTGAAAAATCCCCTAAAACTTTTCTTGATGAAAACTTTATACCATTGCACTTCCTTTTCCAGACAAAAGATACACAATTAATAACTACTACACCAACTATTGCTTCACCCAAACATGGTTTTCAAAAAAAATACCTTATCCAAATATTCCTTGTCAAGTACATCAGAAAATGTCTAAAGGAACATGATAATCAGGATCAACCTAATAATATGCTTCATTCCCGACTGAAACCTATGAGCCTTTAGCTACTCAATAGTGATAATCTATAGTGCCAGATAGACCAGCATATCCAAATAGGTGGAACACTCGATAACAATATTCTCCCCCTGATCCAATGTTATAACCACCCGATTATTTTATGCACATAAAGTATCATGCTAAAACTACTAATTAATTATTTTCTTGAAGTATGTCCATGTAAGTTCATTGTGTAACTATGAATTCATAATAGATTCTCACCATCTCCATCCGTGTCCCTCAAGAATTTTGGTGGAAAATCCACCAGGTATCCTAAAAATTGAATATCCTCCTAATCCTCTTAATCCACTCCTCATATTCCTTAGTTCCTTTATCACCAAAGAAGATTGGTGGATGCTTCTTAGTGAAATATTACCCATGATCTGCCGCACATCCGGGGTTCCCAACACCCACCTAGCCCAGAGTTTTAATAGTGTTGATTACAGATTCAACCAAAGAAGGGTCCCCTAGAGGATTTTCCAAAAAAAGATGTATCACATCTTCCTCTCCCTAATTTGGATTATATATTTTATGAGGTATTATCTAATAAATAATAGTCAACAAAAAATTATATCATGAACACATTGCATAATATTTGGAAAACTTTAATAATTCATAATAACACTTTAAAATAAAGAATAATTTAAATTAATTATTAATTCTATGACAACACATCTATTTGGTACATATTAGTTCATGATTTATTACATATAAGTACATAGGATAGAAACCATAAGATCGGTATTTCTACTATATTTTTTAATTAGGTATATTACATGATAACTTAAAACATGAAATACATCATCTTTATTGATAACTTACTATACAAGATTGTACTTTAAACTGCATGGCATAACCTAGGAACATAAATAAGAAAAGGGTGATCTATAAAACCAAGTAAGGTAATAAAAATACCATAACATGATGAAATGAATACATGTTAAACAATATGAATATTAAAGGGTAAAAAGGAGTAAGAATCCTAAATATGAACAATGAGGCATGATATAACATGATAACATAAGAGAAACATGGGAAATGTGGCAATAACATAAAACATTGCATCCTAAATGTAGAACTAGGATAAATTTCCAGAAATAATGTTGGAAACGTACAATAAAGGAATCGTGTTTTCTCCCTTTCCCAACATGATGTATCATTAGACTAAACATTACCCAATGCATTAGAGTGCAATATAATTTCGGGCACACCTGTCACTTTTATTTCATTCTCAAATTTAAGTGTGTAACATAGATCATACAACAAGGATTCATTCATCGTCATGTTTTATTCTTTCATAAAGGTGTGTCGCATAAATACATGTAATTCCCCAATAAAATAACAATATGTGTATAATGGTGAATACCTACAATAAATATTAGTATGATATTCACTACATAATTATTTTTGGCATGTAAAATCACTATGAAATTTCTCTATCATAAAAATATCAAATAAATATACATAAAATTGGATTATGAGAGTGAAATGTGTCTCTACTAATATGGATATCAAGTTTATCTTAATAAGTGCATGTAAAAACATATATCAACCTGAGTAATTTTAAATAGAAGATGTATTTTAATGAAGAATCATGAATAAATATAAGAAAGAAAATAACAGTTACCTTGAGAGTGTGGATTCCAATTCCTAAGAGGGGATTCTGGAGAGCATGGGGAACATCGGGAGGACTATTGGGAGGGGAGGGTAGAGTAAGAACTTTATCCAAGTATTTTGAGTGAAGATAAGTGGGATCTTAGATGGGTTTATATAGGAAATGATATGAGAATTCTTTATCATTTCTCCAACAATGGTTTTGGACTCTATATAATAAAATAACCAAAACCAAATCACTTACCATGGTTTTTCCTATATTTTTTACCAAATGGGATTGGTCTGCATTATTTTATAATTATAAGGGCCTATCTTAAAAAAACAATACCCTTGGTGATGTGGATTTGATTCATACTATTACAGAAATGATTTTTAAACCTTAAAAATATATTAATGGTTTTGTAGGATTCATAAAAGAATTATAAAATTAATAAAATAAAAAATTAAATACCATTATTTTAAATGTAAAATATATATTTGGTCATGGATACCCTTTATAGTATTTACTATATCTGTTTTGGGTCATTATGATGTCATAATACACAATGTATATTTATATGATATTTAATTCTTACTCAAAAATTTGTCTATCTTATAAAATTATGAAACCTTAAATTTTGGATAAATTCGATGTTATGATTCCAAAATTAAAATTTATTTTATAAAAAAAATTAAAAATATATTTATTTTCATATTTAAAATAATAATCGACATTTATTGATAAATATTTTGTTTTTTTGACAATAATAGTTTTCAAACCCATACAAAAATTACTTTTGAGTTGATAAAAATTATATAATCATTTATATATAATAAACATATTTAAAAATAATATTTTATGTAAATAGTTTTTATTCCAAAAATCCATTAATTTTTTAAAATAAATTCCTTAATTGAATTTGAATATTACCTAAAAATAGAATTTTCGTTTTATTGAATAAAAATTAAAATCATTCAAAAATAAAAACTAGTAAAATGAAAATATATTAATTATTATATAAAATATATATTTTCATTTTATTTGGTTCTTGATACAAATTTCTTTAAAACACCAACGAACATCCTAAGAGTATGGTTCTTGATGGTGAGACTTTTTTTGGGAGGTTTAATGTATATGGTTCGTGTTGTGATCTTAATAAGGTTGAACTTCTCCAACAAACAGTTTCACTCAAGATTAATTTGTTAGATCTCAGCTTGGTCTTAGTGAAGAGAAAATCCCAGTGACTTTATCTCTATTGTAAGATCTGATAAATGGGCTTCATAGTGTACGATCATATTGGTTGAGGTAATCAATTTATCTCTTTCAATTATATTTCTTAAAACCATCAATTTATAATAATCATATAATCACTATTCAACGACTATATTATCAAATGTAATGATTCTTAATGGTCTTTTTAGTCTAATAGGATAAAATAAAACCAAATAATTTCATGTGTTTTATATAACCATATTACATAATATTAAATTTAATTAAATCAAAAAGAGAATTTTATTTATAACAGATCCGGTCATTACAATATCCTCCTGAAATTTCACCCTCAAAAGATTCATTTCCATTAATAAAGAAGATGAGGATAACTGTATTTCATCACTTACTTGTGTTCCAACATTTCTTCTTTAGAAATTTTTTTTCTCTACAGTACATTGACCTAATGTATTGTATTATTTCATATAGCTTTCAATCTGTGATCTAAGATCTTCAGTGAATACTCCTCATAGAAAAGATCAGCCTCCAATGGTACCAACTATGGATTAAGTACATGTGATGGGTTTGGTATGTACTACTTCAAGATGGATACATGGAATATATCATGTATTTGATATAGGTTAGGTGGGAGTTCTAGTCGATAGGAAATTGGTCTGATGTGATCAAGGATATCAAATGGATAAATGTACCTTGGAATAAGATTTCCCTTATTCCAAAATTTCACCCCTTTCTTCCATGTATATATGTAAAAGAATACGAGGTTTCTAAAATGAAACTCTAGGTATCATCAATGATTGCCAGTATATCTTTTTTTTTTTGAAAATATGCAGCCTTAATGTGATTCTAAATGGTCTTGAACTTTTCCACCATTTCCATAACCATTCCAGGACTTATAATTTTGTATTTACAAACACCATCCCAACATGCATGTGTTAGACACCACTTCCCATAAATGCCTTCATATGGGTCCATTTGGATTCTAGAATGAAAACTGTTATTTTATGATAAATTGACTATAGAAATATTTTGGTATCATCCTCCATGGAAGTTAATTGAGAAATCTCTCAACATGACCTTGAGTGTCTAGATAGTTCACTTATATTGCACATCAGTTTAGGATGATAATGTGTGTTGAAGTTCAAATAAGTATTTAGAGAATGTTGAAGACTCTTCCTAAAGTTTGAAGTAAATATTAGATCTCAATCAGATAAAATCGAGAGTGGTGTTCCATGAAGCCTCACCACTTCTCTAAAGTATACCCTTGAAATTTTATCAATTGAGAAGTCCACTTGAATCACAATAAAGTGTACAGTATTTATAAGAAGATCCACCAAAACCCAAATAGAATTATTTCCACTTTATGTCTTTTGAAGACTACTAACAAAGTACATGGTAATGTTTTCCCATTTCCATATAAGTATGGGTAATTATTGCATTATCCCCTTTGATGTTTTCCTTTCCTCCTTCTCTCGTTGACATACAAGACAACATGATTTATATTTTTTGAACTCATTTTTCATATTGTCCCACCAATAATGATCAAGGAGATCATGAAAAATATTTTTTCTTCTAGGATGGATAGAGAATCTTGAGCTATGGGCGTCATCCAAAAATCATTATTTAACTCATGATTTGATGGTACACATAGTTAAGACCCAAATATGAAGAAATCCTTTTTAATTGACATTAAAATCAAATGATTTCCCATTTCATATAGTTTCCACTTTCTTCTGAATTCTTGCACCATCTCTTTGAGAATCCTTTATCCTCTGCATAAGGGGTGGTTGAACAATAATTTTTGAAAGTATTGATGATGTTCCTTCCTTTATGGTTTCCATGTACAACGTTTTTAGGTCTAAGAATATTGGACCTTTTCAATTATCATCGATGATAAAATTGATGGATCCTTTCTACTTAGATAATCTTCCACATAATTCTATTTTATATGATGGTAGTGGATTGAGAAGTCATATACCTTGATCATCTCTAACCATTATCGACGATTCATATTCATCTGTTTTTGTGTGAATATACACTTGAGGATTTTTTGATCTGTATATATTTCACACTTATCCCCAAAGAGATAATTCTCCCACAATTTCGATGTAAACATTTATCTATGAAACCCTAGATCATGTTTTCAGTAGTTTTGGTCATGAAATTTCAACTAGCTTCAAGCATAGGCTATCACTTTTCCATTCTGCATTAACACATAGCCCAATCCCTTCATTGAATCATCACTGAGTAACACAAAAAGTTCTCAACTTGTAGGTACTGTTAGTATAGGTGTAGTGAAAATACTCTATTTCAATTCCTTTAATATCCAATCACATTCATCTTTCCAAGAAAACATTATTCACTTCTGAGTTATCTTAGTTATAGGGTTTAACAATCATGATATATTTCTCACAAATCGATGATAGTATGCATATAATCCACGGAAAATATGGATATCTGTCACAAATGTTGGCCTCAGTCATCCTTTAATTGCTTCTATCTATGAAGGGTACCCATATATCCAATTAATTTTGATAATTTCACTAAGAATGTTACTTGTTCTAGGAATAATTTCGATTGAGAAATCAACATCTCCGCTATGAGAAAGACCAAATAATTATTTTGGAAATATGTCAGTGAATTCCCTTTCAATGATCATGTCATAAAGTATGTTATTTTATATAGAATAAATAATTTGAGCTAGATCTTCATTATCATACAGAATGAATATCCATTATTCAAATGATGATACCAAATAAGATTCATCTTCCTCCTTGCACTTTTATAGACTTGAAGGGTGATTCATGATGTGAAGGGTGAATTCCTTCTCCCAGTAATTTGTGTTTAATTTATAAAATGAAAAACATTTCATAACTAAGAGAAAACAAAATTCCAATAAAGGTCTATTGAAAATGTTAACTGGGAAGTTCAACCCACAAATATTTATAGGGAGGAGTTATATACTTAGGATTAAAGAATTTCCCCATTTTTCATTTTCACTGAAAACTCTACACCCATGTTTTGTGATGGTTTTAGAATAGTTATATTAAAATTTCCTGATATAAAGGAATTCATTGAACCAAAATCCAAATTTGCATTCTCTATTCTTGAATAAATAACTAGAATATTTGTAACCACTTCATTTTTAGGATCCACCATGGTGGTTGTGATGGAAAAATATTTCCTTTTCTACCTAGGAGGGTGTTGGTTGTCTCCAAAAACATTTGTCTTAGTGAATTGTTTTGAAATTTTCCTCTGTTCCTTGTAGTTAAAGTAATGAAATTTTTTTTGAGATTTGGTTTTATAATTCCTCTCATCCAACACATTAGTGGGTTTCTCTTATAAGAAATTTCTATCCAGGTTTCCTTTCTTCCCGCACCTAAAAATTTTCCTCACCCCCCTTTTCAAATTTCTAAGGTTCTTATTTATATACCTTTGACAAGTGGGATGTAGAAATTTCATGGCACTGTTAGTTTCTCCATTGGACCCCCAGAATTAAACTCAAATTTCTTCTTCTTATCCCAAAGATACCCTTAAGATTTTCGTATCTCTATTTTGACTATGAGGGAATATCAGATAATTTCCTATTATCTAACAAAGTCTCGGATCGGGAGATATTTTGATCAACTAGGTTTTATCCCACCAAAGAAGTGGCCAACCATTAATTTTGGGGTAATGAAAAAGCTATAGTCTAATCATGAAAGTCTTGTGAAGTTTTCCTCATTCTCCTTGATATATTTTTCATCTCATTTATCGATAGTAAGGAAATCCCTTTCAATTTTAAGTCGGATGGAGTGGGGAAAATATTTATCAAAAAACATTTTTAGGAATTACTTCCACCCCATCACATTGATCTCTTCCTCAGGCTTAATATTATTGATCAATGTACACCACTAATCAGATTCTCCCTCCATTTGAAAAATATATAGTAGAACATTCTCTTATTTATAACATTTAAGGATTTACAAGATATTCTCAATGGAGTAGATCCACTATTCATTGATCAAGGGATCAGATGATGCAATGAAATTTAGTGGCCTTTGTCACATAACAATCTCAATTGTATCTTGTTCTCTCATAGGGGTATTTGGACACTCCTCCTAATTCGTGTTTCTATTCAGAACCCGAGTCAGCTGAGAGAGTATCATTATAATGTTTACGATTCCATTCCCATTTGGTTGGACATATCATTGAGGCAATCATCACATTCTACTTAGAATTTATTGTTTACCTGATTCCTCTTATTTCTTTACATGGGATAGAATAAAAGGAAAATTATGGATGATTATTTTTAAATAATTAAACACATAAAAGAGGAATCCAATGACATTAAATGGAAAACTTATAAATTACATATATTTATTAACTTTTGAATTTCTTGGCATCGATATATGTTATCCATGGTCTATTTCCTAAAAAATATTCTTATGGGAATATTTTTTTCCCTTAATAATGGTTCATAATGAAATTTTAAATTTATCAAAGTATATTCCCCAAGAGTTTCAATCCAGGTGTGCAGAAAGGCCCATTATATTTCACCAGTTCCTAGTTGAGCCTAGATCAACACGGTTTTTTCGTTTTTTACCCCTATATACATCACTACCAGAGCCACAAAAACTTGTAGTATCTATAAAGGGATGTATTTTATTGATAAAATACATAATCTATACATAAAAAATTAAGGATTTTTTATTATACTTAGTCTTATCCCTAAATATTTCATTATAGTTTTATATTACTAATCCAAAATATAACTAAACATTTTCTTTGATACCAACTATGGAAACCCTTCTCTTTATTACATATTAATTAATGATTTATTGAATAAAAGTAAACATATTACCACCCAAAAAATATAGAAGTATAGTGTATTGAGGAATTAGGTACAATACATAACAACTTAAAACATAAAATACATCATCTTTATTTAAAACATCCTTAACATATTCATACTTAAAGAAATATGGGATAATATGGGGACATACATAAGAAATGGGTGAGATAAAAAGGACAGTAAGGGAATAAAAATTGCATAACATGAATAAATTAACACATTTTATACAACAGGCATATCAATGGGGAATAAGAGGAGTGAGAATCATAAACATGAACAATGAGTCATGATGTAACATGAAAACATAAGGAAAACATAATAAATGAGGAAATAACTTAAAACAATGAATCAACAACATAGGTCAATGATAACTGACAAAAAAATATAATAGAAAAATTCCTATAAATTAATAAGGTTTATTCTCTATCTCAAAATGTCATCTCATGAGACTAAACATTACCTGATGCATTTGAGCGCTATAGAATTTTGGGTGCAGCCATTACTTTCATTTCTTTCCTATGCTTAAGTGTTCCACATAGGTCATAGAACATGGGATCATTCATCATCATATCTTATTCCATGATAAAGGAGTGTGAAATAAATACATGAAAGTCCCAAATAATATAATTATATGTTTATTAGTGTGAACAAAATTGATAAGAAATGGGTATGGTATTCACTACACAATTATTTTGGCTTTGAAAACCGGGGTGAAATATCAGCTGCATAATGACATCACATAAATATTAATAAAATAAGTTTATGATAGAGAAATGGGTCTTTAATTATTTTGGAAATAAAATTTATTGTAATATATACATGTAAAAGGATATCCAAAAATTAGTAATTGTAAATATGAGGAATAAGTTAATGAAAAAACTTGAATAAATAGGAGAAAGAAAAGAACCCTTACATTGAGAGTGTGACCTAAAATGCTTGAGAAGGATTATTGAGATATTGGGGAACCATGGTAGGAATATAGAGATGGGAGAGAAGATTAAGAAAATTATCCAAGAATTTTGAGTTAATAGAAGTGGGATATTTTGTGAGTTTATATAGGAAATCAGTGGGGAATGCATTATCATTTATCAAACATAGGTTTTGGACTCTATATAATAAAATAATAAAAACAATAATCCTTCCAATGGTTTTTTCCCTTGGTTTTTTCCAAATTATTTTTTTTATTATTTTATAAATCCATGGTCCAAACTTAATAAAATAACACACTTTGTGATGTGGAGGTGAGTCATAATCTTAACAAAATGATTTTAAAACCTCAAATTAGATTAATGGTTTTCGACAATTCATAAAAAATTTATAATATTAATAAAATAAAATAAAATCCCATTATTTTAAATCAAAAAATATATATTTTTTCATGGATACCATTTTAAGTATATATTACATCACTTTTGGGTCATTATGATCTTATAATACACACAATATATTTAAACTATATTTAATTTTTACCCGAATATTTGACTATCTCATAAATTTATGAAAAGTTCACCATTGGATAAATTCAATGTTCTAATTATGAAAATAATATTAATTTTATAAAAATATTTTTCTTAAATTTTTTATTTTCACTTTTTAAATAAGAATCAAAATTTATTTAGAAATTATGGGTTTTTTGACAATAATAGTTTTCGAACCATTATAATAATTTCATTTGAATTAAAATATTATATGATCATTTATATTTAATAAAAAAAATTAATAATAGTATTTTATTAAAATATTGTTTATTTTGAAAATCAATTTATTCATGAAAATCAATGACTCGGTTAAATTTAAATATTACCTGAAAATATAATTTTTTTGTTTGATTGAATAAAAATAAAAATTATTTATAAAGTAACACCAAAAAAATGAAAATATATCCTGATTATATAAAATATAAATATTCATTGAATTAGGTTCTTGATACATATCCCTTTAAAACACTAATGGATTTCTTAAGAGTAAGTTGTGTGACAATGAGACTTTCATAGGGTGGTTTGGAATACATGGTTTGGGTCCTCATCTTGATGAGATTTAACTTCTTCTATAAACAGTTTCGATAATGCTTATGTTTTTGGATATCAGTTTGGGCTTGGTTAGGGGAAAATATTAGTGATTATTCTTCCTTGGAAGTTAAGATAAATGATATTTATAGGGTATAAACCTACTGGTTGAGGTTATTAATTCCTTTGTTTGTGTCAATTGTATTTATTAAAACCCTATATTTATATTAATCATATGATCACTATTCATTGAATATATTATCAATGTTAATGATTATTAATATTATTTTAAATCTTGTAGGATATAATAAACAAAAAAAGTTCATGTTTAGTAAATTACCATGTTAAATAATAGTACATTTGATTAAATCTGTAAAGACCTGTAAAATTCAAGGGAAATTTTTTCTAAATTTTCTTTGGATTTTTACAAGAACACAGTTTCTGACGGCACCTGATTCCGAGGCACGGTGTGCCCGGAATCATTTTCCGAAGTTTGACTCGGGTACGTTCAGTGAATGGACGAGTGGGTTTTTCTAACTTTTGAAGCGGTGCTCGAAATCAAATTCTGAGGGCATCGAGGGAATCGCAGCGCCGGTAATTTCTTAGAAACGCCACTTCCGGATTTGCATTTTCTCAAGTGTGGTTTTTAATTTTTGGGCTTAAAGTTAAGAAATAAAATAAATTGTATGACAAACTTTATTTTATTTCACTTAAGCCACTTGGAAGCCACTTGAAGCCACTTAAAGCTGCTTAAGCTTAGTTGATTCGGATAGGGTGCTATCCAAAAATATCCTACCCTCTTGGTAGAATATTTGTGAGGTGGGGCCTGCACGAACCCCACCGTTTCTTTTCCGCTAAGTAACGCACCCGTGAAAACCCGTCATTATGAAAGTCAACTGGGGAATCTTCTTAAACAATTAAACGCTCCTATTAAATGGGCGGTTTATTCGTTGAAATTAATTCTATGAATTAATTTCATTTGTTTCGTAACACGTTTTCGTTTTGTTGGCATGTTAATAAAATAAGGCCAACACACCCTCCTTTTGAAATGTTGTGATAAACCTTTGAAGAACCTCTAAGGATCTTCCTCCTTCTTCACGAAGAACGCGAAGAACGCGAAGAATGCCAAGAACACCAGCCTCCGACGAAGAACGCCAAACCCGTGGAAATCGACGACGCGACTCTGTGTGTCGTGACGCCGACGTTTCCTCTCCCGCGACGTTCTTCTGCGACGTTCCTTCCTCCGCAACAAAATCTTCGATCATCCGTTGAGGTGAGAGATTGCGGTTCTTTAAATTCTTTTGTGGATTATAACTTCAATATGGATTTAATTATTAAATTTAAATATGTATGTTCTTGATCCTCAGAGATCGTCGACGTGACGCCCTTCCGCGACGCAACGATTCCCCTATTCTGTGACGGTCGATTCCTCGAACAACTCGTGTGCGACGACTCGACGAGGTAGGGGTTTTATTGGGAATGATTTTACCCCTTTTATTCCGTGGTTGTTTCCGTTCAAAACAAATAACCCGGTTTCATAAGAACAATTTTAATTTATTAAAATTGTTTCTTGTTATGTTTTCTATGTTGAATATTTTCTCCCGACTGTTATCATCTAATGCGGAGGGTGCGGGCCAAACAAACACGGCCCGACAACCCTCCGCAATTCTACGTTGTTGTACGGATTTGGCGGGCGACGACAAAACGTGCCGCAAGGGAGATTTGATGATTCCGCAGGGAAGAACGGGACCCGGGAGGAGCAGAGGCGCAAACAGGAACAGAATCGGACCACTGGAGCGACTCCGATGGCCCGCGGAAGCCACCGGCGGCGCTGGCAGCCGGAGGCGGCGGCGCCCCGGCGCGCTGCCGGAAGGTGCCGCCGCGGCTGAAGCTGCGGTGGCGGCGCCAGCGGACCCGCGGCCCTGCGGGTCCGGCGCACACAGGACCCGGCCTTGCCGCGTCTGTTGACCAGGGCGGCCCCCCACGGGGGCCGCGGTGTTGTCACGCGGGGGCAGCGCGCCCCCCGCGTTGCGCGGCCGCTCGGCCGAGCCGAGCCAGGCTGGGCCGCGCCCTGGCTAGCCCGTATTGGGTCCAGCCGGGTCGGACCCGGGTCGGGTCAACCCGATTCGGGCAGACCCCGGGGGGGTTGGGCTGGGTCGGTCCGGGCCCAGACCCCCCGTCTTCGGACCGTTTCGGTCTTTTTCCCGTAACATGAGCTATGGGCCTCCGAACGACGCGTCGTCAGCGGAAATACGATCCCTAAATCGAGACGGTCGTTTCGGCATATCGCACTCAAGGTTTCGGAGAACTTTGGGTTCGACTGGGATGGTTCGGATACGAAACCAACCGGGCCCTCGGAGCAGAAACGCTCGTATCTTGAGCACCGGACGTCCGATTGACGTACCGTCGACTTTGTTGGTTTCCACATGATGAAACGGAACTTTTGGCTTACTCCGCTCGAGTTTTGTATGCCATCGGAGTACGGTCGGGTTGATTCGCTCACGAAACCAACCGGGCCCCTAGAACGAAAAAGCCAATAACTCACAGACCGGGCGTCCGATTGACGCGACGTCTATCTCGTTGTTTCCCTCTTGATGAGGCGGAACTTTTGGTATACTTTTCTCGAGTTTTGGTTGTTGTTGGATAGTGGGCGGGTTGGATTGTACCCAAAATCCAACCGGGCCCCTGGAACGGAAAAGCTAATATCATTCAGACCAGACGTCCGTTTGACGAACCGTCAGCGGCGTTGGTGATCACGTTGAGAAACGGTCCCTATGAGTATACCCTATGAGTGTTCGGTGTATAGTTGAGTTACGGCCGGATTGGTTCGCACACGAAACCAACCGGGCCCCTAGGACGAAAAGGTTAATAACTCACAGACCGGGTGTCCGATTGACACGCCGTCTGTTGCGTTGAGACCCCTATGACGAGGCGGTCCTTTGAGATACTTCTTAGTGGGACTTTGTGATACTTGGAGTATCGACCTATAGCTCGTGGATCGGACCCTCCCGGAGACAAGCGTACAGAGTACGGAGACCGTGTAGCCGGCTGAGACCTGAAGACTGCTTGACCGACTCGACTTTGAGTGAGTCGACTATCCCAGTGGACGGAGCGCCCGGTATTTGGCGACAGACCCACGGAGGACGGAGCACCCGGTAGTTGGCCACAGACCCGCGATACTCGACAGGAGGAGTACCTTTGTAGGCTATTAGGGAGAGCGCCCGGTATTTGGCGATAGACCCTCAGTGGACGGAGCGCCCGGTAGTTGTCCGTAGACCCACGGTACTCGAAAGGAGGAGTACCTCAGAAGTCTTAGGTTAGTGAGCAGTACCTTGGAGTCATGACAGGACCACTGTACACTCCAGAGACGGGGCTCTTCAGCAGTTACAGTTTCGTTGATGAAAATCCTGGTTGAGCTGAGACTTTTGACCCTTGTGTTTACCTCATGATTGAGATGGGTCACTTGATAACTTAGGTATATGTATGGGCATATACCTGGGTAGTGGTTATCCATTGATTTCATGATCCTTGTGTTTCCTCATAATTGAGATGGGTTACCTAATAACTTAGGTATATGTATGGTCATATACCTAAGTAGAGGTTATCTATTGAGATTTATTTGTGGTTATCCTTGTTGGTTTTAGTGAGACCTTCAGGGTCTCGGGGTCCCTACTGAGTATTGTTGTACTCACCCCTGCACGGGCTATGCCCGCACCTCGTTGTGTTGGTTGCAGACGACGGGCAGTGCTGATAGAGGCCGAGTGTTCGAGGACTGGACAGTTCCCGGAGGGGGACTACAAGACGAGTTAGTATCCGGAGGAGGTTGACAGGCGAGAGCATTGAGGAGGCTATCTGTACCTACCCTTCAGGTAGGATCCGTGGCAGAAGACCCAGGAGTTGCTTCCTTCTTCCAGCTGTTTTCCTTTTTCTGTTGTACTTTCGTTCAGTTGTAGCTGCACTTTCAGTTGGGTTTATATTCTGGCCCATTTACTTTTCAGCACTTTCTTTTGTACTTAGTGTTATGCTTCCTCTTGTACTCTGTGGTGTTTTGTTTACTTTTATAAATGAAATGTCTTCCCAGTTATCGGGATTTACGCCTTTGGTGCTAGTCGCCAGCCCCTGGCCTATGGAAGGCGGGCTTGGGGTAGTCACGGCACGAGACCCGAGGACGGGTCGTGACAAATTGGTATCAGAGGAGTCGGTTCTACCACAGAACTTATAACTCTGGTATTTTCTTTCTGTGAAGCAGTAGTGTTAAGGGTACCTAGTGTGGTCTTCAGTTCTGGGAGTCCAGTGTTGGTGCGGGCGGCCGACGTATCCATACACCAGGAACCTGACAACTGATTTCCGACTTTGTGCATGAAAAAACTGATTGTGTGTGTGTTTCCAAAAGTTTTTATTTAAATATCAGATCAAACCAGGTCATCTCACCAGGTATAAGTCTTTTGACCATGTCAAGTTTGTTCCTTTCAGGATGCCTCCCTGTGGACGACCAGCTAGAGCCCCGAGAGTGGTACGTACTGACAACCCGCCGAGCGATGTGGCCTTAGTACAGGGCCCTATCCTAGTTGAGGTACCAGCGAAGGCACCAGAGGTGCTACTACCCGTTGGTCCACCGATGCCACTAGCCCCAGAAGCAGAGGGTGCACGTCTCTTGAGCGTGTTGCACGAGTTCCAGCGCCAGAGGCCACCCAGGTTCCAGGGAGGGACGGACCCGCAGGTGGCTGAGGATTCGCTGGAGGCTATGGTGAGAGTCTTCAGTCTAGTGGGGATGCTGGCAGACTTCATGGTGATCCTTGATGCCAGTATTCTTCAGGAAGTAGTAGGCAGATGGCGGAGCCTGATACTCTATATGCATGACGAGGCGACACTTCTTTGGGCAGACTTCGAGGGCCTGTTCCGGGCAGAGTTTGTACCAGCCACCCTTCGAGCAGTGCGTATACAGGAGCTACTTCAGCTGCGGCAGGGAATCATGACAGTGGCACAGTATTCAGCGAGGTTCACAGACCTCTCGCGATACTCCACAGATATGGTACGGGACCCGTTCTTCAGGGCCCGAACCTTCGAGCATGGGCTCAGGTGAGAGATTAGAGATTCTGTTGTTTCTCACAGCATTCTGACCAAGACAGGGTGTTAGAGAGAGCCCTCTTAGTGGAGAGTTTCCTTGCTGAGTAGTCTCCAGAAGCACGACCCACCACTAGATGACTTGCGGCAGAGTCTTCTACAGAAGACAATAGACAGATGACATAGAGGTCCAAGAGGACTAGACCTATCAGTGTCCGACTTCACGACTCAGGTTCAGTTGTGCGGGGAAACCGGGGTGGAGTCAGAGCCAGACCTTCCGAGAGAGGACAATGTTACTACTGCGGCGGAATGAGTCACATGGCATGTGACTGTCTGACCCGCCATGCAGATGACCAGCAGTTAAATGAAGAACCTCCCAGCCAGAGGTAGAGGTTCGATCAGGGCAGACCGCAAGGAGCAGGCGGCCATGGAAGAGGAGCTGGTCATGCAGCTGGAGGTGGACGATGCTTCGGGGTGTTTCCACCCCCACCACCAGGAGGCCCACCCTGACCGCAGGGGATAGGAGGACAGGGGAGATCTCAGCTTCAGGCAGCTGAGACCTATGGTCATGGAGCTCCAGAAGCAGATGGACAGGAGCGGGACTAGCTCCAGACCTGGAGGCTTTTGATCATGTTGCTTCTAGTTTTGTTGTTGTTACATTTGTGTCCTTGTACTATGAGCTTCAATAATGAAAAGACACTTATCTTGTAAAGTTTGCTTTCCTGTCCTTTTTTTTGGTTGACACTGAGTGGTCCCGGTTAAGACTGTTGACTTGACCCTCACTTTTGAGATTTCTACTGAAGGAGACCTAGTGACCACACACTGATGCCGACAGTGTGACTCGACCCTTGGAGGTGAGAGTGACAGTTGGATCTCTTGGTAGTTACGTCGAGTCCTTACGACGTCATCCATGGCATGAATGCATCATTCATGTCAGGATTGACTGTATTAGGCAACGAATGTGGTTCATCCAGGGGATGAGACCGGATTTCTATTATCGGCAAAGAAGAAATCATAGCAGCTCTTGTGATACTAGAGAATTTCCAGGTCATCCAAGAGTGGATGAGGACAGCACAGGGCTGACAGAAGCCTTATTCTGACAGGAATTGGAGGCCTCTAGAGTTCGAGGATGACTATCACGTCCTTATACGAGTCTCACCTCGAAGAGGTTTATGGAGATGTGCCCAGGGAGGCAAGTTATCTCCAAGGTTAAACGGACCTTTCTAGGTCCTCAGCTGGGTAGGCGAGGTGGTTTACCGCTTGACCCATCAACCTCAATTGCACTAGGTGCAAGATGTTTTCCAGGTATCTCAACTGAGGAGATACGTGCTCGACCATGAGGAGCAGGACAATGGCGATGGGGTTACATCCAAGGAGGTTCTACTGGGGATCAAGGATTGACAGGAGCGGATCCTACGAGGATGATCGATTCCTGAGGTGCACTTTCTCTGGCAGTACAGGAACCTCCAGGTGAGCACATGAGAGCGGGAGGCTCAGATGCGTGCTCAGTACCGCTTTTGTATCCCTAGTTTGTGTTGAAGCTTTACGGGGACGTAAAGCCCTGAGGTGGGAGTGATGTAAAGACCCATAAAATTCAATGGAAATTGTTTTTCAATTTTCTTTGGATTTTTACAATAACGCAGTTTCTGATGGCACCTGATTCCGAGGCCCGGTGTGCCCAGAATCATTTTCCGAAGTTTGACTCGGGTACGTTTAGTGAACAGACGAGCGGGTTTTTCTAACTATTGAACCGGTGCTCGGAATCAAATTTTGAGGGCACCGATGGAATCACAGCACCGGTAATTTCTTAGAAACGCCTCTTCCGGAGTTGCGTTTGCTCGGGTGTGGTTTTTAATTTTTAGGCTTAAAGTTAAAAAATAAAATAAATTGTACGACAAACTTTATTTTATTTCACTTAAGCCACTTGCAAGACACTTGAAGCCACTTAAAGCTGCTTAAGCTGAGTTGATGCGGATAGGGTGCTATCCAAAAATATCTTACCCTCTTGGTAGGATATTTGTGAGGTGGGGCCCGCACGAGCCCCACCGTTTCTTTTCCGCTAAGTAACGCACCCGCGAAAACTCGTCATTATGAAAGTCAACTGAGGCGTTTTCTTAAACAATTAAACGCTCCTATTAAATTGGTAGTTTATTCATTGAAATTAATTCTATGAATTAATTTCATTTGTTTCTTAACACGTTTTCGTTTAGTTGGCATGTTAATAAAATAAGGCCAACACACCCTCCTTTTGAAATGTTGTGTTAAACCTTTGAAAACCTCTAAGGATCTTCCTCCTTCTTCGCAAAGAACGCGAAGAACGCAAAAAACACGAAGAACGCCGGCCTCCGATGAAGAACGCCGAACCCGAGGAAATCGACGACGCGATGCCGTGTTTTGCGACGCTGACGTTTCCTCTCCCGCGACATTCTTCTTCGACGTTCCTTCCTCCGCAACAAAATCTTCGATCATCCGTTGAGGTGAGAGATTGTGGTTCTTTAAATTCCTTTGTGGATTATAACTTCAATATGGATTTAATTATTAAAATTAAATATGTATGTTCTTGATCCTCGGAGATCGTCGACGCGACGCCCTTCCGCGACGCAACGATTCCCTTGTTCCGCGACGATCGATTCCGCGAAGAACTCTCGTGCGACGACTCGACCAGGTAGGGGTTTTATTGGGAATGATTTTACCCCTTTTATTCTGTGGGTGTTTCCGTTCAAAAAAAAGAACCCAGTTTCATAAGAACAATTTTAATTTATTAAAATTGTTTCTTGTTATGTTTTCTGTGTTGAATATTTTCTCCCGACTGTTATCATCTAACATGGAGGGTGTGGGCCAAACAAACACAGCCCGACAACCCTCCGCAGTTCTTCGTTGTTGTACGGATTTGGTGGGCGATGAAAAAACGTGCCGCAAGGGATATTTGATGATTCCGCAGTCAAGAACGGGACCCGGGAGGAGCAGAGGCGCAGACGGGAACGGAATCGGACCACAGGAGCGACTCTGGTGGCCCGCGGAAGCCACCGGCGGCGCGGTTCGCCGGCACGGCGGTGCCGGCAGCCGGAGGCGGTGATGCCCCGGCGCGCCGCCGCGCGAGTCTGGCGCACACAGGACGCGGCCTTGTCGCGTCCGTTGACCAAGGCGGCCCCCCGCGGGGGCCGCGGTGTTGTCACGCGGGGGCAGCGCTCCACCCGCATTGCTCGGTCGTTCGGCCGAGCCGAGCTGGGACGGCAGGCCGGGCCGGACAGGGTCCAGCCGGGTCGGACCCGGGTCGGACCGGGTCCAGCCGGGTCGGACCCGGGTCGGACCGGGTCCAGCCAGGTTGGACCCGGGTCGGACCGGGTCCAGCCGAGTCGGACCGGGTCCAGCCGGGTCGGGCCAGGTCGGTCCGGGCCCAGACCCCCCCGTCTTCAGACCATTTCAGTCTTTTGCCAGTAACTTGAGCTACGAGCCTCCGAACGACGCGCTGTCAGCGGCGATGCGATCCTTGAAACGAGATGGTCGTTTTGGTATATCGCACTCAAGGTTTCAAAGAACATTGGGTTCGGCCGGGATAGTTCGGATACGAAACCAACCGGGCCCTCGGAACGGAAACGCTCGTATCTTGAGCTCCGGACGTCCAATTGACGTACCATCGACTTTTTTGGTTTCCTCGTGATGAAATGGAACTTTTGGATTACTCCGCTCGAGGTTTGTATGCCATCGTAGTGTGGTCGGGTTGATTCGCTCACGAAACCAACCGGGCCCCTGGAACGAAAAAGCCAATAACTCACAGACCGGGCGTCCAATTGATGCGCCGTCTGTCTCGTTGTTTCCCTCTTGTTGAGACGGAACTTTTGGTATACTTCGCCCGAGTTTTGGTTGCTGTTTGATAGTAGCCGGGTTGGATTGTACCCGAAATCCAACCAGGCCCCTGGAACAGAAAAGATGATATCATTTAGACCAAACGTCCGTTTGACGAACCGTCAGCGGCGTTGGTGATCACGTTGAGAAACGGTCCCTATGGGTATACCCTATGAGTGTTCGGGGTATAATTGAGTTACAGCCGGATTGGTTCCCACACGAAACCAACCGGGCCCCTGGGACGAAAAGGTTAATAACTCACAGACCGGGTGTCTGGTTGACACGCCGTCTGTTGCGTTGAGACCCCTATGACGAGGCGGTCCTTTGAGATACTTCTTCATGGGACATTTTGATTCTTGGAGTATCGACCTATAGCTCGTGGAGCGGACCCTCCCGGAGACGAGCGTACGGAGTATGGAGACGGTGTAGCTGGCTGAGACCTGACGACTGCTTGACCGACTCGACTTGGAGTGAGTCAACTAGCCTAGTGGACGGAGCGCCCGGTATTTGACGACAGGCCCATGGCAGACGGAGTGCCCGGTAGTTGGCCGCAGACCCGCGATACTCGATAGGAGGAGTACCTCTGTAGGCTATTAGGGAGAGTACCCGGTATTTGGCGACAAACCCTCAGTGGACGGAGCGCCCGGTAGTTGGCCGCAGACCCGCGGTACTCGACAGGTGGAGTACCTCAGCAGTCTTAGGTTAGTGAGTTGTACCTCGGAGTCGTGACAGGACCACTGTACACTCCAGAGACGGGGCTTTTCAGTAGTTACGGTTTCGTTGATGAAAATCCTGGTTGAGCTGAGACTTTTGACCCATGTGTTTACCTCATGATTGAGATGGGTCACTTGATAACTTAGGTATAAGTATGGGCATATACCTAGGTAGTGTTTATCCATTGATTTCATGATCCTTGTGTTTCCTCATGATTGAGATGGGTTACCTGATAACATAGATATATGTATGGCCATATACCTAAGTAGAGGTTATCTGTTGATATCTTCTTTGTGGTTATCCTTGTTGGTTTTAGTGAAACCTTGAGGGTCTCAGGGTCCCTACTGAGTATCGTTATACTCACCCCTGCACGGGCTATGCCCGCACCTCGTTGTTTTGGTTGCAGACGACAGGCAGTGCTGACAGAGGCTGAGTGTTCGAGGACTGGATGGTTCCCGGAGGGGGACTACACGACGAGTCAGTATCCGGAGGAGGTTGACGGGCGAGAGCGTTGAGGAGGCTATCTGTACCTACCCTTCAGGAAGGATCAGTGGCGGACGACCCAGGAGCTGCTTCCTTCTTCTAGCTGTTTTCCTTTTTCTATTGTACTTTCGTTCATTTGTAGTTGCACTTTCAGTTGGGTTTGTATTCTGGCCCATTTACTTTTTCAGCACTTTCTTTTGTACTTAGTGTTTTGCTTCCGCTTGTACTCTGTGGTGTTTTGTTTACTTTTATAAAGGCAATTCCTTCCCAGTTATCGAGATTTACGCCTTTGGTGCTAGTCGCCAGCCCCTAGCCTATGGAAGGCGGGCTTGGGGTAGTCACGGCACGGGCCCCGAGGACGGGTCGTGACAAAATCTTACAAGGAATGTTATTTATAATAGTTCAGGTAATTAAAATTTTTATAATTGATGGAAATTTCTTAAAAACACTAGGTCAATTTAAATAAACTTCCCATTTCATTCATTCAAATGAACCCAAAAACCAAGTCTCAGCCCTAGTGAAAATTGCCTGACCATCCATGGTAACTCATGTTTAGTCAATAATGTGAGCTATTGAGGCCCCATCCTCACACTTACTATCTGAATTTTGATAGACCAAACTCTTCTCTACCTAAGACACAGAACCAAACATAGTTAGGGTTAACACACTTCAGGTTAATTCACCCTATGATACCAATTTTTAATAGGCCAATACAGTATAACAAAACCATATACCTAAGAAATCCATCACATAGCGATGTGAAACAAAAAATAATAGAAACAAGTCTTGAATATATCTAAAAAAAGACATAAAAAAGCGTACAACACAAAAAGAAAAGACAAACAATAAAAAACCACATAATCCAAGACAAAACTGGATAAACTATGAAGTATGAATAGTCTCTATCTGACCAATAGTAACCTCCAAACCACCTTTCTATGAAGGTAATATTAAATGGGAAACCAACATACTAGAATATGTTTTTCCCTTTACCGAGATCCTACGATACAACATCTACATACAGCCAAAGGAAAATAATAGGGTGTGATAAAAAATCCTTCTAGGATACAACCACATATTCTATACAATTTTTAATATCAAGAATTCGGAAAATCTAAATTTTAAAACCAAAAATAATTTTAAAAATAATTTTCATAAATCCAATCCATTTGTAATTAATTTTCCCATGGTTTTTCATAAAATTATTTCAAATTATCAAACAAAAAATATGGAAATTAAATTTAATAAAATATGAAATCATAAACTAATATAATATGGTATGAAAGTAAACAAATATCCATGATAAAATATCATGGGATAGAAAGTGATAAAACCACATATAAAAATCTATGATCCATAATCAATGGAAAAAACTATCATGCAATAAAAAAATTTAAATGACCAAGGACGATATAATTTTAGCTCTTCCCTATGGTAAAATTTGTACTAGAAATAAAAGTTCCTAAAAAGGACAAAAATTGTATACAATGGATATATAGTCCTTTTATAGTCTATCAATGTCAATAAAAACCCACTATTTGTGCCACACACACTTAGCTTGCCTATGACTTTTTCCCAAAACACCCAAGGTTCCAAATGTACCAAGACCACCAAATAATATTTAAAACTCGTTCTCAAAATTTTTAAAACATTTTTAAAATCCAAACTAGTAAAATTAGGTGTCTAAAAATACATTTCAGAATAAAAAAAATACATATTTAAAAAACATTTTTAAAACATTTATCTTTTCAATAAATACTTCAAAATCTCAAATCACTTCTATTCAATGAACAACAAAAATTAATTTATCAAAAATAATAATAAATTGATAAAATTAACCAATTTTATATAAAAACCTACATAAAAATAATATAGAACTAATTTCATTTTAAAATGGTGATTGGGAACTAAGAGATCAGCCATTAAAAGAAAAGGTGTGAGAAGAAACTTTAATGTATCAATAGAGAATACTATATAATCATGAATCTATACCATAAATGTATCCAACACAGTAGAAACCACCAAAGGAAAGAATAAATTTAAAGAACACTTACCTAAAGATGCACACCACAACAATCATGATGATCAATCTCTAAATGAATGATCTAGAAGGAGCAAAGATCAGGAAAATCAAATAGGGTGTGATCTGGGTCAAGAGAGGGAGGCTTCATGGTTGAACAAAATGAAATCACTTGTAAAAAAGCCTAAAAAATAACTCACAATAAATACATGTAGTTTAGTCCCATTACATTTAGTGAATTACATGAAGGATGAAAATATATAAATATATTTTTCTTTTTTATAAAATCCTTATTTTAGCCATTACACAATGGGAACTCAAAATACATTACTTGTAAACTTCACACCATGTACCAAATTCATGAATTATTCCCCATAACCATTACAAAATGTGTAGTCGATTTACAAGAAATTTATTTTCCCAAAAGATTTCAAATAGACCATTTATTAGCTGAAAACCACTAATGCTCCTATGATGTTCTCAAAATATGGGGATAACACCTCAAATCCATTAACTCATTTATATATAGACTTTAATAATTCAAAAAAATACATCACAAAAATTTAGGCCATATTACCTAGAAAAGGATATCCATCCTTGAGAATACCACAAACACACCCAAACAAGGATGATAGAAAAATCATGAACAAATAAGTACATGAAAAGTATAATGGGGTGTTATGAATATCATTTATAGATATATGGTCAATCTGAGGGGATGATTAAACCACTATATTATATGTTCATAGCTTATTCTAAAAATTTCAAAGGTGGTTCGGATCAACACCTTTCTATGGTGAGGTGTATTACAATAATATCTTTCACTAAAGCATTTATATAGACTGTTATGTAGACAATTATGGTAATAATTGTATAACACCAATGTGTTGGGATGAAGTTGGAGAATTAAAGGTACCAGTACATGATCTAGCTAAGGAAATGAAAGATATTGTTAGATCCATTAACCCTCAAATCAATGAATCTTAGAGTTGAAAAAAAATGTTATGATGATAATCATTAGTGATATCTAGAGTTTTAATATGGTTTTTAGGTACTTCTATGAATATTTCCTTATAAGAAGGTTATGCGATTTAGAAATAAGAGTGGAATAATCCATATATATTGATCAGTTTGAGTTTCTTTATTATATTGAGTTTTTATCTTATCAATTTGGAATTCCACAAAAAATCTATAAAATTTACGATGTTTTCCATGTATCCATCCTATGGAATTACATACATGATACTTCACATGTACTAAACTTATAGTTCATACCACTTGATCACTATCTCTCTTATAAATAACAACCATTAGAGAATATGGATTAAACAGTGAAAGTGTAGCTCGATAAGGGAACTCACGATGTCAATTTTTTTAGAAAAACATATATATTTAATTTTGCAACATGTAATCCAGAGGATGTGATGAGGAATATGTATCCTATATTTTTTTATTTGAATGACTTAATTTTTACAGAGAAATCCTTTTAATGGGGTATAATGTAACTCCGAAAGATTTTAAAATGTATATATTAAAACAATTATGTTTTTGATATATTTTTAAGCATATAACCAAGAAAATATGTGTATAATTATTATAAATTATTAAATTATCTATATTACATTTCATTTAAATTAGATTAAATTTATAAAAAAAATCATACAAAATATTATTAATCTGAATTATCAGTTTTAAAATATTTTTTACGAGAATTGTTTTATCATGTATGTCTTATAGTAATAAACATCGGAATGATTATTTTTTAAACTTTGTAGGATATTAATTCATTAGTTAAAAATTAGTTATAAGTGAAAATAAAATCATTTAAATGTAAAAAACATATGTTTTATGAAAGAAAAATTATAAATGTAATATGTTTTTATCATAATAAATAAAATTAATAAATTTTTATGAAACATTTTAAGGAAATTTTAATATAATTTATTTAATAGAATATTTTATCAAAAATATTATGGTATTTACTACTCAAGTAATTGGATTAAATTCTGTTGAATGCCTAAAATTAATTTCTCTAAAAATGATTGAACCCATTTTATGTGTAGATATTAGAATTATTTTGTGCCGCTTATAGGAATTGAATATTGTAAAATGGGCTCCGAATTTGGAATCATAATAATTAATATTATTTTATATAGTAGACTTAATTTTTTCATAATGAATAGTAACCATGATAAGGATATTGTTACCACAAAAAATGATAAAAGGGTTAAGGGTTAATGAGGGGTTAACCCAAGGAGTAAGTTCTAGAATGACCTAAAAACTTGTCAAAATCATATTTTATGAATGAATTTAGATCCTATAATATATCATAATTAGTCATGATCCAATTTTGAGTGACTTCCCCAAGAGTGAGAATTTATTATATTTTAAAAAACATAACAATTAAAAGTGTGTCTCTTCCGTCATTTATAAAAAGGAACCTCGTCAATCATATTTCCCAAAACAGTTGTACCTTTTATATTGACCAATTTATTACAAAATATACTCCAAAAATACTTATCCATGACCTTTAGGTGTTTTTTTAACCAAATGAACCATCCAAGAAGAATTTTGGTTCTTTGAAAAGGTGGATGCTTGAAGAATAATTACAGGTTCTTACCAATATTTTCATGTTTATTTCACTTTAAACATCATACTGATGTTCTATAACCATATTAAAATTATGGAATCAGTATATATACTGTTAATTTTTTTTTCATGTTAATGTTATAGTCATTCTCTATCTCCTTCCCATCAATTTTAAAATGATAGCATTTCTTATGTGTACATGTAGACTACCACCTCCACGAAGCGATGTTAAATGTTTTTTATTAAATATTTACATGAATTGTTATAAGTATATTCCTAATTAATATATATTATATTTATGATATAATTATTATTATTTATAGGTTAATTTTTATATAATTGTTTCCATCAATCGAAAAGTGAAAATATCACTTGTGCATATGTATCATCTACTGTCTTCACAATGTAATGTATTTCATTTTCCATCAAATATATATATATATATATATGAAGGGTTATAAAAGTTTATATAATGAATAAATATGAATCTTATTATATGAATTTTATTTTTAATATGATGAAATAATGACCAATGTATAAGGACTGAAACAGTTGAACTGAAACATCATGGAAAATGAACACGTTTTCACTCGATTAATGATTTTAATGAATAATTGATAATTAAAAAGAAAATTTCAAATTTTAAGGTAAATATATATAGTAAGATATATATATATATATATGAATATGGTTATAGAATATATTTATAATTTGTCAATATGTATTATATATGAGGGTGGAATGCCTAAAAAGTACGATGAGACCTAAGGTAAAAGTTTATGTTACAATATCATCACTTTTTAGGATTGTTTACACTGAATTAACATTGAGAGATGTTATATGATCCAAATAATTTAAACCCAATATATTTTCTTCTAATTTTTTTATTCCTCTAAATATCTTGTATTAGTTCTATTTTCCCTTCTTTGTTATTAAATATGATTAAAAAGTTATTTTCATGAAAAGCGGACCTTATTTTCTCTTGGGTACATGAATTTTTTATTTCATTCCCATGTTCATAAAAAAAATTTAAAAATGTTTTTATCTATAAATAAATGTTTGAGAAATATGATTATTTTTTACTTTTTATTTCTTTTCAACGGATTGAAATGAGTCTTTACTAATTTTTTCATATGACTTACCTTCTATTTTTAAAGAAGTTTAAAACAAGTGTTCTATTTTATCATATATGGAATAAATAGATTATCCTGAATTAATTAATTTTATTTTATTTGAATATTACTTTAAAAATATTTGTGGTTATTTTAAAATAAAATACCTTTCTAAATATTCTGTTTTTTAAAATTTTAAATAGAATGAAAGAAAATGATATTTTTCATTATTTTAAAAGAAATGTTCAAATTTTATTTTAGTGATATTTATTATCTATGTAAAAATAATGTAAGGGTTGTTAAATTTTTCTATAGAAATGTTCTTATATTAAAATCAACTTACATTCTTTTATGTATTATTATGGTGATTTTTAATGATTTTTCTATGAACTCCACTACTTTCCCATAGATTAATTATGGTATAATGAAATAAGAAATTTTTTTATGATATGATCCACTTCCTTTATCATGTTTTTTTATGATTATGAGATGATAAATTTTTTATAAAACTGATTTATTTTCCTTGGGTTATGCTATAATGAAATGATGAATGTTTTTATGATCTTTTGGCCCAATTATGTTTATATTTCATTAAGAGAAATATGGGACAAAATTATATATACATCTAATTTATTGGGTAATTATTGATATCTAATGAGATAATATTGATGTAATATAAAGTTAACCAAATCCAATATTGGATTTTTTCCCACTATGATAGTCTTATTAGTTAACCATGGATAATGAAATGATGGAATATGTAGTGAACCCAATCAACTATGGGACTTTTTCCACTATAATTGTCCTTAAAGTGAACCTTGAGAAATGAAATTATTATATATGATTATGTATATTCCAAAAACATATGTTTTATGCTAATTATATTCTATCCCGGATCATGACTAATTATTGATGATTTCTCACTCTTATGACTTATGTTTTTCATTATGAAAAAACCTTATGCGAGGACTTATAATTAATGGTCATTAACTTATTAGGTATGAATTTTTCAAGTAATGATAATGTAATCAAACCCTTATACTTATATTATTCTCAATTTTGATCATTGATTGATATCTATTATTGTTACACTTACTAAGAAACCAAACTCACCCTTTCTTATATTTTCATTACCCTAGGTTAAGATGAAAGGTTCTAAGTATGGTATGTCTAAGAAGGATAATATGTGAGAATAAAATTGTGGGTGAGGTTTAATATTTTTACTGAAATAATTTGATTATATATCTAGTATCCAAATACACTAAAGATTTTTGGTTATAGGATTTGTATTATAGTGATAAGTGTTGAATATTTATCTAAAGTAATGTATTATTTATATATGTAAATATTAGGTAGACTTACTAAGTAATCTCGAAAATATATTAATTATTTCAAGTATTTCTTATCAAAAAATAACCTAATGGACCATTGGACTACTTCCAGTAAATTTACCTAGTGTAAAAAGAATCATGGTGATAAAATAACTTGGTTTTACCTTAATCGGTGTATATATAAACTTCAATGATATCTAAATCATATCAAATGGTTTTATATTTATAATTATTATACACTATTCAGAGAATTTTTATTTCCATTTTGTTTTATCAAAACTTTCTAATCAAGATATCAATTTCTTATAGAGGGTACTTGTGTCTTGGAGTGCACCTATGAATTTTTAGTTCAGGTTTGTTCCACTGTAAAATCTTAGGTTTTTAAAAGGATACTTACTAGCTTGAGTGTATAGTAGACTAAATAACCCAACCATTCTTAAAGATGTAAAATTATAAATCAGTCAGATTAGCATTGGATTATTTTATCTAAAAATTAGAGGTAATTGGTGAAGAGTTATAAATAAGAATAATGAATATTTTGGGAAAAAATTATAATTATGTCCCAAAGATGGAGATAGAAATATAATTATATTTTATGCATGAATCAAATAATATATGTTTTGGGGGAAATATAATTATGTTGTTTGATGAAGTTTCTTTTACCAGTGATTTAAAGGTAACTATACTAATATTTATTTCCTATTTCTCCAACTTACTCATTAATTCATGGCATAGAATAAGTAGAGGATACCCAATGGATGTAGATGATGAATATTGTCTCAAAAAAATCCATGATATATTGATGATCACAAAATTATTGTCATGGAGTCCATTATATTAAAATAAACAAAACTAGGAGCCCATCAATAAACTTAACGTGGATAGTGGCCTTAGTCCAAATGGCTTCCCAATCCATTTTATATTACTAAATGGGATAACATCAAGATTGAATTCATTAGTTAAATACATTACTACTTAAAAAGGGGATATATCCCTATATCCACCAATTATATAACCCTTATTCTCATTCCCAATGTGAACAAATTGATATACTTGAATCAGTATTGACCCAATGAGTATATATAACTACTCCAATAAAGTCCTCACCAAGACCACAAATAAAAAAAATCCATTATTATTTCCTAAATTGTCGTGAAAAAACAACACAAATTTATAATGGGGAGGAACATACAATGTTCCCTTAGATTGGAACATAAGATGATGGTGGACCTTGAATATAAAGTAGTTTATACTAACATCATTGTAAAAAGAAACATAGAAAAGTAATATGATGGAATAGAATTGAATTTTTTTAAAGTCCTTGATAAATTTTGGTTTCATAAAACAATGAGGCATGACATATCATGATAAAATAAGTAAAATATGGGAAATATTTCAAATACTTCAAACACTGAATCATAAATATAAGTCAAAAATAACTACCAAAAAATCATGACAGACAAAGTCCCATAATGGAATCTGGTTTAATCCATATCTCAACATGAAGTCTCATGTGACTAAACATTACCCAATTCATTATAGAACTATATAATTTCATGTCCACTTGTCACTTTCATTTCATTCACATTCTTAAGTGTTCCAAATAGATCATACAACATTGATTGATTCATCATCATATTTTATTATATGATAAAGGAGTATGGAATATATACATGTAAGTACCCAATAAAATAATTATATGTGTATAAAGGTGAAAACCGTTGATATTAAATTCGTACGGTATTCACTACACAATTATTTTGGCATGGAATCTCGGGATGACATTTCGGGAGCATAACGATGTCACATAAAGATTCATAAAAAGGGTTGAGGATAGAGAAAGGGGTCTCTAATAATTTTGAAAATAAAATGGAAAGTAATAAAAACATGAAAAAAATATCCCAACATTAGGAATTGGAAATAGAAGTCCTCAGTTAATTAATAAACATGAATAAATAGGAGAAATAAAATAACCCTTACCTTGAGAGTGTGACTTAAAATGCTTCAGAGGGGATTCTTGAGAGATTGGGGGAACCATGTTTGGAATATAGATATGGGAGGGAATATTAAGTAAATTCCCCTTGTATTTTGAGTTAATATAAGTGGGATATTTTTTGGTTTTATATAGGACAGAGTGGGGAATTCATTATCATTTCTCAAACATAGGTTTTGGACTCTATGTAATAAAATAACAAAAACCGTAAACATTCCTATGGTTTTCTACCAATGGTTTCTACCAAATAATATTTTTTTAATTTTATATGTCCAAGGTCCATACATAATAACATAACAGCCATGATGATATGGAGGTGATTCATACTTTTAAAGAAATGATTTTAAAACATTAAATTATGTTAATTGTTTTGGAGGATTCATAATGGATTAATAATATTAAAAAAACGTAAAATCACTTTATTTTAAATTAAATGAAATATATTTGTTCATGTATACCATTTATAGAATTTATTGCATCTTTTTTGGGTCATTTTGATCTCATAATACACACCACATATTTATATGGTATTTCATTTTTACATGAAATTTTGATTACCTCGGAAAATTATGAACAACTCACCATTGGATAAATTCAATGTTATAATTCAAAAAATAATATTCAATTTATCAAAATATTTTTCTAAATATTTTTATTTTCACTTTTTATATAAGAATCGATAATTATTTTGAAATGTTGGTTTTTTGACAATAATAGTTTTCAAACACTTAAAAAATTACATTTAAATCAAAAAGATATATATGATCATATATCTTTAATTAATATTATTTAATAATAATATTTTATTAAAATATTATTTATTTTTAAAATCAATTAATTCAATAAAATTATTTCCTTAATTGAATTTGAATATTACCCGAAAATCTAATTTTTTTTTATTGAATAAAAATCAAAATAATTTTTAATATAACAATAATAAAATGAAAATATATTAACTATTATATACAATATATATAAATATATATTCAGTTTATTAGGTTATTGATATATATCCCTTTAATACACCATAATATGCCTTAAGAGTAAGGCGTGCGACGATAAGACTCTCCTGGGGTGGTTTGGCGTACATGGTTTGGCCCATGATCTAAAGGAGTTTGAACTTCTCCTATAAATGGTTTTGATCATAATTAAGTTTTTTGACCTCATATTGGTCTTGGTCAAAGGAAAATACCCATGATTCTTCTCCCTTGTAAGCTATGATAAATGGGTTTCATTAGATATTATCCAACTAGTTGAGGCCATTACTTCTATTGTTTGTGTCAATTGGATTTGTTAAAACCCTATATTTATACTAATCATATGATCACAATTCAATAACTATATTATAAATGGTAATGATTCTTAAAAGTAATTTTTATCTGATAGGATATAATACACAAAAAATTTCATGTGTTTTCTATAACTATATTACATAACAATACATTTAATTAAATAACATGTGTAATTTTATTTATAATAGTTCGAGTCATTATAAATTCTACCAACAAAGAAAATTAATTAAAAATTTATAGGAAAATTTAAACAAAATTTCCATATAGTTAACTAAAATGAACCCAATCACCAAGTCTCAAACCTAGTAAAAATTCCCTGACCACCCATGGTAACTCACGTTCACTCATGAATGTGAGGTAGCTAGGACCCATCCTCTCAATTACTATCTGAATTTTGACAGTCGTAACTCCCCTATATCTAAGACATAGAACCAAAAAAAGGTAGTCTTACCACAATTTAGGTAAATCCACCCTCTAATAAAATTTTTTGATAGACTAACCTGGGTTAACCAAACAATACACCCAAGCCATCCATCACATGGTGAAGTTAATGAAAAATAATGTAAAAAAGTCTCAAATATATCCAAAACAAGGCATAAAAATGAGTACACCCCAAAAATAAAAGAGACACAATAAAAACCATATAATCCGAGACAAAATAGTCTAAACAATTAATAATGAAAACCCTCCATTTGACCAGTAGTCCCCTCAAATCCACCAAGATATGAAGGTAAGATGATAGGGGAAGACAACATACTGCAATATGTTTATTCTTTTACAAAGATCCAACAATACAACATCTATACACACCTAAATGAAAAATTAAGGTCTTTTCAAAAAAATCTAGTAGGATACCACCATAGAGTTTATATAACGTATAATATCAAGAATTAAACAGTTATAAATTTTAATATAAAAATAGTTTTAAAAATCATTTTCATAAATCCAAACCATTTTCAATTAATTTTCCCAAGGTTTTTTATAAAATACATTCATATTATCAAATAATTAATATGAAAAATAGAAGTGATAAAATAGGAAATAATATCATTGCATCATAAGGTTTTCAAGTAAAAACATATCCATAAAATACCATAATGTGATAGCATGTGATACAACATTATATAAAAATATATGAGCCATAATCAATGATAAAAACTATCAAGCAATAAAAATTCATAAATGAAAAAGTACACTATAATTTTGGGACTAGCCTATGAGGAAAATATATACTAGACATAAAATACTGAAAACATGGAAAAAAATTATATCCAATGGATATTGATACCTTCCACATTCTATCGATATTAATAAAACAACCACTCTTGGTTCTACAACACTAATCTTTTCTATGTCTATTTCTGAAAACACCTATGGTTCCCAAAGTGACAATCCTATCAAATTACATTTAAAAACAATTATCGAAATATCTAAAACTTTTATAAAATCAAAACTAATCCACTTTGGTGTTTTGAAAATCCTATTTCTAAAAAAAACATATTTAAATAAAAACCCTTTAAAAACATTTATCTTTCTAATAAACTCTTTAAAACCAAAAATCACTTCTATTCAATGAAAAAAACCAATGAATTTGTCAATAATAATACGAAATTAATAAAATTAACCCATTTTATAGAAATTAAAATATAAAATTGGTATAAAACTAGTTTTCTTTGATAATGGTGATTGGGAACTAGTAGATCGTCCTTTAAAAGAAAAGTCATGCCATGAAACTGTAAAGGATAAATAGAAAACACTATCTGGTCATGATTCTGAACCTTAAATGTAGCCAATAAAATAGTCACCATAAAAGGAAAGATGAAACTAAAGGAACACTTAAACATATAGGTTCACCGCAACAATCCTATTATAAATTCTTATTACCCGTTCGTTAATAATATTTCATTATTACTATTGTTTTGGGTGTCAACAACTTTATTTTCTTATTTAAGATTTATAATAAATGTTTTGGTTGTTTTATATTAGATATAGTTTCATAATCTCTAGATTTATATTAATTATATAAATTTCATATTTATTCATCAAATATATATTAAAAATCATTCTTGAAATTTGTACATGGAAAATAAATCACATCACTTCGTGGATATGGTAGCTTATATGTACTCACAATCGACGGTATCAATTAATTAATGAATGAAACTGTAATGAAGTGGATTTTGTATTGATCTTATATAATAAATAAAATTTCACAATTATTATATATATTCATTATTTCTATCATTATGACTATCTATATGAGTTTTCGATGGGAAAAAAATTACATCGGTTCGTGAGGTGGTAGTTCTCAAACACATGAGTGATGGTTTTGTTTCCCATTCGATGATAAGTGGATGAATAAATATTATGAAATTAAAAAAAATAGTATAAGTTATATAATTGTGATATAATATTTTAATTTTTAAGAAATAAATTAATTTGGTAAAACAATAAGTGAAAAAGAAAGAGCTTGTTAAAGACAATTACCCTTGCTTCAAGAAATATCCTTTTGGATATCTTTCTGAGGACCATAGGGTTGATATTTTGGGAATACAAGAATATCTAGAACTATAATAAGTATTTTATAGAGATATATTTTTTGGATTTGGTTAAGCTAAATGTATTTAGAGTTGTGGTGAATTGAGGGTAGGAGGTTCCCTTTTATAATTTATGTGAGAGGAATGCTTGTAATTTTTCAATGTTTTACAATAATTTCGAGTAACTTTATTGGGAATATGGATCCACAATGATTTATATTAAAATTTAACAATCATAAGTTATAAATAAAAACAATAAATTGGGTTTTATCATGTTTATTGGTAATTTTAACCCTTTTCTTTTGAGGTTAACCCTCATTAAACTCGTTTTAACCTTAACCGTGGTAATTAATTTTTTACTATTTTTTAAATTTATATCAAATAAAATTAAGTAAACATTTTTAAAAACAAAAAATTATGTGGATTAGAAATATTTAATCTAATTATAAATTTATATTCATATAACTGGAATAATTTAATTTATAAACCCCACAAAATGTTTCAAAAAACAATTTTCCAGGAATTTCATTTTTCAATTATAAAATGATCTTAACTTAACTATATGAATTATAGTTATCATTATATGTATTTTTATTTATATAGTTATTTATATGATATATTTATTTTATTTTATTCATTCATCACTAAATTTTATTTTAATTAATTAAAATTGAATGATCTTATTCCTTTTTTTAAATATTAAACTTGAAAATGTCTATTTTTTACCTCCAAAAGATCTTATCTTTCATTATATGAAATTTAAAGTAAATTCACGATTAATTATAAATATTATAACATATTAATCCCTCCAAATAAATGTTCAATCTTGAATTATATGTTATAAATATAATACATATAATTCTTAAATAGTCTTTTAAATCTATCCTCATATTCCGTAACACTTTCTTTTCCTTTTTTCTTTAGCTGGGGAACTTTCTCTTCATTTTATTAAATTTCTCACAAGAGAAATATTTATCAAATAATTCTACATTAAACTATCCCAATTCCATGTGTTATATTTCATATTCATCCCTATTAGTATGGATCAACATCCACCATTGATAATCATCTCCCTTGAGATAGTATACTACCATTATAACATTTTCCATTTCACTACATCCTAGGGACAAAAATGTCTTTCATGTGACATAATCCATTTATTTGATGCTACTTTATTATTATTTCCACAAAATTATGGATGATTATATCACATTGACTAGTCCAACATAGGATAATCAAGCTATAGAACAACTGGTTTGTCCATTCGGGAATTTTTATTCATCATAACCTAATTATATAGCACTAATATTTCAAGAATATTCTCTGTTCCAATACCATCTATATTTTTTCTCAATAAGGAAATATCAAAATTGTCCAGGAGTATATATATCTATATTTCTGCAAAACATCATTTATAAACAATGATATATACTAGATTAGGTCACATCATTATAAATATTATATCACAATATATAATTCTAATATAACACTTAACATAAATTCAGAATGTATGCATTATTAATCTCAGAATTATAAACTTGGTTTATTTGGGAATATCTTTAAATCATGAAAATATTTTCAAATTTTTCATAATAGTTTATAAAGAAAATGTGAATTAACAAAATCATATATCCCGGATGTATCAAACTAGGCTCATAATAAGATCTCATTCACTGTGCACTAGAATGGTGGTTGAGATATACTCGACCAACACTTTCAAAACAATGATCACATATAGTATCTAAACTGGGATTAATTGAATGTAGAATCTCATAATATATATCTTACCAAAACATTTAGGATATTTTCCTAAAATTACACATATCTTCAAAATTCTTTCATATGGTTATGTTCCCTGGTAAATGTTTTCCTAAATCCATAATTTAATGATTCTACTAAACTTCCTCTGATGCCAACTATAAAAACACCAACTCTAGTAACCCAAAGTCAATGGTTACATTATTACATTATAATGGATATAATTAATCTAACACTAAAGGTTAAATTATTTTATTAGGATTTAATATCAAGATAAATACATGATACCCATTTTACATTGGGAATAAAATATAAAATATAATATAAGAAAATATTCTATATCATTGAAACTCATTCAAATATTTCTTCTTCATAAAATAGGGAAAGAAAAAAATAGTGATAAAAATTATCATTAATGGTTTAATATAGTAAAATCTATCATGAGTAAATAATTCACTATCAATATGGAAAGGTAAATAACTGAAAACACATTTCATTTAATCAATAACTTTATTAAAAAATAAATCCATGGATAATATCAATGTAAAAATATCATGGATAATAATAACTAAATTCTAAATGAAGGAAATATATAATATTAGACTTCATGATCTCAAACATTATGATATTTATACCATCAATACCTTAATTCAAGATAGTTAAATCATTAGTTATATATAAAAAACATATTTAATTTTTATAACTAGTTTGTCTCATGAGACCTGTCGAAGCATCATGGGGCCTCTATACCCAATCCCCACCCATCGCTACATTTATAGTGAATTACTCATATATTTAATGATCAATTAAATTCTTAAAAATATGATTTATTAACAAATATTCATATTGATCACAGAATATGAATTTATGATTTTTTTTCCTATTTAATTCAACAGATTTCATAGTAAATGTATATATGGATACAATATATATCGGTTAAGAAATAATAATATCAATGATATAACGAATATCTATATTTAATAGAAATGGAATTTCTAATGACTAGAAGAAATTCAATGTTTCAAGAGAAGTTTAATATTCATGAAATTAATCATGAGATGAGACATTACTACCATAAAAGTACATTTTATCGTAAAATAAATTCCTTCAAAGAAGAGAAAAAAATGAAAACAGCACATTTAAAATACTTTTTCATAACTATTTTCTTTTTTAGAATTATTAAAATCGGATAAAATATTATAAAGGGAATAAAATAGTTATGATGGAAGGAAATTCTATTAACATCATATATGTTAAAAAGAAAACATTCATATTTACTTTTTATAATAAGGTTGAAAATGAACCGTTTAGGGAAAAACCTTAAAATGATTCCTTTAAAACTATTTAAGAATTAAATTTTAACTTATAATGTATCTAATAAATCATTTTAGTCATAAAATGACTTTATTAAAACAATATTGAAAAATATGGTCATTGAAGAAAAATATACTCGATCAAAAAAGGAAATAAGAAAATATTTTATTTTTAAAATTTATTTACAAATAATAACTCATATTCAATAATTAATATTCATAAATAAATATTTATTCATGTTAAATACCTAAATGTGTAAATATATACACCACATAAAAGTTAATAGTTATATAATACAAAATAAGTCTCAGTGGAGTAGAAATTGAGATGAAATCTCTTACCTCACACTTTCCTTTTGTTGAACATTGTTTAAAATCCTATATAATGGTTTTAAAAATGATATTAGTTTATATAAGAACAAAATAAATATTTATAATATCATATATGTTCCTCTTATAACAACTTATCACCTATTAATTAATACTATTTCATTATTACTATTGGTTTGAGTGTTAACTTCTTCAATTTCTCATGCATGATTTGTTAAAAAATTCTAGGTTGTTGTATAAAAAATATAGGTACATTATATAAAGAATTATATAGATGTTATAAATATCATATTTACTCATTAGATGAATTTTTAGAATCATTATTTTATGTTGGACATGGAAAATGAATCACATCGCTTTATGGAGATAGTTGGTTGTACGTATACACGAGCGATGATATCATTTCATTAATTGATGAAAGGGTCTGAAATTAGATGATATTTTGATTTAAAATAATCAATAAAGTTTCCTATGTATCAAATTTATTCATTATTTAAATAATTATAACTATTCATGTGATTCGGTGATTGAAAACTAATTATATCGGTCTGTGAGGTGGTAGTATGTCGTACACATGAGTGATGGTTTTGTTTCTCTTTTTATGGAGAAGAAGATGGATAAATATTATTACATCTACATAATAGCATAAAATTATATGGTATAATTTTTTTTATTATTTTGTAACCTTTAATACAAAATTTAAGTTTGTAAAATAAGAGTTAAAAAATAAATAGTTTGGTAAAGATGATTGCCAGTGCTTTAAAAAACATCCTTTAAATATATTACTGAAGAAAATAGGGTTGGTATTTAAGGAATATGGATAACACTAGAAAATTTTTAAGTATATTTATGGTTTTTTATATATAAATTACTTCAGTGTTGTGAATAATTTAGGTGAGGATTGTTTCTTTTATAATCAAAGTGAGTGGCCCACTTGTAATTTTTCAATGTTTTAGAGTAATGTCCAGTCACATTATTTAAAATATGGATCCCAAATGGTAAATATTATATGTTTATAATTATAAGTTATAAATACAGCCTAAAATTAGGTTTTATAGAGTTTCTAGGTTATTTTAACTAATTAATTTTTATGTTTACCCTTCATAAACTTGTTTTAACCTTAAGTGTTGTAATTAAATTTTTTACTATTTATACTATTAATATGACAAAAAAATAAGTAGGTATTATTTTATAATATTAATTATTCTGATTAAAAAAACTAAATTCTTTTTATCCAATTCAATTCACATTAGATGAAAATATTAATTTAAAAACCCCAAAAAACTTGTCAAAAAACAGTTTTTGTAGAAATTCATTTTTCAAACAAAATATAAACATACATTAACTACTTGACTAGTAATCATTATTTTATTTATTTAAACTATTAAATTTATATATATAATAAATAAATTTCATTTAAATAATCTATCATTAAATATTAGTTTAACAAATTAAAATTGAAATACATTATGCCATTTTTTAAACAATTTTTTGAAAAATATCCATTTTTACCTCAAAATGATCTTATAATTAATACTATCAAATTGATAGAAAATAAATTTTTAATTATATATATTTTAAAATATTATTATAAAAGGGGTAATATTTAAATAATATATTTTCAATTATTCATAAAAGTTTACTTCTACGGGAAAATTTTAAAAAAATCATTCTAAACTTATTTTGAGAAAGTAACTTCAAAATCGATATTCATCCTATAAAATTAGAATTTTAGTGACATGAAATATTATATTAGGAATTTTATTATATTATCATTTAATTTTAATTTTTTATTACAAAAATGGGTGCTAGATTGTTAAAATAAAGAGGAAAACTAGTACAATTAAGCACATAAATAGTATAATAATAAAGCGTATGTTTGACATAATAAAAATATGTTTTATATTGAGTAATTATTACATAGTAATGACTAATTATTTTCCTAAATATTTTATTTTATTTTGGTAAAAATATTTTTTTATCAATTTCACTGCAACACCCAAGTATATCATGTTAGGTCTCTCTTTAAAGTTAATCTTTTCAAAATCCTACATTGTACGTTACACCCATCTTAAATAAACAACAAAATGTTATTTTAATCGACCCATTAAATTAGAGAAAATAAAAATTATTAACCTTATTATGAAATCTATATATTATATGTTCTATATAATTTATAACATTCATATTATGTGTTTTCATAAATTTATATAAAAAATCCACTTTTACGTAGAAAACACAATATTTTTTATTGCAATTTTACCACCTTTTGATGGAGCACTTGTTTTTAAACTAAATTCTAACACTTTTACAACATATATTTTAAAAAATAAATTTCTAATTTTAATGTTTAATATCAGAATTTAATTTAATTTAATTTTTGGTATTTTTTTGATATGTTTCATTTTTTTATAAATATTGAAAAAAACTGAATTTTAATTGAAAATGGATTTTTTGTATAAATATTTTATAGTATTAAATTATAATTTTGATTGGATTAAAATTATAATTGTATTAATTTTATCTCATTTAATTTTCAGGTAATTTTAATTAATTTCACATTGAATTTGGATATAAAAATATTTTAATTTGTCTAATGTTTTCACTTTAAAAACTCGTTTTCACGCCCCGTCTACGGGATTAATATTAAATTAATTTTATCCAATTATGCATTGTGAATTTTGATAAACTAATTAAATATTTCTAATCAGTATGTAACAATTTACTAAATAGGTACCTTTTTTATAAAATATGAATAGAAACTTTAGTAGTTTTTTATTACCATAGTTATTGGTAAATATGAAAATAAAGGGTGAAAATAATATTATTAATTTATAAAATTACCCTAAAACATGTTATAATTTTATATTATGATTTATTGTCAACCAATATCATCCTTGTGACATTTTTATGGCCTCTTGGAGACACATGGATGAATTTAATCATTTTATATTATTTTTTTCAAAGGAAAGTCAAATATATGAAATCTATGTTTTTAATAACTTTTTTATTTTTTGTATATGGTCATTAAGAATATATCATCTAAAAAATAGTAATTTTAAATATAAATTTATTATATTCATCATAGTAATTTATTTTTAATTTTTTGGATATATATATTTACCTTAAGTGTTACACATTGATGACACAACAATTGATTAATTAATGGAAATATCAAATAAATGGTATTTAAAATATTATAATTAATATAATATGATATAATTAAAGTAATAAAATAATTTAATATATTAACTAGACATATTTGGGATATATTTAAAGTTATATTCAATGATATCTTGGGTATTGATAATTTTTAAAAAATTATGTATTAAATAGTGTAAAAATTGACATTAATGATATTTTAAAATATATAATATTTTATTAAATGATATAAAAATCATAAAAATATAATAATAATCCAAAGTATTCTTATAAGTTTTAAAATTTTATCCATTACTCATTTATTTTTATTTTTTCTTTTTATTGTAAAAATATTGACAATCAAAGAATTAAAATTCATGTTGTCATGGTAAGAGTTAAAGATATTAAAATGGGTCAAAACCAAAGGATAAGGATATTAATGTTAACAAAACTTGTATAAAAATTATAGGATGAGATTATTTTTACCCATAATTATATTATATTTTAAATAACTCACTTTTGAACCATTTTTAATTAAACATTAATTTATATTAATTTAATATTTTGTGTGTTTCTAAAAGTTCCCCTCACCTCAATTATAAAAGGAAACCTCCTCCCTCACATATTTACAATACCTTGTGACTTATATATTGACCAAACCTACCCATTTCTCCTACCAACATCCTTATAAATGTTTTTGAGGTCCATTTCTTCCAAAAATACAAACCCTAGATCACTTAAGTAGAGATATAAAGGAAGTCTTCTGAAGAACATGTATTCGTTTTTACCAACACATCCAAGTTAATTTATCCTTATACTTACTATTAATGTGTTTTTTCCATTATAAATTATTAAATATATTAATATATATATATAATTATATGTTATTGTGATTTTTTTAAAACCATATTCCACCTTTCATCCTTCCTACAAAATATGAAAACATCATGCCTGCGTACGTACGACTTACCGCCTCTATGCCATGGTGAAATCAATTATTCATCACCACTTTACTTGTATGGGTATAACGATGGAAATAATGGATATATATGATAATTATTATATTATAATTATTTTATAAAAAATTAATATATCATCCACTTCCTTACCCATTCATGATTAATGGAATAATATTGTTGCTCATACCTATGTATAACCTACCGTCTCCACGACGTGATGAAATTACTTTTAAATTTTAATAATTAAATAATTATAAAAATAATGTATAAAATGAATAGATATGGTATTTATGAACTTAATATAATTCCTTTTATAAAATAAATATATTATATGCATAAGAAAAAGGAATTACATAACAAAACATGCATGCAAAAATAAAGCAGTTAACACTAGAAACAAGGATAATAACAAAATATTATTAACAAATAAATATAATTGGGTCATACATGGTATCATAAAAATTAATATGGTTCTTTTAAAAATTAATATAATTCTTTAAACCATTATATATTAGTTTAAAATATTTTCAACTAAATGAAAGTGCAGTTTAAGGGATTTTATTGTCTCGTATTTATTTCTATGGGAAATATGATTTATTCACCACTAATTCATTTTTTGTGGTATATATACTACCCATTGATTTTTTATATCCTGAATTTATTTATTTCCATGACATTTAACATTTTTTAAAATTTTATTCATTTATGAGGAAAATGATTCAACTGATTTTAGTGTGGTGATGGATTTCTTACCACAATTTTCATTCATTGGGTTAAACTTCTACTTCAACGATTATGTCATGATAATATTATGTGTAAAATTACTTTTTATTGTCTCATGTTTTATTTCCACTTTTTTATATGGATTTATAGTTGATACACATGATTGATTCATTTTATTATTTCCTAAATTGTATACCATTTTTTACATACGGTGACTACATTAAATTTATTTGAATTGTTAGAGAAATAATGTTAAATATGTATCTTTTACTCAATATGACTACTTTTTGATAAGTATTATTGATTAATTAGTATAATATATCAGTTGGATATATGAGAAATTAAATGTACATGCATGAATGAGTGGGTACCAAATACATAAAATCCCCTTGATACATTGGTAGTATCATGAGATGACAAGGATGTCCACCTTAAATGGGGTTTTCCCATAATGATTAAATTGTCTTGTGAAAGGTCTTGAAATTAGATGTATTATGTTTCTATGAAAAATGAAATCTAGTAATTAGTCATTTCATTTATCTGTATTTTAAGTTAGTTTTATCCATGATATTTTCACTACGATATTATCCATGGATTTAGATTTTAAAATACTATTTGATTAAATGGAATGTGTGTTCAATTATTTTACCTTACAATATTGATTATGAATTATTAATTTCAAGATATTTTTTATTATATATAAATCTTTCTAAGAATATGATATCACCCTTTTATTTGTTCTCTTTTCCCTATGATATAAAGATGAATTGTTTAAATAAGTTGGAGGATGAAAATTACCTTACTTTGTTATGTTATATGTTCAAATAAAAATGTAATAGTTGTTTCATGTTTGTTTCTATTTCTTCAATACTACTAGATAGATCCATCGTTTAGTATTTAAGTATTTTCTCTAGGATAATGTAATAATGTAATGCACCGACTTTGGGATACTAGAGTTTGGTTCGTTACAATTGATATGGGATCAAGTTCAGTAGAAACCTTTCAAACTAGATTTAGGAAACCATGTATTAGGGAATACAACCCCATGATATAAATTAAGGATAAATATATATTATCTTCTTAATTTAATTGATTTTACATAAGGATATGATCTCATCTCGTGTATGTCATCATTTATAAATATCACCTATAATAAATAATATAAACATCACCAATGTATGTGATCTAAACAATAATAATTATGATGTTGTTTCTAAGATTAGGTTAATATTTTGAAGGGAATTAGTCTTCTAAATATTCTCACCATGTGAGGAAATAATATCATTTTATAATAAGATAAAGAAATAATTCTCTATGTATTATGACATTAATGGAAATAAATATAAGAAGAGAATGACATAGAAAGAGATGGATAAATGGAAAAGGGGAGAGATGTATTCCCAAATTTGATTATTGTTTGAAGAAACACCCTAGGAAGTTCTTAAAGGGATTATGAGTTTTTTAAAAGTGTAGAGAAAAGGGTCACCTAGAAAAATAATGAAAAGGTAAGGATAAAATGGATTTTATTCAATGTTATAACTAAAAGGATATGGGACACTCCACACAAAAATACCTAAGAGTCAAGAGAATATAGATCAAAAAAGGATAAGGGGTGAATTTCAATATTATGCTATCGATATATTTTAAGTGGAATGATTAATTTCCTCCTGAATTTGAATCCTTGAATAATGTTATGGAATTTTAATTTGGTTCTTTTTTGTTAAGGATATTAACGTGTATTTTAAATGGTATTGATAATCAATGATCTAGTGGAAAGTTGAATTTCTTGGAAAACCCATGATTCCGATAAGGATAACCTTAAATATGTTCCTGATGTTGAGTTAATAATGTTGGGATAAAGCAATTATCGATATAGATAAATCAAATTGGGTAATACTAATACCTTGGAGTTTATTAATGATTTTTTGATAAGTGTTTTGTGATACAATTTATGGAGTTAACAACATTTTTTTATTTAAGGAAAATATCCAATAATCAATGGTTTACATAAGGAATAAGAAATAATTCATTTTTTCAATAAATCTTTATCATAATTTAGTTTATTACTATATTTTAAGAGAATACATGATGAAGGTGTACACATGTTTTGTATGTGAAGACTAATATTTATTTCAAATTATTTTTTAGGTTAATGGTAACTTCATTTTGAAAATTTAGTAACCTTATTTATAAATTTTTATATCTTGATATTATATAAGGGTTATAATTTTAACCATTTGTGAAATGTTTTAAGTTTAACTTTGGATGAGGTTTAAATATTAAAGTGTTTATTGTATAACTTATGCTAATCATATTGGTTATGGAAAATATTTAAGATAGAAGGAATTAATTATCACTATTTATATATCTTAAGATCCGTTAAAAGTGAATTTCGGTGCTTCAAACATAATTGTTTTTCATTTTTTACATTCATTCCTTGGAGTGATGGATGAATTTACTATAGTCTTTTTCACTGATTTAGCAAAGACTCAAAGAAATAAATATGAACTTTGAGAATTCTAAAGGAAAAGTAACCTTTGAGGTTAAAATTTTTTTTATGTTGAATATATTAAATTTATTTTTCAAAATTGTTTAAGTATTATAATAATATGGTTTTAGAAAAAGGACAGCCCAAAGATTTGACAAAAACCCATTGCATTTGGAAAGGTCAGGAGACTTGAACCTACAACCAAAGGGAGATAAGGGTGCATCTCCTACAATTCTCTTACATGATATATTGGTTAGGGAAACACATATTTATTAAATTTAAAAGTATTATAGATAAATTATAAGTTCATTATGGAAACCCTATATTAATATAATAAATATAATATTCTGAATATTTTTTGAGGAATAAATGATGAAATGTCATGTGGAGGAAGAGATGATTTTTTTTTTTGTTCTGTTTGTTTAAACGATGAATCTCTACCTATAAATTAAGTATATTCCATTATGATATTATTCTAGGATGTGAAAGGATTTCTCAAATCTATGAAAATTATTTTCGAATAAAAAAGTTGTTAATTTTGTTTTATTACTGACAAATGAATGACCTCTTTAGCACATCATTGATTTATGGTTTTTTATAGTAGAAATTATGATAATAATGTTCTTTATCACTCTCCATAAAAACATGATAGTTTGATTTCACTTCCATGTCCAAGTTTTCACTTAACACTAATGTTATCCTATTAGAAATACTAATTTTTTGGTGACCTTCACATTTCCCTTTCCCCTTATTAAGGGGATTTTTTATTAACTCTATTTATGATATTGGTTTCCCAAAAAAGAGTTTTAAAGTATCAAAATTTGATTTTAGAAGTACAATTTAAAATTGAGAGGGTAAAATTTATTTCAGGAGGATGGAATAAACCACCCTATATTTACAAATATTTCTATCTTTAAAGTTAATCTTTTTAGAAGCTTGTTTTTTATGCAACACCTAGATTAATAAAAAAATAAAATACTCTGATAACCCAGTTGTTAAATTAAAAGGAATGAATTGTATTAAGAACATTATGAAATTTATATATTATATTTTTTATATAATTTTAACATTCTTCTTATTTTTTTTATAAACATTATATAAAAATAAATTCACTTTTTCTACATAAAAAGTTATATCTTTATTAAAGGTAGTTTTACCACATTTCGATGGCACAATAATTTTAAAAATAAATTTTGAAACTTATATAAATTATTTTTGAAAAAATAAACTTCTTATTTTAAATAGGAATATAAAATTTTACATTGGTTTCATTTTTGGTGCTTTTCTGCTAAGTTTCATGTTTTGATGAGTAGTGAAAAATATTGAATTTTAATTGAAAACAATATTTTTGTTTGAATAATTTATAGTGTTAAATTATATTGTTGATTGGTTATAAAGTATAATACATAAATTTTATATAATTTAATTCAATACAGTTCATTTGAATCAATTTAACATTGAATTTGGATATTAGAACATTTCAAACTTTTGAACGTTTTCAATTTTCAAACTTTCTTTTGAACGTTTTAGCCAATTTTATGTTTTGAATTTTGAAAATGGATTCCATATTTGGAATATTATTTTATAAATTTATTAAATAGGGAAATATTTTAGATAATATGAATAGTAAAATTGGTAATTTGTTATCACCACGGTTAAGGGTAAATTGGGTAATTAAGGGTAAAAATAATATTATATATATTATAAAATTACTGTAAAAATTTTCCTAATTTTATTTGATGAGTTATTATAGAAAAAACCATCGCTAGTCCCATTTTATGGCCTCTTGGTTCCACATGTATGACTTTAATCCATTTATAGTATTTTATTCTAGGGAAAGTCAAAAATTGCGTACTCTTGTTTTTAAAAAGTATTACATTTTCTCATATGGTTATTCAAGAGATATATTCAACTATAAATAGTAATTTAAAATATAAATTTTTTTCCTTAACTATTGATTTTTTTTTATTTTTTTGAAATAAATAGTTACTTTAAAGGTTTGAACAATGATGATGTAGTAATTGTTTATTTGATGGAAATATCAAATAAATAGTATTTAAAATATTAAAATAAGTATACTTTGAGATAATTAATTTCATACATAAAATGTATAGATTAATTATAAATATTATGGATGTATTAATGGATTTTTCAAATATATATTGCATATTGATATTTTTTAAAAAGTCAAGTAATGAATATTGTCAAATTTGACATTAACGATATTATAAAATAAATAATATTTTATTAAATGATATAAAATTCATAAAAATATAAAAAAAACTATCCCAATGATTATTATAATGCTTAAAATTTCATACTAGAATAATTTATGATTCCTTTGGAATTTTATTGTAACAATATTTACCCTCAAATAGAAAAAAAATTCATGTTGTGATGGTAAGAGTTAATGGGATTAAATATGGGGTAAAATATGATAAGGGTAATAATGTGACATAAACTTTTACAAAAAATATATTACTATATTTTTTCGACCAATAATCATATTTTATTTGAAATAAATAACTTTTGATCTATTTTTAATTAAAAACTAATTTATATTAATTTATTATTTTTATAATTTTCAAAATGTTCCCCTCACCTCAATTATAAAACGGAACCTCCTACCTCACTTATTCACAACACGTTGAGAATTATAGATCAACCAAAACCAACACATTTATCCTTCCAAAATCCTTATAAATATTTGGAGGAAATTTTCTTCCAAAAATACCAATCCTAGATCAATTTAGAAGATATCTAATGGAATTCTGCCAAAGAAAAGGTTATTACTTTTACCAATATAAGAAAACTCATTTCTCCTTAAACATCCTATTAATGTTTTTTTCATGATAAGATAATAACTCCAGTATCATAAATATTATTATATGTTATTATTATTATGTTACAACCATATTCCATCATTTAATTGTCCTAATAAAAATGAAAACATCTTGTGTGCATATGTGTGGCTTCTCATCTCTACACTGTGGTGTGATATGTTTTTCATCACCACATTTCTTGGATGGGTATAATGATATAAATAATGGATATATATGAAAATTTTTATATTATATTTATTCATTAAAAATTAATATACAATCCAATTCCAAACTTTTTCATCATTAGGGAAATGATACTATCGCTCATTCCTATGTGCTACCTATCATCTCCACAATGATATGTGATTCATTTTCCATATTAACCATTCTATAATTATTATAAAAATTTATATCATGAATAAAAATGATATTTATAAACATAATATAATTCTTTAGGTGAAATAAATATATCGTATTCATAATAAAAAAGACTTACATTACAAAACCTGAAAAGGAAAATGAAGCATTTAACACCAAAAACAAATGAAATAATGAAATATTATTGAAAAAATATTTTAAGAGTATAATATATGATATCATAAATATCAATATGGTTTTGGTATAAATTAATAACATTATTTAAATCCTTATATGGGAGGTAAAATCACATTCAACTAAAGTAAAGTAAAAGGTAATGTTTTTTCATCTCACTTTTATTTCTGGTGATATATTCTTTGTTCACAAATTATTACTTTTTTGTGGTGTATTTACTAACCTTTGACATATTATATCATGAATTTATTTATTCTAATGATATTTAAATTTTCTCAATATTTTATTATTTTATGTGGCGTATGATTTGACTAATTATGATGTAGTAAGGGGTTTCTTAACTTAATTTCCATTCATTGGGTTAAACATCAACTTCATTGATTATGTAATGATTGGGTTATGTGTGAAATGAATTTTTATTGTATCATGTTTTATTTACACTTTTTTATTTGTATTTACAGTTTATACAAATAATCTATTCATTTTATTATTTATTAAACCATATACCATTTTTACATACGATGTCTACGTTAAAGTTATTTTAATTTCTATTGAAAAATTGTCAGATATGTATCTTTTACTCAATATGTATACTTTTTCATGTCAGATTGATTAATGAATTATATAGTCCATTTTTATATGTGAGGAATTATTTGTACTTTTAATAATGGGTTGGGATCGTATATATAAGAGTCCCTCAATACATTGGTAGTCTCATGAGATTACATAGATGGATAAATTAAATGGGTTTTTACCCACAATTATTAAATAATCTTGTAAAATGTCTGGATGGTAAATGTATTATGTTCTTGGGAAACATGAAGTCCAACAATTAATCATTTCACTCATCATGATTCTTGTTATTTTTATCCATGATATTTCACTATGATATTATCTATGGATTTAGATTTTGAAACTATTGTCGATTAAATGGAATGTATGTTAAATTATTTTACATTGCCATAATTATTATGCATTATTGATTTCAATACTGTTTTTTTTGTACGTAGCTCTTATTGGTTATCTAATCTCACTCTTTTATTATTTTTTTCCTAGGATATGAATATTAAATGTTTTAATATGCTCAAGGATGAAAATTACTTTTCTTTGTTATGTTCTATGTTTGAATACTAATGTAATAAGGGTTCCATGTATGTATTTGGTTATTCAAGAATACTTGAATTATTGGACCTTTCAGATTTTAATATTTTATTTATGAAAATTTAATAAAGTAAGTTACTAAATTTGGGCTTCTAGATTTGAGGTCTTTACATGCACATAATAAATGGTTACTTTTTGTTGCATTAAAGCCGAAAGAACAATATGACCACATCAGAGGTGTAGGTTTTGGAGTGTCACCTTGAGTATATTTTTAGAAATTAAAACACATGGGGATATAGATAATAAAATAGATAAAAATAAGTAAAATATATATCTAAAAGAAAATTTTAATCGGTATTTTGGGTTCTCATACAAGGTTATGGTAAGGGATCATAGATAAGAAACCACACAGTAGTGACCACTACATGAAGAGACCCCCCTCCCTCTTTAAAGTTATCAATTCCTCTCAAAGGTCTGCCCTACCAATGTTAATTAATTTTATTACAAATATTTATATGAAATTTAAATCAGAGAAATATTGACTATAATTCCACAAACCCATATACCTATATTTGGTACTAACATCAAACTTCTTAAATTTTAATATTTGATACAAAATTTTGTGACTCAATTTTAAAAATTCATAATTTCAATGTCAAAAGAGAATATTGATTCACTTACATACCCACTAAATTTTTGTCTTATTGTTTTATATAATTAAGAAAACTCTTTACAAAATAAAACCTAAGTCTTCATCAAAAAGGTCGTTTTTTAAACTATACAATGAACTTCTTATAATGGATATATTTTATTTGTTCAATCCAAAATCCCCATATCCAGTTATTCAACTCATATATGTTTATATCCATAATTATATCCATGAAAAACCTTTTAAAATGCGGTTTGATAAAAAAATATCATTAAGCAATATAAAAATAAAGGAAACTCGTTTTTCTAGTGAAAAACATAAAATACCATGAAAATGTCTACCTGTTTTTCAAAATATAATTTCAAGAATATATATAAAAAATATCCACATGATAAAATAAAAATTTTCACATAGAAAAAATTTGAAACCTCACAAAAATAATATCAAAACGATAAAGGAATTTATAAGAACATGATAACTCATAAAAACATTTATTTAAAAACAAAATGTTCATCATTAAAAGTTCATAAACATTACTTTAATCATGAAAAAAATATATTTACATAACAAACATTTGAAATAATAAAATATATATCTTGGATCATTGTATTCATCACCTGTTTTCTACTATGTTTAACTCATGTTGGAATAACGGATCCCTAGTTTTTTCAATAGGTGTAACCAATCCATTTATCTCCCTCGTTTTTCATCTTCTTAGACTAAATCATTATCCGATGTATTGGAGATCAATATTAGGCTTACTCATCCATATAATATATATATATCTCTCACTCATTATCATCTATAATTTACAATAATCAAAAAAATGAATAATTTTTTTTTAAGATTTCAATTTTTGATTATAAACGCCTGAAAAATCATTTGAAATAATATATAAAATCACTTTACATTTTTTGTATAAAAATTAGTAGAAAATTCATTTTCCTTTCAGAAAATTTAAAAAAAAAATCCTATATGAATATGAATTGTATATTCTTCGAAAAAACATGAATTTTTTTTTATTAATCTTAATAATTGATATATTTCATGATTTTTGAAAAATCCATTCAAACTTTATACATTAAAAATATTTTTTCAAGCATTTTATAGAGAAATTAAAAATGAATTATTTAGAAAATCATGAATATATACCTTTAAAAACAATTGAAAATAAAGTCAAAAGTTTCTGAAAATAACATTTAAAAGTATTTGAAATATAAATAATAACATAATTGAATCATTTAATTGAAAATAGATATGTTGGAAAAATAGTTTCAAAAACTTAATAAAATGATTCAATGAAAAATATCTTTTGACTTTAGTAATATTTGGATCAATAAAAAATTTAATGTGATAACTATAAAAGGATTTATAAATCAATTAAATATAATTAAATGACTGATAAAATTCATCCTTATGGTAGTATATATACCACACAAAATCAAACTTGTACTGAAAATGGTATGAATCCTAAAGAAAGTAAATTCATATATTAGATCCCTTACCTTAAGTCTTATATATCATTGTATATTCTATAAATCCAAAATAATTAAATTATGTTAGTTATTTACTTGATTAAAACCCTTTTCATATTTATACCCATTTTATTATTTAATTTATGTCATTTATTTTCATGTTTTATTTAATTAATATGTTGGTTAATTTAATGTTGGGGGTTTTGAGGTCATTCAGTTCATAGTATCCAAGTAACTTTAGTGCATTATCCATGGTAAAAGATTTGTTGGTTTTATCATCTACAAAACCTAAATCATGTTATATTTATCATTTTATATATTTATTATACTTTTAAAATTATCCATGTAAGTTATTCATGACAAATAAAGCTTATCATTCATGGGGTCAATAAATCATACATACACATTAAGGACATTTTCATTTTTCTAATGGATGAAAATAAAATAAATTTTATAAAGGATTACCTTTAACAAATCATAAAAATATTATAATTAAAATATTTATTCATTAATTCCTCTTTATTACCATCCATATAAGGCTTAAATGATAAAAAACAATATTACATCACTTAATGGAGGTCATAGTCTATACATATTCGCGAGCGATGTTATCATTTTTTAAAATAAGGAAGATGAAGAAAACATAATATCTTCCAAAAATTATAAAATTTTACTAACTAATATATATATATATATATTCATTAATTCTTTCTTCATAATCATCCCTCTGAGTTAGAGATGAAAAATAAAACACGTCACTTCATGGAAGTAGTAGTCCCGAAAAACGTATGAGTGACGTTTTCATTTACCATGGCATGAAAAGGAGATTTAAAATGGTTTTTATATAGACATAATAAAAAATAATATTATTTATGATAATAATATAATTATATTAGGATGGATACCATATATTTGATGGAGGTACAAGATGAAATAAACATGAAATAACTCTATTGGTACTTTTACCACATCTTTGTGAATACTCCAATTGATTATGCTTAAGTCATCTAAAGGAGAGGTTTATGGTTACACTATGTGATTAATAATATGGTAAGGGAAGTTTAGATATTAGTTTGGGTATATTTTTTAGAGGAAACTAAAAATATTTTTGTTTTGAAAAGGTTTAAGTGATATTATCTTTATAGGAACAAATTGATGGAATTTTCACAAATTTCAAATCATAAGGTATATCAATGTTATAATGAAAATTACAAGTTGTTCATAAATGGTAAATTAATTATATTATAAAAATATTCACATTTAATTTTATCTGGATTTTATTTTCATTTTTTATAATTATTTTAAAAATATTTTTTAAACCTTTAATACCATTAAAGTCATTTTGAGGACTATTCCCATGATTTGACATTAAAAATATCAATATAACAATGTAATTATAATTAAAACACTTAAAAATAACTTTTCTTGAATAATTATCTATAAAATTAATGTAATTCTATAAATAATCTAAACATTGTTGTCTTTAATTATTTTAGAATCATTCTGATTATTTATATGCATGTACAAGCATTGTATCAATGTTGCATAAAGGTTTTATATAATTATAATATTTTAAAAATTTAAAAATAAATTACTATCCTAAAATTGATTTATTACAAATAAATATAGTCATCATGGTATATTAATAATTTATATTTACTCTTATCCTTATCAGAACAATATACATAAGGTGTTAAATTAATGAAAGTGAAATTTTATTAAATATAACATTTCTATTTATTGGAAGTCAACCAATATTTCAAAATAGGACACATAAAACTCTATAGTAAAGAGGATAGGTCTAGTCACCTATCATTAAAAAAATAGTCTATATGGTTTGATGTATTTTTTAACTTTTATACTTAATTTAACTTTTGTACCTAATTTATCACTATCTCAGTTACAAATATTTTTACTTTAGTAACTTGTTATTATTACTATAAAAGAAAGGGACCATATTAAGAAATTTATAGATAATTATTCTAAATATGGCATAAATTTTATATGATTAAATTTTTGTAAGTGGCAGAAATTAATTTTAATATAAATTCATAAACAATAATGAAATAAATACAAAAAAAAGTGTTTTAAGAATAAAAATGATTTTACATTAAAATGATGAATATTATTTATTATTATGAAATTCACTTGATTATAATTAATTAAAGGAAACATATATAACATTATGACCATGAAAATAAATAACCATTGGAAAATTTTGATGTGCAAAAATCAAAAATTAACTTCACTTCATCATATCAAAATTTTAAAATTTAGAAATTGAACATTTATTTGAAAATAAAAAATATAAAGAAAACCTAATTTTTTAGAAAAAATAAATATTTTAATCTTTTTTTGGTTATTAACCTTATTTAATATTAATTAACAATTAGGGTTAGTTTATTTTTTTCAGATTGAATATATATAATGTTTTAATGTTTAGGTTTTATTTTAATAAATTATTATGAAATTTATTTTGGTGTTATGATTATCACAAGTCATTAATAAAGATGTACATTAAATTCTTGTGGTGTTATATCCCCCATCCCATCCCCATAAATAAATTTCATCCTCATAATTTTTTATTTGTACCTACCAAAATGAGTGTATCCTAAAATAGTAACAAAATCAGATATAGATTTTGTTATGATAATTAATTTCTAATATTATACTATAAAACATAGTATTTCTGAAGTAAATATTTTTAAAACCATGTATGTTTCATTATAAGACACATACTTTTGAATGAGTTAGAAAAATAAAACCATAAAAACTAAGCGATATTTCCCATATAATACTCAAAATTATTAACTTTATTTTTTCCCCTGAGGACTTATTTTACCATTAATATTTAGAATATGATATATTTAATTGTTTTATTTCCAAAATTGCATCCATCAGTGGTGTTTCAAGTTGTTTTACATCTCCTCTTAATTTAATATTCTTAATGATATATAACCATAAATAATTTTTCATGGATAAAACAATAAGATTAATTTTTTATAGATAATAAGATCCAAAAATGTCTAAAAAGTTATTCTATATGTTTTTATCCATTTACCAAAACCAATATGCTTTTCATAAGTTTGAATAAAACCTTATATGAATGATTAATTATTGTATCTATGAGATATAAATAACAAGACCCAAAATTAATCTTAAACAAATCCATAAATAACTAAACTTAAATATATTCAGAATATGTTGGATCAAAATTTAAACCCATATATTATAAATATTTGGTCACATATTATTTAAAGATCACATAAAATTTATCTTCAAACTAAATAAATCACTCAAAATGTATCATACCAAAAATGTATATTCCTTAATCACATAATCCCCAAAACATAGTTATATTTTTCAAAATAAAATAATATATTCTTTCAAAATTTTACTCAATATTTATTCTGACATTAATATTAACCAAATTTATTAAGAATCTTATAATGGAAAAAAATTTCCCATTTAGCTTGATGCCTATAATGTTCCCAAAAACACAGCTAAAAAACTACCCTATACCAATAGTTTTGGACCATTATTATAAGAATTATAAACATTGTTAAACACTATACCAAAGATTCTATTCATACTGGGGTGTTTATCCATCTTTATAGGTCTATACCAATAGTTTTAATTATAACTGTTAGTATAGAACATGGAAAATTTTTAGTATTAATGGTTTGTTCTAAACCGTTGGTATACATCTATTCCAATGGTTATGATAAACCATTGGTATAGGTTTATCTCAAATTTCAGCACCATAGGTCCATCTAGCAGCTCCGTACAATCAAATCAAAAACATGTAAACAAAATACCGACCATAGTACACATTCTATACAATACATATATTTATATTAAACATTTAACTAGTTCACTAATATATTAATAGTTTTTAAATCATTCACAATACTATCACATATATATGGAATCCATAAAATCGTCCATTTTTTCATTAAAAACCATCAACGAATTTGTATATTAACTATGAAATCAAAAATAGAGTGGATAAATATCACCCTCATCACCACCACTTCCATCTTAATCATCACCAGTATCATTGTATTCAATATCATCATCACCAAGTGTGACATCATCTCAACCGCCACTAGGACCATCATTTCCATCACTCAGTGTATCATATAAAGATAACATTTTTGACATACATGAATAAAAAACTATAGAATACTCTAATGGAAGTTATAGATGTAAAGTTGTCATAGATTTCAAGAAATTCTTAGTGACCAGTTTATCTCTTTCACACTTCTTTATAGATATTTGTTCCCTTAACCACTTTTGTATGATCATTTTTCTTATCGATGCTACCAAAGCTTTGAGAGGCACTCGATAAGGTCCAATAACAAGAGAAGATGATGCTCTTATCAGTTTTACATTATATTATCCTCTATTTCTACTCACCAAATACATATCTCAAATAATCATTTGGCCCAAACATTATTATTTCATATAGAGGGCCTCTATGGAACACTGTTGAAAATATAAATAAGGAATTTAATTATGAATTGTGTATCAAAATTTGAAAAAGAAATAATGAGACTTACAATATTTTCTTATCTATTTTCATTTCCTCACTTCTCTCTTTTTTCCTCCTACTTCAGTAAAATAATTTTGTTTGAGGCACATGAACATTGTTGATTAGTGTTCCTTGCTAAAAAATGACATCAACTTATATAATACTTCATTATTGAATAATATAAAATTTATAAACCAAATTAACAAATTATATCAAATATTGGATTGATTAAAACAAACATAAATTTTATTAAATTTCTATGAACTTTGATTATATTGGTCAATATATATTCAAAATAGTTTTTATACATTTTGTATTGAGTCGGGTTGTATTTAATCTTTAATTTAGTTTTAATAATTTTTACATTTTGTATTAATTTTACATGGTTTCTATTTGTTTGGTTTAAAGAAAAAAATCAGGTTTATTTCACACATTTATATATAGATGAATTAACTATGTCTAAAATCTAATAATTTTTCCTCAATATAGGAAATTTAAGGTTTTTTTGATTCATCTTAATTAAATTTGACTTGGTTTTATTTGGCCCAGTTGTCTATGTGTTGGTTGGGTTCACATTAATTAAAATAAATTTGATTTTATTCTAATAAATTTAATTTAACTTGATCCTAATTGAGTTATATTTGTATAGTTTCTTGGGTTTGAGTAAGTTCTTTTTCATCTTGGTTTTTCTTATTTGGTATTGTTTAGATCAATTAAATTTTTTTCATGCCTTTCACTCGGTATGATTTGGTTCATTTAATTTTTTTCATTTTATAATGATTAAATTAAACTATTTTTATTTTAGTTCTAATCAACATAGTGTATATTATTTCACTTTTATTAAATTCTCATAATTTTAGTTTTATTATGATATATTATGTTTGTGGTTGGATAGTTTGTGTCTGATTGGTTTGACATAGTTGACTTATTTTTGGGTCATGTAAATTTGTTCCATTTGGTTGAAATGGGAACTATTCTATTAGGAAAATAATAATAGAGTTGTATATATAAAATTTTATTTTATTACATTTAAATTGATTAATCTTCATTTATCTCTGTTAAATATTATTCTGGTCTATTTAGATTGGTTTGCTGCAACTCATTTTATGGTGGGTTTCATTAGACATGATTAGATCAGTTTTGATTATATAAGGTTTGTTTTTTCCAATGGGGAATGATTCAATTTAATTTTAGTTGGTATTATTCTATTAGTCATAGGATGGTTTAGTTGGTTATTTATGATTTGATTATATTCCATTTACTTCAATTACAATTTATTTAGTTTAGTTCAATAAAAATTTGGTTTCCTTTAGTTATATTAGTGACATGTAAAACTCAATTGGTTATAAAAATCACCTAGTTCCTCCCGTGCTTCTACATTATAGTGTTTCCTAAATTGTTCATGTATTTCATATAATCCTTTTTTTCTTTTTGGTGAATCATAAATAAAAAAATCAATACAATTAATCAGAACTAAATTTTCATCACACACCATTAAAGATTAAAATACCTTAAACTCATTACTCTTCAAATAAATTATCACTTATTGGTATTTTTTAGTTAGAAAATATTTGAATATAGGTATACCCTCTAACTAAGTGTTGACTCTAATCTTCCAACCAATATATAGCTCTTGTTTATATGATCACCAAAATTCCCTATTTTTCATCAATTGTGTCACCTTTATAGATTAACTATCAAGAATGTTACATCAACACTATTATGAACATGTTAATTAATATAAATAAAATAATAATATATATTTAAATTTGACAAATTTTCTTATCCATATCTTATCCCATAAATTTTCCATTATCTTATTATATTTATTCCTTCACAAGACACATTGAACATGAATAATATCGCTATACTTTGATAACATCCCCATGAAACATATACACTATCTATCATTTTTAAATATCATTTGGTTATCCGAATTATAGTCTACCATGTATTTTATTTGGTGAATCTAGGTTTTAGGCATATGGGTGGGCCCATTTTTTTATTATAAGATCCCACTAAAAAAGATGAAAGAATAAGAAACTGTAATTAATTCCCATAATGTACCATCCTAGGTAAATAAAGAACATGAATTTTTTCATATTTATTAATATTGGTGAATTAAATATTAATTTCACTTTAATGGGGTTGATATGTTCATTGGCGTACCCCATACGCAACAACGGGTTTATTTGAAATATTACGTTGTACACTAATAAAATAATATTATTATTTTAAATGGTAGTTAACGCCTAACTGTTGTATTGGTGGGAATGAATATAACCAACTAAAATAATATTATACATGTTTGGTGACTATTTTTACATTTATCTAAAAAAATTTAGAGTCTTAAAATAAGTAAAGAATTCGATTTTAAGCATAAATACTCTAATATTTTCAAAAAGGTCAATTTACGACCTTTTAATGGAGAACCCTCTTTAAATATAGTTTCTTCCACTTTTACATGTTATATTTGACAAAATAAAATTCTTCTTTATAATAAGGACACAAAAATTTACTTTGGATGAAATGTTGGTATTTTTCTGATAATGTTAATTTTTTAATGAATAGTGAAAAATACAGTATTTTAATTCAAAACTATATTTTAATCTAATTTATTTATATTGTTAGATTATATTTTTAATTGGGTATAAAGTGTAATTAGAATATATATTATACCATTTAATCCAATGTTGGACATTGTAATTAATTTCACTTTTAAATTGGACATAAACTAGTGTCAATCTTTTGATAGTTATTATTTTTAAAAACACGCATTTTGTTTTGAGAGCAGGAATTAATTTTAAATTAATTTCTTCCACTTATGTTTTTTTAATATATAAAAATGTATTTCATATTTGGAATCAGTAGGTACAAATTGTGTAAATAGGTAACTTTTATTTTTAGACATTTTAAATATTTACTTCAGTAAATATTTTATTTACCATGACTAAAGGGTAACTATAGTAAATAAGGGTAAAATATAAGATTATAATAATATTAAATTACCCTAACATGTGTCCAAATCCTATTGGAGGATACCTATATGACCATTTCCATACTTGGGTTGAATTTGGGATCCCATGGAGACACATGGGAGTAATAATGACATTTTATATTAATTAATTAATAGTAAAGACAAAAATGACATAAACAAATATCTTTTTGTAAATCAATTATTATATGGGGTTATATAAGTTATTGTTTTGACTATAAATATTAATTGGAAATTTAAAAATATTTCCTACATCATGGTAGTTTTTTTATAATTTTTGGATATCAAATATATTACATTATTTATGACACATTAATGATGCATTATTTACCTCATAATAAATAATTTAAATAAATAAGATTATAAATTTTAAAACAATATCCAAAACTTATCCAATTCTTATTGGTTTATTTTATTTCGACCATGAGTGATCTTAACTTTTATTTTAACTAATATTTGACCTTTTGAAACCGAAGATGATGTTATAATAAAATAATTGTTTCAAACTTTACTAAAGAGCCCCTCCTCTCCCTTATAAAAATACCCCACTTCTAACCCTTCTTTCACACTTATCAAGCCTTTGGCTAGTGAAAACTCTGCTCCAACAAGATCCCAATATTTCTATCTTCATCCTAGAAGACTTACCTTAGGTAGAAAACATTTCAAGAAACCCTTTTGGTTCAAACCAAAGGAAGTTACTTGATTTAAAGGTATCGTCTTCTCTTAAGTTCTTTTGTTTTATTTTACTTCCACAACCCCCTAAACTATTTTTATTACTTTATTTTATAACAACACCAGTATCATCAATATAAAAGGATGTTTTTATGATAAGTATTAGAACTACACTTACACACATGTCTATCTAATGGGTAAATAACATAATGTTTCTGTGGATGGAAAACTAATGCCTCACGAAACAATGAATGTTCAATTATATTCTAATGCCTCTCATGGTGGCCATTATGATGGAATTATATTTATATATAATATATATTATGTTTTTTTCAATATTATTCGGTAATTTTTATTTACAAACATACCTTTATGCTTTCTAATATGTGTAAACACGATAATTTCATTTGAGGATGTGCGGACTACCGCCCCCTCAAGGTGATATGATTCCTTCATGACATTCATGAAACGTATAAAGATGGAATTAATCAAATTATGTAAAATATATATCATATGATATTATAATTGAGTTATGATATACCTATGTATCATTATGTTTTCATTCAATTAAATATTAAATAGAAATGAAAGTAGCGTTCATGCGTACGTACGGGTTACCGTCTCCATGAACGGTGCATTTCATTTATTATCTCCAAATATTAAGTACTATTATATATATATATATATATATATACTGGGTATATATGATATATATGATATCTAAATCATTAATATAATTTTGGAGATAATGGTCTTTTGACCACATGGACAAATTGTAATTATAACAAGTTCATTTTTAACTCAAATACCGAACATCGACAAAATGTCCGATATTAACTTAAATAATTAACTAACTATTATTGAAAGGTAATAATTGATATAAAAGTAATAAAAACATTCAAAATGTTATTATTCAAGTATAAATTAACTTATGTTTTTTATTCAGGAAGAACAAGTAACATACGAGTCAAGTTGGACATGAGGTAAGGGATTTCTTATCTCACTTTTAATTCCATGAGATTTCCATTGTTCACCACTTATTTATTTCATGCGGTATATTATGTAATGCCATTTGATATATATTATAATGATTCTATTTATATACATGGTATTATGTGATTAATTTTTTGTCTATTAACTTTTTCTCATACGACTCGATTGATTACAACGTGGTGAGGATTTTTCATCTCACTTTTTATTCCCATGATATTAATGCTATATTAGCCACTATTTCATTTTGTGTGGTGGATGTACTTTCCATGATTGTATTATTTGTTTAATATACATTAATTTATGGGTATTTACATAATCATTGTGTGATACTTATTTCATGTGGTGTATTCTTCGTAAGTTACCAAATCGGTAAGGGAACCTTTCACCCTCCTCTTTTTAAAAGACTTCTTTTTGTTATAACTTTTCATTTACATCTTATTATATTGGGATATGTTATTATATATCCTAATTGATTTAAATTTTATTTAAAAGTGATGATATATCCTTTTATCTCTCATCAACTTATTTTCAAAATTTTAAAGTGATGTCGTTAAGCTGTCAAATTTCTGTAAGAAAACATCTTAACCCAATTTCAATTTTTGGGTTAAACATCTAATTCTTGATTTTCACATGATATGAATATGTGTGAATAAACTCCAATTTTTTACACATAATATCCACTTATATTGGGTGTATTTATATTTTTCACACATATTTATGTAATTGATTTTTCCTTAATCTAAGGATTCCGTCTTTATAAGGGATTTCGTCTCAATTTACATTTCCATTGAGACTTAATTGTTAATATGAACAAATTAACTCTTATATGGTGTATATACTGTACTTTGGGATATTATATCATTAATAACTTTATTCTCATTATATTATTAAGTTCTGATTAAATATTATTACTCAATTATTTTTATTCCATGTTCTCTCATTTTCTAAAAAATGCTTTAACTAAAATATCATTTTAAATGTTTTAAAGGTTTATTCTTTTAAATATTTAAAATTAATGTCCATGTTTTAAAAATAGTCTTAATTATTTATTCATATGGACATGAATGTTTTGAAATTGAAATTTCTTTCAAAAGCTTCAAAGTGGTATGGGACACTTTGATTCAAAAAGTATCTTTATTTAATATTTTAAATGGATTCGAAATGGTTTGATAAAAGTTTTGATTTTATCAATATTTTAAAATGATATATTGTGATTTTATTGTAGAAATGTTATCTTTCCATTATGTTTTTTATGGGTTATGTGTAACACCCCAAGATTTCATAGTGTGTTATTTCTTCAAAATAATTCAATAACTTGCACTACACGCAACACCGAGTTCAATTGCACCATGACTTACCAAAAAAAAATCCATTAAAAGAGGTCATGAATAGCATTAACTACATTTTTAACTTTATATAATCCTTATAATTTTAGAATCCATATTATGAGTTTCTTAGTCATAATGCAAGAACAGATTCATTTTCAGTATTGCACTTTTATCAACTTTTGATAGTGAAACCTTTTTAAATACAATATTTTAAGCTTTTTGACTAAATGGAGACATCAAAAAATTTAGAATGAAACATCCCAAGCTTCCACGGTACGCTTTCCTTTGAATAAAACAGTAGCGTGTGTTGTACGCAACGTCGAGTTTTAACACACACCACAACCGATCAAACTAGCCGTTATGAATAGTAATACCTAAATTTTGAAATTATATATATTTTATATTTTGAAATGGACTTCATTTTTGGATTCGGAATATCGAATTTAGCCTAAGGTGAAATTTTGGTACTTTTCGGATAACTTTCATATTTTGATGAATAGTGAAAATTACTAAATTTTAATTAAAAACAACTTTTTTAATCAAAATAATTAATAGTGATAAATTAAGAATTTGAGTGGTTTTAAAGTATATTTAGAATATATTTTTACAATTTAATATAATTTTGGTCATTAGACATAATTTTACAATTAAACCGAACATAAACAAGTGTCAATCTTTTGATAGTTATTATCTCTTAAAAACACGCTTTTTGTTTTGACAGCGGGAATTAATTTTAAATTAATTTCTGCCACTTCTGTGTTTTGAATTTAGAAAAATGGATTCCATATTTGGAATCAGGATGTTCAAATTGTGTAAATAGGTAACTTTTATTTTTAGACATTTTGAATAATTACTGCGGTAAATATTTTATTTACCATGGTTAAGGGTAAATCCGGTAAATAAGGGTTAAAAAATAATATTATAATAATACTAAATTACCCTAAAACGTGTCTTAACCCTATTGGTTGATACATGGTCGACCATGGGCATCTTTGGGTCAATTTTGGGACCCCATTGATCCACTTGTAAGTGATAATGACACTTTATATTAATAAAGTTAAAATAAAAATAAAAATGGCATAAGCTTACATCTTTTAGAAGAACAATTTTTACATAGGGTTATACATGTTGGATTTTCGATTATAAATATTCATTAGAAATATAAAAATATTTCCTACATAATGATATTTTATTTATAATTTTTAGACATCAAATAATTTAAATTATTAATGACACAATAATGATGCAATGTTTACCTCATTAATAAATCATTTAAATAAATAAGATTATAATGATTAAAATATTATCTAAAACCTGTCCAATTCTTATTGGTTGATGTTATTTAGAATATTAGTCATCTTATCTTCGACCTCAATGATTTTTGGACCATTATAAACCGAATATAATTATATTATAAAGTAATACTTTCACTCTTTCCTAAAGAGCCCATCTTCTCCCTTATAAAAGGAGACCACTTCTACTCATTCCTCACACCTCTCAAGCCACTTGGCTCGTCCAAACTCTGCCAAAATAAGCTCCCCACATCCCTCTCCTCCTCCTTGAAGCTTCCCCTTAGGCAGAAATCATTTCAAGAAGTCCTTTGGTTCCAACCAAAGTGAGTTACCTAAATTAAAGGTAACGATTTCTCTTAAATTATTTTCCTTTATTTTGCTTCTCCAACCCCCAAACTCTTTTTATTTCCTTTCTTTTGTAACAACACCAGTATCCTCAATATACTAGGATGTTGTTATAAGAAGGATTCAAACTACACATACACACAACTCCATCTAATGGATGATGAACATAATGTTTCTGTGGATGGCAAACTAACGCCTCACGAAACGATGATTGTTCAAATACATCTTACCGCCTCTCATGGTGGCCATTATGATGGAACTATAATTAAATATGATATTAATGATATATATTTTATATATAAGCTTATTTAATTCCATTTTATCTCATACCATTATTCGTTTCATGTTGTATATACATACGATAATTTCATTTGAGGAAGTGCGGACTACCGCCCCCTTAAAATGATATGACTCGTTCATACCACACATGGAACGTATAAAGGATGGTGTTAATGAACGTAAGTAACATATATAAAATATTATATTATACTGGAATAGTAATATACCTATGTATCATTTGGATTCAATTCTTTTAAAATAAAAATTAAATGGAAGTAGCGTTCGTGCGTACGTACGGACTACCGTCTCCACGAACGCGATGAGATTCATTCTCCATCGTATCCATTCAAGTATAATTATCATTTGATGATTTAAAAATGATGTTTAAGGACTAGATATCATTCTGGATATGAATAAGATACAACAACCATGGCTTATGTAACAAAACATATAAAAGAAAATGAGTAAGTTAACTCCCGAAACGACGATAATTCTAAGATATTATTAACAAACCAATGTTAAAAGATCATATATGATATCATATTAATATATATGATTCTTTTATAATTTAATAACAACTATTTAACCATTATACAGGAGGTTAACCTACCCCAACAAAGGAAAAGTACAAGGTAAGGGATTTTCTTATCTCACTTTCAATTCCGTGAGATTTCAATTATTCGCCACTAAATTATTGAAAGTGGTGTATTGTGTACTGCCATTTGATATATATTATCATGATTCTATTTATATTCATGTTATTCTGTAAATCATTTTGTGGTTATTATATTTTGGCCATACGACTCAGTTGATTAACGTGGTAAGGGGTTTTCATCTCACTCCTTATTCTCATGAGATTCATGCCATATTGCCACCATTACCTTTTGTGTGGTGTATGTACTGCCCATAATTATATTCTTTGTGTAATACACTCTAATTTATGTGTACTTACATATTCATTGTATGATACCTCTTTAATGGGTTGTATGTTTCATAAGTTACCAAACTGGTAAGGGTTATTTCACAATCTCTTCATTATTTGAGGTTGTTTATACGTAATAATCTACTGGGATCTCATTATCATCCACATCCATGTTTCTTCAAAATGTATTTCAAAACATTTTTAATATTTAAAAGAATATGGGTTAAAGTCATTTATACCCTTGTTTGACTTTTTATAAGAGGTTTATAAGGGAATCTTTCCGTCGTTTTCCAAACAAGGTGCTTTTTAACCTTTTCGACAGAATTAAGATAAGAATGTTTTTTTTTACTTATACGGCGGGTGCGGTTATTTTCCGCCGTTATAAAATCGTAAAAGATTCCCTTAAAAGCTTATAAGATTATTTTCAAAGAAAATGTTTGATTTTATATGGATCTTAAATTATTTCAAAATAAAAGGAGATATTTCTTTAAAAAGAATTTTGATTTCATCTATGTCAACATCCTTTGATGGGTTTTAAGATTATTTGAAGTTTATTTATTATGATACAAAACTTCTATATTGTTTTGAAGGTTTTGTGATATGTTTTACTGTGGATGTGCTATTTTTATACCATTCATAGTTTATGGTGAAAGTATTGACATTTCGTATGCTAGTTCCAATAAGAATGTTTATGTTATATTTCAATCTTTACTTCATATGAATGTGTTGGACAAGTATGTTCCAGGTTGGGGACGGGTTAAAGTAAGCCCTCCAGGTTGGGGACTGGTAAAAGTAAGCCCTCCAGGTTGGGGACTGGTAAAAGTAGGCCCTCCAAGTTAGGGACTGGTAAAAGTAAGCCCTCCGGGTTGGTGTCCGGTTATTAGAGGCACTCCGGGTTGGTGTCCGGTTATTAGAGGCACTCCGGGTTGGTGTCCGGTTATTAGAGGCACTCCGGGTTGGGTTTCGGTTACAGTTAGCCCCAAGGTCTTGGGACGAGGCCTTGATAAGTAATTAAAGTTTAGCATTATGCATTCCAACATTATGAAAGTGGTTATTTATTTTTGCATGTGATTATTCGATTAGTAGAATATCCATGGGAGTAAGTAAATGGCATTATTTCATTTTATTTATGCCATACCATGTTGAAAGTTCATGTTTGAAAGGCTTTTGTTTTAGTTATACATTTCCTTAAAAGTTTATTCTTATTTATGAATGTTTCCGCTATATTGTTATCCTTACTGGGCATTTGAGCTCACCCCTTTTCTATGTTTTATTTTTCCCAGGAAGTGAAGAAGGAAGTTATGAATGACCTGCAGGGATATTATGTGGGGATATGAGTGTGGATTATGGAGACAATATGTAGTTGTAGTAGTTTTTCATTTTATGATGTAATGTAAAACCTATGTATATATCTAGTGTTTCCAAGGCTACTAAACCAATCGGTCTTTCGAGATTTGATCTTTCTTGTGATCATGCCAATGTTACGAAGTAATGCACCGACTCTGGGTAGCTGGGGTCGGGGTGTTACAGTTGGTATCAGAGGAAGTTTAGTAAAAACCTTGGAAGCTAGATTTAGATAAACTCTGATTAGAGCACGTAGACCTAAGATGAGCTTTGAGGATTAGTGTAGAATAACTTCCTAGAATTTTGGTATTGTAGAGATTTTGTGAGTTTTCCGAGCAATACATCCCTGTCTGGATACGAGCAGGTAGAGGCGGCTCTGGCACAGATGTACCTAGGGGTAAAACCCGAAAACACCGCTTTGAGCTAGACTCGAACGGGAACTGGTGCACGACAACGGGCCTTGCTGCACTCTTGGTTACGACACTCCCGGGGGATATGCTTAGGATAATTCTCATTTTCTTTACAAACCATTATGAAGGGTTTATGAGTATATACTTCCTCAAAGAAAACATTTTTATGATTATGGATTATATCCATAAATAGTTCAATTTATGTTAAGTGTTTTATAAGTATGGGATTATGTATTTTGACTCATAAACTAATCTAGTTTATGCCATTGTTTAGAAATGGCGCCCAGTAGAAGGAATGATAACTCTAGAAATGCACATGATTCAAAGAGAAGGAAGGATCATATCTCTCATGGTCTTAAGCTAGAATTTATAAGAGAAATAGTCTCCCATGTATTATCATCATATGAAGAAATAATATCATGTGTTGATAAGATAAGTAAAGAGTTTACTGAGTCCTATGGCTTTGAAGGGAAGCAAGAGAAGAAAAGGATAGAAGAGAGAAAGATGGATAAAGGGAAGAGGGAAAAGAAGAATTTTCCCATATGTGGTAACTGTGGAAAGAAACACCCTGGAACTTGCCTGAAAGGAATGGGAGTTTGTTATAAGTGTGGAGGAAAAGGGCACAAAGTACGTGACTGCAAGGGTAAGAAAATGGTTTCAAATGTACAATGCTTCATTTGCAAGGAGTTTGGACACTACGCGAACCTATGTCCCAGTCATCAGACTATGCCGCAAATGATGTTATTGGATAATAATCATGTTATGATACTACCACAGATGAAGAGGAATGATTAGAGTTCTTATGTTGATTATGTCAATTGAGTGTTGTATCAACAATGTACTTGTTACAATAATCATGGAGTATATAAGGATTGTACTGCAGTACTATTTCATTAAGGACTTGAGATTGTGTGGAACAAAGAAAAGTGACTCAATAGCAGGATAATTTTTTGGAAAATATATGGTTAAGAGAATGATAAATCATAATATAGTTCTGATACTGAGGTAGTGATTTTGGTATAATATGTGATTGTTTTGGATAAATTATATTGGATATTCTTGACTACCCTGAAACTGATTAATGATTTGTATATTCCATCATTGCTGGGGTTTAAAACATTTTTGGATTAATGAAGTATATCCAACTTTCTATATGGAATAAGGGAGCATGAATGTAATCAATAAGGAATATGGTAATTCATGATGTTTCGGTGTATTAAAAGAATACATGATGAAGGTATTCATATGCTATTACGAGGTAAAAAGGTTCTACATTATGTTTACCTTACTTATAAATGTTGGACTGTGAGTATGGATAGAAGTATTTTGGATAGTTCTAGTTTGGATTATTTTGGATTTCCATAAAAGGACAACCCGGAGGTCGGGCGGCAACCCGTCGCGTCCGGCAAGGCTGCGAGACTTGAACCCGCAACCGAAGGGCGACAAGGGTGTATCACCTACCACTGGCCCACGAGATGTCCTCGATTAAATAATGTAGTTTTTATTAAAAGATCTTGTAGATGAATTATAAATTCGTTTATTTTGGAACCCTATACGAATAGTGTAAATAGAATTTTTTTACATTCTATTATCTTTTAGAGTGAAAGATGAGTTTGTGGTAGAAATTTATTAATGGATAAAACTCTAATTATAAAGTAAGTATATCTCCTTATGATCTTAGCCAATCTCATAAATAAATTCCTCAATATTAAGAAAAGCAACTTAGAACAAAAATGTTTTCCTAGATGGTACCTTAAATCATCACTAATTTATGGCTTTTGGATTGTTGGCCTTTTCATAGCCATGTTCTCTACCACTCTCCATCAGATAATTGATGGTTAGATTTTTCTTCCATATCCATATTTTCTTACATGGAACCCTAGTATGTGTTATTTTCGGTAATCTTCATACTTTCAACTCTTTATTTTAAATAGAGGCCTCGTTAATTCATTTTTCGATGTGGGATTTCAACTAAGATATTTTGAAACGTCAAAAATGTGTTATCCCAATACCCTATATTTTGTTGAACCGATGGTACTTCAAATCATCATAGATTGATGAGTTTAAGGACCTCAATTATACACTTGTTTGTGATTGATGACCTCAATCACTACCTATAAATATTTACGTTTTTCCTCCGATTATATGTCTCTAATTGCCACCAATGTTCTCCTAATCAAGATCATAATTTGGTAGTGACCCTTTCATTTCTCTTTTCCTCATATTAAGACTAAATTTTAGTAACCCAATTTCCGATGTGGGTTTTCCCACAAATATATTATCTATTTTCAACCTTTTATTTTCGAAGAACAATTTCAAATTGCGAGGACGCAATTTATTGAAGGAGGGGAGAATGTAACACCCCAATATTTCATAGTGTGTTATTTCTTCAAAATAATTCAATAACTTGCACTACACGCAACACCGAGTTCAATTGCACCATGACTTACCAAAAAAAAAGCCATTAAAAGAGGTCATGAATAGCATTAACTACATTTTTAACTTTATATAATCCTTATAATTTTAGAATCCATATTATGAGTTTCTTAGTCATAATGCAAGAACAGATTCATTTTCAGTATTGCACTTTTATCAACTTTTGATAGTGAAACCTTTTTAAATACAATATTTTAAGCTTTTTGACTAAATGGAGACATCAAAAAATTTAGAATGAAACATCCCAAGCTTCCACGGTACGCTTTCCTTTGAATAAAACCGTAGCGTGTGTTGTACGCAACGTCGAGTTTTAACACACACCACAACCGATCAAACAAGCCGTTATGAATAGTAATACCTAAATTTTGAAATTATATATATTTTATATTTTGAAATGGACTTCATTTTTGGATTCGGAATATCGAATTTAGCCTAAGGTGAAATTTTGGTACTTTTCGGATAACTTTCATATTTTGATGAATAGTGAAAATTACTAAATTTTAATTAAAAACAACTTTTTTAATCAAAATAATTAATAGTGATAAATTAAGAATTTGAGTGGTTTTAAAGTATATTTAGAATATATTTTTACAATTTAATATAATGTTGGTCATTAGACATAATTTTACAATTAAACCGAACATAAACAAGTGTCAATCTTTTGATAGTTATTATCTCTTAAAAACACGCTTTTTGTTTTGACAGCGGGAATTAATTTTAAATTAATTTCTGCCACTTCTGTGTTTTGAATTTAGAAAAATGGATTCCATATTTGGAATCATGATGTTAAAATTGTGTAAATAGGTAACTTTTATTTTTAGACATTTTGAATAATTACTGCGGTAAATATTTTATTTACCATGGTTAAGGGTAAATCCGGTAAATAAGGGTTAAAAAATAATATTATAATAATACTAAATTACCCTAAAACGTGTCATAACCCTATTGGTTGATACATGGTCGACCATGGGCATCTTTGGGTCAATTTTTTGACCCCATTGATCCACTTGTAAGTTATAATGACACTTTATATTAATAAAGTTTAAATAAAAATAAAAATGGCATAAGCTTACATCTTTTAGAAGAACAATTTTTACATAGGGTTATACATGTTGGATTTTCGATTATAAATATTCATTAGAAAGATAAAAAGATTTCCTACATAATTATATTTTATTTATAATTTTTAGACATCAAATAATTTAAATTATTAATGACACAATAATGATGCAATGTTTACCTCATTAATAAATCATTTAAATAAATAAGATTATAATGATTAAAATATTATCTAAAACCTGTCCAATTCTTATTGGTTGATTTTATTTAGAATATTAGTCATCTTATCTTCGACCTCAATGATTTTTGGACCATTATAAACCGAATATAATTATATTATAAAGTAATACTTTCACTCTTTCCTAAAGATCCCCTCTTCTCCCTTATAAAAGGAGACCACTTCTACTCATTCCTCACACCTCTCAAGCCACTTGGCTCGTCCAAACTATGCCCAAATAAGCTCCCCACATCCCTCTCCTCCTCCTTGAAGCTTCCCCTTAGGCAGAAATCATTTCAAGAAGTCCTTTGGTTCCAACCAAAGTGAGGTACCTAAATTAAAGGTAACGCTTTCTCTTAAATTATTTTCCTTTATTTTGCTTCTCCAACCCCCAAACTCTTTTTATTTCCTTTATTTTGTAACAACACAAGTATCCTCAATATACTAGGATGTTGTTATAAGAAGGATTCAAACTACACATACACACAACTCCATCTAATGGATGATGAACATAATGTTTCTGTGGATGGAAAACTAACGCCTCACGAAACGATGATTGTTCAAATACATCTTACCGCCTCTCATGGTGGACATTATGATGGAACTGTAATTAAATATGATATTAATGATATATATTTTATATATAAGCTTCTGTAATTCCATTTTATCTCATACCATTATTCGTTTCATGTTGTATATACATACGATAATTTCATTTGAGGAAGTGCGGACTACCGCCCCCTTAAAATGATATGACTCGTTCATACCACACATGGAACGTATAAAGGATGGTGTTAATGAACTTAAGTAACATATATAAAATATTATATTATACTGTAATAGTAATATACCTATGTATCATTTGGATTCAATTCTTTTAAAATAAAAATTAAATGGAAGTAGCGTTCGTGCGTACGTACGGACTACCGTCTCCACGAACGCGATGAGATTCATTCTCCATCGTATCCATTCAAGTATAATTATCATTTGATGATTTAAAAATGATGTTTAAGGACTAGATATCATTCTGGATATTAATAAGATACAACAACCATGGCTTATGTAACAAAACATATAAAAGAAAATGAGTAAGTTAACTCCCGAAACGACGATAATTCTAAGATATTATTAACAAACCAATGTTAAAAGATCATATATGATATCATATTAATATATATGATTCTTGTATAATTTAATAACAACTATTTAACCATTATACAGGAGGTTAACCTACCCCAACAAAGGAAAAGTACAAGGTAAGGGATTTTCTTATCTCACTTTCAATTCCGTGAGATTTCCATTATTCGCCACTAAATTATTGAAATTGGTGTATTGTGTACTGCCATTTGATATATATTATCATGATTCTATTTATATTCATGTTATTCTGTAAATCATTTGGTGTTTATTAACTTTTGGCCATACGACTCAGTTGATTAACGTGGTAAGGGGTTTTCATCTCACTCCTTATTCTCATGAGATTCATCCCATATTGCCACCATTACCTTTTGTGTGGTGTATGTACTGCCCATAATTATATTCTTTGTGTAATACACTCTAATTTATGTGTACTTACATATTCATTGTATGATACCTCTTTAATGGGTTGTATGTTTCATAAGTTACCAAACTGGTAAGGGTTATTTCACAATCTCTTCATTATCTGAGGTTGTTTATACGTAATAATCTACTGGGATCTCGTTATCATCCACATCCATTTTTCTTCAAAATGTATTTCAAAACATTTTTAATATTTAAAAGAATATGGGTTAAAGTCATTTATACCCTTGTTTGACTTTTTATAAGAGGTTTATAAGGGAATCTTTCCGTCGTTTTCCAAACAAGGTGCTTTTTAACCTTTTCGACAGAATTAAGATAAGAATGTTTTTTTTACTTATACGGCGGGTGCGGTTATTTTCCGCCGTTATAAAATCGTCAAAGCTTCCCTTAAAAGCTTATAAGATTATTTTCAAAGAAAATGTTTGATTTTATATGGATCTTAAATGATTTCAAAATAAAAGGAGATATTTCTTTAAAAAGAATTTTGATTTCATCTATGTCAACATCCTTTGATGGGTTTTAAGATTATTTGAAGTTGATTTATTATGATACAAAACTTCTATATTGTTTTGAAGGTTTTGTGATATGTTTGACTGTGGATGTGCTATTTTTATACCATTCATAGTTTATGGTGAATGTATTGACATTTCGTATGCTAGTTCCAATAAGAATGTTTATGTTATATTTCAATCTTTACTTCATATGAATGTGTTGGACAAGTATGTTCCAGGTTGGGGACTGGTTAAAGTAAGCCCTCCAGGTTGGGGACTGGTAAAAGTAAGCCCTCCAGGTTGGGGACTGGTAAAAGTAAGCCCTCCAGGTTAGGGACTGGTAAAAGTAAGCCCTCCGGGTTGGTGTCCGGTTATTAGAGGCACTCCGGGTTGGTGTCCGGTTATTAGAGGCACTCCGGGTTGGTGTCCGGTTATTAGAGGCACTCCGGGTTGGGTTCCGGTTACAGTTAGCCCCAAGGTCTTGGGACGAGGCCTTGAAAAGTAATTAAAGTTTAGCATTATGCATTCCAACATTATGAAAGTGGTTATTTATTTTTGCATGTGATTATTCGATTAGTAGAATATCCATGGGAGTAAGTAAATGGCATTATTTCATTTTATTTATGCCATACCATGTTGAAAGTTCATGTTTGAAAGGCTTTTGTTTTAGTTATACATTTCCTTAAAAGTTTATTCTTATTTATGAAAGTTTCCACTATATTGTTATCCTTACTGGGCATTTGGGCTCACCCCTTTTCTATGTTTTATTTTTCCCAGGAAGTGAAGAAGGAAGTTATGTATGACCTGCAGGGATATTATGTGGGGATATGAGTTTGGATTATGGAGACAATATGTAGTTGTAGTAGTTTTTCATTTTATGATGTAATGTAAAACCTATGAATATATCTAGTGTTTCCAAGGCTACTAAACCAATCGGTCTTTCGAGATTTGATCTTTCTTGTGATCATGCCAGTGTTACGAAGTAATGCACCGACTCTGGGTAGCTGGGGTCGGGGTGTTACATTATGAATATGTTATTTTTATTGGCCATTTTTTACATATACAGTGGTTTTGTGATAAACCTAGGGTGGGTGACCCCAAGATAGCTCTCCAATGCATTTGGTAACGTGATGAAGGTAGATGTGAATGTTTCTACTATGATATTTAGGGAATATAATGTGATGGGTATTCCAAATGTCACTCCCTATGTAGCTGTGATTTCTACAATGTAAGTTTGATATGGATTCCACAAGATACCTTTGTGATTTATGATTTCTGTGTGTTATTCATAAATCTTATGATTTCATGAGCTATGTTATGATTGAAAAGTATGGTTTCATTGTTTTGTATTTATTGATGGGATAATATTTTCATTCCTTATTTTATATCCCTTACTGAGATTTTTATGCTCATCCCAAGTTTTTGAAATGTTTTTCACTGGACTTAAATATGAATAAGGGTCAAGGATGGGATCAAGGAAAAGTCATGCTATCTAAAACATGGAACTAGACATGACTCTTTTTTTCAAGAGTTTTTATTTTATTAAAAAATGGATACTGAGTAGAATTGTCTACATGTAATATTCATGTTTTTATGTAAATGTTATGAAATAATTCTCTAAAACTCTAAACCTGAAAATATCCTCAATGTGAATTATCCATTTAATTCAATATTATGTAATGTTTAAGGACGAGTCCTTATAGTTGGTATCAAAGGTCGGTTTAGACAAATTTTGGGATTTGTAGTTTTCGTTAAACACATGGTTAGTCACTATGTCTATTATTTCAGTTAAATCCTCATTTTATAACATTTTTTAGATCAAGGAATGTTAGTTATAGATGGAAGTAGGAGGATCTCAAACGATATTATTATCTCTTCCTGATGACTTTCATGCAATTATTATTTCAAATTCATGTTCAGATGATTGTGAAACTTTCTCTAGCATACAACTCAGATGCAAGCAGTTGTTTGATATATCAAACACCTCCACTATACCTCGTTATCATTTTGGATCATGGGTTTCATTTAAAAAAATCCTAATTTCACAATAATCTCATATTTTCAAGAAAGGTAAATATTATCAAGGCATTTACAAATATTTAACCTTATAAAAAGATTTTGAAGCATATTATGATTTTGAAAAGGGTGCTGAAGAAGGATACCCTTGTGCAACCAATTTATATTTTATTTTACAGTACAATCACTCATCACATACTTATGGTATTTTAAAATTACCATTAATTGAAATTTTCCACTCAAATTTGATCCAACTATTTTATAGAAATCATGTTTTATCATATGTTTTGAAAATATATGTCATGTATGATTATTTTCTAAAACTATTTTTCTGTGAACACCCATATGACCCATGTTTTACAAGTTGTATTTGGACGAAGGAAGCAAATGATTTTGAAGGATATCTAAATCATATTTTCAATGCATGGACCTTTTACTTACATGAACAAGATAACGATGAAACCAAATGTACACCATGATCATGGTATGATGTTCTTTATTCTTGGGATCATTTCATTTTATCATATGGTGGTGAAATAAATAAAATGACAGTATATATAAGATATCAAGATTTAATATGTGGAGATCATAAGGATTTGGGATGAAAATGAAAGTTATAAGGAAACTATTGAGGTTAAAATGTGTTAGGTTTATTTTTGAATTTTATAAAAAAACAACACACAGACCGTGTGACAACCCGTCGCGTTAGACAAAGCTACGGGAATCGAACCCACAACCACGTTGTGATTCGGATTTATAGCCTACCACTAGACTACGTGAAGTCCCTAGTTTGTATGACTTATTCGTTTTAATTAATTGATTTTATTGATCAAGAATAAGTTTATTTGGGATCTTATGTCTTTTAAAATGCATATCCTTAGTATAATAAAATGATTTGGTGATTATGTGATAAAAGTGATTTTGGAAGATGTTCTCTCTTTTGGGAACACTATATGATTAAGAAAAATAGAAAACTATGGGATTATATTTGTGGAATAATGGTTGAAATTTTATTTTAGAAGAATATATTTTTTGTGGACATATAGTGATTTGGGTTATTTATGGAAATTATTAATCTATCATATAGAATATGTGATTTGGTTAATTATGCTTTAGTATGAGACTTTAATAATAGTCTATATTCTTGAAGTTAATTGTTAAGGTTTACTGTTGAAGACTACGTGATTAAATCCTTCTGAGTTTTGGGTTTCAATGTTATTTTGGATTATTTTGAATAATTTTAAGGACAATTGTGTATTGAATGGTCTTTCTTGAACATTGGGTACTTTATGTTATAAAGGATTACCCTTTGGGGATTATATGATCTCGTACTAACCATTTTGGTTTTAGTTGATGTCTAAAGACAAGGGAAATATATAGTTCTTCTTTTGTGGATTATGTGATTATCTAGAATATGATTCTTCTTCTTTTGATGTGACCAAGTCTTTTTGAATGCTCATTGTTCGAATAAAAGATTAGTTTTTGGTAGAAACTTATCAAAGTATGAAACTCTACTTGAAGGTAAATATATTTCATTATGTTATTATTCTATGTAGTAAATTAATTCCTCAAAATTATGAAAAGGAACATAAAACAAAAAAAAATTTGGTTTTCGTTTTGTACAAGGAAATCAAATAACGTTTAACACATCATATGTTTGTGATTTTCTGGTGGTTAGCTTTCTCCTAATCATGTTTTCTATCACTCTTCATCAGAACTTGACTGTTTATTCTCTCTTCCATATCCTTGATTTCCTACACGGAATCTGAGTATGGGTTATCTCGAGTGACATTTGTACTTATCTTTCATTCTTTTAAAGTGATAGTTTTACTGACTCTCTTCCGATGTAGGACTTTAAATGATGTTTCCAAGCCTAGTTTTAAAATCGTTAGGACACAATTCTCAAAAGAGGGGAAGGTTGTACCATCCAAAGTAAATAAATAACCTGAAATTTTTCATATTTATTATTTTTTGTGAATTAAATATTAATTATACTTTAAAGGGGATGATATGTCTGATGGCGTACTTGATATGTAACAATGGGTTTCTTTGAAATCATATATTGCACAATAATAAAATAATATTATTATTTCAAATGGTAATTAACGCCTAGTCGTTGTATTGGTGGGAATGAATAGAACTAACTACAATATGATTATACAAGTTTTTTGAATATTTTTACATTTATCCAATAAATTATAGAGGCTTAAAATAAGTAAATAATTTGATTTTAAGAATTAATACTCTAATATTCACTAAAAGGTAGATTTACCACCTTTTAATGGGGAACCCTCTTTAAATCTAGTTTTTGTAACTTTTACATGTTATATTTGAAAAAATAAAATTCTTCTTTATAATAGGGACACCAAAATTTACTTTGGATGAAATTTTGGTATTTTTCTTATAATGTTCATTTTTTAATGAATAGTGAAAAATACTGTATTTTAATTCAAAACTGCATTTTAATCTAATTTATTTATATGGTTAGATTATCTTTTTAATTGGTTATAAAGTTTAATTAGAATATATATTTTACATTTAATTCAATTTTAGAAATTGGAATTAATTTGTCTTTGAAATTGGACATAAGCTAGTGTCAATCTTTTTATAGCAATTATTTCTTAAAAACACGCCTTTTATTTTGACAACGGAAATTAATTTTAAATTAATTTCTTCCACTTATGTCTTTTGAATTTAGAAAAATTAATTCCATATTTGCAATCCGTAGGTCAAAATTTTGTAAATAGTTAATTTTTATTTTTAGACATTTTAAATATTTACTTCAGTAAATATATTATTTATTATGATTAAAGGTTAAATATAGTTAATAAGGGTAAAATATAATACTATAATAATAATAAATTACCCTAACATGTGTCCAAATTATATTGGATGATAAATATATGACCATGGTAATACGTGCTTTGAATTTAGTTCCCCATGGAGCCACATGGGAGTAATAATGGCATTTTTTATTAATTAATTTATAGTAAAGACAAAAATGAAATAAATAAATATCATTGAGTAAATAAAATTTTACATGTGGTTATATAAGTTATAATTTAGACTATAAATATTCATTTGAAAGATAAAAAGATTTCCTAAATCATGATAGTTTTTTTATAATTTTTTGACATCAAATAAATTAAATTATTTATGACACAATAACGATGCATTATTTACCTCATTAATAACTGATTTAAATAAATAAGATTATAAATATTAAAACAATATCCAAAACCTGTCCAATTCTTATTGGATTATTTTATTTAGACCATTAGTAATATTAACTTTTATTGTAATGAATATTTTACTTTTTGAAACCGAATATGATGTTATAATAAAATAATTGTTTCAAAAGTTCATAAAGATCCCCTCCTCTCCCTTATAAAAAGCCCTCACTTCTAACCCATTTCTCACACTTCTGAAGCCTTTGACTTGTGAAAACTCTTCTCCAATAACCGCCCAATATCACTATCTTAATCCTAGAATCATTAACTTAGGCATAAAACACTTAAATAAATCCTTGTGGTTCAAACCAAAGGGAGTTACCCGATTTAAAGGTAACGTCTTCTCTTAAATTATTTTGTTTGGTTTTACTTCTCCAACCACCTAGACTATTTTTATTCCTTTATTTTATAACAACACCAGTATCATAAATATACAATAATGTCGTTATGAGAATTATTAGAAATAAACTTACACACAAGTCCATCTAATGGTTAAAGAACATAATGTTTCTGTGGATGGAAAACTAACGCCTCACAAAACGATTATTGTTCAATTATCTCCTACCGCCTCTCATGGTGGAAATTATGATGGCACTGTATTTGTATATGATATATATTATGTTTTGTTTTTATATATTCTTCTGTAATTTTTCTTTACAAACATAGCTTTATGCTTTCCAATATGTGTAAACATGATAATTTCATTTGAAGAGGTGCAGACTACTGCCCCCTCATATGGATATGATTCGTTCATGACATACATGGAATGTATAAAGATGGAGTTAATGAAATTATGTAAAATATATATCATATGATATTATAATGAATTTATAATATACCTATTTATCATTATGTTTACATTCCATTAAATATTTAATAGAAATGAAAGTAGCGTTCATACGTATGTATGCCTTACCGTCTCCATGAACGGTGCATTTCATTTCTTATCTCTGAATGTTATATACTATTATAAATATATATATATATATATATATATACACTGGATATATATTATATATATGATATATAAATCATTAATATCATTCTGAATATAATGGAGTTTTGACCACATGGAAAATTGTAATTATAACAAGTACATTTTTAACTCAAATTCTGAACATCGACAAAATGTCCGATGTTAAATCAAATAATTAACTAACAGTTATTGTAAGGTAATAGGTGATATTCATGATATATTAGCCACTATTTCCTTTTCTATGGTGGATTTACGGCCCATTATTGTATTATTTGTGTAATATACTTTAATTTATGGGTATTTTCATATTCATTGTGTGATCTTTCTTTCATGGGGTGTATGATTCGTAAGTTACCAAATCGGTAAGGGAACCTTTCACCCTCGTATTTTTAAAAGACTTATTTTTTTATGCCTTTTAATTTACATCTTATTATGTTGGGATATATTCTTATATATCCTTATTGATTTAAATTTTATGTCCATGCGATGAGATATCCTTTTATCTCTCATCAACTTATTTTCTGAATTTTAAAGTGATGTTGTTAGGCTGTCGAATTTCTGTAAGAAAACTTCTTAACCCAATTTCAATTTTTGGGTTAAACATCTACTTCTTGATTATGTTGTGATATGAATAAGTGTGAATACCCTCTGATTGTTTTAGATTTAATACCCAATTATATTGGGTGTATTTATATTTTTCACACATAATTATGTAATTGATTTTTCCTTAATCTAAGGATACCGTCTTTATAAGGGATTTCATGTCAACTTACATTTCCATTGAGACATCATTGTTGATATGCACCAATTCACTCTTATATGGTGTATATACTGTCCTTTTTCATATTATATCATTAATACCATTATTCTCATGATATAATTGAGTCCTGAATAAATGTTATTCCTCAATTGTTTGTATTCTTGGGTCTCTCATTTTTTTAAAAATGATTTAACAAAAATATCGTTTTAAAATTTTTAAAGGTTTATTCTTCTAAATATTTCACATTAATGTCCATGTTTTAAAAATGGTTTTAAGGATTTATTCATATGGACATGAATGTTTTGAAATTGAAATTTATTTCAAAAGCTTCAAAGTGGTATGGGACACTTTGATTCAATAAATATATTTATTTAATATTTTAAATGGTTTTGAAAATGGTTTGATAAAAGTTTGATTTATTCAATATTTAAAAATGATATATTGTGATTGCAATGTGGAAATGTTATCTTTCCATTATTTTTGTTTCATAGGTTATGAATATGTTATGGCTATTGGTCATTGTTTTCATATATGGGTGGTTCCATGATAATCCTAGGGGTGAGCCTGAGATAGCTCTCCAATGCATTGGGTAACGTGACAGAGGTAAATGTGAATGTTTCTCCTAAGAGATTTAGGGAATATATTGTGATGGTTATTCCAAATGTGACTCCATGTGTAGTTGTGATAGCTACAATTTAAGTTTGATATGTATTCCACAAGTTACCTTTATAATTTATGGTTTCTGTGTGTTATTAATAAATATTATGATTTCATGAGGTATGTTATGATTGAAAAGTATTATTTCATTGTTTTGTATTTATTGATGGGATAATGTTTTCATTCCTTATTTTATATCCCTTACTGAGCTTTTTATGATCATCCCAAGTTTTTGAAATGTTTTCCACAGGACTTAAAGATGAATAAGGGTCAAGGATGGGATCAAGGAAAAGTCATGCTGTCTAAAACATGGAACTAGACATGACTCTTTTTTCAAGAGTTTTTATTTTATAAAAAATGGATACAAAGTAGAATTGTTTACATGTAATATTCATGTTGTTATGTAAATGTTATGACCTAATTCTATAAAACTCTAAACCTAAAAATATCCTCAATGTGAATTATTCATTTAATTGAAGATTATATAATGTTTAATGATGGTTCCTTATACATACAATTAAAAAAATTGACGTGATATAATTTTACACACTTATAAAAATAAACCTGATCTACATAGATCATTAATATTTGATGGATTTGTTTACTGATATGGATTGGTAACCACTATTGGATGTGCCTATTCTAAATAATTCTTTGGTTTACCTATATGTTGTGGAGTATAAGCTGGAGGACCACAATCATCAGATCTTAGACTGATAGGATATTGAAATGGAGGTAGTGTAGACATAGTGGGATATTGATTGAAAGGATGAGGATACATCATAGGATATGGAAATGGTATATGATAAATGGATCCAAAATAGGATGATGATAGAGGTATAAGTGATAATATACCTAGAGAGATCAAGTGGAGGAGGAAAAAAATGGGGTATATGGGATTTTTTATGGAATTTTTAGGCATGAATAGGTATAATGGGTGTTCCATGTAACTATAATATCACCCCCACTCAATTTACCATACTGGTGACAACTTCTAGTAGGCATAATACATGTCAAATCTAGTTCATATAAATTTACCTAATATAAATTTTATAATTAATAAGAAAAATACATTAATTGTAATGTACGAGAAAAATATTTAAATTATTATACTCACTATGGGAACTAGAGGAGGCAGCCCTGGGTCACATAGTCATCGATAATTATCAAACAGTATCTTCCTTTGAATTTCCTCAATATTCTTCATAATAGGTATAATAATAAAATGTATATATTTTACATATTTTTAATACAAATTTGAATTCAATAAATACATAAACAATATCATAGCATCCTCTTTTATAAACCCGGTTTTAGAAAGTTTTAAGAACCCAGTTTGAATGAATCATCCCACCTCTCCTCATTAGCTTGAGAAGGTATAGGTGTGTTAATAGGGCTTCGATGAAATCCACAAGACACCAAAGGATGTAAATAAATTAAAAGGTCCTCCTAAAAATTTGGTGGATGATTTTTTCTTTGAAATATAAAACATACAATCTTCATAAAAAATCAAACAAACCTCTATATTATTCATGAGTAAAAATAAAAAATCATATAAAAACAAACCCATAAACTGTATCATAGTACAAGTGAAAACCAAAATATATACTCAAAGACAACCAAATACCAAAAAACTCAAAAGTACAAAGTGACATCAACTATCAACATTCAAACTTCTCCATAGTCTAACTCTACATTCCATACCCACAGTATCAAGAAGCACCACTAAATAAATGAGATACTACTCCTTTACCTATGTATTAATATATTGCATATCTAAATTCACACTTAATCATAAGAAGGGGTGAGTCTAAAATGAGTATTATTTCCCCAATAACTCCCCAAATCATGTCATCGGGACAAAACTTCTAATAATAATTTATATAAGACAATTTTAAGTAAAAGAAATAGTTTTTGTCAAATATGTAAAACAAATCAAGGGAAAAAAATTATAAGAATAAAAAAATTACTTATTTTTAATACCCATAAAGTTGTCTCAATAGACACATCATGTGATCGCAGGTAATAGAGTAGTCTCTCATTGATCCACCTGGTCATCATAAGGTGACCAATACTAGGTTCCCCAATGGTACATGCCCCTTTTATAGGGTCACATCTAATACAAATTAACTCATACCAATCATGTATGCAAAATATCCATGAAAAACCATTCCATATAAAAAATCATTATTTAAATATTTTTAAAAAAAATTACATAAGTTAAAACCAAATCATAATTTTAAAATCATCATTTTAAAATTATAAACAAAAGGTGGGTTTATTGAAATCTATCCATTTTTCCAAATTCCATATCAATAACCACACTGGGTTTCCATAATAATAAAACAGGGATCTAATAGACAATTTAATAAAATAATTTAATTAAAGTTTATCCTTTTTGTTTCAAATAAATTTGTGATAAGAGATAATCCACCAACCTCACAAAAATTGGTGAAAATAAAAAAGAGCACTACAAAACATCATGATCTGATTAAAACCCACATTGCCTTCATAGTATCTAACAATATTTCATCATAAAACCATTAACAACACATATATATATATATCCATACTAGACTAGATATATGGTTCTTATAAGTATATAAGAACACTAGATCTAAGAATAATAAGGAATAATGGGTACTTATTGATGAATCTAGGCCTCCACCAAAATTTGATTTGCTTAAGACTTTATCCTTGGTCAACTGAGATTATATTGGAAGACTAGGAAGAAAAGGTAAATTAGTTTATGGATAGAATAGGTTATTAGAGGGATTTAATTGGTCAAACATTGATTATATCCACATTTTATAGAGGTGTAATTGTATACCACAGGGCTAGGCTGCATGGTTTGGAAAATTATGCATCAGCCATGTGATGTTACTTTCTTAAGGCCCCACCTCACACATTTGGATTTAATGGTTAGAAAAACCATGAGAGCCAACCATCTTATTACTTATATGTAAAAAAAATATTTTCCCCTAGTAACATTCATTATTTTTCTAAATCATGTTCCAACCCAATGCCCATTGTCTTCCATTACACAGTTTCGTAGAGATTGTGCATGGTTTCTACTAATCGTGAAAAAACTATAAAACTCCATATATTCCTCCAAAACATGATGAAACCCCTTATAATATCCCAAAACATAACCTGATCATTAAATATATTCAAAATACATGAATAAATGGTCATGTAACTAAAACTGAGAGTGAAAATTTTTATCCACCATTGGACATTTCGTCCCTATAAAGTAGAAAACCATCGTTGTCCTGGAAGTGTTCAAGTTAATGTTCAATAAATTTCTATTCACACTCCCACATTTCATCCTAAATCGGATCATGATTCCATAAAACCTAATCTAGACTAATCCTTTTCCTATGAAACATATTCTATTTCTAATCCTCGATCCTTATAGGCACATGAATAAACATAACACTAGGATCTTGGTCAATGTGATCCAATAAAATCACATGGTTAAGAATAGGTTGGTACTTATTCAACTGCGATACATGAAACTCATTGTGACCTAAACTAAACCTTCTAGTTAAATCCAAGTTATACTCCACTACATCAACTCATTCATTTTCCTAAAAAAGGCTTATTTATCGAGGAGAAAACATTACATTCCCACCAAAATGATGGTTCCCAAGCCTTGGAGAGATACTCAAAAACACATAATCACTCACCTCAAATGAAATGGGTTTTCAATGATGATTCCCATATGATTTCTAATTAATTTGAGATTTTTACATCATCTTTCTGATCCACTAGTTTTCTAATGTTGTCCTCGCACAAGGTTGGGTCTAATTAGTGAAGTCTCACATATTTCCACCAAAAAAAGTAGAGAAAGTATTGGATTCTCGTTTAATAATTCAAAAGGAGCCATATGTATTGACCCATGATGGATATTATTGTATAATAACTCTAATAAATGTATTTTATATTCTCATGAGCTACCAAAATTCATCACACAATCCCAAATCATGTCCTACAATATTTGAATTCTCTTTTTAAACTGTCAATTCATTTGAGAATGATAATACATACACATAGTAAAATGTGTTCCAAGGGCTTAATTCAAGTATTTCAAAAAAAATATTTAAACCTGAGGTATCTGTCTGATATAATTGAGACTATAATGTCATGTATCTTTATAATTTTTAAAATGTTGATTTTCTAAAAGTCTTCCACTATTTTAGTTTCACGAATTGGGATGAAGTGATCCAAATTTATGAGTTGATCCACTATCACCCATATAGAATATTCTTTCTTTTCCATCCTTGGAGGTACTGATACAAAATCCAAGGATATCTGCTCCCATTTCCACATGTGAATTGGTAAATACTAAAAAATACCTTATGGCCATTGATTCTCTACCTTGACATATTGACAAGCGAGGCATCTTGACACATACTCTTATATATTTATTTTCATGTCAATACAAAAAAAATGTGCTTTCAAAACATTATACATTTTATAATTCCTATGTTGAAAAGCTCATCTCAAATAGTGGTAGGTATTAAGAAGTTTTTTCTTACATGTCAAAGGTAAAACCATTCAATCTCTAAAACACAATACTAAATTCCCACCCAAATTTCCTTCCTCAATTTTCTCTCCACCATTGACTTCTTACCTCATAGTAACACAATTATGATCATATTTCTAAGAAAATATAACTTACTCAACCAAATCAGTAAAAATGAAATAATAAAGAAAATTAATATTCCACCTTGGTCCGAGAAATCTAGATTCATATCCTCTATGATTGAAATTAGTTTACACTTGTTTGAATCCTCTTTGTCCAAGTAAGCATATTTGTTCTTACGTAACACATCCAGATAGAGTTTCCTTTACTCGGTGTATACCTCAAGAAAAATTCAAACATATGGAGATACTACATCTATCTAATCATCCTTAAATTCAAATATATTAATGATAAAATTTTCTTCAAACTATTATGATCTATAAACACTATGAATTTTTCACAAAATAGATAGTGATTCCTAGTCTTCCAAGCATATATTACCTAAGCTAATTCCAAATCATGTGTTGGGTAGTTCTATTAATGAAACCATAACTACAGTTAACCATACGCAATAATATGATCTCCCTACATGAGAAAAAACCCAACCTTCATCTTGATTCATCACAATAGACTACATATCCCTATCCATACTCTATGAACATGAGGATAAGAGATAATGTATTTATAACCTTATATTCTTGAGAATATTTCTAGTATTCATTATTATATTAGAATGGAACACCCTTCCTCATAAAATATTTCATTAGTGATTATAAACATGAAAAATCACTTTAAAACATAGAATCCCTCTAAGATAAGGTAACTATGTATCTCAAAGAAATTTGTAGGTAATTTACAAGAGGTAATAACTTATATATTTTCAGGATCTATAGAAATGCATTTTTTATAAATGATATGGACAAAGAAATGAACCTATTATATTAATAAATCACACTATGATAATTTCGCATATAGAAAATTTTCCCGCAAGATACCCAACACTATATCTAAGTATTACTCCTGGTCTAATTTTTTCCTAGAATACAATAGTATATTATCAATAAACACCACCAAAAATAAATCCATATACCTTTGAAATATTGCATTCAGTAATTCCATAAAGATGGATGGTTCATTTGTAAGACCAAAAGGCATAATCAACTACTCATAATGGCCATATTTTATCTAAAATTTTCTTTTGGAAAATCCTATTTCTGAACTAACAATTGGTGATACCTCAAATATAATTCAATTTTAGAGAACCACTGGGCTTCCATCAATTGATAAAACAAATCATCAATGTGTAGATGAGGATGATAAATCTTTATTGTAACTTTATTAATCTTATGATCATCTACATAGATTCTAATAGCTTTATCCTCCTCCTCTGCAAACACAACCTATATTGTCCATGGAGATGTTCTTGGTTGAATGAACCCATTACATTCCAAATCATCCAACTAATCTTTCAAATCCCACAATTTTGTTTTTATATCTGATAAGATGGATGTGAAATAAGAATTCTCCATAGTAGGTGATAAATCATAAACATTACCTTCCTTTTTAGTTAAAACTATTAGAATGTTTTGTGAAAAATGTCAGCAAACAAGTAAAAAATAGTTGGAAAATCTCTATTCTCAATCTCATCCACAGCTTCCAATGTCATTACTAAAAAATGGAATGAGATGGTTCCAACCACCAGTACCAAATGTTCTTCTCTGCATATCTTTACATCCTAATTTCCTCTAAATATATTCTTTATGGTATCTATAGATTTGAATATAACCTTTTAGGAATAATATTTGATATAGACCTTTAAATATTTCAATAAATACTTAACCAAAATCAATTCATAGACATCCATATCAAGAACAATTAAATACCAAAGAAACTCTGGTCCATTAATAGTTAGAGAATAGTCAGTACACATAAAAGTTCAACACTCTCTTTATCCAGGGGTAGTTTAATGTTTCGGAATAGAAGGAATCATCTCAACATGAAAACCCATATGATTGACAACACGTAAATCCTTAAAACAGTGAGGTTACTATATCAAAAAATCATTCATAAATGCTGAATTGAAAATAATTATTCCTCTCATTGTCGAAGGATCATATTTATCACCCACTATCACGTTCTCAGATCCATAAAATTTTTTATTCACTACACTTTTCTCTTTGTTACCATGTTGAGATTTCACTAGTTGAGGAGTCATGGTTTTCCTATAATTACTTATCCTCACTCTACTATTATGATGATAATTATTATTATTTTTGATTCTTGTCAAATAATACTATGTATAAGATACATGAGATGTGTCTCTATCACCAGAACCTATAGCACTACAATAATAGCACTAAATATTACCCATATGGTTACAATTGTTACATTCTCTAGGTTGTGTTGTACAATATCACTTCATATGTTCAAAAGAACCACATTGAAACATCCTAACTTACTTTTCAGTCAATGAGGTATGTTTTATGATTATATGGTCTGATTTTTATGTTTCATGCCACTCTAGAAGTATGCATACCTCTTCTTATTATTCCCATAATTAGAGTTAACACCTATTATTTATGGAATAAACATTCTCCCCACAACTTTATTTCTTGTGATATCCCTTTTTTATAGTCGATCTATTGAAAATATTTGTATAATTCATCATGATAATATTTGAGTGGATATATGGACATAATAATAACTCAAACGAAATAGCTTCAAGTACCGCATATAGTAAGCTCAAAGAAAAAATTAACTAAATTCATAAATTTAGCCACATACTCTATTAATCAGAGATTATATTGATTTAGACTAAAGAATTCTATTATTCAAGAAATATAGAAGGTGTGAGGATGGAATTTACTGTTATAATGTTTCTAAAAATCCTCACATGTCATGCCTTGGTCCAATTTAGTCTGAACTACAAATTCCCACCATTAGTGTGCCAAATCCACCAGTATGTACATTGAAATCTTTACTTTCAACTTTTCTAGTATCCCAATAAAACTAATGGTTTAATTCATCCTATTTAACAAGGCTTATAATTTTCATAGATCAGAATGCACAAAAAATATAGATGGATTTTTCTTTTCGAATTGAACTGAATGGTCTACCTACTAATGTTCGTCATTATTTTTACCTTTATCACTGGGATGAAAATCCTAGATAATTATTTGGACAAGGTTTTGGTTCACCTATGCCTTAGGTGAAACTATATTTTTAATAGGTTCCATATATTTATTTCTATAATTCCTACCCGGTTAAATTCACTATAACCTGACCAAAACTATCACTCATTAGAAATTGAAGGGTTATTAATTCTAATTACCACATCACATATATCACAACATATATTTTCACAATTCAACTTCTTCATTTTAACCATTTTTTCAAAATACTAGAACCATGATTTTCAAAACAGCAATTTTAACTTTTTCAAAAATCATCATTTTTTTCCATTTCATTAATCATAGAACTCAAAATGAACAATACTGTATTATTGAGAAGACTAATTATCAATTCAGTTCATGATACTGCCGTTTTCTAAACCACTGATGATTAGGTGGAAACTTACATGGATATTTCTTCAAACAATCATGTACCCAAACATCCTTGTAAATTTATGTTCAAAATAAATAGGTTATCTACACAATTTAATGCTATATATTTCCAATTACGAAAAATAATACCTCCTAACTACCATCCAAAGAGACAGGATGATGCCATTTCCTACTCTAGGACCAAACAAATGACACTATTTTTTCCCAAAATATAGATGGATCTACCTAGTGTTATATCATTTCTTAGGTCAAGTATCGAACAAGAAGATATCATTGGTGCCAAAATAAAATATGGACTACATTAGACTAATAAAATTTTTAAAATACACCCCCCATTTGTTATTGGATTGAGAACTAACAGTAGTGCTACTAGGTCTTAGGTTACATCCCCAAGACACCAAAGGTGGGAAATAAACAATTAGGGTCTCAAGAACATTTAGGGGATGATTTACATTTGAAATAAAAAACATCTAAACTTTATAAAAAATAACAAACCAAACCTGTATATGATACATGAGTATAAAATGAAACTAAAAACATAACCAAACTAATAAACTATATTAAAGTACAAGTAGAAACAAAAATACATACTCAAAGAGAACTAAAGACCGTAGAACACAATACTCTCAAGTGAAATAAACCTGAAACACCCAAACTAATCCATTATCCAACCACACATATTATTCCTACACTATCAAGAAGAACTACTAAATATATATTATGACTTTAATTTAATTTTGTCTCAATATAGGAAATCTGAAAATGCAAAAAAGTTCCCAACTTAAGGGTGATTCTGAATTAATTAAGACTTCCCAAATTACATTCCAAATCATGCCACTAGGAAAAAAAAATTTAGCATAATTTATATATAACATATTTAAGGAGTAAATATAGTTTATATCAAATCCATAAAGAATTCCCATGTAAGCCTTTTCTAAGAATAAAATGTTTCTCATTTATTTGGAATATCTATAAACGCGTCTCCACACACACGCCATGAATGCCCAGGTGATAGTTCCATACTCATAGGAATCATCTTGTCAATCCACCAATTCATCACAAGGTGACAAATACCATGTATCCTAATGGAACACTCCCATTCCACTAGGTGACATCTAATTAAAATGAACTCACACCAACTATGTATACCAAATATATAGATAAAACATTCCACCTAAAACCTTCACATTATTTAATTCATTTCAATAAATAACATTATATTTTTTAAAACCAAATCAGAATTTTAAAATAATAATTTTAAAATTAAAAAAAATGTATGATTTTTTCGGAAATTGATCCATTGTTTCCAAATTCCACATACAAAACCACAGCGGGTTTCCATCAAGAATCGCATAAATATTTCATAAACATTTCTTGAAAATAATTTAATAAAAAAAATCCTTCAAGCTCTAAATCATGTGGATATAAGATAGAATCTTCCAACCTCAAAAATGTTTTCAAAAATGAAAAACAACATAATAAAACTTTAGGATCTGAACACAACCCATTTTCCCTTCACTATATCTAACATGATTTTGTCATTAAACCATTCATAACATATATACATATCCATAATAGAATATATCTATGGTTTTGATAGAGATATGATGCAATTTCCCATGCCTTCCTGGTATGTTACTTTTCTATTTTTTCTATTTGATCTTCTTTAGAGGAGGCTTTAGGAGTTTTCATGGTGATTGGAGTAACATAAGAGTTGCAGCAATCAATTAATGTCATGAAAGGGGTACACAAAAAGAATTGGTGGTTTAGGGATTGTGTAGCTATCTAGTTTCCTAAATTATATTTGGATGATGGGGAACCCATGAAATGGATTCATATCATAAAATTAATTAATGATGTAGAATTAAATAAAGGTCTATGTGATGTATTTTTTGGTGAAAGTTGTTTTTTGGGACAATGAAATTCACATTTCGAATGGGTTACACGACATGAAAGTGTCGAGTCCTTAGATTTGAATAGGTATTTTATCTAAATACCTCCTTATTTGAATGTATAATTTCTATCTCATTTTGGTAGATCCATAGGTGGGTCTCAGAGGATTTTTATCCCCCTTCATTCTTCTCTGATCTATGGGATTTGGTAGGGGTGTTTCAAAAAAAATTGGTAAGCCCATATCTTCTTCCTAATCATTTTTATTATTTTATTCCCCTTAGGATCTTATATGGTGGTGCGGTGTCTGTTTGGATTCTTATTTGGGCTATGTTTTTTTATAAACCGTTATGCGGTGTTGGTTGATATGTGGGTTCTATGTGTCGTTGTAGTTTCCAGGTGTGTATTATTTTCTATACGGTGTGCAGTGAGTTGGAAAATATTCTTTGAGGAAGTGAATTACATAATTTATCATTTTATGTATCATATAGCAGGGTTTTCTCTTGTTTATCTATGGTGGTGGTTTTTCTCACTTAATTAATGATAAATATTTTCTATTTGAAATTAAAGGGTAATGACTCGCATATTTTTACATATTTGATATTATTGAGATATTTTGATTGTATAGGTTGAATACCCCATTGGAAAGTGTGGTCGTTAGGGGATTTTATTATGCAGGTTTGATAATTATTATGTATCACTAATTGTGTGGTTGTTGTGATATCACCCAAAAATTGAAATTTGTTAACCCCGTATATTTTTTTAATCAAATGGTTTCCCCTATACTTATGCATTGTGGGATAGTTCCCATAAAATAAAGTGAATTGTTATCAAATCCCTTTTTTTAAAATAGTAAAATTATCATTTATGCGTTGTGAGGTGTGGTCGTGTTGTGGGGAGGTGATATGTGGTTGTGATGCGGTGTGGGGTGATGTGTGGGTTATTTTTTCCATGATTTTGAGAAAGAGAGGTGATGGTTTTTTTCCATGTTTTTGGGGTTGTGAGGTGATGGTTTTTTCTATACTTTTGGGGTAGTGAGGTGATGGTTTGTTTGGCCATACTTTTGGGCTGGTCAGGTGATGATTTTTTTTCTCTATTATTTTGGGGTGGTGAGGTATCAGTTTCATTTGTTGGGCTTTTAGGGTTGTGGGTGACGGTTTGTTTGGCCATGATTTTTGGGAAATGAGGTGATGGTTTTTTTACATGCTTTTGGGGTGGCGAGATGATTATAAGATGGGGATGATGAGGTACTTGTGAAATGTGGTTGCATTGTGAAAGAAGACTAGGTATTTATGGAATAATTATTTAATAATGTTCTAAATGGATAGGGTTAAATTTATTTAATGGGGTGGATAAGACTAATGTATAAATAAATGATAATATATGTTGTTAAATGAAAGTGTTGGTAAATAATGAAATGAATGGGTTGGTCAATGGGATTGGTTGTAAATGTGAACGATGGATTTTAGATTGTGTGGTGTTATTATTTTAGAGGTGGCAGCGAAAGTGGGGTTTCTATGAGTTTGTTATTGTTTTTTTTTGAACCCATGGGTTTGTCTTATGTGTGGATATATGAATATACTTGTATATTCAATGTTATTTTTATATGTATCCATGTTTCATCGATAATTATTCGATAATACCCATATACTCATATGGGATGTGTTTTTTCCAACATCTCGGTGATGATAATGGTAGGTTGGCTACCCACTCTTCCCCACTATCTCCTTTTGGTGAGTAGATATGAACAAGATCTGATTGTCGGAGGTCTGATATTTCCCTAGTTGAAGGACTAGGTGTATGCGAATGATATTTTATATGATTGTACTATGGGGTGTTGTCTCATGTTTTTTCAACTGAGAGGTGATATGTTTGGGATGTAGGGTGGTGGCCCATGTGTTTTCCAAAATGATATTCTATGTCCATGGTATGGGGTGGAATATGGTGCGTGTCATTCTTGGTAGGAGGGAATGAGGTTGATGTCCTTCATGTTCACGATACCCTAGTACACTATTTATGGTAGTCATTATGATGAGAAGACCAAAGTGTTTGTCGGAAGGATTTGATGTGATCGTTCTGTGGGTTGGTGTTATATGTTATTTGGAAGACATGGAAGCACCAAAATGTATGATATTGGGGTAAGAGAGAATAAAATTATTGAGAAAGTGGTGTGGGGAACCCTTTATCTATATGCTTCTTATTATGTTATTATAAATAGATTTCATTATTTGGTGAGTGTTTCTTGGTGAGGTTGGTATAGATAGTTGACCTATTTAGATATTTTTGGTTATGTTATTTTCTCAGGGGGTTCGTTAGTATTATTCTTTCACATGTTTATGAGATACTTTTGTTTTCTTTCTGAGTGTACATGTTTTCTCCCCCTATGTATGTAAAATGTTTTTTAGGTTTCCAGAAGGATTATATGGATCGTACTGGATAGTACTATCTCTTACCTTTTTGAATTTTTTTTGTTTCTCTACTTTATCTTTTCTTTGGGGTATTTACTTTTGAAAACTTGTACCAGTATTATTTTTATTTATGCCTGCATTATGGGATGGTGTTGGATTTCTTTTACATTATGACATGTAGTTCCCTTTGGTTGATTACTCTTATATCCTAATCTTGTTGAAAATATAGTGGGTAGTTCCTCCCATTAACATTATTTTTATACCCTTGATGAACGTATAAAATCTGAGTCTTATTGGAGGAAGGACGTAGGGATCATTATATCTCTCCCCTCATAGTGGTACTTTAGTGGGAGGGGGTCGTAACAGAGTGGTATCAGAGGTTATGTTTAAGAGGTAGGATGGATTTTGGAGTAATTCATAGTGAGGATTTCATGTGTTGGTATCAGAAAATTCCATTTTACCATGGAACGGGGCATAGGCCAATGAGACTAGCTAGGACATGGGATTTTAGGGCCCCCCGTGATCCAATGCATGGACTATATGATTATTTAATGACCATGTGAGGTAGAACTATTTGTTGTGTAGAGAACAAGGAGAGGTTCATTCCTCATGCTTACTTGTGTTCTTGTTTTATTTGTGATTTATCGGAAGGTTTTAATGAATAAAGTGAATAAAAATGAATCAAACTAAAATTATATACTATCAAGATTAGAAAATTCTTATTTTATTTTAAGAAATGGCTCACGAGTGTAACTCATGGGTGACTTGGGATTTTGAGGTTCAGTATGATGATATATTTAATCTTTTTAGGTTTGATCTGATAGAGGATGATGAGTATTGGAATAGGGAGTTGTGCACATTTCAGAGAATGGAATTGGGAATGTACAAGGGAAGTGATTCGGATGTGGACATAGAGAGATAGATGGAGGAGCTCAAGATCTATTTTAGTTTGATTAGGTCCTCAATTGGATACTGGGTCCCTTTGGTTATTATTTTTATGATTGGATATACACATCAATGTTTGACGTTGTATCTGGGTGAGTTTAAGGAAGAATATGTTTCCTGGTTTTACTTTTTCAAAGAGTTCTGAGTATAGTTCCTTTCATTGACCGTGAAGGTAGTGTAGTGGTATGAGATTATTTCTCTTTAGTAGGGGGTGTGTTAGTGTGGGATATGGGAATAATGTTCCAAGACCTTCAACATTTTACCCAAGATCTTTTTCCCGATGGAGAGTCTCATGTGGGATTCCTTAAGGAGGCACTATATCCTTCAATTCATTATGCTATTACCATATCTAGAGTTTCATAAGAAGGATGAGGTTTCCAATTGGATGAACTTATGGGGAGGTTTACCATGAGAGTGGAATTGGTATGGTTCCTCGAGGAGAAGAGTTTTCGGTGGTTTGTGTTACGCACCAAGACCATCAAGGTTTCGTCTAGTGGGGATTCAACCTCAATAGCTTTCCATCTGGACTTCTAAGGCCATTAATATTCATTTTTTTCCTAGAGATATCACAAAAAAAAATCTTTTATTGGGGTTTGTAGATATTTCCATACTCATTTCCCATGGGGTTCTTCAATATCCTTTTGTTTGAGGCAGAACGGTTCAGTGCTAGCCTCGTCATTAGTTTCCAGTGATACCATTTCAACAATAGGGGTAGCAGGATTATGCTCTTCTTAGGTAATATAGAGAAATTGTAGGCCAACATCGGTATGGTTCTCAGGTTTAGGTAAATTTTCCTGATATTGGTTGTGGAGCTGGTTGTTAGTATAGATATAGAGGATCTGGGTGTGGTCAGTTAAATGTAGTATAAGCATCAGTTCTAATGGGTCTAATGATCATTCAAGGTATGCTCAGGTTTTCATCTATGGTTATTAGTGCATTTTTTATTTGTAATATTTGTGTTCCTTTATTATACCTGATCCAGTCTACTATTTGGGAATAGATTTAGAGAGGCTTCCCATGCCCCTAGTATTGATTATGCCCGTCAAAGGTCACACTAGCTTGATTGATGTGTGTCGAGGGGTGAAGGCTGATGATGGGGCCACATCAGTCTTGTAGAGATATTTTCTTTCTTCGAATTCATTCGTATGATGGTATCCTCAACATCTACTAGTTTTATTCCATATTTGATGATATCAAATACTTTTTTAGGATATTTTTGTTCTTAGATGTGGACTGTAACCATGTGGTTCTCATTATCGAGTGGGGTTGTCGGGTGGGTTGTTAGCATGTGGTGCTCCTTATTTATTTTATGGATATGTTGTCTATAGAATCAACGGATAATAGGATGGTCGATATTCCTAGGGTTTATAGGGAATTTCTAGATGTTTTTCCTGATAATGTTGGGACACTACCCCCTCTAAGTGATTTTTAATTCATAATAGACATGTATCATGGTGCTTCTATGGTATTAATAGATACTTATCAGATGGTACCTTTTGGGTTGTGGTAGTTGAGGATTCGGATAGATGATCGCACATATAAGGTTTTTATCTATCCTAGTGTTTTTTTGTGTGGGGATTCAATGTTGTTCACCAAAAAGGTAGATTGTAGTATGAGGTTGTTTATAGACGGCCCAAGGTTGAATTAGGTAATGGTCCAGAATTGTTACCCTATTCTAAGGATATATGATATTTTGAAAAACTAAAAGGGATGAATTGGTTTTCTAAGATTGACATGTAGTCTAGATATCACCATTTGAGGGTAATAGAGGGAGATATCGTAAAAAATTCCTTCATATACAGGAATGGGAACTTAGAGTTCGTAATCATGTCATTCAGTGTCACAAAAAGAACCATTTGTGTTCATGGTACTCATGAACTCCTTGATCAATGAATTCTTGGACAACTTCATATTCATGATCATCAATGATAAACTGTTATAATAGATGTTATAGGAGGAGCATGTAGATTATCCCAAAGTTGACTTATAGGTTCTTCAACGCCACTAGTTGTATATAAATTTGTCAATATAAACTATTTCAACATAAAAGGTGCATTTTCTTGGGAATTTAGTGTCCTAATAAGTTATTTAAGAATACCAATCAAATTATTTGGTAGTTTTTTCTTAGGGGAAACAATGAATGTGGTATAGGTTCATAGTTTTATGGTCTTCACGAATCACAAGAGTTTGAGGTATATATTTTAGTAAAGTGATCTAGATTTACATTAGCATATGTGGATATAATTTTTTTTTGGATTGTGATGTTTAGATATCCTACACCTTAGGAATAGTAAATTGTGTGTTTAATGCTTTGAGAAGGAATTCATGGAAGGATTTTATTATTTAGGAGTCTGGGGATGCTTGGAAAGTAATGGATGATTTATAGTCCTTCTACATAGAAGAAAGGGTGCATGATGGTAGAGATTTTTCATTTCACATCTTATCTAATGTGGTAGGAAGAGTAGTTTTATAGGTGAGACTCAAGGGTAGAGGTGATGCATGATCATGTGGGACATGGGGATTCTATGGAAGAATGGTCGGAGGATAATCAAAACCAAAGATTGTTTCAGGGGAGGTTTTTTGTTTTCGTAGTGGTCCATGAGGGAGTTCTTTTTTTCTTTTAAATTTAACCATTATCAATAAAAAAGGAATTATCTAATATGTTCCATGGATTTAGGATGCACTTTTGGTGTCCCAGGATGAAATTTTTTGTGGCGGTGATCAGGGAGAGGTGTTTGGTTTTCTAGTAGGAAGTGGTCAAGAATCATGTTCATAATGGTTCTTTTAGCCTTTAGATGTTCATGAGTGGAAATGGGATGAAATATCAGTGAATTTCATCAAATTTTTTCCCTATCATCAGGTAGTTTGGGATGTCATTTGGGTCATTGTATGTTGGTCGAAAAAATCATCCCACTTCATAGTGATTAAGGAGTTGGGCATAGTGGATGTTTTTTCTAAGAGGTGTGTGGATTAGGTTTTGTGGTTTCATGCAGTTCTAGGGTCCATATTTCTTGATGAAGATTAAATTTTCACCTTATGATTCTGATGGGGATTAAAATATGCTTTTGGAACTCAGTTATTCCTTGGAACTACTTTCTAACCTCATATATATAGGAAGATAGAGCAAAACATTCAGATGTTGGAGGATATGTTGAGGGAATGCATCTTAGAAATCAAAGAATCTTGGGAAAAAACATTACATTGGTCAATTTTACCTATAATAAAATATATCACTCGTCCATTCATTTGGACTCATTTGATTCATTGTATAGGATTTCATTTCATTCTCCATTGTATTGGATGGATGTTGAGAATGTATAATTTCTTGGTCTCAATGTGGTGTAGAGCACAAAAAAATGATCAGTTGATTTTTTAGAAGTTTAATGTAGCATTGGACCAACATAAATCACATTCCAGATATAGGAGTAGGCCCTTGGAGTTCAAGGTTGGGGACCATTCATTTTTGAAGGCTTTACCTTGAAATGTGAAGAGGATGTTTAGAAGGGGGTAAGCTTACGTCAATGTTTTTAATCCCATTTAGGCATTAGGGTGAGTTGGTGAGGTCGAATATATTTTGGCATTACCACCAAGGGTTGAGAGGATCCATAGTGTCTTACACATCTCTCAACGTCATTGGTATATTCACAACGACTCCCATTTCATTGAATGGGGAGGGTTGTATATCAAGGATGATGTGATGTTTGTAGATTGTCCATTAGAGATCCAGGATATCTAAGATATGGTTATTCACAAATGAACCATTACCTTGGTTTTTGTGATGTGGAGGCATGGTGTCTTGGTGGAGAGTACTTGGGAGAAATATAAGCATATGTATGATCAGTACATATATCTTTTTTTTTTCTTTGATTGGTTTTCCTAGATGATTTAATTTTTTAAGGCTTGTTGTTTTAATTGATGAGTTTTTTCCCTTGGTTTTTAATGTATGATTTGAGATAAAAATTTTGACATATTAAAAGGGGAATAACTAATTTCTAATCATGATAAATTATACTTTGATGTGACTAAACCCTTGTGGCTGAGTCAATTACACCCAGATCAGATAGTATCATGACATAACGGATGGAATTACATGTTTTTTGTGTCTGTGGAGGTGTTGTTTGTTGATTTTAGACAAACAAATTGGGATTCCTTGAGGTTTATATAGTTGTGCTCGGTGAAATGTGGTAATGTGGTTGTGTATGGTGATGAGGTTTCCATCGTCTATTTCTAGGTGTTTTTTTTGTCATTCTAGGCTAGTGGTAACATTGAGGAGTAATGATATCCTTGATATATATCTCTTTGGGTGGTTATTTGGAACCCTTTTCCTTCTAGGTTTGATTTTTGATTCTTGAGGGAAAGAATCATTTGAGGGGTATCTGAGGTAATGATATGCCTCATCCCAGTCTATTAATCTTCCATGTTTCTGTGTTGGATGTGCTTTAGAGGAGGATTTATGAGGTTTCATGGAAGTTGTTGGTGCATTAAAGCTACAGTGGGAAATTCACATCATGAAAGGGGTACATGACTTGAATTAGTGGTTCAAAGCTTGTGTAGTCGGTGAGATTCATGGATTTTGTATGGATTAGGGGGACCCATGAAATAGATTTATATCTTAAAAGTAATTCATGAATTGTAATTAAATAAAGGTATCGGTGAATTGAATTTCAAAAAAAAAATTAAACCCCTTTAAATTCATATCGTGAATGAGTAACACGATGTGAAAGTGTTGAGATCCATTTTTTAAATCGGTATTTCATCCAAACACCTCATCATTGGGACATGGATTTCTTCTATAGTTTTGGGTTAATCTTAGGGAAAATTGAAGTATTTTCATCCCCCTTTTCCTTATTTGATACACTGGTTATGGTGGTGTTAGTTCAGCAATTGCTGGTAATCCCTTCTCTTCTTCCTTGTATATTTTCTTCTATTTTTCCAATATGAATTGACTATGGTGGTGTGGTTTTGGTTTGGGTTGTGAGTTAGTTTCAATTTTTGATAACCATTGATGCGGTGTAGGTTAATTTTTGGTGTTTTCTTTCAGTTGTAGTTTTTTTTTCATTTTATATTCACGATGTGGTGTGTAGCAAGTTGGAAAAGAATTTGTATGTTAGGTAATTCTTATGTTTCACATTTTTTGTATCATGCGTGAGGGGTTTTCTTTTGTTTATCTAAGGGATATAGTTCCTTGGGATTAAGTAAATATAAATAATTTTCTAATTCAAATTGAAGGGTTGAAAGGGGAATTATTCAAGTTCTTTTACCACTGTGACATGATTGTGATATTTTGATTATATAAGAAAAATTTATAGCTAGAAATTATGGCCATTAGGGGACTTATATGAGTTTGTTTGAGATATTTTGTGGATCCCATGTTGTGTGGTTCTTGTGATATCACACTAAAATTTAACTTAGATAACAACTTATATTTGGTTAATAAAACATTTTCCCTTAGATTTATGGAATGTGTGATAATTCCCCTAAAATAATGTAAAATGTGATAGAATATCCTTTTTAAAATCTATAAAATGGTATTTGATGTGTTGGGATATGTGACCATGTTCTGGGGTAGTGGTTTGTGGTTGTGATTCAGTGTTGGGTGATGTATAGTTTATTTTTACATGATTTTTGGGTTGAGATGTGATGGTTTTTTTGGTCATGCTGGTTTGTTTTGCTTTGATTTTGGGGTGGTGAGGTAATGGTTTATTTGGACATGATTTTGGGGAGGTGTGGTGATGGTTTTCTTGTTCATGATTTTGGGGAAGTAAGGTGATGTTTTATTTGTATTACTTTTGGGGAAATGGTGATGGTTTGTTTGGTATTTATTTTAGGGTGGTGAGGTGATAGTCTATTTGCCCAGGATTTTGGGGCGGTGAGGTGAAACTTCAATGGGTATGATCAGATAATTGTGAGGTGTGGTTGTGTTTTTCTATAAAAATTATTAGTTATGGAATAATTATTTAATAATGTTTGAAATGGTTCGATTTCAGTTTGGTTAATGGGATGGAGATGAGTAATGAACAAATAAATGGAGGGTTTTATGGTTTAATGGGGTTGTTGGTGATTAATTAAATTAATGGGATGGATAATAGTATTGATTAGAAATATGAAATGTAGCTTTTTCATGTGTGGTTTTATGCTTTTAGATGTGGCAGTGAAAGTGGGGTTGTTGTCAGTTTGTTATTTTTTCTGTGAACCCATTGGTTGTGCTTGTGTGTGGCTATATGTATATACTTGTACATTCCATGTAATTTCTATATGCACCACACCTGCATCAAGTACTATGTTACAACACCTATATATTCAAATTATACATGTTTTCCCAACATCTTGATGATGATGGATGGATGGATGGCTCCCTGATATTCCCTATTCTCTCTTCCCAATGAGTATATATGCATAAGATGTGATGGATAGAGATCTGATAGTACACTAGGTGATGGACCCAGTGTATCCCGGTGATTTTTGATATGATATTGATGTGGGGAAGTGTCCAAATTTTTTTCATGTGAGATTTGATATGACCATGTTTTGGGGTGTTATCCTAGGTATTTTTGGGTGACATATGATACATTTGTGTTGTGGGGAAGTGTATAGTGGGGTTTGTACATGGTAGTAGGGTAAGAGGTTGATGTCCTTCATGTTCATGATACCATAATAGTTTGGTTATGGAAGTGGTTTTGATGTGATTTCCCAGGGGTGTGTGGGTGTGATTTGATGTGACTGTTCTTTGGGTGGTTGTATATATTATTTGAAATATATGAGTGTCCTAGACATATGAATTTTTGGTGTGAGAGAAGAAAATAAATGGGAAAGCAGTGTGGGGTACCATTGATCGATATTCTTCTTATTATTTTATTATACATGGATTGAGTTATTTTTTGAGTGTTCTATGGTGAGTTTGGGATGGATATTTGACTTTTTTATGAGTTTTTGGTTCTATTGCTTTCTCAGAGGTTTATTAGTATGCTTCTTTCACATGTTCACAAGAGACATTTGTTTTCCTAATAAGTATACTTGTATGCTCATCCTATGTATATAAACTAATTTTCCTGTTTCTATGAGAATTACATAGGTCTTTCTAGATAGTACTAGCTCATACTTTTTCGATATTTGTTGTGCCACTACTTTAGATTTTCTTTTGTGTATTTAATTTTGGATACTTTTACTGATTTTAGTTTCATTTATGCATGCATTGTTGGATGATATTAATTTTATTTTACATTATATCATGGAGCTTATTGTGGTTTATTCCTTTTATCTTCCAATATTTTTTACATTATAAAGGTTAATGCCTCCCATTTATGATATTTTTATACGCTTGATGATATTAACAAACCCAGGGACTGCAGGAGGAATAACAGGGAAGTATGGATGAATCTGGGCCTCTAACAAACTTTGATTCACCGAAGAATTTCTCTCGGATTGAATGGGGTCATCTCTCAAGCCTGGTAGAAAAAAGAAATCGGGTTTTGGATAAAAAAGGGGATTATATGTTGTCTGAATCGTTAATTCGTATTAGATCCTTATTTTTAGGAAGGATAAATATATGACGCATGGTTATTCCACACAAATTGGAAAACCCTCTACCAACTACGTGGTGCAACCATCTTAAGGTCACACCTCACACAGTTGGATCGCATGGTTATAAAAAACCATTCCCCAACCCAATTTTACATCTTTTTAAAAAAAATATCTTCCCCTAGGTATTTGCATGGTTTAGTGAAACAATTTACCAACTAGGTACCTACCCAATACCCATTTTCTTCCCTTAAACGATTTCATAGAGGTTGTACATGATATTTACTAACTATGCACAAACTGTGCACCTCACTAAATTCCTCAAAAACATACCAAACCCCCTCATAACCTCTCTATAATTAACCCAAATATTATATAGACACAAAATACTTGAATAAAGGTTCATGTACCAGAAACAAAAAGTGATACATAAAACCTCTTTTTAAAAATTAAACTAGTTTAAAATATTAATTTAAAGATTTTTTATTTAACAACATCTATTTGAAACTATAATTTAAATCAAAGTTATACTTGTTTTCAAAAACAATTTTAAACCATGTTATCTAAATTGAGATAAATCTAATTAAATACACTAAATTAAAAAAACTAAAAAATACATATTATTCCCAACTGAAACCAAATTAAAGTAATTACAATAGTACCAACCAGAGAAACTTGTGTCAAACTAAATTGAATGAACTATGAAAATATATGGTTTCATATATATATTATATACCACTACTTCAGGTTTAACACCAATTATGAGAATTGAAAAAATAAAGTAATCAAATATGATATTTCTCCAACACCAATAGTAGAAATGGTTTCAATTTCATCCCCACAATCATCGAAAAGATGTTTTTTTATTTATTTAACAATGAAATTGTAATCAGGTGTCAGATGATCTTTCACATAAAAAAATTTGTCCCATTGATGTAAAAATATATGTTTTATTTGTATCTAAGAAGTGAGTCATATCAATAACTCCAAATATAAAATCATTAATAAATTTATCATGTCGCATCATTGAATAAAAATATTTTCTTCTCATTATAGTGACTTGACCACAAGAATATTAATCTAATAATAGAATTTTCTTAAAAAACTCCATAAAATACACATTTTCAAAGAAAATCCTATTATCTGATGCACTGACATAATATTCTATTGTTAAATTTAAAATATCACCACCATTTTTTGTAATAAATTTCAACACTCAATCAGTTTTAAAAAATGTATACCCATTGATTATTAAATATTTGCATTCCCAAAACAAAGAATTTGGAAAAAATAAAATTCCCTTAATTATTGAGATATATAGTTAGTAGATAAAATCAACACTAGAAATATATATGAATAATGAAAATTAATGAATATTTATCTTTTAATTTGATTAAATTAATGGTTATACCTTTGATTTCAACCAATAAAGAAAACACTTTTCTATAAAAATTCTCTCTCCTTATCAATGGAAAATAAGGATGAAATCAACTTATAATTTTATTATGTTACCTACATCGAATAATGAAATATTTTTAAGGAATATGTGAAATTATGTAGTTTGAGGCAACATATGCATATTCAAATTAAATACATTATATAGCCATCAAACAGATCACAGTTAAACAATATTGTGTGATGTGCATATCCCTCTCTTTAAGGCTCAATGTATCCAATGTATATAACCCAGTAATTCAACTTGTTTGGTGAATATATAGAAATGAGGGCATAATTTTTCCCATAAATATCTCCTTTCATTTTTTTCTAGTTATTTCTTATGTTCATATCATAAAAATACATTGAACAAAAAACAATATGTTATTGAGCTAGATAGCATCTCAAAATGGAAACATCATGATGATTATTCTTTCGGACATAAGACTTCATTGTGAACATATATATTTCTTGAGTAGGATAAATCCATTGAAATGAAATGAGTTCCCATAAAAGTTTTTTAGTTGGAATATGTACTGTTAGATCCATCCTATAAGTGAAATGTGATGTTAGAAAAAATTTCTCCAACTCACAAAAAATTAATAGTTCCCCTTCCTAAATTTTTATCGAGAAAAACATGGAACAATTTTAGTATAAATGTCTTTATAAAAATTGCATAATATAATCACCATCACCCTAAAATTATTTGAGATAAAATTCTGAATTGATATTGGAATTAATTCATGATGAATGATTTGATATTAATAGTTTTTATGGATATAAGTTTCAAATATTTTCTGTTGACTCAGTTATATAATTTTATTAAATATCCATTAGTAACTTTTATATTATCCAATACATAGATAAATTTATTTTTCTATGATGGTTTAATCACATAAAAAGTATAGGGAACTTTCCAATTATTTTCATGAATACAAACAGGATGCATTTCTGGTCTAATACCCTAATACATCAAGTCGTGCTAAGATCATAAGTAATATTTTTGATTTACTTTTATATATAGAAGAATTGAAAGTTCTATTTCACATATATTCTTCCCATGTTCATTATTACTAAATTAAGACATAGAAAATTGAATGACCAAAATTCCAAATCCGAAAAGTGACTTTCCTTTTTCCTATTTTAAGCGTATTTATTTCCAAAATTCATCATTTTTTTATATTTTATCTCAAATTTTCATAATGAAAAAATGACATATATCAATTAATTAAGAACATCTATTCCTAATATACTTTGAAGTTTCTTTTAGTTTCAATAGTATTACAAACCTCAAGAAATTATTTATGTCTAGATAATTTATTTGAAATAATCTTTGATACCCCATAAAACTAAAACTACAATAATATTTCAGTCTTATCAATAATTTATTTTTCATAAAAATATGTTTTGAAAGTTTTCCTTTCATTATATAGTCAAAAATCATTTCATAATTAGTAAAATAATTTATATTCCATAGAAGCACAACACGTATCAGAAATATATTATTTTAAGAAGCATCGAATGTGCACACACCCACATCCCAAAGTTGTTTTAATTATTTTATTAAAGGTTTCAAGTGGATATTTGTATCATTGTCTGGATCAGAAGATTTGGATGTTTTTATACTCAATAAAGTGAATGGTTTTCTCAAACACATCCATGGAGGAATATTATAAAAATCATAAAAAAATTCCATGTGTTGTGAGAAGTAAAAAAATCTAACCAAACAGATTAAAATGATCATAGGATATACCCAACCAAACATTACCCCCATTAGATAAAAAATTAGGATGGTGTGCATCAAATTTACACTAATATAATTCATTATTAGGATGAGATAACTCATCGTTATCTTTAATTCTCTTTGAATTGGTCCATTTCATATTTATTGTTATTTTAGTATACATGAATAGATTTTGAAACCTAGGAATCAATAGATATTTCCACGTGACTCTATGTGGAATAAGAGATTGTGTTCAATTTATATTTGGATTCCATCGAGATATACCACATTATTTTTAGTCATTTTATTCTTCTATTTCTTCCCATAATAAGTTGAATTATTTTTTAAAAATCATTGATTTTGTTAATATAAAATCCAATATGTTTAATTAACTTGAATTCTATATAATGATTTAACTAAATATCATCATTATCTATAAGTATTTCCTTGAATTATATTTTAATATAATCAATGGAGGTATTTGAAATTAGATGCATTGTTTTTTCATGATATAGTTGCATTAAAATTTCTAATTTTTTTATATTAGTGCATTCCTAATATATGTGATTCCTAACATTATCCACAAATTTTTCTCTCTCTCCACATCATCATTATCATTATTTTTATCATGTATATTGATATCATTATCTTATTTCATTATCATACTATCTTTCTTATGATGATACACAAATGGAAACCAATCAAATATAAAATTCTCCATACCAATCATTTCATTTCATTCATGAACAATAGAATAATGTCACGTCTCTCTATTTTGATGTCAAACATAATAGTCTATTTGAAATACAAATTTTTTTATATGGTAGATAAATAATTCATGTTATAACCAAGGTTTTATAACATAATTATATCATGGAAATTGTATAAGAACTCTCTATGAAGCATTGTCACATGAATATTTTAAAAAATTAAAAATTATTTTGAAACTCAGTTGAGATCTAAACAGTATGATATATCCATATTATCTACATTTTATTACATAAAAAATGTATTACAACCAATTATAATATGAAATTCATTAATGTATACTAGTATCTTTCAAAACAAAGAATGATAAAAATGACATATTCCCTAACTCAGGTATACAAGTATGAAAGAAACAATGTATAATACATAGAATTTGAAACACCTATTGAATAATAAAATTAAATACATATCTAATTATGAATCAATTTTTTTTAAAATTCCATGATTTTGATACGACATAAATCTCATTAAATACATATGTATTTATTATGGAAAACACTTACTCAAGAATAACACAATGTCTCACCCAACATAAAAATTGTTATCTTTGATACATATTTTTTCTCATGGAATCATTCATAATAGCATCGCATGTCTATAGATCATTCCCAGTAAGATAATCTAAATAAAAATTTTAATAAAAAGTCATCAAACCATAATAGTAGGTATCCAAACAAAGAAAAAGAGATGACATATAATATGATCGATGTATACTAGTAATGACTCAAATAAAGTATAAGACAATCATTATAAAAGAAATAATATATAATATTATTTTGAAGTTAATTATATAAATATTATAACAATTAAATTATTAAAATAAACCATTAAATGAATGATTTCATATCCTGGGATACATTATCAAAACAAACAAATTACTGTAAAAATTAATTACAATATTGGTTAATGTATATTACATGAGAAACATTATATTGGATTTAGGTAAAATTATTGAATAACTAAACTAATATATATGTACTAAAATCACATTTTTTATGAAATACTATAACAAAATAATCTCACAAATTATTTTTTTCAATGAATAAACACCTCATCAAATCGCAGTCATGTTTTGATATGTAGATAAAAATGAAAATGATGCTTGGTAGAAGAGATGATGGATTTGGAACTCACAAATTTTATGTTGAAGAATAAAATAATTAAAAATATATATGAATGATGGGAGATATTTTTGGAATAAGATAGGGGATGTTTCAACTTAGGGTAGGGGATTAGGGATCATGGGTAGATAGGAGAGGAGGGGAAAACATGGATCTTATTTCAAGACCTTATACCAATGGGTTTTAAAAAGAAATTTTTATAGATAGATATATCCCAATGATTTTTACAAACCACTGGTATAGGTTTCTAGTTATAACATTATACTAATGGTTCTAGAAAATAGCTAGTTCTGAAACATGGGTATATACTCAACATCAATGATCATATTAACCATAAAGGTTGTCTTTAAGTGTCGGCTTTTTTCCCCGATATAATAACATTCTTCTCAAATAACCATTATATTAAATAATATGGTAAACCATAAAGTTCTTCCTCAAACCCAATAAATGTCTCCCAAATTATCCATAATTTTCATAAATTATCATTACTTAAAACCTCAAAATTGTATTTATTCCTTTAAACTTATGAATAACCATGGACTCATTAACCCATGTTGTTATTTAAAACTCTTTAATCTCAATCATTTGATAACATCCTAACATCAAAATTTATCTAAAACCCTACTCTAATACCAACTATAATTCCATAGACCCATACACCTAGATACATGGATAAAATCATACTCTTTAAAATTCATGATTTGATACAAATAGAAGAAACTCAATTTTAAACAAACATAATTACAACTTAAAACGAAATTATTAAGTATCTTACATACCTAAGACGATTTCTGTTAAGATTTTTTGATAATTAAGAAATCCATTTATACAACAAAACCCATTTCTTTATCAAAAAGGTCATATTTTCCACTATATAAAGAAATTATTATAAATTCTATGGTTTCTTAATTCAAGGAAAAATTCATTTAATCCGCACTAGAATCTATAAATTTTCCTACTCATCCTTATCTTGGTAAAAAATATTTGAAAACATGTTAGGAGAAAAAAAAACATATGAGTAAAGTTTATATAAATAAATGAAACTTGTTAGTCAAGGGAAAACATAAAAACCCCTAAAAAAGTTCTCTGTTTTTTATAATAAAACATCAATCACAATAATAAAATGTGTCTACATTATAAAATCAAAACTTTTTCAATGACAACCTTTAAAACTCATTAGTAAGAATAGGAAATCCATGAAGGCTCCATGATAAATAAGAGTACTCATGGAATAAATTGTTTGAAAAATAAACGTTTTCTTATTTTAATGTTTTTAAATTTTCTTTACCTCAAGAAATCAAAATATTTCCATAAAAACCATTTAAATCATAATATAGGTATCTTGGAGTATCATATTCATAACTCATTTTCACTCATTTTTATCCTGTGTTGAAAAAATGGATTCCCAATTTATTCAATAGGAGTAACCTACCTAGTTATATCTCTTATTTTTCAACCTAGAAGACTAAATATATACCCAATGCGTTGGAGAGTTATATATGGCTCACCTATCATCATAAGAAATATCTATCCCCCCATAATAATTTATAATTTCTATGTACTGTAATAAGAATAAAAAATTTTAATCTAACAATTTTTCATTAAAAACCCTTAAAAGTTTATTTGAATCCATATTCAAAATAACATTCCATTTTCCTTATAAAAAAAGAAGAAATGTCCTTTTATTTTAAAAAAATTAAAAATAAAAAATCCTAGAATAATTTGAATAGTGTCTTCATTGAACAACCATGAAACCCTATTGGTTAATCATGATAAAGAAGATAGGAAATGGTGGTAAAAAAATACACTCATATTGTATATGATAAAAAATTATTTTCAAACACTTTACAATGAAATTAAAAAAATAATTGTTCAAAAATAATCAAAGAGATTCATTTAAAAAAATTTAAAATAAAGTCAAAAATTGTTGAAAATATTCTTTTAAAATATTTTAAATATAAATAAAAAAATTCTTGAAACATTTAAAATAACACTGATATGGATGGAAAAGATATTAATACATAACAAATTCAGTAATTTTTTAATTAAAATAAAATTGAAGTAGGGAAATTGAAAATAATTTATAATCTAGTGGAATTTTAGTAAATTAATTTTAAAATACATCCATATGGGAGAATATATAACACACAAACTAGGAGATGTGTGAAAATGGAATGAGTGTCAAAGAAAGGAAATTGAGATGATAAATCCCTGACCATAAGTCCCTTATATAATCATAAATTCACTAACTCTTGAATAATAAAATAATATTAGTTATTTAATTACTTAATAACTTTTTCATGTTCAACCCATTATTATTATTTCTTTTATTTCATTTACAAAAAAAATTATTTAATAATTAAGTTAGAGTGTTCATAATGGTCAAAGGGGTAACGATTACATCATCTACAAAGTCTAAAACATGTTATAATTATAATTGTTATAAATATAATCCAATTTTATATCCATTTATGTATAGAGGTCTTGAAAAAAGACACTTATTGTTTCATGGAGATTATTATATATAATTATACATGAACGACGTTGTCATTTTTATAATTGAGGAAATAAAAATTAATTAGATAAATTATTACCATTAAATAATCATAATAATATTATAAATATAATATTTATTCATTAAATTCAACCTTATAACCATCAATTATTTGTAATAATTATAAACAAATCACATCACTTTGTGGAGTTGGTAGTTCACACATATACACAAGTGACATTACCATTTTATAATAAATAAAAAGGTTAGAATGTATATTATATTTACATAATCATAATAATGTAATCAATATTATATATACTCATTAATTAAATCTTTATAATTATCAATCTAAGTTTGTGATTAAAAATGAAACACATCACTTCATGGAGGTTGTAGTTTACAATTACACACAAGTGATGTTTTCATTTCCCATTGTATGGAAATAAGATATAAAATAGTTATTACATTAACATAATAATATAACAATGTATTTATGATACTAATATCATTATATTATGGTCAAACCCATATATTTTAAGGAGTTGCAATAGGAAATAAATATGAAAGGACTCATATAACACTTTTAACTCCTTTTTATGAATCCTCCTTTCATTTGAGAATAAGTCCTTTGAAGGAGAGGTTTATAGTCACACCAGGGGATTAAATAAATGTGAATGGAATTTTACCAGTTAATATGGTAATATTCTTTAGGGTAAACTGAACATGAGTTGTGTTTTTAAAGGGTAGAATTGTTTCCCTTTTATATTCAAAAATCGGTAGAAATTTTATTAAATTTTCAAATATTAGGAGTCATGAATGTAATTTAAAAAATACCAAGTGGAACATACTTGGATCCTGAATGATATTATAGATAATTTCACATCTAATTTAATTAATATAATATTTTTATGATTTTACAATAATTTAAAAATTATTTTTAAACGTCAAATACCATTTAAATCTATTTTAATGGTTTTTCACATAATTGTACATTTAAAAAATAAATATAAAAATTTAATTTGAATTAAAATGGTAAAATAACCAGTTATACTTAATAATTATCTAAAATATTTGTGTAATATACTAAATAATATAAAATGTTTCATTTTTATCATTTTTAAAATCATTTATTTGATTTTTAATATTCTTCAAAAGCTTGTATCAACAATTCATAAAATATTTAGATAAATATACTATTTTTAAAAGATAAAAAATAAATTATTAAGATAAGATTAATTCATTTTTCATCATTATAGTCATACAGGTTCATTCAAAATATATATTTACTCTTATCCATATCATGACAACATATTTAAGCTATTAAATTAAATAAAGTGACAATTTAATAATTATAACACTTCCTTCTCGTAGAAGCATACCATGATTTGAAAAGAAGACACAAAAATATGTCCATGAATTATTATAGGTCTATCCACCTCTCATACATTCAAATAAGGGGTAATATTTGAGGATTTTTGGCCTTTTATACATTATTTAACTTTTTAAACTTAATTTACCTTTATCAAGATTACTTATATTTTTACCATAAAAAATTATTTTTATGTTTAAAAAAATAAAGGGATCATATTAAAAAATTAAGACATTATAATTTAAAATATTGAAAAAATTTATATGATTCAATTTAAATAAGTAGTAGAAATTAATTTTAATATAATTTTTCAAAACACAACGAAAACTATTTTTAGAAAAATAAATTTTTTAAGCATAAAAATGATTTGACCATAAAATTATGAGTATTATTGATTATCATGAAATTAATTTGATTATAATTAAAAAAAATAAAATCTATATGAAATTATGGCCATGATAAAACTAAACGAAAACATCCAACTATAATATTCAATGTAAATATCAAAAAAGAGTTTTAATTAGAAGAAAATAGAACTTAAATTTAAAAAAAATCATGAATGGTTTTAAAAATTAAAAAATAATGTTTTTAAAAGGTTTATTTTACTCCTTACACACATATTTGGTCAATAAAAAGGTCTTATGAATTTCTAAATTGAATTTACATCATGATGATGTCTTAAAAGTTATGGTATTTTCCACTATCCACCCAAAAAATCAATATTTTCATGAAAATATCAAAAATTTACAGAAATAAAATTTTAATATGATGAATTAAAAAATGAATTTAATTTAATAAAATTAAAATTAAAAAAATAAACATTTAACTTTTAATTTAAATATAAAATATAAAAAAAAATTGTTTTTATATAAATGTTTCCCTTTCTAACTTTTATTCTTATTAATGTTATTTCATACCAATTACCAATGAGTATTAATTTATTTGTTTTAAAATTAGATATTTCTAATGTATTGATATGTAATTTTAGTATTAATAAATTATTATTATCTTTATTTTGTTTTTTGTGCATCAAAATCTATTCAAGAGGGTATATACTAAAATATCAAGGTGCCACGCTGACAAATTTCATATAGTAAAATTATGCATGGTGAAATTGATTGTTATTTATATCTATTATCACCCACTCATCACCATATTAAATGGGGTTCAATTTATAATATCCTAATAAATAATGTACATAATAAATGTCTTAAAAAGGATCACTCTAGATTAAGGATTCCTGGAGCTCAAAAAACATATATTGAGCCACTTGTTTCCCCTAAGGATTTTGATTTTCACACAGTCGAACTTTATATTGGAGCTCTTTTAGAATTGAAATTAATTTTTTTAAAATACATTGAAATAATGAGGTATACCCTTTATAATTTATTTTTTATGAAGAAAACCCATTAAAATTTAATAAAAAAAGGTTTCGACCACATATTGTTATTACTGACATAGAAAAATATAGGGAAATAGATGTTTGAATCAGAACAATATAAAGGATCAACCAACAAATATAAAAGAACTTATGGGAGTACATTTACCCCCACCCCACCCCCACCCCACCCTAATTCAACTACTGCATTTACTTACATTAAAATCTCATCCATATATAATGTTCAAAGATAATAATATGACCTAAATTTAATTTTAATAACAAATCTATAGATACATCATTACAGACATGCTTTTTTATGAGAGAATAAAAAAAATTCTCAAGAATGATTATTTGGGAGCCTCAGTTGTGAATTTATACATTAGTTACATTCTAATTAATATTTTTTCAAATGACTGATCATCTATGTTAATTACAATTAAATACTATTCCTTTTTTATATGTGTATATACCAATTATATGTAAATGGAAAGCATTGAGGATAATAATTTTGACCCATTTTTCTTCATATCACATCTATTGATATAGATTCATTAGATTAAGAATGTATTTCAATAAAAATTGATTAACATGATACATTATTTCAAAATAAACATAAAAAAAATATAGACTCTTATTAATACCGACAATTTGGGGGTCAAACTCTACAATCTAATCATATGAAATATATTTTCATTTATTTGATTACTTATTCCTTTTTTTATTTTTTTAGATAGAACTGAATTCTTGATGTTGTTAATTCGGATACTATAAAGATTTATTTTTTTGATCCAATTCATGAATATCCAACAAATTTACCATACATGACTTCTTGTATCAATTTATAATACCCTATATTCAATATTTTACAAATAAACTTGAAATTATACATTTTATATTAGTTTTTAAGAAAATGTGTAATAATAGTACAATGTTTAAATATCGTCAAAATAATGGTATAATGAGGACATATAAGATAAATAACACTATAAATTTATATAAATTTATAATTATCATGGTATATATAATAATACTTCACTAAAAACATATATCAAAACAAAAAAATCATTTTTCTGAATGTTCCTTCAATTTATGAAATAAAATAATAATGAATATTGTGGTTATTAATTGGTAAATTTTTAAAAAATATCATATTCCATAAAAAACTAGAATCCCATATGACACCCCTAATTTTAAAATAACACTATATTCGACAGTATATACAACACGCAACACTAAGATGAAACAAACTATGATATATTATTATATTATTATTATGTAAACATAACGGTTCTAACCTAAACAATTAAAATTTGTGGTATTAACGGGAAAAAATATTATGAAAAATATATTTAATGGTTTTATATAATATAAATTTATTGATTAATTTATAATAAATAATTACTCAAATTTTAGTAAAGTCGTTTTATGCTTAAAAATATGTTTTTCTTTCAAGAATAATTTTCATAGCTTTTGTGAGAAAATATTATAATTAATTTCCTGATATTTTTAGAATTCTATTTTATGAAATGAACATAATTTTTGAAATCTTCATATTTAAAAATAATTTGCGTGAATGTTTTTGTTTTTTCAGAAAATATTTACTTTTCTGTAAATAGTGAAAAATATCTGTTTTATAAAGATGTAATTTATTTTAATAAATTCAGTTATATAAGATTTCCATTTTTAATTTCATTTTATTTAAAATTAACATAAAATTTATTTATTAATATTTAATCTAATTAATTATAGTTAAATCTTATTTATACAAGATTTTAGTAAAAGTTTCTTTTTAGACTTAAAACATTATTATCTAAAAACGGTTTTAAAGTGCATAATGTTTTATCCATTTTCATTATTTAAAATAACCCATAATTATAAATTATTTAAATTAAATTTATATATAATAAATCTATAGATATGAATTTAAATTTATTTAATTATTATTACTAATCATATAGTCAATAAATAATCATCTACATCTTGGAAAATGTGTTTTTTAAAAAAATTATATTTCAACACATTTTGTTTGTTTAATTTTAAAATTAATTTTTTTCAATTATATGATTTTAATTTGATAAAATAGATTCTATATTTTTTTAATTATAATAATTTATATTAGTTAATAAGTTTAACTTAATTGTTTTCATAATGAATAGTAAAAATAGTAAAAATGCTAGTTGTTGTAGTGAAAAATTAAAATGATAACATTGAGTAGCCTTAGAGGTAAACAGGATAACATGCTTAAAATATGTCTATTTTTGAATATTGACTATTCAGATTGAAAATATAACCCATAAAATCCCGTATTTATCAGTTTTGGAGGAACTCTTCATAAGAGTGACTTTCCAATATTGAATATGTTTTGGTATTTAAAAAAATGTCCCTCCTCGATTATAAAAGGGAACCCCCTCCCCTAAATTATTCTACCCTATCAAGCCATTTTTATTTATAAAAACCTTCCACAATATCTCCCCAACATCCTTATACACGTTATGGATCTTCTTTTATTCCCAAATTATCAACCTTAGTGTCTTTAATAAGATTCCAAAAAGGTTCCTCTGAGTGAGGGTAACTGCCTTCACCAAGCTCCATCTTATTAATTCTTCATTTCCTCCATCAAATATTTCTTAAAAATTGAAATATTATAAAAAAATTATAAACTATAATATAATATGTTATTATTTTTATGGAAACCTTTTTATCAATTTCTTCTTCCATCAAACGGGAAATGAACCAATCGTTTGTGTGGACGGTGGAATGCCGCCTCGCAAACCGATGTGATCCATCTTCCATAATTATCAAAAAAAAATATTCACAATGATGGATTTAATATTTATATATTAAATTCATGAAATATTATTCTGTCTAGAAAATTAATATATCGTATACTTTCTTACCTTACCATCTATTAGAAAATGATAACGTCATTCGGGTGTACGGGGGACTACCACCTCGCAAAGTAAAATGATTCATTTTTTATTACCGCAACACATAGATTGTATATATAAGTATATTTAAAGAAAAGGTATTATATTTACGAAATTATTATCATTATATAAATATAAAATAACAATTACCTTCTTTCCAACATTATTATTCAAAAATGGAAATGTTACATATGCATACGAATGTTATGTCGTCTCCATGATTGTAACGCAATTCATTTTCCATAACCATAATTCATAGTTATTTTTAAAATTATAATTTTTCTATAAAAATTATAATTATATAATTATTATTAATATGGATATTATGGAACAATTACCCCTTTCACCATGGTCAACACACCGATGACATTTTGAAATTATGAACCGAGCATCCTCAAAACACCTGACATGAAGATAAATTATTATATAATTAAACACATAATTAAAAAAAGAAGTAAATGGTTAATGTATAAGTTATTAAACAAGAAAATTGTTATAAAAAATAAATAATTGAAATAAATTTATTATATATGATATAAAATAGATAGATGAAAAATCCTTAACTCGAGGTAAGGGTTTCATCTCAAAACTTCCTTCATTGGGACACACATTCTTTTATGCCTCTAAATAATTTTAAATTGTTAAAATATTAACACTTTTAATATTATATCATGAATAATTCATAATTTTTTATATTTTAAGTTAAAATTCATCCACTTCATTCATGGGGTTATAATTCAAAATTTATCAAGCGGTAAGGGTTTGTTTTTCAATCTCATTTTAATCAGGATTGTTTATTATTGTATTTAAATTATAGGAAATTATTTGATCATTATCTATTAAAACTATTTAATATTACTATCCTATTTTTATTCACAATATTTTCAAGTAATAGTAAAAAAATTCTCTCTTTGGGACCTGAAATTATTGAGAATTTTTTTAGGATGAATTCATTTCTCCCTTTGGTTAAAAATTATTTTTTTTCACAATCCATTTTTTCTAGAAATAATTTCATGAATATTTGAAACATTCCTGAAATTATTTATTAAAAAAACATTTACTGATGTTTGAATTTTTACAAAATCGTTTCAAAGGAATATTCTTGTTTTTTTATGAGTGAGGAAATTTTTTAACATTAATATAACAGTGTGAAATGATGGTTTTCAAACTTTTATCAGATGTACATAATTACCCATTGTCATGACCCATAAACTCTTTGAAGCTTCCTTTATAAGATTCAATGGTTATTTTGAAAGAATAGTTTTTAAATAACATTTTGTAAATTTTCATATTTAGAATAAGTGATTTCAATGTGAAAAAGTTATTTTTCAAATGAAATATTGTATTTATTATTTTAAATATATTTTCATTAATGTTGATATCCTTTTATGTTATGGGTTAATTCTAAATTGTGTGTATATTCCATGTCTTTGATGGTATTGTAAATGAGACTGAAAATACTCAGAGCGGCGGGTTCTCCTCATTTTATGCACACATAGGGTTTCTTCACGGAAATTGTCTCCCCCATACTCTATCATGGATCAGTGGTAAGAGTTGGCCTATTTGGATCTCATCTGGAAGGTGGTGTCGCTCGGTGAAAGATTCTTCTGGATCTTGTCTCAGAGGTGGCGAATCGGTGACGACTTCGGAGTGCTTCTGGTGCGGCTCGGGATGGCTCAGGCTATCTCAGTTTGGCAACGGCGCGTCCTGAAGATGGTGCAACCTAGAGACAGCATTAGTGGTCTGATCTTGGCATGGAGATGGTATGTTTTGAAGGCTCTAGTGGTGTGTCCTCGACATCGTATTCAGGTGGCTAATTGGTTTTGTTATGGATTCGACGCGACTCAAAGGATTCTGGTGGCTTAGCATTATATTCTTGGTGTCATGTAGTTGGATTCTGGAATCGAGATTGGTAACTGGTTGTCTACTAGATTTGGGCGCGTTCTGGTGGGGCTCGGCGTCTTTTCTGAAGCAACTCATAGGGAGAAGATCTGGTTTTGATTTGTCTTCTTTGATTTCGATGCACTGTTGGTGTTCTTATGATGGTGTCGTCATCGGAGGTGTCTCTATTCTTCCCACTGATACCTTATGCCTTTTATGGTTCGTCTGATTTGGAAAAAAAAGTGGGATTTTTCACAGATTTGATCTGATCAGATCTAGCCCAGAGCGGCGTTGCCGGCTCAGACTTACTTGGTTCCCTGATTCGGCGATGCTCTATCAATATGCATTTGGATCTTCTAGTCCTGGGTGATGAATATTATGCTCTATGATCCTTGTTTATTTGGATCACTAAAGTATTTTGAAGTGTTCTATAGAATTTCTGGGTTTTTTTGTTCAATCATAGAGGTGGGGAGATGTTCAGTTATATTTGATCACTTCGAATAGACCCAAAGTAAGTTTCAGATATGGTGGTTCACCTTTGAATTGTTTTTTAGATTTGGTTATTCGATATGTTATGGAATCAGATGCCAGATTGGGCCTATGCTTTTACACAGGACACTTGCTAGCCAATTATCCTTGCATCGTTGGAGGGCTTCGTCTTTTTTTATTCTTGGGAGGGTATGCTTTGTTTTTCAATCCGGTTGTAACTCTTTTTGTCCTTCGGGTGTGATTTTCTTATGTCTATGAAGTCCTATGGTTTCCTCCTTCCATTAAAAGGGGGAATTATTAATAATAAAAATATTTCAAGGCCTTTAGGCCATTGGATGGATGTTTATATGTATCTCACATATGTACCAAGATTATTGTAAATTAACTTTATGGGGTATTAAATCCTTTTTGATCATCCCTAAATTCCTACATTATGAAATTTATTTTCATTATGATATGAGACAAGTTTATACTGCCCATTTTCTTTCCATGGATAATTATGATTTTTTTACTTTATTATTTATTTCCTTATGTGGCACACATATTCATGTACACCATATGAATTTGATGGTTGGACACAAAATTATATATCACTCCAATGAATTGGGTAATGTTTTGGCCTCATGAGACTTTCAGTATGGTATTAGGGAGTGAAACTAATCCATTATGGGACTCTATCAACCATGTGATGTTGCCTTAGTGTTTAGTCCATGATTTTTTTTATCAAAAGTTTTATATTGACTTCACATTTTCTAAACTACTATTATCTTATGATACCATGTCTTTTATGATATGATTCCATTTTATTACTATGTACCTTATTTTTTATGATATCATGTTATACATTTGACTCACATTTAATGTTTCTTTGTCATATTTATTCACTAACTATTATTTTTAGCTCACCCCATTTGTCTATGTATTCCCTAGGAGATCCCATGTAGTTTTGGAGATCAAACATATTTAGGATCTCGTTATCAAAAAAAATAAAAAACATTATTTTAGTCTCACTTTGATTTATTATGAAACTAGTTTTCCAAATACACTATACCTTTTAGATCCCCATTTTTTATTAATGTATGTTTATGTTAAGTATTGTCTAATAATATGGGTAAAAATATTTGGTTTCTATAGTGGGTATTAGAGTAAGTCATAGTTATTTTTGGGTATTATGACTAGGATAATTTATTGAGAACCCTATGGACAAGTATAAGGATAATTCTACATTATGAAAATATCCTAGAATGTAGATAAAGTTTATATTGAGTATTTCCAAGAATTTAGATCTCTATATGGATACTACAAGTGGATGTGGATCTCGCAGAGTTGTACATATGGGTAAAAACTCTGAAAAGGGTGCATTGGGATTTGACTTGATTATTATCTGGTGCATGACAATAGGCCTTGTTGCACACATGTTTTGACACTCCTAGGGAAATGTTTCAAAATTTTACAAACACTTTACAAACCATCATGAAGTAATTGAATAGATAATAACCATGGATAACCTATGTTAAACCTAATGTTCCATGGGTTAATAAGTCTAAGGTTCATCATAAGATTAAAGGCATAGATACACATTTTGATGATTGAATTTAGGGAATTATAAGATGATTAAGAGTGTTTTTTGATAAATTTATGGTAATATAACCCTTAGGATTAGTATGGGTTTAGTGAAAAAATTATTTTAGGAAGAATTACATTAACATAATTTTAATGGTATTAATAACATTAAAGGATTATATAATCTTTAATGATTAATTTTGTTTTTAATTATGTATATTATAATATTGGGGGATATTGTAGAAATTATATTAGTATAGTTTTATTAAAAATGAAAAAATGTCACATTTGGAAAGTTCCTAGGGCTTGAAACCAGAACTGAAGGGTGATAAGGGTTTGGACCCTACCAATGTACTATCTTATGTAATGGTTAGTATGAAATTATTTTTAATTAAATGATCTAGTGGATAAATATTAATTTGATTTTGAGAAACATATTAGAGGATCAAATCTTCTTGATTTTTTTTAGAATTAGAGGTGATTACAGATATTATAGAAAATGATTCCTTTAATTGAGGTATATATAACCCTTAGTTATAACATTTAATTTAACATGGAAGATTATCTTGAATAACATTATTAAATTTTTAATTTTTAGGTTATTTAAGATGTAGGGTCATTTATTTATGGAATGGTTTCCGGGGAACATTGGTTTGGGAGATTAATATTATGGTTTATAAATTTTGGAAGTTATTTTTTCATGTGGTGACAATTTCAATTTTGGTTAATAGTTAAAGAGAAGAGTAATAAATTTTTATCCCTTTTTGTATTATGCGATCTGTTAGAAGTTTATTTTAGTTCTTCATGCTTGAAAAAATAGTCTATAAAAATCATTTTTTGGAGATATAAATGAGATTCTGGTTAAAAATTATTAAATGATGTAATTATAGTTTTCAAGTAAGTATATTTTCTTATTTTTTAGTCTAAATGGTAAAAGGGTCCATCAACAATAGGAAAAGGATCTTGAAATAAAAATGTAATTCATTTTTTGAAAAATTGATGGTGTCTTCTCTCTAAAACAAGTATACCTTTTCCTCTTAAATTGATATTCTTTAAAATTTAATTTCTTCACTTCCAATAAATGTTCTCCTATGTAGAACCATATTAATATTATGACCATCATATTTCATTTTCTCTCTTTTCAAGAGGGGGTATTTTTAACCCTTTTGTGATGTGGGTTTTCTATAAAGAAAATTTAGAAGGGAAAACCCTTCATTACTCAGCACAAGTTCATGTCATATGGACTCAATTAATTTAAGTGGGGTATGATGTATCACCATGATCTTTTAAAATAATTTTATGTTTGATAGCATATACAACATGGAAAATTCAGATTAAACAAACCATAATATACTAAAAAAATATTTTTATTTAAACGTTCTATTATAACATAGTCGTCAAAATTAGTACTATGAATAGGAATTCCAATATTACGAAATATATCTTTAAAGGTTTTATATAATCTAAATTTATTTATTTGTTAATGATAATTATGTTCTCCAATTAAATTAAAGTAATTTTATGTTTCAAAAATTATTTTTATTATTTTTGTGGGGAAATATTATAATTCATTTGAAAAAAATTATAAATTATATTTTATAAAATGGAAATACTTTTTTAAATCATAATATAAAATTAAATTAGGGTGTAATTTTGGGATTTTTCAAAAAATGTTGATTGTCTAGTGAATATTGAAAAATACTTATTTTTATAAAATTATCATTTATTTTTAATAAATTAGGTATTTTCAAATTACAATTAAAATTGTATTTTTATTTCCAAGTAATATAAGTATTATTTAGTTGTATTTCAACCAATTAATTTAATATAAATATTTATAATAATGGATTTTAGTATAATTTCATTTTTAGATATAAAATTGCATTTTCTGAAAATTATTTTAATGTGGATAATTATTCTCCATTTTAAATAATTAAAATAACCCCAAATGAGAAATTATTTAAATTATATTTATATATAATATATATTTAAATATTAATTTAAATTATTTAATTAATATTATTGGTTATAGAGTTAAAAAATGATCATTTATAGCTTAAAAATGTATTTCTTGAAAAACACTTGTTCAGAACATTTTGATGGTTTAGTTTTAATTTTCATTATGTTAATTACATGATTTAAATTGGATAAAATGGATTCAATGTTTTTAATCAAAATAATTAATATTACATAATATGTTCAACTTAGTTTTTGGTCTAAGTAAATTGTAAAAATAGTAAAAAACAGAGTTATTGTGGTGAACAATTAAAATGGTAAAAGTGAGTAACCATAGAGGTAAATGTAATAAAATGTTCAAAACATCATTATTTTTTAATGGTGGAGTGTTTTATAGAACATATAACCCATATAATTCATTTTTTAGAGTGACTTCTCATTATCAAATTGTTTTGGGTTTTTATAAAAATGTTGCTCCTCTCCAATTATTAAAGGGCACCCCCTTCCCTCACTTATTCATTCTTCAAAATCCATTTAGCTTGAAAAAAACTAGTCAAAATATCTACAAAAAAATCCTTATCCGAATTATATATCTTATATTTTTTTCCAGAAGACCTCCCTTGGTGTTCTTAATAGTATTTCCAAAGGAGGTTCTTTTAAGCGAAGGAAATCATCTTCATCGAGCTCCTTCTTTTTACTTATTCTTTTTACACCTTAATTTATGTATTCATAATTAAAGTCTAATAAAAACCATTATCCCTTTTATATTTATATGTTATTATATTCATGTAAAAGTATTTATCCACCTCCTCTTCATTAAATTGGAAATGAACACATCATTCATGTCTATGGAGGATTTCCACCTTACGAATTAATGTGATTCATTTTCCATAATTGACTCATATTTTTGTAAATAATGTTGGATTTAATATTTATATATTATATTAATGAAATATTAATCATTATTTAATATTAAATATGATATTATTTCTTACCTTACAATCCATGTAAAAATGATAGTGTTGTTCATGTGTATGGTGTATTATCACCTCATGAAGCGATGTGGTTAATTTTTAGTAACATATCAAATGGATCTTATTTTTAAGTATATTTAAATAAATAATATTATATTTATGTTATTATGGTAATTCTATAAAGATAACATAACACTTAACTTCTTTCCTTCTTGATCATTATAAAATGGAAATGTGACACATGCGTACAAACAACCTACCATTTACATAATTGTAATGTAGTTGATTTTTAATTACCATAATTCATTGTTATTTTTAAAATTATAATTTATTTATGATAATGGTAATTATTTCATGATTATTAATATTGATATGATTAATTAATGACCCCTTTTACCATGATCAACACACCGATGTCATTTTGAAATTATGAACTGGGCATCCTCAAAACACCCATCATGGACATAACAAATTATGTAATTAAACATGTCATTAAAACAAATGAAGTAAATGGTTTCAGTATAAGGGATTAAAACTATAACATATTATTAATAAAACCAATCACTTATATGATTCTACTATATAGCAGATAAAATACACACATGACAAAGCATGGTCTTGTGGTAAGGGTCTCATCTCAAAAACATCCTTCCATGAGACAAATGTTCTTTTAGGCACCTAATTTATTTTAAAAATTGTATATATTGGTCATTTAAATATTATGTCCTGAATAATTCATAAATAATTATATTTTAAGTTATAATTCATCTAATTAATTAATGGTATTTATGATTCAAAATTTACCAAATCTTGAATTGATTATATTTTAATATCATTTTAATGAGGATATTTTATTCTTTAATTTCAATTATAGGAAATTATTTAATAATTATCTAATAAAACCATTTCTTATTATCAACCTTTACATATTTAATAAATTTTCAAGTAATATTAACTTTTTCATCTATTTTTTACTTAAAATTATTAAGAATATGTATTTAATAAAGGTTTTCATATTTCTCTATTTAGTTGAAAATCATTTTTCTTCCATATCCATGTTTTCTAAAAATATTTACAATAATATTTTTAAAATTCCCCCAAAATATTTATTCAATAAATATTTACTCGTGTTTTACTGTTTAAAAAATGATTTTAAAGGAATCTTCTTACCTTTTTCTAAACCAGTAACTTTTTTAACATTTTTACAATAGTGTGATAAAAATGTTTCTTTTAACTTATACCAAATGTATGGAATTACCCACTATAATAAACACTAAAATATTTAAATATTCTTTATATTTTTCCATGGTTATTTTATGGGAAAAATTTCTATATTAATTTGGAAATTTTTATATTTTGAACAAGTGATTTCAAATTAAAATGGGTATTTTTCTCAAGAAATAGTCCATGTGATATTTGAAATAACTTTTCATCAATGAGGATAATCTTTGATGTTTTGGATTTATTATAAATTATGTATATATATCCCTGACATATATACCTATAATATTATCCCTTTATTTGATGTGTTAGTATATTCCTTATGTTCATCCCTTAAATACCTTTATTGTTAAATTTCATTTCATTATCATATGAGATAATATTATGCAACCCATTTTCATTCCATGGGTATTTATTATGATTATTCCTTATTAATGATTTACATATGTGTAACACATATGAATTTACATTATATTAATGTGATGGGTAAGCCTAGAATTATATATCCCTCCAATTAATTGGGAAATGTTTTAGTTTCATGAGACATCGTGTATGGGATTAAGGTGTGAACTTAATCCATTATGGAACTCTTTCCACCATGTGTTATTGTACCGGTGGTGATCTTTGACTAATTATTATGTCATGTTTTATTTTTCTTCCATAATTCATATGTCACTATGATATTATGATAGCTTTTTCATTATGTTATGCCTCTATTTTATTACTCACAAACCTTTCCTTTCATGATATCATGATATACCTTTAACTCACATGTTATGCTTCCTTATTATGTCAATACCCTTACAAGGATTTTTATCTCACCCCTTTTTTCTATATATTCCCTAGGTTATCCCATGTAGTTTACGATCTAGAAAGGATTTAGGATCTCATTATGGGAAATAAAAAAAATGTTAGCCTTACTTTTATGTATTATTAACCTATTCATCCAAAGACACTAGGCCTTTTTATATCTGGATTGTAAATATTGGATGTTTATGTTTAAAAACATGGAATAATATGGGTAAAATTATTAGGTTACTTATCCATGAATAGGTATTTCTAATGATAATTAAAATTTCACTCACGATACTTTTTAAGTATTTTTCTATATATTTTCTTCCAATAGTGGCAACATTATTACCGACCTATGTACTCAAAAGATTAAGTATATTTGTTTAGAAGTTAGTGGTAAAAATAAATTAGGCTATAATATTTACAAGAAATTAAGAAGAGGTTATTTCCTATCATTTTTTTAATTTTTTTATTTCATATAGATCGTGAATAATTTTTTTATTTAATAATAATTTAGGATTATGACCATTGATTGATTTTTGAAATATAGTTACATTTTCTATGTATATTTCATGATCCTTCTATAATAAGTTTTTTTTCTATGAAGAGAATAAAAGGAATCTATTTAGATTTCAGGGTTTTCTTAATGTATAAAATCATATCCACTTCAGAATCCCACTCCATAACAACTCTTTCAATTTGTAATTCATTGGGAGTGAGGAACAACATTGATGAATAAAAAACTAATGGAGTTGAAAAGAAGTTATATTCTAAAGGGGGGATGATTTTATTCTTCAATAAGGACCTTAAAATCTATATACAAACCTTTTATTATCTCCATAGACAAAAGATTTTGTGACAAAAATCAATTTTTTATGAATTATTCAACAAGGATGATTCTCGCATGTGTTGTTTTTTATCTCCATTAATTTTTTTCTTTATTGTATCTTTTTATATTTTGTAGTTATGTGACACATTATATTTTATTTCCAATCAAAATTAGTAAAATTTCGATGAGAGAAAAAAACCATAATTCATTTGTGATGTGTCTAAATTAATTACACATAAATTTGATACATGATGTATATGATTCAAAAAATAATATATCTGATTCAACACACTTGGTGTAACACCCCAGGTAAATAAATAATATGACATCTTTATATTTATCCATATTTGTGAATAAAATATTAATATTACTTTAAAGGGAATGCTATGCTCAATGGCGTACCCAATACGCAACAACGAGTTTCTTGAGAATCTTACATTGCACTCTAATAATAAAATAATATTATTTTAAATGGTAGTTAATGCCTAGCCATTGTAATGGTGGGAATGAATAGAACTGATTAAAAAATGATTATATATGTTTGTAAAATATTTTTTACTCTTTACAATAAATTTTAGAAGATTAAAAATCCAAACGAATCCAGTTTTTAAGCGTAAACATTCTAATATTCTTTAAAAGTTCGATTAACCGGATTTTGATGGCAAACCCATTTTAAATACACTTTTAGAAAATTTTATAAGCTCTATTTTTTAAAATAAACATATTATTTATGATTGGGACATTGAAATTTACCTTGGGTTAATTTTTTGTATTTTTCCGATAAAGTTCATTTTTTAATGAATAGTGTAAAATGTTGTATTTTAATTCAAAACCTCTTTTTAATCTAATTTGTTTATATGATTAGATTATCTTTTGAATTGGTTTTAAAGTGAAATTAGAAAATATTTTTACCATTAAATCCAATAGTGGTCGTTGGAATTAATTTCACTTTGAAATCAGACTTAAACTAGTGTCAATCTTTTGATACTTATTGTTTCATAAAAACACGCTATTTGCTCTGAGAGCGGGAATTAATTATTAAATTAATTAATGAAACTTATATGTTTTGAATTTTGTAAAATGTACTTCATTTTTGAATTTGGAATATCAAATATAGCTAAGGGTGAAGTTTTGGTATTTTTCTGAAAAACTTCAATTTTTGATGAATAGTGAAACCACTAAGTGGTAATTAAAAAACTGATTTTTCATTTAAATGAAATTTTCCCACCACTGTGTTTTGAATTTCAAAAATCCGATATACATGGTTGTCATTAAGAAGTAAAATGTGGTTCAATGAGATTAAAATAATTTTTTGGTGAATAGTAACTTATTAAGTTTTAAATCGCGATTAGAGGTAATTAGTGTAGTTTAAGGTAAAAGTAATGTTTTAATAATATGAAATGAACTTGACACATGTCCTAACCTCATTGGATGTGTCATGACCGACCAATACAAGCCATGGGTCAACTTGGGGACCCCATGGAGCCACTTTGGTTGGAAAATGACATAAATAACTTTTTATTTAATGTTAAAGTAAAAATGACACAAACATGAAATGTTTTACTAAAAAAAATTTACATGGGGTTATGCAAGTAAGATTTTTGACTATAAATAATCATTGGAAATATAAAAATATTTTCTACATCATAGTATTTTTTTTATAATTTTTAGACGTTAAATAAATTAAATTATTTATGACATCATGATGATGCAGCGATGACCTCATTATTTAACGATTTAAATAAAATGGAAAGATAATGTAATATCTAAGACCTAAACATGTCCAAAACTTATTGTATGAGTGGATTTAGAACCCTTATCACCTTATCCTAGAATTATATCAATGTGGGACCTCTTAAATCCGAATATCATTTTAAAATAAAGTGACTTTTCTTTACTTTCCAAGAGTGCCCCTCCTCTCCTCTTATAAAAGGCCCCTATCTCTACCTCCTTAACCACACTCCCAAAGCCTTTTCCTCGGCCAACCCCTGCCCATTTTGTCTCTCCACTTCCCTCTATTACTCCTTGAAGCCTCACTTTGGGCAGAAGTCTTCCCAAGTAAGCCTTTGAGCTCAAACCAAAGGGAGTTACCTGATTTTAAGGTAATGTCTTCACTTGAGTCCTTTTGTTTTATTTTGCCTCTCCAACCCCCTAAAATCTTTTTATTAATTTATTTTGTAACAACTCCAGTATCTGCAATATACTAGGATGTTGTTATAAGAAGTATTCGAGCTAAACTTACACACACCTACATCTAATGGTTAAAGAACATACTGTTTCCGTGGATGGTGAATTTCTGCCTCACGAAACGATGATTGTTCAACACTCATATAACACCATCAAAGGTGGCCATTAAGATGTCACTATATTTATATATTATATATAATATGTTTATGTTTTACTTAATCTTCTGTATTTTTCATTTTTAGCTTACCTTTATGGCTTCCATTATGGGTATACGCGATATCTTCATTTTAGGAAGTGCGGACTACCGCCCCCTCAAAGTGATGTGATTCGTTAATGCCATACGTGGGACGTATAAAAGATGGATTTAATGTTATTATATATTATGTTATACTGGAATTATAATATACCTCTATATCATTATTATTTCTTTCTATTAAAGTATGAGATAGAAATGAAAGTAGCGTTCATGCGTACGTACGGCTTACCGTCTCCATGAACGGTGCATTTCATTTCTTACCTCTAAATGATTATGTGATATTATAAATACATTTATATTCTAGATATATATGATATATATGATATCCAAATCAGGAATTTCATTCTGTATATAAAGAACCTTTGACCACACGAACAACATGTAATTATAAGAAGTCCACTTTCGACTTAAAAACCAAATATCGACAAAACAAACTTTATTAACTTAAATGATTACATAATGTTTATAACATGGCAATAAGTGATATAAAAGGAACAATGAACTTGAAAAATATTATTAAGCAAATATAAATTAACTCAAGTTTATTATTCAGGATGTTAAATAATGATCGAGTCATGTCGGACCCGAGGTAAGGGATCCTACTCCACTCTTTCTTTTTAAGTACACTCTTTTAATTCATTCCTTTTAAAGCTCATCTTTCTTGTTATTGGTATGTTATTTTACTGTAATTTTAATGTTCATGTGATAAGAGACCATATTATCTCTCATCAATCCATTTTGGATGTTTTGAGTGGCGCCGTTAGGCTGCCGAATTTTCGTAAGAGATCTAACCTCTCTCTTTCTTTTTAAGTACTCTCCTTTATGTAACTTCTTTTAAGCTCCTCTTTGTTATGTTGGGGGATGTTCTTTTATATTCCTCTTTCAATAAAAATTATTTTAATACGATGAGATACCCTATTTGATCTCATCAATCCATTTTTGTATGTTTTATGTGGCGCCGTTAGGCTGCCAAGTTTTCGTAAGGGATTTTTCATCTCACTTTTATTCCCATGAGATTTATGCTACATTTGCCACAATTTCCTTTGAGTGTTGTATGTACTGCCCATTATTTTACTCATTGTGTAATATACATTCTTTTATGAGTATTTAAATTAACGTTTTATTGTCCTTCTTTCGCGAGGTGTATGTTTCAAAAGATACCCATGTCGGTAAGGGAACCTTTCACCCTCCTCTTTTTAAAAGAGTTCTTTTGTTGGGTCTTTTAATTTACATATTGTTATATTGGGATATATTCTCATATATCCTTATTGATGTAAATTTTATGTCCAAGTGATGACATACCCTTTTTTTATCTCTCATCAACTCATTTTGATGTGACGTCGTTAGGCTGTCAAGGGAACTTCTTAACCCAATTTCAATTTCTTTGGGTTCAACATGTAGTTATTTAATATGTCATCCTTGGAATATGTGTGAATGACCTTTGAATATTTTACACTTAATATTCACTTATATTTGGTTTATTCATTTGTCACGCATAATTATGTAATTGATTTATCCTTAAACCAAGGATACCGTCTTTGTAAGGGACTTCGTCTCAATCTCCATTCATTGAGGCATATTTTGTTTTATACACAACATTCTTTTATACAGTGTATAAAACCCTTTAACTTTTACGTTTATCCAAAAATGAATCTTTTTTATATGAAGTGTTTTACTAAACGACAAAAGGGAATGTTTTTGTCGTACGTATGCGGCGACAACGACTTCTCCGCCTCCGTGACCATTATTTGAATTGAGGCTTCCTCTACAAGCCATATCTTTTTTAAAAAAGAAAAATAAAAACCATGTTTTACTTTTCTTTTATTTTTGTATTGAAAATGGTTTTCAAAATTTTTTTATATCAATGTGTTGTATTGATATCTTGTGATTGAAATGTGGAAATGTTATGTTTCCTTTATGCATGTTTTATGTGATACGATTATGTTGAGGTTCTTGGGCATTGTTATGAAAACGGGTGGTTCCATGATAAACTAAGGGCGGGTGAGCCCAATATAGCTCTCCAATGAATTGGGTAACGTGAAGGAGTGAAACTTTAAGGTTTCTCCGAAGAGATTTAGGGAATATACTGTGGTGGGTATTCCAAACGTAACCAAGAGGGTTACTCCCTACGTAAGAATGTTATGAATGCCTCAAGTTACCTTTTATGTCTTATGATTTCTATGATTTATTCATGATTTGATGAGGTATGTTAAAGTGCCTATGTTTTATGGGTAAATTATTATTTCATTCTTATGTATATATGAACTCATGTTTCCTTTCCATATTTTTATAACCCTTACTGAGTTTTTTATGCTCATCCCATGTTTTTGAAATGTTTTTCGCAGGTCAAGGGAAAGGTACATGATGTGATGATAGTGTCAAGGATGTGTCAAGAAATAATCTGTGTTTTATTTTAAATATGTTTCCGTTGATGGGAAGAATGAATACTGTCTTTTATGTAACCACTTTGTTTAAATGTGGAATGTAATGCAAGTTTCATGATCTAATTCTCTAAAACTCTAAACCTAAAAAGATCCTCAATGTTTAATCTTTTAATAACTCAAGATTAAGTAAGTTTTCAGGCTGGGGCCTTATAGTTGGTATCAGAGGTCGGTTTAGATAACTTTAGAGGTTAGGGTACTCTTTAAGCATAAGTGACATTACCATAATGGTTAGGATTCCAGAAAGAGTCATAGTTTTAGATAAAGTGAATGAGTAAGTATATATTAGTGTTTATCTTCTTCATTAGTACATGATGGTTTTGTTGATATACTCACACTGACCTTTTTGGTTTTAGTAAATGGATGGATCTAGCAGGCACCAATGTAATAGTGGATGTGAAGGAAACTTTGAAAGTTTTTTGAGAAAGCAACTGAATGATATGGGAGCTGCAATGAGAACCCTTGTTTTTATCTAAACCAACTATCAAGGAGTCATGATAAACCACTTGAACCTTGGTATGATCTGTAATGCATCATGTATGAGATGACCAATCGATGTGGAAGTCCAGGTAATAATTATAAAGGTAACCATTAGGGTTTATATGATCCTTACTTTTGAGGTAATTATTGGTTATTATATGTTATTATGGAAAATGAAAGGCATGAGATAAACTTGAGGTTAAAATATGTTATGATTATTTTTGAAGATTTTATCTCATTTTGGGGAATTTTTTTAAGAGTTATACAGTTTTGGAAAAAGGACAACACACAGACCGTGTGACAACCCATCGCGTCGGACAAAGCTGCGGTAATCGAACCCACAACCAAAGTGCGACTGGTATTTATCGCCTACCACTGGACTACGTGAAGTCCCTGGTTAGTTTGACTGATTCTTTTTAGTTAGATGATTTTATTAATTAAGAGTAAGCTGATGTTTGGTTATCTATGGAAATTTGTTAACCTATCTTGGAGGATATGTGATTAGGTTAATTACTTTTCAATACGAGACATTAAGAGCAACTGATGTGGTTTGGAGATAAATGATATGATTTAACTTGGTAGACTATGTGACTAAATCCTTCAAATATTTGGGTTTCAATCTTAGTTTGGTTTACTTTGAAGAATTTTATGGAAAAATTGTTTGTCGAATGGTCCTCGTTGAACTTTGGGTTTTGTTGGAAAAATTTTGGAGATTAAGAATAGATTTTCTTTTTATAAAGGGTTATCCTTTTTTGGATTATCTGATCTTGTACTAACCTTTTTGGTTTTGGTTTTGGTTAAAGTCTAAAGAAATGGGAAGTATATAGTTCTCTTTTGTGGATTAGGTGATTCTCTAGAAGTTGATTATAGTAATCTTAATGTGAACAAGTCTTCCTAAATACTTATCTTTTGGAGAAAATATGAGTTTGTGTAAGGAATGTAATAAAAGTTGCAAGTCAACATGATAAGTGATTATTTTTCCTTATGAATAAATTTCTCAATAAAAAGTATCTTAAAACAAAAATGTTTTCTATTAACTTTTCCTACTAGGGAATCGAATACCGTTTAACCCATCACAAGTTTGTGATTTTCTTATGGTTAACTTTCTCTTAAACATGTTTTCTATCACTCTCCATCAGAACATGACCCTTTGTTTTTTCCTCCATGTCCATATTTTCATACTTGGAATCCAATTATGGGTTAACTCGGGTGACCTTTGTACTTATCCTTCTTTATTTTAAAGTGATTGTTTTACTGACTCTTGTTCTGATGTGGGACTTTCAAGGATGTTTCCAAGCTCAATTTTAAAATTGTGAGGACGCAATTCCCAAAAGGGGGAAGGATGTAACACCCAAGGTAAATAAAGAATATGACATCTTTATATTTATCCATATTTGTGAATAAAATATTAATATTACTTTAAAGGGGATTCTATGCTCAATGGCGTACCCAATACGCAACAACGAGTTTCTTGGGAATCTTACGTTGCACTCTAATAATAAAATAATATTATTTTAAATGGTAGTTAATGCCTAGCCGTTGTAATGGCGGGAATGAACAGAACTAACTAAAAAAATGATTATATATCTTTGTCAAATATTTTTTACTCTTTACAATAAATGTTAGAGGATTAAAAATGCAAATGAATGCAGTTTTTAAGTGTAAACATTCTAATATTCATTAAAAGGTCGATTAACCGCGTTTTGATGGCGAACCCCTTTTAAATAAACTTTTTAAAAAATTTATAAGCTCTATTTTTCAAAATAAACATATTATTTATGATTGGGACATTGAAATTTACCTTGGGTTAATTTTTGGTATTTTTCCGATAAAGTTCATTTTTTAATGAATTGTGTAAAATGTTGTATTTTAATTCAAAACCTCTTTTTAGTCTAATTTATATATATGATTAGATTATCTTTTGAATAGGTTTTAAATTGAAATTAGAAAATATTTTTACCATTAAATCCAATAGTGGTCGTTGGAATTAATTTATCTTTGAAATCGGACTTAAACTAGTGTCAATCTTTTGATACTTATTGTTTCATAAAAACACGCTATTTTCTCTGACAGTGGAAAATTAATTATTAAATTAATTAATGCAACTTATATTTTTTGAATTTTTTACAATGGACTTAATTTTTGAATTCGTAATATCAAATATAGCTTAGGGTGAAGTTTTGGTATTTTTCTGAAAAACTTCAATTTTTGATGAATAGTGAAACCACTAAGTGGTACTTAAAAAACTGATTTTTCGTTTAAATGAAATTTTACCACCCCTGTGTTTTGAATTTCAAAAATCTGACATACATGGTTTTCATTAAGAAGTAAAATGTGGTTCAATGAGATTAAAATAATTTTTTGGTAAATAGTAACTTATTAAGTTTTTAATCGCGATTAGAGGTAATTAGTGCAGTCTAAAGTAAAAGTAATATTTTAATAATATGAAATGAACTTGACACATGTCCTAACCTCATTGTATGTGTCATGGCCGACCAAGACAAGCCATGGGTCAACTTAGGGACCCCATGGAGCCACTTTGGTTGGAAAATGACATAAATAACTTTTTATTTAATGTTAAAGTAAAAATGACACAAACATGAAATGTTTTACTAAAACAATTTTTACATGGGGTTATTCAAGTCATATTTTTGACTATAAATATTAATTGGAAAGATAAAACGATTTCCTACATCATAGTTTTTTTTATAATTTTTATACTTTAAATAAATTAAATTATTTATGACATCATGATGATGCAGTGATCACCTCATTATTTAACGATTTAAATAAAATGGAAACATAATGTAATATTATTAAGACCTAAACATGTCCAAAACTTATTGGATGAGTGTATTTCGAACCCTTATCACCTTATCCTTGAATTATATCAATGTGGGACCTCTTAAATCCAAATATAATTTTAAAATAAAGTGACTTTTCTTTACATTGCAAGAGTGCCCCTCCTCTCCTCTTGTAAAAGGCCCCCATCTCTACCTTCTTAACCATAATCCCAAAGCCTTTGGCTCGTCCAACCCCTACCCATTTTTTCTCTGAACTTTCCTCTATTAATCCTTGGAGCCTCACTTTGGGCAGAAGTCTTCCCAAGGAATCCTTTGAGCTCAAACCAAAGGGAGTTACCCGATTTTAAGGTAATGTCTTCACTTGAGTCCTTTTGTTTTATTTTGCCTCTCCAACCCCCTAAACTCATTTTATTCATTTCTTTTGTAACAACTCTAGTATTTTCAATATACTAGGATGTTGTTATAAGAATTATTAGATCTACACTTACACACACCTACATCTAATGGTTAAAGAACATACTGTTTCTGTGGATGGCGAATTTCTGCCTCACGAAACGATGATTGTTCAACACTCATATAACACCTTCAAGGGTGGCCATTAATATGTCAATATATATATATATGATATATAATATGTTTATGTTTTACTTAAGCTTCTGTATTTTTCATTTGTGGCTTTCCTTTATGGCTTCCATTATGGGTATACGCGATATCTTCATTTTAGGAAGTGCGGACTACCGCCCCCTCAAAGTGATGTGATTCGTTAATGCCATACGTGGGATGTATAAAGGATGGATTTAATGTTACTATATATTATGTTATACTGGAATTATAATATACCTCTATATCATTATTATTTCATTCCATTAAATTATGAGATAGAAATTAAAGTAGCGTTCATGCGTACGTACGGCTTACCGTCTCCATGAACGGTGCATTTCATTTCTTACCTCTAAATGATTATGTGATATTATAAATACATGTATATTCTAGATATATATGATATATATTATATACAAATCAGGAATTTCATTCTATATATAATGAACCTTTGACCACATGAACAACATGTAATTGTAAGAAGTCCACTTTCGACTTAATAACCAAATATCGAAAAAACAAACATTATTAACTTAAATGATTACATAATGTTTATAACAAGTAAATAAGTGATATAAAAGGAATAATGAACTTGAAAAAGTTTATTAAGAAAATATAAATTAACTCAAGTTTATTATTCAGGACGTTAAAGAATGATCGAGTCATGTCGGACCCGAGGTAAGGGATCCTACTCCACTCTTTCTTTTTAAGTACACTCTTTTAAGTCATTCCTTTTAAAGCTAATATTTCTTGTTATTGGGATGTTCTTTTACTGTAATTTTAATTTTAATGTGATGAGAGACCCTATTATATCTCATCAATCCATTTTGGAAGTTTTGAGTGGCGCCGTTAGGCTGACGAAGTTTCGTAAGAGATCTAACCTCTCTCTTTCTTTTTAAGTACTCTCCTTTATGTCACTTATTTTAAGCTCCTATTTGTTATGTTGGGGGATGTTATTTTATATTACTCTTTATATAAACTTTATGTTAATACGATGAGATACCCTATTTTATCTCATCAATCCATTTTTGTTTGTTTTATGTGGCGTCGTTAGGCTGCCAAGTTTTCGTAAGGGATTTTTCATCTCACTTTTATTCCCGTGAGATTTATGCTACATTTGCCACAATTTCCTTTGAGTGGTGTATGTAATGCCCATTATTTTACTCATTGTGTAATATACTTTCTTTTATGAGTATTTACATTAATGTTTTATTGTCCTTCTTTCACGAGGTGTATGTTTCGAAAGACACCAATGTCGGTAAGGGAACCTTTCACCATCCTCTTTTTAAAAGACTTCTTTTGTTGGGTCTTTTAATTTAAATACTGTTATGTTGGGATATGTTCTCATATATCCTTATTGATTTAAATTTTATGTCCAAGTGATGAGATACCCTTTTTTTATATCTCATCAACTCATTTTAATGTGACGCCGTTAGGCTGTCAAGGGAACTTCTTAACCCAATTTCGATTTCTTTGGGTTCAATATGTAATTATTGAATATGTCATCCTTTGAATATCTGTGAATGACCTTTGAATATTTTACACTTGATATCCACTTATATTTGGTGTATTCATTTGTCACACATAATTATTTAATTGATTTATCCTTAAACCAAGGATACCGTCTTTGTAAGGGACTTCGTCTCAATCTCCATTCATTGAGGCATATTTTGTTTTATACACAACCTTCTTTTATACGGTGTATAAACCCCTTTGACTTTTACGTTTATCCAAAAAGGAATCTTTTTTATTCGAAGCATTTTACTAAATGACAAAAGGGGATGTTTTTTTCATACGTATGTGGCGACAACGACTTCTCCGCCTCCGTGACCATTATTTGAATTGCCGGTTCCTCTACAAGCCATACCTTTTTTAAAAAAGAAAAATAAAAACCATGTTTTACTTTTCTTTTATTTTGTTATTTAAAATGGTTTTCAAAATGTTTTTATATCAATGTGTTGTATTGATATCTTGTGATTGAAAGGTGGAAATGTTATGTTTCCTTTATGCATGTTTTATGTGATACGATTATGTTGAGGTTCTTGGGAATTGTTATGAAAACGGGTGGTTCCGTGATAAACTAAGGGTGGGTGAGCCCGATATAGCTCTCCAATGCATTGGGTAACGCGAAGGAGTGAAACGTTAAGGTTTCTCCGAAGATATTTAGGGAATATACTATGGTGGGTATTCCAAACGTAACCAAGAGGGTTACTCCCTACGTAAGAATGTTATGAATGCCTCAAGTTACCTTTTATGTCTTATGATTTCTATGATTTATTCATGATTTGATGAGGTATGTTAAAGTGCCTATGTTTTATGGGTAAATTATGATTTCATTCTTATGTATATATGAACTCATGTTTCCTTTCCATATTTTTATAACCCTTACTGATCTTTTTATGCTCATCCCAAGTTTTTGAAATGTTTTTCACAGGTTAAGGGAAAGGTACATGATGTGATGATAGTGTCAAGGATGTGTCAAGAAAGAATCCGTGTTTTATTTTAAATATGTTTTCGTTGATGGGAAGAATGAATACTGTCTTTTATGTAACCACTTTGTTTAAATGTGGAATGTAATGCAAGTTTCATGATCTAATTCTCTAAAACTCTAAACCTGAAAAGATCCTCAATGTGTAATCTTGTAATAACTCAAGATTAAGTAAGGTTTAAGGTTGGGGCCTTATACTTGGATTGTCTTGTTAATTTAATAAAATTATCCATAAGTCATTTTTTATGTGTAGTAATCAACATCAAGTAAATCTAACACACAGTGTTCCCATTTTGTCTAAAATGTGTGTCTTTAGTTTAAAAGTCATATTATAGATTAAAATAAGTTTCACTCACTTAAAACCAAGAAAATATACTTGGATATTAATAATAATTTAGTAAAATGATCCATAAGTAATTTTTGATGTGTAGGAATCAACTGAACATCAATATGATACACGGTGTTCCTGCTATGATTGAAAGTGTGTGTTTTTATTTGAAATGGATATTTTAGTAAAAAACATATTTGACATACTGAAATTGTTACAGTGTGATTGTTTTGTCTTGATACATTAGGATAATGATCCATAAATAATATTTTACTTGTAGGAATCAACCACATAATAATTTGACACATGATTTCCCCTATATGACTCGAAGCTCATTTTTTCAGTTTAAAATGACATTTTAGTTCAAAACATGTGTCACTCATAAAAAATTTAGAAAATGAACATTAATTTTCTTAATACATTAGGAAAACCCCAAAATCCATTTTTTATGTTTATTAATTAATTATACAAAAATTCATTACACAGTTTTCCCGGTATGACAGAAAGTGTCAGTTTTTATTTAAAATGGAAATTTTTGTTCCAAAAAAAAATTATATACTCAATAATGATAGAATTATCTCATATTGTTGTTATATGTTAGTAAAATAATCCATAAATCATTTGTAACATTTATGAATCGACATCACATCAATTTGACATACGGTGTACCTGATATGAATTAAATATGTTATTTTCAATTTGAAGTGATATTTTAAGTAAAAACATATATTTTACACTACAAAATAAGTGAAAACACTCATAATTTCCATATAATTTATATAAATAGTCTATATATTATTTTAAATGTGTATTAATCATCCTCATAGTATTTAACCGAATTGACACAACCCAAACCATCTCCCTGCTGGCATGCCACAAGGCTCGATACACATTCCTAATCACCATTGACTATAGAAAATCACCAAGGAATCACAACATACCATTTGGAAATGGAATTTTCATTAATGAAATGGAATGACCCATCCATTATTTGGATGGCCACGCCACCCAAGTAATCGGGTTTAATTGATAAGAATATATAACCAGATTAAACACGATAATGACTAAAAATATATATAATAAATATCATCACATAAACATATATAATAATTCATATACCATAGATACACATGATATCCATAGTCAAAAGCTCAAAAACAAAAATAAGGATAAATACCCAAATGGAAAGGCACAACATCCCAACTAAACAAAGACCAAAAACAACTACACATTATACAAACTTCGTGAGAATGTGTTACCTCCCTCACAACAACCTCGGATGGCGCTAATCAAGAAGATCCATTGAAATTCATAGTGACCTTTAATTTACTTATATCTAACAAAAAAAGTCTCTATAGGCCCAAATTAATATGCAAGGTGAAAATCACAAAGCCTGGTAGGATACCACCATTAATATATGTAAGGAATTTATGCATGAAAACTAATAAATGTACTTTTAAAACATTTTCCAAAACAAGATCACTTTTTAAAAACATGATTCAAAATGTATTAAATAAAAAATTATTTAATCCACATGGAAAAACATGATCAATGCACCAAAAAATGGAATAAATATGAGCATAAGTATAAGTAAAATTACACCATAAAATAAATTGGAATGTCCATAACATAAGATATCTGAACCAAAAAAAATCACCAAAATCAAGCATGAATAGATAAAAATCAATCAATCATAAGAAATTCACACCATGGTCTACAACATTAGGTTATAGCATGAATTAATCTGAAATGAGGTTTTCTACCCAGCTAAGTAAGATAAACATGTTTAGAATCTCCCTCAATCTTCCTCAATCCCAATCTTCTAAGATCTCACTCAGTCCCTTAGTCAACACTTTGAAATATCTCTTGTCCTTCCTCCAAAATTCAAACTCAGACCCTTGGATAACATACACTTTGTCTAAACCATGCACACAAAATTCCTCCCATGTGATACTCGATTCCAAATATATAAATCCATACTAAGTACCAATCACATAATCCATTTAAAATCTATTTCATAAACATAAAATTACCATAATAATAAAACATTATACCCATGGTAACACGATTTTGAATAACTTTTTAAAAACTAATTTGAAATCATAAATCCTTTTGTGAATTTTTATCAAACAAAAAACATGAAAATATTCACTTCATTTTTTAAAATACTCAATTACATACTAAATTTATAGTATAGACCATGAAATTCCCAAACAATGGATAATTATTTAATAATAACCCATATAATAGGTTGTATGATAAGTAAAAGTAAAAGTAAAATAAAATAATCAAAGGAAAGACATGGAAAAGTTCCCAGAGATAAATATTCCTACTTGAAACAAAACTACAACTTTTTTCCTTCAATGATAACCACTAGAATAGGGAAATAGAAGTCCTCATGAACCTAAATCAAAAATAAACAAACTAGAACCCCCATAAACAACTATAGGTTCATCCATGGTCCATGAAAAGGTTAATATATCCATGAAAATGGAATAAAAAATGTAGAATATGGGAAAGGAATGGGGAATCCTAAATAAATGAGCTTACAACAAGCTTAAATCACCAATATCCAAGAGGAATACACAAAAAATGAAGAGGGATATCTCCTAATGATTGGGTAATAAGTTTTTCACGATGGGGATAAGAAAAGAGGGAGAGGAACATAAAAACTCATAAGTGGATTTTTTTTGAAATACATGTTTTTAATAACATGGAAACACCGCATGGTTTGGTCATATAGTTAGAAAATCATGCAGAAACCATGTGGGATCCACTAGCTCTCCAAAATTAAATTACATGATTTATAATGAACCTATCACTATTAGAAAAATCATTCTCAAGCTGTGAAAAATAAATCTTTCACCCAAACACCCCTCTCACATGGTTAGTTTCACGGTTATAAAAATTATGTTCCAACTATGCATCAGGGCCAAATTTCCCAAAAAACATGATTTCTAACCACCATATACAAATAAATCCAAAAAAATAGATAAATAAAAACAAAAAAAATGCATACCAGTGACTCAACATGTGTCATAAACCACTCCACTATGACACTTCCTACCCTAAAAAGCCCTCAGGAATTCTCGGAATGGACCAAGTGAGGGCCCTACTCTCTCACCAAGGCTTCACACTGCCATGTATCATGGATATGACCACCATGATCCTAAATCACAGGGACCAAAGGGATCAATTGAAAATAAAGAACCATATTATTTTAATAAAATATATTAATAATTTACTCCACAAGGGTGAAATCATGATCCACCTCCAAATCTCCCCACTATGTCGCAATAGATGGATCAGGATTATATATTTTCATCTTTGATACATGAAAGATATTTTTGAATTGATTTCAGCTATAATGGAAGCTCAAACTGATAGGGTAAATTCCTAATATGTTCTATAATCTATAATGGCTTCATATAACATAGTTTCAAATTCCACTTTATTCCCAAGTTTCAGATTCCCCATGGAATATATACCTAAATAAACACTTGATCGCTAACCTTAAACACTAATGGGTTATTATAAAAATTGGAATACAACATATAGTGACTCTAATATGTTGTTAAAATTTTCTGAAATAGTTGTTCATAATTTACCATCCCATGGATTAGAATCTCTTTAAACAAGGAATACTCAACCACCTCATCCCAAAACAATAGGGACTGGCACAACCACCCATATAATCACTCAAATGGGGTCATCCAAATTGATTCCTAATAATTCTTGTTATAAGAAACTTGTTTAACCAAAGATTCATCTCCCATGAACTCCCAAAGTCAAAAACATAAGTTTGGAGCATGTAATCGATCATCTAGATGGTCCTTTTAAAATAACCATCTATATATGGATGATATGATGTGTTCAATCTCATCTTAGTTCCCAAATTTTCTTGGAGTCCCTTTAAAAATAGGGAAGCAAAATAAACATCCTGATTGTAAACTATTATTGATAGAACTCTATGAATCTTAACAACCTCATGGATGTACAACTACCTGAGATCATCCACCTTAATCAATTTTTTAATGGGAATAAAAAGAGATAATTTGGTCAAACAATAAACAATCACCCATATATAATATTTCATACTTGGAGTATGAGGTAGTTCAATAACAAAATCTATAAATATTTCATTCTACTGCCACACTGGAATGGGAAGAGGTTATAACAACATAATCAGTCATTGATTCTCATATTTTATCATCTCTAAGGTAGAACATCGGTAAACAAAACAAACAACTACTCACCTCATCCAGGACCACCAATACCTACTCTTTAAGGTATGAAACATATTATTATCCCTAAGGTGAACTATCCAAATAGAATAATTCTCCTCATGCATCACTTATTTACTTAAGGTCAAAGGATCTACCAAATAATTCTATAAATGGAGAGATACTTTGGGATACTGATAGAAATCACATGTGGTATCCCCACCATTTAATGATCTACCAATATATCGGCACTCACGGTTAAAAACATATTCACACTAAACCAGTTTAAGAAAAGTATAAAAACCCTTACTTTTATTAAACATTAATTCATGATTTAATATATAAGAATAAACATAATACAACCTAGGATATTAATAATTCTACTATGTTTGGTAATTAGGTACATTACATTATAACTTAAAATATGTGGTACAACGACATTATTGAAAACATCCTTAACTTGCTCATATTGTTCCATCATTATTAAAGCAAAATGGGACAACCGAGGGACGTACATAAGAAAGGGGGGAGATATAAATTCCAGTAAGGGAACAAAAAATAATAAAATTAATAAAGTTATACATGTTAAAAAAATTCATTTCAATGGGTTATGAAATGGGTGATAATTATAAACATGAATAATGAGGTGTGATCTAGCATGATAACATAAAGGCGATAGGGGAATTTGGAATAAACGAAAAACATGACATATTAATCATAATAAAGTTTAAAAATAAAAAAAAAACATTACATAATATGATTAGGATAACCTATCATGCACCATATATGGCATCTTATGAGACAAAAAAAATTACCCAATGCATTAGAGCGCTATCTGGGTGCACCCTTTATAATCATATCATGTATGTGCATAAGTGTTCCACATATATAATATAGATTAAAAACATATTTCAACACATTTAATCCCATTATAGAGGATTTTTTATTATATAAAAGTAATTAAATAATAAAATAATTATAAATTCATAAAGTTTAACACCGTTGATAGTAAATGGGTACTGTTATTCACTTACACATTTGTTTGGCATGGAAAATCACAGTGAAATTTTGGCATCATAACGGGGGAACATAAATGTTCATGGGAGGGATTAATGATTCTGAAAGGGGTCTCTCATAATTTATAAATTATAAGTGAATTAAGTGGATATGGAAGAAAATATCCCAAGATTAGAAATTATAGATAAAATAAATAAGATAATGATGATGCTTGAAAAAAAAGAGGTGGAGGAGAGGATCCCTTACCTTGAGAGGGTGATTCCAAAATATTGGAAGGATTTTATTGAGAGATTGGGGGAACATTTTTATGACTATATAAAGATGAGGGAAGAGTAAACAAGTGATCCATGTTTTCTTAGTGTAGAGTAATGGGATATTATGTGGGTTAATATAGGAAAATATAGGAGATTTATTTATTATTTCTCAAGCGTAGGTTTTGGAATCTATATAATAAAGTAATGAAACTTAAAATCCGTACAATTATTTTTCCCATGTTTTCTACCAACATGGTGTGGTTTTATTTTTTTCATAATTTCAAGGTCCTAAATTATTAAAATATCTCCCTGGTGATGTGGAATTTAGTCATGTATTTAATTAAATGATTTTAAAACATTAAAATATAATATTATTTTTGGAGGATTCATAAAGGCTTTATAAAATTAATAAAATAACATCAAAATCACATATTTTAAATGCGAAACATATATTTTTTTCGGATACACATTATAGAATTTATTACATCACTTTTGGTTCATTATAATGTCATAATACACACCATATATTTATACCGTATTTAAATTTTACCCTAAATTCGACTGTCTCAAAAAAAATTGGAAAAATAACCATTCGATAATTTCAATGTTATGATTAAAAAAATAATATTTATTTTATCCAAATAATTTTATAAATATTTTAATTTTCAATTTTAAAATAAGATATAATATTTATTGAGAAATGTCAGTTTTTTATATAGTAACAGTATTCGAACCCTTATAAAAATTATTTTTAACATCATAAAATTATTTATCAACTATAATTAATAAATATTATTTAATAAAAATATTTTATTGAATTATAATTTGTTTCAAAAAATTATTATTTCATTAAAAGGAATGTCTTATTTGAAATTTATTAATCCCCAAAAATAAAATTTGTGTTTTATCGTATCAAAATAAAAACCAATTATAATGTTACAATAATAATAATGATAAAAAATGTATTTCTATAACATGCTCGATAATGGGCCCCACGCACCTGATGGTTTTCAAATTTTTTCAATCATTTCTCCTATTGGTGCTCTCCCTATAAAGTGTCCTCTGGAACTGACGACCTTCGATCTGGGCCCTTCTTCCTCTCCTGCAGCCCCTACTCCTCTCTTGGATCACCTCGGTCCTCCTTCCTAGTCCTGCATTGAAGCTCATTATTTTAGGGATTCCCTTTGCAACTCGATTTTTGATCCTCCATGTCGCTGTTTTCTAGATGTTCTCCCCATATCTATGAAAGTTTCTTGGAATTTCCCCTACCTATCAATGGATGTTCCAAATAATACATATGGTGATGTGGTGGAATGCCTCAAATGGACTCTTGTCGCACATTTTGGTTCTACGTAGTCTCCTCTCATGGTCTTCAAACATTTTATAGAATCCTGGGGTTTCATGCTCTAGATTAAGTTTCCATTTCCCAATATCAATATTTTTTTTCGTGATTCTTGCTTCGGAGGAGGATCTTGTTCTCTCCTGGTGCAAAGCCCCCCGGTAGATGGGCCGTTGGAACTTCAATCTGACTAGGGGGTCATTGTAGGTTCACAATAGGAAGGAAAGCTCTTATGTCACGGTGTGGATCTGCATCCCATATCTACATATTCCTTTTCATAATGGAACTCTTCTAAAGGTCTAAGATAACTCCCTCAGTGGGTTTCTATGTGCCAACGACAGTACTCAGTGTTGCGCGGATTCTTCTGGTGCTTGTATCTATGTTGATATAGACATATATCTACCTCTATCGGAAAATATTTCTCTAAAAGAGAAGGATCCACTTGTCTGGAATCAAAACATTGTGTACCGAGTGCTCCCTAGTTTTTTCCCCTTTTTCTCCCTCCAATGTCACTCTATGAAAGTGTGCAAGAAAATCCATCGTGAAGATTTCACCTTCCCTAGAACCTTAATAGATCTCATTCTAGAATGGATTGCTCTAAGTCCCCAGATATTAGTGACCCACACGATCCTGACTGGGTTACAGCCTGATACGACTCTCAAGCTCTTACTCCCACTCTCCCTTATGACATTTTGGGTCTGCCCTGCAAGGGGGCCTCCATCTCGGATCTAGTACCATATGGCCCGCCCCCGCCCAGCCCTCCCTCCTTCAAACATTCTAAGGCCTTCCCCTCCCCTTACCAATTCCTTCTTAAGGATGGTTAGTTGGTGAACCTCCATTGTCTACTTCCCCAGATTCCTTTCCACAATCCCAAGTTGATTCATACCTCAAAATCGTGCCTGATGGTTAACTAGGACTTCCTCACCAAGGAACCCTCCCCACCTTTTCTTTTGGCTATGATACCCCCTCCAATATCCAAGGACAACCCCCCCCCTGAAGCCCCCCCCAACTCCCATATATAATATTTCACACTTAGAGTATGAGGTATTCCAATAACAAAATCCATCAATATTTAATCCTACTACCACACTACAATGGGATGAGGTTAGAATAACATTTTCAGTCACTGATGCTTATATTTTATCATATGTAAGTTATAAAATCATTAAAAAAAATAAACAACTACTCACCTCATCCCGGGCCACCAATACATTCTCTTTAAGGTATGAAACATCTTGGTATCCCTAAGGTGCACTATCCAAATATAATAATTCCCCTGATGCATCACTAATTTACTTAATGTCAAAGGAACTTCCAGATACTTCTAGAAATGGAAAGGTACTTTGGGATACTAAGATAAATCACATGTGGTATCCCTAACATTTAAATATCTACCCATATATTGCCACTCAAGGTCGGACACATGTTCACACTGAACCAGGTCAACAAAATAAGGACAATGATTATTTTTATTACATGTTAATTCATGATTTAATATATAATAATAAACATAATAAAGCATGGGATATTGATAAATCTAGTGCCTTTGGTAATTAGGTACATTACATTACAACTTAAAATAGGGGGTACGTTGACATTATTGAAAACATCCTTAACATGATCATATTGTTCCATCATTATTAAAACTATAGGGGATAACTAAGGGATGTACATAAGAATGGAGTGAGCTATAAATCCTAGTAAAAGAATAAAATATCATAAAATGAATAAAGTTTTTCATTTTAAAAAATAGGCATTTCGATGGGTTATGAAAGTGGTGAGAATCATAAACATGAATAATGAGGCGTGATCTAGAATGATAACATAGAGGCGACATAGGAATGTAGAAACAACTTAAAACATGATATACTAATCATATTAAAGTTTAAAAATCAAGAAAATATAACATAATGTTATTAGGATAACCTATCATTCACCATATATGGCATCTAATGAGACAAAAACATTAACCAATGCATTGGACTGCTATCTAGGTACACCCTTCATAGTCATATTATGTATGTGCATAAGTCTTCCACATATATGATATAGCATAAGAACATACTTCTACACATTTAATCCTATAATAATGGAGTTTTTATTATATAAATCTAATTTCATAATAAAATAATTATAATTTAATCAATGTTAACACCCATTATAGTAAATGGATACAATTATTCACCACATATTTATTTTTCATGGAAAATCACAGTGAAATTTTGGTAGCATAACGAGGGAACATAAATGTTCATGGGAGGAATTAATGATAGTGAAAGGGGTATCTTATCATTTATAAATCATAAGGGAAGTAATCATATATGGATGAACATATCCGAAAATTATTAATTGAGGATAAAATGAATAAGATAATGAAGTGCTCGAAAAAAGGTGAAGTAGAGGATACCTCACCTTGAGAGGGTTATTCCAAAAGCTTGGAAGGAGCTTATTGAGAGATTGAGGGATCTATTTTATGAATCTAGAAAGATGAGGGATGGGTAAGTACATGATCCAAGGTTTTTTAGTGGATATTAATGGGATATTGGGTGGGTTTATGTAGGAAAAGAGAGGTGATGTGGAAGCGAGTCATGTTCTTAATGAAATGATTTTAAAACATTAAAATAAAATATAGGTTTTAGAGGATTCATAAAGACATTATAAAATTAATCAAATAAACCCAATATAAAATTTTTTAAATGTGAAAAATATATTTCATTTTGGATACTCATTAAAGAATTTATTACATCACTTTTGGGTCATTATAATGTCATAATACACAACGTATATTTATACCGTATTTAAATTTTACCCGAAAATTCAACTGTCTTGAAAAATTGAAAAATTCACCATTGAATAATTTCAATGTTATTATTCATAAAATAATATTTATTTTATCGAAATAATTTTATAAGTATGTTATTTTTCAATTTTAAAATAAGATTCGATATTTATTGAGAAATGTTAGGTTTTTATAATAACAGTATTCAAACCCTTATAAAATTATTTTTGACTTCAAAAAATTATATTATCAACTATAATTAACAAATATTATTTAATAATAATATTTTATTAAATTATAATTTATTTCAAAAAAATATTTCATCAAAAGGAATGTCTTATTTGAAATTTTATATTTCCCAAAAATTCAATTCGTGTGTTATCTTTTCAAAATCAAAATCATTTTAATCTAACATCCATCAGAATGAGAAAAAATGTATTTTCCCACCATCTTCAATAATAGGCCCCACACAGCCGATGGTTTTTGAATTTTTCCAAAAGTTTCTCATTCTGCTTCTCTCCCTATGGCGTGTCTTCTGGAACTAGCGACCTTCAATCCATGCCCTTCTTCCTTTCCTACAGCCTTTCCTCCTCTCCCAGATCACCTCGTTCCTTCCGCCTAGTCCCTCATTGAAGCTACTTATTTCCGGGATTCCCTTTTCAAATCACTATGTGATCCTCTATGTCACTATTTTCTAGATGTTCTCCCCATCACCATGCCATTTTCTAAAAAAGGCCCCTACCTATTTGTGGATGTTCCCACTAAGACCTATGGAGAAGCTGTGGACTACCTCAAATGGACTCTAGTCGTGCATTTTAGTTCTACGTAGCCTCCTCTCATGGTCTTCAAACATTTTATGGAATCCTGGGGTTTTCATGCTCTAGCTCAATTTTCCAAAATCAGATGTCAATATTTTTCTGTGATTATTGCTTCAGAGGAGGATTTTGTTCTTGCCTGGTGAAAATTCCCCCAAAAGATGGGCCATTGGAACTTCAATTTGGACATGTGGTTACTAGAGGTTCACAAGGGGAAGGAAATATCCCCTGCTACGTTGTGGATCAGCCTCCCAGATCTATAGATTCTTTTTCACAATGGTACTCTTCTCAAGGTATTATGTTACTCCCACTGCGGGTTTCTATATGTTGATGACCATACTCAGTGCTGTGCGGATTCTTCTAGTTCCTTCATCTGTGTTGATTTGGAAATATCTCTATGTCTATCGGAAAAGATTTCTCTAAAGGTGAAGGAGTAACTTATCTGGAATCAAACCATTGTATACCCGATGCTCCCCCATTTTTTATCCTTTTTCTCCCTCCAAGGTCACTCTATTCAATTTTATAGTAAAATCAATTGTGAAGATTTCCCCTAGGCCCGGCACCCTACCAAATCTCATGCCAAAAGGGATTCCTCGAAGTCCCCAGATACTGGTGACTCACATGATCTCGACCAGGGTACATTATGATATGACTCTCAAGATCTTACTCCCACTCTCATTTCTAACGTTGTGGGTCTGCCTGGTAAGGGGGCATCCGGCGCGGCTCTAGTAACATTTGGCTTGCGCCTGCCCAACACTCCCTCCTTCAAACCTCTTGAGGACTTACCCTCCCCTTACCAATTCCTCATTAAGGATGGTTGGGTGGTGTACATCTAGTGGCTACTTCCCCAGATGCCTTTCCCCACGTCCAAGTTCATTCATACCTCAAAATCATGCCTGATGGTTAACAGTACTGCCTCACCATGGAACCCTCCCAACCTTTCCATTTGGCTAAGAAATCCCCTCCACTTTCCAAGGATAAGCTACTATCCCCCCCCCTTACGGCCCTTCCTCATGTCCTATTGTGGTCAAACAAGCAACAATCACCCATATATAATATTTCACACTTGTATTATGAGTTAGTACAATCAAAAATCCATCAATATTTCATTCAACTACCATACTAGAATGGGAAGAGGTTATAACAACATGTTCGGTCACTAATGCTCATATTTTATCATCTGTAAGGTAGAACATCGCTAAACAGAAAAAACAACTACTAACCTCATCCCAGGGCACCAATACCTACTCCTTAAGTTATGAAACATCTTGTTATCCCTAATGTTCACTATCCAAATAGAATAATTCCCCTCAGGCATCATTTATTTACTAAAGGTAAAAGGAACTACTAGATACTTCTAGAAATGGATATATTCTTTAGGATACTAAGATAAATCACATGTGGTATCCCCACCATTTAAAGATCTACCAATCTATTGGCACTCAAATATGGAAACATGTTCACACTGAACCCGGTCAATAAAAGAATGGAAACCTTTATTTTTATTACACAATAATTCATGATTTAATATATAATAGTAAACATAATACAACCTTGGATATTAATAATTCTAGTGTCTTTGGTTATTATGTACATTACATTACAACTTAAAATAGGGGGTACATCGACATTATTGAAAACATACTTAACATGAACATATTGTTCCATCATTATTAAAACTTCATGGGATAACTGACGGATGTAAATACAAAATGGGTGAGCTACAAATACTAGAAAGGAAATAAAAAATCATAAAATGAATAATGTTTTACTTGTTAAAAAATATGAATTACAATGGGTTATGAAAGGTGTGAGAATCATAATAAAGAATAATGAGGTGTGATCTGTCATAATAACATAAAGGTGACATGGGAATGTGAAAACAACTTAAAACATGACATAAGAATCATAATTGATGTTTAAAAATCAAGAAAATGTAACATATTGTGATTATTATAACCCTCATGCACCATATATGGCATCTCATGAGACAAAAACATCACCCAATTCATTGGAGTGATATCTCGGTGCACCCTTTATAATCTTATCATGTATGTGCATAAGTTTTCCACATATATCATATATAATAATAACATATTTCAAAAATATTAATCCCATTATAGTGTATTTTTTATTATATACATGTAATTCCATAATCAAATAATTATAAGTTCATAAAGTTTAAGACCCTTGATAGTAAATGGGTATTGTTATTCACTACGCATTTGTTTGGAATGGAAAATCACAGTGAAATTTTGTCAATATAATGGGGAAAACATAAATGTTCATGGGAGGGATTACTGATAGTGAAAGGGGTATCACATCATTTATAAATCATAAGGGAATTAAGTCTATATATAAGAACATATCCCAACTTTATTAATTGAGTATAAAATGAATTAGATAATGAATATGCTTTAAAAAATAGGTGATGGAGAGGATCCCTTACCTTGATATGGTGATTCCAAAAGCCTAGAAGGGGCTTATTGAGAGATTGGGGGAACCTTTTTATGACTCTATAATTATGAGGTAAGATTAAGGACATGATCTATGGGTTTTTAGTGTAGAGGAAGGGGCTATTTTGTGGGTATATATAGGAAACGATAGGAGATTTCTTTATTATTTATCAAACATTGGTTTTGGACTCTATAATAATGTAGTCAAAACTAAAATCCTTCCCATGGTTTTTCCCATGTTTTCTACTAAATAAGAGTGGTTTTAATTTTTTCAAAATTCCAAGGTCCAAAATTATTAAAATATTCTTTTGGTGATGTGGAAGTGAGTAACGTTCTTAATGAAATTATTTTAAATTATTAAAATATAATATAGGTTTTGGAGGATTCAAAAAGGATTTCTAAAATTAATCAAATAACCTCAAGATCATATTTTTAAAATTTTAAAGATATATTTGGTTATGTATTCCCATTATATAATTTATTACGTCACTTTTGGGTCATTATAATTTCATAATACACAATGTATATTTATACGGTATTTCAATCTTACTTGAAAATTTTATTATCTCAAAAAAATTTGAAAAAAACACCATTTGATAATTTCAATGTTATGATTAAAAAGATAATATTTATTTTATCCATGTAATTGTATAATTATGTTAATTTTCAATTTTAAAATAAGAATCTGTATTTATTGGGAAATGTTTGGTTTTTATACAATAACAATATCTGATCCATTATAAAAGTTATTTTTGACTTAATAAAATTATACTATCAACTATACTTAATAAATATTATTTAATAATAATATTTTATTAAATTATAATTTATTTGAAAAAATTATTCTTTCATCAAAAGGAATGTCTTATTTTAAATTGCATATTGCCCAAAAATACAATTTGTGTTTTATCTTATCAAAATAAAAAACATTTATAATGTAACAAAAATAAGAATGAGAAAAAATGGCTTTCTCCACCATGTTTGATAATGGGCCCCACGCACCCGATTGTTTTCGAATTTTTTCAACCGTTTCTCCTTTTATTTCTCTCTTTATGATGGGTCCTCTGACATCAATGACCTTCGATCAAGGCCCTTCCTCCTCTCCCACATCCCCTCCTCCTCTCTTGGATCTCCCTGGTCCTTCCGCCTAGTCTCTAGTTGAATCTCTTTCTTTTAGGTATTCCCTTTGAAACTCATTTCATGCTCCTCTATGTCCTTGTTTTCAAGATGTTCACCCCATCATCATGCCAATTTCTTGGAATGGCCCCTATATATCCATGGATGCTCCTGCTGATACCTATGGAGAAGCGGTGGACTACCTAAAATGGACTATTTTCACAAATTTTGGTTCTATGTATCATCCTCTCAAAGTCTTCATACATTTTATGGACTCCTAGGGGTTTCATGATCTAGATAAAGTTTCCAATATTCGTTGTCAATAGTTTTTCATAGTTCTTGCTTCGAAGGAGGATTTTGTTCTTTCCTGGTGAAAAGCCCCTTGGAAGATGGGTCGTTGGAACTTCAATCTGGAAAGGGGGTCTCTGGTGGTTCCCAAGGGGAAGAAAAGCTCCCATACCACAGTGTGGTTCAGCCTCCCAGATCTGCAGCTTCTTCTTCACAATGTCACTCTTCTGAAGGTCTTAGGTAACTCCATCGGCAGTTTTCTATGTGTCGATGACCGTACTCGGTGCTGCTCTGATTCTTCTAGTGCTAGAATCTATGTTGATCTCTACATATCTCTACCTCTACAAGAAAATATTTCTCTAAATGTGAAGGTGTCAATTTTGTTGAATCAAACCATTGTGTACCTGGTGCTCGCAATTTTTTTCTCCTTTTTCTCCCTCCATGGTCACTCTATGTAACTATGCGGGAAAATCCATTGTGAAGATCTCCCCTAGCCTTGACACCCTACCAGATATCATGCTATAATGGATGCCTCTAAACCCTCGAATATTGGTGACCCACACGAACCCAAGAAGGTTACAGCCCGATCGGACTCTCAAGCTCTTACTCCTACTCTCCCTTCTGACGTTGTGGGTTTTCCCGGCAAGGAGGCCTCTATCTCGGCTCTAGTACCATAATGCCTTCCCCCACCTAGATCTCCCTACTTCAATCCTTCTAAGGCCTTCTCCTCCCCTTACCAATTCCTCCTTAAGGATGGTCAGGTGTTGGACCTCCAGTGGCTACCTCCCTTGATGCCCTTCCGCATTACCATGTTGATTCATACCTCAAAGTTGTGCCTGATTGTTAAACAGGACTGCCTCTCCAAGGAACCCTCCCCACCTTTCCTTTTGGCTAAGATACTCCCTTCATCATCTAAGGATATGCTCCCCCCCCCCCCCCCCCGTAGTCCTTCCCCCCTATCCTCCCATGGTCCCACACCCTCGACTCGGAATAGGGAGGGGTGAGCTTAATAATATAAGCTTCCTTGATAATCATAAACTTGGAAACCTCATGATACAAAGTCACACCACACCAAGAATAGTGTGTGGGAAGACCCTTTGTATGTTCTCTCCATCCAAATATCTAGAAAATAATTCCTCGACACCGACTAATTGTGTTCGCACAAGGTCCAAACTCAAAATTTTTAAAGAGAGAATGTCCTCTGATACATCCTCAATGAATTCACCCAGGGCTAAAGCTGATTCACCCCTGTTTCAATGATTATTATCCTCATCTGGAATGCCCATGGCATCGATTACCAGGTGAAAATTGACTTCCTGTACATAGAGATCAAAAAACACATGGCATGTATGGCAGTCATCCTCCATCATAAGACGAATCCCTCTAAAACAAAAGAGTTTTCTTGTAAAGATATAATTCATGCATGAATATAGCCCCAACTAAATAAAACATATGGATATTTTAGAACAAAGAGGTTATAGTGGATTTATTCTAGGATAGAAACCAATTAATTGCTATGAAAGCATGAATAGGTGTGGAGTACCTCTTTATCTATTTATTTTATGTGAGTTGAAACGCACAAACTCGAGAGACATTATGGAAGGACCTTGGTGCTTTTGTTCCAGAGTAATCCCCATGGATAATAGGTGGTATCTTCAACATTATTATGGACCCTAATGAGAAGAAGTGATGGGGTACTTTCCCCTAGGAAGCCATCTTGAAATTTGTAAATTTCTTGATATATAAATGGATCCTCGATATTGGTATTATGGGGACCACTACACATGGTTCAATAACCAAAAAGGATACATAAACTATTAGATCCGCTTGGATTGTTTTCTAGCTTATCGTCATACCATTTACAATTTCCCCAATGCCAAAGTGGAGCATCTTGTCTAAATTATATCTCACCAAACCCCTTTTCTTGTTTTTTTGGCTCCAAATTAGGATTTATGGGAATGATTTAGATTCTCTACCTAATGTATCGGCACTCATGGATGTCAGAAACTCATCAGTGACATATTCGATGAGCCTATTCATAGCCACATGTGGGTGGAATTACACAAAAAACTGAGACGACATAAAAATAGGTTACATGCATGGGAAAAGGGTATTACTATAACGACCCATACTTTACATACATTGTTATTACTTCAAAATTGAAGCACACTTATTACAACATATAAAAAAACCATGAAAGGACCGTATAGGTATAGTGTCTTTAGAAACTGGGAAACATAAACAACTGGTTCATAAAGCGTCTACACTGTCTCCCATTTATTTCATCATATCTATAGTCCCTTTTGGCATATCATACTTAATAACCTTCTTCCTGACCTGGGGAAAGAAAAAATACAAAAGGGTGATCTCAAATGCTCAGTAAGGGTAAACAAAAGAAATATCAATCACATCAAAATAAAAACATAACATTTTGGAAATCGTACCATGCAAAAGAGATCATGATTTCATAACATGGGATAAATCATGTAAGTGAAATGTAATCCCAATAATCATAACATAAAACATGAAACTTTGTTTCATACACACATAATCATTGATAATCATTTCTTATTAGTCAAGACTCATTGCCAAGACTATCTTAGTGGACAAAGTCCATTTCTGAACCGAGTTCACTCCTCGTTTCAGTCCTGTTTCACTGAACTGGTATAACCTGGCGTTCCAGCCATGTCTATCTCATGAGATATAAAAGCATTAACCAATTCATTGGAGGGAGATATAGGTCCCACTGATCTCATAATCATACCATTCTTATGTGTGCCACAAAATCATAAACCATACATCATAGCATAACCCGTGTAATAAAAATGGGAATATTAAACATCGTGACATCATAAAACAAGTCATATAAGATAAAGGAATTCATAAAAATAATTCCATCACAACATAATCAAATAAATGTAATAATAGGGATATAAACAGAACCCTTTATTATCTTATATGGAAAATAATTTTGATAAAACACTTGAACTCTATTCTTGAGGAAAATATCCTTTCTACTTCAAAAACACTTTTCCTTTCTTAAGATGTCATACAATTCTAAACTAAAAGAAGTTGATTAAAAATAAACTTGAAAACTTGTGAGGGAAGCTTCTTGGAAATAATGTTTTAAAAATCCATTCATGCTGTAATTGTGAAAAGAAAACATTCTTCTCGTACTTTTGTCGGAAAAGTCAAAACGTATCTCGTACGAAAAATGACAAAAGATTCCTTTCATATCTTTTACAAAAAAACTCACCGAAGGGTAAAATTGGATATAAACTATTGTATAAGGATATAAATATTACATATTGAGGAAACATGGATGTGGATGATAAAATACACCCCAGTAAATTTCAAAGTATAAACAATCTCGGATAAAAATGAGACTGTGATATTTCCCTTACTTTAGGTCCGATTTGCTTCGTAAGTGTCCGAACCTCCTGTATAATGATTTAAATAATGTTATTGACTTATTCCATAATCATACTTATTTTTATGATATCATATATGGTCATATTCTTATATTCTTATTAGTAATATTTCATTACTACTTGTTATTCGGGTGTTTATTACTTTTTGTTCTTATGCGTGTTTTGTCGACTGAATTCTTATTCTTCTCTTTAGGTTATAGATACCACATTTCCAGAATGGTATTATTGTAATATATATCATATTCATTAATTAAATTCATTTATATAATCATTATGCAATGAATATCACGTAGAACGAGTCGCATCACATCGTGGAGACGGTATTCCGTACGTACGCACGAGAGATGATATTGTTCCCATGATCGTGGAATTGTATTGGAGTGTATGTATACTATTTCAAAAGTAATATAACTTTACAATAATCATATATAGTTATTATTTACACCATTATACCCATCCAAGTAAGGTGGTGGGGGAAAATAGATTACACCACGGTGTGGAGACGGTATTCCGTACGTACGCATGCACGGTGATTTCGTTTTCCGTAGGATGGATAGATGGTGAAATAGGGTTGTTTGATACTTATAATAACATATCAATATATGATTTATACTTATTTTATTACTTTATAATGAAACAAATAGAGAAGAATAAGTGGAAGAAGAAATAAAGATGAAAGAATCGGTAACGGGCATTACCTCTTCTTCGAAGCGCCTCTTTGAGACCTCCTCTTAGGGCGCTACAATTGGTCTTTGAAGAAGACCAGGACCTCTAGGATGTTTATAGGGAAGTTGGAAGTGAAATGGGCAGGGATTGGCCGATATTTAAGGCTCAAATTGGTGTGAGGAGAAGAGAAAGGAGATGCCCTTTTATAAGGGAGGAGAGGGGCACCTTTGGAAATATAAAAAAGATTAGTTTATATTAAATCCAAACCCCACTTAAAAACATCCAAAATGACTCATATACAAATATTAGATGATATAGGGTTGTAATCTCATCAACCAATAAAATTTAGACATGTTAGGAATTTATTTTAAACAGTATCAACTTGATTTATCCTTATTTATCAATTTAATTTTATTTGTGGTAATAATATTCCAAATTTTAAATTATTATAAATAATTAAATATGTGTTGTGAATTTTCCATAATTTTACACTTTATGACATTTTAGACAATATAAATTTTAATTTATAATTTTTAAATATTTTTGTTATTTTTAAACAATTTTATAATATGTTATTTTTATAAAATAACAATAGTGTCAATTTTGAAACTATTAATTTATTTGAATTTAAATAAAATATATAGAGAAGATATGTTCGAACTAAATTCTTAATAGATCCATAAAATGTCATATGTATCTAGAAAATAATTGGAGCATATTAAATAGTTCATATAATATTTATTTTATTATTTTTAAAACCATTTATTTTCTATTTTAATTAATAAAATAATTTCAACATCACTATTGTGTCATAATTAATGATAATTATTTAATCCCTAAAAATTATAAATAAACTCATATGATGTAGATAATTGTATTAGATTTCTGGAGACTATTCATGTTCTAAGTTACATGAAGCTTATCACTAAATAAAAATTATTATACTTATAAGATTTAAGAAAGTGACATGTTGTCACATTCTTTGGTTTTAAGAATAATTAAATTATTTTCATGGAACAAAGTATATTAAATGAATCTAATCTGACCCTTAGGTGATATGAGTCTACTTTTAGTCATCCAATAGGATTTTTTCAGGTGTTAGTTTAATTTTATAATCTTATATTTACCCTTAATTACCCTATTTACCTTTACCTATGGTAAATAAAATTTACCGTAGTTACTATTCATAATGCCCCAAAAAAATAAAAAGTAGTCTATTAACATAATTTTGACCCACTGATTCTGAATATGGAATCCATTTTTCAAAATTCAGAACATATAAGTTGTAGTAATTAATTTAAAATAAATCCAGTTGTTAAGAAAACGGGTTTTAGAAGTTAAAACATTGTCATAGATTGAAATGTTTTTACCTATGAATTCAATGTGAAATTAATGCTAATGACATACATTATATTAAATGGTAAAAATATATTATATTTATACTTTAAAACCATTAAATATTATAATTTATCCCTATAAATTATCTCAATGAAAAAAAGTTGTTTTTAATTAAAAATTAGCATATTTTTACTATTCATCAAAATATGAAAGTTATCAGAAAAATATCAAAAATTTATCCAAAGTAAATTTTTATACCCTGATTCAAAAGAAGAATTTTATTTTGTCCAATTGAACTTATAAACATGTCAAAAACTAGATTTAATGTGGGTGCGCCATCAAAAGGCGGCAAAACTGCATTTTTTGAGAAATACTTCTTTTATCCAAAAAAACCGATTTTGCTTTTATACCTCATTATAGAAAATGTATAAGTTGAATTAAAATGTTATAAAATTCAAAATTCAGTTAATACTATTCATAACAGCTAGTTTTAATATCATATTATTTTTTAGTGAAACTCGGTATTGCGTACGACGCAAGCTATCGAGGAAGGCCGTGATTGCGTGTAAAGCAAGACAAGAAAGTTTTGTGTGTAGTGAAAGATTCCTTTGATGATTTATATAACATAAAAACAAAATATTTCTCATAAAAGTCTCGGGTGTTACATTCTACCCCCCTTAAAATGAATTTCGCCCTCAAAATTCGTCACTTTGTAACAAACAGATGAGGGTACCTCTCCCTCATTATATCCTCAAGTTCCCATGTAGCTTCTTATAATTGGTGGTTCCTCCATAAAACTTTCACCAAGCGAGTGGTCTTGTTTCGTAGGACTTTTTCGCTACGATCCAGAATCTCTATCGGTTGTTCCTCATATGAAAGATCTTTCTCCAGCGGTATAACTTCTGAGCTGAGTACATGTGAAGGATCAGGTTTGTACTTTCTCAGGAGAGATATATGGAACACATCATCAACTTGAGAGAGATTCGGTGGAAGCGTCAATCGGTAACCTACCTTCCCAACACGATCCAGAATTTCAAAAGGACCGATATATCTAGGGCTCAACTTTCCCTTCTTTCCAAATCTCATGACCCTCTTCCAGGGAGATATTTGTAAGAACACCTTATCACCCACTTCAAACTATAAGTCTTTTCTTCGGTTATCGGCATAACTTTTTTGTCGAATCTGAGCTGCTCTTATGTGTTGTTGAATAGATCGGACCTTTTCTGCCATATCATCAACAAGTTCAGGTCCTAATAGCTTTCTTTCCCCAACTTCTTCCCAACAAGTTGGAGTCCTGCATTTCTTTCCATAGAGAGCTTCATAAGGATCCATCTGAATACTGGAGTGAAAGCTATTATTATAAGAAAATTCCACCAAAGGTAGGTGTTGATCCCAACAAGCTTTGAAATCTATAGAGCAAGCTCTCAACATATCTTCCAGAGTTTGAATTGTCCTCTCAGACTGACTGTCTATCTGAGGATGATAAGTAGTACTGAAACTCAACTCTATATCCAGAGTATGCTGAAGACTTCTCCAGAACTTTGAGGTAAACCTCGGATCCCGATCAGATATAATAGAAAGTGGTACTCCATGAAATCTTACCACTTCCTTTACATATATCCTGGCAATCTGATCCAGAGAGAAATCATCTCTAATAGCACTGAAGTGTACAGACTTTGTAAGACGATCAACTATGAACCAGATAGCATTATTGCCTTTGGATGTTTTAGGAATTCATGTGACAAAGTACATAGTGATGTTTTCCCATTTCCATTTGGGTATGGGTAATGGTTTTAACATCCCCTTAGACTTCTATCTCTCAGCTTTAACTTGCTGACAAACCAAGCATCGAGAGACATATTCAGCAACATCTCTTTTCATGCCATCCCACCAGAAGTACTCTTTCAGGTCCCTATACATCTTCGTGCTTCCAGGATGAATAGAGAATTAAGAACTATGAGCCTCATCCAGCAGCTCCTTCTTTAATTCTGGGATGGGAGGAACACAAACCCGATTCCTGAACTTTATTATCCCATCACAATCAAGGTTGAATTCAGGAACATTTCTCGCCTTCTTTTGTAACTCTACATCTTCTTTCTGTGCCTCTTTAATCTTCACATGTATAGATGGTTGAATATTCATTTGAGAAATATACGATTTTTCCCCTTCCATTATAATTCCAAGATCCATCCTTTGTAAATCCATAAATATAGGATCTTTTGTGATCCTCATCATGGATAAGCTAGCATGGTCTTGTCGACTTAATGCATCTACCACCTTGTTTGCTTTCCCAGGGTGGTAATGAATTGAGCAGTTGTAATCCTTAATCAGCTCCAACCATCTTCTTTGGCGCATATTCAGCTCATTTTGTGTGAAAATATACTTTAAACTTTTATGATCAGTATAAATGTCACACCTTTCTCCATAAAGATAATGCCTCCAACTATTTAATGCAAAGATTACCGCAGCTAACTCCAAATCATGAGTTGGGTAATTTTTCTCATGTATTTTCAACTGTCGTGAGGCATAAGCTATCACCATATCATTTTGCATAAGAACACACCCCAATCCCTTCTTGGATGCATCACTGTAGATCACAAACCTTTCTCCACTACAAGGCAGTGTGAGAACAGGTGCACTGGATAACCTTCTTTTCAACTCCTTGAAATTCTCTTCACATTCCTCCATCCAAACAAACTTAACTCCTTTCTGAGTCAACCTAGTGAGTGGATTAGATAATCGTGAAAAATATTTCACAAAATGTCGATAATATCCATCCAAACCAAGAAAACTTCGGATCTCAGTTACTGTTGTTGGTCTCAACCATCTTTCGATAACCTCTATTTTTGCTGGATCCATAGATATCCCATCTTTTGAGATTATGTGACCCAAAAATGCAACCTTTTGAATCCAAAATTCACACTTGGTAAATTTGGGATAAAGATTCTCCTTTCTCAGGGTCTTAAATATAATTATCAAGTGATCTTCATGTTCTTCCTTGATCTTTGAATAGACAAGAATATCGTCTATAAAGACTACCAAAAATTGATCAAGATAGTCTCTAAAGACTCTATTCATTAGATCCATGAAGATAGCAGGGGAATTAGTAAGACCAAATGGCATCACTATAAATTCATAGTGTCTATACCTTGTACGGAAATCCGCCTTTGGTATATCCTCCCTTTTGACCCTTAATTGATGATACCCTGAATGAAGATCAATCTTGGAAAAGTATTGAGCTCTGCGTAGTTAGTCAAATAAGTCATCAATGCGTGGGAGAGGATATTTTTTCTTGATAGTGATCTTGTTATGTTCTCGATAATCAATGCAGAGTCTCATTGATCCATCTTTCTTCATAACAAATAGAACAGGTGCTCCCAAAGGTGACGCACTAGGGTGTATGAATCCCTTATCAAGTTTCTCTTGGAGTTGCTTCTTCAATTCCTGCAACTCAATTGGGGCCATTCTATAAGGTGTATTTGAAATAGGCAAAGCACTCGGTACGATTTCTATTGAAAACTCAACTTCACGATTTGGTGGAAGACTCGGCAATTCCTTCGGAAAGACATCATCAAACTCCCGTAAAATGGGCATATTATTAATCGCAAGTTTCTCACCAACAATTTGAGATAAATAACCTTCATTCAGTGGAATCAAGACCCATAAGATGGAAGAAATTTCCACTGGAAGGTTATGTTCATCCTTGCATCAATAGACGATCATAGATTGATCTGGAATATGAAATGTGACTTCCCTTCTTTGGAAATTGATATGAGCTCCATATAGAGAAAGCCAATCCATGTTAAGAATCACATCAAATTCCACTATAGGAAGGATCACAAGATTTGCAGGAAGCACTTTCCCACAAACTTCAATCTGGGAAAAATTATAAACTTTTGATGCGACTATTGTGCCATTAGGTGTTGTCACAGCTAACTCAATATCTAATTGTTAAGGTAATACGGTGATACCCTTAGAAAAATCTTCAGAAATAAAATATTGGGTGGATCCAGAATCAAATAAAACATTTTCTACTTTAGAGTGGATGGTAATTGTACCTTTCACCACATCATTATCGTACTCCACATCGCTGATAGAAATTGCATGTGAATTTCCTTTGTCTTTAGCCTTGTGATTTTGTGGATGTTGATCATCATCAACAACCCTTGGATTAGGGCATTTATTGGTATAATGCCTCATATCCTTGCACTTGAAACATTGAAGTGTAGTAGGTTCATTATGTGTGTCCCTTTCTTTGTTTGCATCACTATACATATTCTTCCCATCATTGCGGCATTCAAATGCCCGATGACCTTCCTTTCCACATTTGAAACATTTACTTGTCCCTTTAAGACAACTCCCTCCATGTTTCTTTCCACACATTGAGCATAAGGGAAATCTCATCTTCTTTTCAGTGTGCTCTTTAGATTTTCCTTTGAATTCCATTTTCCTCTTCTTATCAAACCCATATGACTGATGGGTTACTCCAGTCTCTATCTCAACTTTGAGAGCACATCGAACGATTTTCTCATAGCTATTGAAGTCCCTTATGGCTAAGTCCATTCTAAAACTTGGTTTTAAGCCACTAAAGAATCGATTGATCTTACTCTCAGGTTGGATAATAATACCAGAATCGCACCTTGCAAGTCTTGTAAAATTTGCTTCATAGGTACCAACAGATTCATCATCTTTTTTCTTCAGTTCAAGAAACTCTTTCTCCATCTTTGTTCGGAGAATACGAGGGAAGTACTTATTGAAAAATAAGTTCTTGAACTCGTCCCATTCCATGGACTCAATTTCATCTCTTTGCCTCATATTCTTGATAAGATTCCACCATTGATCAGCATCACCTTCCAAACGATACAATGCTAAGATGACTTTATCATGTTCAGAACATTGAAGAACTGAAAATATCTTTTCAGTAGTACTAATCCATTGTTCAGCAACTAATGGATCAGTAGACCTGCTGAATGAAGGTGGACGCTGCCTCATGAAGGATTCAACAGAATGTTGCTCCTTCCTTTGCTCGTTTGGAAGTCCTGCATGATTCATAGCTTGAGAAAGTTGTGTGATCATGGCTACAAGATTTTTCATTCCATCTCCCATAACGTTTGGTTTCTTAGGGGGACAATCATTGCATTTCCCGTCGCATTCTGCATTAACATGGTTCCTTCAGGATCCATCCATTGACTAAAACCAAGAAGAATAGTGTGATCAAAACTAATTATAATAGGAAAAACACATAATCAAGAATAAAATTTCACACTTAAGGTCTTATCCTAGGTTATTCATGGCCATTTTTAAAACACTGAGATTGTGTTCTATGCATATACTTATCTTTAGGGTTCTTACTAAGGCTTTCACATCCTAGTTTCCAAAGGTTGACTATACCTTTCCTCTGATACCAACTATAACGACCCATACTTTACATACATTGTTATTACTTCAAAATTGAAGCACACTTATTACAAAATATAACAAAACCATGAAAGGACCGTATAGGTATAGTGTATTTAGAAACTGGGAAACATAAACAACTGGTTCATAAAGCGTCTACACTGTCTCCCATTTATTTCATCATATCTATAGTCCCGTTTGGAATATCTTACTTAATAACCTTCTTCCTGGCCTGGGGAAAGAAAACATACAAAAGGGTGAGCTCAAATGCTCAGTAAGGTTAAACAAAAGAAATATCAATCACATCAAAATAAAAACATAAAATCTTACCCTGCAAAAGAGATCATAATTTCATAACATGGGATAAATCATGGAAGTTAAATGTAATCCCAATAATCATAACTTAAAACATGAAACTTTGTGGCATACACACATAATCATTGAGAATCATTTCTTATTAGTAAAGATCATTTCCAAGACTATCTTAGTGGACAAAGTCCATTTCTAAACCGAGTTCACTCCTCGTTTCAGTCCTGTTTCACTAAACCCGTATAACCTATCGTTCCAGCTATGTCTATCTCATGAGATATAAAATATTTACCCAATGTATTGTAGGGAGATATAGTTCCAACCCATATCATAATGATACCATTCTTATGTGTTCCACAAAATCATAAACCATACATCATAGCATAACCCATGTAATAAAAATGGGAATCTTAAACATCGTGACATCATAAAACAATTCATATAAGATAAAGGAATTCATAAAAATAATTCCATCACAACATAATCAAATCAATGTAATAATAGCGATAGAAATATAACCCTTTATTATCTTAGATGGAAAATAATTTTGATAAAACACTTGAACTCCATTCTTGAGGAAAATATCGTTTCTACTTCAAAAACATTTTTCCTTTCTTAACATGTCATACAATTATAAACTAAAAGAAGTTGATCAGAAATAAACTTGAAAACTTGTAAGGGAAGCTTCTTGTAAATAATGTTTTAAAAATCCATTCATGCCGTATAAGTTAAAAGAAAACATTCTTCTCTTACTTTTGTCGGAAAAGTCAAAAAGTACCTCGTACGAAAAATGACAAAAGATTCCTTTCATATCTTTTACAAAAAACTCACCGAAGGGTAAAATTGGATATAAACTATTGTAGAAGGATATAAATATTACATATTCAGGAAACATGGATGTGGATGATAAAATACACCCCAGTAAATTCCAAAGTATAAACAATCTCGGATAAAAATGAGATTGTGATATTTCCCTTACCTTAGGTCCGATTTGCTTCGTAAGTGTCTGAACCTCCTGTATAATGATTTAAATAATGTTATTGACTTATTCCAGAATCATAATTATTTTTATGATATCATATATGGTCATATTCTTAGCTTCTTATTAGTAATATTTCATTACTACTTGTTATTCGGGTGTTTATTACTTTTTGTTCTTATGTGTGTTTTGTCGAATGAATTCTTATTCTTCTCTTTAGGTTATAGATACCTCATTTCCAGAATGGTATTATTGTAATATATTTCATATTCATTCATTCAATTCATTTATATAATCATTATGCAATGAAGATCACGTAGAATGAGTCGCATCACATCGTGGAGATGGTATTCCGTATGTACGCAAGAGCGATGATATCGTTCCCATGATCGTGGAACTATATTCGAGTGTATGTATACTATTTCAGAATCAATATCACTTTACAATAATCATATATAGTTATTATTTACACCATTATACCCATCCAATTAAGGTGGTGGGGGAAAATATATTACACCACGGCGTGGAGACGGTATTCTGTACGTACGCACGCGCGGTGATTTTGTTTTCCGTAGGATGGATAGATGGTGAAATAGGGTTGTTTAATACTTATAATAACATATCAGTATATGATTAATACTGATGTTATTATTTTATAATGAAACAACTAAATAATAAGAAGTGGAAGAATAAATAAAGATGAAAGAATCGGTAACGGGCATTACCTCTTCTTTGAAGCGCCTCTTTGAGACCTCATCTTAGGGCACTACAATTGGTCTTTGAAGAAGACCAGGACCACTAGGATGTTTCAAGGGAAGTGGGGAAGTGAAATGGGTAGGGATTGTCCTAGCTTGAAGGCTCAAATTGGTGTGAGGAGAAGAGGAAGGAGGTGCCCTTTTATAAGGGAGGAGAGGGGCACCTTTGGAAATATAAGAAATATTACTTTATATTAAATCCAAACCCCACTTATAAACTTACAAAATGACTCATATCCGAATATTAAATGAGATAGGGTTGTAATATAATCAACCAATAAAATTTAGACATGTTAGGAATTTATTTTAAACATTATCAACTTGATTTATCCTTATTTATCAATTTTATTTTATTTGTGGTAATAATATTTTGAATTTTAAATTATTATAAATAATTACATATGTGTTGTGAATTTTCCATAATTTGACACTTTATGACATTTTCGACCATATAAATTTTAATTTATAATTTTTAAATATTTTTGTTATTTTTAAACAATTTTATAATATGTTATTTTTATAAAATAACAATAGTGTCAATTTTGACACTATTCATTTATTTGAATTTAAATAAAATATATACAAAAGATATGTTCAAACTAAAAGCTTTAATATATCCATAAAATGTCATATTTATCTAGAAAATTATTGTATAACATTAAATAGTTCATATAATATTTATTTTATTATTTTTAAAACCATTTATTTTCTATTTTACTTAATAAAATAATTTCAACATCACTATTGTTTCATAATTAATTATAAATATTTAATCCCTAAAAATTATAAATAAATTCCTATGATGTATATAATTGTATTAGCTTTCTGGAGACTATTCATGTTCGATGTTTCATGAAGTTTATCACTAAATTAAAATTATTATACTTATAAGATTTAAGAAAGTGACATGTTGTCACATTCTTTGGTTTTAATAATAATTAAATTTTTTTCATGGAAAAATCCCATTAAATGAATCTAATCCTACCCTTAGGTGATATGGGTCTGCTTTTAGTCATCCAATAGAATTTTGGAAGGTTTTAGGGTAATTTTATAATCTTATATTTACCCTTAATTACCTGATTTACCTTTAACTATGGTAAATAAAATTTACCGTAGTTACTATTCATAATGCCCCAAAAAAATAAAAAGTATCCTATTAACATAATTTGGACCCCCTGATTCTGAATATGGAATCCATTTTTCAAAATTCAAAACATATAAGTTTCAGTAATTAATTTAAAATAAATCTCGTTGTTAAGAAAACGGGTTTTAGAAGTTAAAACATTTCCAAAGATTAAAATGTTTTTACCTATGAATTCAATGTGAAATTAATGATAATGACATACATTATATTAAATGGTAAAAATATATTCTATTTATACTTTAAAACCATTCAATATTATAATTAATCCATATAAATTATCTCAATGAAAAAAAGTTGTTTTTAATTAAAAATTAGCGTATTTTTACTATTCATCAAAATATGAAAGTTATCAGAAAAATATCAAAAATTTATCCAAAGTAAATTTTTATACCATGATTTAAAAGAAAAATTTTATTTTGTCAAATTGAACTTATAAACATGTCCAAAACAAGATTTAATGTGGGTGCGCCATCAAAAGGCGGCAAAACTGCATTTTTTGAAAAAATACTTCTTTTATCAAAAAAAAACTGATTTTGATTTTATACCTCATTCTAGAAAATGTATAAGTTGAATTAAAATGTTATAAAATTCAAAATTCAGTTAATATTATTCATAACGGCTAGTTTTAATAGCATATTGTTTTTTAGTGAAACTCGGTATTGCGTACGACGCAAGCTATCGAGGAAGGTCGTGATTGCGTGTAAAGCAGGCCAAGCAAGTGTTGTGTGTACTGAAAGATTCATTTGATGATTTATATAACATAAAAACAAAATATTTCTCATAAAAGTCTCGGGTGTTACAATTACTAGTCCAAATTAGGACATGGATACTCCCAAACATGAGGTTAATGACCCGGAACTCAGGATCGAGGATGCCTGGGACAACCAAGTGTTTAAGAAGCTCTCCCTAAATAAAATCACTCTCACAGACCTCATTTTGAAAGAGTAAATAATGGAAAATGATAGATCATGAGTCATATAGATTCAATTAGGTCATAATAACTCTTCCTACTTCCACGGCTACATCAAAGAAAAAAGGCTCCCAGTGAAACCGAGCATTTTTCTGGAGGACAGACCATACTCAGATGACAAAGATGTTGTTGGCCTCATGGCCTTCACTTTATTCAACAATATACTTACAGGTCCCAACCTTAACATGTTGAATGGATACACAAGATATCATGTGGATATTTGGGAGACAATCCCAAATCAAACCTCCAACCAAGGCAATGCTATGTTGGAGGCTATTCCCGATTAGAAGAAAGTGCATGAGGCCATGCTTTAGCTCAACCCAAAGAGTTCCATGTGCCCTGACTATTTCCCAGTTTCATTTTTCTGAGGATCTTAGAATATGGTTAAAGGAGATATTATCACAGCCATACAATATTTCTTTCACAGTGTGTAGATCCCTCGGGTTTATAGTGTTATGACTCTTATTCTCCTTCCAAAGATCAAGGACCCATCCTCCATCCTCCAGTATAGATGTTCATGTATGTGTAACTTATCTTATAATATTTTGGCATGAATTAAAAACTTGAGGGTGTTTATGAACATCCTACTTTGGATTTCTTTAAACCATCAAGGTTTTATAAAGGGACGTTCAATTTTGGGGCTATCACCCTGGTGCAAGAAATTCATAGAGACATTAATTCCAAGACTCGTGGTTTGATCATGGAAATCAAACTAGACATTTATGAGGTATATGATAGAATTGAATGGTGATTCATCAAAATGGTACTCTTGGATATGGGTATCTCTCCATGGGTATTGAACCTCATCTTTAACTGTTTCTGCTCTAATTGGCTTGTTGTGACCTTCATGGGATGTTCTTATGGGCACTTTTAGGAGACCTGAAGGCTTGGGAAAGGGGACCTAATCTATCAAAGTATTTTCATCCTCATGAAAGATACCCTTAGCCTATTAATCATCATGGGACTATCTACTGGGAGAATCCTCCATTACTGGAAAAAAACAAACCTCCCCTCTGTCTACCATCTGATGTTTGCAGATGAAACCATTGTTTTCACTCATGTAGGTATAATATAAGTGTGTGTCTTCTTTAAAATCCTAGATTAATATTCCCTCTAGAGTGGCCAGGTCATTAAAAAGCCCAAAAATAATCTCTCTATCTCTTGAAGATGCACCACAAGTCGGATTGCTTCATTGTGCAATAGGCTGGACATGTAGAAAGGCATCTTCCCTATGGACTAACTCATCTCCATGATCTCCTCAGGCAGGGTCCAAAGGCATGAATGTGATAGAATATTGAGTAAAATAATGAGTTGTTTGAACAACATGAAGAACCAATTATTATCATTTGGAGGTCGGATCACCCTCTTCAACAGTTTCCTCTTCACTATACCAGTCCATCCTCTCTCAGGTGTAAAAGTGTCAAAGGGGGTCATCAAAACCATTGATATTATTTTGGCCAGATTCATCTAGGATTCTCAATATGAAGGTAAATATCATTAGACATCATAGGTAAGGATAGAGATTCCCATTCAGGAAGGTGACATAGGCATGAGAATCCTGGAGCATACTATTCATTGTATTCATACCAAACTTTCATGGGAGATTATGGAAGAATGTACCCTATGGGGTAAAATTATATCCCATACAAGTGGTGGGAGCAAAGATGATTACAACACCCATGCATCCCCCTTCTATTCTATGATAAACCCCCTCATTCTTACCCTTTGTAAACACTCCTGATGGATTGTATGGAAAGGCGACATCCTCTTTTGGCATCATAACAGGGTAGGAACTATGTTTGGTTTTTCGAGTTGTTCAGCTCCTGAGATATCTTTTGAGTAGGATATCTTGCACCTGTGGCTTATCCAAGCCATTATAAACAAGGAACAGTATAAGGTTTCCGATCTTATTATCTTTAACTATGAACTGTAAAAATGTGTTCTCACCCCATCCATCTCATGTTCTTTCACAATAAAGGATTTTTGGAGGATAGAAATGTAACAGGAGAAAAGAGACTACTGGAATGGTCTGCTATGGTGTAAAAAACTCAGTCCATGTTCAAATTTTTTGATTTTGAGGATAATGAACTATGAAATTCCTAAAAAACAATGTGAAATTCATGGGAATAAATATATCCTTCAAATGTTAGTGCTAAAGAAATCACCAATTGGAAAACCTAACCCATCTTTTATTTGAGGGAGAATGGGCCACAGAAGTGTGGAGGTCTTTCGGTGAGTTCACCAGCCTCTTCTCCTAGCAACCTCTTGGTGCTCCATTATTAGAGTGCCAGTTTCATGGAACGAACATTACAGGAAATGTAAAAATAGTGTGATCTATAATTCTAAGTGCTGGATGTTAGTGTTTATGGAAATCCCAGAATAAAGCCAAATTTGAGGGGATCTAATCCTTTGGTAGATCTATTCCTTTCCACACTAGATCTATCCTTATTGACATCGTAAGCGGTTTCAGTAACTGGAGTAGGGCTCCCTTCCTCAAAATCATTCAATTGAGTGTATCAATGGGGCATCCTTCTAATTTCGGGCCTCAAGGACAATGGGTACGCTGGAAACCTACAACCTCGAGTCTCAAACTTAATACTGATGGATTGTGTATCTTATTGATCATATAGGGTGGAGGAGTAATCATATATTATTGGGAGATATCATCCTCACATTTATGGATTATTTTGGACATGGTAACTCTCTCCAGGAAGAGGTCAATGTGATGTACACTGGTCTGAACCTTTTCCACTAAAAGAACATTGCTATCACTTAGCCGGAAATGGACTCCATGATCATTCACACTACAGGAAATATAGGCATTTGCGACGGGTCATTTGCGACGGGATCCCGTCGCAAATCGCCCGTTGCGGAAAACGCCGTCGCAACAAAAAAAAATTGCGACGGGCCCGTCGCAAAAACACTTATTTGCGACGGGAAAAGGACCTGTCGCAATAGATTTGTGGTTTTTTTTAAAAACTTATTTGCGACGGGCCCGTCGCAAATAAAAATAAAAAATTAAAAAAAAATTAAAAATTATTTATTAATATATAAATCAATACACCTATTTATATTGATATAAATATAATATTTATTTTTAAAATATGTTTTAGAAAGGATGAATAAAAATCAAATATGAATGTATAAGATGTTCAGTAAATGTGGGTTATAAAATATTTCACAAAATATTTTTAATTAATAATTACATAATTTTTATCAATTAATAGTCATTTAATAACTCTTTGAATATAAAAAAAATAAAAAAATTAATGAAAGATGGAAAATAAGAAGAAAATGAAACCCAAACTTCAAACGGCCATAACTTTTGATCCGGGACTCCGTTTGAGCTCTACAGCATATCAAATCGAAGCTTGCGACGATCTCTACAGCCCTTTAGACAGTTAAAACCCTTCCAATGTTTTTTCGAGGCCCAAAAAGGCCCCAAAGGCCTCCAAAACTGAGTTTTTAGTCGGGGCACCCCGGTTTTTCACCGTTCAGACAGCTATAACTTCTGATCCCGATGTCCGATAAACCTCTACCATATATCATGTCGAATATCTTTTAATGTTCTTCGATTTGACTGATTGTGGAGCTGAAACGGACTCCTGGATTAGAAGTTATGGTCCTTTTAACATTCAAATTGCTATAACTTCCGATCCGGATGTCCGTTTGGCCTGTACCGCATATCATATCGAAGATCGTTTCATGTTCTTCGATTTGACTGGTTGTGGAGTTGAAACGAACTTACAGATTAAAAGTTATCATCATTTTAACATTCTTAGAGGATTTTCACCCCCTCATTTATATGTATTCATTCATAACTATACATATATGTGTGTGTGTGTGTGTGTGTATGTGTGTGTGTGTATTGTATATATGTATTTATTTATTTATTTATAAATACACATAAAAACACATATTTTATAAATTTATTTAAAACTAAGCTTATAAATATATATTAATTAATATACAAATAAATATACGAATAAAAACTTATAACTACATATATATATATCTATATGTATATATATATACAAATAAAATAAATATATATTAATATACGAATAAATATATATTAATATACGAATAAATATATATTAATATACGAATAAATATATATTAATATACGAATAAATATATATATATATATATATATATATATATATATTCATTCATATAACCAAATATATTTATATTAATATAAATCTATATTAATATATGGCTAAATATAACTATATATATATAACTATAATTATTCCTAATTATGACTAATTATTATTAATTATTCCTATTTATTATTAATTATTTCTAATTATTATTAATTACTCCTAATTACCATTAACTATGAACAATGAATACTAATAATTTAAATTTATTAAATAACAAAAAAATCTAAACATAATTAAATTACAACTAATTAAAAAAAATTAAAACTAATAAAAAATTAAAAATAAATATTAAAATAAAAATAACATAAATACCTTCAAAATTGATCTGAGGTTGATCTCCGATAATTGTTGAAGACTTCAATGTCAAATCTGCAAAAAAAATTAAACTTAAGAAACTGTGAACTCTAAAATTAGAGAAGTTGAGAGTGAATGGAAAAAAAACGGCTGGGTGTATTTATAAGTTAGATTATTTGCGACGGGACTATTTGCGACGGGTTTCCCGTCGCAAATAATACTATTTGCAACGGGACCCGTCGCAAATACGTTAGCCCGCATTTATTACGGTCAACGGTTAAATAGTTATTTGCGACGGGACCTGTCGCAAATAATAACCTGCCGACATACTATTTGCGACGGGGGTATATTCCTGTCGCAAATAGTTTCTACCGCCGCCGGTTATTTGCGACGGGGGTATATTCCCGTCGCAAATACTTTTTACCACCGCCGGTTATTTGCGACGGGTGGTAACCACCCGTCGCAAATAATTTTCCCGCGTTTTGGCGCGCAGTGCGCGCCAACCTTTTTGCGACAGGTGGGATTTCCCCGTCGCAAATAAGTAGTTATTTGCGACGGGAAAATCCTCCCGTCGCAAATAAGTTTTTAACAGGACTATTTGCGACGGGAATAAATCCCGTCGCAAATAACCCGTCGCAAAAATCCCTTTTTCCCGTAGTGTCATGACTCCATGCATGGAAAAGGCTCTATCCCATGGTGTATTTCCTACGTTATCATGAAATGTGGATGAATCATCAATGACAATATTCATGTGGCCCATACATGGAATGAAGGTAATAGGGTATTAGATCATCTTACTTCCATGAAGGAAGCAGACCAGGAAACCATAGTCATGTACCTCACAAGAATAAATCTCTTCAAACTAGACGGGGTTAATTTTATCAAGGGGATGAACTAGGCCTTCATTATTTTAGGACCCCTAGGCCACTATGAAGTCTTTTATCCCTGTTTTTTCCTATTTCATTTCTATGTGTACTCTTTTCTTAATAGATATATAATGTTTGGATGGATAACAACAATGAGATATAAATAAAATTATTATTATGTTGAAAATACAATGTACAAGTTCATATTCTTAGCATTTTGATACATATACCTTTAGTACACCAATAGAATCCCTGAGGGTAAGGTGTGTGATGGTTAGATTTTCTTCGGGTGGTTCTCCATACATGGATTGTCTTATGATCTCGATGATCTTGAACTTCTCCCATAAATGGTTTTGGTCATACTTTAGTTGTTAGATCTCAGCTTTTGATTTATCAAGTAAAAAATCATAGTGATTCTATATACCTTGGAATCTCTAATAATTGGGATTCATAGTGTATGATCATACTTGTTGAGTCTATCACATACTTTTTTGGGTCAATTGTGTTTATCAAAACCTTATAAATATACTAATTATATGATCACTTCTCAGAGGCTATATTATCAATAGTTATGATTCTTAATGATATTTTAAACCTGATAGGATATAGTAAAACAAAATAAGTTCATGTGTTTTCTATAAATATAATATATAATAGGGAATTTAATTCAATCACAAATAAAATTTTATTTAAAATTTTTTGGGTCTTTAGAAAAAGAGGGTGTGACCTACACATTGTCCAAAAACACTTCCTATCAAACCTCCTGCACCACCAAACTCATATTAGTAAATAGACTCATAAAACTCTAATCATATTATTATTCTCAAATAGCCCCAAACATAAACTTTTGACTCAAATCATTGGTGAGAAAATTCACATTTCTGGGGGCATAGGTTATTTCAAAATCAAAAATCCGAAGATACTCTACCAGATTTATATTCCTAAATTCCATGTCCCTATTGGTGAAATATACATCAATCTCTTATTATCTGATTAGACTATAAAATTCTCCTTAAAATAGTAATAGTACCATGAATTCAAGGTATGAATCACATATAAAAACTCCATATCAAGGTTGGGGTAATTCCATACATGTGGGCATATCTTCCATGATCCATAATCTACCGCATGGCCATATAAAATTACATTCACCCCAACCCCACACATGAGGCATCACAATTCCCTTCATAATCTTTCCCAGTCTTAAGATGAATAAAAAATAATGAGGGTGAAAATGAAAACAAATAGCTTCAGAAGCACTCAAGAACTTCTCACTCCACTCAAGCATCATCACATTCATAGTCAATTCCATAAAAGGATAAGTAAACCTGGAGAAGTCCCACAAAAAATGTCTATAGTAACTATCCAGGCCTAAAAATATCTTGATATCAAACATGTTCTTGGGTCACTCCCAATATATAACTTATAGAATATTCTTTGGCTCCACAAAAACCCCTTTCTCAAAAATCATATGTCCTGGTATCTTCAACTCTCATATATAAAAATAACATTTGTATATCATTTCATATAGATTGTTCTCTCTCCATATTCTCAAAAAAAACTCCATATAGTTTCTGTATCCCTCCTCTATCTTAGAGAACACCAATATCTCATCAAATAAACATGACCATTAAGGAGTCTAAAAAGTGTGGAATTATTTTGTTCATTAATTCTATAATTCCTAGAGGATCAATTTTATGGCCAAAAAAACATAACCAAGTACTCAAAATTTCTATACCGGCTTTAAAAAGTAGTATGTGGAACATCCTCTTTCTGGACTTTCAACTAATGGTACCCAAATATCAAGTTTTTCATATAAACCATTAAGATCTTTTGAACTGATCAAAAAGATCATTAATTATAGGAAATATACATTTAGTCTTTATAGTCACCTAATTAAGATTACGGTAATCTATGGAAAGTTGAAGACGCCCATATTCCTAATTTTTAAATAGAACTAGAGATGTGCACTATGATATGATAGGATGAATACATATCTATCTCTAAATATTGTTCAACTGAGTTTTAAACTCTATTAACTCAGATAGATACATCTAGTAAGATAGTAGATATATAGGTCTCATCATGGGTAGCATATTGATATTGAAAATGACCTATCACTAGGGTAGAAACCTAGAAAAGTACTCTAAAAACCAATCGGAGCACTTATCCATGACCACTAGAAGACAACCAACTAAAAATTGTACTATGAAATTTAATAAAATATAATAAATATAGCATGATATCAATCATATATTTGAAACAATATTCCATATACTCTCTGATCCCATATCACATTCACCCTAAAAGATCTAAGTGCTCCCATCATCAGATTAAAACTTGAACCTATAAAAATTGTAATCAATATGGAATTTCAATCTAATCAACCAATTATTGCTAGATATGAGATCAAAAATTTCTAGGTATAACATTATAAAATCCCACAAAACATCCACATTCACGATCAAGTCATGACACTACAGGAATATAATACCATTCTCCTTATTTCTATTCAATGGGGTAAACAAATACATCCTACTGGGAATCATCTATACTTAAATACCTAGGGTGTCATGAATTATTAATAATATGAAAGAATTGGAATCATCTGTATCAAATAAAATAGATTTTTTTGTATGAAGTAATGAACACTACACCTATTTTTATGGTTGTCCTAAACTCTCTGTCCTCATATTTTATATCTACTGTAGAAAGATGTCTATACTCATGCACACCATAATACATCTTCAATTATTAATAATACCCATTAACTTCAAGGAAATATATTATAACTATTGAATCATTTGTTCTCACCTTGAAACCACTATATAATTAATTACTAAATTCACTTTTATATAGTGGAGTCTTATAAAAGTGTGTAAGATTACCGATATTCCCACATAAGTGGAATGTAGTTATATATTTGAGAAATTGGGTCTGGTATGGCAAGAATTTCCACACTAGTGGTGGACCACTAAATTATTCACTAAATAAACCACTGGTGTTAAGATCAATTACTATTGATAACTCATTTGATTTCCCAAATGATGATTATTGTACTTCCTCTTTATTACATATAATGATATCAAGCTACCACCCACTAAAGGAACACTAAAAAGACCTATCTTACTAGCCATTCCAACTTATACCATATCCACCTTATCATCAACCATAATGTAGGTTGGAAAGAAAATAATTGTAAGCATCAACCTACTAACAACCTTTAGGACTATTTAAAAAAAACTGATCTTCAAGGTATTCACCCTCAAATAGCTCAAGATACACATGAACTAAATATGTAAACTGAGAAACATACTCCATCACTAAATAATATCCTTTCTCCACAATTATGAACTCATGGGACTTTTATCCCCTTAATTTATCTATATTGAATTTGTGATTAAAAATAGTTGAAAGGTATTTCATGTGAGGTCCTCATGCCACTTCACTAGCACTATGTATTCCCACCATTTCCTACCTTGTATTTCCAATATATAAGGGTAAAATCTAACCTTTGAGGTCTTAGGTGTCTTAAAAAATAAATATATTCTCATTACATTCAATATAATACTCATGCTCATTGGTTCACTTATCACTGCATAAGACTGGTGTATTATTCGTAGTGAACACCTAATCATGTTCCACCATTCATCTTTGATCTCAAGTACCCTCATATCCTAAGGACTATATCATTTGAATCACTAACATAAAAAATCATAAAATTATCTAAATCCAGATCAAATAGAGGGTTATCTTATTGGGAGGACTCTGAATAACCCTCTATATTCCTATATGATAACCTTGTTAAAGGAATTGTCTTCAAAACGTTAGAAAAAATCTCAATCAATACACAATAGAGTCTTAATAAATATAAATCAATCCATAGTAAACTCCTATAATAAATGTAAAATGATGGTAATTATCATTAAAAATCTCAAATTAAAAAGGTCTCAAAACATCAAAAAAAATCATTTTATATTATGTATGGTTTGGTGTCATAGTTAGGTAAACATTGTAACAAAATTTTATTCATTTTCTTATTTTCTTCCCTATTTCACAATAAAACTAAACTTAACTCACTCGATCACCATATAACCCAAAATTAGTAGGTAAATACATCAAAACCCAATAAAAAACAAATAACATGGCTCTCAACTTAAACACATATCAAAAATAGCCCATAGTAACTCAAGTCTCAACATGAATAAAATATAGCTAGGCACTCCTCTTCTCCTACTTATCGATCTCCCATGGTCCAAGATCGAGTCTACCACTGAACCCCCAAAAACAAGACTGCTATGATACTATTTTGGAGAGAAATAGCTCAGGATGACCTGACCCATCACCCATGCCCGCATACCACAAGTCCTGAAGCAAATTCCCAATTACCACGGCCAGGTGACAAGAACTAAGGCATCAGGACATACCATTTTCAGAATGGGTTCACCCTTAAAGAATCAGTATGAACCATACATGAATTGGATGACCATGCCACCAATTTAATAAAGGTGAATAAATAAGAACATATAACTACAATAAATGTACCAATTACTAAAGAAAGATATCATAATCATCATCACATCACTATATATAACAAGTCATATACAATACATACACATTATATCCATAGTCAAAAGATCCAAAAAAAATAGGGTTCATGATCCAAATATGAAATAAATAACATGAAAACTAAATAATTACCTAAATATAGATCCAAATTATCCAAACTTTGTGAAACCATGTCTCCTGAATCATAATAACCCTGTATGGTGACCATAAAAAAGAGAGACCAAAATTCATGGTACCCTTGTGTGCACGGTATGACTAAATGTGCATGTTTTGTTTTAAAAGTGAAATTTTTGTTAAAAAATGGACCACTAACTGAAAATAGAGAAAAATAACTTTTATTTTCTTGATAATTTAGGGAAAACATCAATTATTCATTTTTTATTCATAAAATTTAACCACATGTAAATCTAACACATGGTGTGCCTCATATTATTGAGAGCGTGTGTTTAGATTTAAATTGGAAATTTTAGTTTGAAACATGAATCAAATAATCAAAATAAATAAAAAGTCTTGGGTTCTCATGATACTTCATAAAAATGACCCATAAATACTTTTTGACATATAGGTATCAACTTCATGTCAAACTAACACAAGGTGTGTCAGGTGTGACTCAAAGTGTGTGGTTTCAATTTAAAAGTGCAATTTTACTTAAAAACAGGCATAACATTATGAAAATCAATAAAACATGATCATATATTTATGATAATATATTATAATTATATATTAGTCATTTATGAGATGTAGGAATAAACTTCAAATAAATCTAACACATGGAGATGATATGACTCAAACTAAATGTTTTCAGTTTAAAAGTGGTACTTTAATTAAAAACATGCATTGCATAGTTAAAACCAAGAAAATGTGATTTTTTCCTAAAACATTATTAAAATGATAGATAAATAATTTTTAATTTTATTAGAGTCAACAAAATTTCAATCTGGCACACATTTTTTCCAATATGACTCAAAGTCTTCTTTTTAGTTTAAAAGTAATATTTTAGTTTAAAACATATGTCACTAACTAAAAACCACTATAATTCACTGGAATTTTCTTCTTGACTTTATTAAAAAGATCAATATTTCATTTTTTATCTGTAGGAATCATCCTCACATCAATCTGATACATGGTGTTCCTAGTATGATGGAAGTGTGTGTTTTTATTTCAAACATACATTTTAATTGAAAACATGTGATGGATACTCAAAATTGAGAAAATATTCTTATATTTTCATGATAATCAAATAAAATTATCCATAAATAATTTCTCACATATTGGAATCAACCCCAATTCAATCTAACACTTGGTGTATCTAATATGACTCAAAGTGAATTTTTTGAGTTTAAAGATGATTTTTTGTTCAAAATATGGGTTACTCGCTGAAAACGAGATAACACTTAGATTGTCTTAATAAGTTAGTAAAAATCCATAATTCATTTATGACGTATTGTAATTAACCATGCATAAATCTAATTCATATTGTTCACAGTATGACTCAATGTGTGTGTTTTCAGTTTAAATTTGATGTTTTAACTGAAACATGCATCCCTCACTGGAAAATTAGAAAACTCAATAATATTTTCTTTATACTTTAGTAAAATTAAATTTAATAATTCTTTATATGTATGAATTAATTTCCAATAAATCTAACACACGGTGTTCCTAATATGATGGAAAGTTCATTTTTTGATTTAAAATGGACATTTTAGTTCAAACACATGTAACATTCTCAAAACTGCGAAACAATTCTTAGATTGTCTTGATACATTATGAAAATGGTCTATAAAACATTTTTACATATATTAATCAATATCACTTCATTCAGACACATTATGTATCTATTGTGATTCAAAGTGAATGATTTCATTTTAAAAGTGGTAATTTAATTCAAAATATGTGTTACTCATTTAAAACTAAGAAAACACGCTCCTATTATCCTATTAAATTTGGATAATGATCTATAATTAATTTTTGAAATTTCGAAACTAATCACATATGAATCAAACATATTGTGTGACTGATATGATTCAACGTGTGTGTTTTCAGCTTAAAAGTAGAATTTTTTTTTAAAGCATGCATCACTCACTAAAAATGAAACAAACATGCTCAGATTTTCATGATACTTTAGGACAATGATATACAATTAATATTAGATTTATGAATATTAACATTATTTAAATCTAACACAAGATCATATTTTCAGTTTAAAAGTGAAATTTATTAATGTATTAATATATCATATTCATGTATCATTTATTTATTTACAGTATTACTAACAATAAAAAAATTATTAAGGGTTCACCTTTATTTTTTCAAGATATAGTGGTGTGTTCAAAAATTGGTAGTGTAATTTGGATCTTTTTAAAGGCTCTCAAAGAGAGAGGAATGTAGGGCCACTATACTATTTTTTTATTTTTTTAGAAAATTTAATGTTTGTAATAAACTAACAAATCTGTGTGATTGAAATTTATTGAAATTTCTGTAATGTGTATTTATTTTAAATTAAATTTTAAATAATGTTGTAAATCTATTGAAATATTTTTAATTGTAATTTAATTACATTGTTCTGTAAATGCAGTAGCACACAATTATAATTATGGGTTTTATCAGTGTTATTTCTAGAACTGATAAATTATCATGTATTTTAAAGGTTCCTAAAATTTGATCTATTTTTTATCAATGATAATAGTATTTTTTAGTACTAATAAAATCCAATTCTATATTAGTGAGAAAATAATATATGAGGAAACTCCATACGTGCTGAACCAAATTCACTTTGTGAGAGAAAATTTTCCCATTCATAAGAAATTATATCCAAAATATCATATGGGAACAGATCATGCTAAAATATGGAAAACTCAAATGTTGTATGTCGTCTTAAATCACTTAAATCTAGACATAACTTATTACGGCCTTCTCAAATACCATACACCACCTATAATTCTCTTACACACTGTATAAATTTCATATACCATATGACTTTTCTCTTTGTGATATTTCATCATGCTCGAATTTCATACGGTTATCACTAAATATCTACTGGAATTTCACATATCTTATTTTAGTTATGCCTAGATTAATTCTCCTACATGCAGTACATATGTATTACGGGTACCGCATATAGATTTATCTCCTTTATTACATTCTCAAAACAAAAACTCTTATAAAATTTCTTATGGTAACCTCGTGTAGCTCATATAACTTATACATAGAAAAAATATACTACATCTTGGATAATTTGATCTAACATTTTTAAGCTCTCCAACTCCATAAAAAAAAATAAAAAATTGATTCAAATGAAATCTAAGCCATTTAAACTCATCTCTAGACCTTTTAAAACAACTTTATTCACTTCAAAACTACTTCAAATAATTTTGGGAATTATTAAGATAATTTTGAATCCAATAAATCAAGTTTTAAATTTTGAAATCATAATTAATACTCGATATAGAGTGTTACCAAGAACTCATCTACCTTCTCAGCTCCAGCTTCACTTTGGACTTCACAAACCATCATTAATGACCGTTGAAATACTTAACACACTAACTAATATATTATAAACTCCTTGTATAGATTATCCAACTTTATCTAGATTCATCCAAATAATTTAAACTATTTAATAATTTTTTAATATTACTAATACATTTTTTTATATAATTTTAGGAGTCATCTTGATTCATAATGTCTTTATAGGACATTTTCCTTTATCTTAGAAAAATCATCAGAAGTCACAAATTTCAAATGAGTAAATTTTATAAATTTTGTCCCAAATTAACCAACACATGGGAGAATTCTCTTATGTGCAGTATAATTCTCTCCAAAATGTTTTAAAGTATTAGAACATACCAAAATACAAAAAACTTGAATTTCTTATATTTTCTTAAATCACTTTTGGCTACAAAATATGTCTTAAAAACTTCTAAAATTTCATACACATCCTATAAATATCTCACAATGTTGAAATTTCATATTCCATATCAATTTTACCTTTTTGAAATTTCATAATACTAAAATTTCATAGGGATAGTATCAAAAAACGTATGGGTAGATTGTATATCTCAAATAACTTGTGTATAGATTAATTTTCTTATTCATGGTAAATTTTTATATGGGTGAATCACATATCATAATATCTATTTTAATTCTTTCAAAATATAAACTATAGACAAAATTTATTACAGTAACCTTGCGTAACTAAAATGAAATATATGTAGGAAGAATATTATATGCATAGGATAATTTCCTTTGATATTTTTCTTCACTCCAACTTTAAAATAGAAATTCCAAAAATAAACTCAAATTAAATTCAAGCCTCTTAAAATCATCTCAAAGCCATTGAAATCGACTTAAATCACTTCAGACCCACTTCAAATAATTGTTGGAATTATTAAAATAATTCCAAATCTAATAAGTCATGTTCCAAAGTCTTGTAGAAAAATTACTACTCATCATGGATTATTCCCATGAACTCCTCTACCTTCTCAACTTTAACTTCACTTCAAACATCATAAAACATTCTTCATGAGTGTTAAAATACATATCATAGCAGTTGATATATTATAAAAATGACATATAAATTCTACAACATTATCCATCTTCTCCCAAATACATTGAATTTATTGAAAACTTATTAAATACAACTTTCACAAGTTTTCCAATCTATATTCAACAGCTAACTTCATTCATATGGGCTTCATAAGAAATATAACTTTATCTAAAAGAACATTTAGAATTTTATAAATTTCATATGAGGAAACATCATACATGTAATTCCAAATACACTTATATGTAGGAGAATTATCATACGCATGTACATTTATCTCCCAAATGTCTTACGGGACCAGTCTTGCTGAAATACAGTAAACATAAATATCATATTTTGGATTAAATCACTTATAGCTAGGTATAATTCCTTAAATAATTATAAAATATCATACTAGTTATATAAATATATTATTCTATATTTAAATTTCATGTTCCATATTACTTTTATATTTTTGAAATTTTTGTATTCCCAAATGTCATACAGGAAACACCAAATATCTTTTGAGAGGATCGTTAAGAAAAATAATTGTACTTAAATATTTTCACCCCATTAGTATTTAGAACCTCTATTACTAGTTAAATAATTTATAGATGTATTTATATTTTGCCCAAAAATTTGTTACCATATGAAATGGAAAAATGTGAACAAACATTTTCAGGAAGTAGTTTTATAAGGTCCGACCCTAATGTGGGAAACCTACAACTTGTCATGTTCAACTCCCATTGAGAAATGGATTCTCTGATTATATTTGAATAAAAAAATACAAGTGGGTTTCTAAGTTTTATCTTGAATAAAATTTGACATGATCTCACACATGTGTGATCACTATATTACAAAGGTGACAAGTCTCTATTATATTACACAATTGGATGGGTATTTATAATATATCCTATAGTATTAAAACTTACACTATACCATCTTGATTCTCATCTTCCATTATTTGATTTGAATTAGATCAATAATTCATAAAAGTATGTATTCTACTCCTATAAATAATGATTTGTTTCCTCACAATATAGTTAAATCGATTACCTTAATATCTTCAAAAAATCACATGAAACCCGGCCTCTGAATCTATACAAATTTCAGTTCTTCTTAATCCCATGGATAAATAATCAACTAAAATATTTCTTTTCCTGACATAGCACGATAAGGCCAGGTGTTAAAAAGTTTCACATCACACTCAACCTTGGCTCCTCGATCTTCCTCGAATGAATTTAATTTGTAGTAATAGTCCCGACACTCAACTTATTCTTCTTCATAATCATCAACATCTTCTTATTTAAAACCCAATTAGTGTAAATATTTAGCATATATTTATATTCTTCTAAATTCATCACTAAATCATGTAGTGGATTCTACTAGTTATTATTTTTTTATAGAATTTTTCTATCTTCCCTTCAGTGAAATCTCACAGTAATATTTTTTTCTATACAGCATAAGCAACAGTGTCTTATTCTTATTATATTTCTTCCTCCTCAATATTCTTAATTTATCACATACATGTGTAACTATATTAAATAGAATGTTTTGTATTAAATAGACTCAAATAGAATGCATGAATACAAATTATATTATATCCCAAATTAAAAATTATAAAATAAAAATTTGTACATTCTCACAATTTTCCTCATTCTGATTTTTCAAATCAAATGATATTCCAAAAATACCTTCAATTAATGCACCTAAATTTTAAAACACAGTCAAATATTTATTTTATTTTATTATTAAATAGTATTGGATTTATATTATTCAAAATATATCACATTTGAAATCCATACTTCAATATTCACAACAATATACAGATCATACATCATGCATAACTTTAGTGTGGCACACTCATCTTATGACGTGAGAGATTTTCATAAAATCTTATATATTACTAAACATGAATATGTATGTAGAAAAAATCAGTGCTCTCTCTTATTCATTATTCTCAAACCGAATTCTTATAAATTATTTAGGATTTATATAATTGATCGAGTATCTTTGAATATTCATCTGTATTATTCTTGAAAATTTAGTAAATTTATTTCAACTCATTTAAACATATAAACTTTCTTAATTTTTTGATCTTATTCTCCTTTATCTTGAAGATAAATTCCTCAATCACTCAAAGATTGTATCAAAATTATTTTGTGATGTTTTTATATTTGAATATTGACCTAATAGTCATCTCAATTCAGTTCTTTAGAATCATAGAATTCTGGAAATCTATATTTTTTACGAAGGAAAATATCATACTTACATTGTAATAAATTTTCCATTATATCATCATGTGTTATAAATATATTACAAGGAATCCTCATATGTATTGTCCAAAATTAGGTTACACATTGTAAAATTAAAATATTCATATGAAATTTGTCTAAAAATTTTTTTATGGGATCAGCACTTACCAAAATGAGACAAAAAAATGTTGTTTCTAGTTAAAATAACATATAGATAGAAATAATGTTTTAAAACCTTCTCAAATATAATATTCAACATATAAATATCTTATTCCCTTTTAAAATGTTTTATGTCATATTATTATACCATTTTTTATATTTTAACATACTCAAATGTCATAGGTATGACACCAACTTTCATGTGCGTAGGTTATATCGGTCAATTCATATATGATTTTATTAATTATCAAGCACGTTGTAAAAATATAGTAGAGGAACCTCACATATCTCAACAATATTTTTCTTTTTTTTGAAACATTAACTACGTAAAAAATATCTTATAAGTAACTAATTTATATCAAATTAAATAAGTGTAAGATCAATAACATATATTAGAAAAATAATTACATTTTTTAGAACTCAATCTCTAGAAACAAATTCCAAAATTTCTTCAAATGAACTATAAGGCTCTTAAAATAATCTATAGCATTTCTAAATAAACTTAAATTACATCAAAACCAATTAAAATAATTTTATAAGCCATTAAATAATTCTACACCTAATAAATTATATATAAAGGTCTTTTAGCATAATTAATTCTCAACATAGAGTATTCCTAGAAACTCTGTTGCCTTCTGAACTCTAGCTTCACTTAGGCCTTCATGAAAAATCATCTATGAGTGTTAAAATACTTAATATATAAACATATATATATATATATTATAAACTCCATGAATGGACTCTATAACTTCATCTATTTCTCCCAACTACTTTCAATGTATTTAACACTTATTAAATACAACAAATACAATATGTATGATATAAGTTCTGTATCAATTTTCATTATAACCATATCTAACATATTATAGAAATAATTATAACACATCATCATCAATATCCATTGTTTCTTATGAATATTATCACATTTAATAATTTCATGTATTTTTTCAAGGACTATTTTTACCCAACTATTCCAAGGAACTTTTTTCTTCTAATTTTTTATGAAAATACAAAGTAGCAGATTTATATTCTTGCATGGGTGGATACCCAAAAATTTATTAAATATAAATTATTAAATTTAAAAAACAATCAACCATAATTTATATAAAATACAACTAAAACCCTTTTTGAACTTCAATCTCCACTTTTTTTATTTTTTTTCAATTCCAAATACACTTTATTAGTCCATATAACTCTTCTCCTGCTAAATGAAATTAAATTAAAAGGAGGGGATGGTGTCCTCTAACATGGATATAATAGGGTGGGAATAACGTTTTTATTCTCCCCTTAATTAAATAGGTAAGAGAGTATTTTAATTTTAAAAAAACATCTAATTTTAAGAAATACATTTTCTCTCAATTTAATTTCCATCTACCATAGAAAATTATTCAACATTTTCATGAGACAAGGTAGGTACCACATCTTTCTTAGAAAAGTGATATCAAACAACATTATCTAAATCTACTTTTCCTATCTTTTTGTGGAAAAAAGTTGTTAATTTATATAAAAATTATTTCCTTAAGATGCTCATAATGAGATACAAACTCAAACTTTCAATTCTTGGGTGATGCTTATATAGAGTTTCAAGAATATTAATGGTCATTTACTCACTTTAACACACACATAATAACCATTCAGGTGTGAGTTATCTCCACTATATTTTGTTCTAAAACACTCCACCTTGATAAACCTAATTAATATGAGCTAAAATAATAATTTTATAATGAAAATCATTCCTCATCCTATATATTTTAAAGGGGTTGTCCAAATGTTTAATTTCAAGTAGAATTGTTAAAACTCTGAAAGATTCATCTCTTTTGAAAAATACCCCTTAAGGGATTCTCTCCACAAATATTCACCTTTAATTACCAATATTAATATTAAATGGATAATATATGTTAATAAGGTGGATCATTAAGGTTCTTTAGTTAGATAAGTAGGGATGAAGAAGATTTCTCAACCTAGAAACTCCTTTCCTTTCATCTCTAAAGTGTTTGTTCTTCTTCATGATGACTTCACTATTTGGTTTTTAGATCAGAACATCACTTGGAATAATGGAATTACTTCCTTTTCTATCTTATTTCATAGGGTAAATTATCTTATCAACTTTAGTAAATAGATATTTTTTATTCCTTTTAGCCTATTTTAATATCCTAGACACATCGAGTTTGTCCAGATTTAGTATTTACATATATTTAGGATCACTAATACAAATGTGCACATTTCCAATGGGTCGTTTTTTATCGATATACATCCATAACAATTAATCATGAATATATACATTATTTCAATGGAAAATATTTTCCATCACTGGAGTCTTCATTTACAATGGATAATAGAGATAAACTACGTACTATATTGCTATTAGTCATCACAACAACATTAATAGTAACAAATAATGATTCTCATTACAAAAGGTTCACTAAAATTATTTTTATCAATGAATTTTCCATCACTAATAAAAATTAATTAAAATCAAGTGGACCCTTTCTCCCCCCCTCATTCCCTGATCTTATTCTTCTTCATGCAGTAGGTTACCATCACACAACCCTCGAACAGCTCACCCAATATCATATTTCACACCTAATTTCTTTTATATTTTGGTTTGCTTCCCCACCATATGGACTCCTATTCTCTAAACTTTCATTATTTTTTCAATTTCCCATTTAACCTTGAAAAAAATGCTTTGGTCGAAACTTAGTTCAAAACATTTACCCTTTTTATTGTTTATTTAGTATTTAATTACGGTTACTTCATGTTTCTTCTTCCCTGTTTTGGTATCCACTATCAAAGAAGACACGTTTTGGCTCTATATGAATTGATCCCACTTGATTTGAGATCGTTTTCCCAATTTGTAACCATTCGATTTAAGATGTTTTCCTATTTGGGTGTTTCTATTGGTTTATTTGAAGTTTAATTGAGATTTTCAAACAAAATATGGTTTAAAAATTATTTTTAAGGGTAGTTTCCAGGTTTTTCAAGAATGAATTAAAAGTAATCGCTTATTTGCAATTTTTTTAAATGATTCATTATCATAAGGTACATGTTTTTAAGCCACGTATTATTATTGCATATTTAATCTTGGATATATTTTGAGTTTTAAAGGATTATAAATTTATGTTTATATCATTTGAAAGTGGTGAAAGCATATGATTGATTGATATGTTTACTTATGTTATTTTTTTAATTCTTACAAATCATGATATCTATGTAATATTTCAACTAAATTTTCATGTTTATTGATTATATTAATTATTTTAATGGTATAGATCATTTTTCAATGATATTTGATTAATACTCTTATAGTATTTCATTTTTATCTGGTTTAAGATTAGTTATAACATCTTAGTAAAATTTACTAAAATATTGTCTAGAATTAATAAATAATTTCTATTAGATATTAAATATATTTAATAATTGGAAAAATATTTAATTTCATGTAACAATTATCAAAAATACACAATAACTAGTAAAAATGTAGTAATAATTACAAAATATTATCAATCATAAAATTATTTTTATAAATTAACAAATAATTAGGCAATATTAGAAATAATTAGTAAATATAATTGAATTAAGATAACTTATAATAATTTGTACAGATATATATATATATAATAACTATTAAAAATAAGTGATATTTATTAAAGACAAAGTTATTAATAATTAGTAAAAAATTATTACCTTGTAAAAATATATAAAAATACTAACTATTAATAAAAATTCACAATAATTAGTAGAAATTCAGTATTTATTATAATAATTAGTAGTAATAATTAAATAATTTGTAAAAAATAATAAACAATTATTCAATATTAGTAAATGTTAATATTAATTACTAAATATTGTTAATAATTTGAAAATGTGATTAAATTAAAATAATTTCTAATAAATTATAACAAATATATATAATATCATTAATTATTAAAAATTAGTAACATTTATTAAAAATATAGTAATAATTAATTAATAATTAGTATTACATAATAAATAATTTCATCAATTTTTAAAAGCTAATAAATATTTGTAATAATTTGTAAAAAAATTATAATACCTTATAAAAATATTAAAAATGATAAAAATTATTAAAAATTATCAATAATGAGTAAAAATGTAGTAATAAATAAAATAATTTTTATTACTAGAAAAGTGGAGACCATAGAGAATTCCATGATCCTATAAATTTGTTAATGAAAAAGTAGAACAAGTGAACCAAGAGAGAGCCGGGTCAAAGTGGAAATCACACCACCATACCAGATAAAAAAACATGAGTCGTCCATTATTCCTTCCACCCCTTTCATGAAATCCACCTTAGAATCTTGAATGTCTTTTTCTACTCCATTGCTTCGGAGTATGCCACACTTTTCCTTAATAATCAATGATCAATTCTTCCTCAGCCTCTTGAATGGTCTAATAAGCATTAGCCTTATTCCCATCCTCAATAAGAGGCTTTTCATCCAAAAAAATTCTTTTTAGGACATCCCTATTTTCAACTCCTTTGTATCATCCTATTAGATCATTAAAACAGAATCATTCACACGTAATGTTAAGTTCTATTTACCTTTCCTCTCTCGTATATCTTTATATATCTCATCAAACTCTAAAGATTTCATGCACTCTAGAATGGTGAATAAATTGTACTTCAAATCACCATCATTGGGTGTAACCATATGTGTCCCATCATTAGTGGAAACCACCTTTGCATCAGTTGGTTTAGAAATAGGAAAAGTTGGTGAAGATTCACTAGAGGCAGTGTGCACTGGCCCCCTAAAACCAAAGGCAGTAGCAACTATAATAACAGTATGTACAAGCTGGTAGGAGCTATAATTATCATGCCCAGGAAAAGTAGCCTACATAACAAAGGTAGAAGAGTCTTCCAATGCTGCTATAGCAGAGATAGGAGCATGTTTGGGAGCTATAACATCACCTAAGAAGATGTTGGAGTAGAGTTAGGAGTATGTGAAGGAGATTCCACATGATTCTAAGAAGGATAAACCTTAACAAAACCATCATAAGCAACTTGTACATTCCTCATAATCTCAGAAAAAGGTGACAGATTCCTAGTGGCATGCTTCCCAACATCAAGAGTAGAACCTCATTTAAGGGGATAATGATCCAGTTTCCCTTTGGATAGGAATTTTTCCTCTAATATTATCACAGGTTCATCATAGTATCCATCATGACTATCAACATCAACCCATTTAGAAGTGTTCTACCTTTGAGTTATATGAGTTATACGCAATGGGGGATGTACATTCGACCCACCCCCACTACAAACCACATCACATTGATTACCATCATGCCTATTCCCATACACCAAATACAAAAAACATGGAGTTCCCCCATTAAATTACCAATAATTAGTACTAGGTAACATTGTTTCCTTATTGGATAAAGGTGAAGAAACTCCCTTCACATTATTAGAGGTTCTCTTCTGTTCGTATACAGGATTAGAAGAATTTCCAACAATTTTCACTTTAAACTTACACTTATCTACAATGTGTCCATGCCTTTTACAATTAGATCATCACATTACTCTATTAAAATTGTCTTTAACATGTCAAATGGTTGAGCAGATAAGGCAGAATTCAGGAACATGTTCAAATTAAATACCAAGTTCAAATTTAAACTCACTAGTAATCAAGAAAATAGTCTCAACAATAGACATAGACATATCAAACTCAACCAAAATATGAGTGAAATGTACATATCTGACTGATAGAGTCTCCTTGTCAAGTTTAATTGGGGTTTTAATGGTTAAAGAAACATCCCAATGGAAGATTTTGTGCCAAAAAACCCCAATTCTAGCCTTTGACATGGATCCAGGACTGTGCAATGTTATTCCTTTCTTGAAGAGGGTCAAAACAGGGATACCAATTTTGAAACCATAAAACATGAGGCTTATGATTAAAAAAAACATAACTCTATGATTTCAATTTCATTTTATTCAAAAAAAAGTATTATGAAAAAAATCATATCAAAAGGCATTAGGGTCCAATTATTGAATGGAATTTACATCCTGAGTGCCAATAAAGAAATGATCAGCACCCTTTACTAGAAAAGCTTCCTCTCTTAGAACAAAATCACCCAACTCAAATATATTTAAGGGAATTTGACCATTTGATTGTTCCACAATCAGAGCTATGACATGTGTCGATCCAGACCCACCATCCACCCTCTTTGACGGGCCAATAAAAACCTCCAAATTATTGAAATACACAACCAAAAATGAGATTATCGCATAAGGAAACCCTATAGACCATTTTCATAGATCAGGATACTCTGGACCAGGGACATCTCTCCCCCATTAAATTTTTTTTAATTAACAAAATTATAGTCAATATTAGTAATAATTGATAAATTTTAGTATTAATAACTTGATATTTTTAATAATTTTTAAATATGAGTAAATTATGATGATTAGTAATATATTATAAAAAAATATATGAAATAAAAATATTTTTTAAAAATTAGTAACATTTATTTAAAATTTAGTTATAATTAATAAATTTTGATTATTACTTAATAAATAATTCTACCCATTAATAAAAAAAATAATTAATATTTTTAATAATTGGTAAAAAATTGTAATACTTTATAAAATAATATAAAAAATAATAATTATTATTAAAAATTCCAAATAACTAGTAAAAATGAAGTAATAATTAAAATAATTAGTAAAAATAGTTAATTATTTGTGTTAATTAATAAATAATTATTAAATATTATTAATATTTATTAAATTTTATTATTAATTACTAAATATTATTAATAATTTTTAAATATTAGTAAATTAGGATAATTTGAAATAAATTTTAAAAAAATATGAAATACAAATAATTATTTTAAATTAGTAATATTTATTTAAAAATTTGTTATAATTAATAAAAATTTAGTATTAAATAATAAATAATTGTACCCATTAGTAAATATTAATAAATATTTCTTATAATAAGTAAAATAACTTAATACCTTCTAAAAAAGACAAAAATACTAACAATTATTAAAAATTCACAATAATTACTAAATATGGAGTAATAATTAAAATAATTAGTAATAATCTATAACTATTTTATAATAATTAATAAATAATTAGTTAGTTTTATTAATTATCAGTAATTTTATTATTAATTACCAAATATTATTATTAATTTGTAAATATGAGTAAATTAAAATAATTTTTTATAAAGTGAAACATTAATAAGTAATAAAAAGCAATAATATTTATTAAATATTCACTTATAATTAATAAATAATTATAATTAATTAATAAATAATTTTATCAATTATTAAATATTAATAAATATTTTTAATAATTAGTAAAAAAACTAATACCTTGTAATTAGTCACAATCGGTGATAATTTTTCTTATATATATTGTTTTTATATAAATATGTACATAAGAAGTAGACATTAGTTTCTATTATGCAATCGTGATTTGATAAATCATCACAAAAATCTTAACTGGTTTAGTATAAATCATGTCTACATTGAGGGTGTTGAAGCATTTATATCATTTGAATAATCAAATTCATAATTTATTTCTAACGGGGCGATTAAATGTCCATTTAAGAAATGTGATCATATGAGATTTGAAAAAAAAATCAATGTTGGGCTTCACCTAATGTGCTTTGGTATTTGGAAATATTATTTTTTTTGTATTAATGTGGTGATTGAAATTTAGTAGAAAATACAAATTTTGTGGTTTAGATCCATCAGTTCAAAATTTATTACATGATGTTGTTGGATTGTCTATTTATGAATGAAAAACTCGTAATTATATTCCAAATCATGAATTATAACCATCTCAATATTTAATGAAATTAAATATGTTGAGGAGGCCTTATATTCAAGATGTCATATAAGAACAATTGAATGTGTAATAAAATTATTGACTATTAAATCAGATTTTGGAATGTAAAATAGTTGTTTGATCAATTTTTTTTAATCATTTTTCCTAATGAAATTACCAGAAAGATGCAGGCCCAGGCCGAATGCCTGGTCCCATGAGAATCTATTAAAGAAAAATCAGTACAAACGTGTTGTATGGGTAACGAGGTATAGGGCTGGCCTGCCCACCTGCGCGCCGCACGCCCCCAGCTAGGCCCAAGGTGGCCAACCCTTGGGCTTGGGCCAGTTCCCACGGAGTCGAGGGGACGAGAGGTTCGCTGACAAATGGTGCGCGTTGCCTTTGTGAGGACTCGAACTCGGAACCTCAGCGACGGGTCGCCACCGCCTTGAACCAACTCACCCAGCCCCCGCGGGCAAAACGTGTTGTATGGGTAACGAGGTATAGGGCTGGCCTGCCCACCTGCGCGCCGCACGCCCCCAGCTAGGCCCAAGGTGTCCAACCCTTGGGCTTGGGCCAGTTCCCACGGAGTCGAGGGGACGAGAGGTTCTCTGACAAATGGTGCGCGTTGCCTTTGTGAGGACTCGAACCCGGAACCTCAGCGACGGGTCGCCACCGCCTTGAACTAACTCACCCAGCCCCCGCAGGCAAACGTGTTGTATGGGTAACGAGGTATAGGGCTGGCCTGCCCACCTGCGCAACGCACGCCCCCAACTAGGCCCAAGGTGGCCAACCCTTGGGCTTGGGCCAGTTCCCACGGAGTCGAGGGGACGAGAGGTTCGCTGACAAATGGTGCGTGTTGCCTTTGTGAGGACTCGAACCCGGAACCTCAGCGACGGGTCGCCACCGCCTTGAAATTACATTACATGTAAGTTTATATGAAAGTATAAATTTGGTCCATAATTTGGGTCTTAATTATTATAATATCCATGCATGTTAAAATGACTACATCATATATTATGGTGATTTGAGTTTATCATATGGTTATGCTTCTAATTTGTGTCCTTACATCATAAATGGACATATTACTAGGTTAAAAGGTCATGAATTCCATGTTATAATGGAAATAATATTTATTTTTCATCTTACAGGGCTATTGAATTCTTCAATCTAGGATATGTTAACTGAAATATAATATTTCATTTGAGTAGTCTTTTCAGCAACATCATATTATGATACATTGACTATGTCGCTGAAATATATTGTTATAATTTTATATAAATTTGAGAAAATATTCTCTCCTACCTAATTTGACTCAATAGAACATTTAATATTTTCTTTTCCATATAAATATGAATTTGGAGGGATCGTAAATTATGATGGATGTATCTATTTGAGAGATGTATACAAAAATTAAAGAAGAAAGTTTTTTAAAAAATAATTGGTTGAAGGATAAATTGTAAAATCATACTTTCAGTATGAAATTAAAAATATTGTATTATTATTTTCAATATAAATTTTCTTTAAAACAAAATCTCATGGGTTATAATTAGGAAAATGATAATGATTCCGTGAACCATTAGTTATCATTTTTTAACCATCCCAGTATTGGTTTTTGTGGTTATGATGAATGATGTCCTTAAAATGAATAACTTTGTTGAGATCATATATATTCTCTTATAAATTGTGAAGAAATTTCATGATTTATGAAGTAATAACTACTTTTTTATTTTTTATTTTTTAAGAGATAAATTTGTTTACATTAATTTTTTTATATAATATATGATGACCATATCAGAAAAATAATTTATAAAAAATGCCACTTCTGATCTTGAAAAACATTGATAATAGAATTTTCATATTTGTTTTAAAGGTTGGTATTCTAGGATTTTTTATGATGAAAGATTATATAAATTTTTTAATGATATCTATTATTAAAAAAAATTATTATTTTCATGAAACAAAACATGAAAGTAAAATTTATAGTTTGTTATGTATGCTAAAAACCCCTCATATAAATTTATAAAATATTTTAATGGGTATATGATTAATCGATTTAGATTTCATACACGCATATATATTGAATGAAATAAATCAATGAATAGTGTTTTTGTTTGAAAATATCACATCATAAAGAAAGTGAAATTAAATTTTATGGAATTCTGGATGAAATAATTGAGTTTTTTCTCTTGGACCAAATTATGTAATAAGGTTTAAATGTTATTAGTTTGATTCTGATCAAGGGCTATGGTTTAATCAATGAAATGAATTCATTAACATTAAATATAAAATTATTCTTGCCAGAAATTAACCATTTATGTTGGAATATCAATATTATAAAGTTTTTCATTCAAATAATTATCTTTTATACATAGATTTAAATGACTAGTGGAGTTTAATAAAAATTTAATCTCATGAAAATAAGTTCCTTAAAAATGAAAATTATTCTATATAAGTGAATCAAATTGAGATTTTTCAAAAAAAACAACCCTAAATACCTATATTACTCTGTAAGATATGAATATAGATTATGAATCCCCCTAGTTAAGGGTTGATGATATTGATAATGTTGATGAAGTAATATGGGATGATGAAACTAGAAGTTTTATGGATGTTCATGATGCCAAAGAGTAAGATGAATATATTTTCATTGATGAAGATAAGGATAAGGTTGATGGATGATGTATTATATTCAGGTATTTATTAATGTTTTATATTTGATATTTTTATTAATAATTATTTGCAGGTAAGATTTTTTGTTTCAGATAGATGTTGATAGTCTCAATGAACTACCTTGTTCCCCTACTAATGGTAGTATTTGTTAGTTTTTTATATTTTTCATATATATTATATAGGAATGATTATTATAGTATGCATGATATTTTTTAGTTTTTTTATATTTGATATCAGTATTAAAAAATAATTTCAGGTAAGATTATTATATTATGATATTTATTTCATGGTAATTATTATATTCTCGTGTTATTAGTTTTTTATATTTGATATTTGTATTACTAATTATTTAAAGGTAAGATGATTATTAAATTAGGTTATTTATTAGTTTTTTATATTTGATATTTATATTAAAAAAATTACAAATAAGATTATTTGTATAAAATTTCTAAAGATTTACTTAATGACCTGTTATGTTGTCTCACTAATTTTGAGCTTCCTGGCAATGAGCCTGATTCGTCTAATCCACAGGATGTTTCTAAAACCCTTTTCCTTAGGAGGGTACATGGTCTTTCTAGATTGACCTTATTCGATAAAGATGTCCATCTTCTGATTTAAATTATCTTTTATTGAGGATTGTTCAATTGTTTAAGGTATTTATCTCATACTGAGTTTTTATATTAATTTTTTTAATAATATTAAGATTTTTTTATTTGAATATATTTTTTCATTTAGCTATTGGGTAGGATGGTTTGATTTAACGAAATAATAATTTTATATCATGGGTTTCATGAGATCACTTCACGCTCGCGTGTCATTGGGAACGGGCGAAAAACTAAAATTTATACCTACTTAATACTTAGGATAGTGGTAAGATAGGTTCGAACCACAGGGAGTCATGTTGTTGTGTTTGGTGTTCTAAAAAAATAAACTAAACAAAAACACACATGCAAAAATCGAGAAAATACAATTGGTGGTGGTGAAGTGAGGTGAATGAGATTTAGTGTGTGAAGAATAAGGGAGAGAGGAGGAGGGTGACGGGGGTTAGGGTAGGGGAGACGACGGTGATATAAAGCGAGGTGAAGTGGACAGCAGTGCCAGCTTGCGGTAGGAGCAGAGGATTGCAGCTGGTCAAGGTGAAAGGGAGCGGCGAGAGGGCTTCGGGTGATGCAGGTTCAGGCCGCGGCAGTAGGCAGAAGCTATGGCTCGGGGAGTATAGGCGCAGACCTGTGGATAGGGGTGAGGCCCGGGATTTGTCTGGTGCGTTCGGGCCAGCGGCAGGGAAGGTGGTGCGAGGCTTCGGGTGGCTCTCCGGCGAGCAGGGGGTGCGGCTTGGATCGGCTAGGGTTCAGAAGCCAACTGGAATTGGTTTGGGATTACGTTTACTAATGTGGAGATGCGGTTAATGGCAGAGGGGGTTCAAGTAGGGGTTTTGTTCGTGCAGTGAGGCCGAAGCTCAGGTGTGGCGGTGCGGATAGAGATGAGGCAGAGGTAAGGTAGGTGTGGAAGGGGGCTGGATTCGGCTGACTCGCGAACAGCAGGATAGGTGGACGGTGGTGGAGGTGTCGAACGGTGGGAGGCAGGGGTGTATCGTTGAGGGAGGATGCATCAGCGAGGATGAGTGGGGCTGTATCCGTGAGGATTTAGAGGGGTATAGGTATTGGTGAGGTAATGGAGAGGGAGACGTATCGGTGAGGTAAAGATTATCGGTGAGGATTGGAGGAAAAGATGTATCGGTGAGGTAAATGGCAGTATAAAAGTGAGGTGTGTTGTATCGGTGAGGTGTATCGGTGAGAAAATAATAACAGTGAACTGGAGGGGTGTATCGGTAAACTTAGCCCGATGGGGAGAAAAAATGGAACGGTGAGGTGTGGACGGGTAGCAAGGCTACTGGTTGAAAGGGTTAACGGTGAGGTAGGCTGTATCGGTGAGGATTTGTGTATCGGTGAGGTAGGTCGTCGTGCGGCCACAACACCTACGAACAAAAATAACAAAGAAAATTAAATAAATAATTTAATTTAATGAAACTAAAAAATAAATTAATTAATTAATAAATCAAATTAAATAGAATGGAATAAAAAAACTAAAAACAACAAAGTGAAATAATAAAATTAATGAAACTTTATTTAAACAAATGATTTAATTTGGGTTTAAAATTTATAAAAATACATAAATAAAGAAAAAATTAAAAAAATATTTAGAGTAACATGATTAAATTATTTAACTAATTAATTAAATAATTAATTAAATTGAAGAATAAAAAATATCAAATGAATAAAATTAAATTGTTAAAACTAATTAAATTATTAAAAGACTAAAAACCAAAAAAAATTATTTATTTACAATTTAAAGAATAAAGCATTAATTAATTTAATAAATGAATTTATAAAATAACTATAATGAAAAATTATAAAAATAAAAGAATAAATAAATAAAAGTCTAATTCTCAAGACTAAGTTAATTTAAGACTTATTTAAAATGACACTAATGTACATTAAAAAAATGTTTTAAACTAAAAACGAATTATTTTACACAGTAAGAACAAAAACACAACACTTATCAAATATTGACTAAAAACATTATTTTTAATATAAAAAAGTCAATAGAAAATACAAAAAGGATGTGGCAAAGAGTGTTAAAACACTACCACATCAATCACATTCCCATTATTGTGTGACATTAGATGTAAGACCATTGGATAATATATTAATAAATAACATATTTATTATAAATTTATTTAATTATTACCATTTTTATATTCTTATAGAATTTATGGTCTCATATCTATGATAAAATGAGAGTTTCTATCTGTGCGGCTTGTGATATTTTTATATGTGAACATTTTCATCATTTTTTAAACAACTTAAGAATAAGAGTCACGGATAGCGCTTTTGTTAATTTTTTTTATCAGGCTTTATTTTCTCATCAACCTAAATATATCTTAGCTTAGGTATGAGATATATTATTATCCTACTAGATAGGAGATACTTTTAATTATAGTTCCCATATAGGATTTAGAACCATGGAAGGCAAGAGGTCACACATAGGGCTGTGAGTAATACATTTGGTATACACTGACAAGATATGGTATGTAATATTATTTATTAATATATATATATATATTAAATAAAACAAATTATATTATATAGAACACAACTGGAACCTATATTATAGATTTTAAAATTTATAATAATATTTACATTGATCCACATATATGACATCTTTCTGGTGACAGATAGTGCAAGATTTTGGTTAGTATTTTAAAAAAATACATAAATTAATTTTATTATAAATTTAATTTTTAATTAAATTTGAAGTAAATATATGGGACTAACACTTCTCAATAATGATAGAATAAATATGATACTAAAGAATATTCCACTTGTGATTCAGGTTTTAAGGATGGGACTTGGATATAAGTGACTATGCATAGTGTCGATAAAAGGCCAAGTGACTATTATTGGTTTATGATTGACACCTACTATTTATTATGGTACATTTTTGGTTTAATCAGTTAGATTTAAGGGATATCATGAAGATTATTCATTGTTATCATCCACTATATATTATGAATAGATGTTTTGAGCTCAAGATGAGATGATACAACAGATGCAGTGAGAGCAGGATGAGGAGAATAAGAAGAAACCTCATATATATGAGAAAATGTTAGAGTATATCTAATGGATTTAATGTGGTGTTGGAATGTAGTTTCATCCTTTAACCCTTTGGGTGGTTCTCATCTTCCTAATACTAGTTTATTCTCAATTGGTTTTATGATTTTTATGTAGTTTGGGTTGATAAAAATATTTTGTGTGAAATTTTGTAATACTTCTACGCATGTTTTCATTATATTTTTTATAGTTTCTTTAAAAAAATAATTAATATTTCTTTATTAATTTATTATTTCTTTATTTTTGGGTTTTTTTCATAAATATAATTTTAAATGATTTTTTTATTTTGTTGTAATTTTTTCTAGAAAAAACAACATACTTAGTTGCAAAAAAAATCCTAGACCTTAATAAATAATAATCATATGCGATGTTGTTTCCTACGAAAGATTATTTTTGAAAGATTATAGTTGCAAATTACTTTATGTGATAGGAATTTTTCTCAAATAACCAATAAAAAAACTTAAATAACCAATAATGTGTCATGCTCATATTTCTCTTTCAGTGTGGATTCTTTTTTAGATATTTACCTTTAGCATTATAAGTAATTGGTTATTTCCCTTTGTTCCTCATTTTCCCCAAATATATTATCATAAATCTAAAAGAATAATGTCCTACCTAGTTAAACCATACACACTTATCTTAATCAACCTTTGAATTCGCATTTTTCGGAATTCTCATATCCTCCACAACTATATCAATGCGACTATCACTTTCTTAAATTTATTCTCTTTTAGTTGTCATATTACTCCCATATTTCTTTATTTTTAGTGATATATTGTAGTGGTTCATGATGTATTTCAATGGTATAATCACTTATTCCTTGTAGGTTTAATATCTAGATCATATTTCTTTATTAGATTCTTGAAAGGATATAATTAACTAACCTTATTTATTAATTTATCTCAAAAACTATAATTACATTATTTATTTACTTCTTTCTAAATTTTTATTGGTTCTTACTTCTATTATTTGTATGAATGATACCTTTTTGGGTTATACTATACTTTATTATTGTGGTTTCCTGAAATTTTTCATAACTAAAATAAATTTTTGAAACATTTAAATCAAGTCTTCATGGATAGATTTCTCATTTTCTACACTGTATACTTTACTCTATCTTGTTTCTTACTTTTTTATTTTTCCTCCCCCTTACTATAGGGGTTTTATTATTTAAACATGTTGACATGTTTTATTAACAGTTAATAGCTCTAGTACCAAACATCCTACAACACCAACATCTCCCAATAAATCTCAGTATTTTATATTTAGGTGTAGTCTACCCAGATTAACACCCCTGAATATTTTTGGTTGGAACATATAATTTTTTAATACTTTTTTTAGGAAATATTTTTTGGGATATTCCGACCTATACACTTGATGATATGGTGGGTGTTTTAGTATTTTTATCCTTCCACATTAGTAAATGTTTTTACACTTTCCCCTATAATTCCAAAAAAATGGTAATTTTAAACTAAATTGTCAGAGTTGTGGGATAAATTTTTGTATTACCTAGAGGTGTATGCTTCTACAGATTATCTTCAACACATTTTTCCACTATTTAGAGTATTATTTGATGTAATATTATTCTTATAACCACTTATGGAACTACACTTCTCAACTTGTTAAGACATATTAGATTTTTGTTCTAATGATCTATGTGCCTCTTAAAAAAATTTCTATGTCTTCTCAATCAAATTGAATAACTTCATAATAAATTTAAATAATTTTTGGAATCAATAAAATAATTAAAAACCTAATAAATCATGTTCTAATGTCTTTCATCCTAATTAATAATCAATATAGATTATTCCCTAAAACTCATCTACTTTATCAGCTCTATCTTCACTTTATCTTTTACAAACAATGATCCATGAGTGTTAAAATACTAAACACCTAAAATGATATATTATAAAATCCATGAATGGATTATCAAACTTCATTTATATTATGCCAAATACTTTGAAATTATTTAATATTTTTTAAATATAACTTCTAAAATCCATCTAATAGAGTTTTTTCATCCAACATCATTCTAAACATATCCAATATATTATATACATGATTAGAAAACATGCGTCAATGGTACCCTTTATTTCTCATAAATATTAGTGAATTGAATTATCTAATGTTATAGTCCAATAAATCTATCTATCTAAATATTCCCATGAACTTTTTTCTTCTTCTTTTCTATGTAAACATAATGGAAAAAAATTTATATCTATCCTTGGGTGGATCATAATACTTCACCATCCCAAACATCACCTTTGCATTATTATCTTCATAACAACAGCAAACCCATTTTAGAAAAACAAAAAACCAAAAAAAATGTGCACTTAAATTATAACAATAATATACAGTGCTAAATAAAATGAATTTGGTTAATAAAATCAATACAATTTCACAATAATTTCCATATTATTCATGTATCTTAACAAAATATTAAAATAAAACTCATGTATCAATACATAAAAAACATAATAATAATTAAAATAGATTATAGTGGAGAAAAACACTCCATTAAAATGAAAAAAAAACATATATAAATGTATCTAATATGTATCTCAACATAATATCCTAGATACACAATACTCTTTAATTTACCTACAATATCATATATATAATCTATACACACATGATGTGTGTGCATACATAGAGTGAGAATAAATCCTTAGTAGAAACCACTAAAGCACCATACATCACTTGAATTTTAATAATATCATATATAAATGTTCAAAATATTTTAAGTTATTTAAAAATATCATTTTTAGAATGAAACTTAAGTGTTAAGTTCAAACTAAGTCACCTAAGTAATCTCATACTTTATTTAGCCAGTGTTGGTATAACCACTGATATTAGTCATGGAATAAATTAACCAAGCTCATGGATTATATTCACATCATTCCAACACATGTCATGTAATTAACTTATTGGACCTAAAAATTTCCTAACTAAACCCATCACTCATATATTAATATATCATATCTCGACCAAACCTAGTGCCTACAGGTGACCAAATTTGAGGAACTTTTCATAATAAAAGTATTACAGTAAAATTCCAAAAAAATTGAATTATTTTAAACATATTAATCCATAATTCATTCAATGGTTATGAAATATAATTAAAATATCACCTTTTATGAAAATTTATAAAAATAATTAATTGCAATCACATGTTTAGGATTTTTTATGTTATTACCAACAATGATTATTCACATGAGAATACCAATTTTTAATCCGCATACTCCACTTTCTCAATCAAAATTTCATTAAGAAATAATTTCCACTTTTATTATCATATTACCTGATTTTAAATACATTTTCTAAAATTAAATAATCTCTTTAAATTTAAATATTCTCATAATAAAAAACATCATAAATACATAATAAATTCATCATGTTCATTTGATTTGTTTAGTCCCATTACACATGTATTTCCACTTAATGATAATTTTATTATAGCACTTAATCAAAACCAAAATAGTCACAACATCAATCAATTAAAACACAATAATTCATTTGAATTTATTTACTTATGAACTATATTTATATATTAGTGAATATCACATTAACATATTAATTAGATACTAAAACATCAATTATTTCCCAAGAATTCACACCATTAATTCTACCATTAATGATTAATACAATTTCATAAGTAATTTTATTATTTTCCCCATTGATCTATTATTTAACACATATATTATATAAATTCTATCATAAAATTCATTAATAAAATATAAAAAACACTTAAGAATTCATTAAAAAAATTATTCAACATCATTAGATCTACTTTTTCATGACACTTAATTCACATGAATTACTAATTATCAATAGAATTTCACAATAAATATAAAATAACATACATAAACACCAAAAATTGTAATATATCGCATACCGTACACTATGAAAATAATAAAACCAATAAAGAAAGATTGATACCTTTTAAAACATTAATAACTCATAAATTCACTAAACTATAAGTAAATAAGGATAATAAGAATAAGGAAATGACCAAACCATGATTCCTTCACATAAAAATATAGATATATTGAATCTATTATTTAGAAAAATCCAACACCACTAGTAATATCGATTCTCTCAAGAAATGATAGAGATATTTCCACTTGAAGGTAAAGGGATGAAGGAAACGATTAGAGTGATAAAATTTCATCAAAATAGCCTCTTGATGAAAATGGGGTAAGATAAACAAAATACCAAGATAAAAAATTTAGAAAATTCCCTTATAAAAACACATAAGCCTGCCAAGTATCCAATATATAGCCATTAGCTACATGAATTCCAGCCATGGGTACCCTCACCGCTGCCTCCTCTACTAGATATCCCGATCCCTACCACTGAGTATTTGATGCCATTTCTTATAAAATTATATTAAATTACACTTTCCCCAAATATAATCCTTCCTTTATCCTCAAACCACAAAACAAAATAACAATTAAGGGAAAATATATTCAAAGTCATTAAAAACAAAAAGAAAAAAGAACATATATCAAAACCTCAGGTTCTTACACACTCAATGTCATAGGATTTATCATCCTAGAGAAATTTCATCAATCATCACAAATAAATAACTCTAAACATTAAGACCTCATATCCAGCTTTCTCTTTTTAGTATCCTTATATACACATCCATTTTTTCATAGAACTCATTTATGTTTCATGAATATTCCCCCACAAAATCTTCTCATTATGACCAATAATATCCATAAATTTTTCTATAAAAGATACACATGGCCCTATATCTACATAATAAAATTGAAGAGCATAAGAGATCTATGATTTTTATTTCTACAGCTATTATACATTAAAAACATCATGCATAATTCTACACATTGAATGTAATTCAGAGCATAAGAAACCACCCCAAATCTCTCTGAAATTTAAAATAGTTGATAAATAGTAGATCCAATTTATCTTCCATATTAATTAATTGATTCTCAAATATAGGTGATACATGAATAAATAAATGACCCTCATTAATAATTCAAGAGGAAAACTAATATGATCAATATAAAAAATATTCCAACTCAGATCCATATATAAACTCTTTCTTGATCATTTTCACAAGATCATAAGTCTTTAAAACTAAAAAATGATAAATGAAAGATGAAATGTCATAATATTTCATAAAACAAATAGGTAAAAATGAATTTTAACTCTACCCATCTATTAATTTCACCATTAAATATGTATTTATGTCCAAAGGTACTGTCACAATATTACCTTCCTCCTTGGATAAATCAAGATACAACTCTAATAAAAGATACATAAGGTTACACTAATCTTTTGACACATGAAATATATCCACTTGATACATCCTACTCCAAACATAAGCATTAATATTCCCCTTTACATAAGAATTTATCAACTCAAAATTGAATAATTAAAGATATTCAACTCACATCCTCTATTATAAATTTAAATCCATATGATAAAATATATATTTAAAACTCTTGTGGTCAATAAGAAGCACAAAATTCTCACATGACAAATAATGATTCTAAATTTTGAGAAAATTCACAAATACATCTTACTCAATATCATGTGTATGTTAATTATCCACTTGCGATATGATATACTGGGAATAATTTACCACTAATCCCCCCCCCCCATTAAGACACATACAAAACTCACACCGGAGGCATCATAATACGATCATAATGATTCTATGGGTATAATAAAATAAGAATAAGTTTTAATGTCATCTTCTTATTTAGATCCTATAATCTATCCTTTTATTTATAATCCCACTGATGATTTACTATTTCCATATTAAATGTCCTCACTAGAATAGTAAGTTGAGAGAATACCTGGATAAAGTGATGATAATAAGCTTAAAGAACTAAGAAACTCTAGATATTAAAAGCATTCATGGAAATTTATTATTACATAACATCAATCACTTTACCATGATACAATATTCTATATTTTGATACAACATACCCAAAAAATTGTAACTCCCAAATCCATAAATGAAAATTCAATATTTTGGGATACAAACAATGATCTCTCAACATGTCCAAGATAATATCCAAATTCTCATCATGCTCTTTAAAGGATCATGATTATATTAATATATCATCAATAAATATAATCACAAATAAATCCTATCAAGGATGGGGAACATGATTCTTCATGTCTATAACTATTTTCAGTGTGCTCACCATCACAAACGGAATCACTAAGAATTAAAAATTTTCATTTCATGTGCAAAATGTTTTATTAGGCACATATTCATATAACACTCTCAATTGATAATAACATTGTAAAATATCAATCTATGAAAGCCAATGAGATCTCAAAAATTGATCAAATAAATTTTTAATTCATGGTAAAGGGTATTAATTTTTAATGGAAACCTATTCAATCTATGATAATCAACATGGAATTGAAAACCCTCATCCACGTTATTGGTAAAAACACAATATCATCACATGGAGACACATTTATAATTGAGTTCTTTGGACTCATGCTCTACCAATTGAAAATTTATATATTTAAATTCATCTAGATCTATGTGATAAGGAGTTATATAAATAGGATTGGTACGTAGTGCAATGTTAGTCATGAACTCAACCTCCATATCAACTGGAAAACCTATAAAATATTCCTGAAATGAAACTCTATATCAATCAATAATTAGATAGAAAATAGAACATTCAACACCCTTAACTAATCTGAAAATCATTCATTCCACTTGAGATATAATACCCCTCAGCTAATCCTAATCATAGACACCTCTTCTAGCATGATTTTTTTTCTCTCCCAAAACCATATGATTAATAAAAATATTATAATAATGTTACTAACCTCTAGTAATAATCAATATTTTCCTAGAAACATGACAAAAAATCCATCCCGACAATCACATTAATGTATTTCATCTTTAAAATGAAGAAATCTCAAATATTTATATATCCACTAATATGAATAGAACATGGTAAACATCTTCAAATTATAACATTTCTTATTACCAATGGATTATTCAAAAATTAAATTATATATAAAAACTCAATAGATAAACCGAGACTAAATGCCAAACATTTTGAAAAAAATTAATGACAAGCACCATAATCATATTACACATTGATTAAGGTAAAAGTAACCAATATCATACCTATATCTATGGAATGACCCTCACCAAGATCCATTGGTTTCTACTCAATACAAAAAAAAACAATTATACCCTAAACCTTAACCCTTACCCCAGGTCACCTAACTCCATATAAAAACATTTCCCTCATTTAACCTATCACTGGGAACATCTATTTCATCTAAAACTAGACCTCTCAGGTGACATAATTCCATCACTCTACTACAATGAATTTTCCCATAAATTAGATTACTTATTAGAATATAAAATTACTAAATTCTCCCCTCTAAGATCCCTTATAATAAAACTTCTTGTGATGTAAAACTTCTCTATAAGAGTGACACTCTTATGGATATCTAAGATAAATAGATCGAGTATGGTATCTTCTGAAAAACTAAAAAACTCTAATGCAAACTTGCCTCTAGATGATAGAGAATTAGAATACTTACCTTAACTACCTGATCACTTTCTATACTAGTAATATTCATCTCCCTTCCACTTATTTCCAATTTTATATCCAACCCATATCATTTAATCTCTCCCTTCTTTCCTATGATCCTAATATCCCATAATATCATTATTTTCATCTTCTATAAAATTTGGTGAACCATATATGAATTCCTTTGATGTGATCTCTAACTTTATCCAATACTCAAATTGATGAGAATTATAAATCTAGTCACCTCCAATCTTCTTATAAAGTACATAAATTTAGAGTCATAATCATGAACAAACATATTCCTTTTCTTTATGTAACATCTCAACTTGGAAGACACTAAATGTTTCCCCAAGATGGTGGGTAACATGGCCTCAATCATACCCCCCCCCCCCATATTCTATATGCTTCTAACTAGTTGTGAGGGAATAGGGTATGCCTATGGAGATACTATTCCATCATGTTAGAGAGTAGCACAACGGTAGTAATCAAAATAACCAATAGATAAAGAAGATAAATAAATGACATAAGATAAATATCCAAAAGACTATTATAATAAATAGCCAAAAAAGTTATATACAATATGATGATCATTTAATTCCTCTCAAAATAATAAAAATAGGTATATAGGCATTTAATAAAATACATGTATCAAAAGGTACAAAAAGTCCTAAAAGAACTCTCTCAAAATAGCATCACAGCCCTAGCTCAATCATGTGCTCCCTTTATCATATGCACAACTAATCAAGCGCTATACAGTGGGATATTGCCCCAACCCATAGATTCATCCATGAATTAGGTCTGGGTACACAACGGCGGACCAAAAATGGTGTGAGATAACACTCATTAGGCCACCACAAAAAATTTTCTATAAAAAAACAATTCTGTTTATTGAAAAAAAAAATAAGTGTGTATTATATAACACGTATAATAATAGTAGTAGTAAATTGTGATCTTATCTATCCAAAAATGTCTCATTGTAAACAACAATCATGCTACCATAAACAAGGGAAGCTTTAAAGTATAAATAAACAAGTGTTTTTGTCTAGCCTAAAACCTAGAACCATATACCCATATTATGGATATATTTAAGCATAAAAAAATAATATCCACATAGGCCTTGTTTTGTAATCCAGTGTAAAGAATCCACAGTTTCCACATCCTGTAATCAACTTTCAGACCATGATGGATCAAATCTAAGTTACAGAAGACCAAGTATTCATCATCGAGTCCCAGGAGCATCTCGATGGAAACTTGGTAAATACTTAATTAGATTCCAAGGAACATGTAAATAGATCATTTCTAATGTGAGTACAAGTAAGACAGATCCAAGGGTTAAAAAGGCCCATGAAATCCTATGGAATCAGGATCTAAGGAGTAAATAGGTCCAAGGAATCCACTACTATAGACAAGATCTATGGAATAGAAATTTCCATGGAATCTGACGGAATTAGGATATAAGGATCCCATCCAAGGAATCCACTACAATTTAAACTTAATATACATTTCATTAATCATTTCATAACTAATGAGTTCTTCCAATAGATTAAACATTTCCATACAAACTATTTAACTATTAAAAATCTATGCAATCATATTCAGAGGAGGAAACATCCTTATCCTATTAATTAAATTTAATTTATTCTTTTAATTTAAAAATGAATAGGTAAAACAAGGTTATTAAAACCTTAACACTCCATTAAATTCTAATTAAGGGTCCCACTAAAATTGATGAGCTCACACACACCAAACAGGGTGGTACAAAATATGGAACATATAAATTCACACCCCATGGAAGGCCAAGGTTGGGGAAAATAGCATCCAACAATCAAAAAGGAACTATTATTAAACCTAAATAGATCTCAAACAAATATATCAAGACATTCAATTAATTTTATAGGCAACATAGGACGGTTAGGTTTGTGCCACACCTATGATAAGCTATAAACCCAAAAAACCATAAGGAAAATAGTATAAACCACCTACTGTATAGAAGTGGTAGAACAATCATCTAGTATTAGCCTCTGATTTGGTCCAGATCATATGAAAAAAAATAATGGAAGAAAATCATGGAAATATGGAATATTAGATTTCACCTAAATTATTCTTTAGTTATGAAGACTAATAAATAATGGCATAACATTAAAAAATAACATACCGTCATGGTTCTAATGAGACAAATGATGTTCAAATCAGACATTAGATGAAGAAATGAGAGACAAGCCTATGATTTGGATTAAAAGGGAGCTCTCAAAACCCATGAAGGTTTTCCAATGAATGAAATTGAAAATAGGATTAGTTTATAAGATATTATAAGGAAATTTTGTTCATTTCCCACATTTTAACAAGTTCATACAGATTGTATATATGGTTGTCCAAATTGTGCACCAACTGTGCACTCATCTCTATATCAAGGGGGTGTTTCATGGTTCATGCACATGGTTTGGGAAACTATGTGAAATCTGTGATGCACGCCTCTACTAAAAATTAAAGGGTCACTACATGGTCATTCACCCCTGGTGACATGGTTTCCTCAAACTGTGTGACTTCATGTTTCCCTCTATCGATCCACACACCATTACTCCTAACCAAGAATCCTTGGTCACATGACTTCTACTAACCATGGGGCGTAGTTTCCTTTTTTAAAAACCAAGCCTCTAGGCTCCGAAAAATCCATGGACACCCCGGTAATTCTTGTGATCTCATTAGGAACTCAAATTAATCCAAACCCAAGGAGTTAAACCAAAAATAAAAATTATCCATACCTCATAGGAAAACCAAGGATCTAAAATATCCCCCCTGTAAATCAATTCTTCCTAAAATTTACCTTCCAAGGGTGGTCAAGAATCACCTAAGAATAACTCCAACCACTAAGCATGTATGTCGACCTCTCACACCCAAGTCTCATCCTGTAAATATTCATACTACTATAGCACTCATAATAGAGGAACTAACCAACCTTGGAGAACCTTCGTGCTCATATCAATGATATGAATAGGATTATCCTCAAAGGGCACATCAACATGTATCTCAATATCATCTAGTTGTAGAGTGTGATATGAGTTTAATCGATAATGGTACAACTGATATACATTGAAGACATTGTTCATGGATGAGTTCATTTGAGGTAATTATAACTGATAGTCTACCGGACTAACTCTCTTCATAATCAATAACTTCCCAATATATCATGATGAAATCTTACCCTATCACTATATTTTTATGTGTCCTATCCTCAGTGAGATATGTAAAAAGACCTGATCCCCAACCTCAAACTCTTTATGTCATCGATGGTGATCATCATAGGATTTACCTCTCGATTGTGCAGTAGCCATCCATTTCAGAATCAACTAGACCTTCTATAAAGTCTCCTTCACAATACACAGTATGAGTAGCATTGCCTCTCCTACCTCAAACCATCACAAGGTTTATCAAAATGGATTTCGTATAAAGCCTCATAGGGTTCCATCGCTATCATAGCCTGATAGCTATTTTTGGAGGCTAACTCCCCAAAGTGAATATTACTCTCCCAAGAGCCCTTGAAACCAAGGATATATGTACTAAGAATTTCCTCTAGAATATGTATAGTGTTTTCTAACTGGATATTAGTCTGAGGGTGGTATGTTGTGCTCAGAAATGCTTGTGTACCCAACACCCTCTACAAAATATTCCAGAATAAAGATATAAACTGAGTTTTCCTATCTGATATAACAGTGTGATAAACCCCATGAATTTTCACCATCTCATAGATATACAATCTCCAAATATAATATATTAATAAGGTATCCCTGATTAGTAGGAAATGATCAACCTTCGTGATATTTTCCACCATAACCCAAACAGAATCACTACCTCAAGGCGACCGCAGTTATCCAATCATGAAATCTATCGCAACATCATCCCATTTCAACCCTGGAATAGTTAAGTATAGTAAAATCCCAGCTGGTCCTTAGTGTTCTTCCTTCACCTTTTAATAGGTTGACCACCTCGTGAAAAAACTATCTAACTCTTGTTTCATCCCTGGACACTAATATTGGTGATGCAAATCAAGATACATCATAGAAATTTCAGGATGTACTACCCAAACTAATGCATGAAACTCTCACATAAAATCCTCTCATATGTCTTCTAGAACCCAAAAATTATAATGGATATATATAATTTCATCCTTTCTTATAGTCCAACCAGATTATGGGTTTACACCTTCCATACTCTTATGTAGGAAGAGGCCCTTTGTATTAGTCACCAATATCATTAACACTATATCCAGAAGAGTATAAGTCACTGCTGTGGATTCGAGAAAAGTATATCATGGACTATCATACACCTCTATGTACATCTCATAAAATAATTTCATAAGATACCACTTGCTACTAGCCTCTTTAACTATCTGTATATGAGTCATCATGCTCAGTGCTTCGGCAACTGCATTGCCCTTTCTAAGAATATTTGCAAGTTTAAAGTTAACCAAATGTGGGAACTCAACCCATATTCATTTTTTAATATTTAATTAATTATATTTAAATATATAATTGGTTATTTTTTTCTCTATGTACACAAAAAAATGCACTCCCAGAAAATATTTCCTCAGACAATGCAAGGAATGTACAACAGTGGCTAGCTCGAGATCGTTGATCGGGTAGTTCTTATTGTGTGCCCTAAACTAATGATAATTATACACTATAAATCACTCCTAATATATTATAACTACTCTTATGATAATAATTTACTCATCACAATTCATCGTGTAGTTCCTAATCTGCTCTGGAAGAATCAGGACTTGTGCTTAATTCAGTCTCCCTTTCAGCTCTTGAATGTTGTCTCATAAGAATATGACCATAAAAACATCACATCCTTCTTAATGAATTGCATAAGAGGTTCTTATAAGAGTGATAATTCATGTATAAAATTCATGTAATATCCATATATCCCCAAAAAATTGTGTATATTAAATACATTCTTCGGTTGCTCCTATGAAACTACATCTCTCACATTCTCTAGCTCAACTAATACTCTTGTCTCTGAGATAATATAACCTAAGAAGTGAATCCCATCCGTAAAAAAGTGTAAATGTGTGAGCTTAGAATATAACTGATGCTCCCATAGTATATCCAAAATGATCTCAATATGTTTGGCATGGTCATGTCGATTGTAAGAATATACCAAGATATCTTCCACGAATAACACCATTAACGAATCACAATAAGGATGGAAAATTAGTTCATCAGTTCCATGAAAGCTATTGGAATTTTCGTGAGGCTGAATAACATAACTGGATACTCATATATACCATAACCACTATGAAAATTTGAATGAGGTATGTCTTTTGTTCGAACATGTACTTCGGGATAACTTGACCTTAGATCAATCTTCGATAAAACTCATGCTCCTCAGAGCTGGCATAAGAGATCAACTATCTGCAGTAAGGTATACATGTTATTAACCATTAACTAGATCAATTTATGATAATCCAAAAATACCATGAGGGTTCCAACTGTGTTTTTGGAAAAAAGGACCAGAAAACCCCGTGGTTATATATTGGGTCACATAAACCCCTTTGTCTCCAAATCCTCCAACTGCCTCTTGAGCTCATGCAACTCTATAGTATTTATCCTATAAGGAGGAATGGATACTGATGCAACTCCTAGCACTAGATCGATGGAAAATTTCACCTCTCTCTCAGGAGGTAAACCAAAAAATTCCGTGGAAAACATCCCTGAAATGATCAACCACATGGGTATAATCATCCTGATTTAGTCCCTGGTCATCTAGATATCTACTAGTAATCTGGGCTATCATCCCCCTCAACCCATGATGCTCTGGTCCAAATCAACTCACCTAGACATCCCATTCACCCTTGGGAATAAAAACTCTTCCCAATAGTGAAGTGAAGATCACCCTCTAGTGATATAAATTGACATGGGATCGATAAGAAAGTAGTGATTCCTTCCCGAGTATGACATCAAACTCGATCATCTCAGTGATAAAAATTTTCCATATGAAGTGACACCCACCAATCTCAAGGGGAACTCCTTGCACTGGATTACATCGTCTATTATGATCCCTAACGAAGTTTTGAGTGTCATGATTCCCTCATAAAGTAACACATGAAGCCTCCATGGTATGGTTTTCTTTGAATAAAACAATAGCTAGTGTTTTACGCAGCTGCGAGTTCTACCACACCATGACCAATCAAACTAGCCATTTAAAAAGCAGTTATGAATATAAATACCCACTTTTTGAAATTTTATAAATTTTATTTTTCAAAATGGACTTCATTTTTGGTTTTTGAATATCAAAATTATATTAGGGTGAATTTTTTGTGTTTTTCTGAAACTTTCAACTTTTGATTAATACTGAAAAACACTGTGTTATTGTTTAAAACTGAATTTTTATTTAAATAATTACTTTTAATTTAAATTATTTTAAAGTAAAAAAATAGATAAATAATAATTATATTAGTCAAATTTAATTCATTAGAGTCATTTTATAATAAGATTATATATATATAATTTTATTGAACTTTTTTAACGTCTTGTACCCACCTTCTAGACACATTTGAAAATTTGCATAAAACGTAATTTTACCACTTATGTGAATTGAAATTCAAAAATGCGACAAACGAGGTTGTCATCATTAAGTAAAAATTGGTTCAATAGGATGAAAATAATTTTTTTAAATAGTAACTTTTGAATTGTATTTACCACGGTTAAAAGTAAATAGTGTAATTAAAAGAAAAAATAATATTATTATAATATAAAATTACCCCAACACATGTCCTAATTCTATTAGATAAGTGTATTTAGACCAAAATCAACCTTAATAAAACAATATGATACTTTTTTCACTTTTATTATATTAGGAAATTTATTGTATTTTATTTAAAGAATAGTTAAAAGTGTTAAATTCAAATTTTAATAATTAAACCATTTTTTTATAGGGTTATACATAAGATAAATTCGACTATATATTTTTATTATAAATATAAAATTATTTCCTACATCATACTATTATATTTATAATTTTTAGACATTAAATAATTAAATTTATTTATGACCCAATGATGATGCATTAATTACCTTATTAATGAATGATTAAAATAAATGATATTAAAAGTATTAAAATAAATATACATTGAAACATTTGATTCCATACATGAATATTATAGATTAATATGAAATGTTAAGGTTGATTCAATGTATGATTTTTTATGGAATGAAGTTCCTATTACTTTAATAAGAAACCAAATACTAAATAGTGTCAAAATTGACATAAATGAGTTTTTAAAACAAATATTATTTTATTAAATTATATAATAGTCCTAAAAATCTAAGGTTCGGAAAATGACTTAGATAATGTTACATATATCATTAATGAACCACTTGAAGTTCTCTTGGTATTTTATAGTAACTATATTAACAATGTAGTATAAAACTACAAGAATACATGGTAAAAGTTAAACTATTTAACTAAGGGTTAAATCTAAAAGATAAGGTTAATATGGTGACCTAACAAGAATAAAACCAGTTTTTTGATAGGATTTCGAACCATTCTCATATTATCCTAGAAATAAATCATTTTGGATCTATTATAAAAAGAAAATAATTTTATAATGAATTTATATTTCAAGCTTTTCCTAAAGTGCCACTCACGTCTCTTATAAAAGGGTACTTTCCCTTCTCTTAAATTCACACCTCCAAAACCATTTGGCTCGGCCAAAACCTACTCAAATATCCTCAAAACTACCATAAATTTAACCTAGAGGCCTTAATTTGATCATAAATACAACCTAAGGAGCCCTTTTATACAAATCAAAATGAAGCACCTAAAGAAGATGTAATTATTTCATCACCTCTTTCAAAGTACTTTTCTTCTTATACTTATGATTTATTTTTTGATACATAATAAAATAGTAACTCAAGTTCCTTTTACATACTAAGATGTTATTATAAATATGGTACAACCATATTCATTGTTCTATCCATCCTATGAATGACAAAGTCACCATACGTGCGTACGTACGGCTTACCTTCTCCACGTCGTGGTGTAGTTTGTTATTCAACACTTAATTATTTGGGTGGGTATAATAATGAGTATAATTGATGTAAATAATAAATATAACATGTTAATGATTCTGCATATATAATATACCATACAATTACATATTATTTCACCATCAATATAATGATATTGTCGCTCATGCATACGTATGGTTTACCGTCTCCACGATGCGGTGAGATTTTGTTCCCCATCATAACCATTCAAGAACAATTTTCATTTGATAATTAAAAAATAATGTTTTAGAACTTAATATAATTCTGGATACGAATCAAATACATCCTATCCATAAAAAAATGACTTACATAACAAAACATATAAAGGAAGATGAATTAGTTAACACCCGAAACAATGATACTGCTGAAATATAATTAACAAAGCAATATTAGAGAATCATATATGATATCATATTTATGTATGTGGTTCTTTTATATTTAATAACAATTATTTAACCATTATACAGGAGGTTAACATACCCTCATCTAAGGAAAAGTAAGAGGAAAGGGTTAATTTTACAATCTCTTTATTATCTGAGGTTGTTTATACTTAAGTATCTACCAGGGCATCTTTATCATCCACATCTGTGTTTCTTAAAAATTTATTTAAAAACATTTTTACTACTTATTATACTATGGGATAAAGTCATTTATACCCTTGTTTGACTATTTATAAAATCAATTATATGAATCTTTTCATCGTTTTCTAAACAAGGTACTTTATGACCTTTTTGAAAAATTATGGAAAGAATATTTTTTTAACTTATACGGTGGGTGTGGCTAATTTACTCTGTTATGACACCTTCGAAGCTTACCTTACAATATTATACAAATGTTTTACATATAATTTTTTTCTTTTATAGTTGTGTGACTTTTAATTGATTTCAAAGTAGATAGAGATATTTCTGTAAAATAGTTTTGGGATTGATTTCAACTATGTCAACATCTATTATTGGATTTTATGCTTAATTGAAGTTGATTTATTATGATACAATATTCTATATTTTATTGATAGTTTTATGATATGTTTTCCTGTAGATGTTATTTGTTTATGTCATTAATAGTTTATGGTTAAAGTATTAACATTTTTTATGCTAGTTTAATATGAGTGTTTATATTATGTTTCACCATTTTCATATGAGGAATGTATTGGATGTAGTAAGTGATGGGTGGGGCCCTCTATATCCCCTCGATGCATCGGTAGGTCTCATGAGACAAACTAGTGTCTTGGCACAATGCCTTGATAATATTTTTATTTGTAGTCTTGGCATGAGGCCTTGACTATGTGGTTATGATGTCTGGAATTATGCATTCCATCCTTATGAGATTAGCTATTGATATTAAATGTGATTATTCTACTAGTATAATATCCATATGAGTAAGTAAATGGAATTATTTGATTTATCTTTTCCACATTATGCTGAATTTTATGTTTAAAAGGCTTGTGTTTTTTTCTTATACATTTCCTTAAATTTTTGTACTTATTTATGATAGTTTTCTCTATATTGTTATCCTTACTGAGGATCTGAGCTCACCCTTTTATTATGTTTTATTTTTTCGAGGATTTGAAGAAGTATATTATGACTGACCTGCAGAGATAGGATAAGGTATATGAGTGTGTTCAAAAGAGAAACAATGTTACTTTTTCATTTCATAATGTAATGTAAAATGTATGTATGTATCTAGTACTTCCAAGGCAACTAAATTGACTGGTCTTTCGGGACTTGATCTCTTGTGATCATGATAATGTTATGTAATAATGCACCAACTCTTGATAATTGTGTTTGGGGAGTTATAGTTTGTATTATAGAAAAGTTGAGTATAAACCTTGGAAACTAGATTTAGAAAAACTCTGATTAGATAACATTTCCCTTAGATATACTTTGAGTATTAGTTTAGAAGAACATCCAAAAAATTTAGTAATGTAGATATTATGTGGGTTTTCCAAGAAATACATCCCTGTTTGGATACTACAAGTAGACACGGTTTGAGTACAGATCTTCTTAGGAGTGAATACTCTGACAAGAAGTTTTGTCCATGACCCGGGGTATCCTGGTACATGACAAGGGGCCTTACTACATCCCTGGTTTGACACTCCCAGGAGATATGATTAAGATAATTCACATTTTATTTAAAAACCATTATAAAGTATATATGAGTAAATATATCCCCAAAGTAATCATTTTTATGATTATGGATTATATCCATAAACTATTCAATTTATGTTAAGTATTTTACAACTTTGTAATTATGCATGGGGATTCATAAACTAATCTAATCTATGTCATTTTTTATAAATTACGCTTAGTGTAAAGAATGGAAACTGTATCGACACACATAATCCATGTAGTTATTTCCACCATATTAAAGATAATTATAGTGGATCTGATGATGCAACTAGTGTTGAACATCTTATAACCATATGGGGACAACTCACTCCAGGTATGAATAATAACCTTACCCTTATGGACCACCCTGATCCACAACGGGAATGATCAATGTTAGACCACTTAATTGGGAAACAACCACCAACATTCAATGGGAATTCAAATCCATTTATATTTGATCAATGGATAAGTTCCTTAGAGAAAATATTTCATGCTTTGGGGAGTAGTGAAGGGCAAAAAGTTGTCATGGAAGTTTATCACCTATCCGGAGATGCAGATCAAAGGTGGTCCTTAATTCAACACAAAAATGAGGATGAAGAAGTATAAAATATGGAATATATGGAGTTTAAATATATTTTTTTAGAAAAATACTTTCCTCATGAACATCGAGCAGATATGGAAAGGAAATTTCTAAGTCTGAGGAAAAAGGAGGATGAGAATGTCATAAAGTATGAGGAAAACTTTACAAGGTTATCATGTCATGATGTATATTATATACGTAACCCAATAAGTAAGATTTATTTATTCTTTTATGGGTTAAAACCATTTCACTTACGAGCATTAGTCTCACAATACTTATTTTCATATGAAGATATAGTATCATGTTCTATCAAGACAAAAAGTTAATTCTCTATGTCTTATGCCTTTAAAGAGAAGTAAGAGAAGAATATATCTTTTTAACACTTTGGAAAACAAAATAAGGGGAAGAAGGGAAAAGTTGAATTTCCATCCTACAGTAAATGTGGGGAGAAACACCCAGGTAATTTCCTGAAGGGAGTGGAAAGTTTTTACAAGTGTGGAGAAAAAGGCAACAATTCTCATGAATGCAATGGGATGAAAGAAACTACCAATTTTCAATTCTATAATTGTAAGGAAAAGGGTCATTATGAAAATTATTGTCCTAAGTGTCAAGGAAATTTTCTCCATAAAAATCAAATGAAGCAAGCCAATATTATATGATTATTACTGCTGAGGGTGAAGTTCCTAATGATGTGGTGGAAGGTACTTTAATAGTTTCCACAAAATTATCCAATGATTTATTTGATTCTAGATCAATTCATTCTTTTATATATTCCCAGTTTTCCATGAAAATTAGATATTTCCTATTTGACTTAATAGGGGAGTTTTCAGTCAAAACTCATAAGGGAAGTATTATTGTAACGAAGTTTTGTCAAGAAGTTACCATTATGGAATATAAACATTCTTTATCTACTAATTTTATTTTCATACCCATGATTTAATTTGATATAATCCTTGGTATGTATTGGATTTTGTAACATGATGTGAAAATTTATTGTTAGAAGAATGTGGTTAAAAATTTAATGATGATAAGGAATCCCTTATCTTTAGAGTAGAAACATCACCTTCTGATTCTCATCTAGATCCCCCCCAGTTTCTCTTATAAATTTAATTATTGGGGAAGAAGGGTGTGAAGTAACTATATGTGAGGAAAATAATGTTCACATATAGGATGTACCTATTTTGAAAGAATATGTTGATGTGTTTCCAGATGATTTATCTATACATCCTCCTGAATGGGAAATTGAGTTTTCCATTGACTTAATTCCTGGTTCAAGGCCTATATCGAAGACCCTTATAGAATGGACACTATGGAATTAGTGGAACTGAAGAAACAACTAGAGGAATTGATTAATAAAGGATTTATTCACCCTAGTTTTTTTCCATGGGTATCCCCTATTCTTTTTCTTAATAAGAAATATCGATCTATTAGGTAGTGCATTGACTATAGGGAGATCAAGGCTATAATAATAAATAAAAAGTATCACCTACCTCGCATTGATTATTTATTCGATAAACTTCATGGAGATCAATATTTTTCAAATATTTATGGTTGATCTAGATATCATCAGTTGTGTGTGAGAAAGGAAGACATTCCAAAGACAGGATTTCGAACTTGGTGTGGGCATTAAAAGTTTACAGTATTGCCTTTTGGGCTAACTAATCCACCCTTTGTTTTCATGGATCTAATGAATATAGTTTTTAAAGAATATCTTGATGACTTTGTAGTGGTATTTATTGATGATATATTTTTATACTCCAAAATCTACTAAGATCATGAAAATCACTTGCACACTATTCTAAAGACTCTTAAAAGAAATGAATTATATAGGAAGTTTAGCAAGTGTGAATTCTGGCATCATCAAATTTCTTTTCTTGTACATATTGTCTCTAATGATAGAATATCTATTGATCATTAAAAGACAAGGGAAATCTATGAATGGCCATCACTGACGAGTATAACGGAGGTACGTAGTTTTATTGGTTTATCAGGTTACTATCGGCTTTTTGTCCATAATTTTTCCCGATTGGCTAACCCATTAACAAAGCTCACATGTAAAGGGGTTAATTTTTTTTTGAAAATGGATTGTGAAGAATTTTTTAAAGAATTGAATATAATATTAATCAATGATCCTATCCTGAATCTAATATCGGGGAATGAAGGGTTTGTTATTTATAGTGATTCTTCAAATAAAGGACTTGGTTGTGTCCTTATACATAATGATAGATTTATTTCCTATGCATCACAATAGATAAAAATTCATGAACAAAACTATCCCACTCAGGATCTTGAGTTTGTAGTTGTAATTCTTTCTCTGAAGATATGGAGACACAATCTCTATGATGATAAATGTGAGATATATACTGATCACAAGAGTTTGAAGTGTATTTTCTCACCGAAATAACTCAACATTAGGCAAAGGAGATGGCTCAAAATACTCAAGGATTATGATTGCAGAATACGCTACCACCCATAGAAGGAAAATAAGGTGGCACGTGCTTTGAGAAGAAAGGATCATGGTGTTCTGAATTAGATGAGAGTTTAAATGGATCCTATTATCATGGATCTAGTAAATATGGATATGGGAATAATCATAGAAGGTGAATAATCAATACTTTTTTAAATAATTTCCAACCTATCTTTACTAGAAAGGATTAATAGTTCTCAGACTGATGATGAGGAGTTTCAAAAGAAAACTAAAGCTATGAATGATGGTATATTGATTTAATTCATATATGAAGGTGTAATTTTGAAATTTGGGAAGAGGCATTGTGTTCCCGATATACCTAATCTAAAAAGGGAATTGTTGGATGATACTTATAACTCCAATTACTCTATACAATTTAGTAGCACTAAGATGTATAGTGATTTGACGGAACATTTTTTGTGGGACAAAATGAAGAGAGAAATTGCTGATTATGTGTCAAGATGTATGGTTTTTCAACAAGTGAAGGATAGAAGACAACATCCTAGAGGATTCATGGAACCTCTTCCCATACCTGAGTGGAAATGGGATGATATTATGATGGACTTTTTCATGGGGCTACCAAAGACTCCTTGAAGGAATGATGCAATATGGGTCATTATTGATCAATATACCAAGTTACTGCATTTTCTTACTATAAGAGAAGATTTACCACTTGAAAGTTTAGAAAGAATATTTATTAATAATGTTTTAAGACATCATGGTACACCCCTATCGACTGTTTCTGATCTTGATCATCATTTTACATCAAGATTCTAGAAAAGTATTCAGAAATCCCTAGATACTAAACTTCATTTGAGCAATGCCTACCACCCTCAAACTAATGGAAAATCAGAATGGTCTACTACAACCTTTATAAGGCATGTTGAGATCTTTCTCACATGACTTTCAAGGTATGTGGGATCAGTATTTACCTCTTGTATAATTTTTCAATAACAATAGCTTCTATCAAGTATTCATATGGCACCATATAAAGAGTTATATGGAAAGAGATGTCACACACCAACTTATTGGGATGATGTTGGTGAAAGAAAACTCATAGGCCCAGAACATGTTAAGGAAATAATGGAAAATATAAAGATTAACCAAACCCACATCAAAGTATCTCAAAGTAGAAAAAATATCTATGTCGATAACCGAAGGAAGGAGTTTGATTTTCAAGTAGGAGATCATGTTTTCTTGAAGGTATCTCCATGGAAGGGTTTTATACAATTCGGTAAGAAGGGTAAATTAAGTCTCAGGTACATTAGAACTTTTGAAATTATAGAATTAATTAGAGTTGCAGCTTACCATTTGGAAATGCCTCCAAATCTCTACAAAGTTCATGATGTGTTCCACATATCACTGTTGAGAAAATACATGCCTGACCCAATGCATGTACTCACCTTTGAAGAAATAGAACTGGAACTTGATCTATCTTATTTTGAATATCCTATCAGAATTATTGATATGAGAGAACAAGTGTTGAGAAACTGTCTGACTCTTCTGGTAAAAATTCTTTGGAAAAACCATAAAATGTAATAGGAAACATGAGAACCTGGGGAAATTTTGATAAAGAACCACCAGAATCTTGTTATGTAGTAATATTATAGAATTTTCAAGGAAAAAATTATTTTAAGGATGGAATAATGTATCACCCCAATCATCTATATTATGCTTCTTTTTGAATAATACAATAACTTGCGATGTACGCAGCTCTGAGTTCTAGCACACCACGACCAATCAAGTTAGTCGTTTAAAAAGGCAGATATGAACAGTAATACCCACTTTTTGAAATTCTATAAATTATATTTTTCAAAATGGAATCCATTTTTTGATTCTATATATCAAAATTATCTTAGGGTAAATTTTTGGTATTTTTCTGAAAACGTACGATTTTTTATGAATACTGAAAAACATTACGTTGATATTTAAAACTGACTTTTTATTTAAATAATAAATTTAAATTTAAATTTATTTTAATGTAAAAATAGATAAATAATAATATTATTGGTCCAATGTAATTCATTGGATTCATTTTATAATAAGTTTCTATATATATAATTTTATTGAACTTTTTTAACGCCTTTTACCCACCTTCTAGGCACATTGGAAAATTTTCATAAAACGTAATTTTACCGCTTCTATGAATTGAATTTCAAAAATTTGAAAGACATGGTTTTCATTCGTAATTAAAATTTGGTTCAATAGGATGAAAATATTTTTTTTAATAGTATCTTTTGAATTTTATTTACCATGGTTAAAAGTAAATACAGTAATTAAAGGTAAACTAATATTATAATAATAACACATTAACCCAAAACATGTTTAATTATATTGGATAAGTGTATTTAGACCAAAATAAACCTTAGGAAAAAAATATGATCCCTTTTGATCCACTTGCATTATATTAGGATATTTATTATATTTTATTTAAAGAAGAGTTAAAAGTGTTAAATTCAAATTTAAATAAATAAATCATTTGTTAATATTGTGTTACACATAAGATAAATTAGACTATAAATATTTATTAGAAAGATAAAAATATTTCCTAAATCATAGTATTTTATTTATAATTTTTATAAATTAAATAATTAAATTTATTTATGATAAAATGATGATGCATTAATTACCTTATTAATGAAATATTAAAATAAATGATATTATAAATATTAAAATAAATGTAAACTAAAACTTTTTATGCCATCCACAAATATTCTAGGTGAATATTACTTGTTAGGGTTGATTCAATGTTTTTTTAAGGAATCATTTTTTATGACATTAACAAAAACCAAATACTAAAGGGTATCAAAATTGACATAAATGATTTTTTTAAAACAAACACTATTTTATTAAATTATATAATAGTCCTAAAAATATAATCTTTGGACAAATTACTTAGATAATGTTACATATGTCTTTATTTAACCTCTTGAGGTTCTCTTGGCATTTTATAGTAACAATATTAATAATGTAGTATAAAAATACAAGAGATCATGGTAAAAGTTAAACTATTTAACTAGGGGTTAAATCTAAAATATAATATTAATATGGTGACCTAAACAAGTATTAAACCTATTGGTTGAAATTATTTCGACCCATACTCATCTTATACTCAAAATAAATCAATTTGGATCTATTATAAACTGATAATAAGTTTATAATAAATTAATATCTCAAGATCTTCCTAAAGTGTCCCTCACTTCTCTTATAAAAGGTTACTTCCCATTCTCTTAAATTCACACCACCAAAGACATTTGGATCGGCCAAAACCTGCACAAATATCCTCCTAACTACCCTTACTTCAACCTAGAGGCCTTAATTTGATCATAAATCTAACATAAGGAGCCTTTTTGTTCAAATCAAAAGGAATCACCCGAAGAAGAGGTAATTATTTCATCACCTCTTTCAAAGTTCTTTCCTTATTCTACTTCCTATTTCATTGTTTATCCATAATAAAATAATAACTCTAGTAACTTATACATAATGAGATGTTATTATAAATATGGAACAACCATATTCATTATTCTATCTATCCTATGAATGAAAAAGTCACCATACGTGCGTACGTACGGCTTACCGTCTCCACATCGTGGTGTAGTTTGTTATTCAACACTTCATTATTTGGATGGGTATAATAATGAGTATAATTGATGTAAATAATTAATATAATATTTTAATGATTATTTATATATAATATATCATCCAATTACATATTATTTCACCATTAATAAAATGATATTGTTGCTCATGCATTCGTATGGCTTATTGTCTCCACGATGCGATGAGATTGTGTTCCCCATCGTAACCATTCAAGAATAATTTTCATTTGATAATTAAAAAATAATGTTTAAGAATTTAATATAATTATATATATGAATCAAATACATCCTATCCATAACAAACATGACTTAGATAACAAAACATATAAAGGAAAACAAATCAGTTAACACCCGAAACAATGATACTACTAAAATATTATTAACAAATAAATATTATAGAATCATATATAATATCATATTTATGTATGGGGTTCTTGAATAATTTAATAAAAATGATTTAACCATTATAAAATATGTTAAATTACCCTTGAATAAGGAAAATTACTAGGTAAGGGTTAATTTTACAATCCATTTATTATCCAAGGTTGTTTGTACATAAGTATCTACTGGGACTTCTTTATCATTTGCATCCATGTTTATTAAAAATGTATTTCAAAAGATTTTTACTATTTACTAGACTATGGGTTAAATTCATTTATACCCTTGTTTGACTTTTAATAAAAAAAATTAAAAGGAATCTTTCTGTATTTTTTCAAACAAGGTACTTTATGACCTTTTTGACAAATTAAGGAAAGAATATTTTTTGAACTTATACGGCGGGTGAAGCTATTTTAAATGGTTGTAACACCTTAGAATATTCCCTTACAAGATTATAAGAATATTTTCAAAATAAATTTTTTATTTTATAATTATGTGACTTTTAAATGATTTCAAAGTATAAAGATATATTTCTCTGAAATAGGTTTTGGATTCATTTCATCTATGTCAACATATATTTTTGGATTTTATGTTTAATTAATGTTCATTTATTATGATACAATATTCCATATCGTATTGATAGTTTTATGATATGTTTGACTATAGATGTGTTGTTTTTATGTCATTCACAGTTTATAGTTAATATATTAACATTTCATATGCTAGTTTAATACGAGTGTTTATGTTATGTTTCACCCTTTTCATAAGAAGAATTCATTAGATGTAGTAAATTATGGGTAGGGACTTCTATAGCCCCTCGATGTATCGGTAGGTCTCATGAGACAAAATAGTTTCTCAACACAAGGCCCTGATAATATTTGTATTTGTAGTCTTGGCATGAGGCCTTGACTATGTGGTTATGATGTTTGGAATTATGCATTCCATCCTTATGAGATTATCTATTGATATTACATGTGATTATTCTACTAGTATAATATCCATGTTAATAATTAAATGGAATTATTTTCTTTATCTTTTCTATAATATGCTGAAATTTATATTTAAAAGTCTTGTGTTTTAGTCTTCTTCATTGCCTTAAATGTTTATGATTATTTATGATATTTTCTGCTATATTATTTTCTTTACTGCGCATCTGAGCTCACTCCTTTCTTATGTTTTATTTTTTACAGGATGTGAAGAAGTATATTATGACTAACTTGTAGGGATAGGATAAGGAATATGAGTGTGTTAAAAGGATAAACAATGTTACTTTTTCATTTCATCATGTAATGTAAAACTTATTTATGTATCTAGTACTTCCAAGTCTACTAAATTGGTCGGTATTTTGGGACATGCTCTCTTTTGATCATGCCAATGTTAAATAATAATGCCCCAACTCTGGGAAACTGAGGTCAGGAGTTATATATAAAATTAAACAATAATCTTATGTATCTCCACCATAGGTATAGATATGAAATAATGCAATAAACATGTATCAAAAGGATAAGATACTAGAGTAGAGGCTACTATGATCATACCTCTCACTATAGATGGATCATTGATCTAATCCTAAGGTGTAGGATGTAAAAAATATATCATTCTTGAACCAGGACCCTGTGAAATAACCTAAATACCTGGAGTGATCCCACTCCACTACCTAAGTAAAACTAGTGTTTAGATGCCTCGGCCACAACCACCACCTTGGCCTAAATACCTAACACTACTCCAACTCCTAACCTGATGTGGATCTATGAATCCCACTCCTGAACTTGGAGTCAGATTTGATCCCCTTCAACAGACTGATAGAGGAATGTTCATTTAGAAAACATTTTGCATGGCCCATCCAACCACAAGCTCAAAACATGACTGTGTCTCGATCACATTGTTTTCTCATATGTCCCCACCTTCCATACTAATGGTACAAGACATCACTACTAGAACCAATTTCCTGGATGGTACTCCCCTCATGAGAATCCTCAAAACATCACTTCTTGCCACTAGAAGTTTTAACACTATGTCAAGAGGGAAAGTTTCTCTACTCCATTCCCCTATCTTCCCTCATGTTTCAATTAGTAATCAACTCCTAATTCACTATCTCAGTAATAGTATATTGATGAACCATGTTTACCTTAGATCGAATGGAATTATTTATAACTTCCTCAAAGTTTCTCACCCTTGATGGATCATCAGAAAGATATATCATCACAAAATTATGAATCTCAATAAATCATGTTTAATACTCAATAATAGTCATTGTGCCATAGTCCATATAAATAAACTCACTAGCCATTTTATCTCTCAGGGTATCAGGAAAAAAATTAATCATAAAACCTGGATTGGAAATCCCTCCAATCCATATCTTAGAGCGCATCATCCTGGTTTAAAACATCCCACCATAACTTATTTTCTCCCCAAATCCTATATTTCACCATCTTCACTCTTCTATCAGGAGGTGTCTCAATATGATCAATGATAGAAAGTATAGTATATGGCCACATCTCAACAGCATGTGGACCTTTATCTGTCAAAATGTGGGAGTTTGATGCTGCTAGAATACACGCATCATCTCTTCCATAGATGAGGTAGTTCATATAGCTCCCTATACGGTCTGTATGAATTGCATAAGACTCTCTCAAAACTATGCCTTGAAATCCATATCGGGTACTACTCTTGGTGTTATATCCAGAACTATAGAAGGATCTATTAGAATCCTATTTCCTACCTCCTCTAGAGCATGGTCATCACCACCCACCTAGAATATGACTAGAGGTCATCATGGTGGTGTGTCTCTACAATTCCAAAAAAATGCCTAAAAATATCAATAATGAAATGTTAAAATCTAAAATCCTAGTATATGTTGAATCCATTGTAAAAGAAATCCATGTGCCTCTTCCTACTCCTAATTCTAGGGCTAGATAAAAATGATTAGTTGTAAAAAGCACCAGAGACTCTACCTTCTTCCCACTCTAAAGATAGGTCTAGGTCAAGTTCTATATTTTCCATAATTTTAGGTCATTTTAGATTCATATTTATTCATAATTCTCTATATATGGTTGAACCAAATGGTTAAAAACTTTTTATCTATAATTTCCCATACACCTCATGAATTAAAATGTGGCACCCACTAAATACAAACCATAACATGTTCCAGTCCATGTGACGAATGGTACATGACTCAATGTTCCATAGTTGACTGCATAGGGTTTCTATTATAGCCTATGTAGGAAAACACTATTTAGGTTATGGTAGGAACTCTAATTATCAACTATGTTTCTAAATTTACTGAACAAATTATCTATCAAATGACAATTATATCACTCAAGTCACACACAATGCTGTCATGTAGTCAAGAAATGAACACTATATATCATGGAATAACTCTTGGAATTTGATTTCTAACTTGTTCCAAAAAATAATAAATGAGATGGAATACCCTCCTCTCATCAGGGAAAATATAAAAATATGTAATCATAATAAACATAAAACTTCAAGTGTGTCACCCAATGATAGAATCAAATCAATTGTAATAGGCATAATCTAGAAAAATAGTAATTTCCATTCTAGGAGATTAATATTTTTCATGTATGTGGGTTAGAAACTTCTAGGCATAGATAATTTCCAAATTCCAAGACATTACTGATCTTCTATCTATTGTATCAAAATAGTAAATTCTGAAAATAAAAACTGCACTGGTACCACTTTGTAACATCCCGACCTAGAATCTAGTAAATCATTCCCCGAGCCAATGGGTTATATAGAATCATGTGTGCCTCCCCATACACTAGAGAATGCCAACTAATAGTGAGGGCCTAGGGTGTGTCTGTGGGGAGACTATGCCCTCATTCTAGAGTGTTACATTGTGTTAATAATCACAATAGTCAATAGTGGATGAATATAAATAACTAAATGATGAAACAAAATCTAGAAGAATATGGTAATAAATATCTAAAAGAATTCATATAAAATATGATGATCGTGGAATGCCTCTAGAGATTAGGAAAATATGTATATAGGTATCTAGTACAATATATTTATCAAAAGGTAAAAAAGACCAAAAAGGACTATATCTATATAGCATTGTGAGCCTAGTTCATCCCTTTACTCCCCTACTCTTATGAACAAATAATCTTGCATCATACAGTGGGTTATTTCCATAGTCCCTACCTACATCCTTGAAGTTTTTCTAGGCACCCAATGGTGGCCCGAATAGGGTGTTAGATAAAACTCATTAGGCCACCGCCAATGGGGTCTATAACAAATCCAGTCTATGTAATATAAACAAAATTATTGTGTAGTATATCACATATATTATAGTAATAAAAGTAAAGTTTGATACTTTCTAACCAAACATTGATCCATGTAAGCAGTAGTAAATATCGCATAAACAAGGAAAGATGTAAAGAAAAGTCAATCTCCCATACCAGGGATATCTATAAGCATAGAAAAATAATATTCACATCAGCCTCTCCATATAATAAAGTATAAAGCATCCAAAATGGCTACGCTGTGTAATCAAGTTTGAGACCATGAATGGAAAAATATGAGGTATAAAAGACCAATTCATCCTCATCAAGTAACACGATTATCCTGATAGAAACTAGATAAAGACTTTGGTGTATTCTAAGGAGGATGTCAATAGAGCATTTCCAATGCGAGTCTAAGAAATCCAAATACAAGGGGTAACAAGGCATGTGGTATCCTACAGAATTAGGATCCAAAGAGTAAACATATCCATATAATCTACTACCATAAACAAGTTCCTAGGATTATAATGTGCATGAAATCTAATGGAATTAGTATCCAAGGATATCATCCAAGTCATCACCTACCATTTAAACTTACCATACATTTCATTAATAATTTCATATCCAATTATTTCTTCCAACCTAATAAACATTTATCGAAAAATCGTTTAACCATTTAAGAAATATGAAATCACATGCAAAGGATGCACTATCCTTACCCTATCATATCAATTTAATTCATTTATTTTATTTACAAATGAATAAGTAAAATAATATTGTTACAACCTAAAACATTCCATTAAATTCTCACTAAGGATCCCATTAAAATTTGAGAGATAACTTGTGTTCGAACTAAGAATTTTCTTTGCTAGTAATCAATTCTGTTTTGTATTTTTTTATCAATCCACACTGGGTTAATCAAGGAATTTTGAAGGAATTTTTTTAAATGAAAATAACATCAATGTTTAATGTGGCGTTATTTCCCAATATTTTCAAAAAATTTGGGTCCAAAAATTGGAAAATATAGAAAGGTGTTTTTTTCAAAATAATTTACATGCAAGATTGAAGATGAATCTAAATGTCGCACACAAGATAAGTTTCAGGTTTGTCTTCTGAATATAATAAAAATTAATTAACCATACATAAGATTCATTTTTTCCAGAAATAAAATTACATTCGAAATGAAATATCAAATTGGTATTTTGAACAAGTGTATTTTCATGCTCTTCACTTAAAAATATGGAAATGGCATCAGGCACATGAAAAAAATGAAATTGTGTGAAAGGATCTTATATGGAAAATGTGATGTCAGTTTTAGACTTACATGCCTGGGGGTTTATGTACAAGTCACATACACATAGGGTTTTCTAGGTATATAAATATGTGGTTACCCCCAATAAATACTTAGATATTTTTTAAACAAAGAACTGGTGTCTCTGGTGCATGAAATACTTGTGCGTAAAACACTTACGCAGAATAAATATTGCATGCATACCGATCCTTAAGTATATCTTGACAAAGTGAATTTCATATTTTTGTTTCATGGATGATAAATTTTGTGAAAAAATTAATCTTACATGACAATCCCAAAACTTTCATGCATGAGTAGGTGTTACGCACAAGTGTTGTGTTGAGATTCTATCAGATTTTGAGTATCTGGTTTGTTTTATCAGTTCTTTCTAGTGAATAAATTAAGGAATATGGTTTAATAAGAGTCTCGCAGTGGTTAGAGGAAAATAATTAAATTTCATCCTACTAAAGAGACCTTCAAGTTGATAAACTGAGTAAGGCTTATTCTAGAGTAGTGTGTTGGTGAGAGTATATAGAAGTGTTCTGAGGGATGTCGTGTCCCATCCCTAAAATCTTGTAAAGTCAGTGTTCCTATCATAGAGTGACTATGTATAACCTTATATATTCAACAATTATTTAATATTATTGGATTTATGTATGACTAAAACACGTTCGGTGTATTCTCCTTGGATGATCCCTTAGAGGTGAACCACATAAAATTGATGTGATTTCTATTTTCATACGATTGTTGGTTTTATACATATTATTATCATTTTTAATAGGTTACTACCATCATGGGAACAAGATCAGTCACTTTAAATAAAAAAATTTGAAACCCTAATTCACCCCTCCCCTCTCAAGGTGTCCTGGGGTCCTACAAGTGGTATCAGAGGGAGGTTGCTGGAGTTAAATCTGTTCCTTTTCTTCTCATGAAGAATTATGTTAATATGAAACATCTAAATTTATAATAACATGATGATATCACATAAAATATATCTTTTAATGTATGTTGTTTTTTCCACTTCACAATGTATATAGGTCACTGATGCAACAGTATTGTCTATTACAGAAATAGACAAAAGAATGCTTAATGCTGATACTAAAGCACAGAATGCCCTTTCTGAAGATCTATCAAATAAAATCAATATAAAGGTGATGATTTTCACTTTATCCAATTCTATGTGTAAAACTAAAAAGTATATATGAAGGAGGCAATGGGGTGAAAGAGTAAAAACTCTAAGTTTTACAAAATAGGTTCAATGATCTGAAAATACATTCTAATGAAAATGTTGATACCTTATTTAATAAAATTACTAAAGTTATTGGAGTAATATTTGGACTTGGGGAAGAAATCAAAGACATTGAAATTATGAATAAAATTTTGTGAAGGATTCCACCTCTCTATAATCCAAAAGTGTCAGTCCTTGAGAAAAGATATTTTTCTAAAGTTTCATTGGATTATCTGCTGAGTAGTCTGGTGGAAAATGAAATGAGAGTCAAACTAGAAGATGAAAAGACTCTCATAATCAAGGAAATGTCTTTAAAATCCATGGAAAAATCAAGGTTTATATAGATATAGTTGATGAATATAATGATGAATATTAACTTCTCTCTCTTTTTAATAATAAATTCAAAAGATAAAAAGGGATATTTTATGGAAAGCTTCCTATGGCCTATTTTCAATGTGGTAATGTTGGGAATATTTCCTCTTGATTATCAAAGAATCTTTATGATGAATAATTTTAATCTTAAAACATGAAAAAGAATCAGAAAATGTTTCCCTAAAGGAAGGCTTCAAATCAGGAAATAAATTATAGAGAAAGAGTCTTTTCTATAAATAAGAACAAGATGATGACGAATTTTTTGTGGATAAAGATCCAGAGTTTTAATCTATAACCTAAGAATCCATAATTGATAAAGTTTAAAATTAAGAACCTTCAAAATATAAAGATAGAGATGATCAGGCAATTTATTATGTTGATCTCAAGTTGGAACTTGATTATGCTCTTGGAAATATTTAAAATCAAATAAATAAAAACATAAACTGGAGAGGAACTTTAGAACAGTCATCAAAATATGTTCATTGTCTTGAAGATGAAATTGATCAATTTGAAGAAGTACTAAAAGAAAATTTATAAACTATTTAAATAATAGAAGATATAGTATAATTGAATCCTGGGATTGAAAATGGGAAACGTTCATCAATGGTCTTATATCCATACTAGAGGAGAAGTCCAAGACTTTTGAGGTTCTTAAAGAAGAAATTTTTACTCTAATAATTAATCTATAATCTGAATTAACATCAAGGGATACAAATAAGAAGTTTTAGTTTGGAAGATTATCATATGTATAACTATTATATAGAGCTAATTGTGGTTTTGAAAGAGTATTTAAGGCTTTGAATGATCAAATATCCACATGCAAGGGAAAAAGTGGAATTGGTTGTAATGATTAAACATCAAAGACTGTAAACAAGATGAGATAAATTAATAGAAAAAATAAAGTGTGACATATCACAAAGTCACTAGAATTCTAAATAAAGAAACTCTCAAATCAAATTGAAAGAATAGCTAAAAACTATCAACATGTTTAAAAAAATGATTTTCAGTCAAATTTGTTTCCCATGGAAGGGTACAAAAGAAGGAATAGAAGTGATACGACATTTCCACTTATGAAATGACAATTATGTGGCTATAAGGTCCATACTATGCCATATAGTGAAGAGGCAAGCAGCTATTTGAATGGGTAAGATCCAGAAAGTCACGAAAGGAGAATGATATCATATTGTTCATATTATATAAGAAAATGGTTTTTATGGATATTTATTTCACTAATCTAACTATGTCTATAAATCTGATGATTATAGGTAGAGGAAAGGTAGTAATATCACCTGCATAACTCAGAGAAAATTTAATACTCTCCATCCAGATGGAATTGCGCTTGCAAACAAGTATTCTTCCCTGGAAGAAAAATGTGATTTGGATAAACCAATGCACATGGAAAATAGTTTGTAAATACCATCATTATCCTCTAATAGATCAAATATATCATTGAAGGAAAAGAAGAATGTTGAGAAATCTAACCTTACAGAAATAGCTCTCAAATCTATAAAGAATAATAAAACTGAGATTTTTGATAGTGTATTCTCATCCAATATGACTGGAAATATAGATTTATTAAATAATGTTTTGAATAGAGTTTATGGAACACTAATACTCATGAATGATGGTTCTTTCAAGATCAAAGGCAGTGGAAACACAGAACTGGAAAATAGTGAGCTCAAGAAAAATAAAGTTCTCTTTGTGGATGGTTCGTGTCACAATATCCTGAGTGTGAGTAAAATATGTGGTTGGGGACTTATAGTGTCATTCAATCAAAAGGGGTGCACTGCAAAAGGAAAGACATGAAATTATCTCATGAAATGTTACAGAAAAGATTGAAATTTGTATTAGGTGGAAAATAAAGAGAACATTTGTCACTAAAATATTGAAGAAGAAAACAACATTTGGCACTACAGGTTGGGTCACATTAATTAGAAATTCATAGGAAATATATCTAAGATGAATATAGTAATGAACATCCACAATCTGAAGCATGAACTGAAAAATTCATGTGATTCTTGCATGTGAGTAAATTTGTTTTGTAGCTCATATCATCCAAATAAGAAAAGGGAATCAAATCTTTTTGAACTCACTCACACAGATGTTTGTGGTCCAATAAATGTTTTTTGTATATATGGATAAAGTTAATTCATTCATTTATTTGGTAATTATAGTATAATTTCTTGTTTAATTATTATACATAGAAAACATAAAGTGCTTGATTACATACAAAGTTATCCCTGAATATCCGAGAATGATATTTTTTGCACAATAAAAGCTCTAAAATTTGATAATATAGGGGAATACACATCCATTGAATTGTAAAATTACCTAGAAAAACATGGAATAAAGAATTAGGTAGTTGTAGTGAGAAACTCACAACAAAATGGAGTCATTGAACACATAAATTGACAAGTAAACAGTATGGAGAGAATGATGCCAATTGAGAGTTTTATCTCTCACCATTATTTGAAATAGGTTGTTCAAACAACAATGTACACTCAAAACTGAATAGGGATTTCTATGGAAGAAATCAAGACACCATATGAGTTCTGTTATGTAATTAATACCTCTATAAATTATTTTTGTGTCCTTATAAGTAAATGTTTCATCTAGAAAAATAATGCAATCAATGAAATTATGGTGATGAAAAGGATTAGGTAACTTTCCTTGGATATTCAATGAAAATAAAATCCTAAAATGCTTTAAAAATCATCTTGGAGTAATTTTGGAAAATTATGATGTCAATATTATTGAACATAAATACAAATATTCCCTAAGAATCCCATATTCTAATATGATAGAAGATGGTGAAGATGATGGATAAGGGACTGATTCAATTATATAAATAGTAGAAGGCTTGCAAAACATTAGGAGATCTCAAAAAAATATGATTCATAATAAGGATCAGAAGACGAAACCATGAATGAAGAAATTTTATCACAACCTCACAGGGAAAATAAAAGAGAAAAAAATTGATCAATAAAACATCATTAAGGATTGGACTACCCCACACAGACAATGAGAATGATGAAATAAGCACATTCTTCCTTCCTATCAATTATGGAACCAACCTCATTTGAAGAATCTACAAAGTATGAATCATTGATTAAGACCATGAATGAATAATGGGATTAATTTTTAAAAAATAATGTATGGGGTATTATTAAAAACCCCCAAAATCAAAATGTGATTGGAACAAATTAGGTCATTAGAAAAAAAATTAATGAGCATGGAAATGTGATCTGAAACAAGTCACTCTTAGCCTATAAAGGGTATCCATATATTGAAGGTTTTGAGGTTGAAAAAATGATTTCTCCAGAAGAAAACACTGGAATTGATTAGGATTTACCTTGATATGGAAATTCAAAAAGGTTAAAAAAATTTATCTAATGGATGTCAAAACAATTTTCTAGAATGGATTTCTTGAAAAATAAGTCTATATTTAACAACCCCTCGTATTTCTGATCATAAATGATCAAGTAAAGGTTTTTAAATTAAAAATGGACCTATATTGTCTAAATCAGGCACCTCATCCATGGTATTCTCAACTAGATGTTGATCTAGGATTTAATTCAAAATATGAGGTGTCAATCATAATATTTATATGAAGAATTAAAAGGAAGATAAATTTATGGTGTTGGTGTGCATGGATGATAGTATATTTGGTGAAAGCATGAAGATATTAGTAGACGGATTAACTAATCATATGTGTTCAAAATTTTAAATTTCGATGATTGGTGAAATCACATACTTATTGGGGCTACAGGGGATTCAAAAGAAGGATTACACATTCATTTTTTAGGCTGCATATATAAGAGAGTTTCTAAAGAAATTCAACATGCAAGACTCCAAACCAATGTCGAATCCTATTTTAGTTGGGAAAAAACATAGAACTCATGAGGATGGGACTTCTGAGGATCCCATTATGTATAATAGAATCATTGGAATCTTATTATACTTGACTAAAACACTTCTATTTATTCTCTTTGCAACATGATTTTTTGTACGCTTCTAAAGAAATCCGAAGGAAGAGAATTTGGAATCATTTAAATGAATCATGAGGTATATTAAAGGTACACTCAACTTTTTCTTACACTTAACTAAAAGAATAGGTAATTAATTATCAAAAAAAATTATGTTTACTAAGTTTTAGATGTGGTGTATATAAATTCCACAAGTGGTGGTGATTTCTTTATAATCAAAAAATGAGTTGTATGGTTAATAAAGAAACTGGAAAGCACTTCTCTTAGTATGGTTAAAGCATAATATATTTATTTTATGAATATTTGTACTCAACTATTGTGGATGAATTAATAACTAATTGATATTGGTGATGAATTGAAATAGCTGATGGTGATTCAATGTGACAATAAGAGCATGATTGGTCAAAAAAAGAATATGGTTCAGCACTCTTGTACAAAACATACTGAGATAATATATCACTTCATTAAGTAAAAGTTTGAATGATGTGTGACTAAAATAGAGCATGTTGGAATGGATGACCAATTGGCTAACATTCTGAAAAATCCATTGGTAGCACATGTGTTTGAGAATAATCATTTGAACCTTGGTGTTCATCCACCTCCCAAGGAATTAGGAGACAATAGAAAGTCCCCTCTCCCCATTTTTGTTAACTGTTTTAATATTTTTGTAGAACTGGTGAAATATTATGGGGGAGATACAATCCAGGTGGAGTGTGTTTTTCCTATGCAAGTAAAAAATATAGGTTATTTGGGTTTATTTCAAAATGGGGATAATAGATAAAATCAACGTTAAAATTAAAAAGGCGGATAATTAGCAGTAACATTACAAAGCAGGATAATGAGGAGTAAAAAGGGGATATTTAGTAGGATTTTGACAAACCATGCAATAACTTCTGTGACATAATGAGAATTTGGTGTTATGAGAAAATAGTAATATCTTATCATAGACATCATTAAGCTTTCCAAAATATGAGAACCCAATTCAATTTAGGTGTTATGAGGAAGCATTCAAAGCTTATCTTAGACATCATTAAGCATTCCAAAAAAAGAGAACCCAATTCAAGCTCCCCCCTTTATTTTAGACACCAAGATTTTCTCACATTGACATAGAGTGATTATGACTCATCCCTCACGTTTTATATTTTTATAGTGACTGGTTCTTTATTTAATTTATTATTATATTTCCAACAAAACAAAAGGGTGAGATTGTTGTAACCAAGGTTTTTATTTACTGGTAACGGAGTCTGATTTTTTTTGTTAATCCACACTAGGTTGATCAAGGATTTTAGAAGATAAGTTTTTTCATGGTGTATATGACTTCAATGTTGATAGTGGAATTTTTTCCCAGTGTTTTCAAAAAAATTGGGTCAAAAAATTAGAGAATGTAGAATGGTGTTTTTGTCAAAAGAAACTACGTTCAAGATTGAAGGTGAATCTGAATATTGTGCACAAGATATGTTTCAAGGTTGTCTCTTCGATATAATAGAAATGAATAAATCATTCATAATATTTTTTTTTACAGGAAAGAACCTTACATGTCGAATATGATGTCAAATTGGTCTTACGTAAGAGTGGAGTTTTTAGTTCATCACATCAAAATATGGAAATGTCATGAGGCATGTGCAAAAGATGAAATTGTGTGAAATTATCTTACACTATAAATGTGATGTCAGTTTCATACTTATATGCATGTGTTTGACCCACAATACACATATGCATAGGTTTTTATGGGTTTATAAATATTCATCTACCCCCATTCGAGACTTCAAACTTTTTAAAACAAAGAATTGGTGTCTCTTCCAGGTTAAATACATGCGCACAGAAGACTTATGCATAGTAAATCTTATGCACAGAATAATCCGTGAATCTATCTAGAACAAGTTAATTTCATGGTGGTGTTATTCATAAGATAAGGGTTGTGAAAAAGGTATCTTGCAGGAAAATCCCAAAACATGCGTGCCAGAACAGGTTTTACGTGTAAGTTCTATGTTGAGCTTCTATCATGTTTTAATTATCCAGTTTGTTTGATATGTGCTTTTAACTGGATTATTTTAGGACAAGGTGAAAAAATATTCTCGTGTTAGTTAGAGACAAATACTTAAATGTGAACCTACTAAAGAGACCTTCAAGCTGATAAACTAAGTAAGGCTTCTCCAAGATCGATGTGCTAGGGGTATTCAACGGAAGTTTTCTGAGGGAAGTAGTGTGTTATCCATAAAATATTGTAAAGTTAGTGTACCTGGCACATAGTGACTATGTATAAACTTCTATATTCCACAAATAGTGAAGATTATTGGATTTAGGTATGATTGAAAAAATTTTGAAATATGTTCCTTGGACTAGCCCATAGTGGTGAACCAGGTAGAATTAGTATGTTCTCTTTTTGCATGCGATTGTTGGTTTTGTCTACATTTTCATTATAGAGGTTTAATAGGTTCCTATAACATGGGAACATTATTTGTCACTTTTGAAAAAAAATATTAACACCCCAATTCTCCCCTCCCCTCTCAGGGTGTTATGAGGTCCAACAACACGCACCCAACGAGGTGGTATAACATAGGTAATGTGAAAAGAAACACACCATGGGTAGATTAGGATGGGGATAATGTCCTCCAAAAATCAAAAAGGAACAAGTGGTCAACCTAAAAAAGTCCCGAACAATTATATCAAGACATTAAATTCATTTTAGGGGAAACGTTGGAAGGTATGTCATGAGGCACAACTATGAAAAGCTATAAAACCACCAAACTATAAGGAAAATGGTATATATCACCTGCTATATACACATGGTAGAGAACTCATCTAGTATTGACCTCTTATTTGGTCTATATCGGAAGAAAAATGAATAACATATGAAAATAATAGAAATGCGGCATATTATCTTGAACCTAAATAACTCATTCATTATGAATACAAATGAATAATGGAACAAGATAATTGAAGAACTTACAATAGTGGATCCAATGAAACAAACAGTGTTCAAATTAGCATTAGATGATGAAACGCGGTCCAAAACTATGATTTTGGATTTAAAGGGGGCTCTCAAAACTCATGGATTTTTCCAATATATGAAAAGGAAATTAGGTTTAGGTTATAAGATATTTTAATGGAATTTTTTTCAATACACAAATTTTAATTGGTTCACTTAGTCTGGACACACGGTTTTCTCAATCGTGAACCAACCGTGTGAACTTCTCTGTCTCAAGTGAGGATCGCATAGATAATGCACATTTTTTGGGAAACTGTGGGCAAACCTTGCTGAAAAACTCTGCTAAAAACTGAAAATCCCCCACATGGGAATGTTCTCATGGATGTAAGGTTTCCCCAAACTCTGTGGCCTCCAATTTCCCTTTGTCTATCCCCACATGGTTACTTTTAACCATGTGTCTTAGGTTGCATGGTTTCTACTAACTGCGCTGCCCAATTCCCTTTTCCAAAAACCTAGCCTCTAGACTCTGAACAAGCCCCAAACACCCCTAAAACTCTTCATATATCATTATTCTCTCCCATTATTCCAAAAGCAAATATTTAAACCAAAATTAAAAATATATTTATTTCATAGGAGAACATGGGATATTACACTTTATCTCTATGAACATTTGACCTCTATACATCCTCAATGTTTCAAGTAGAATAAATAAATTAATAGAACTATGAAATAATCCAATAAGAACCCCTCAGTACTCTTTTCTTGGAATAATATATCCCACCAACATTGAGATTATCCCTTGATCATAAATGTAAAAATCTTAATATTTTCACTTCATCGGAATTGATCAACATAAAGATTTTATCTATCACCTATAATGACACATCGGTATTATGATTCCCATCATATCTTCTAAATACCAGAGGATGATAAGGTCAAAAAAAATTTACCATAGCATACACCGCTTCTACTTTTGGAGGTGGTATTTTTTTAAATTATTATTTATTTTAAAAGTATTCTCAGTAATCTTATTTTCTACTTCAGTCTTAGAATCGTCAACCAAAGGAACATACTTAGTTTACCTTTCATATACCCCTCATCATAATTTTATTACTCAAATTCGGTATTACAAGGCACATCAAATATCATCTTAGGTACCATGATTCTAAAATAATATCATACTAGTTAACAATCACATCACAATACTCAAGAATCAAGCACATCATCCAACACTTAATACATATAATCATTAATTTAATAGAAAAAATAAAACCAAACACGTTATATTAACAAAATCATTCCTCAAATTTATGTTAAAAAATCAATTATTAATAACCTATTTAGGAAAAAATTGATTTCTGTTATTCATGATTTTATCATTTATCTGAAATCAAATCGTCAATTAATCACAAACACATGTGTTCACAAATATTTCATGTCCCTATATTGAAAATGATATATAAATAACCCACTATTCACCCTCAATAGTTGAGGGTGCCATATCTTAAAATCTCATTGATGAATTAAAAAACTACAATCTCATATACCCAAGGTAACTTGGACTTTTTCTATGGTTGTGTTGTCTAGGAACACACGGAATGATTTCATACCAACTATTAAATCATAATAATCAACATATCAATTTAGAAAATATAAATACCTCATAAAATAAAATTATCTAATATCATTTCATAGCATCTCTCCCAGACATGATCATTCCACTAGGATGAAATTCCACGCCACCTCAAGTCTGATCCCCGATCACCAAAATCCAAGGACTAGAACTGAGGGTCTAAAGATATAACTTTGGGATTAATTTACCCTATAATGATATATATCAGCATAGTACTTATAAGAACTCGGATCTTCCTTTCAGGTATGTTTTTCCTTTTCTAGTCATTTTTTAGAAAAAGTGGAAATTATGGAAATTTTTGAAGTACACATCGTGTACTTTAGGAGTACACGTCAAGTATATCCTTACTGCAAGAGACTGTGTGATGGCTGTGTCTTGGACACACACATGGCCTTGTCGAGGTGACATGGAGGCCGCCTAAATCGGAGTACGGAAAAGACAATTACACACCATGTACTTCAAAAGTACATGCCGTGTATTTTGTTTTTTTTTTATTAAATGGACCGGGGTCACGTCTGATCACCAGAAGTGTCTTCTTCTAGATCTCGTTCGACCGAAAGAAACCGTACAACGCTGAAACTTCTCTGAGCCCCCGAACCTCCGTCTGTTCTCCGAATTGACCACCATGGATTACGTTGGAACCACAACGATAAGATATTCCTTCTTCTAGGGCATCATTTTCCAATTCCTCCTCTTTTCCAAGTTATCGTGGGTTGAACGTTTTAGAAATTTTTGTATATCTTTGACGTTCCAAGGAGATTAAATATTTTAGGTTCATGTATATCGATCTCCTAATGTCAAGGTAGGTGGTTTGTGCCTTTCTGTTGAAGTTCTTTGAGTATTATCTGTGATTACTCCAATACCCTTGAATAGGGTATTGTGCATTTACCATTTTTCCCCTCTGATTTTCCTTCCATGATTGTATGCTTTTATAGAGGTTATTTGGTTATGAATAGGGTTGAATTGCTATTACTTGGATGTTCTTATCATGCTTTGTTCTTTTTACGACCATTTGGTCCTGTTTAGCCTTTTGGCCGTTTACCTATTTTCCATTCCTTGTGGTCGTAGGATGGAGTATTGTTTTCTGACATGCTTGAGATGTCGTAGACTGATTAGACAAGTAGCTCTGTAGGTTTACATAGGCCATATAGCATTACTATGCATTGACTTATATGGGTCCATGAGAACCTAGTGTAGTAGACTAAAGGGGGATAGACTGAGTTAGATTCCTCAGAGAGTCTTTCTACATTATAGACTATAGGGGAATATACTGAGTGAGATTCCTCAAAGAGTATTTGAGATTTATAGACTATAAGGGGATAGAACAAGTGAGATTCCTCAGAGAGTCTTTGTTTTACTTTGAATTACCTTGAATTACTTCGAGATATAAGAGGAATTGACTGGGTGAGCTTCCTTAGAGAGTCTTTGAACGACCTGGGGCTATAAAAGGAATTGACCGAGTGAGCTTCCTCAGAGAGTCTCTTGACCTTGGGGATATAAGGGGAATTGACCTTGTTTGCTTCCTCGGATATTCCTTGACTACCTTAACTATAAGGGTAATTGACTATGAGTGGTTCCTTAGAGAGTCTTTATGAATTCTTATGACATAACCACAGGAGTTAGGCTAAGTGTACTGCCCAGAGGGTTACTTGTACTTGTTAGGTAGGACCAAAGGGGATGGCTATGAGTAATTCCCATAGGGTTACCTGTTTGTGTTTAGTTGTTTCTTGATACTGATACTGTGGATTGTTTACTGCTGATTACTTTCTTGTTTACTGCTTTCTGTACTTTTACCTGACATATATTCATTGATTTTTAGGCACAGATCTTCGGGTGGTTGCCTACTGGGATTTAGTCTCACACCCTGTTTGGGTCATGCTTTTGGGCCCAAACAGATTATATCGTTGCTGGTATGGATAAGGGAAAGAGCCCCTCCACTTCAGGTACTTGATTTTATGAGGAGTTGGAGAGCATGGGACCAAGCTTTGGCTTTCAATGCTGAGGATATGTTTATATTTTCTTTTTTACTTTGGTTTAGTACTATTTGTATTCATAATTGTGAATTGTTTGGATGTTTTCCAATACATATGTATCATGAATCATTTATTATGAATTTTTCTCCAGTTGGTTCTTATCTCAGTCTTCCTCTATTTACTATTGTTGGATATTTACTGCTTCCTCTATTGCATGTTTGTTTACATATGTTGTGTACTCTTCCAAGGATGGCATAGCTTCCCCATTATCACACCCAAGTCACTCGCTTCTAGTTGGCAGCCTCTGGCATTCGTGGAAATGCGCTTGAGTCCATGTGACCAACCGGGTACGGGGCACCCTTGGGTGGATTCTGGAACCGGTACGTTACAATGTGGTATCAGAGGGTATTATTTTCTCTTGAATTACATTTTGGAGCGTATAGTCAGGGATAGGATGGAATAGGTACTTGGTAATAATTTGTGCTTGGGAGTAGCTAACCCATGTACAGGGAATAGCCAATCTACATCGTTATTGCAATTTTCTAATTTTGCAATTTTACAGTTGATTTTATTTTCACCGTTGGGTGACTCACATTCTTTGAGCTATTACTGTTGACGTTATTGGGGTTTTATTTCTATCACAACCCGATGAGAAGAAGGTATGCCATCTCATGCATCATATAGGCACTTACTATAAATTACATGTCATGCATTCTTGCCTGGCCATTTAGGGTGCATTAGCAGTTTCATGTTGTTGTGATAGATGTTGTGTAGAATATGCATGTTATTCTGATAGATGCTTTGATAGAATAATGTTGTTGATAAGTATTGATTTCTGTAAGGATTTTTTTCAATGAAAGCCAAATTTTGGTTCTTCAGGTGTTATGGTCCCTCATGAATCGGAATTTGGTGGGTCATTAGCTTGTCTTTTCTTGTTTATAACATGTATAAGATTCCATGATTTAATTCTCGGGGAGTATGGGCCCTCATGGATCGGAATTTGGAACCTTAACGCTCGTTTTCTGGGTCTTCTGGGATCTGGAGTAGTTTCTAAGGCTACTGTCTGGAAAAACCCAGAATACATGACATGTACATTATGAATACATGACGTGTATTCTATAACTTTGTCACTGAATATGTAGGCAGGGACACGGGGTTGTGAAAAATATTGCAGGAACATGCCATGTATAGTACATACACACCGTGTTATAGTGATTGTGTGTCTACCCGTGTGAATAACAACACGGATGGATGAAACTAAGGCTATACATACTGTGTCCTAATTTAACATGCCATGTAGTGTAACCTAGGTACCCGTCCGTGTCACGAACAACTCGGGTCAGGTAAATCCTTCAAGTACACGCCGTGTGCACATGGAGCACGCCATGTAGAGTGAACCGTGTAGTCGGACGTGTAACTAACAAACACGGGTCATTGAAACTTGTCTAGTACACATCATGTCTGTCGTGAACACGTTGTGTAGTCTAGGATTAACAGGACCGTGTGGGTTAGCTGTGTAAAGGGACTCGGTCATGGGAAGAGGATTCAAGTAAATGTTGTGTGTTTGAAGGACATTTCATGTGTTTGGGGTTTTACACGACCTGTTAGGGAAGGAATACACGCCCAAGTAGATGAATTAATGGAACACGTCGTGTAAGGGAAAATACAAGCCGTGTAGTCATGTTTTGTAAAACTTGAATGCATTATTTCTCCTATTTCCTTCTTGTGCTACTAGTTTTCAGTCCTTGATAATCCTGATCTAAGTTGTACAATTGACCTTGCAGAGCCATGCCACCGATATGTCCTCCGGTTGTACACTAGTTTCCATAGGGTGATCAGACACTGGATATGGTGGATCAGGGACTTCCATCAGATCCTTCCATTGTGAAAGCCTTGGAACCATCCATTACACCCGACACAGGTGCTAATGCACAGTTCAAGAAATGATTTATGAGGATGATGTGGACTATTCAGAGAGCATCGTCTCCTGCCCCGTCGATGGTGAAATTGACATGGGTTTTTTAGCAGCAGCATCCTTCTACTTTCTCATGGGATGGAGGACCCCAGGCTTCAGAATCATGGCTAGAGGCCACATTGACGATTTTCGATCACCTGGAGATACCTCTAGATAATTGGGTGAAGCTCACTACCTATATGCTCCGAGACTCCACCAAGAGGTAGTGAGAGGTGATCTTACAGTCCGGACACCAACAGAGTATGACTTGGGATGAGTTTCAGCATATCTTCTATGATTACTTATACCCGGAGACCTTGAGGGCCGATTGAGCCCGGGAGTTTATGAGTCTGGAGCAGGGTACTCTTTCTGTTATGGAGTACTCGTCTTACTTCACAGAGCTGCATCGTTTCACACCTATTTCAGGAGGTGATGATTTGTTCCTTGTGCGGAAGTTTGAGGATGGTCTAAGTCATGACATTCGATCACAGGTGAACATATTTAGGTTGACTTTGATATCTTCTATCATCAACCAGGCACTGATCAAAGAGCGCAATATGAGGGATTCTGGAGCAGGGGGCCCGAGCAGTTCAACATCTAGAGTTAGTATTCCTCCTACCGATACCAAGAAGTGCCGAAGGGAGTCTGTACATAGATATCAAAGTAGGCAGGATGTATCTTCAGGCATCCAGGTAGTATGCTTCCAGTATAAGAGGAGCGGGCATACTAGGCCTCGGTGCCAGAGAGACCCTATGGAGTGTCGATCTTGCGGCAAGATGGTCCATCTTCAGCATTTCTGTCAGATCTTCTCACTTGTAGCTGGAGGCAGGGGTTCTTCTACGACCCCGTGTTTAGGAGAAGCATCGCCAGTTTCTCACCAATCTGAGAACTGGAGTTCTTCCAGCCATTCGAAATGAGGTGGTGGTGGCGGTCGTGGTGGTTAGTCACCAGGTTATCAGTGATAGTAGAGTGGATCAGCTCAGAGTGGTCAATCAGGGTCGCAGGGCCATGGAGCAGGCCAGACATTTGTAGTGGAGCAGACCCAACTGGAGCAGGATCCAGGATCTTATACAGTTCGAGGTACGATCTTAGTAGCCTCAATTTTATCTTCAGCACTTTTAGATACAAGGGATTCTCATATCTTTATATTTGTTGCTGTTATGGAGAGTCTAGGTCTCTATATCTTTTCTTCTTCCGATATCTTGAAACTAGGCACACCGTTGGGGACTAGGACGGTTAGTGTACGTCAGTGCAAGGAGTTCCCTTTTGAGGTCGGTGGGTGTTACTTTCTATGGGACATATATTTCCTAGAGATGACAGGTTATGATGTCATTCTCAAGATGTACTAGTTAGTTCTCTTCCACGAAGTTGTCGAGGTCTATCACCGCAGGGTGAGTTTCATATCACCAGCGGGTGGATCTTTTCTTCACAAGGGTGAGTGGGATGTCTAGGAAATCATAGAGGGTCCAAAGCATCTTGGTTTGAAAAGAGTTACAGCCCAGATTTCTAGTTTATATCTGGATGACCAGGGGACTTCACAGTTATAATTTCCTCCAGTGGTGGAACATTTCAAGGATGTCTTTCCAGATAAATTTTCAGGTTTTCCTCCAGAGCGCGAGGTAGAATTTTCGATTGAGCTCGTGCCAGGAGCGGCACCGGTGTCTATTCCTCCTTATCGGATGGCTACACCTATGTTGCAGGAGCTCAACAAGCAGCTAGAGGAGATGCAGGAAAAGGGTTTCATTCGACCCAGTACTTCTCCCTGGGGTTCTTCTGTCCTTTTTGCGAATAAGGCAGATAGTAATCTCAGAATTTGTGTGGATTATCGGAAGCTGAACCAGTTGATGGTCAAGAACCGATATCCCTTACCGATGATTGATGATCTCTTTGATGATCTTTGAGGAGCCCGGGTGTTCTTGAATATTTACTTGAAGTTCGGTTACCATAATTTACACGTTAGACCATCATATATACCTCTTACAGCCTTCCGGAGTAGGTATGGTCTATACGAGTATGTAGTTTTGTTGTTCGGTCTCACGAATGCGCCTGCAGTTTTCATGGCACTGATGAACCGAGTGTTCCATCCATACTTGGATTATTTCTTGGTTGTCTTCGGGGATGATTTTTTGGTGTACTCTCATACTCGACACGGCCATGCCACACATCTTGAGATCGTTTTTATTACATTGATAGAGCATTAGTTATATGCTAAGCTCTCAAAATGTCACTTTTTGATGGATCAAATTCACTTTTTGGGTCAGGTTATCTCAGAGATAGGTGTATCAGTAGACCCAGAGAAAGTGAGAGCAGTAGTTTCTTGGGAGTATCCGAAGAACGTATTTGAGGTACAGAGTTTTCTAGGGCTGTTCGGATACAACAGATGCTTCATACGGGACTTTTCATGCTTAGCAGCACCGCTTATGGGTCTGACTAAGAAGGGTATGAAATTCTTGTGGTCAGATTCATGTGAGTCAGCCATTCAGGTGCTAAAAGAGAGGTTGACTTCAGCACCAATACTAGTCTTGCCAGATCCGGGAAAGAGCTATAATGTTTACTATGATTCTTCAGGTATCGATCTAGGAGCAGTGCTTATGCAGGGATATAGAGACGTTGTGTACGAGTCTCACCGGTTGAGGCCACATGATATGAACTACCCAACACATGATCTGGAGTTGGCATCTGTTGTTCATGCCTTACGCTATTGGATACATTATTTTTTGGGAGATCATTTTGTGGTTTTCACCAACCAAAAAAGTCTCAAGTACATTTTCACTCAACGTGACTTTAATTTAAGGCAGAGATGGTGGGTTGAGTACCTTCAGTCCTTCGACTTTGAGCTTGCCTACACGCCTGGGAAAGGAAATGAAGTGGGTGATGCACGGAGCCAGAGGACTCAGATACAGATAGTTCAGGAGGCCAGCTGTGAGTGGAAGCTTATGGCTCTGTTCTCTAAGATACATTTAGAGGTGCACAATAGTCTGGGGTAGACGTTAATTTCTTTTATAGATGTTACCTCTACACGTCTAGATCGAGTTCGAATGATCCAGCTATCAGATTATGAAGGCCTAGTTCTATGGTGGAGTGTGTCAGGGGATGACCCTATTCCTGGATGGACCATAGGTGGGGATGAGATATTGCATTTTCAGGGGCGCGTATGGGTGTCGGCAAACATACGTGAAGAGATAATGAAATAATTTCATTCCTCTGTTTGGGCAGTTCATCCTGGCATCACTAAGATGTATTGTGATCTACACCTCCAGTATTGGTTTCCAGGTATGAAGAGGGAGTTTTTGGTTTTTTCATGAGGTGTACCACATGTCAGTAGGTGAATGCAGATCATTAGCGACCAGCAGGGCTTCTACAGTAGTTAACCATTCCTGAGTGGAAGTGGAATGACATCGCAATGGACTTCGTGACTGGTTTTCTGAGGTCACCGTGAGGGAATGATGCGGTATGTGTTGTCATTGACAGACTCACGAAGTTTTCTCACTTCTTGTCGATCAATGAAACCTTCAGTGTTGATGAGATGGGACATTTTTACATCTGATAGATTGTACGTCTACATGGGGTTCCCCAATCCATTGTCTCGAACACGGATTCACGTTTTACTTCTCGGGTCTAGAAAGGGATTCAGAAGGCTTTGGGTACATAGGTACTTTTGAGTACAACATATCATCCCCAGATAGATGGACAGTTCGAGAGTACGATTCAGGCACTTGAGGACATGCTTCGATCATGAATTTTGGATTTTAGAGGTTCTTGGGAGAAACAAGTACCTCTAGTGGAGTTTTCTTGCAATAATAGTGTTCAAGAAACTATTCAGATGGAACCTTATGAGGATTTGTACGGTTGGCCATGTCGATCACCCTTATGCTGGGTGGAGGAAGGAGAGGCAGCTTTTTTGGGACCTTATCTTTTTCAAGAGACCACAGAGAAGATAGATATGATTCGGAATAGAATGGCTACTATAAATTCTTGTTACAAGTATTATGATGATCAGTGGAGACGACCTCTGGAGTTCGAGGTCGGGGATCAGGTTTTCCTTCATTTCACACCGAGGTTGGGACACAGGAGAATTAGGAGACAGGGAAATCTTCCACTGAGATACATCGGGTCGTTTTAGGTGTTGGAGAGAGTTGTGATAGTTGCCTATCGGTTGCAGTTACCTTAGAGGTAATGGGCTATACATGACATCTTCCATGTTTCTCATCTCTGACGTTACTTTTTAGACTTGTCTCATGTCTTTCAACATGAGGAGTTTGAGCTCGAAGCAGATGCATCATTTGAGGATCATCCTATCCGGATTTTCGATTGCAGTACAAAGGTTCTCCATGGTCAATCGGTTCCTCTAGTACGATTGCTATAGCAGCACGGGAAGGTACAGGACGAGACTTGGGAGTGGGAGGCCGATGTATGAGCATAGTGGCCGGAGCTATTCCAGGTTTCTTCTTCTATGAAGCACTAAAGAAATTCAGGGATGCATTTCTTTAAGGGGGAAAGTTTGTAAGAACCCAGATCTTCCTTTCAGGTATGTTTTTCCTTTTCTGGTCGTTTGTTAGAAAAAGTGGAAATAATGGAAATTTTTTATGTACACACCATGTACTTTATGAGTACATGCCGTGTACTTCCTTTCCGCAGGAGACCGTGTGCTGGCTGTGTCCTGGCCACACACATGGTCGTGTGGGGGTGACATGGAGGCCGCCTAAAGCGGAGTATGGAAAATGCGATTACAAGCCGTTTACTTCAAAAGTACATGTCATGTATTTTTTTTCATTAAATGGACCGGGGTCACGTTTGATCACCAGAAGTGTCTTCTTCTAGGTCTCGTTCGACCGAGAGAAACTGTACGGCACCAAAACTTCTATGAACCCCCGAGCCTCTTTCCTTTCTCTGAATCTACCACCATCGATTGCATTGGAACCGTAGTGGTATTCTCTTCCTTCTTTTAGAGAATTGGTTTCCAATTCCTCCTATTTTACATGTTATTTTGGGTTGAATGTTTTAGACATTTTTGTTGATCTTTGATGTTACATGGAGATTCAATCTTCTAGGTTCACGTATATCGATCTCCTAACGTCAAGGTAGGTGGTTTGTGCCTTTCTGTTGAAGGTCTTTGAGTATTATGTGCGATTGCGGCAATACCCTTGAATGGGGTATAGTGCGTTTACGATTTTGCCCCTATGATTTTCCCGCCATGCTTGTATTCTTGTGTAGATGTTATTTGGTTGTGAATAGGGTTGAAATTTTATGCCTTGGATGTTCTGCTCATGCTTTTTCTTGTTTACAACTGTTTGGTCCTGTTTAGCCTTTTGGCCATTTACCTGTTTTCCATGCCTTGTGGTCATAGGATGGAGTGTTGTTTTGTGACATACTTGAGATGTCATAGACTGATTATCCAAGTAGCTCTGTAGGTTTACATGGTCCATATAGCATTACTATGTGTTGACTTACACGGGGCCTTGAGAACCTTGTGTAGTAGACTAAAAGGGGATAGACTGAGGGAGCTTCCTTAGAGAGTCTTTGGACATTATAGACTATAGGGGGATAGACCGAGTGAGCTTACTCAGATAGTATTTGATATTTATAGAATATAAGGGGATAGAAAGAGTGATATTCCTCAGATATTCTTTGTTTTACTTTGAATTAACCTGAACCACTCCAGGATATAAGAGGAATTGACCGGGTGAGCTTCCTTAGAGAGTCTATGAACGACTTGGGGATATAAGAGGAATTAATCGATTGAGATTCCTTAGAGAGTCTCTTGACCTTGGGTATATAAGGCGAATTTACCTTGTGTGCTTCCTCAGAGAGTCCTTGACTACCTTAGACTATAAGGGGAATTGACGGTGAGTGTTTCCTTAGAGAATCTTTATAAATTTTTATGACAGAACCAGAGGAGTTGGACTGAGTGTACTTCCCATAGGGTTTCTTATACTTGTTAGGTAAGACCAGAGGGGATGTATGTGAGTACTTCCCATAGGGTTACCTGTTTGTTTTTATATGTTGCTTGATACTGATATTGTGGATTGTTTATTGCTGAGTACTTTCTTGTTTACTGCTTTCTGTACTTTTACCTATCATTTATTAACTGACTGTTAGGTACAGATCTTCAGGTAGTTTCCTACTGGTATTTAGTCTCACACCCTGTTTGGGTCATGCTTTTGGGCCCAAATAGATTATATTGTTGTAGGTACAGATGAGGTAAAGTTCCATTCCACTTCAGGTACTTGATTTGCTGGGGAGCTGGAGAACATGAGACCAAGCTTTGGCTTGCGATGCTGAGGAGCTGTTTGTCTTTTTTTTGTACTTTTGTTTAGTACTATTTATATTTAGCATTGTGAATTGTTTGAATGTTTTCCTAGACATATGTATCATGCATCATTTATTATTAATTTTTCTCTAGTTGGTTATTATTTCATTTTTTCGTTGTTTACTATTGTTGGATATTTACTGCTTCCTCTATTTCATGTTTGTTTACTTCTGTTGTGTACTCTGTCAATGAGGTCATAGTTTCCCCATTATCACACCCAAGGCCCTCGCTGCCCGTCGGTAGCCTCTGTAATTCAGGGAAATGCGCTTGAGGCCATGTGACCAACCAGGTACAGGGTGCCTCTGGGTGGCTTACGGAACCGGGACGTCACAGTACTAAATATAATCATTAAAATAACAATAAGTAGTAGAAATCAATAATAAAATGTTTAATAATATTATAAAAATATCACACACATTCCCATGTGATTCATACATACAAACACAACTTTAAAATAAAAATCAAGTACCAACACATGAAAAACACACAAAAAAGATAAAACAAGTAAATTGTGTGAAACCCAACCACAAGACTCTAAAATCATATATAAAAAGCTCCAAAATATCTCCTTAAATAATTTTCCTAATTTTAAGGACTATTTACTTTTAATTTTAATATCATGAAAATAATATGAATGTATATGACGTGTGTACATACAAGAAGTGATAATAAATCCTTGGAAAAAATCAATTCAATATCAGGAATCCCCTGGAGTTTAACCCAATCATAGATAAATATTTTAATGATTTTAAATTATTTAAAAAAATCATTTTTCTACATGAAAATAATGTGTTACTTGTTATCCAAGAAACCTAAATAGTCTCATACCTACTTCAACATATTCCATTATAACCTATTATATCTATCTTGGAACAAATAATCTAAACTCATAGATCATATTTAATTCCAATCATATAAAATATCGTAAATTTAACAAGCCTAACACAAGGCCTAGCCTACTGTAAAAATTTGTTTCCTAAACCCAACATGAGTAATACTTTTTAATTACCATATCATGTATATAAATAATTATTCATGATTTTTTTACCATATTATTTTTATTATGTCTATTTAACTCTTTATATGGTAATATCCTTATATTGTTTTTTTCATATAAAAATCTTATAGTAGTCTCTATCTATAATGAGAACATCTAGATGCTCTGGAAATAATATTAAAAATATTTTACAATGTTTATATACATCATACTGATGGGACATGGGTGATATCTGGCTATCTAGTTTTGAGAGATCAAATAATTAAGACTTATTATAATTAATTTTTTACTTAGTGGTCTCAAGTATAGGATATCTTAAAGATTAACCTTCTAATATGAATTCTAAATTTTTGGGTGTCATTGGATGTTCTTATCTATGAACATGTCTACTGGTATCTAAACATGAGATGATTTTTTATGTGTATCATTTGATCATGTAGTTTAATGAATTATTAAAACCATGAAATTTATGTTTTAGGGGAGGTATCTCACATAAAGTGTATCATTGGTTGTATGGAACTAATTAAATGATCAAGATAGGATTTTTATCTTCTAATTATGTGAAGAAGATGTATTTGGCCACTTGACTAGGATTGTAGTGACTTGAATAAATCCATGGACATGGAAGATATTGTAAAATCCATATAATACTATCAATAAATACAAATAAAACATTAAATAATGATGACACAAAGTATTAATCATGTTTTATAACATATCAAAGATAAAGATATTAAATTACACAATAAATGTTCACAGGAGGTATTTATAAATATGACTTATCATTATCTATTTAGGGTCCATGATGTATTTCTAGATACTTCTCTTATTTTGTAAGTGTGACTCACTTTTATCAAGATAAAATTACTATAGGGTCACAGACAATGTGTATCCATAAGTTTCACCAATTAAAATAAATTAGAGTTTAGGAAAAAGTTGGCCCCACATGCATGGGCTCATAAACATTAAAGTATGAATTATTAAAATTAAATAATAAATGAATTGAATTATATGTTATTAAAGTTTAAAATAATAATAATTGAATTTATATCTCAATGTATCCATGAGTTATTTAAGTATAAAAGTGGATATGAGAAAAATAATATTTCTTAGATGAACATTAAACATTCAATGTTTGTTAAATAATTATTGGAGGTAACAAACCTTGTTAATGGTTATTATTTTATCATGTGACACATTAGAGTGTTACAAGTGGGGATAATATATTTTTAATTTTATTAAAAAATTAAATATATCATATATATGGTGAATGCTCAAAAAAATAAATTTTATAAATATCTAGGGACCAAAGTGAAATTTTAGAAATTTAAACCAATCTATTTGATATCATTTTTAGCCTTGAATAAGACTCCAACCCATTTTTATGATTATGAAGTGATCTCATTTTTATTAGGTTTTATATAGAGAAACTAAAATATGAACAAGGTTGGATCAATCCTTTCTTCTCGAATCGATCATGTGTTCTTCAAATGATTTAAGGGGTGTTATAAGCCACTTGACTTTTAAGTTCTATAACACAAAGATCATAGAATGGAATTAATAGATTTTTTGTGAACATTTCGATGATATATAGTGACCCTATTATTAATACTTTATGTTATAGTGTTTGTGAAGATGAGTAGAGTATATTGGGATCAGGCTATTACCCAAAGGTAGTGTTTTATGATTTTTCTAGATTTATTTAGTTTTTTTTCAAACTTCATTTGTTTCATTGATGAATCTAAAACTCTTATACTAAATATGGTGATGTGATTTTTATCTAGATAAAAACATTTAAAAATACCAATTATGAATTCTTAATCCATTCTAAAGTTCCTTCGACTGGTATCATAATATTAATTATATTATTTAAGTAGATTTTTAATTAAGGATATACTCTTAGTATCCACATGTAAATGCTGGTCTATGATATACTTCATAAAATAATAATATACACTCAGTTTCATCCCCTATAATTTTGATAAAAGATGGAGAAACTATAATGTGCCAGTCAAGACCAAATAGGGTAACTCATAACCTGGGCACTAGGAATTGGTTAGAGGACCTAAAGTAAGAGTAATCAAAAAAGATAATGGGGAATCACATGTTATAAAATATAGGAATAAAAAATGATTCTTGAGATATTGGATAAATTACAGAAAAAAATGAGGGGTATCAAAAATATGATACTGCTTTTGGGAATCATTTATGGGTAGACACCCCCTCACTAGTCTCATCTAAAAATAGAGAGGATATCTTGGTTTAAGATAAATACCATTTATGAAGGAAGAAAGAAAATAAAACCATTATTCATTGGGAAATTTATTATTTACTAAAATCCATGGTGAAAATATCAACAAGGAAACCCATGGTATTTAGGGAAACTTATCTAAAAAGAAAATAACCTTGTATTGTGGATAATCAAGATCACATAAATTATAATGAGGGTCCATTAGTGGTTTTTGAAGCCAGAGAAGATCAAGCCTAGAATGATAATGGAGTTAGGATAATAAATAATAATAAAGAAGAAACAAACCAGGTACCCATAGTGGATATGATTCTATATTTTAAAGAGACTATAGAAGAAAATATTTCTTTTTCATGCTACAAAGGATTATTGTGATATGATTTATGAAATAAATCTTGAAGTCAAAAAAAATATTATTAAATTAATTGGATCAATACTCAAGATCATATTTTTTTGGATTTAATGAAAGGAAAATTAATATCTTGGATTGTGAAAGGTTGTTCATTGTACACAACATTATACTCCCTAGATAATTATCTCTCAATGAGAATGGCCTTAGGTTTTTCTATCAAGTTTGATATATTCACTCATACTCTTTCTATTTTTCTCAATCCATAGGGATCAAAAATGATTTTATCAAGTCTGAAAGTGTATGTTGTCCTCAAAAGAGAAATGCAATACAATACTTACCATGAAACTAGAACCTAGAGTATAATTTGTGGTGTTACAAGATAGAAGGAGCATATGTGATCACCACTAAAGGGGATTTACTATTGGTCACCATCAATGCAATAAAAATTAAATTGAACAGCCTTCATAAATTCAATACCAACTTCAAACAAAAAAAATATAGTCGTATTTCTTCATGTTATTAAATTAATTATAAGTAAACATAACAAATATAATCTCTTTTGGTTCCATAATAATTTCTCAATATTATTTATAAAAGAGTAATCGGTCATGGAATTAACAATCTTGTACAATTTGAATGATCCATTTAATGTGATAAAAGATTAGTTGTTCGAAGGCCTAATAAGTGATTTTTCTACATCCGAAACACAATATGATCTTATGGACCCAAAGTAGATCCTATCTAGAGTTTATCCATATGTATTATTTAATCTCAGAAGATTATTTATGGTACTTATGGTTCATTTGTGGTGGTTTCAATCATCTTATGTCACACCCTTGATCACAACATGTTCCTTCAGGATTGAAGGAAACTCTCTTAATCTCTTTGGATTTAGAGGAAATAATGGGGGAAGTGATAATATCTCGAGCATGAGATAAAACACTATATATGTTTTTGTAGATAGATAATTATCTAGGGAAGAGAATGTTGTTCACAACCACCTACTTCTCAAAATTCTCAAAATTATATATTTATAGACCTAAGGCTATAGTTTCATATTTATTAATTTCATAAAAGACCTTAATAACATGTTAAACCCAAAAGGAACCCCAGGTCATGTATATTATTATTATAACTATTTTATTCCATGTTGTTCAATAATTCTTGAAAGGAAAATATTATGTAAATTCTGGTAAATAAATATTTTTCATCAGACCAATAACTAGGTTCACTCATTCTATTTTATATTTATTTAATTCCTAAATAAATATCATAACAAATATTATATTCACAGTCTATAAAATAAAATATTTATTCTAACATTCTCATAATTAAATAAATTATTTATTTATAAATAATTATTTATTACATCATCAATAATAAGATATAAATATTATACATTCAATAAACAAATATTATATTCATGGTTTGGAGAATAAAATATTTATTTTGATATTTTCCCCTGGGGCTTAGCCTAGTGGGAAAGAGCCATGTGGGGTGTCCGGGAGGTCTTGGGTTCACGTCTTCCCAGATTCTCGCATGTGTGTGTTTGTTTGTTTCTTTATATATTTTTATATCCACTTCCCCAATAATTTTTAATATTTATCTTGATATTCATGTAATTAGGAGAATTATTTATTAGTGAATAAATAAATATTTATTACGTTGTGAATAACAAGAGATAATAAATGTTATATATTCATGTAATTAAAAAATTACCTTGTGAATTAATATTTATTTAATATTTGTGATCATTTAATAAATCTTGAATAAATATTACTTCTTGATCTAGATAATAATATTTATTCTAAGTATCAAATATAATATTTAATTGATATAAAAGGAAACACTTTGTTTGAGACCCTATATGCCTCTTATTAGGTGGAATTATGTAGTCTTTCCAAATGTCCAAGATTATTTTATAGTAATTAATAATTTAATCCATAAAGGAATAGGATATGATGTAATGAAAACAGCCACATATACATGCTTACTATGTAATATAATTCCTTATTCATGATATCTCAGCAAGCAAGTTGCATACCCATGTCACCAACTTATTTATTGGTTACATCATTTGTTGGCTATCTAAAATAATCTCATTGTTACACCACATCCATGGAATGTAAAGGGATAGATCAATTTCAATCAAAGGTTCAAGAAATATAAATCTATAATTATTTAAGGGACAAATCATTTTTTTCAGATATTCATTAATAACATATCATGTGTGATTCACCCAACTTCACTGTGATCATATGTCATCCAAATTTATGGAAATACATTAAAAAGTGTGATTCATGCCATGCATTAATAATAAGATTAAAGTAAAAAATATCATTACACATGCTTGTAGACTAGAAAATTCAATGACACATAAACATGTGGATTTCCTATAGATGGGTTTGTTCTCATAATCTTCTAATTGAAGATTACTAAGTGAAAATTTAATGAGATAAATTATTGTGTGTTTATGAGTACTCACACCCAAATACCAAAATAATATATGTCCCATCATGGAATATTAACCAGGTTTATAATTTTTTTGAATATTATCATGGCATTTTAAGGTTCTCATAATAGAGTGGAATGTTTGTTACCTTTTCAATGTGATGGATATTCTAGTAAATTATCATATTAATTTTATGTATAATAACAATCAATATGTGTTAATTTATTTAATAATATTAACATTAATTAATGTACATGAAGTCTAAAGTACAAAATATCTAGTTCTAGGTCCTTAACTTCAAAAGAGTCCCACTTTCACTTGATCAAACTACTAACAATTTTTTAGTTCTCACAAGTTAAAAATTATTATACTAAGTATGGATATAGAAGGTGTGAATACTATGTTTCTATAGATAGGTTTAGTATAGTCACATTCCTATGTAGTGAATCTGATTAATATAACATCACTATTTTAATAAAATCTCTCAAGTGGTGATATTACTAAGTATCCACCTCTTGTTCCAGTGTTAGAAACCAGACATCTTGGTTAAGCCCATAGTTAAATATTATAACAATGATAAAACTTTAAATTTTTATATAACCCTAAATAGGATCTATATGTCCCTAAACAAATTCTTAAGTTATAATAGAAGCCAAAACATACTCATTTATTATAGATATTGAAACCACTTGTTGTAATAATTTCTTCTTGTATCTTAACTTAGCTTTACTATGATACTAGATCAAATTGAAATAAAGTAAGAAAAACGTTCAATTTTCTTGATCACTTATAATCCCACTTCTATAGATACTAAGAACTCATCCAGTTATAGTTTATGAAGTACTATTGGATAGTTTTAGCTTCAATTTGGTGTATTAATATCGAATCTATTTGATATCCACCTATTTTGAATCACGCATCAATAATATCAAATGGTAGTACATATCATGACATATAAGATAAATTCTTAGCACTTAATCTTGTGAAATTCATTTTATATCAATAATCTCTTGTTAATATCATGAATTTTCTATTGGAATTATTATGTTACATAATAATTCTATCTTGAATTGTTTCAATTTGTATATTTCAATATTTTTCAATATATTTATTGTAACTATATTTACTAAATCCATGGATCTACTTTGTAGATATTATTCCCTATAACATGGTTGCGACTTTAAGTTATTATTGGAGAGTTCATTCGTTAGTCTTAATAAACTAGTAAGACATAACATTTGTTTTCCATACATTATTAACATATCTATATTGAAAACATATAGTGATCCAACTAACCAGTTAGAGACAAATGGAACTAATTCTTTTCAAATGAATATTTTCACAAAACTACCCAGATCATCCATCTATCATATGCTTGATCCAACCATTGATAAGGCCTTATGGTTGTTTCCAATCCCTATAAGATGGTACAAGTTACTAGGTATCAAGGAGACACACTTGGGAATGATTTTTCCTATAAAAAATAATTAAATAGGTATTGTAAAGTAAATAAAACTTTAGCATGACTCATCCTTATATTGAACATTTGTTCCATGGAAAAATAAACAGAGGTAAAAAATATAGTTAAAAAGAAACACAATAACTAATCTATCAACTATCCCAATTACCCAAACCTATAAATAACACCACATCTACCACCAGTTATATAAATGAAAATTTAAATAAAAAACTAAACTACAAAAACATACATGTATCCTTATGAATATATAATTCACCGCCCAAATAAATAATCTTAGCACCCCATGGGAGAGCATAAAAGATAAGTTGAACCTACCATTGAAAAATGATAGATATATATAGGTGTGATCATAATAATGACTAATATTAATTCAAATAGAAAATAAAAACTTATTTCTTACCTTTAATTTGAAAACCACTTCAAGAAATTTTGAAAATATAACTATATGAAAATAAGATTTTCCATTTCCTTTTAACACAAGTAACAATATGAAATTTATTAAAATTAATTTCCTCCCTTTTATTTTGAAAACCATTTCTAAATAACAATACACCTTCAATAATCCTTTTATATGAATGATCATGATATGAAGTAAACACTTTAATATGAAATCATAAAATTGGGTACAATAGAACAGTGATAAGTAAAACATGATTTCTATTTTTTTACATGAAAAGGAAACTAAGAAGTAAAGAATTTAAAAATAGTAGCATGAAAAATAGGAGTAAAAGAGAGAAATCACTATGGGAAATCCTAAAGTAACTAGTTTAGTTAGGGTCCTAGGATCCTCATATTGTTGATGATAAAATCATATAATCCTTTCTCATGAACTATCCACTAGATAGGTCAATAAAAAGATATATCGCTCCTCAAAACATCATCATTTTTTTAGTTAGTGTTGTATCATAATCCTATTAGGGATCTTGGGTCAATGCCCTGTCAACTCAACCATCATATTAGTCCTTATAAACCCACCTAGGTATCCAGGGTTCTCAAGTGATTCATTAAAATGGTGGTTCATTTTTATTGATCTATAATATACATACATTTCATAAACTTCACACAAAAACAATACATCCATTATGTTAAATCTAAACTTCCACCTTAAGTGCATCACCTTTAAAAGTCATATAAAAAACACAATCTCGTCATCAGAACACTTTTCACACGACGCATTTAACACAAAAATTTCAAATTTTCATTTCAAGGGTCATACCTTAAAGGGGTTTTCCATTTATATAAAGAAATTGAATGTTCTAACCAGGACTTACCACTTTTAAAGAAACATCATTTAGGAATCCAATTGAATATTGAAAATACATTAAATTTTCCAAAACAATGTTGAAATCATATTTTAACATGAGAACCTCACAATGGAGACTTGGGTAAATTATGTAAAACAAATGAAAACACATTTCTAAAATCCAAAACCAATTTTAATATAATATAAAAACTAAAAAATAATAAAACATAATTTCCAACCACTAAAGTAATAAATGAATTCAAATTAAGGGATTGGACATAGGGAACCTAACTCAAAATGCAATACCTTTGATGATGGCCACTTCACACTTACATGCATATACACCTCCACATATATATATGTACCCATTGACCCAATGTATATATTCCCCTAATCATGAATAAATATGTATAAAGATGATATATATGTGGGTTTGTGCTTACCTATTTATACACAATCAAGTTTCCATCAACAATGGTGGCTCAAAACTACTTCAAGGAGGTATGACGCACATTAGAAAAATATAAGAAATAAAAAAATTACAAAATCCATAATTAAAATTCATCCAAATAATTTTATAGAAAGAAGAAATGTGAGTTTAATAAAATACCCTTGAAAATCCATATAAAATTTGAAAATAACTAATAAGATATTAAAAATACGAAATTTCACTTTAAAAACTATCGCATGTATTTTTAGAGAAATATAAGGATGAATTTTTTAAAAAATTGAGGAAAAAAAAGGATAATCTATAGAGAAGCAAGTTGAAACTTAATATCAACCTTATATATTTTACAAAGAAACATAATAAAAATACTTGGCTTCAAGAATACTAATTTAAAATTCAAGAAATAAAAGGTTATAAAATTAAAAGGACAAGAATAGTGAAACCATATCTATAACACATCCTCTTTTACATGTGAGGCTCAAATCTACTACAATCAAACAAAAGAGATCCATAAAAGGGATCATACCACTTAGGTGCTACAAAAATACCAAAAAATTTGGCAACACTAAACTTATGGTTCTTCTTATACATAACATACCAAGGGATAAAAAAAGGATGTAAAAATGTAATAAAAATAAATATAAGAGGAGTAAAAATTTACCTAAGATGATATCACACCATGTCGGAATGAAAAAATGATCAGGAGATGAGGTCATATTGAGGGGGATCGTGCACGATGAGAGGGGTGGCCAGGGAGGGGGTGCATCATGTAGGAATGGGGAGATAAGGGTTTAATTTATGTTTTGTTATTATTATTATTATTATTTAATTTTTTAACCAGGAGGGACTCTCATGGTTTTGGAACAAGGTTTACCAGACAGTGTCTCAACCATGCGACCTTTACTATGAACACTAGGAACTATCACGGGTTCATCACATGGATTAATAAACTATGTTACAACCATGAGAAACTACTCTAAAAAGGTGATAAACTCACCCATAAAATTTCAGAGAGTTTGGCCGATCGTGCAGACAAACTATGTGACACAATGAAAGTTTAAAAAAATATTAATTTTTTCTCATAAAAAATAATCCAACCTCCAAAAGAAAATATAATAAAAAATTATTAAATAAGGGTAGTGGTGTAAAAATTATTCCCACCACGACCCTTTCTACCCAAATAAATCCATCAAACTCATGAATGAAGATACACAAAAAAATCTAAACTAGAAAAAGAAACCACTCAAATGAATTAAAACTACTTGATCTCCCAAGAAGACCAAGGAATCTAAAACTATCTCCAAAATTACATGTCCCACTCAATGACTTTTGGTAAAAATAACACAAGTAGAAGGCACTCATAATGGATATCTCCACTATTTATGGGTTCCACAAGAATGATGGATTGACAAGGTAAGGAAACTCCATGAGAACTACTAAAAAATTTCATCCCAAGAAAACCTCATCCAAAACTCCATAAAAAAACACTAATTATTTATTGAATAATCCCTAGGATAAAACTAAAAAAATCAAACACATAATAAAGATAAAGAAAATGGGGGGAAAATAATACCTCAAGATCATTACCCAACCATTCCAAAAGAATAAAACAACCTTAAGAGAACTCTGATGATTTCCCAAATCAAGGACCACTAACACACTCATCACGACACTCATACCCAAGGATAAATGGGAAAGATGTATAAATAATGAGAATGCCTCTTCAATGATGACATAGGCTCCGCCTGGTGTTAAATATAAAAAAAGTATAACCCATGACCTCATATCCAAAGCACCAACCATGGATATCTCAACAATATCCAAACCGGCACCAACCCAAGTAAAAACTCGATTGGGGTAGAATCCATCCAATTCAATCAAAAAAACACAATGAGGGTTTCCCATTTCACATCTATCAAAATAATAATACACCAAAACCCTCATCACATAAAATCCCCAATAATTACATTCCCACCAACAAGTTAAAAACATTACCCAAAAGAATCTCACACGACATGAGAAATCAAAGAAGGACCGAGAGAAACAATCCCAAGCAAGGACCACCTTAAGAACTCAACCAATAAAGAAATCCACAAAAGGTAATCTCTAAGATCCAACAACACTTCAGGAATTTCTAGGAGGTATATCCAAACAACACAAAACACAAGTAACAAAATAAAACTGAACTCATCGTAATAAGACAAGTGTAAAACCCTTTTTAATACAAGCCAAAATTCAAGCACTGAAATCCTTTAATTTTCATGAAAATCATTTTTTTATTTCGTAAAACTTTAATTTTTACACCCTTTTAAAAAATTAAATCCAAATTAAATAAAATAACATTTAAAAAAAATAACTCAAGAACACCATCCACAATTATACATCAAATAAATCAAAAACTAAAAAACCCACTAATTATACCTTTAAACTCATTTTCAAAACCACATGTTTGGAATTTCAAAAAAATTATCCTTATCAAAAAACTATTTAGATATTTACTTTCCAATTTCAAAATCTTCAGTTCCCACTAAAACCAATTTAAAATCCCTCACATCCATTTTAAAAACACCATACATCAATTTAAAATCATTTAAAACATCAAAAATTCTTTTAAAAAACACCTCATGAGTATTTAAACATAAAATAAATTCATTTATTTTTAAATAAAACCCTCATTAACCATTTCATAACTCTTTTTTTCCATTTAAAACCAAATTACATTTTAAAACATTATTGAAAATAATACCAAATCTATATCAACATATCACCCCCCCAAACAATTTCAAAAGACATAGGAACTCAAAATAAAATTACAAAGGGGTTAGTGTCCATTTTTTGTTGGACCACATGGTTTGATAGAACATATTCCAATCATGAAACTATCATGGTGAGTCTCTTGGAACAACTTTCATAGTCTTCACATGGTTTCACAGGCCATGCGAGCTACATGTGCCTTCTATTCCACTCCCATTTCACCCTAAGTTTAGAAAATATAACAAAGAAAAGGTCACAATAAAAATTCAAAACATAATAACCCCTATTAATTAAGGCTTATTCATAATAATTGGTAATTAATAAGAAACTATACCTACCTCCAGAATTCTAAAAAACCTATCTCCCCTCTACCAAACATCCTAAATAACAAGGGATACTTATGAGAAATTCAATGTTCCTATAAAAAAAAGTAACTAACTCCATATGATGCCATTTTTTCATGAACCAACCCAAAATATCCCCCTTTTGAATTCCCAAACTGATCTATGACAAATCTGGAGGGAATTATTGATCCACATAGGTTGGAATAAGTTCCTAAGCATTCGGAAAACACACTTGGGAACTATTTCAACCTTAAACAATTATTAAATAAGCTGTGTAATGTAAATAAAATTATGGCATAACCCACCCATATATCAAATTTCTATTCCATAGAAAACTAAATAGTGATAAAAACAAATAGTTAAAAAGAAACATATAAATTAAACTCTCAACTACCTAGGTCTCCCTCCCCATGAAATAATACTATAACCACCACTAGTTCCCTTTTGGCCCCTCTCATTGAATATAACTACCTTCCGTCCACATAAATTGATAAAATACTATGTGTAAAATGTGATAAAAAATTAAATAAAACTAAACTATAAACACATACATTCCTAATTATGAGTATATAATTTGACACCCAACTAAAAAAACTCACCACCCCATGGGTGAGCGCAAAAGTTAAGTTGAACCTTCCATTGAAAAATGATAGAGATATATAGTTTTGGGTATAAGAATTCCTGGTAGGAGTTCCAAGAGAAAATCAAGCATTATTACTTACCTTTAAATAGAAACTAATTTCAAAATAGTTTGAAAATCCAACTATATTAAAATAAGGTTTTCCATTTCTTTTCTAAACAAGTAAAAAAATTGAAATTTCATAAATTTAATTTCCCCATTTTTATTTTGAAAACCACTTATAATGAATTATACACTTTCAATAATCCCTTTATAAAAAGTTTCATTCAATGAAGGGAATATCTCAATATAAAATAATAATACCAGTTTATAAAAAAAGGGGTAAGGAAAACATATTTTCTATTATTTTTTACATGAAAATCAAATTAAGAAGATGAGAAATTAAAAATGTTACCATGAAAAATAGGAGTGAAATAGTGTAAGAACCATGGTAAATTCCTAATAAACTAGGTTAGTTATGGACTTAGGATCATCATACTCTGATTGATCAGACCATATAATACTTTATCATGCACAAGCCTATAGAGAGGTAAAATATAAAGTTCTAGTGGTCCCCAAAAAATCATCATGTTGATTATCTAGTGTTGTAGTGTAATCAGTCTAGGTAGCCCAGGTCGGTTCCCTACTAACTCAACCAGCTTACCAATCCTTAGAAACTCACATAGGTACATATTGTTCCCAAGTGATTCATTTAAATGTAGTTGAGTTTTTATCATGAAAAAATATACAAAAAATTCATAAACTTCACATAGAAAAAATATTTTCACGGTCTCACATTTGAACTCCCACCTTAAGTATAGACCCATTCCAAGTCATATAATCAAAGAACAATATAATAATTGGGACACATATCACACCACATTTTTAACAAACAAGTGTCATATTTTCATTTAAAGGGGAATTCCTTATGGGGGTTTTCTATTTCAATAAAATAATTAAAGGTTCCAACTGTACCTTACCACTTTTAAAGAAACATCATTTAGGAAACCAGTTGAATATTAAAAATACATTACATTTTCTAAAAAAGGTTGAAAGAATGTTTTAATATGAAAAAACCAATGTTGTAAGATTAGGTAAATTTTTTAAAACAAATGAAAACACATTTCTAAAATCCACAACCAATTTTCATAGAAAACACATACTATATAATAATAAAATGTTATTCTAAAAAACTCAATCAATTAAGGAATTAAAATTAATTTATCATACATAGGGTACCTACTTCAAAAAACACTCCCATTGATGATGACCAATTCACACTTATATGCATGTATACCTCAACACACACACACACACACACACACACACACACACACACATATATATATATATATATATATTTGTGTGTGTACCCTTTGACCCAATGTATATATTACCCTCATCGTGAAAAAATATGTACAAGGAAGATATATATATATATATATATATATATATATATTTGTGTGTATCTTCTTACCTATGTGTACACATTCAAGTTTCCTTCAACAATAATAGCTCAAAACCACCTGAAGGTGGTCCAAGGAACATTGTAAAAATAAGATGAACCCAAAAATTACAAAATCCATAATTAAAAATCGTCCAAAGAATAAAAATGGAAGAAGGAATGTGAGTTCAATATAATTTCTTTAAAAACCCATATATAAAATATATATAAATCATCAATATCACTTTAAAAACCAAATAAAGTATATTCTAGGAAAAGGTAGGACATATTATTTTAAAATAAAAAGAAACCCAAAGGATAAGATATGGAAAACAAAGTTGAAACATAATTTAATCCATAGATATTTTACAAAAAACCACAATAAAATTTATAGGTATCAATAATACCAACTTAAAATTCAAGAAATAAAAAAGTTCTAAAATTAAAAGGACAGGCATAGGGAAACATGACTAGAACTCGTAGACTTTGACATCTATGGTTCAAATCCACCTAAATCGATCCAAAGAGACATATAAAAGATATAGCACAACCTAGGCCATAAATAAATCCCAAAAAACTACTCAAACCTTGTTTCTGATGCTTTTTTTAGGGTGTGTATCATCGGATTGTGATGTATGTCTTGTTTCTCCACATTCCCACTTTCAAAAGGTGGGAAGCATTCATCATCTCTTCAAAGATGTATGCTCCTTGATAGAAATAGGATGATGTGATTTTGTTCTCTCCATCTATGGATTCCTCATCGGAATTCATCATCTAGCTTGGGTCTCCCTTATAGATTAAGACGTTGTTCATGAAACTCATTCTCAGTGTCATCTCTTTGTGGATGTTGGTGCATTAAGATGCTTTTTCTAGACATTCGAATGGGTAAAGTCAGGGTAGAAATCATTGGTTAGGGGATTAGTCACATTGGGCATTAAGGGCATGTATATATGAAGTAAAATTGGATAACATGTATTATTCATCATAATAGGGGTTCTAAAAGGCCTGGAAACCCAAGGCACTGCATGTTCGTCGCGGGTAATATTATGCTAGAGGCATGCCTTTCAAGGTTTTTCTCAGGCATCCCATGTTTAACACAGGGTATAATTCAAGTTTAAATTATATCGGAGATATAGATACATGAATTTAATGTCTTAGGGGCATGGAATGGACTAATTAGAACACCTTTGAAGCTGGATCATATAGATACATCCCTATGAGTTAACACCTGGAAATTTTATTAGATGGATGGATTAGAACACCCTATAAGGATAGACCCAGAGTGGTGTGTCCCATAAAAGAAAGTTTTCACACCGTAAAGTCTGATCTGGACACCGCTGAGGGTGTTTCATGGAAGGTGGAACCCATTGAGGTGGGAAAGTTTTACCATTGGCTAGGATTAAAACTTCTGGAGGATTACTACATACTCTATTTAGAATACAAAAAATCAAAACCCACATAGTTCGTTGGATAGAATGGGTCTTACCCACTGAGACTACTCATCACAAAAGGATTTCTATTGGTTGGATTTTGTGGGACATACACACTAAGACTACCTATATAATTCTAGGAGAAAAAATAGTGTGGATAGATGGGGCTTACATGTTGAGATTTCACATATGGATGATGTGATCCCACCATGATAAGGGTGAGGTGATGAAGTAGATGACTGGGTATTATGCATAGGATTTTCCCGAATGAATGGAATTATCCCACTGTGATATATTGGAATGTGTAAGAATTAGGATGGATGTGAATGAAGTGGGATAAATTGAGTGAATGTATGGGTTATTGAGGATGTTGGGCTTGAACCTCAAGGAGTTTTCCTATGTATCCTAGTTGGCTGAGAATCAAAGTCCATGTAGTTCTGGTATCACATGTAGTTTAAAATCATATGGTAAGGATCATATTGAACCAATGTGAAGATAAAGGTGTCAGTATTGAACCTCAGGAAGGTTTCCTACGTATCCCGGATAGTTGGAAATCAAATTCCACATAGTTCAAAGAGGTGCGTTGGGGCTTAGACCATAGGAGGAGGACCATGTGAAGGATGATATGAACACCACTAAGGGTGGTTCAAGGATGTGAAAACCTAGGAGGGGGAAAATGAGTTTTACCTTTGGTTTTTATTGAACCTCATGAAGGCTTCCTATGTAACCTGTTTAGAATATAGGTATCTAAACCCATATAGTTAAGAATTTTAGGGATTATCCATGGTTAGTGGCCCATTAAGTTGGAAGTTGGGGCTTACTCCATGATGGATGCTTTGAATAAGGATGTCTCGGTCACTACTAACCTCCAATCCCATGTGATTCATGATTAGTGTGAGAAAAAATACAAATAATTATACAAAACTATCATGTCATGAAAGATGCATTAGTTAAGGATTGAGTGGGGCTTACACATAAAATAGGCCTAGGGTGAAAAGGTTCAAAGTGAGATGCATGGTGTGTTGAGAGTTCCCAATGACCATAACCTCTCTATTATTTCTATCCTAAGGAAGAAATGAAAAGAAAGAGTGCTACCTATTGTAATAAAATATAAAAGATTACACCAGGATGGCTGCCTTTCCATGTGGGCAGACAATGTTTCATTCAAGTAAGATATCATTCCATGTGAGGAAGATATTACTCCCATGTATAAGAGTGGTAAAGTAAAATGCACAAGGCAAGGCACCCCATGTGAATTTCATGGGGTGATGCAAAGTTTAACATCATGTGTTGAGGACAATGGAACTTGGTAGTTTAATGTTCTACATCACATATAGGGAGGACTCTCTCCTTACCTAATGGACATATATAATTGATACCCACACACACTTGGGGATGGTAATTTACTAGAAATTCCTGATAGAAGAGAGGCAGTGGAGTGGTCGATAGTGGGGTCCAAATTAGCATAGTTATTTAAAACATCAATAGCCATTAGCATACCAATGAAAAAAATCACTAGGTAGGGAAATGCAACATGGGACACTACACGAGGGGCCAGGAAATCACTACACACAAGACTGGAGGTCCACATGGAGGAGGTGTGTGAAAGATATATGTATTGTGATAAATAGGGTATCAAACATTGTGTTTTAGAGTAAAGGAAAACCATGGATCCTAAGGGAAGTGGTACGTGCAATATTACAGGTTTTCACACAAGATAGAGGGATTGAGTGAAAGATGGAGGTGTGCAAGGGAAAGTGGTGTGTGTAAGAGGGGTCTTATGCGTGCACATTCCTTAAGTGAAAAGAAAATGGGAGAGGGTCAATACCTTGTGGGCCCACCCAAAGGGGAAACAATAAGAGACCTGTCATGAAATATCATGTACCTTGAATGATCCATGGCTTGGGAATTGTCACAGAAGAGGTTTCCTTTCACGTGTTGGAGTGATGGTTCAAATTCTAGATGGTTACCCCCAATGAAAGGGGGTTCCCTCCTATATATATAAAAAAACTCCTTAGTAGTGGAAGAGATGTGTTCCGGTGTAGAAGTGGACATTTAACTTCGCAATAGAAACCCAAGATCCTAATGTGTGAACTGCTATTTTTATGCTATCCTGTCTACTTTTTTCAATCATCCTTAGCTGTTTTTAGGTGGTTGAGGCACAAGAATGCCTTTGAAATTGCATTGGGTGTGTAAAGTTTTTACACATTTTTTTCATCTTGCGCGCTTCCCATGGATCTTATGTGTGACTAACTTAGACTTCTCATAATATCCTGGTGAGTTAATGGGTGACTTCAGTTTTCTCAAAGATGATCGTTTGTGGATTCAAGAAAAATTTGGTAACAAAAAATGACCTCCCTAAAAATCTAAACTGAAAGGGGACCAGAAGGTTTATTTTTGAGGGAAAATCCAAAGTGAATAATGCATTCATAGAGATGAATTAAAAATCAAAGGAATGGAATATAAGGATACTTTCACACATTTGGAAGACCTAGTCTGCGAATATAAATACATGGGGGTCATGGGAACAATAATTTGGCATTCCATGCGATAAGTGGCCTTTTCCTTGTGCATGTAAGTTTTTGATTCCTACATGGAAGACTTAAATTGGGTCGATACTATACATGCAACCTCTAAATATTTCACACTTCAAAAATAGATGTATCTTCCATGGACACCATCCAATATTATGTATGGTCAATCATTTCACACACCAACACTCTGTCTTTCAGGCCTCGTGCTTTTTGTTTTCAAAACTTGATCAACATGGTCGAGGAATAGACTACTATTGAGTGGGAGGTTTCCTTTTCCGCACTAGGGGAAGATATGTTTGGGAATCCTCAAATAATTTCTAATTTAATGGTTCAATTAGATTATAATAAGCTCTTGGGAATGTTGAAAGAGCCTCAGAAGGATTACCTCCTGATCAGTAGTCTTCTTCTGTGGAACTTCATAATTCTGGACGATGTGGTTATTCGAAGATTCAAGACTGACTCACCATGGTCATGGTAAATGGGAAAAGATAGACTCAAGTGGTAAAACATTACTATAAATGGTCATGATACTAGGGAGAATTAGTATATCACTGTTTATGCCTTGAATATAAGAACCAGGATGATCTTGGGAGAGGAACCAGGGCCTGAGGGATCCCCTTCCCACTATAAGAGCACCTTCTAAAGTAGTCTAAAAATGAAACTATGGGATCTAATAAGGACTATAACCTAAGTTCTAGGGGTAAATTTACAAGATAATGGGCATGGAAATATTGGTTTCACCACAAATGTGAGTAATTTAGAGCATTGTTGTGTCTTATTGGGGTATTTGAAGATGTATGGATATCGCAATTCCACATATACTACCAATAAGAACTTGTGATGGAGTTTTTCAACCAATGGTCCCCTGACACGAACGTGTTCCAACTCCACCATAGGGAGTTCATCATAAATATTTGGGACATTAACTACATTAGGTTAATTTCTCTAGAGGGACTCCAATATGAATAATTCCTTCCAATGAAAAACAACTGGGAGGATAGAACACAAAACCCCATTCTAACATGGAATCTTTCGGATGCAATGAAGGAGAATCTATGAATCATGTAAATTTTGAAGGACATCCCCTGTCCTCCACGGCTCAACCTATTCATCAAGAAGGATGAGAATGTGAGGATGATAGGCTGAGGGAAACAGTGCCCAAATGCATCATGGAGGGAAAAGGTGGGATCATACTGGGTGTTCCTAGAGGTAGGATAATATAAATCATAGGGGTATATCTTGGACGAGAATTGGGACCCACGAGTGTGCTACGCTGCCTTTCTTACTGCCTTTCTAAGTAGGTGGTTGTTTCCAGAGTGGGATAAAAGGATGGGGGGTCCATATGAGGACCTTAGTAATGGTTGGGATCATGTAAGCCCGCAACAAGGTAAACCTAGGTTTTTCTATATTAGTAAGGCTTTATAGTTTTATGGGTCACATCTCAAGAGGAGGTACACCCAATAAAATTTGTGGACCATTCCATATCATGCATGGATGTATTGCATCCCACTTTGGTGGATAAGATTTCCCAAATGCCATTTATCCTCTAGGAAATAGCCTATCAACATCTCTTTTGAATATTTATGGGGTATGGCTGTTGACGCTCAATGAGGAAGGGGTCAATTTTTGGATTGCTAATCATGAAAATTTCAACATCAACCCATTCTAGAATTTGGTCTTCCACGCGGTGGATGACCTATGAGGTTTATTAGAGTTTAGGGAATATCTACAGAGTATCAAGGGTGGTGTTCTAGTATATCGGATTGATGGGAAAATATTTTTTGACTCAAATGTGTTTTCCCACTTTACTAGATAGTTCGGATTCCTCTAGAAACTATCAAAAAGGTGTATATAGAAGTTAGAAAAGAGAATCACTCATATATCCTCCATCGGTTGGGGTGTATGTTTATGAATGATAGATCTAGTGAAAATATCATTCTATCCCTATAGATTTTGATGTCATACTATCAACGGAATATTCTAATCATTGGGTGGTGGCATACCCAGAGGTGATCATGGAAAGATTCATTCATCAGATCGAGGTTATAGAGCCTGGGTGGTGGGAGAGCATGTGGGATTTCATTTAATGGGTGAGCCAAGAGTCAAACCAGGAAGTAAGAACATAATGATCTGGGACCTAAGTGGTGGGAATGTCATAGGGTGTGGTCGTACATCCACCTTTAGAGGAGGGGTGGTCTCGAAGGCGACCTCGAGGACCATCTATAGAAGCCCCTAGTTAAAAATAATGTATCTTCTACATCTAACTGCTAATTCCATTTTCCCAACCTTATGGTCTACATAGAGGAAGTTGCGATAATTTTTGTCAATTGAAGACTTGTGGGGAATACTGATGTGCACTGGGATTGCATTTCCAGATGGCAGGCATATCTAGGTGGTACACATAGTATAATTTCATCATCGGCATTCCTACCTGATGGCCATGGGAAACTATGAGTTCCAATAGGGTCAATATAAAGAGCACCATCTACTTGTGAATGTGATTATCAATCAATCACATGATCTAGAAGGGAATACTCCTTATTATGATTATGACTATGAAGAATATGAAAAATAATATGAGGAATAAGAAAGGGAGGCTAAGGAAGAGGAAGAAGAAGAAGAAGAAGAGGCTAAGTAATAAGAGCCTAGTGGTGGGGAATCATAGGGTACAATGGCTCGTCAAGGGATTACTCAGGAGAGTGATGAGATTACCGGCTCTGATGAGGTACTTGTCGAGCATCTCAATGTAATCTGTAACTTAAATATTCTATATCACTTCTCTTTTCATAACTCATATCCACTAATAAGACCTTGCCTTGTGTAATAGCATATTAATATTGACTAAGGATCCTCCAATGTGGAATGTGATAATGTACTGGTTTACAAGGAGACACATGCCCCTAGGCCCATACTTGGGGAAAATCCAAGAAATTTGTCGGTCATGGCTGAGGTGGCGAGTGATGGGCTAGCTGAGGGGGGTAAAGAGACAACTTTAGAATCCCAGGATGCTCCCATTTCCCTAGGGGATCTAGTTCCAATCATTGAATTAACGAGTGTTGAGGGGTCTACTATGGTGTAAGTTCCTATGGTGATTCGTGAACTTAATCCAGCATCACTTAGCTCTCATAAGTATCTACATTCATAGACCCATATTTATCATAATAGGATCAAGATGACTGAGGTTCCTCGTCTCATGTAGTGATCACAATACTACAGGATCGACAAACTGGACAGTTTGGGATATCTATGGGAGCTCCCCCAATGAATGTAACTATCTATGAAGATCTAGTCATTCAAGCTGATCTGGACTTGGTGACAGGTGGGCATGATGTTACAACCACAGATGATACCACTAACAAGGAAATTGAAGCTGGTAGATGGGAGGCTACTGAAAAAGAAATGAGTGAAGATGGTTTATACCATGTTATAGAACATATCCCTTCAAAAAGGATACCCTAGGAAGACCCTATCACTAAACTTCTAGTTGTGTTCCCTGAATACAAACCTACATACCCTAAGGAGCTAGATGATTCTAATCAATATACAGCTGAGGAGAGCCTCATGACACCACACAGGTTGTGTAAGTACATCCAGCATTTCCTTGAGGTCCTAGAGGCACAATGGGTGAGGAAAATGGGGTCACTCCACATCTAGATGTAGTGTATTTGTTCCAAATGGGTGGATTCTCACAACCTTCATGTGATTATCTGCAACTATATTACTAAGAAGATGCAGGAAAGTAGTCAGCACCTAGACACTGCCTGGTTCCAGAATAAATATAACAACATCTGGAAATTCCATTAGTTATAATAAGATATCTGACACCTAAAAGAAAAATAAAACAATTACTACTCATTCATTACTGGTCAATTAGAACTTTTCATGTGACTTAGGGTCCAAATGTTGAAGGCCCAAGAGTAGTTGGAGTGGGAATACCATTAAGTGGATGACCTCTGAGTCGAACATGACTGGGCACAAATCAGGGATAAAGAGATTAGGTCCACAACCATTGATGAAGAGATAGAGCTCAGACAGCGGTGGAAGACTCTAGGAGCCATGTGTTAGAGGTTGGTAGAGCTGAAGCATTCCATTGAAGGGGTTAATCCATAAGGCTTGTGTTTTTACAAAATTATGAAATGTACATTCTTGCTTGATCACTTTGAACTACATGTGTGGACACACTCTTGATTTTTTTAATTAATGTATCTTAATCATATCTTGTATGATAGTTTAATATAATCATTTAATACATGGGTTCTACTATTTTTGACTAATCACCTAGATTTCTTAGGCAAGAGGGGTTGTGGCTAGAGAATAGGGTTCTCGGAGAAGCCAATTTTCTTTTCCCAGATGTGCTCTAATGTATGAATTTGATAACGCCGGAGATGATAGAATCTATCCAAACAAAGAAAAATGGGAAATGTGAATCATGAAACCCAATACTCATACCAAAATGTGAGAGAAATCATTATATGGGATAAATTTTTACCATGTTTGATCACACATTATCCATATTTCTTAACTCAAAATAGGGATAAACAAATAAGGTTTGACCACTGACCATGTTCGAAAACATGAGACTTATCTCGAATTATCATTTGATGTTTTCTAGAACATTGAACCAAGACGGTAGGTGATTCTAAGTGTAATATCCATACTGTTAGGGGGTCCCTTCAAATAAGAAAGAGGATGAGGATCCAGATAAGGGGATTGCAAAGCATGGGGTAGAGTGATGGAATTGTTTGAATAGATTTCAACACTCTAGTAATTAAACCATCACGTCTTAGAGAAAATTGTTGTAAGTGTATTGGTCTAAACAAAGATCAAACCTACTTTCTAGGGGAGCATTATCTCAAACACCGAGCAATAGATAAAGATATGAACAATGTGATAGATGACTAACATTGAGGGAAAAGACCTCTCATATGAGGGATTGATATGATTTGTATTTTTACATCATGAAATTGAAGATGATGAATGGTATAGTTTAATGTCATGTGATCAAGAAATACCACAGCATAACATCATGTGATTAGGACATTGTACATGGTTTAATCTCATACATCGTGGACTATAAATGGGACCAAAGGTCTAAAAAGTTTAATTAACCTATTGTTGGAATGAATGACAAACAATCTAGTCATCTTTACGTATCCCATAAGTATGGGAATAAATCCATAGGTAATTCTCAAAGAACAGTTTGGTAGGAGACCAACACTGGAAGCAATCCTCTCTTATGAGTAATCTAAAGCATCACATAATTATCATGGGGAATCATGAACTTATTCTGGGTAGGGTTGTATTTTAAATTTGTGTAGTGAGGATGTTAGCTCTTAGTTTAAGCTCGTATAGTTTGGACCAAAGGGATGTGCTTCCAGAGAAATATGAATAGTGTTGTGGGATAATAGAACCGACAAGAATTCTCTACTAGGAGTCCCACACACACCACATGTTCACTTTTAAAGAATGTATCATATAGTTTAAATTCATGTTGCATGGACTATGATAAGGCCATAGGGGCCAAAGAGGAATGCTCATTATAAGGGTATACATGTGACACACAAGGGATAAAACCCGGCATGAATGAGTTTAAAAGGATACCATGTATCACATAGATACCTTAATTTAAACAGTATATATTTTAAGGTCATGGATCATGGACTGTGATCAAGATCAAGGGGTCAACTTTTTTAAGGATTTTGTGGTTGGTCCCAAATACGAAGTGTATGGGAATCACTACATATCCCCTAAGGATGGGAATAAATACACACATAGTTCTTGACATATATCATGGTAGATGACTAGTGAAAAAGACTCTATTATTTTAGGAAAGGACAACACAATGATCTTGAACAGTTTAAAGTCATATAACCATGCACTATAGGGACTTAAAATAGTTTAAGTTCATAATGTTTGGTCGGGTGAAAAATAGTTTGTATTCATGTTTCTTGGACCATAGTTTCTTACTTTAATTTTTTAAAGTTTGGACCATGATCCACAATGGAATTTAGGTGGATATGTGTGGTGTGGTGGTTTGGTAAACCTGATGTGAATGAGGACCAAGGAGGCCCCAACACCAGGCGATACAATTTGAAGAGAATCCTACACATAGTTTAGAGTCATAAATCTTAGACTTAGGTTCCCAGTTTAACATCTTGTTCCTAGGATGATGTCAGACATTTTAATGTCATGTTATAAGGACAAGTCCATTCGGTTTAATATCATGTGCTAAGGATGTTTTGGGAAGGATAATCCCAAAAGAGATGTGTATGGAGTGACAAAACAACACCAACATGAAGGAGGGACATGGAGGAACCACACCACACGACATATTCCTAAGAATACCATAGAGAGGCTATTATTTTATGTTCATAGAGTTTAGACCTGAAGGATAGTGCATATGTGGATACCAATCCTATCAAAACCCCTAAGCCCACATGATACATGCTCAGTGTGGGAAACGAGGAGTGATGTTATGATTTCCCTATCACATGTAGAAGCATACAATAAGGGTGAGGGGACTCCAAGTTCTTAATGTCCCAACTGACACTAACATCTCCACTCAACATGAACAGATGCACAGTGGAGCAATACCATGGGCATTGGAGTTCCACTAGAACATAGTGAAGTGGAGGATGTGAGTCACAACACCCAGTATCTAGAACATAATGAGGGTAGTGTGAAGATGGAGGATAATATCTGACCATGTTTGAAACATAGAATCCATATCATTTTACCTAGAATGGGGATATAAAATTGAGGTTTTACCACCGACCATGTTCTAAAACACACGACTTATCTCAAAATGTTTCCGAAATTCTTTTGGGGTGTTGGCCCAAGATGGTATGTGATCCATGTGGACAAGAACCATGCCATTAGGGGCTCCCTTCAGATGTTTAAGATGATGGAGATCCAAATAAAGAGACACATGAATCATAGATATGGATTGAGAGAATTTCCATACAGAATTCAACACTCTAGGTCCTACACCACAGCACATCAGAGAACGTTAATGGGTCATATCACATATAGGGATTCAAACTCCTTCTCAGGGATAGATTTCATGAGGAAACTCTTGGATATGAATTGTTAGTGGAATTGTGCCAAATGAAGAGGTTTATAAGGAGGGGTAAAAAGGTTTTTGAACCTGTGGCTGGACCCGAAGGTAAAATGTTCGGGCATTGCTATGTATACCGTAAGGATGGGAATCAAGTTGTATTTAGTACTTGAATTCCATGTAGTTTAACATAATGTGGTAAGGATACTTATTTACATTCCTTTTATCATCATATGTCAAGGATGATTAGTGTAATGAATTTTATCATCATGTGACTAAGACATGAATGGGGAGTATCTCCCAAGGGATATGTATGACGCCGTTGTTATAACCTAATGTGAATGAGGACCAAGGAAGTCCATGATGCACCCTATGTTCCCAAATAAGACCTATATTTGGGCCCAAATAAAAAGTTCCTTGGTTTTTCTACGTATACCATATAGATGGGAATAATGTTATACATAGTTTTGAGAAGGAAGTCTCCCTGTGAAAGTCTGCCCCATACATAGAGAGGAGGATTTTTTGTTTTTTGAGTGGTTAAACCAAGATGGAAACTCATGGGATCACTATATATCCCAAAAACATGGGAATCAAGATATATGTAGTTCTAGAAGGATGTAATGGTGGATTACCAGTGCCAAAGGAAATTCCCTCTTAAGTGATAACACCATGATGTTATGCCGTTTTTTTCATGTAGACAGGACAATAGTGATTCATTTTAAGATCATGTGACAAGACCAGTCTATGCAGTTTAACATCATGAAGTGGGAAAATTGGTGGGAGAGGTATTCCAGAGGGGGTGTAGGAAGTACAAAAATAACCTAATGTGAATTAGGACCAAGGAGGCCCTCACCACACTATAGACTCCCAAGGGATGACTCAGGCCATGGGACCAAAATTAGAATTTATGGATGGACTCATGGATGAGATATATGGGCATTACAACATATCCCATATAAGATGGTTATCAATCCATATGTAGTTCTTGACTATGGAAAGGTGGGAGACCAATGTTAGAAGTGATTCCCTCTTAGGAGAGAACATCATGATGGTGCTATATAGTTTAGAGTCATCCACCTTGGACTATATGGTTTTTAGATTAGGGTCATATAATTTAGATTGGTAGAGTTGTGCATATATCCTATGTGGGAACAAAACCCTAAAAACTCCCAATCCCATGTGATTCAAGCTCAGCGTGGTAAACATGGAATAATTTTAATCTTTTTTACATCACATGGAAGATGGTAGAAAGGGTAAGGAAACATCATACAGGAAAGGTCCAATGGTACTAGCCTTTCATCTCAACACACATAGACGCATGGAGGGGTTAAAAATACACTAGAACATAGGAAAATGGAATATGTGAATCATGAAACTCTATATATGGAACAAAATGAGGGTGGAATGACGATGGAGTAAAATAGATAACCTTGTTCAAAACACAACATCTATATTGTGTTACCTGGAATGAAGATAGGAAAATGAGGGTCGACCACTAACTATGTTCTAAAACATGGGACCTATCTCAAAATGTTCTCATAAGGATTATGGGGTGTTGGACCAGGATATTAGGTGATCCATGTGGCCACACACCATGCCTCTAGGGGGTCCCTTTAGATGTGGATGATTATGGGGTTTCAAATAAAGAGATGCGTGAAGCAGGGGGATGGATTGAGAAGATGTCTATGAGGAATCCATACCCTAGGTCCCACACCCTATCACATCATAGCATATTAATGGGATTATGCATCTAGATTCAGGGTAAAATACCCTAATATTACAAATATTTTAAGGTTGTATTTCTTGGACTAAAGGATCTTAGTTTAAGGTCGTAGAGTTTGGACCATTGGGGGATTCTTCGATGGATATACATAGCATGGTGAGGTGACGAACCCAATGTGAATGAGGAAAAAGGAGCCCTATCACCATACCACATATTCCTAAGAGGACATGCACATATTTTAGTGTCGTGATTCTTGGACTTAAACTCTCAATTTTAGGTCATAGAGTTCGGACCATAGTTGAGTCCAAAGGACCAAAAAGTTTGATGAACCTAGGGCTGGACCCGAATAAAAAATGTACGGGCATCACTACAAATCACATAAGTATGGGAATAAATCTACACTTAATTCTTGAATTTCATTCAATTTAATGTCATGTGATAAGGAAGAAGGGAATTTACCTTTAAAGTTCATGCAGACTTGAATATAAATGTTGTGAAATTTATCATCATGGAACTAGGAAGAAAATTCTTAGTTTGAGGTTGTAGAATCTAGATCATTATCCCAGTTTAATGTAGTGTTGTTGGTACATATGCTGATAGTTTAAGGTTATGTTTCCCAAACCATACCCTCTTAGTTTAAGTTCATAGATACCGGACCAAAGCACCGTATAGTTTAACATCATGTAACTATGAAAATGATGATGGGTAGTTTTACATCCTACAACTTAGATGAAGAATCATTTTAATATCATGTAGGATGCAAAAATATGATAGTGTTTATACAAAGTACTACTTGAGGAACTTGGAACTGGTTGGAGTATTTATGTGATCTCCATATATAGTGATCAAAGAGTATGCACCATTGGGGTAGAGATTATGAATAATGTCAGGTCCTTTCTATTTGGCCTCTATCTTTGGAAGCATCCTGATAGGTATCATTGGAATCCATAGAGCCAGAACTATGTCACCTTGAAGGAAAGAGTAGAGAGGATCATTTTTCTTAAAATCTATAGTTATCTTGTGTTGGTGCCTCTCTAGATTGTGCAAGGCTCGGATCCTGTTTTCTTTGAGGAATTCCAGTTCATCCAAATGAAATTTTGATTTCTTTTATGACATTTTTATGTCATATATGGTTCTGAGAAGTGATGGTAACTAAATATTGATAGGAATGACTTATTATGCTCCGTACACTAGGTAATATGGGGTCACTTGGGTAGAATTATAAGTTATCATCCAATAAGCCCAGAGGGTGTTGGGGAGCTTATCTATCCAACCTTTCTTGTTCTATACAACCATCCTCTACATAATGTTGGAGATGGTCTTTTTGAATTCCTCAATCTTTCCATTTTCTTGTTCATGGTACAGGAAAATATGGTTGGACTGGATATTATACTTGGAATTAAATTTTTTTAGCCCATCTTCTCATAAATTTTTGTCGTTATCGATGAGAACAGTGTGAGGTACACTGAATCGATGGATAATATTAGAGCTCATGAACTAAACAATAGAATGGTATTTGACTTCCTTGAGAAAAATCACCTCTTACCAATTGGAAAAGTAGTTTATCACAGCCATATTGAACTTGCACTGGTGAGATTTCACTAGTGGGTATGGTCCCCCGACATCGATTCCCCAAACTATGAAGGGCCAAGAGTACTTGTAAGTATGGATGGTCTCTAGAGGCTGATGCACAAATTTGGCATTGATCTGACATGCATGGGACCTCTTGTTGAACTAGAAATATTTATGGACCATTATACACAATAAATATCCCAACCTTCAAATCTAGTGGTAGAGCTTCAACCCTACTTGATGATCTCCACAAGACCCGGCATGAACTTCCTACATAACCTGGGGAATATCATATCCTTGAATTAAAAGGATAATAATTCCAAAAAAATCACATTTTTATAGAGTCTGATCAATATTGGGACTACTTTGGAGGGTGAACTATACTGCACACTTATGGATTCACTCACATTCGTCTCTGTCTCTCAGGATAATTCCTATATTTAGGTACTCGATGAAATGAATTTTCTAATCATATGTCTCTTCTACTACAGCCGGGAAAACTTGATGTCTTGATTCATGGGCACTGATGGTATGATGGGTTACCTTATAGTTTTCATTATCATCTAGGGTGATGATAATGATGATCTTTCTATGTGCCACATGAATAAATAGATCATCCTAGTTAGGCTCTACAAGGTATGCGACTAGACTGGCCAAACTATCAGCTCAACCATTCTATGATCGAGAAAGATGAGTGACATTTTCCTAAAAAGGGGATTGGGACATCAGTTGTTGGGTATGATCTAATAGGGGCATGAGCTCTGGATTCCTGAAAACATAGTAATAATTGATCTGCAAGATTAGTATCTCAAATTCTCCCTTCACATGTTGGTGTTTAATGTTAATCTTGAGAACCAAATTGAGACTAGTGAGGAGAGCTTGATACACCACCTTGTTATTTTTGCGGCCTTCTGACAACAAGAAGGAATATGGAAAGGAAACTTATGCAAGGGTGATGACTAGAATTCCCATACCTACTTTGTTGAGCCTGTGATCATTGAGTCTTTTACTGGTTGGTCTCTTGGAGACACCATTAAAATTAACTAGCCAACATTGAATAGTATGATCCACTGATAGGATGACCTCATATCAAAAGTTAAGATCGAGGAATTGTTTTACGGGGGATGGATGGGTTACCAGAAAGTCTGCTAGTGCTTGACCTTTTATGGCCTTCTATGAGACAAACCTGATGTTGAAATGTTGAAGTATCACTACCCAATGAGCTAGACAACCTATCAACATAGGGAGGTTCAGAATATACTTTGGTGGGTCCACACGAGACACAAATTATATCTCGTGATGCTACAAATAATGTTGTAAACTCTGCACTAGAGAAATCAGTGTGAGGTAGTTCTTCTTGATAGGATAGTATCTAGACTCCATGTATAGGATCATACGACTTAGATAGTATAAACTATTCTTTGTCCCTTCATTGTTCTTCTGAGTGAGAAGGGTGCCAAGGGACCATTCCAAGGTGTTCACATAGTGGACCAAAAGCTTCCCATAGATGGGTGGCATCAGAAATAGATGTTGTAACAGATACTTATTGTTCTCCTAAAATGTGTTCTAAAACTCCTCATCCCACTAGTAGATGAAACCTTTCTTCATGAGTCTTAAGAATAGATTACACTTACCAACCAGGTTTCCAATGAATCGGCGTATATAGGCTAACTAGACTTGAAATCCTTAGAGATAATAGAATTTACATGGATGAGGAATCTAAATAATGACCTTGATCTTCTCTAGGTCAATCTCAATTCCTCTTTGTCTAATAATGAAGCCAAAAAACTTCCCATAGGTAACCCCAAAGGCGCACTTCAAGGAATTCATTTTCAGATGGCTGGATTGGAGGAAGAAAAACATATTCTCGATATCTCTAAGATGGTTCTGATGCTAGCGGGATTTGACCACCAAATCGTCCACGTAGAATTCCACTAGTGTCCTGAGGATCAGTTTGAATATGCGGTGCATGGAATGTTGATAGGTGGATCCTACATTATTCAAACCGAAGGAAATTTCCTGATAGAAAAAGGTCCCTTGCGGAACCCTAAAGGTGGTGTAATCTTCTTCTTTATAGGGCATGTGAATATGATTATACCTAGAATACCCATACATGATAGAGATAGACTAGAACCCAGTGTTGGTAATATATCTTTCATAGAAAGGGGAAAATCATCATTTACATAGTGAGGGTTTATATCCTAAGAGTTGATACAAACTCTGATTGGTCTGTTATTCTTCCTAAAGAGAATGATGTTGGCTAACCATTATGGGTATTGGGCTTCCTTGACAAAGTTTTCTTTTATGAGATTATGAACTTCAGCCTCAACCATGGAACCATGATAAGGGCGCATCTTCTTGGGAGGATATATGAATCTATGATGACTGAATGAGAGACCAAGGAAATAGATGGTGACCTGAGGGTCTTCCCATGGAATCTCACCATAGCTCCAGTAAAATAAATCGTGATGTTGCTTCAGGAAATCCACATACTTTAATTTTTCCTCTACAAGCATAGTTTCACTTATCAATGTTGCCCTCAGATCTGTCTTAGTGCTGATATTTACCTGTACCTACTCATCAACGATGGTGGATACACCTTCTTATAATGCAGAAAGAGCATCCTCCAATTCTTCTTCACCTTTTGAGATAGAGGAATCAATGGGAGGATATATTTTATCTAAACCAAAAGATCAAAGGGTAACACTGGTTCCTACTTGGGTAGATATGGAATCTTCACCAAGAGAATATTGCACTACTGAAACCATGGAAAAAATGGTTGTAGACCCAATTCCATTAGGAATTTGATTGAGGTTTCCAAGCTTGATGATGTCAAATTATAGGTAGCGGGATGGTTTTTTTCATTTCAATCTAGCTCAGTGGATTAAGAAGGTCTGGTGAACAGCTGTATCCATTGGGAAAACATCTTGATACATGATAGGTGTACAGGGTTATGGTATCACTCGAGCCTGACCCATGTATAAGTACGAGTTAATATTCTGATATTCCTTTTACCTAGGAATGTGAGTCCCCTAATTTTAGAAACACTGAAGTAGTGTCCCAAAAATGAGGTTGTGGCCTCCAACCAGTGAATTTGGATGATGAGAGCATCGTTTAAGTCCATCCACAGGTAATCCAAATTGGTAGTTTTCTCAACCTCATTGGTTTAAACCCTCTTTTCCTTTCTATTATAATAGTTTTAATCCATATAGAAGGATTCAAAAGAGGAAAAGGGATGTGAATCACCATGAATCATGCCCAATCGACTATTGAGGGAGTACTTAAGTCATTTGTGATATAAGGATGGAACTATTTCATGAAGATAGATCCAGGTTCAAACCATTAGTGCATTGTAGGTGGTATCCTATGAGATGAAAATGAACTCGATACTTGAAATCAGTCCACCGAATGTGGTATTTACGAGAATATTTCCGCACAACATCTGCTCGGTCCTATCATAACTCTAAATCTTTAGGTTGTAATGACTCAGATCTGCTTCAATCATTCCTAGCATACAAAACATCCAGTTTAGGATGATATTGATCCCAGAACCTGTTCAATGAGACAGCGATGTACTTCCATGGCATTGAATTGTCCAGTGATGTACAACGGGTGGATATGTCCCTGTATGGGGGATATTTTATCTTCTATTGATAATGAGATGATGTATTGGCATTCTTCTTTCTCAACATCCTCGATATAGAAGTCATATGTGGTAGCTACCTCTGTTTTGAACTAGAGGAGACTATTTAAGGCCTCCATGAGTGCTTAACGAATCTCTTTTTATAGGTGGAGGGCCTCTATAACTCTAATATCTTAGACCTAAAGAGGGGATGGTTCCTGGTGAGGGTTTAGATCATGATTGTCTTTCCTAGGTAGCAATGCTTGACAGGGTGGTGCATGCTGATTCTGCAGGGGAGATACTGAGCCTGAGTCTATTTCCCTCAGTCAGGATATGGATGAACCTCTTCCAGTAACAATTATAGCATCCTAGGGGCCTCTACCTATGTGACATTAGTAGTCTCTTCCTTGGTGACTCTTCTTGCAGTAGATGGGGGAGGAAATGGATGTTCCTGTATAACTTGTTTCAAGGCTTCTTCTAGGTGTTGGGCCTTATCATAGAAATCACATAACCCAACTAATAAATTCTGATTGATGAGGGAGGGAACCAATTCAGTCTTTAAATTCCCAACATACATATTTAGTAGTTTTTCTTGAGTCAATGTCATATCAAGCGAATAAATATATCCCTTCCACCTGGCGAAAAAGTCGGTGACTCACTCATCTGTCCATTGTTTGTACTTGAAGAGGTCATCAATACTCATCTTGCATGTGGTGGAGATGAACTGATATATAAATTGCCTTAGAAGATATTCCTTTACATAAATGGACCAAATGGGTAACTGGTTGTACCAGATGAATGCATCCCCATCCAATGTTTGTATGAAACACCGGATCTTGGTGGCCTCTTTCTGGTCTGGAATCCCCATCATGGCCCCGCACCTTGAAATAAAGTGGGACAGATGCTACAATATGTCGTCCATCCCATTTAAGGGGGGAAATGTGGGATTCCTAAAATATGGGTATGCTTGCATGTCATCAACCCATGCCATATATGTCTTGATATCAAGTGTGATTTCCACCTGCAATGTCTCAAGTTCCTCGAGGTAATCAGTGATAGAAGATATCACATCATCCAGGTAGGGATTCCTGTCTTGGTGAGGGTTCATAACCACTAGTTTGTTTGAAGTCTATTCAACAAGATAGGTAGACTCAGGGGCTCATGGAGTGGCTCATAGAGTGGGTGAGGGAACGGCCTGTGGAGCATCTAGAGAAACGACATGAGCTGGGTCTCGAGGAGGGTTATCACACAGCTTAGGTGGATTAGCCGGTACATAGCATGGTTGTTTTCCATATACTCTGACCTATACCCTATCAGGTTTCATGGAATTATAAAGATCAATAGGAGGAAACTAGTCGAGAAGGACATGTGGCTTCTCCTGCTGCCCTGGCGGAGGAGGTTCAGGATTACATCAAGGATCACTATAGTTCAGACGCCACACTATAAGGAACTCAACAAGGAGATCTTAAATGAACCTAATTTGATCTGTAAACTATTAGATAATGTTTTTCATGGTGAGATCAAATTATATCTCCTACACTACATCGGACATGTCATATTTCTTGGAATTCCTGGTATGACCTTTACCCTTTTGGTGTTCTGACTGATGGGAAATGATATAGAGGTGTTTCCATGGACAAGTAATTTAAGTTTATGATGAGTGTGAACACCTAAAGGGTCTTTTGGATGTTTTGTTTCCCCATTGGTCAAGTCATCTTATTTAGATCCTATACCAATTCCCCCTTATCAGTGTATCTCGAGGAAAACCATGTTTACCATGATGGTGCTCGGAGTCATATCCTCAATATCACCGAGTAGGTTCGGCTACTATAGGATGGTACTGAAATGAAGAGTAATTTACTACTCCAAACCCCAGATCTACACATGATGGGATGCCTCCTCAATAATTATAAAGATCACAATGAAACCCTGAACACATCGTTGGTAATGGGTCTGGTGATGCAAGGTGCTAAGTCACGGGAAGCGTTTCCAAATCAACCATGTTACATAGTTGGTTGATGTAGTCATAATGATCTTAGATTTTTTTTTGGATAAGCTATCAGATAGCTATGGTGGATGAAATGCATCACCCAAATGGTCTGGAAGAAGCACATTATTTCATCCTGGGTGAGGGACTTCGAGATGTCAATGTCTTGAGTAGTTATCGGCCCGATCATCTTAGACAACTAATAAATGGAAAGGGTGTCCCATTGGCTTCTCCAATCAAAAGAGAGATATGACTCTCAGTTTCCCCACTCTTCAATCAGGTTCGGATAAGGAACTAGAGACAACACTGATATAGACCATGGTGGTGGTACACTAGCCGGTGAAGAAAATGTTGTGTGAGATAATGGGCCTCCACTCACTGGGTTATCTATTGAAGGAAATTCCAACCGCATAACCATGTCCATGTAGGAAAGGATATTTACCACTAATTAATGCATGATGAAAACAACTATTGGTGGTGATTATAGAAGTTTCTCTTCATCTACCATTCCCTATAATAACTCTCTGTGATCTTGTTTTGGAGTAGAGAATGAAACTAGCGATGATATAGTGGTTTGCATGGTGAGACTCTGGAAGGGAGAAAAATATTCCTACAATTTCATGTACCTATGAAAGGACTTTGGAATATGGTGCGTCTCACCTTCTAAGATGATGAAAATCACATATCGGGTTCATTCCCTAGACTCTGATGTAGAGGATTGCAGTGAAGGCTCCATCATTGAGTTACATTCTGCTTTAGAATCTAATGAATTGAGTGGATTGATAACTATAAAGTACTTATCAGAGTTATTTCTTCAGCGGTGATGATTATTCATTCTACCCTGAGATGGATCTTTAGGGTAGGGTAATTCTTCAGCATGGGGAGGACCTCCATGTGGATTTGTGCTGGAGTAGGGAGGACCTCCGCTTGAGCTGACTTGGATATAGGGAGGGCCTCTGTATCTATTGTATTCAAAGAAGGGAGGACCTATTCTTTGGTGATCTGAGGTGTGAGGTGAACCTATACATATTTCAAATAGATCATGGGGGGTAATCTATGTTGTTTATCTTGGGTATGGGGACGACATTTGTACTGGTTACTGCATGTTCTAGGAGGACCTCCATGGTTTGGATTACTAGACTAGGGAGTACCTCCACTGGAGCTGGTGAGAACATAGTGAGGACCTTCGTGTTGGCTATATGAGGCATGGGGAGGACTCCTCATTGGTTGGAAGTGGTATCATTAGGAGGGTCTTCATACTAATCAAAATGGACATTGGGAGGACCTTTTGTTGACTATAGATGAAGTGGGGAGTACCTCCACTTTGATGGTTTCTAGAGCAGGGAGGGCCTTCGCTGGAGCTGATAAGAGCATGGGGGAACCTCTATGTCGAGAGTTGATGGATCGAGGAGGACCTTTTCTCTTGTAAATGATTTTTTAGGGAGGACCTCTTCTTGTGATGAGAATTACTTGGGGAGGACCTTCATATTGATGATCTGAGACATGGGGAGGACCTCTATATCTAGCATCATAGGCATGGGGAGGACCTTAGTACTAGATTTAAACAACATGGGGAGGACCTCTGTGTTTGGTTTGAGAGTTGGGAGGACCTCCACTTTGGCTGGTGATGGCCTCTGCACTGTATCTCATCATCATGATTCACCTGTGACGAATGTTGATCATGTCGATGACTGAAAGAGTCAACCCTACCCTCCCATGGGGCAGCTAAGGTATCGATTTAGATCGGGAATAAGTGGATCCCTATTCAATGGTACTAGGGACTCGATATAATTCACTAGGGGTGACACTGGCCATGGAAGATATGGAATAGTATACCCCCTGACATGCATCTTCCTAAGATTGCGCCTGACATTGGAGTCAGGTTATCTGGACTGAGGCAGGTGGAGCATGGGCATAGACTACCTGTTCTTCAGCCTAAGGGACCAGAAGATGGTGGAATTGACATAGCCTAGTGGGATCTCTCCTTGGAATCTCTCGAGAGGTATTCATAGCCTAGATGAATTGGATATCCCTTACCTCATTAGAATAGTGGATTGATTCCTTAAAACGTTTTGGGGAGAGGCTCCCAATGTGGTTGGAATTCAAAGTGGGTAGTAGTGTCTCCCTGTACGGACTGTGGGGTAGCAGTGATAGTGAGGCACAAAAGCCTCCAGGTCTTGGAGGTGCATGTACCTTGTGGGAATAACCCCCTCCTACTCTTACCATCATACAAAATAATTGATCATCCTTCTCTACATGGTCTTCGAGGGTGATATGGGGCACAGTCTCCCAGTATTCATGGTCATGGATGAAGTCTTAGAGCGGGTGGAATCATGAAGGATTTATGTTTTGTTATTCCTCATACCCCTATGTCTGCGAGAATAAGGATATTGATTTCCTATGGTTGGGGTACTAAAAAGAAAGAATATTTGTCCATAATTATATATAATAGTAAATCAATAACCATTTCCCCAGTGTCTTTCAGTCTTCCATGGTTGGATAGAGATATCCACGCTGAAGATACCACAGAATGGAATGTCCAACGATTAACTTCCCCAATTTATGGTGAGTTCCACACCAGGCCCACTATTTTCATAGTGGAAACTGTAGTTGGATAGATGGATACAGTGACATGATTTTCTACTAATGTCTTGAGTGCTAATAATCCCATATTAAGTTGAAGAGTTCAGGTTGGGTTCACCATTTCTATTTCTGATTCTTTTTTATAGGGCATGCATCATCGGAATGCGACATACATCTTGTTTCCCTACATTCCCACTTTAAAATGTGGGTGGATTTCATCAATTATTCATATATTTATACTACTTGATCTAAATGGTATGATGATATTTTGGCCTCTCCATCCATGGATTCCACCTTATAATTCTTCTCCCAGTCCAGGTCTCCCTTATAGATTAAAATTTCGTTCATGAAACTCACTCCTGGTGCCATGTCTTCATGGATGTCTGTTAATTACACTTCTTGTATCTGGAAATTACAAAGGGTTAAGTCAGGGCAGAAACCTTAATTAGTGGAGTAGTCACATTAGGAATTGGTGGAATTTATAGGCATTCGAACATTTAAACACCATTATTCTCCCTCATAGGAGGGCTTCTCAAAGGTGCAGATTCCTAAGGCATCCTACATTGATCTTGGGGTATCTTATGCCAGAGGAAAATCTTCCAAGGTTTTCTTTAGGCATACCGTGTTTAACACAAGGTACATCACGAGTTTAACATCTATCAAAGATGGAGGGTCGTGATTTTAGTGTCTTTCTGAGAAGGAATGGACTCATCAGAACACTTGTGATGGTAGAACATCTAGATACATCCCTAGGAGGGACCACCTAGAAATTTTACTTGATGGATGTATCATAATTCCCTATAAGTATGTATTTTAGAGTGGTGTTTACCATAAAGGGATGGTTTCACACCATGAAGGATGATTTGGACACCACTGAGGGTGGATCAAAGAAGATGGACCCTAATGAGGGGGACACCAAGGTTTACCATTGGCTGGATTGAACCTCATGGAGTCTTCCTATGTACCATGTTTAGAATATAGGGATCAAAACCCACATTTTTTATTAGATGTAATGGGGATTAACTACTAATATTTCTCATTGTAAGAGGATTACTCTTGGTTGGATTGTGTTAGGATTACGCACTGAGATTATCCATATTCTATCATAAGAAACAATGATGTGGATGAATGGGGATTACATGTTGAGACGGACCATATAGATGATGTGATCCCACTATGATAGGGGTGACTTGATAATGAAAATGATTGGGGCTTATTAATAGGATATTTTTAATTGAATGGTGTGATCCCAATGGGATGTGTCGTCCTAGGTAATAATCAGGATGGATGTGAACGAAGTGGGAGAAATGGAGGGAATGGATGGGTTTTTTAGGTTGTTGGTCTTGAACCTTGGAAAGGTTTCCCACATATCCTAGTTGGTTGGGGATCAAATTTTACATATTTTTAGTATCCAATGAATTTTAACATTATATGGTAAGGATGATAGTTAACTGATGTGAGGATGATGGTGATGGGCTTGAACCTCGGGGAGGTTTCCTACGTATCCCCATTAGTTGGGAATCAAATTCCACATAGTTATGAGAGGGAATTGGGTCTTACACCTCATGAGGAGGTCCATGTGATGGTTGATGTAAATACTGTTGAGGTTAGATTAGGTAGGTCCATCCCAATGAGGGGGAACATAAGTTTATCTTTTTTTGGGATTGAACCTCATGGAGTCTTCCTACGTACCCTATTTAGAAGATAGGGATTAAAACCCACATAGTTTGGAAGTTTGGGGCATATGCTTGGTTAGTGACCCCTGAAAGTGGAATATGGGGATTACTATTGGATGGATTCTCATAATAAGGATGTCACAATCACTAAAAACCTTTAATCCCATGTGATTCATGCTCGGTGTGAGAAATAAGAAGAAGTAGTATAGAAAACTATCGCGTCACAAAAGATGCATCAGTGAGGGATGGAACATGGATTATGCGTGAAAGTGGACTAGGGAAAAAAAGATCAAAGTGATAGGGATGGGGTGTTGATAGTCCTAGATAACCATCCCCTCTATGTTATGTTTTTCTAGATGAGTAAAGTATGATCAAGAGTGCTACCTCCTACAAGAAAGACTATGGGATTACAGCATGATGGCGACCCTTCTCCGAAGATAGACATTATTCCATACAAGGAGGATCTCATTCTATGTGGGGAATATCTCAATCCCTTGGATATGAGTGGGCATGAAAACTTCCCAAGGTAGGGAACCCCATGTTAATTTAATGGGGTGAGTTTATATTTTAACATCATGTGCTAAGGACGATGACTCTTGGCAGTTTAACATCCTTCAAAACAGATGAGGAGGACTTACTCCTCACCTCTTAAACCTAAATAATTGATACCCACCCACACATGGGGAAGGGAATGATCCAATAATGACTGATGGGAGTGATTTGGATGAGTGGTCGATAGTGGGGTCCATGTCAGCATAACTATTTGAAAAGAAATATCCATTATCATACCTATGAAAAAAAGCACTAGGTAGGTTAATGCAACATGGGACACCACATGAAGGACCAAGAAATCACTATGCACCATCCTGGAGGGACTCATAGAGTAAGTTCATGAAATATGTAGTAGATTCATGCAAAAGGGGATCAAAATGGTGTTTTAGAGTAAAGGAAACCCATGGATATTGAGGTAAGGGGTGCACGCAATATTTTAGTTTTGCACACAAGAGAGAGGGATTGAGCAGAAGTCGGAGTTGTGAAAGGGAAAGTGGTGCTTGGAAGAGGGGTCTTTTGTGCTCACTTTCCTTTGGAAAAAAGGAAATAAGTAAGGTTCAAACCCTTGGGGGGCCACCCAAAGGGCCATACAGGACCTATCATGAAATATCATGTACCTTGAGTGATCCATGGCTTGTGGTCTATCTCAAAAGAGGTTGTCTTGCACGTGCGGGAGAGACAACTTAAATTCTAGATGGTTACCTCGAGGAAAAGGGGTTCCCTCCTTTATATAGGAAAAAATACTTGGTGGTATAATGGAAGAGTTGTGGTAAGAAAGTGGATCTTTGGTGTCATATTGGGCACACAATATCCTTACATTTGAGTTGGTATTTTGCGTGCTGACCTCTCCACTTTCACGCATCTTCCTTTTCCATTTTCAGGTGGTCGGGGCATAAAAATTATTTTATCATCTCGTTGAGAAAATAAAGGTTTTATGCACAGTTTTACGTCTTGTGAGAATCCCTTGGATCTTACATGTGACTGCCTTGGCCTTCACGGAATATCCCAGTGAGTTAAAGGGAGTCTTCAGTTTTCTCAAACATGACTGTTTGTGTCTTTAAGTGGAATTTAGCACCAACAACCCTACACTTTGGGTTTGTCCCATATGTGACACACCAAGGGAGAAATAAAAATGAGAGAATATAATAAAATTAAAACAATCGGAGAGGTGGAAATAAATACCTATGATGATCACACACCAATTGATAAGGAAAAAAGACTGAAGAGAAGGTTGGTTCGAGGGTTTCCTGCACAAGGAGTAGGGTGACCAGGAAGGGGTGTGTCATGTTGGAATTCAGAGAGGATGGTTTAATTTAGGTTTTATTATTAATATTATTATTATTATTTAATTTTATTTAAATAAGTATAGACTCGCACGGCTTTGGTGCATGGTTTACTAGATGGTACGCCCATCGTGCAACCTTTACTGGGCACACTGGGTGGACACATGGTTTGGTTGCACAGTTTAAAATGTGCACCAACAATGTGAAACTGATATGATAAGGTGACAGACTCACATACACAGTTTCCGCACTATTTTTTCAACTATATATCCAAACCATTTGACACATTGAAAGTTTAAAAATAATAATAATAAACCTAATATAAAAGACATGATCCTATGAAAAAAATATAATTAAATAAATAAATAAAATAATTATTAAATAAGGGTTAGGGTGTGAAAAAAATTCTATGATCACTATGCTTGACTTATTCATAACTTAATTTATGTAATCTATTTATATTAATTGAATTTATTTATTTCACTAATTATTTCTAGTTATTTCATATAAGAATCTACCACAGTGTCTTCTTCTGGTCATTTCATGGGGACAACTTTCATAAGGTTTCCTTTAAATGAGGTTGTCTTGGTAATTATTATCCCAATATGATGATACTAGAAGTATTCTTTAAAGATTATAATTCAAAATAATTTTACTCATGATGATTTTTTTACATGTTTTTTCATAGACTAATACTATCAAGAATCAATCATGATTTATTGGTACAATATTATACCATCCATGTCCAGTTGCTCTTGAATACTCATCAGTAGTATTAAAAATTAGAAACATTAAAAACATGGGATATGTAAATCATGAAACATTGAATCCATTGCATTAATTATTACATAATTATCAACCTTAACGTGTATTCATTTACTTATTATTTTTGAGAATCTTAATTCTAAAATAATAATATAAGTAGCATCGGCCCTAGTGAAACTAAACCACATTTTTTATGACTCCCAATGCAATATGTGTATCTGTAACTACTCCTCCTGCTAATCTTATGGATTTCAGTATTTCTATGCCAAATCATGTGTATCCAAAACCTTAACCCATAAAAGATAAGTTTTATCCCACTATCCTTAAATATTTTTGCTTCCTTTATAGAAAAATATTTGGTCTTGAATAGACATTAATATGATTAGTGGATATAGGATTATTAAATGAGATACAATAATTGTTTTGATGATTATTTGTAGCTAAAACTATCCTTTAAAAATAGTTTTCAACAAACACTTTAGGTTGTGTATTAATATATTTTTATTATATCTCAATTGATATGATATCCATTTGTTAATATAGTCCATATGCAATTAGTTGTTTCATTTCTATTTGAAAAACATGTATTGGAAGAAATTATAGAGGATTCTCAATATATATAAGACTAATCATTGATATTTTAGAAACTCTATTTTTACCTTATAATACTTTAAAATATATTAAGAAATATTTTTTGGATCCATACACTAAGACGGTGTGAGATTCTAAGGCCCTGTGATCCTAGAATTAGTTTTATAAAAATATTAATTATATTTTATATCACATGCACACAAATTTTCATTTAAAATGGAATATATCTCGAACAGATTATTGGATTATAAATATGATACCATGGTTGAATCCTAAGTGTGTGTTTTACCCAAGTCATGACCACAAGTTGTTTAGTGGTGGATGTTCTAATGAGGTAGTCTTTGGTGAGTGCATTTAAATTAAAATAAATGATTTATTTATTTATTTTAATTTAAATGGACTAGATATAATCCACTTTAAATATTTCATTATGAAATTTTTATAGGGTTATTATGATATCCCTGGGGTTTTTTTGAGAGGATCTCTAGTGATCTTCATTGGTATATCAATATTGGAAGATAATCAATGATTGGATTGAGGTGAATCGGCAAGCAGCGGACGCAACGAATCATCCTCATCACTTATGAACAAGTTATTCACCAAGGATTGATCTAATATTGAGATAAGACTCGTCAATTTTGGTTTGATACCTTGATTAACATACTCTCCTGTTATTATCTGTTATTATTTGATCTGTGATTGATTTAATCTTTCACATGAGCTTGTATATCAAATTAATTTTTCTACTCAATTTATACTTTGTTATGACATGTTTATCACCCCAAATATCCCTGATCTATGATATTTTCCCATGAAATATTTTCCAATTATTGATTAAGATTTTTTTTCCCATTCTCCCACAATTTCTTCATGTTCATCATCATTGGCCTACAAGGCCACGATTCAACATTGTCGGGCAGGTATGAGCATTATCGGACCCCCAAATTCATGGCGGATGTGTACACAACAATCAGATTTAAATATTTTCTGACAGATCAGGATGGAATATGGGTGATACTTTATGGATCTAGTATCTAGATTGGAGATGACTATAGGAAGTGGATTGGAGTCTCTATGGCATTGTATTGGCGTTCTAGATTCCTAGTTTCTCGCCATCAGATCCCGAAAATCGATGGTCATCGAAAGACCCATCATTTTCAGAGGATTTCATATGGTAAATGGGAGGAATTTCTTGAAGTATAGTTTTATCTAGAAGCAGTGTTTATGGATCTATAATTCTATAAAAATCCTACTACATGGTGTGTACTCGGATGAAAACACATCGTATAGTCCCCCAACAATAGTGGTTATAGTTTTTGAAAAAATATAAGCATCACACACCATGTGGTTTTTCCACACATTGTGTGACCCTACCCAAGGATCCAAATCATGTTTCAGCGGCACACACCTAAGAACTCATGTGGTAGGACACGTTGTGTGCTCTGGGAGTACATGGTCATAGCTTGACAGACACTGGAATGGCTAGGAGCATAAGGCTCACCCCTGGGAGGTTGAGACACACCATGTAGTACCCTTACATGTCATATAGTACTACATGGCCATAAATACATGTACTATAAAGGACACATCCAAGATTTTTGGTTTTGTTACACACTATATGCCCCCTACATTCCATTTACTTGTTTATGAAACTTTATTCTCTCTTATCTCCTTCGTTTTGACTCAAATTTTGGATTGTGAGTAGTCTATCCTAAGTATTTTTTGTTTGAATAGATCAAATTGGTTTTTTCATAGTGGATTTTGAGATATGATGTGAGGTGATTCGGGTGTGATTCTTATTTAGGAGAAACTTAATGATGGAAGTGATCGGGAAGGATCATCCAAGAGTGGTCAGGGTTTTAAATCCCCTATACTCTCTCTACCTACTGAATTGTGTCCCCTTATGAACTAGGTACTGGGTCCTCAACCTACCGAGTAGTACCCTCCTGTTGTATTATGGAACAGTTATTATACCTACTGAGTGGTACCCTCATATTGTGTTGGGGAATGGGTCCTATACCTATTGGTCGGTACCCTCATACTGTGTAAGGGCATAGTTCCTCTACCTACTAAGTGGTACCGCCTTATAGACTAGGGAATGGGTCCTCTACCTAATTAGTGGTACCCTCATGTTTTTTCAGTTCATGGGTCTTCTTCCTACTAAGTGGTACCCCCATATATATAATGGTGTGGTTCCTCTACCTACTAAGTAGTACCCTCATATTTTATCAGGACATGGGTCATCTACCTTCTGAGTGGAACCTCTCTATAGACAATGGCGTGGGTCCTCTACTTATTGATTGGTACCCACCTACATTGTCAAGGAATGGTTACTTTACCTATAGAGTGGTACCCCCTTTTGAACTTGGGTGTGGGTCCTCTATCTACTGATTGGTTCACTCCTATCGTTATAGTACATGTTTCCTCTACCTACTGAGTGGTACCCCCTTACAGATTAGGGTGTGGGTCCTCTACCTATTGAGTGTTACCCTCTTGTTGTATCAGGTAATTGGACATCTACCTACTGAGTGTTTTACCCCTAACTCACTGGGGAGTGGGTCCTCTATATAGTTATTTTTTCCCTCAACTGTGTGGAATAGTGGTGAGGTGTGGGTCCCACACATGATTTATTCATCAAGAAAGATATACAAGAAGCTGGTCATCGATGATGGACCTTTGAAATTATTGACAAGATCATAATCTTGGGTAGGTATATGAGATGAATATCTCATTTATTTCTTGTATGGGTTTCTTACCCTTCCATTTTTGGGGTGTCCTACTATGAATGTATATACTCACCCCTGATGGGTATTGTCTCATATGTTTCATGTCATATGCATATGGTGGATGTATCATTAGTGGATTTGGAGGACATTAGGCATACTTGGGTGCATTTAACCATGTATGGTGGTCGGGGATTGAATATTATGAGTTGGGATCCCTTTAATTTATTTCTTTCTTTTCTTGTTATTATTATGTTGGGACATATTTTCTGGTTGAGAAATTATTTTTTCCCATTTAGTTTTCATATTATTCTATTGTAATCTTTTTTATTACCTAGAGGTTATTACATGAATATTTTTTACTCCATATGTTACTATATTTTATTTCATTCTTCTACATTTATGCTTGAAAATGGTTGGGTATATGCATACAGGTACTTTCGGAAAAAGAATCCAATTTTAGTTATTCTATTTGATGATTTTCTCCATCCCTTTGTCTGTGTAGGTAGGCTTGATGTTATTTTGTCTTGGCCTTCCATCGGCTAGGGGACCCGAATGGGTCGGGTCGTGATAGATTGGTGTCATAGGTGGTTCGACCTCAGGATGATGTTTGGAGTTTTTTCCATTATGATTTTTGGTTGGGAACTTAGGGAAATTGTGACAAAGTTTCTTGAGTGTGGAATTTAGGAAAATAAACCTATTATTGGTGTGGTTTTTGACATATTTAGTTGTATCATGGAGGTTTGTGGGGTAGTAAACATGATAGAGGGTCCAAGTAAGTATTAAGAGGTGGATGGTGGGTTAGTTTGATGCTACCACCACCACCACTAGGTGTACCACTCTAGGCTCAAGAAGTTTGTGGTCATAATCCTAGAGATCCATGGGAACTATAGGTTATTTACCTAGATGATCCATGAGTGATTAAAGGTATGATCTATGTTCCTTATACTTTTTTGGTATTAATTTTAGACACATTTATTAACCACTTTTTTCCTTAATTGTTTGATTCTTTTCTAAGGAGACATGGGGAATCAGTAGAGCCATGAATTGGTTATTTTTTATGTGAATTTAGACATGCAAGGAAGAGGTAGTATTCCCCAACTAAGGCACTTTCTTGATACATGATCCAATGTCTTGTGGGTAAGTCAACGAATACTAAATAATATAGAGTTTAGGTGTGGTGGATGAGTTCCTATGACTTTCATGTTTGATGTTTTTTATTATTTAAGGTGTTGGAGAAAACAATAATTGTGGAAAACAAGAATTGGTCTAAGTAGTAGGATCGCTTAAAGGATTTGTGTGTGGTTATAGGTATGATATGTTTCTTTACTTCCCTAGATTTAGTTTTCTCCTACAGTCATGAGCACTTTATCCCTAATCATATCCCCTATTTGTGACCTAGTGATACTAGGGAATCCTTTTTCTTGACCCTTGTGTTTTTGATACTATAAGGAGTATTATTTATCACACTCTTCTACCAATAGTGTAACCAGACTCTAGGAGGAGAGAGAACCTTACGTGTAATCTCTTCATAGTGGTGGTGAGACCCTATGCTATTTTCCTTACTATGGACTGGTTTAATACCATCTATGCTAATTTATTTTCTAACAGTTAGTGTATTAGTGCCTCTAGATTTTTGGGATGGAGTTTTCTTCATTTGGTAAGGAGTTATCACAAGAAATGTAGGATGAGATCAAGTTTAAGATGTTACTATTAAATTCTTTTTAGTTAGCAAGTGATACCTATAGATAAATAGATGGTATGATATTTTTTATCATATAGTGGTCATTTAGTTTGAGGATCTCTTTAATAGGGATATTTTAGGATTATATCCACACTAAAAGTTAGGATTATTCAATTATTGGAACCAAGGATAACCCTTGATGTTTACAAAAACATATCATATAGAAACTGTTGAGATTTTTATGCTGAATTTGAAATCAATAGTTTGTAGAGAAAGGGGTTTTTTATGACCTAGTGTGTTCACCTAGGTATCCCAAGGTTGTTCACCTAATAGGAGAATTATTTCTTGATGTTGGGTGTGAACTGGTGTCACTTGAACAAGGTGATGGGAGGAAGAGTATATACTCCTGAGAATTATTTACTTCTTCGACCAATGGTTTAGAGAGAAATATTTCTCAGACTCTAAAATCTAAACAGGTTATCACCAGCTTTGGTTTTGGAGTAGGATATACTAGAAGTTTCTTTCCAAAGACACTATATATGTTTTGAGTTTTTGGTGATACCCTTCATCATGTTTTACACATTTTCAGATTTTTAAGACTTGTGGACTGGGACATTAACCCTTTATGGATCAATTTATGATAGTATTTTCTATAAGAATGTGGAGTTAATATATTTTGTGAGAGTATTATATTGTTTACTCATCCCATCAGAGTCTTAGGTATGTTCTTAGGCATAGAGATCTGAACCAAAGACAGAGGCACTAGTTTGTGTTCCTGTAAGACTATGACTTTGAGATAGTCTATGATCTTGGTAAGATAAACATGGTAGAATATTTCCTCAGCATGAAGTCTTGTTCTCATCTAGAATAGGAGGATTCTATGTAGTTTTATTCTTTACTACTAACCCTAGTGGAGGATAGGGGTGAAGCTTATCTTCCATCAATTTTGTTGAATTATTTGCTTTCTCAGTATGTAGGGGAGGCTCAATTGGGAGACATTGACTGTGAGTTCCTACATAACTAAATATCCTTATAAGTTTTTCCATATTTAATATTTGTAGGAGGGAATCACATTCTCCTTTTATAGTTATAGATGGTGGTTCTAGAAGTGATGTGAGAGGAGGTTATGAGAGAGTTTCAATATTCTCCTTTGGATATACATTACGATGTAAGGAATATGTGCAGGGAACTTCAACGGAATTTTTGGTAGGCTAGAATGAGGGTGAGTGTTGTTGATTTCATCTCTCAGTGTATCACATGTCATCGGCTAAAATTAAAGCACCAGGTTCTAGCAGGTTTGTTATATCCTCTTGAGAACCCATAGTGGAAATGGGAATCCATATCCATGGAATTTTTTAAAATACTTTCATAGTCAGTGAGAGGCCACAATTCCATCTGGGTGATAGTTTTATAACTTACCGATATAGCATACTTATTTTATATTAGAGACAAGAGTTCAATGGAGAGTTTTGGGTAATTTTTCATGTAAGATATTTTATTCCTTCATGGAGTTCTATCAATGATTATCTATGATCATGATGTGGGGTTCACATCACAGTTGTGGAGAGTTCTTCTTTAGGAATTTCAGACCTAGTTGAGGATGAGTGAAAATTTTCACCACTAGAAGGATGGGTATACTAAGGTAAATATCTATGGGTTGTAGGATATATTAAATTATTTCATGTTAAAATTAATCCAAAACTATGAGGATCACTTTACTTTGGTATAGTTTTCTTATAATAATATCTATCACTCTACTATCGGCATGGTTCCTTTTGAGTCCCTATGTGGGAAACCCTAATGGTCACCCTTATGCTAGACTGAGATTGGTGAGGCATCTATGTTGGGTTAGAGATGGTGAAGGTGATGACTGAGATGGTCCATTTTATCTATGAGTGTATGAGGATAGCCCAGATAAGGAATAAATATTATCTAGAATGACGTCGTAGTCCATTAGAGTGTGATAAGGGAGACCATATTTTCCTAAGTGTTTCCCCGCGATGAGGATTGTAGAAATTTGGTTAGGTAGGTAAGTTATCCTAGAGGTTCATCAGGCCATTAAATATCCTACATAAGGTTATAAAGTTTTCTTACCACCCAAACTTACTCCCACGGTTGGAGTGGTTACATGACGTCTTCCACGTGTCATAGATGAGGATATACATGTATGATCCTATGTAAATTAATGATTGGTGTAAAATTGTACATCGAGGATGGATCCACCTTCATGGAGTAACTAGTTGTGATTACGGATCAGAAAGAGATAATCCTTCATGGATAAACTATTTCCTTAGGTCGTGCATTGTGGTAGCATTAGAGCATGCAGGAGGGATCTTGGGAGTGGGAGATCTAGATTGGGGCTCAGTATCCCAACCTTTTTTCTTGGTAGTTTCTTTTCAAGGATGAAAATATTGAAGGGTGAAATATTTTAGAGACTTTTTTCTTTCCTTATAGGAATTTGAAATATATTAAGAAATATTTTTGGATTCAGACGCTAAGACGGTGTGTGATTTTGAGACCTGGTGATCTAGGAATTGATTTTATTAAAATATTAAATATATTTTATATCATTTATGTGTATTTTTTCAAATAAAATGTAATATATCATAAAAAATTTCATAAATAAGAATTCTGAGACCACGTTTGAATCCATGGTGCAGGGTTTACCCTAGGAGTGACCTAAACATTTTCAGAACCAGATGTTCAAATGAGGAAATTATTAGCGGGTGCATTTAAATTGAAGTTATTTATTTATTTATTTATTTATTTTAATTAAAATTAACTAAATCTAATCTTCTATAAGTATGTACTTATGAAATTTCTCTAGGGTTACTCACATAATTGTGGGAGGTAATTGAGAGGACCTATGATGGCCTTCATTGGCGGATCGAGATCAGACAATGGCTGGTGATCAGGTCGAGGTGAATCGATGGGTAGTAGATGCAGCGGATCAACCTCATCACTAGGGAATGTGTTCTCCCCAAAATATTGATCCAATATTTATGTAGGACTCATAAATTTTAGTTTTATCCCTTGATTAAAAAATTTAACATGTTCTTATATTCTATTCTTTGATCTACAATTAATTTAATCCTTTGCATGTGCTCGTCTATCGAATTAATTTTTATAATTGATTTAATCAGGGTTATGCCATGTTTCTCACCCTGAATATCCTCAATATATGATCATTGTCCAAGAAATATTTTCCATCTATTGATGCACCATTTTTCTTATACCTTCCCCCTGCATGTTCTTCACATTCTTCATCGTTGTCCTATGAGGTCACAGTTTGACATTGCTAGGTGGGTCCAAGGGTGATTGGGCCCAAGAATTCATGTTTTATGTGCACAAAACGACCATATAAATTATTTTAAGACAGATTAGGATGGAACATGGATGATCCTCTATATATCTGGTATACGTAGTGGCATCAATAACACGTAGCATGTGGGAGGAATTATGGCGTCATACAGGCATTTTGAATTCCTAATTTCTAGCCATTGGATCCTAGATATTGATGTTCAATGATGGTTCCTTAATTTTTGATGGATTAAATGCGGTCAGAAGGAGAATTTTGTAGTGGGAGAGTCAGATCTGGAAGACATGTGATGGGTCTAAAATTCTCCAAAAAATCTTAACTACACAGTGTGTACTGAGATTAACACACACTGTGTAGTCCCCCAGCTACAACATCTAGGGTTTTGGGAAAAAGATAAGGATCACATGATTTTTTTTTTCCACACTCCATGAGAAACTCACTAGGAATCAAATCTATGTTCCATCTACACACACCTAGGACCCCCATGTTAGTGGACACACTTTGTACTCTGTGAGTGTGTGGGAATGTATTAATAGATATGAGCACATCCAGGAGCACAAGGCTTGGCCTCGAGGGGCCGATACATTCTATGTAGTACCCTTATATGTCATGTAGTACTACATGGACAATAATTCATGTATCGATGATGACATAGCTATGTGGTCAGGTGAGGTCACACATAGTGTGGCCCCTATTAAACATCGTGTACTTATTTATGAGTCTTCTTTCTCTCGTATCTCCTTCGTTTTGACTCAAATTTTGGCTCGTGGGTATCCTATATTGAGTGTTTTTCTAAATAGAACGTGATGGTAGACATCATATAGGATTTTCATATATTATGTGATGTGAACTTAGTGTGACTATTCTTTAGTTGATGCTAGTGATCATTCAGGATCATCATAAATAGGTCACGGTTTGAAATCCCCCGAACTCTATCAATGTGTTTAGTGGTTCTCCCTTGTGCACTAGGGTGTGGTTCCTTTACCTACTAAGTGGTTCCCTCCTGTTATATACGTGAATGGTTCCTCTACCAATTGAGTGGTACCTTCCTAATTTATCAGGGCATGGTTCATCTACCATTTGAGTGGTACCCACTTATTGTATAGGGGCATGGGTCATCTACCGACTGTGTGGTACCCCACCTTATAGACTAGGGTGTGGGTTCTCTACCTACTGATTAGTACCCCTTATGGACTAGATTATGGGTCATCTACCTAATGATAGGTACCCTATTATTGTATCAAGGCATGGGTCCTCTACCTACTGATTGGTACCCCCTTATGAACTAGGGCAAGGTTCTTCTAATTACTGAGTGGTACCCTCATATTATATCAAGGCATGGGTCATATACCTATTGAGTGGTACCCCCCCCCCCCCCCCCCTTGTGGACTAGGGCATGGTTCCTATACCTACTGATTAGTACTATCTCTTTTTATCCAGTCACGGGTCCTCTACCTACTGAGTGGTACACCCTTACGAACTGGGGCATCGATTCACTACCTACTGAGTTGTGACCTCCTATAGTATTAGGTAATGATTCCTCTAATTACTAAATGGTACCCACTAATGTAATAGGGTGTGGGTACTTTACAAGGATATTGTGCCACCCTGAATGTGTTTCATAGTGGTTAGGTGTGGGTCCTCCACACTATTACTTCTTCGGATATACATGCGAGACGTCGGGCATCAATTATGGGCCTTTAGAACTATTGGAAGACTCATAATCCAGGGATGGGCTATGAGGTGGTGATCCCCTTTCTTTATTTTATTAGTTTCTTATAATATCATGTGTGTGTGTGTACATATGTCATTGGGTTTCATTTCCCTCTTTATTTGGGATGAGTTGACAAATTCTATCAGGTCTCCTATTGCACCCCCTTCAGTTTTTGGGTCATCCTACTAGTTATGTATATATTCACCCATGTACAGGATTTTCCCATATGATTCATGTCTTATACATATTATAGATAGATCTATGATGGATTTAGTAGATCTTAGGGATACTTGGGTGCATTTAACCATGTGTAGTGGTCAAGGCTTGGAGATCCAGAGTCAATATCCCTCATCTTTCTTTCTATTCTAGTTACTGTTAGGTTGGGAATTATTTTATGGTTGGGTGTGTATTTTTTACCTTTTACATTTCATATTATGTTGTAGTACTATTTTTTATTCCCTAGATTTTATTACATACATGGTTTTCAATATAGATATTATTTTATTTTATTTTTATTTCTATACACTTATTTTTTTAAAATTGTTGGGTGTATGCATATAGGTACTTTATAAAAATTCCTCACATTTTAATTATTTCTTTCATTTTTGGTCACCATCCCTCGGCCAACGTAGGTGGGCTTGGGGTAGTTGTGGATCAGCCTTCCGTTAACCAGGAGGACCCTAGTGGGTCAGGACGTAACATATCTTCCTTTTACTACAATCCTGATATTGATGAAAATTAAGAACTGTGAGTTTGGGAATAACTTTACTAAACATGTATAATTAATTATTACTTAGATAATATGTCCTCTAATAAGCCATATCATCAGTTCCTCTATCTTTACCAATTTCACTCATTTACTTCACCAAGAATTTTTAAAAAAAATTAATGAATCTCATGAAGTATATAAATTTACCTCTAGATTTAAAAACGTTCACATTACATTACTGAACTAACTTTATAAGATTTTTGGAATATATTTATTTATAAATGATTATTTACCTAGAATAAGATAAGTACTTTTCTACTAGAATTATTATCTTAGTTTAATAGAGACTAAAATGCTTTTTTAAGTATATAAAAGTCAAATAATTTCAGTTTTATTTGATAAATAATTATCTCATCATAATAGGGTAAAATCTTATATTTCATATTCATCATTAATTATAATAGATATATGTGATTCAAGAGTTACTAAAACCTTAGTTTTGTATGAATTACTATAACAATAGTTATTCAAAATGTGAAACTATGCCTCATTATGTCTATTTGGGCACTAAGATAAATTTTATTGTAATACCCAATAAATACCGAATGAATCCATATTAAAAATTTTGAATTTGTGTCTTCTCACTACTAACATAGGAATCACCCTTTCTAATACTTAGTGAGAATTCACCCTACATCTTACAATATTTCAAAAAATTATTAATTGTTGAATTAGAATATATATAAACCATATTTTACTTAATTCACAAGAAATAAAATGAAAATATTATATTCAATGATAAATGATTCATTAGTTTATAACTAATTAAACATTAATTTATTATAATTATTTCAATAAATATTTCTTTACATATGAGAATCAAATATCCTTATGTTAATTTCACTCCCTATAAATCCTTTGTCTTTTTGAAAGATTTTGTATGGAAACCATTGGATTTAAATTTCATGGTATTTTCAACCTTTTCATTCATTATTTTTACCATAATGAGAAAGGAAATAATTTAACACCAAAACCTATATTATGGGTGAAGTATAGAGAAAAGGATTTATGATAGGTGTCTCTATACTATTCATCTAGACATGGATGAATAAGGAACTCATTGGTGATAAGGATGATGACATGAGATTAGTGGATAATCACTTATCTAAATAAAATCATAACATTAAATAATATACTTTAATACTTGAAGACATAATTACAATCCAAGCACGCCCTATTTAGTGTACACTAAAATAGTTTACTGAGAATATCATTTATCTTTATAAATATCTTTCTTCTTCTAAATATAGAGAATATAGGATATAATAGAGGAATCACCCTCCATATATCTTCTTTAGGAATCCTTTTTCACCTCCATTTTGTGGGAAGATGATCAGGTTTAGGAGATTATAACACATAGAACAAATTCTATGACACTAATATAGTGTAAAACATCTATGAATCTCAGAGAAATATATATCTGTAAGGACATGCATTGAGTTATGGAATGATCGTAGTGTTTTCATAGTTTCTCTTTACATTTTTAAAATAACTAAAATAGATATATTAGTACTTTACTTTATTACAAAATAAGTGAGATGAAATAATTTTTATTATCTTATTAAGTCTCCCACTATTTTACCAATTCTCATTGACTTTTATCATTGAACTTAGAATATATTTTCAATTAATAAATTATAGTGTAAAGGATCTAAATTTTCATTATTATAATCCATATAAAGTCCATGAAAATTATAATATGGTTTTTAGGTATGCAGTATTTCCAATTGCGGGCTTCCATCTCCTTGCTCCATTGATTATACTACTTGATCCTGAAATCTTGACTCAAATTTTCTAAACACCTGCCTCTAAAATTTGTATTGAATAGAAAAATTCCATTATATTAAATACATGTTCAGCTAACACAACCCACTATCATTCTATATATTTCATGATAATTAAAAGTTCCCCCAACCAAGTAATAAACTGGAACTTTAATTATAGGTCGATATTAACTCAAATAATATAAGGTGTAATGACTTCTTATTATTTTATTTTTTACATATATTTTTAATATTAATTGGATTTTAATTAAGTGATTAACCATGCTTCGATAAAATATTTATGTATAATACTTTTATTTTAATTCCATTTTTTTATATTAACCCATTTATTAATGTGATCACATACTTGTATCCATTAAATAAATCATGAATCAGAAAGAAAAATAATTATGGACTACTCATGAGCTTAAAAAAATGGTATGTTTATTGAGTAGAGAATAAATAAACCAATAACCCTTGGGGAAAAACTTCTTGAGACGATCTAGGATCAAGTTTTCATCATTCCACTTCTCTCATGTGTATCGCCTTGGTTTGGTTTCACCACAGATCTATCTTGAACCAACTCTATACACCATGGATATCATCCTTACAATGTATTTACTTTTCTCATAGGTTAATGGAATTTGAAAGGGGGTTTACATAAAAGAAACTATGGGTATGATGGTCCATGTATAATAAGGAGGGATGGATGACTCATAGACCATCAATTTAATTCAATAAAATAATTAAAAAACTCCATACAATAGTTAAATTAAAAGAATCTATACACAAACACAGGTCAGTCTGATATCATGATCATCCACTACTTAAATGAGTATGCATTTAAAATAACTTAATATAATTTATATTGATTTGTTATTTTATTAAGATAAATGAAAGTGAATTAATTTTATTAATTGTTTTATTAATAAAATAAATAAATTTATCATAATCTCTGTCTGGGAAATCATTAATGTATTCATCTTTTATGATTTTAAATAAATTAATTTTATTTAAAATTTAATAAAATAAAAACTCATAATTTTCATAGAATAATCTCAGTGAGTAAATATCAAAACTAATCAACATGTATTAATATTTTATATAGTTTATTCACTGACTATATATCATACATGTTCTATCCTATATTTTTTTTGGAATTTATGGGTCAATAAATGACACATTTAAAACATTTTAATTAACATATCATGTGATGATTTTAATGTGTGCAGAGTAGTTGACATATTACAGCTATACATTCTATGTATTTAAACAAATATGTATAAATTAATTAATCATTTAATATATATATATATATATATAACCTCTCACATGGAGTGTACAAGTCAATAAATGAGACATGGAAAATATTTTTTTTTGGTTTATAGGAGTCGTAAATTATATTTAAATTTTCTACAAAAACATGTTGGATAAACAGTATGTACATCTAGCTACATGTTGTGTATTATACTCATCATATGTTTGTGATACATATATAGGTACTGGGAATGTATTTATACATGGAAATTTCTAAGTCACATGGCATGTATAGATAGTACACACTATATAACCTCCTTATTATATGGTTTTCAGTCCCCATATCTTGTAATAAATGCATGACGTGGTTGAGACCTCATGTTTTCTACTATGAAAAGACATAGTCTGCATGGCATGTTGTCTGGCCAACCATGTGCTTGGATTCACATTCTACATGTGGGGTTCATTTAATATACTTGACATGTAATTAATAAAGGATTATTAAAATTTATTTAAGAACCATCCTGGTGCATTGGACATAGGTACACAGCGTATACATTCAAGTTACACGTCTATACTCTTTTTTATCCATCCATAACCCTCAGCACATCCTGATAGATTCTTTAGATGTTATTAATTAATTATTAACTATATCTAGGTTACATTAGTGATAAACTAAGAGAATTGTAAAATATCTTAACACTCATTTTAAAATAATGAATTTAATGAAATGAAAACTAACTTTTAAATACATAAAGGATCAATAAGAAATAAATAATTATAAATTAATTGTAACCTCAATTTGATACCACTTGATGGTTCTGTATGCAATGGAATAATATATCAGGAATATGGATAGATTAGGTGGGGTTTAGATTCAATAGATAAGTTTAAATGTAAAATATTATAAATTCCATGAATAACAAAAAAAATCTAAATAATAAAAAAATCATGAACCAAAAGAGAGTATCTTTTAATGTTAATTTATAATTAATTTAATAGTATAAACAAATATTTTAGCCTTGAGTTATTTCTTTGATATAGGTGTTGATCATATGAAGGTTGTTCGATTGTATTTTTGTGTGTTGATAAGGACCCAAATTATATCCCCTTTAGAAATGATCTACACAAGCTCCTTTGATCTTGAAACTTTATCGATAGAACATCAGGTGCTAGTGCGGTGGTACCAATAATCTTGTGTCACTAACTTGATTGCAACATGTCCCTTAAAGCTTGATAGAATCTCTATTTATCTCTCTAGATTGAGAATAAATGAAATAGTATTAGAGAATATATTGAGCTTGAGAGAAAACCCTATAGATGTTCTCATTGAGGGAGAATTATCAAGGGAGGATAATGTTGTGCACATAGATCAACCTCTCTCAATTCTCATAATTATCTATTTATAGACATAAGGTTAGGGTTTAATATTGATTAATTTTACAAAGGCCCTTAATAATATGTTATGTAACGTCCCGGACCCGGGTGCCACGCAACGGGTGCCCCGAGCCCGGTTCGCCATGTGACCTCAAGTGCATTTCTCCAAAAGCCAGAGGTTGCCGACTAATAGAGAGGGCCCAGGTCTGATAGTGGGGAAATTATGCCCTCATTTGTCAAATTGTAGTGCAGCAGAATACAATAATAAACATACAACAACAGCGGAAGCAGTAAACATACACCACTGAAAGAACTACAGCAGTGGATATAACCAACGATATATAAGTGATGATGCTACATGTTTCAAGTTCTAAGAAAACAGCAAGAACATGTTATACACCAATACAATACAGTAGAAAGAAGAGTACAGCAAAGCAAAGAAAACAGTTGGCAGCGGCATCGCAAGCCTAGGCTCGGTCCTATGCCCTCCTACTCCTCTGCAACAGTCATGTACCAGTATAGGGACTCTTGCCCCTATCTACACCTGCAGCAACGTAATCTGTTTGGGCCGAAAAGCGTGACCCAAACAGGGTGTGAGAAATATATCTCAGTAGGCACCCACCAAAGGCATGTGCCCAACTGCGTGTAAGCATGAAACAACAGTGTGCAATAGTAAAATGTTATAAAGCAAGAATTACTCAAAAGTAACTAACTTAACATTTAAATTGCCTATTTTATTATTCATTTAGTCCATTTAATTCAGTTTCACCTTGTGCTCAACAGCACCAAGCCCTCAGGCCAACCAGTATCTCACCCTCAGGATAATATAGTGAACCACGCCCTCAGGCTAATACAGTCACGCCCTCAAGGTAATACAGTCACTCCCTCAGTCTAATACAGTCACGCCCTCAGGCTAATATAGTCACGCCCTCAGGCTAATACAGTCACACCCTCAGGCTAATACAGTCACGCCCTCAGGCTAATACAGTCACGCCCTCAGGCTAATACAGTCACGCCCTCAGGCTAATACAGTAACGCCCTCAGGCTAATATAGGTAACCGGGCCATGCCCAACATATCAAAATGCAGTAAACAAGAAATTCCTCTCAAGTTAATTATTACAATTACTAAATTGAAGGCATACCCTCAGGTATCCTGACCAAATGGCTAAACAGAGAAACACACCCCCGGGGTGGTTCCGGATCCAAGCAACGATCCCAAGAAGCATTTTATTATCACAATTAAATACCTAATCAATTCTATGTATTAAATATAGAAACGGCCTCGGCCACACGACACCCCAACATGGGTTCATGGCACAAAAACACACAAAACACATAGCAGTTGGAAAATAAAACACAAAGCCACCTACCTTATGTGCCAACGAACACTATACCCGAACACCGGCTCCAGAAACGCCCAAGAATGGCGTAGATCTAACGAAGAACAAAACCCATTCAAACGTAAATAACTTACTTTAGTTGAAGAATTGGTAAGAACCGTACCAGGAGGTGGAATCCCTTACCCGCGCGGTTCCAACGGGATCATCCGAGACGGAATCGGATTCCAGACGAACGCCCAGCAGTTCTTCAAAGAACCGCTCTCCTCCTTTGGCTCCAAAACGACTCAAGTGCCTCCTATGCCAAATGAGGAGGCTACTGCCTATTTTAAACCGAAAAAACGAAGTACACGGTGTGTACTTCAAATTACACAGCGTGTACTCCTTTCATTTAACTTTTCATTTGGCGGCACCGCCACACTGTTCATCTGCCGACAAGAATACACGGCATGTACTCCCAAGTACACGGCGTGTACTGCCGCCTAGCTGGCGGCGACTTCACCGCCTTACTTTTTAACCTGCCGACTGACTATGTGGCGTGTAAGGTACCACTACACGGCATGTAGTCGGTTCCTACACCCTTCGTCATCGTCATGGCTACATGACCCATGTACTCATCCCTACATGGCCAAAAGTATATGGCATGTAGTTCCAAAATTCAGGATTTTTCCCCCTTTTTTCCATATTTTCTCCAAATCACTTATGGAAAAGGAAAAGAAGAAGCTCGTGCCTCTAAAACAAGAACCAGGTTCTTACAAACTTCCCCCCTTAGAGAAATTCATCCCCGAATTGCCCTTTTAAGGGTGGCGAAGAGAAAACTCAGAACAGCTCTGGCCACTGAGCACGTACATCGGCCTCCCGCTCCCAGGTCGCGTCCTACACTCGGCCATGCTGCCATAACACCCGTACGAGAGGAACTGACAGGCCTCGGAGAACCTTCGTGCTCTTTTCAACAATACGGATCGGATGCTCCTCAAAGGACGCATCATGCTGAAGCTCAACCTCCTCTGGCTGAAAGGTGTGAGATGGGTCTGAATGGTAGCGAAGCAACTAAGACACGTGGAAGACGTCGTGCATGGCTCGGTACCGCTGCGGTAACTGCAACCGATAGGCAACCAGCCCGACTCTCTCCAGAATCTCAAATGGTCCCACATACCTCGGCGAAAGCTTACCCTGTCTCCCGATCCGTTTGTGTCCCAGCCTCGGCGAAACACGCCAGAAAACCTAATCCCCAACCACGAACTCCAAAGGTCGGCCGCGGCGATCAGCATTAGACTTCTGATGAGACTGTGCGGTAGCCATCCGCTTCCGAATCAACTGGACCTGCTCAGATGTCTCCTGCACGAGCTGTGGTCCCAGTAAAGATGCCTCACCTACCTCTAACCAGCACAAAGGTGATTGGAATAGCCTACCATATAAAGCCTCATATGGTGCCATCTCAATAGTTTCTTGAAAACTATTGTTATAGGAAAACTCGATTAAGGGTATATGCTTCTCCCAAGAGCCCCCAAAGTCTAGGACGCATGCGTGCAGCATGTCCTCTAGCACCTGTATCCTCCGCTCTGACTGGCCATCTGTCTGAGGGTGGTATGATGTGCTCAGAAGCACCTATGTACCCAGTGCCCTCTAAAAACTCTGCTAGAAACGAGACGTGAAGCGGGCGTACCTATCTGAAATGATAGTATGAGGGACCCCATGAAGACGTACGATCTCTCGGATATACAGCCTTCTGAGCTCGTCCACCCCAAAGGTCTCCTTGATTGGCAAGAACTGATCTACCTTGGTGTAAGTCTGTCCACAACAACCCATATGGCGTCATTGCCTGGAGGTGACCTTGGTGAACCCGTCACGAAATCCATCGCGACATCATCCCATTTCCACTCCGGAATGGGCAACTGCTGTAATAGCCCAGCTGGTCTCTGATGCTCTAGCTTCACCTGCTGATAGGTGGAACACCTCGTAACAAAACCAGCTATCTCTCTCTTCATACCCGGCCACCAGTACTGACGTCTCAAGTCTCGGTACATCTTGGTAACCCCGGGATGAACTGCCCAAGCTGAAGCATGAAACTCCCTCATCAGCTCCTCGCGTATATCCCCTGGAACCCATACACATCCATGGACACGCAAAACCTCGTCATCGCCTATCGTCCAACCGGAAGGAGGGTCCTCACTTGCCACCGACTCCCGTAGAACTAGGCCTTCTGAATCAGATAGCTGCCTCATCCTCACTCTGTCCAGGAGGGTAGAAGTCACAGCTAACGAGGAAAGATAAGTCTGTCCCTGACTTCCATGCACCTCCAGATGCATCTCAGAGAACAAAGCCATAAGCTGCCATTCACCACTGGCCTCCTGCACTGCCTATATCTGAGTCTTCCTGCTCAGTGCATCGGCTACTGCATTACCTTTACCAGGTGTATAGGCAAGCTCAAAATCGAAGGACTGTAGGTACTCGACCCACCTACTCTGCCTCAGATTTAGGTCACGCTGAGTAAAGATATACTTGAGGCTTTTTTGGTCGGTGAAAACCACGAAATGCTCTCCCAATAGGTAATGTCTTCAATAGAGCAACGCATGCACAACTGCAACCAACTCGAGATCATGCATCGGGTAATTCCTCTCATGTGGCCTCAACTGCCGAGACCCGTACGCCATAACTCGGTCACCCTGCATCAAAACGGATCCCATCCCAATCCCTGACGCATCACAGTAAACCGTATAGTTCTTCCCCTGCTCTGGGAGTATCAGGATCGGTGCTGATGTCAGCCTTCTCTTCAGGTCCTGAAAAGCTGTCTCACAAGCTTCTGACCAAACAAACTTCACACCCTTCTTAGTCAGAACTTTCAATGGTGCTGCTAAGCGGGAGAAGTCCCGTATAAAGCGTCTATAGTAACCTTCCATCCCTAAGAAACTTCTTATCTCAAACACGTTCTTGGTATGATCCCAGGAAACTACTGCTCTCACCTTCTCTGGGTCCACTACAACTCCTGCCTCTGAGATGATATGACCCAGGAAGTGAATCTGGTCCATCCAAAAGTGGCACTTGGAGATCTTAGCATATAGGTGATGCTCTCTCAGTGTACTCAATATGATCTCAAGATGGGTGGCATGGTCGTGTCAAGTGTGAGAGTACACCAAGATGTCGTCCACGAATACTACCATAAATGAATCAAGATACGGATGGAACACACGATTCATCATAGACGTGAAAACTACTGGCGCGTTTGTGAGTCCGAATGGCATAACCATATACTCATATAGACCTTACCTGCTCCTGAAAGTTGTGAGAGGTATATCAGATGGTCTAACGCGCAGCTGATGATATCTGGATCTCAAGTCAATCTTCGAGAACACTCGTGCTCCACGAAGATGATCAAACAGATCATCTATCCTCGGCAAGGGATATCGGTTTTTAACCGTCAACTGGTTCAGCTTCCGATAATCCACACAAATCCTAAGGGTACCATCCGCCTTCTTCGCAAAAAGGACCGGAGAACCCCAAGGAGAAGTACTGTGCCAGAAAAAACCCTTTTCCTGTAGCTCCTCCAACTGCCTCTTGAGCTCCTGCAACTCAGGCGTGGCCATCCTATAAGTAGGAATGGACACCGGTGTTGCTCTTGGCACAAGCTCGATAGAAAAATCCACCTCATGCACCGAAGGTAGACCTGAAAAGTCGTCCGGGAAGACATCCCTGAAACGATCGACAACTGGAGGTAAAACCGTCTGACGAGTCCCCTGGTCATCCAGATATAAGCTCGAAATCTGGGCTGTGACTCCACCTCTCCCATGATGCTCTAGTCCATCTCGGCTCGCCTGAACATCCCACTCACCCTTGTATAGAAACTCCCCTCCCTCTGGTGACGTGAAACGCACCCTACGACGATAGCAGTCTACAAAGGCTCAAAAGGGAACCAACCAGTCCATCCCGAGAATGACGTCATAGCTCATCATCTCTAGGACATAGAGGTCCCAAAGGAAGTGACACCCACCAACCTCAAGGGGGCACTCCTTACACTGACGTACACCAACCATCCTAGCCCCCAACGGAGTGTCTAGCATCAAGATATCAGAAGAAGTAGAAACACTGAGCCCAAGGCTCTTCACAACAGGTACAGATACAAAACTATGTGTAGCACCCGTATCAAAAAGTACTGAAGACAAGACAGAAGCTACTAGAATAGTACTTTTGACTGTCAAAGGTTTGGGATCCTGCTCCTGCTGGGTCTGTTGCACTGCATATGCCTGCCCAGTGTCGCGGCCCTGCGACACAGCCTGGCTACCCTAAGCTGTCCTGCCCTGTTGACTCTGAGATCCTGGTGTCTGGCTACCACGGCCACAACCACCATCTCTGCCTGCACGCCCTGACGTATTCCAGTTCCCTGACTGGTAAGAAGCCACTGGTCCTGCTCCCGCACGTGGAGTCCATACAGAACCCCTCTCACTAGCCATCGGTGGATACGCCCTACAAAAGCATTGCAGGTGACCCATCTTGCCGCAATCTCGGCACTCCACTGGGTCTCGTGGACACTACGGCCTCTTGTGCCCCTCTCTGCCACACTGGAAGCACCTGATCGGGCCTCCTGAAGAGACTGCCTGGCTGGTACTGCCACCCTGAGAGAAGTCCATCTGTCTCTTCCTCTTGCCAGTAGAAATAGTACCAGTAACTGGTGTCGAACCACCCTGGACCACACCACAAGATTCTCGTAGGTTCCTCTTTGTAATCAATGCCTGGTTCACAATCGCGTGTACAGTAGGTAACCTGAAAACATTCACCAGCACTCGGATGTCATACCGAAGACCATCCTCAAAACGTCTGGCTCTCAGCGTCTCATCACCCACCAGCATGGGTGCAAAGCGCTGAAGCTCTGTAAAACGAGCAGAGTAGTCCATCATTGACATAGCGCCCTGCTGCAGATTCATGAACTCTCGAGCTCTATCTACTCTCAGTGTCTCGGGAAAGAAGAAGTCATAGAAGAATGTCTGAAAATCCCCCCACGCCATGTCCCTGTGATGCTTTGAATGGGTGGTAACATCCCACCACCTCTTGACGGAATCACGCAGCATATAAGTCGCGAGCTTGACCCTCCGCCCTGGAGGCATCTCAAGATTCTCTAAAATAGTCTGCATCGATCCTATCCAAGAATCTGTAGCCTGCGGTCCCCCATACCCTGAAAACGTAGGCGGATGCTGCTACTGAAAGATACGAGTCAGCTCATCCATAGATGTGGCATCCTGCGGTGCTCCCTGAAAGGTCTGCATGAACTGCAATAAGCCTTCACGGAACTGCGCCTCCGCGCCCATGTCCGGTATAACAGCTGGTGTCGCATCTGGCTCTGCTGGTGGATCAACTGGTAGCCCATGGCCCACTATCTCCGGAGTATAATCATCACCGCTCTCTTGGAGAAGAACTCACAGTCGTCTAGGCGGCATGACACTACAAGGTCAAAAGCACACCTCAGATTCAAGATTATTAAGACTGAAACGAAGGAACCACAAAGGAACAAGAGAAAGAAGGTGTTTCAAAATTTGCAAAACAAGACTACACGGCTTGTACACTGACTACACAGCGTGTACTTGACTTCCTTTCCCATGCCCGGGTCCTTCTACACGGCTAAGCCACACAGCTTCCGTTCAACAAAACTACACGGCGTGTATAATATCTACACGACGTGTACGGTGTTATTTTCCAACTGCCTGTGTCGTCTGTGACACGACTAACTACTCGTCTTTACTCTACACGGCGTGTTACACCCGAACACGGCGTGTACACTATCCCGTTTCCCAGCCACACGGCTAACTCCACACGGTCTGTCCTCGGAAAAGACTACACGGCGTGTCCCAAAGGTACACGGCGTGTTAAGGGAGAGGTGACACCGGCCCGTGCTGTTAGTTACACGGCCGAGTCCCCAGGTCACACTACACGGCGTGCACAAAACTACACGGAGTTTTTTACCCAAGCCCTTCCCTAACCTGTGTTTCCATCCACATGGGTTGTGACACGGGAAGAGACTACACGGCGTGTACTCTGGGTACACAGCGTGTACTCAAAAAGTTCATTTTTCTTCCCGAACAGAAGAACATACAAGGTGTGTATAAAGTACTACACGGCGTGTATACTGGGTTTCCGAACAGTATGCCTCAAAAACTTCCCCGAAACCCAGAAAATACAGAAAAACAACAGCTAATTGTCAAATTCCGACCCGTGGGGTCCCATACACCCCAAAAATCAAAGTTTGACATCTTATATGTGTTATAACCAATAACAAGTCAATGATCCACCAAATTCTGGTCAATGGGGGCCCATACTCCCCAAAGAACAAAGTTTGGCGTCCATTCTATAAACAAGCTCAAACAAAAATACCATACCACAAGGAAGGTATTTATCAAGCATCTATCACAACAGCATGCTTTTTCTAGCACAACAACTATCACAACAACATGCAAATTCTAATGCACCTACATGGCATGGAAACTATGCATGGAATTTGATATCTAGCATGTGCCTATATGATGCATGAGACGGAATACCATCATCTCATCGGGTTGCAACTAAATAGAACCCACAGATAAAATATAAATAGCACAATCCAAGTGTGTCACCCAATGGTGAAAACATATCAACCGTAAAATTGCAAGATCAAAAGAATGCAAAGTACGAGGTAGACTGGCTTTTCCCTGTACACGGGTTAGCTACGCCCGGGCACAACTTATTACCAACCACCGTTCGTCCTAACCATGACTACGGCTCCGATTAGTAAGTCAAAGAAAAGAAACCCTCTGATACCATTTTGTAACGTCCCGGACCCGGGTGCCACGCAACGGGTGCCCCGAGCCCAGTACGCCACATGACCTCAAGTGCATTTCCTCAAACGCCAGAGGCTGCCGACTAGTAGCGAGGGCCCAGGTCTGATAGTGGGGAAACTATGCCCTCATTTGTCAAAGTGTAGTGCAGCGGAATACCAAAATAAACATACAACAACAGCGGAAGCAGTAAACATACACCACTGAAAGAACTAAAGCAGTGGATATAACCAACGATATATAAGTGATGATGCTACATATTTCAAGTTCTAAGAAAACAACCAGAACATGTTATACACCAATACAATACAGCAAAAAGCAGAGTACAGTAAAGCAAAGGAAACAGCTGGCAGCGGCATCGCGAGCCTAGGCTCGGTCCCATGCCCTCCTACTCCTCTGCAATAGTCAAGTACCTGTATAGGGACTTTTGCCCCTATCTACACCTGCAGCAACGTAATCTGTTTGGGCCGAAAAGCATGACCCAAACAGGGTGTGAGAAATATATCTCAGTAGGCACCCACCAAAGGCCCGTGCCCAACTGCGTGTAAGCATGCAACAACAGTGTGCAATAGTAAAATGCGATAAAGTAAAAGTACTCAAAAGCAACTAACTTAAAAATTAAATTTCCTATTTTATTATTCATTTAATTCATTTAATTCAGTTTCACCTTGTGCTCAACAGCACCAAGCCCTCAGGCCAACTAGTATCTCGCCCTCAGGATAATATAGTGAACCACGCCCTCAGGCTAATACAGTCACGCCCTTAGGCTAATACAGTCACGCCCTCAGGATAATAAAGTCACGCCCTCAGGCTAATATAGTCACACCCTCAGGCTAATACAGTCACGCCCTACGGCTAATACAGTCACACCCTCAGGATAATACAGTCACGCCCTCAGGCTAATATAATCACGCCCTCAGGCTAATACAGTAACGCCCTTAGGCTAATATAGGTAACCGGGCCATGCCCAACATATGAAAATGCAGTAAACAAGCAATTCCTCTCAAGGAAATTCTTACAATTACTACATTGAAGGCATACCCTTGGGTATCCTGGCCAAACGGCTAAACAGAGAAACACACCCCCGGGGTAGTTCCGGATCCAAGCAACGATCCCAAGAAGCATTTTATTATCACAATTAAATATCTAATCAATTCTAGGTATCAAATATAGCAACGGCCTCAGCCACACGACACCCCAACATGGGTTCGTGGCACAAAAATGCACAAAAAACACAGCAGTTGGAAAATGAAACACAAAGCCACCTACCTTATGTGCCAACGAACACTATACCCGAACGCCGGCTCCAGAAATGCCCAAGAACGGTGTAGATATGACGAAGAACAAAACCCATTCAAATGTAAATAACATACGTTAGGTGAAAAATTGGTAAGAACGGTACTAGGAGGTGGAATCCCTTACCCGCGCGGTTCCAACGGGATCATCCGAGACAGAATCGGATTCCAGACAAATGCCCGACGGTTCTTCAAAGAACTGGTCTCCTCCTTTGGCTCCAAAATGACTCAAGTGCCTCCTCTGCCAAATGAGGAGGCTACTTCCTGTTTTAAGCCGAAAAAACAAAGTACACGGCATGTACTTCAAAGTACACTGCGTGTACTCCTTTCATTTAACTGTTCATTTGGTGGCACCGCCACACTGTTCATCTGCCGACAAGAATACACGGCATGTACTCCCAAGTACACGGCGTGTACTGCCGCCCAGCTGGCGGCGACTTCAACACCTTACTTTTTAACCTTCTGACTGACTACATGGCGTGTAAGGTACCACTACACGGCGTGTAGTCTGTTCCTACACCCTTTGTCGTCGGCATGGCTACACGCCCCGTGTACTCATCCCTACACTGCCAAAAGTACATGGCATGTGGATAAAGTACACGACGTGTAGTTCCAAAATTCAAGATTTTTCCCCCTTTTTTCCATATTTTATCCAAATCACTTAAGGAAAAGGAAAAGAAGAAGCCCGTACCTCTAAAACAAGAACCGGGTTCTTACATGTTAAACCCAAAAGGAACCTCATTCAATGTAAAATAATATTATTATCATTTTATTCCATGGTGTGCGCTAACCCACACAATGATAAATATTATTTACAGTCAAGTAAATAAATATCTTTACACTATATCAATATCTAGCTCCACTCATTCTCCTTGAAATTTATTGAATTCCTGAATAAATATCATAAATAAATATTATATTCGCAGTTTGGATAATTAAATATTTATTTTAATATTAATGTAATTAGATAAATATGTATTTTTTTATTACGTTGTGATTAATAATAGAAAAATATTATACATTAAATAAATAAATAAATATTATATTCATTGTTTGGGAAATAAAATATTTATTTTGATATTAATTTAATTAAATAAATTATTTATTAATGAATTAATAATTATTTATTACCTTTTGAATAGAAATAGATAAATAAATAATATATATTTTCATAATTAAACAATTACCTTAGGAAATAATATTTATTTAATATAAGTGATCATTTAATAAAGCCGTAATAAATATTACATCCCAGTCAAGAGAATAATATTTATTTCAACTATCAAATATAATATTTAATTATGATCAAAGGAAATACTTTTTGTGTATCCCTCTAGGCCAATTCCTCAGTGGAATGAGACAGGTCTGCCGAAAGTGAAAGATTATTATCTAGTAATGGTTCAAGTCACCCATAGGGGAAGAGTATATGTTGCAATGGAAACAACCGCATACAAATTCTCACTATGTTATATAATCCTTTTATCATGGTATATCATAAAGCAGGTTGCACACATGTTTCATCAACCTATACGCTTGATACATCATTCTTTGATTATTGGAAATAAAATCATCATTTCACCATGAACATGGAATTTAATCTTTTGATTCCATTTCAATCACAAGGTTGAGATATCATCTTCTATAAATATGGAAGGGAAAAATACTTCCATAACTTATTCATTGATAACTTATCATTTTTGATTTACCCAGCGTACCCAACTTCATTGTGGCCATATGTCATCATGGTTTATGGTATTATAACAAAGTGCGTGAGTCATAGAATTTATTACTAACAGTATTAAATTAAAAGTATCATTACACATTATCACATATAAGAATATTTGATGACACATAAACATGTGTATTCCCTATTGATGGGTATGTTCTCATAATATCTCGTCTTAGAGATTACCAAGTGTGAGCTTCAATAGATGAAGTCTCGTCATCTTATGAGTACTCAAACCTGAGGACCAACATATTATGTCTCCCATCATAGAATTTTATTCAACTATATAACAATGATTAAGAATATTATTATGGAATTTAAAGGTTATCATCATAGAGGGTAATGCCTATGACCTGTTCTATGTGATAGATATTCTAGAAAATTACCCCATTAATGTTATTCAGAAGAATAATTAATTTGTGGTAAGGTATTTTTAAATATTCACATACATAAATATACAGGAAATTTAAAGTAAAAATAGTTGGTTAGAGGGTTCCAACTATAAAAAGGTTGGGTCTGGATCTACTTTATAATATAAAAATATTCTCTCAGTTTCAACCCCTACATCATAGACAAGTAGAGGAGTATCTCTTATGAGTCACATGGGACCAAATAAGGTTACTCCAAACCTAGAAACTTGGAATTGGATTGAGGGCCAAAATTAGGGTTACTCAGAAAAATAAAATGGGGAATCACATATAGTGGAATAAAGGAAGAACAAAATTAATTCTTTGGATACTAGATTAGTTCCAACAAAAAATTAAAAGGGGCATAAAAATTTTTATACCACTTTTATTAATGGTTTAGGAGCTGAAACCCCTCACATGTATCATAAGAATATAGAGTGGAAATTCATGTTGGAGGTAAATACTAGTTAGTAATGGAGGAATGAAATAAAACCATAATACATCAAGAATATTCTTATTTACTGAAATATTTGGAGATAAGATCAACAGGTAACCCATGGGCTTTAAGGATTCTAGTCTAAAAAAATAATCTTGAGGATAATAAGGATAAATCAAATCATAATGATGTCCCATTAGTGGTTTGTGAGTCCATATAAGATTAATTATAGAAATAAAATGGAGTTAGAATAGTAAATAATGATAGGGATAAAACTAACCTAGCACCCTCAGTAGATCTACCTCCACATTTCAAGGATATTATAGAATAGAATATTAATTCTCAAGCTCTAAATGATGATATTGGTGGGATTTGTGAAAAAAAAAATTATTTTAAACCAATAATAATAAAATGGATTAGATCAACACACAAGATATAATTTTCTTGTATTTAATGTGAGGAAAATTAATATGGATAATTATATTAAAAAAATTATAGGCTAAACTCTCTCTTTAAGTATCCTATCCATAATGATTCTGAGCGGGATAACATCCATCATGATTAGTGTATAAAAAGGGATGATGGTTGCAACAACTTAAAGTTTTATTTGAATGGTCCTGGGGATTCTATTATAGTGTGACTATTTTATTATTATTTCAGTCATACCCCACCCCTCCCACCCATTTCTTTATATTATCTAAAAAATATAATTTGAGATATTATTGAATATTGATATTGTCCCAACACCATAGATGAAACAAAAATCATAGAATGGATTACTGAGATATGTCCATCTGAGGATCAATTGGTTTTTGATATAATATTATTAAAAAATGGAATACTAAAGGGACTATTTTTTATATATCTTGCATTCACAGTGAGTGGAGTTCAAAACTATGTTATCCAGTTTCAATTTTATAAAAAAAATTAAAAATTAGTAGAAAATCTAGCCACATGTCCACTTATCATTACCTGTTTAGTGGGGCAGTGTTGTCACATTAAATAGTCTATGTGGTAACATGGAAAAAATCTATATAAATAATAAAAATAATAAAAAATTAAAGGTTCTCCACCGTTGTCTCCTCCATTCATAACAGGTGGTCCACACCCGCAACACATGTGTGGAAATGTTAAAAAATATCTATTAATATTATTTTAAAATAAGGGTATAATAGGCACTATGGGTGCCCCCCCACCCACATCCCATTTACCCAGCTCCATTTGGGTCATCCCAAACATTGGTTGAGTCCTTACCAACCTGACCCATAATGTTTGGGGCCATTTATTCATCCATACTCCATTAAATCACTAAAAATCCTAGAAATCAAATTAGAACGATTCCTAAAAATTATTTTACTATCTAGAATTTATTAAAAGAAATAATGAGTTATGAGACATATTGAATTAAAAAGAAATTATTTATAAAGATATTACTTATTATTTACTATCAAAATTGGATGTATATTAACTAATCATGTATTAAGACCATTCAATGTGTGTATGGTATTTATCTTTTTTATTAAATTTTTATAGAATATTTTTTTTATAATAATTTATTAATTAATTAATAATGATCCTTTCATTATCCCTAGGTCTCATTATATATATAAGGGACTATATTACTACATGATATATTATTCATATGTATCACATATCCATAATACCCCCTCACTTGTGTGTGAATACTATTGTATTTTGAGGAATATAAATGATATTTATTTCACACAAATTCTTAGTGAAGAACCAAACATGATATTGATGAATTAGTGGGGTGAGAACTACAAATCATGTTAGATAAAACTCAAGGAGTTACCCCAAGGTTTTTAGGTGGTCCATCCTCCACTTTATAGATCAACCATTAGAAATAAATCATGATCATGTTCTATATTTTGTTATTTTCATGGTTAAATATTGAAGATACCACCAGATGTTGATGGTAAAGTATTATATTTTTTATAAATAATTACTATCAATTAAATTAAGTAATATTTAGGGAAGATAAAGTTGAATATTCCTATGAGTGTTCCTAAATAAAATTCATTCCAAATTATATACATTTAACGGTGTAATTATCGTTGAAATAATCATAAAAATGGAAACTAGTATATGATCATTTTACTATCAGAAGTGACCCACTGAATAATATCTAATAATTTTTCTGGATGATAAAATAAATTGTTCATTGGAAGTAATTAAGTAGAATAGATTAATTGATGATAATAGGTGAATAAATTATTATTGATTCAAGACTATATCAAATATTAGAATATGTGTCTTATGTGTTTTGAAATGTTCCTCAGTTGAAAGATAAGCATTAAATATTTTCAACGTATTATATTAAATAGTTCTAAAATAAATGTGAAATTGAAAAACACCCATTGAATAGTGTTGATATTAGATAGAGAAATTGAAGACCTAATTTGAGAGATTGGATATCTGAGTTAAATATGGATAAAATAAGTTGATCTAAAGTTACTCAATGTACTTCTAAATAAATAATAGTTTCCTAGATTTTTTGAACCTAAAAAATAGAAAGATGAGATGATCAAAATTAACTTAGCAAAGAAATTTGAATCTAGAATGATTAGAAGGACAAACCATGCTGAAATAGTTAAAAATTTAATGAGATTGATCCCTAGGGAATTAAGGTGAAATTAACCATATTATGATATTTTCTACCAAATGATTTGGAAAAGGAATGTATTCTAGTTTATTAAATGAAACATATAATGAAGAAATATCATTGTAGAATATGCTGAACAATAATAATTTATAATATCTATATAAAATAATTCTACTAAGATATTTGATTCTTTTCATCATACTTATAGTCTTAAATTCAAGTCAATATATTTATTAAGTTTTCATTCATCAATAATACATCACTTTTGGAAGAAAATGAACTACTATTTCAACAGAGAATATTGAATGTTAACTTGATTGGAAGATGGGAAAATAAAGAGTTAAGACTGATGTTAAAGACTCTAGAAAAAGGTAATATGGAGATATGTGATATCACCAGAAGTTAGATCGACTGAATATTTGAAAAAATAAAATTCCTCAATATGTGAGGTTGTGCCTGAGGATAATGAATTTAATGTTGATCATGGGAAGAAAGATACCAACCATGAGGAAAACAAACTAGAAGATCATAATTCTAAACATGATGATGGACTTAAGTGATGATGATTTTTAGTGCCAAAGGGATTGAATAATAACTAAAATATGTGGTGAATTAATGTGGAAACTCTCATATATAGAGAAACTAAAAGCATCGTATTCGAGAGGATTATTAAATTATAATATAGAATGATAAAAAACTAGTCTAAAAGAAAATAAGGAGTTTTAATTTGAAGTTAAAATATAGTTTAATTTCAATAGATTCAAACTATTATAATCACAATTTTCATGTCGTGGTTGTTTAAAGTACCAAAATATATAAAGGATTGAGTTGAGTAGAATAATAGATAGAATTAGATGATGGAAGGAATAATAAGTTATATTTTTTATGTCTATGAATGTGATTTTATTGGAATATGTCTAGGGATAGAAAATAAACATTTTAAAGTTATAATAATTGCGATGATGATGAGTTGTACATTCACTGGATTTCATGATTCAAGCCAAGATTTTAAGAATAATTTAAAGAAGAGTTGAAATATGATTTTTTGGATATTTTACTTGACTATGAAATATTAGATTAAGCAATTAAAAGATAAGGAGTTTTCAAAGAGTTATTATAAAAATTTTATGTGGGTTGAGGTTTTGAGAAGACCAAAACATACAATTATTTGGAAGATATGTAAGGTCACCAGATTAAGGTGACTAGAAGTTAAATAGCCAGACTAGTATCAAGCATCAACTTTAAAAGTTTTGGACATATAATATCATGGTAATGGGAGATCCAAATTTTGTTTACCAGAAGCACAGGATAAGATGATGTGAATTCTATGTATAAAGGAAGTTAAAGTGGAAGTCAAATATATATCCATGAGGAAGTTTGTGAGGGACCTTTGAAGAATGGTGGTTCTAGTTAAAAAATGGAAATATTATTACTGATAGTTCAACTATTTTTTCAAGAGATAACCTATCCAACTATATATTATAGTGGAATCAGATTTTAGTATGATACATTCTATTGGGTAAAGGATAATAACTTGTAACATTGTAAAACTTCTAAGATTATTTGAAATATATGGATCGAGATAATAACTATATATAGAAAGGAGTGGTTTTCCTGCACTGGGACCTAAACTTGTAATAATCAATGTGTGTTTTTTACATTGAATTTTTTTCATTAAAAGAGGGAGTAAGAATTTTAGGAATACGTATAATTTATGTACACTATAACTAATGAAAAGAATTTGAGAAACTTAAAATAATAAAAAATTTAAGTTGAACAGAATTGGTAAAATTTCATACCCTTGATTCAACACCCTCACCCACTCCACTATCATGGTGACTATATGGTCCACTATGACTAAAAATTGTATCATAGCAAATAGTTTTCCCTCTATTTGGATCTAATTTTTTTTAATAGTTATTTCAAATTATTAGCATGAATTTTATATTCCCAAAATATATATAGATATATTTATTGGAAGATAAGAAAGGTATTTATAAGCTAAATAAATTAGAATTTATTTTAGGTACTATAAAATATGAGGTTTTAGCCAAAACCATGAAAACCAAACGAATAAAGGAACCCAAAAAAATATAATATGTCCTATAAAAATAAATGGAAGTAGAATATACTTATACTAGAATATAAACATAGTGAAAGTTGTATTAAAAAAATATTTTATAATTAATCCTTCAAAAAAAAGAGAATAAGATGTACTGATTTTGAGTAAGTTAAATATATTGATTAAATATACACTAAAGTTAATGATTACATGAATAAAGTTCCTTGGAAAGTTGTCTATTATATATTTTCATTATTTAAGAAACTATATGAATAAAAATTATAGTTAGAGTTAGAAATATATGAAATGAAAAAGGAATTGGATAAGAAATTACATATTAATGATACTTTCCTAAAACTCATTGAGGAAAAGGATCAATCAATTTTATTTTTCAATGAAAGATTTTTTTCCTATATGAGAAAATTTGAAAATTATTTTTTTTTTGAAGGAATTATATTTATGATTTTTTTTTGAAGAAGTGGTTCACGTATTGAAAGAAAATATAAACATAAAGAACTATTAAGTATATGTAAAATTTGAAATAATAAAATATATTTACAAGTTGATATTAAATGAAAGTAATATACATGAGAAAAATATTAGGAAGTTAAAAGTTTAATGTGAATAGAAATTTAATTTTTTTAAAGATTAGAGTAACACTTTAAGTTTAATGTGTCTTGAGTTATAAATAAAGCTAAAATAATTGGAATCTACTGAAGCTTTGTATTTACAAAAAATCATAGAAAAGATCCACTAATAAGGTTTCTAAGGAGAGTATTATTTCACAAAAACCCTAATCTAGTGGAAGAAGAAATTTGAGACAAACAGAAGCTAAAAATTTTGTTAGATTAAAATTGAATATAAACCCATGTTTTGATGAATTTGTATACATTAATTTTGATACTTCTAATAGTTATAGTTTTAGTTATTGAAAAATATGGTTGAATAAAAGTGATGAAAACCCCACCAATTTAAGAATTATATGAAAGAAATAAAAATAGAATAATTCTTCACATTGTTTACAAAACAATAATATTCACATTCATGAACATAAGGAACCCTTTACCAGTTGGTGATGCACACAATAAAAGTATCCAAGAATTTTTCACTATTTATGGTGTTTGTGGAATGTTTGGACACTAGGATATTGATTTTTGGAAAAAATAGTCAGCTTCTAGTAAATATAGAAGGCTTAAATTAAGGGAGAGTAAGATAAAAGAAAAGATAAATCTAGTTAAGTTCTTCCAAAGTTCATAAAAGAAGGATAATATATTGAAATACAATATATTTGAATATCTTGAAAGGTTTTATAGAAACTATGTAAGAAGTCATCATGGTGATAATTGGTGATTAGTATATTCATAAAGCACAACATGGCTAAAATTAATAAAACAAGACCACAACAACTTAAAAAGAGTGAATAGAATATGGTTTGTAATTATTATTTGGGGAATAAAGAAAAGGAAGTTACAAAGAATATTGAACCTAAAAATAATGGAAATGGGGATTTCATGGAAAATAAAATATGATTATTCTATGTAATGAAAGGAAAAAACAAGGATATTTTACAAAATCCATATCAAATGGATTTATAGTAAATGGAATCAATCCAAGAGTGAAATAAGTAGATTGGTTTAATGGAATACATCTCAGATGAATAATTTGAGATTTTCTAGAAGTTACCATAGAATGGTAACTCAATAGAATCTATAGAGTTGTGTGGAAGGTGTAATAAGGTTGTTCATACTCATAAAATGTTCATGACATGGTCACCGGGACAAGACAAGTTAGTGAATGAAAATAAACATTTATTGGAAGATACAAATTTTTATAAGAAATATAAATTTTATAAAAAATAAAATCAAAAAACATATTATGATGTTTTTAATGATATTTTGTCTATAATAGTTATAAGAAGTGAGGAAGATGGAAGAGAAAAAAATAAGGGTAAAAGTTAATTATTATCAATTGTAAAGAATAATTCTCCATAAAAAGTGAAAAGTGAAGGTAAGTGGAAGTAGTTCATACTTCCCAATAATATTAGTTATTATAAATACAAGGGTGATATTATAATGAAAATTGGGGACAAAGTGAAGGGATTTCCAAGGTTGATAAATATTTCCTAGTATTTTTTCTCTAATTAATGATAAAAAAAGAACCTCTTTCTTCCCATTTGATCAAAATTTCTTCATTAAAAAGGTAATTAAAGGTGATTTAATACATGGGGATCCCTAAAAATAAGGAATATAGAGTTTAACCCTTTATGGTGAGTGAATAAGGAGATCGTAGTACATGAGAATAGATATGATGAATATTAAAGAGCTAAAATTTAGAAACCATGGATAAGAAACATCATATATTGAAAATCAAATGGATTTAAGAGTTAAATAACTCATAGGTATACCCTTTAAATGATGATGATGATGATGTTCTATATGATAAATATTAATTGATTATGGTTTCTATCATATTTAAGGTATGTTGGTACTATCTCTTATCCTTGTATAAAAATCTATTTTGAAATTAAGGTGGATAACATTACCATTTAATAAAAAATTGAAAATAATTTTTCTAAAGGGCTAGAAAAATATTTTTTGGCTTAAATATTTTTGATTAGTTTGTTGATATGGTTTTTGGAAATAATTTACATGTAAATCCATTGATTTTTCCCCTAGAAGAAGTTATGAGATTTTGTATCACCTAGTGAATTTTTATGGAAGACTTTGAGTACTAAGTTATTCACTAATGTTTTCTACACCGAATATAGATCACATAGACATAGATCAATTTAATGTTGTAATCGTTACTTAAGAACAGAGAACAGTGATTACATTCTTCTATTAAGTTTTTAAAGTAATAATTTTAGTTTAATGGAATATAAGGGTAGGATAATAGAAATGATGAATGTCCTTCACTCAAAGGTCTCGGAATAAATGTATAGAATATACATTAAAGTTGTTTTTAGTAAGGAGTATAAGAATTAATAATCTTAAAAGAATAATTTTCATTGAAATAAAATTAAAAATGGAGATTTAAGAGACCATAAGTTGGTGATGATAAAGTATTGTATTTTTTTCATTCACTTTTTTCTTTTTAAGTCAATGATATTTAGGTAATATGATTTTTAAAATGAATATGAGCACTCCCAATATAAATACAATGGAATTACATACACTGGAAAGTGTAATCATCAGTGAACCCATAAAAATAAGGGATTTCGGTAGTTTCTTATTATATTATCATAAGATACCCAAAAAATAAGTATGGATAATCTATTTGGATGATATAAATTATAGGTTACTATAATTAAGGTATTATACTGGAGGAAGTGCTACTGAGGGTAGAATAAAAGTACATTGAATCAATAATGTATCTAAAAGAAACATTTGCATCTAATGATTGTTTAACTATAATTCAAGAGAAATAAAAGTACTGAATATGTTCTTAAATACTGTCTTTAATAGTTTCTATATAAATGGGGAATTAAAATCTAATCATTTAATAGTGAATCTAGATTATGAGGAGATTGAAGAACCAATTAGAGATATTAAATATATGAGTTAAATATAGATAAAATAAGTTGACCAGAAGCTAAAAAATGTACTTAAAGATAAAGAATATTTAGATTGATATTGTGAAACTAGAAGATAAAAAAATGTTATTACCAGAAGGAATAGTCCATAATGGTTAGAAGTAAAAAAGTAAATTAATCAATTAATAAACCCCCTGTGATTTATTTGAGAAGAAACTAAGGTAAAATTCGCTTTATGAAGAAAGATTCCATAAAATAATGTATAAAGGGAATGAAGTTCTTTATATTCAAAGTGAAACTTGTGGAAACAACATCATCAGAATACAATGTGAAAAACAATAAGTTTGAATATCTTCAAAAGATAAATATTATAAGATATTTGAGTTTGTAGAACTAACTTAAATTCTTTAAGATAAGTCATTAAATGTATAAAATGATTATTTATCGATAATAAATCACTTTAGTGAAATACCAACTTTAATCCTAACTGATCCGATCAAAAATTAAGTTGACTATAATAAGGAAAAATAATTTCTGGTAATGAAGGATATAAAAGAAATTAATAGGTATATTAGTTATATCAATGTGAGTAAGATCAACTAAAAATTATTCAAAAGTGTTGGTCAGAGTGGAATAGACAATATGGGTGAATTGAGTTTTGAATAAAAATTTCAGTATAAATTTGATTTAAAATTAACTCCCATAAATTTTAAAATACACCCATTTAAATAAAATAGTAAAGTTATATAATTTAATCTTTTTAAAAAACTTCTCAAATCTTGATCACACCTTAGTTAAAATAATTTTGAAAAAATATATATTTTGAAACTAATTTACTAGTATCAAACATGATATATAAAACTAAAATTTAATATAACAATCAATGTAATGTTTTTTTATATAATTTATAAAATAAATATAAATAATTTATAAAAATAGAGAAAAAATAGAGAAAATCATAGTGGAAATAATCAAGGGTTTCAGTATCAAGCCAAGACCTAATCCCCTTCACTTGGAAATCATTAACTTCCAAGATTTTTATTATAAAATAAACTAATCCACATCCTAGATCAGGTTTTAAAATAGAAATAAAGGTTTTCTAAGCTTCACAAAGTCTATTCCATAGTTATATGTGGGAGAAATAAAATAACAACTACACACAAACAGTCCAAGCTAAACAACCTTATCTATTATTCTACATGGGAGTAAAGATATAGAGAATGGATTGAGTGTCTTAAACTCTCCAGTTTAGAATAGGATCTTGGTCTAAAATATAAATAGTTTAAAACACACGCATCATAAATGTAAATAAAATATATTAATAAAAAGAAAAAAAATTCAGTATAGTATGTTATTATGTTATTCTACAGATGATTCTTCTTAACTCATTATCATATTTTTAAATGGGATTGATGTAAAAAGAAATTAAGTTTTTCTAATATGATTAATCAAATTTATATTGAGAAAAGGTTGTAAAATACATTTAAAACAAATTAACTGTTCTTTATTTTCATTCTGTAAAAGTTCTTATGTCTTTATTTTCATGTGAGTTTGTCTATCATCATTTTCATGACATGCATCTCCCGTATTTTTAAATCCTTTTCAAAAAATTAGATGTTGAGAAATAATCATGAATATTCTTGTATTTTGGTAGAAAATAAAGATCATTAAATACTTCTAAATTTTATTTAAATATTCATATAAAAGTAGTTGTATTAATATATTTAAAGATATAACAATATAATAATTACCTTTTAGACACAATATGTTTAAATTTTCCACATCAGCATCCATGGTGCTGGTCCCATTCTGATGTTCCACATCAGTATCATGGTTTCTTCAACACTGTGATATTTCTAGTTGGATCTCTTCATAGGCTATATGGTCTATCAATTTTTCTTTCATTCGATTAGATAAAATTACCATCGATCAATTTTTTTATGGTTGATCATATTTCATTATATTCAATCATATTGTTCATGTGGTAATTCTAATACTTTTTCTATTTTTATACTACCAACCATAGTTACTTCACTTCATCTTTTGGTTGATGCTTCATTTTAAAATCTAAAACTTACATTTACTTTCATTTGTTATTGTGGTTAGATGATTGTTTATGTGGTTGAACCAACTAAATTTTTCTTCACTCTATTATGAATGAAGTTAATCCATTCAATTAAAAATTTGACCATGATGGTCACTTAATCCAACATGTGTTCATTTGGTTCTTTCTTACGGTCTCTTGGTTCCTTCTCTATAAATTCATCATGGGGGACTAAGCAGTTGTACGATTGATCACATATATCATGTGGTAGGTCCCATACTTATTAAAAATGAATTTTCTTTAATAAAACATAAGATAGATCAGAAAATACATAAACATGATTTGTTGTTAATAAAGTAAGTAATTATTAGACTATGAAAAGAAATCCCCTTTTGATGATCATAAATCATGGCATAAATTTTTTTCCAAAAAATTAAATAGTTGGTATTAAATATTATAATATGATGTAGAAATTGGAAATAATGAAAAAAAATTGTAAGTTTTCCAATATGAAATTTTTAAATAATTGATTCATTCCATGATTCATGCATTTATGCCATTTATTTTACTCCCCCTTTGGAATTTTCAAAAATAAATCATAAAGGGTTAAATAAAAAAAATAAAGTAAACATGAAAGAAAAAAGATAGAATAATGAAAATGACTTACATAAAAATTAAGAATGAAAAGTATTTTTAATTAAATATTCCAAAAGATATACATATGACTTATCAGAGTCTAATTGAAATCATTGTCCTTATAATCTGTATAGGTATAACGGATAATGGTATCCATCCCTTTTCTAATAACTGGAGCTGGTGCAGGAGTAACAGTCTGAGGAATTAGAGGAAGTCATGGAACATTGACATTTTTTAAATAGGAATGATATGACCAAGGGTTTGGTAAAGAGTGAGACACAAAGGTCCTATTGAGTTATAGGTGAGGTAGAGGTTGGAATAGAATCAAAAACAGATGAGGCTTGGAAAATAAAGGTTGAAACATGAGGTATTGTATGTTCAGGATGTTCTAACATAGTGGAATTATCAACATACATGTATAGATTAAAGATACTTGTAATATATTCCAAATATCTTGTTCCATGTTCTATCGCGTGAAGAAACTCATCTTATTCTAATATGAATTGATTAATCTAATGATTCATTTCCAATAACTTCTTAACTTTGGATTTGAAATTAGTTTTCAAAGGTTTCACCTTTAAATATTTTTCTACTAATATAAACTAAGTATTAAGGTCTGCTTTAGTGTAAATATATTTCAAATAATACTTTATGGAACCCCTGACTACACTTTTTTCCTAAGAAGTATTAACAAATCCAGCCTTAATGAAATCAAATTTCCACTCTCCATGAGCAGTAATACCCATTTAAACAAGATTTATCACATCCTTTACACTTTATAGAACATTCTAATTCTCTTCATGGATTATCCTTAAAATTATATTCTTCTCAATAGAAACTGAAATAGAGGGAGGTTCTGAAGAAGAATTTAAAAGATCTAATCACTTTATTAAAATGATCCATTATCAAAAACACTCTTGGAAGAATGTGTATATTAATATATTGAATTTTATATGCAATATATTCTTCCCTGTCATGAGTATTAGCCTAGTTAATACTCAAAAAACATCTCTTAAGAGTTCAAAATTATTATTCATGAATTTAATGAACTCTTTAAAGTTTGTTAAATAGGGTTGATCAAAAGAGTGTCTAGATTCTTGAGATCTATTAGATCAATCTTGAGAAGGATCAACTTTATAAAAGAAATAATCTTCATTATAATATGAATAATTATCACTATAATCAGAATTATTTCTCTAATATTATTATTTTGGAGAAAATCTCCTATGAGGACTTTCAATTTCCTTCAAAGATCCCTTAGATTCATCTTCAATATCTTCCATTTCCACAACCTTATTTCTTGGATAAGAGTCATAGATAATATATTATTGAGATATTTTAGCTGTAAAATATCTAGGAAGAGGTGGGTTAGCCAAAAACTTCAAGAAATATTTAGAATAAGTCGTCCTTATAGGTATTTCTAAAACAAGAGTAAAATAAATCATTATCTCAACTAATGATTATTTTCTTTAAACAAAAACAACAACTCCTTCAATATTTCATTCTATATTATTATCATCAAAATCATTTCCATTATTTCCATCAGCCTTATTATCTTTTTTAACTTTTTCAACCCTATTATGATTTTATAACCATCACTATTAGGATTAGATACACCCAAATAAAAGAAAATTTTATCTATAAGGGATTCTTCTTCAGAAGGTGAGGAATCAAAAATGGGACATCCTCATATTCTGAACATATGTAGACTCTTCATAATAGTAGGATCCATTTCCTTATCACTTTAAGAAACTATAATGGTGGGACCAAAAACATAGACATGGGGACTCTATTCTCATCCGTATGTATAACCTATCATACTGATTCATCCATAAAATGTATTTCAGGTTCTCTTATATCTTCCACTGAAACTTCAAGAATACTTTTAAATTAATGAGTATAAGATAGGACTTTTCTTAATGGTTTTAATTCATCTTGAGCTTCATGGATATAGTTCTTTTCTAATCATTCCTCAATAGATTTTCTAGGTTCTTTATCCATATTCACAACAACTTGAGATATATCCTCATCAGAGGAATAAGCAATATCAATAATTTCACCTGGTTCCAAAACAAGATCAATTAAATCTCTAGGCCTATAGGGGTGAGAGATAGGATTAAACTTCTTGTACAACTTCTCCTCATCAGCTATCTGTATCCTTTTCCAAGGATTACAACTAATATTCATCCTTTTATAGGTATTCTAATTTATATATAACCCACTTTCAAAAATAGTCCTTTCAACTCCTAAAGGAACTAAATTTAAATGTTCTTCTAACACAAAAAGATACTTAGGGTATGGAAGTGTGTTGAATATATAATAAGTTTTATTCAACTATTTTATATGATTTGTTAATAAATGATGAATAATAATCTGAATTACATGCACTGTAAAATATAGAAAAAACAATTCTGTACACCCCACAGAACTAAAATATCCCTTCCTTGGGAAGATAGAGTATTGAATGAACTTTAACAAAAAAAAATATTCTGCACTCATCTCATTCGTAGATGGTCTTCTAAAGATTTTGTCATCATTTAGTTCCTCTAGTGCATTTCTAATTTTTAAATAGGGATGATTCATAGGGTGAGATATTTGGTAGTCTTCATATTCTTCAATATGTGGAACAATTAGATAGAAAACCAAAAAATTAGAAGTAAACTCACATTCTTGACCATCAATGATTGTTCAATTCACATCCTCATACTATCCATCTTTTAAAATCATTTTTGGATATAAATATATTGAAATTATATTATATAAAGGTCTATTTTCTTCTATAAACAAAATTTTTAGGCTCTAACATTTAATATATATCCAAATAAAATATTTATTGGTCCCAAACCATCCAACATTGACTTCCCTTTCAGCTACAAAATCGCATTGCAATAGATGTGATTTCAGAATATTCTTAAACTTGATTAAATTGGACTTTAATCTCTTAGATGATTCAATAGAATCATCTCTTGAAGATATCTTCATCTTGAATGAGTAGACTGAGAATCATGATACGGTATTTAGGTATTTGAAAAATATTTTCGACAAGGAGGGTTCAAAAATAGTATTTGGTTTGGGTATAAAAGGTGTGACAATTCGACTATGATTTGAGAGATTAATCATTTTGGTATTTTACTCTCATAGTGATGTGTGGGAAAACATAACCTAAATTTAATTTATTTATAAAACTCATATGATATATTTTAAATAATAACTAAATAGAATACTCTGTAAAAAAAGATCTTAAATATACATATAAAAATATTGAAAAGAATATCAAGAATAAATAATAAAATATTTATAAAAACATTTCAAAAAAAATAATTTTACCAAATTCATGTTTGATATAATTTATTCTCTCATAATTTAATGGGATTTTGAAATTTTCAGCAAGCTAATGCTCAATTCCAAAAAAATCAAGAGTGATATCTTATTTTTGAAAATGATCCCTCAAAAAGTGATTTTGTATATCAATATGTTTTATTCTAGATTGTGATATATGTTTATTATAAATTTTTATAACACTTATGTCATCATAATTTATATATATATTTGAATTCATATCTATAGTCCAATAATTTTTGTTTCATCCATAGAATTCGTGAACAATAACTACATGCAGCTATGTACTCAGCTTTAGTAGTAAATAATTCAATAGATTTATTTTCTCACTAAACCATGAAACTAAATATTTTCCTAAAATGTGACATATTCCATAAGTTATTTTTATATCTAAATAATAACCACAAAAATAATCATCCAAAAACTAATTAATTCAAATTCATGTCTTTTGGGGTAAAACAATACTAAGTTGGTTGTATTTTTAAGGTATTTAAAAATTATTTTCACAACAAGTAAATGACATTTTTTGGATTTTATTGAAATTTTAAAAACATAAACACACTAGAAATAATATATAATAAACTATTGTTTAAGTGTAATAAACATCTAATCATACCTTTTTAATTGGTTTGATATATTGGTTTTCTAGTTTCATCACCATCCAATTTACATCTTATACTCATGGGAGTATAACTACATTTATTAGTATCCTAGAAAAACTTTATTTAAAATATACTTATTTTATTTTATTTTATTTTATTTTATTTTATTTTATTTAAGATAATTCCTTCTTAATTTTGAAAAAAATGAAAACCAAGGAAGAATTTTAACTCACCCATCAATCTCATTTCAAATTAATTTTTCATCATATTGGAAAATTCAATACATAAGGAGTTTTTGGATGATCTAAAAATAATATCATCAACATTGATTTTTAATACTAAAAAATATTTTTAAATTATTTTAATAAATAAATTAGGGTCATCTATTCCTTTTATAAAACCATTTTAAATAATAAAAGTTTTGATATTATTATACCAAACTCTAAAAGTTTTTTAAAAAAAATATAAAGATTTTGTAAATTTAAATATATGATTTGGAAAATGATTGTTTTGAAATAAAGGGGGTTATTCAAAAAAATACTAAATTATATAAATATATAGAAATTCTCTCTTAATATCCTTCAGATATAGTTTGAATTTAAGATATGCTACCTAAGATAGAAACATTCTGATGGATTCAGGTTTAGCTACTGATCCAAATTTTTCTTCATATTCAATACCTTAAACTTGACTATAAACTTGTAATAATAATATATCATTATTTATAATTATTATTCCACATTCATCAACTTCGTTTATAAAAACCTACTTAGTGAAAATTATTAGGAAGTATTTAGGTCTTTCTACTAGATTCTTGACTTTTTCCTATCAAACTAGTCTAGCTCTTCTTGTATTTATGTCACCCAGGATTCAACATTTATCACTTCATTAATGTTATTAGGTTCAATATGTAATAATAAATCTTGATATTAAATCTGGTTTCTAAGATAATCTATAGTCTAACTTCCTTTATCTAAACCTATTACAACATAATCTAAGGGATGGTCTCTATGAGTCTTAGTGGTTCTTAGGTTAGAAGTATTTGATACTTAATTTTATTTTATAGGTTTGGGATCAATCAATTTTGTGATGGGATATTTTTCTACAGTTTTCAAAGAATTATCACTAGGTTTGGAATTGATATTAAAATTAGAAAGTTTATTCTTAAGGTTTTCTAATGAGTTATTAAGCTCATGTGGATCTATTTAATCAAATTTTAAATTTACATATTCTTCCAAAATTTTGGTCATTTTATTGAATACCATGTAAGAATTACTATATGATGAATATATAAGGAAAATTCCTTCATCAATTTTGGATACAAATTTTCTTAAATTCTCTTTACATTATGTATAAATACTTCGTAGTCAAAACATCTAAATTAATTTTTTAGGTTTTAAACCATTTCATAACGCATATAGGGTTTTATTTAAAAGTTGTATAAATTTAAATTAATTAATAATATATAATTTTTTTAGTCAAATCCTCTGGGGAAAATTAAACAGGTAAATTATACTCAATGAGCATGGTTCAGAAATATTTCTTGAAAAGTTGATTTCTTCTTTCTACTACACCATTCGATTATGAGGTCCTAAGAGAAAAAAAAGTTGAGACTATAGATATGTTGTCTGCAGATATATTCATAGAATTTATTTTAAAACTCATGACCATGATCACTTCTTAAGTTTTTAATTTTAAGTATGATAAGGTTTTCTATAAATTTATTATACTTCAAAAAATAAGAACAATATTCATTTTCTGAGATAAAACGTATATCTAGGTGTGTCTAGAAAATTCATCTTCTAGAAAAAAAATAATGATTCCAATTTAGGCTAGAAACTATATAGGTTATAAATAAGTCCATGCGAACCAAATAGAGCAGTTGAGAATTTTAAACTTCTTTGATTTGAAAGATATTTTATAATGGTTCTCTTTCTGACAGGGGTTATAAACTTTATATGGGAATTATAGTTTAGGTAGATCCTTGACTAATATTTTCCTAGTTATATTTATAAGTGAGTTCATGATGCAATGGACTTGTATTATATACCAAGGTTAAGATTATTTATGAAAGAAACTTAAAAAATAAATATTTTGGGAAAATTATGAATTCAAATCAACAGCGTAAACATTTTCATTGCACAAAGTAGTAAAAACTAAAGCATTCTTGGAATCAAAAATCCTACAAGTATTAATCTCAAATATAGCATAATATAAATTATCACATAACTATTATATTCTAAGTATATTATATTTTAATCCAAATACAAATTAAAATTTTAAAAATCAATACGATACTAAAATTACTAATCTGAATGTGACTAATAATTTTTACTTTAGAATTGTTACCAAAAGTGGAATAACCACCATCTAAATTGATATGGTTCTTAAATATCAAGTAGTCAACTATCATGTGTCTTCACTAGAAATATTTTCTTCATTATTATTATTCTTAGAAATATTATAATTATATTCAAGAGACACAGAAATAATATTTAGTACCACAGATGTGTTTTTCATGAAACACATGTTATCTTTTTCATGTATATATTCTCTACATGATTTAGAGTCACTTTAGATATCTTAATAGGCACCCCAAGTGTATTTAAAATCTTTTTTATACCATTTACCTTTTTCCTTATACTTTTTCTTATATTTCATCTTGGTATATCTTACCTTGATGTGCCCGTTTCTTTTACCCTCATAGTAAGTTACTTCTATAGATTGATTCTACTTTATCCAATTTCATTTTATATAATAATTTCCTCCATAGTTAGCCTCTTTGAAAAAAAATTCCAATTGAACTTTTTGAATCATCTGTCTATGTGATCCATTTTCTCATTACTATCTGAGGGTGATTGATCATTACTTGAACTATCATCTCTCAGTTTTTTTCTTTTATATTTGAGTCAAAATTATTGAAGGATACTAACTATTTATTAGCATAATCTTATTATTCTTTATTTAATTTGATTTATTCCTCATACATCATAATATTTCTTATTATTTTTTTCATGGGAAGTTACCAATGACACATGACTCATAGATGGAAATAGATTTTCCTCACCAACTATTAGGGAGACATCTCAGAAGTCGCATCACTTGATATTTGTATAAAATTTTATTTCCAAGTGAATGAATCATGTTCATGATCCTTAAAACTAAGATAAATATAAAAAATGGATTCATCAGTCATCATTTTTAATGTATCATATTTAATGTTATAATAATTCAAATGCATTTCCTTAACATTTTAGGTCTCCTCATGAGATACAGAAAGAGTAACCCATTTTTCAAAATTATTAGAATAAGAAGATATTCTATTAATGTATAATATAATTCATTAATTTATTTTCAATTATATTCATATGAAGCCTTAGTAAAATTTCTCCAATTTACTCAAGTAGATTTGAGTTTGTCATGTTTATCTTTGATAACGGTCTAAATATCAAAACACATGCTCTCTAAATGGATTTTCATCTTGATATTCCATTAAGCATATTTTATTCAATTAAAATAAGAAGTAAGATTAGTGGTAGTTACTTCTTGTCAATTATTATCCACAAAGACTAAAATTTAGAACTAACCGAAATTTTAAGATCTTTTAGTAAAACTTAATCATAATAAAAATTATTTTGAAAACTCCTCTAATACCAAATGTTGGACAGAGTGGACCACTAAAGAGGGGGTGATCTGAATTTCCAATAAATTTTAATATTTAAATATGATTTGAAATTAAATACTCCCTATTATAATATACACCTAGTTAACTAAAATAATAGAGTTATATAATTTTATCTTTTCAAAATTCTTCTCAAAGCTTGATCACAACTAAAATAATTTTGAGAACACATTATCCTTTGAAACTAATTTACTAGTATAAAACATGATATATATAAAAAATTTAAATCTAAATATAAAATTAATTTTATGTTCTATAGTTTATAAAAAAATATAAGTATTTTATAAAAATATCTTAACAAAATAAATAAAAGCGCAGAAAAAAGAAACAAGGGGTTCGGTCTCAAGCCGAGACATAATCCTCTCCACATGAAAATTACACACTTCTAAGAATTCTATTATAAAATAAACTAATAGACAACCTTTATCAGGTTTTATAATATCATACAAGGTTTTACAAGCTTCACAAATCCTCCTCTACAGTTCTATATGAGTGAAATAAAATAACTGCACACAAAAAATCCAAGATAAACATCCACATCCACTATTATACATAGTAATAAAGATAAAGAGGAGGTAGAGAGTGTCTTTAACTCTTTAGTTTAGTACTGTATCTGGTGTTAAAATATAAACAGTATAGAACACACACATATTAAAAGTAAATAAAAAAAGTAAGAGAAATAAAGAATTCTTTATAGTAGAGTATTTTGTTCTATAGTTCTATAAAATATTCATATCCACTCATTATCATGTTTTTAATTGGAATGTATGAATAAAGATGTTAAATTGTTATTAGATGATTTTTCAATGTTCTGGTGAGAATAAGGAGTCAAAAAAATTCAAAAAAGATTAAATTTTCTTTTTTTAGGAAATGTTTTGATGTCTCTATGTTCATGAGATTATGTCCATCATCATTTTCAAGACAAGTTTCACTGGTTATTTAAATTATTTTTCCAAAAACAATCATTTATAAATCATCATGAAGATCCTCATATTTTGGTAATAAATATGTATCATTAAATTATTCTGAATGGTATTTAATTTATCATATATGAGTGGTTGTATTAATATATTTAAATATATAATAATATAATACTCACCTTTTAGACACATTAGATTTAAATTTTCCATATTAGCATCCATGGTGAAAGTATTTCAGTTGTGAAAAAATAGCATCTATGGTCTCTTTAACATTGTGAGATTTCTATCTATATTTCATGATAAGTCGTATAGTTGATCACTTGTTCTTGTGGTAAATCTGATGAACTTGTGGTCGATCATTTTTCAACGATCGATCATCTTAATTTATAGTTGATCGTATTTTAATTTCGGCCAGTCCAATACTTTATCAATTTTGATACTACTGACCATAGTCACATCAATTGATCTTATTAAAGATACTTTACTTGAAAATCTATAAATTATGGTTTCTTTAATTTATCCTTTTTGTCACATGGTTTTTTTCTTGGTCGAACCAACTTCGTGGTCGCTCTATTAGGAATGTGTTTGATCCATGACTTTGAAAATTTGAACACAATGTCCACTTGAGAAAACAATTGGTTATTTGGTTATTTCTTATGATCACTTGGTTGTTTTTAAATAAATTCATCATAGTCAATGAGGCAGTTGTTTGGTTGATCACAAATACAATGTGGTCAATTCAAGACTTAGAAAAAATGAATTTACATTCATAAAACATAATATGGATTTGAAGTATCATAAACATGGTGTTTTTTATTATTAAAATAAGTAATTTTTGGAATAATAAATCAAAAATAAAAGACTTTGAAAGATGAGGTGATTCTTGAGGAGAATGAAATTAAGGTCTCTCTTAGAATTTTAGAATATTGACCATGAGTAAAGTGCACCAAAATCTCATAATTTAAAATATATTGATTACCTTGAGTGATGGTAATATTAAGTTTCAAAGTGATAGAAGAATAAATTACTTATACAATGATTTAAAGTTTGTAAGGATTCATGCATAGAAATTTAAAGAATCATATGCTAAATTATTTTTTGATCGAAAGATATGATGATTAGAAGTTGAGCTGATTGTAAAACGGAGCTAAAAGATGAAGTTTAAATGAAGTATAAGTTCAATGTATTTAGAACATAGGTATAAGAACACTCACACCTTATTTGTTAAAATTAATGAAGTTTTAAAAAGAATTTTTTGAGTGAAATAATATCCTAAAATAGATGAACCATATAATAAAGTCCAAGTTATAATTTTTGAAGTCAATAAAAGATAGTTGGCCAGAAGATGTTGAGTGACATAACAGAAACATTATGAAGCCACAATAATTATGATGATACTTATATAGACATTAAAATTTATAAACTCATATAGAGAATTTCATGATTCAAAAAGAGGTTACATAAATATTTTAAAGGATATTTGATACCATATATTGAAGATATTTGACCTAACTTCGAGATCATTGAATATTTTTAAAGGTATTCAAAATAGAATGTTATATAACCTTAGAGTTAAAAGATTTAAAATAACAAAACTAATCATGAAAGGTTGAGAATATAAAATAGGTCTATATAATTCAAATAAATACACTAATTACCAAGTAATTTAAGTAGATATATGAGAATAATAATTCAAGAGATCTTCTTAGAAGAAGTGAATCAAAGAGAGGGAGTTACAAACCTATTCTTATCAGAAGTTTGGTTATGTTAATGTTTGGAGAATACCGACACATAAAGTTATATGGAATCTAAGTATAGTCACTATATTAAGGTGACTAGAAGTTAAGAATCCAATTCCAACTAGTATAAGTTTTGGACATTGAATATTATAGCATTTAGAAATACAAATTCAGTTTACTGTAAGTACGAGATAGATCGATGTGCATGCTGAGTATAGAGGAATTTAAACTAGTAATCAAGGATCCATCAATGAGGAAGTTTATGGAAAAACTATAAGGAATGGTGGTTTAAATATAAAAAATGGCACCATTCCTACTAATAGGTGAAAGATGGTTTTCGGGATATAGTTTATCCACTTGTGTAATATAGTGGAATCGGAGTTTAGGATGATACCTTCTCTTCGGTAAATGATAAAAACTTTACAAATTTTAACCATTATAAGAATATTTAAAATCTATATATCGAGATAATAACCAAACATTGAAAGGAGTAGGTTTCTTACACTAGGAAGAAAACTTATTAAAATATTTGTGTGTTTTTACTTTACTTCTTATATATTTCATGAGAGAATAAGTTTTGATGGAACACATAAAAGATCCATATATCCTAACCGATGGTAGTGGATCGATCAATATTAAGGAAACAAAAGTTTAAGTTGTACTAAATACTTAAAATTTAACCACCCTTAATTCACCTCCCCACTCTGGGGGTGACTACACCGTCCATTGGGAATAATAATTATTTTTGTGAATGCATGGTTTATATCCTATCACATAGAATATTTAACAAGAATTCATAGGATATAACCAATTAATTCATGATGAATTCTTTATATTTATGCATGGTTTAAGTTGTGAGCATTATCACATAGTAACATGCATGATAAATAAAATCATATTTTATTCATGAATATTAAATAAATTAAATAACATTAAAATCCTTCAATGTAAATATTAAGTCATAAATATTATCCGTCATATAATTTAGAATGAAATCATAGTTTAGAGTGATCTTTATTCATGCTGCAGAGTGACTCCTCCTATCATAGAGTTATAAAAAGTGTTTTTGGTTGGGTTAACTAAATTTTAAATCAAGTAAGCCTATATATCTATCTTGGAGTAATTTCATAGGATTATTTTTAGAAAATACAGGTTAAGGATTCATAGGATATTGGACTCGACTAAAAAACTTAAGGAGTTTTGAGATAATATAGTCGTACATCAAAAATCCTACCTTAGACTCTCATATTAGTAATGATGTTATATATTAGGATACGAATGGATTTTTAAGGGTCATTTCCCACTAGAATATCCAAGAAAATGGATATTTTAAATATAATAGTTGATTGATCTTGTTATTTGAATAAAATAGTGGAATATATTTAAAATTAATTAATTTATAGTGTCTAAAATAGTAATCAATATAAAATTAATAATCTGCTAAAAGTGGTTCTGTAGAAAATGCTAAGTAATACCAAATAATCCATGTGGTCAATGTTTGAAAAATAGCATGTCCTCACTAATACTAATTTTCAATATTTATATAGGTAATTATGAATAATACTATGATATGAAAGAAAAGTTTATTTGTTAGAGTCCCCACTACTTGATTAGCCACCTTATGAAGAAAGGGGGGGTGAAAAGGATGCTTACAAGAGGCATATAGATGTTTCATTTAATACATACATCATAATGTAATCTTTCATAACTAGTGAGTAGAAAAATAAATATGAGGAAATGGATAGTTACACCATGTTTTCTCATCTATGAAGATTTTTTTAGAGGAAATTTAAGTAATAAACAAATGATATTATCATTACATTGAACATGTGTAAGTTGAAATATAGAATCCAGGATGGTTCATATATACATAATATGATGGATTAAAAATATCTATTGGTAGATTTGGAATTACAAGTGAATAATGATGATTCATTACATATAATTCTCTCAATCTTCTCACCCAATTACTCTATTTTCATAGAGAATTGTAAAATGAATCGTATGGACAAAACTGCACCAATATCACTTGGATAAGGTTTTCCAAGAAGATAAAAATTTGATGAAAGATAAATATACATTTATTATAGTGATCGAGAATAAATATAGGTAAAAATATCAATGTAAATTATGAATACAAATTCACCTTCATAATGATATTATAATAGACCCAAGATCAATAGGGAGAGAATTTAACTAGAGTCTATTTGCTTCACATGTAGAAAGAAAGGCCACTAGAAGAAGAATAATAATGAATCCAGAAAAGAGGTGAGTGGAATCTTCTACCATGGTTATATTCATCATTATATGTAATATTTATATCTTAATTTTTGGTAATTAAATACAATTTGTGAATCAAAAAATTTTATTTAAATATAGAAACCAAGAAGGTTCAAAAAGATTACACAAGTGAATTGGATCTCTATGTTCTTTATGGATCTTGAAACCTATATTTCCTAGAGTATATCATAACTTCGCATTTTCAGGTGAAATATTCTTGTATTTTAAAACTATTTTTATGTTTTGTGTCTTTAATAATAACAATATATTGGTGTCAAGTTTAGACACAATGATATTTTATTTTAAGTTAGAAATAAAATTGTTGTGGTATACCATACTTTAATAATAGTTTCATTATAAATGAATCAAATATATTCTATGTCATTAGTTAAGGAATAATATAAAATATAAGACTCAAATAAAACCCATTTGTATCTATATAATTCATAATTGAGTAAAACTAAAAGAAAATGTATGGTGTTTAAACCCTTTTGATCTAAATCTATTAGGTATTTGATATAATTGATTATATGGTATAATGACCCTGAAACCTTTTGGTATTTAATGTGATAAATCCATAAAATTCCTTGAATCAGTTCAGTAAGATAATTTTTATCTATTTTAAGTATAATTTTTGGATAAATTCATTTACTTCATGAGACTCCCTTCATGAAATTTAAGGAATGGAAAATAAAAGTAATGAACATGCTTTGTTAAAAGATAAAATATGTTTTGAGAAGTTAATCCAAAGAATGTTTTAGCTTTATGGTCAAAGATCATTAAAATATAGAGTGGAGTTATTCCTAAATTCACATTTTTGAATACACATCACAGTTATGATGCTATTAAAAGGAGGATCTATGAAGAGATGTATTTGTCTTGAAAAGATTAAATTATTTATTTTGATATGTTATTTGAAAATAGTGACATTAACACCTAACTATATACTAATCTAAAAATAAAAAATATAATTTCATATGAGTTATAATATAAAAGGAAATACATCAGTTCAAAAATTAATGTGTTTAGATATGAAGTGTTCTAGGATATGAAGCTTGATCTTTCATTTTATCATATGAATATGGTTGGACATTAGAGAGTCAGGAGATGAAATCATCTTATGTGTTTAGGAAATGGAAAAACACAGCTTTAATGTAGGGTAGGTTTGGTGAACAGTGTTAAAATGTAATGGTTTTGCACTCATAAAATGTAAAGTTCAAAAAATAGTGAGATCGAAAGCAACCAACTTGGATTACCAGTTATTGTTGTCATGTGGGGTTGACCATGATTTCTAGTGATCGAACAATACTAAATGATCAATAGATTCTTAATATATAACTAATTAGGACCTGGGTTCAATTAAGAGTGTATTATTTCCAATATTACTAGTATTTTATTGGCCATATTAGGTTCTTTAGTGATATATTCCCTGTAAGGGGATAAATCAGAGTATGAAAAAAAAATTAATTCTCTACATAACCTGAAACTCCCCTAACACTAACTAATCTTGAACTCACTTTTAATAGGGTCACACTAATTTTATTATTTTAATGATAATCTGATTGATGGTATGATTATCATAGAATTAAATAGATCATATTTTTTATTTTTTAATCCAAACATGTATATTTACATCCTATAGAATATAATTAAATAATGTGTGAAAGACACAAGGATTTTACTCATTATACCCGCACTATACAAAATGCAAGGATCACACAACAATTTTGAGTTTATATTCCAAAATAAATTAATATTCACTACTTCAATGGTTATATTTTTTATTCCAAAATAACTCCATGTAAGTCTCACTACCTTTAAAATATTTAGAGAAGACTAACTATCTCTCCAAGTCTAAAACAACTCACAATTGAGAAAACATTTTCCTCTCAACTAAAGTATTTGAATTACTCTTCTTAGAGATTATTCTATTTTTTCAATTAATTTAGGTTTGATTCATACATTTATGATTGTTCTAGGAAGCTCCATTTTCATCCAATATAATAAATCCAATCTTCTATGTACTTGATTTCATGGAACAATCTTCATCGCATACTCCAACTTCATGTACACTAATTACTGTAAACTCTCCTACTCTTCCGCAAAGTCCTATGATCTTTCATGAACCTGGACTCATTGAATAATATTCATCATGGAATCCATTTCATGGACTAACCTATAATATTTGAGCTCATGTACTACTTCATGAACTCCTCCTTAAGAACTTCCTGAGCTACCTCACAAACTCTGCCTTCACCACTATGACCTTCAACTTTGCAAACAAACTATAAAACCCCTACACACTTGAATAATTGCCCTTAAAAATTCCATTTTGAACTCCTAAATACTTATCCTTATGTTATTATTCCACTTATCTTAGTCCAATTCTCTTGGTTCACTTCACTTAGTCCACTTCTCTTAGTTCACTTCACCTAGTACTCTTCATAAACTCCTTCCTGACACCCATAATCTCCAACAATGAACTTTTTGAGTTAATTTTTATACTCTCTATCAAATTAATTGGTCAAGGAGTACTTTTATATGTAACCACTCCATCACTTCATGTACTCCATAGTTTTTACCTCCTCTATTATTACTCTTATGTGATTAGTTCTATTTTTGTATCCCTAGGAGCTTACTTCTCTTCACATAGTCATATTCTCTTGGTCCACTTCACATACTTCTCTTCACTTAGTTACTAATAAATTTTCATAATTAATAAGAAATTGTATACTTACTAAGATATCAACTTACTTCCTAATTGATCTACATACTTTAATAATAAATTTGATTACATACCATGTGAAAAACCTTCCTTTATAAATTTTACATGGCTTTCCATACTTCTTATATGATCTTCAAAATTACCAATCAATCTGAATTCTTTACTAAGAAACAATCGTACTTTCTAAGTGATTTTCATACTTTACTATGTTATCTACTTACTTAATACATGAAAAACATTCATTTAGAAAAAAATCACCATAAACATGTTAAAATCTTAAAGAACCACTTAGACAATTTTCTTTATCCATAAACAAATTGAATATTTGTAAACCATCTTTTTAAAAAACTCAAAAAACACTAAAACATCACCTTGGGGGATCATTTCACAATAATATCCCCCTTTGGGTTTGTTTAAAACACTTAAAAACTACTAGAATAAATTTTTTGACAAAAATCACATAACCTCTACTATAAACACCATTCACGCTATATATCTTTGGATAGTTATCAAATAATTACTCAACATTTACTCTAATCCCACATGAGTAAATATTCACGTGATAAATAGGAGTATCATGAAAATTTCATCAATAAATAACTATTTTCTCAACACTATTTCTTCAACCACACACCACAAACCACTAGCATTGTGATCCCCAAAGTCCTACATCATGATATACCTACAATGAAATAACATCTTCAGCATCATCATGATTTAAAAACACCCCCTGTTTCAGTGCCTCCTATTAGTTTCTCCCCCCATTCATGATCAATATTTCTCCACCTTTCTTGATAAATTATTTTGATATTATTATATTGTATCTGAGGATAAAAAATATTATCAAATTGTTTCTGGAATCTTTTTGTATAAAAGTGATGTAGAAATTTATCAACGGAATATTTTTTTTATTATAAGTAATTAGATTTATTAGTAAGTACAGAGATCACTTAGTAAAGTTTGAAGATCACTTTGTAAGCATGGAGATCATGTTAGAAGTATATGGATCAATGTAAAATTCAAAAAGGAAGGTTTTTTGTATGGTAATTAAGTGAATATATTATTAAAGTATATAGATATCTTTGTAAGTATACATATCACATAGTAATTACATGATCTCTTAGTAAGGTATACAGATCGCTTAATAACTAAGTGAAGAGAAGTAAGTAAATCTGACTAATTGAAGATGAATATGTGAAGAGAAGTTAGAATAGAGAACTGATTGAAGAAAACTAAGTTTGTAGGATTAATAATAGTGGAGTAAAATAAGTGATGGGGTTTCCTATAAAAGTACCCCTTGATTAGTTCATTTTATGAGGAACAGAAATATTAACTTAGAAGATCATTTTTGGAGATTATTAGAGTTTGAAATGTTTTCACAAAGATTACTAATTGAAGTGAGATAATCGAAGTGGACTAAGTGAAGTGAAAAAAAATTAACTAAGATAATTTCACTAATTATAATGTATTAAAAATAGATGAGTTTGTACTAGAATTTTTAAAGATAGTTTTTGAAGCATAAAGGCGGTTTGTAGAGTCATTCCACAAAGTTAAAGTTCATAGAGGTGAAGTCAAAGTTCACAAGGAATCTTACAAAGGGTTATTTTTTTATGTAGGAGTACACTATGGAATCTCTCATAAGGAATTACATGAAGTGGAGGTTGTGGTGAATGGTATTCTACAATGTTGAATTTACAGAAGAGAAAAGTAGTTCACTAAAGAATAGGGGAGTTTATGGTGATTAGTATATGTGAAGTTGTAATACATGGTGAAGTGTGTACTATGAAATAAAGTGTGTGGAGTAGTTTATTTCATATCTTGGATGATAATGGAGATTCATGTTACACTCATAAATTTTTGAATCAAACCTAAACTGATTTAGAACAATAGAAGAATTTCCTAAAGGATGAGTGTGCACACATCATTTGAGTGGATAGTGAGTTATCAAGTGTGAATGTTTGTAGACCAAAAAAGATAGGTATTATTCTATAAATATTCTAAAGTCAGTGAGCCTAGCATGGAGTGACCATGTACAAAAAAATGTAACCACCAAACTAGTGAGGATTACTATATTTTATCACTTCAACAAAACATCAGTGTATACTCCATATACATATCCTATTGTAGTTGAACTAAGTAAAATTATTGGGTCTTGTGTTTATATTTACTTATATTATACAGGACTAAAATATATTTATATACATTGAATAATCATTAATATTTTATGTTTAATGATAAGATAAGTACATCATCAATTGGATTATAATTAAAATAAGAATGCAATACTGGACCTATTAAATGTTATTTTAAGATCGGTTTGGGTTATAAGAGTTTTAGGTTATGTGGGAAAACATTAAATGAGTTTAATACCATAATTCAACCCTAGGGAATCTATCATTAAATACCCTTTTGGGGAGAATAATTGGTATCATATGATGTTTTATCTTATTAACCTTTTTTTATTATGAATTGATCTACTTAGGTTTTGGAGTTTAATTATACTCTAATATTACAATATGGGAATTATAAATGATATAAAGAAGAATAAGAGATCCAACATAATTTCATTATGTGGAACAATGTTTGGGAAAAGTTATATTTATATAGAGGACTCCACTAATACTCAAAAGGAATGTATGGACGAATCTACTCATGTATCTATTTTTTCTTACAATAATACTTTATGACTATATTAGGAGACTAATATTCTAAGTGGTGTGGGATCTACTGACAATGATAAAATAAAAATATGTCTAAAGGTAGAAGGTTTATATATATCAGAGAAGTTATATTAGCAGCTAAAAGAGGAAAAATTGAAGATAAAAGAAGATAACATATAAAAACCCAACCCTAGTAGTCCATATCCAGTGGTTACTTTATTATATTTTTACTATATACAATAAATAACACCCCAAAGTACCAAATAGATTATTATTCATGGTAAAATAGATACATACTTGAATCCTACATTACATTTTAAAACAAAAAATATCACATAGTATTTCATTTGAAAAAACCATTGTCCCTTTTATAATATCCTGATATATTAATCATCAAATAATTCCTAGTATCCTGGAGAAAAGAAACATAAGAAAATGGTGATCTCAGAGGCTCAGTAAGGGTATGCATACAGTAGAAGCTAAATACGGCATGGATAATATGGCAGAAAATAAATGATAATTAAATAATGTCATATAAATAATCACATTCACTGAAAACTTATACATGGATATAAAAACTATTCAAATAATCACATGAGAATTGATAAATAATTTTATAATGATGGAGTTCATAATATCAGACATATGAAACTTATCGTCATGACCATGTTCTGAGATATCTTAAATATACCGTTACAGACCCATGCTAAGACATCTTATGTAAATAGGTAATGCCTCAGCCAAAACCCAATCTAGTTTGTCTCATGAGACATAAAGATACATCTAGGGTATATGTGATTATAGGACCCACCCGTCACTTTATAATTCCAATGCATTACTCATATGAAATGGGTGAATTAATATATGTAAATATTCATATTAAAAAACTTGCATGTGAAATGTTAATACTTTCTCTGATCAACAAACGTAATCATAATCCATCCAGAGTAATATGGTGAATGGTATCAAAATAGTATATCCCCAATCAAAATGATCATAAACCATCCATATAAATAAGTTTTATGGTCTCATTAGAGTATGTTCTCATAAAAATATTTAACAAAGTATTTTTAAACAGATGAAAATGCTTCAAAAAGATCACTGGAAAATTTATTGATGAAAATACCCTTTTTAATTAGAAATAAAAAACATTTCCCAAATATTAATGAAAATATTTTACTTGAAAATAAAATTTTAAACTTGTATAGTAAGCTTTAAATAATTTATTGGTCATCACAGTGGTAAATTTTTTTCATTTCATATAAGTTAAAAACATTCATTTTACACTTTGTAGAAAAGTCTAAAAGTACCTCATTTGGAAAATGAGAGGATGATTCATTTTAAAAAATTAGTAAAAATTAAAACATTGTTAAAAAATTATTTGATAAATAATTTGATAATAGTAAAAAAAATAAAAAAATTAGAAAACATGGACATGGATGAAAAATGATTTTTGACTGAAGAGATAAATGAAGTCAGTTTTCCTTAAAAACATTTTCCAAACCATTTTAATTACAAAAGAGACGAAAATGGTAATTTTAATTTAAATATTAATTAATAACCTTATTAGAAAAAAATATATCAGTTTTATGAAATAAATATTAAATAATTCCCCTAGCAGAGACTTAATTATAAACATCCCCGAATAATGATGAGATTGTGAAATAAACTCTTACCTCTAGTTTGACTTCCTCGATATATGTCTAAAAAACATATATAATAAAAATAGATTTATTATAAATATATTTCATAACATACTAATATATATATATATATATATTATACCATATATGACATACTTATAATATTTTATCATCTGTTTATTAACAATTTTTTGTTAAATCACTTTTTTTGTGATAATTTATTTGTTTTTCATGTATGTTTTGGTTTGGTAGTTTTAGTCATTGTACTTTTATAAAGTTTAAATAATATAAAATAAGTTATAAATGATGTAAATGTAATATATATTAATTATATCTGTATTTTTAGTAATCCATAAAAGGTAGAGATAGGAAAATGAATCATGTCGTTCATGGGGACGGTAAGCCATATGTACGCATGAACGTTGTTTTAAATTTTCAACAGATGGAACAAAATAAAGTTAGATAATTATTAAAATTTATTGAATAATAATTAAATAATATAAATCATATATATTCATAAAATCCATCCTCGTCACCATACAAGTAAAATAGAATGAAAAAATAAATCACAATGCTTCGTGGAGGTGGTAGTCCACACGTATGCACGTGTCATATTACTGTTTCCCAACGGTTTGGAAGGTAATAAGGTAGATACAATATTATCATTACTGAAATATAATTATTTTATAAATATAATATATGAACATTAATCCCATCATAATTTCCATCTATAAAATATGGTGATGAAAAACGAATCGTATCGCTATGTGGAGATGGTAAGTCGTACGTACGCATGAGGGAAACTTTCACATTACATTTGATTGAAAATTTTTGGATAATTGTGGTTTAATAATAATTATAAAAAATTAACTATATTTATGATACTGAATATATTATTTTAAATATAATATAATATATTTTTATGAAGGTGAAATAGTAATTAAAAAAGAAACTAATTAGTTAAGGAGATTATAACTTCTTTAAAACAACTCCTTTAGATGTACTATTTATGGACCTAGGGTTGGTATTTGGGAATACATTATCCTATATAATATGTATAGGGATATTTTTAATAGAAATATTTAGGTTTTGGTTGAGATAAAAGGCTCAATGTAGTGTAAAATTGAGAAAGGAGGGGTGTCCATTTATAAGTGGGGGCGAGGAAAAACATGGAATTTCTTAAAAGAATAAAATATAAAAATTCAATTCTCAAGAAAAATGGTTCCAAATGAATTTTTCAGATATTATGAGGATCTAATAAAGTTAAAAAATATAATTTGGTCAGGTTTAAGAGGTTTTTTAAACCTTATATCTTAGTTTAAAACCATAGTTAACTCATTTTAACTTCAACCATGGAAATGATTTTTTCACTCTTAAAGGGTTATAATTTTACTTATAAGTTAAATATTGGATTATAAATGGAAAAGGGGTGAAATATTATATTTTATATCATATCCCTTTTACTTTTTAAAAATTTTAACATTTTTAAATAATTTAATATATTTTATTTTCATAAAATATCATTAATGTCAATTTTGAAACTATCCATTTAATTTGACATAAAATAGATAAATACAAAGATTTAATTCGAATATAATCCTTGAAAACAATGATAATATTTAATATTATTCTATAAAATTTGTTTAATTCTAAAAATCACTCAAATAATATCACATTTAATATTTTTAAAATTATTTATTTTATTTTTCCATTAATCGAAAAAATATTATGTCGGTATTGTCTAAGAATTTAAGTTAAATATATAATAAATAAAAATTATAAATATATTTCCATCATTAAAATAATTTCAATAGTCCAATAATATACATTTATATTCATTTGTAACTTGATTTTATCCGAATATGAACACATAATAGATATTTAAAACTAAGAGAGTGACATTTTGTAACATTCTTTGATTTAAATAATATATATGAAATTTTTATGTAAAGGTGTCCATTAAACAAATAATGTTATGAAATAAGATTATAATGGTAGAAATAAATTCCTACAATAATAATTAGGAGGAAATATTATGACCTTATCACTTAGTTTTCACCTAGATTAACCCGACTTACCCTTTACTTGAGTGATTAATCTTACTACGATTTCTATTCACATTGATGAGATATAAAAGGGGTCCATTTACTAAATTTTAACCTCATAATTACAAATATGTAATCCATTTATCAAATTAAATACCTATAATTTGTTTAAATTAGTTGAAAATGGTGTGCAAAATGTGATGAAATTTTCTTTTTAGAAAAATGCAATTTTAAGCATAAAACTTTATTTATTCTTATTTTCTATATAGAAAAATCATCATATTAATGTTAAAAAATTTATTTAATATATAATATATACATTTTATTAAAACAATTCACCAATATTTGTTAATTTAATTTATTAAGATAAAATACATTGTGGGCATAAAAACAATTTTTCAAAAAAAATGATTTTTTATGTATGAAAATGTTTTATGATAAATTCAATCATAAAATTTATTTCAATTAACTTAATTGAATTATTAATAATATAATATAACTAATTATAGTTTTTAATTATTTTAAAAAAAATGTTACTTTTTAAAATCTTGAAACAAAAATATAGTTTTCAATAAAAATTAGTATTTTTTACTATTCACTGAAAAATCAATCATTCTAGAAAAATATTAAAATTTTACCCTAATATAATTTTGTTTTTATGATTTAAAAAAAAGATAATTTTTTTATAAAATAAAATTTATATAATTTTTTTCAATTTATTTTAAAATTTTCTCACAAAAATCAATAAAACTCATTTTTTGAAGAAAGCATATTTCTGAAGCATAAAATAACCTTATTGAAAATTGATTACTTATTTACTAAGTATTAATGAATGAATTTTTATTTAGTATGCACTTTATATATTTAATAATTTAGTTAAAATATTCATACACACTAATTTAATGATTTGTCAATACTTAAATAATAATATTTCAATAGTATATTACGGTTTGTTTGGACTTGATTTTTCGTGTTGTATACATTATCGAACATAGTGTTATTTTAAAAAATTAGGTTGTTACAGAACAAGTCTCAAGGGAACCTTATTATAGTGTTAAAAATAAGGTTTAAAAACTAAAAACCCTCAATCAAAGACTAATTTATGTCTTTATAAATCTAAGGGAAAAGAATGATTCTCATGGAAATGAGTTGGAGGAGAAGTATTCCATGGTATGAGATTTTACACATCATTCTAATGATAATGTAATAAACTCAAAAGAAACTATGAATTTTTATGATAATAAGAAAGAGTTTACAGTACATATGATAAAGCTAGTCAAAGAGAAGTATGTAATAAGAAAAATCTTTTCCCAAGGATTCTATTACTCAGATGATTGCAAAAAACAAAGAGTATAGTAACATAGTGGATAAGCTCTCTCGTACATTATAGTATGATATGTGTAGTGGGATGACACCCAAAAAGGATATGAATTCACAACTTTAGACAAAAAAAAATATAGAAGATCAAGCAATTTAAAGAGAATTTTATCTTAGTCAAAAAAACTACTAGAACAATGTGATTCTAAGGGTAATCCAAAACTAAAATATGTTTTACATATTTTGTTTTATTATCCTTTGGAAAGTGATAATGGTGAAATTAAAATAAATTATATTTTCTTAGGAAGGAATCATAAAAATATTATCATGCCCCAATGGCTATAATTAATGGGAAAATATCACATTGGGTATTATGGAGACTCTCTGAAGCATAAGAAAATGAAGGTTATGAGTATTCCCATGAGAAGGTAAAGTCGAAAATGTGATATAAATAAGATCTATAAATTCCCTATATAATGTAAGTATATTCTAATAATCAATCAAAGAATATTTAGAGAAATGTGCTTATATTTTAGTTTGCATGGTCATATTTCTAGTCTCTAATTGAAGTATTGGAATAAAATAACTATTATGACATTGGTAAAAGATACGAAAGACTATGCTATCAAGCGTAGTAGAGAATTTATGTTCATTATTCCAACAAAATTTACCTTGATGATTTTTTTCTCGGGTGGATATTACAAAATAAGTTATGTTGTAGTGAACAGTGGAAACCAACATGCATTCAAGAATAAATAATTCCATATGAAAAATAGATTTTGGGGATTGTAGGAAAAAAGGCACCCAAGCTAAGAGTAACTCTAAAAAGATTTCTAATCCCACAAAAGAGTCAAAATTTATTTTGAAAAAAAATAGTTCTCTCTTTTCAAGAGGTACTCTAGTTGAGAGAAATAAATATAGTATGAAAATAAATATACACTATGGACGAAAACTTCTGAGGTGGATTTATTTGCTTTCAATGAGAACTGGAATGAAGAATGACTAAGTGGTTTCAAAAAAGTACCTGAAGGAAATATATGAATAGATTTTTGGTATTTTCTAAGAAAAGATAAAATTGTGGCATAAAGAGAAGTTCCATATATAGAATTTAATGTAAGGGTCACTACAAAAAACATAAGATTAGCAGATGTTTTTTAGAGGGGGTTATTCACAACCCCATATAAATTAATTTTAGAGGGGGTTATGCACAACCCATTATAATAATAAGATTTATAGGGGGTTTAGAACCCATATAAATTTTTTAGCATTATTTTTTGAATATTTTATTGTATTTTATAGGAGGTTAGGTCAAAGTTGCTTCAAATTTAATAATTAGTGGTGTTATATGTTTGGTTGAATTTTAGAGGCATGATATATATAATATTTTTTTGAAAATTAGAGGCTTTATATATAATGGAATTTATTTTTTAAAATTGAAATATAGGGGGTTCACAACCCCCTTTAATTTAAGATATTAGAGGGAGTTCATGAAACGTATTTAATACCTTGGATTATAGGGGCCTTTGAACCCCTTATAATATAATAAATTAGAGGGGTTGTGAACCCCTTCTAATTTAAGAAATTATATGGGGTTTTGAACCCCTTTAATATATGAAGTTATAGGGGGTTTTGATCCGCCTTTAATATATGACGTTAGAGGTGGTTTTCAACCCCCTTTAATATATTACAATAGAGGGGAGTTTAACCCCTTATAATTTATGAAATTAGAAGTTTTTTCAATACCTTATAATTTAGTATATTATAGGGGGGTTTGAAACCCTTATAATTTATGTCATTATAGGGGGTTTTGAACCCCTTATAATTCATGAAATTAGAAGGGTTTTGAACCCCTTATAATTTAATATATTAGTAGGTTTTTTGAACCCCTCATAATTTATGAAATTTGAAGGGGTTTTGAACCCCCCCCCCCCCCCCTCTAATTTATGACATTAGATAGGGTTTTAAAACCACTCTAATTCATGAAATTAGAGGGGGTTCATGAACCGCCACTAATCCATTTGATTATAGGTTTTTTTTAACCCCCTCTAAATTATTATTTATTTTTTAAAATAAATTTCATATAAATTCAAATTATATAATATGTGTGTGTGTGTGTTCATGTGTGTATATATATATATTACATAAACACGTTATTTAAATGTATTGAATTTCATTATAAACACACACATATATATATATACACATTATATAAATACTTTAAATAAATACTTATACATATAAATAAAAATGTATACAAGTATAAACATTGGTATAAATGATAAAAATGTAATCATAAATATATTTACTCAAATATATAAAATTTATATATTTTTTTATAAATATTATACATTTATTTTAAGATTTATATTATACATATATTGTATTAAATATAGTTTTATTGTTTATTTTTGTATAAATACATTTATACTATATTATGTATACAAATATATATATAATATAGACAAAATTAAAATATATATATTATATATTATATTATATATATTATATTATAAAATATTTTATTATATATATAATATTATAAAATATTTATTTATATATATAACATTATAAAATATTTTATTATATATAAATTTATATATGTTAATTATATAATTATTGTATATATTATAGTATACCATATTAATTATAAATTAATTTAGTATATATATATATATCATTCAATTATATGACATATTTCCAATTATATGAATGTATTTAATTTCATGTGTGTGTATATATATGTGTGTTTGTGTGTACATGATATAATATAAATTTATATAATTACATACATAAATATATAATATAGATTTATTTAATATAATATATGTATAATATAAATCATAAAACATATAAATGTATAGTATTTATAAAACCAACATATAATTTGTATAGTTTAAAAAATAAGTGTAATAATAACAACAATAATTAGTAATTAGTAATATTATTGTTGCACACACAGAGATATATATAAGTATATAAAAAATTATGTAAACATATATATATATATTATAATTATATTATATCTATAAATATTATGTAAATACATAAATATACATGCTCACACACACACAAATATAAATTTATTTATAAATAGATGTTTAAATATTTATTTATATATATTATATATTAATATAATTATTTATATATATTATATATACACAGATAATATATATATATACATTATACACAAATATATTGTATATTATACACAAATACAAATATATTATATGATTTAAATTTCTATAGACAAATATATATATATATATATATATATATTCCCTAATTTGACTGTATCTAAATAAATATAAGTTATTATATATAATAACTAAAAAACGTTTCACGTGTTGGGGTTCGTCTATACGTTGGGTGTCCTTGGGTGGGGGTGGTCCACGCGGGTGTATGGGCAGTGTCTAAGGGTGTCTGCGGGTGTCTATGAGCCATGGGGGAGGGGTGTTTATGGGTGTCTATGGGTGTTTATGGGCCACGAAGGGTGTATGTGGGGTGTTTATGGGCCATGGGGGTGTCAAGTAGGGGACATGGGTGTCTGGGGTGGAGTGGGGGTGTCTATGGTGTGTCCATGGGTGGCTGAGGTGGAGTCCATGGGGGTGTTTATGGATATCTATGGGTGTTTGGGGTGGAGTCCATAGGGGTTTCAGTAGGGGGCGTGGGGGTTTCCATGCGGGCCTCTGTGGGTGTCGGGTAAATCTGTATAAAAAAATAGTGACTATTCAGGGTCAGTTACAGAACCGCCCCAAAAATTGATATTCATACTTGATTAGGGGTGGTTATATAACCACCCCTAAATGAAACATCAATTTAGGTGCGGTAAAAACACCCCATAATCTATAGGGAATGGTGAATTTAGGGCCAAATTAGAGGAGGTTATAACCCCCTCTAATCTAATCACCCCTAAATTTAGGCTCATTTTACTAGCACTTTTGCAAAACCACCCCTAATTAGAGTAGTAAAGAACATTAGTGGTGTTTATGGGTAACCATTACTAATGTTTTTATAGGGGGTTATAACCCCTTCTAAATGAAAAAACCTTTCTAATCACCTTGTTTTTTTGTAGTGGGTTCTTGTAAAGACAAGAAGAATATTTTGAAAACTAAAAGGACATTAAATGACTACCTTGTGAAAAAATAATCCCAAATCAAGGAATAGTTTATAAAAGCTAATGAATCATGCAGGGATAAACATAGTAATAATAATACAAGGATAATAAGGGTCAAATTAGTCACATGTCAAGAGATCCTTGCCAATAAAAGTAAGCAAGGAAGAAAATATTATTATTTGATCCATGAAGATAAGAAAATACCCAATCTAGAAAAGAATAAATCCAAATTAAAAATCCAAAATATAGTTTGTATAAGATGAATTACTAAAAGGAGATCCTCTAGTAAGATACTAAAGGATCATACCATGAAGAATGGTTTGGAAGAAGAGGAATTTGATTAGAAGATATAATTTCTTTCCTCAAGTCTGAATAGCATAAAGGGAAAGAGTGATAGTGAAGGTTTTCCCCATCAATACCAACCTCATTCCTCAACTCGAGGAAGTGATTGTTACCCTATCCCTTTGTGTTTAAATTCTATTAATAGTTGTTGAATTATTTTAGGTTTTTGGGGGCATATGATCCTTGGGGATGTTGCATCAAAATATGTATAGTGATATTATAACATGATCTAGAGTTGATCCATAGAAGTAATGAGTACATGAGCTGAATGATGATATTTTATTAGATTATATGTGATTCTATGGTCTATTTTAGGTGTTGGTGTCATAAAACCTAATTATTCTGGAATCAAACCTTGTAGATAAAAATGGATAAGTCAGAACAAAATGAGATCTCATGATTTATTTGTTTTGATATATCATGTGATGTCATCTAATTGTTCTAAATATATCAAAAGATGTTATGGTTAGATAATTTTCATGTTAAATATCAATGTTATATTTTGGGATGAAGTTGAGATAATTAGGGGTTTTAATTAAAATTTATGCTAGATGATTTCCACATCAAAAAGGGAAATTTTTCAGTGGATGGTAGAAAAAATCAGTTTCCAAGTTTAGTTTAAGAATCGATCAAAGAATCTAGACATAATTTAACAAATGGTATCAATCATCAAGTTTCTATCTAAAATAGTTTGAATCAGTTTCAAAAATTAGTATCAGTTTGGTGTATACAGATGATTTTTAATGAAGAATCCTGGAATATTTCTTTAACAGAAATAAAAATACTATTACTTCTTGAGATATATGATAGTTAGTGATTTAAATGGAAATTTATAGTGTTATTAACTTTATCAATTATTTTATACAATGGGTTTTAACTCAATGGTATTAGAGAATTTATTGATAACTCGTTTCTAAGTGAAAATTACACCCCTCAAAAATCACTGAGCATGAAGATATAATTTAAATATGATATTGATATTGAAAGTTTGCTCAAACCTATAGACAATGAGAGTACAATGAAGCAGGTTGGGATATATTCTCTAGTATAAAAAAGTTATCATAATAAATGGATAATGTGAAAGAGTTTCATATCATCATGAAATAATTGTCTCTCTTTTTTGAATGAAAGGACCATATAAATAAAAGGGAAGAAGATCAATAACACTATGTTCATCATTGAAATAGGTGGTATCATTTAATGATATAACTTCATGGTCTCTATAGAAACAAGTTCAGGATTGTTTAGTAGATGATATAAAGTCAACATAAATTGGTGCATTTTATTTTGACGGATTTTTTATTTCTTGTCTGTGAAAAAACAATAATTTATGTCTCTAAGCACTATAGAATCTGAATATATTTTATCTACTCAATCCTACACAAAGTTATTTTGGTTGATGTAGTAGCTCGAAAATGTGGGAGTTGAAGTGAAGTCTCTGATTAGAATCAATTGTGATAATTGAAGTTCTATAAATCTAAGAAAAAATTCCTTCCAATGCTCAAGAATGAAGAACATTGAAATCAAGTATCACTTTATCAAGGATAAAGTGTATAATATATTTTTTAGATTGAAGTATGTTCTAACTAACCATTATGTAGTATACATTATAATGACAGACATACCCTAAGTAATATTTTAAATTATATCAACTAGCTCTTGGTTGCCAACAAGCATGTACCCGAGTGGTAAGGGCTCTTACTTGGCATCCAAGAGACCCAGGTTCAAAACCGGGTAGAGGCGATTTCTGGATATTGTAGAAGCACTGTAGTAGTATTGTAGTAGGTACTGTTCGGTACTGTAGTAGGTATTGTTCAGTACTATAGTAGCTGGAACTATTCATCATATTTGGGCCTAAGCGTCTCACAGAGCCTTCAGGTCATCAAAAAGGAATTTGGGCCTCCAGGCCTTCGGGCCACAAAGACTATGGAGTTGCCTATTACACACAGAGTAGGACCCTGAAGAGGACTAGAGCAACAGTAGAAGTCACTAGATGCAGAGCTAACCGGATTTTCAGAATGAGAGGGTATGGCAACCGCCATCGGGACTAGGCACCGTGCAACTTTGTACGGGGCAATGCTACCCGATCATCAATGCAATATGGGGACCTAAGGCGATAAATGATACAGATGCTGGGGAGGGGTAGTTCGATTGGACTAGGCCTACAGTTCATGTAATGGGAATGGTATGCCTCTGGGCCTTCGTGTCATGTATTTCAGGTCATGTCGGGCCTTGTACCTTGGGCCTACGGGTCATGTACAGGTTCCCCTTCAACCATTAAAAGGGGTATTATCTATAATAAATTTAAAAAGAAGGCCTTCGGGTCATTCGGGCATGGAGTCTATTCAACTCCCCACACTTGAATAGTGTGGATGTGGATCCCCCTCTCTTTGAGGTATGATGTGTTTTTTCTATATACTTATATGTGTTATTTTCCATGTTTCATACCACTAAGGAGTGACCATTGTGTTTTTTTAAATTTGAGCAGAAATATTTATCATAAAAGGGGATAAACTAATAAGGGGGTTTTGAAACATGGGTAGTTTTTAAATCATGATGATGTCGAACTTCTTTGGTCAATATAGACATATCATTAAGGATAACATTGGGTTTTATTATTATAGAGGTTTTTATTGATTAATTTTGCATGGTAATATTTTTTTCATGCAAAACATGAATCATGTGGGATTATAGTACATGTTGAGTAAATCTATGATTGTTATATGAAGATGCAGAGTGATAATGGTGTTTTCAGTAGAATTTGTGTGAGTTTTTTCTATATATTTAGTAATCTATTTTGTAATCCATGTAATTCATTATAAATTTTGATTGTAATGGAAAATTAGGGATTAGTGTTTCTCCCATGTACTTATGACACATTTTCCAAATATCATTAAGCCTTATTATATTATTTCCTTATCGTTTATTTGTTTAAATGTTTGAGAGTTTTATAGAGTCATGTGTGTGGTTTTTCTCATTATGGTGAGTAGGGTGAAAAGTTTTTATATCTTCTAGTACACTAACATTGTGGGAATCCATTCAAATAACCTAGTATTCCTATGTGTTATTTTTTATGAGGATGAGTGTCTAGTGATTAGATGTTGAGGATATCTAGATTCACAAAAAATGGTATCATATCAGGTTTTTGTTCTACTATACCATCAAGTGGTAAAGATCATGTTTCATCTCACTCATAGGTAGCTTAGGTTATCTATTTCCTATATGTTATTTTGAGTTTAGTGTGAGTTACAATAATTGGGAACTGTGGCATCAAATGATGGTATGGTATAGGGTAATAAGATTGATGTGATAGATTTTGGATTTTAGTGGATGTAGATGAAGGATCATCTCATTCAAAATGACCTAGATGTTCCTTTAACATGAATTAATTTGAAGAAAATGGAGAATTTGGAATGAGAATAATTATATAGTAAGGAACTAGAGTTGGTGAGGATTTCATTGGCATGAAATGAGGTCTTTAAAATCTAGGAGAATAACACAATAGAAAGGGTGATAAATAAATTGTAAGATATGTATGATAATATTATAGCACTTAATAAAGTGTCCATGATGTGATGGTTATTCGGATTGAGGTTATTATAATGAATACTAGTGGAATATCATGTGAATGAATTCAATATAATCCATGGGATGATCAAATATATGAATGTGTGTTGACACCCTCCAAATGAGCATAGGAAAATTTGGGGTCGAAGAAAAATCCAAAGCACAAGTATTATTTATTTCGCAAAGGAAAAAAGGAATAAGCATAGTTATATACCAAGTACCTAGGACACACACGTCAGGTGACCTTCAATAACACCCATGACCACACGGACATAGGAACAAAATGAGATGGGGTTATTCACTTCGCATTATCTATTAACTGATCATGTGAAGCCCTATTAGACAAGACCTCTTGATCACATAACGCCCCTAGGATGATTCTTCCTAATCACATGAATGCCTCAGAAAAGCCTTTTTAATGATAAAATATGTTATTTGACAAACTCCTGACAACTATCATGGAATACATGTGATAAAATATGAAAATATTGGGATCCTTATGTGAAAAAGTTACGTTGATATTCATGTGAAGGGATTACATGCTTCGTGTGATCTATTCATGTATCAAACAAAAGAAGTTCAGCATGACAACTCAATCATATTAAAACCCTTCAACATTCCAACCTCAATCTCAAAAATTCCCTCATGAAAATTATCCTAATCTCATAAAGTCCCTTATACATGTTAGTCATAATCTCACAAAGGATTAGAATATGTTGGCCTGATCCCATGAAGGCTCTTGGAAATGTTAACCTAATCTCATGAATTCACTTACACATGTCAACCTGGTCTTGGAAAGTCTCTCAGATATGTCGACTCAATCACATGGAATTGCTTTGACAAGCCATGGATTCAGGAAAGCTGGTAATGGAGGATGAATCGTGATGTCATTATTTTCCATACAACAAATGGATGACATCATTATTGTCATGTGGCTTGATCATTCAAAGTGAATGATACATTGTCGACTTATGCGGACATCCCCTCCACTGGCTTAAGCCAGGATATGAGACTTAATTTTTATGAAAAATATCATATATATGTGGTGTAGATTCCTATAAAATTCCACCTTGACACATAAAAAGACACACTAAGATGCATAGAGGCAAGACCAAACTTTTTTGGAATAGAGGACCATGAAATATCAAGAGTCTTCCATATGATAATCCTGGTGGGTGATTTAAAGTATTACTTCATAGGTTTATATACATCAAATGATCAGATCATTGATCATGAGAAGTATCTATGGCATGTTAACATAATCACATAAAGGTCCTTTGATGTGTTATCCTGATCATGTGATTCATTAGTAATAAATCACCTAAAAACATTGGTGTGTTTATGAGACAAAGACTGAAAATAATAGAAGTTTTATGTTAAGGAGGATAACCTGATTTTCATGTTAATGGGTCATGTTATTCATGTGATCTCTTCATATATTATATTATAAACATAAAACATCTCATCCATATCATGTGAGATCACCTATAATTATCATCTAGATCATGATGTGTCTTTCATACATGTGATCTTGGTACTTGCGAAGTCCCTAGATGTGTCCACATAATCACATGACATCCTTTAGACATGTCTCTTAGTTCACGTGATATCCCTCAAATATGTTGGCTCGATCACACGAAGACCTTTGTACATGTCATCTTGGCTCATGTGATGCCTATGGACATGTCATTCTGATTTATGTGATAGACCTAGGACATGTTATCCTTGGTAGATAAACATCCTTAGACATGTTAGGTTGACATCCTCAGACACTCCAGCCTTGACAGACAGACATCCTCAAACATGTCATGTAAACATCCTCCAACATGGCATCCCTGTCAGATGGACATCCTGAGACATGTTAGGAATACAACCTTAGACATGTCCTCCATATCTAGTGGACACTCTCAGATGCTTCAACTTTTTCAAGCCGGAATTCTTAGATATGTACCCTTGAGAAATTTGAACACTCAACCATTATTCTTTTTCTAGTTATTCCCCCTTTATGATGAGATTACCTATAATTCACTAGGGTTATGTACTCATGAAACCCCTATTACCTTGAAAGGGTTCCCCATGCCATCCATTCATATTCATTATACCTATCATGGTCCCTCTCTCTTTCATTCAGTGGAAAAAGATGGATATAAGACATGGGAATCCATATTTTTGTAAGTCCCTCAACATTCCAATTACTCTAGCCCATAGGTTTCACCTCCTGTAGATATAAGACATGGGAATCCATATTTGTGTAAGTCCCTCAACATTCCAATTACTCTAGACCATAGGTTTCACCTCCTGTGGGTCTACTTTCTTTCCTAATCCATCATCAGATTAGGAACCACGTTGAACTTTGATGATTCTTATTCCTATCATAAAAAAGGATACATAGGATTACTTCCTAATCCTTGAGCTCTATATCAAGCATTAATACCATGTCTTTCCTTGTGGGGACATATCCTCTGTAAGGAATCTAATCATGTTTCATCAGGGATTCTTCAACATGAAGGAACTGCATCTATATGTGGTGTATCATATATCTTGTTATCTCTTGTTTCACATACTTAGAATAACTCACGTAAGATTAATGATTTGAAACAATCATGCCATTAGCATAATAAAATTCCCCCAATAAGGGAAACCTTAGTGTGTAATCCCCTCCTAAATATCATGAAATCTATCTTGGTATAAGTCACTATCTTTCCCAAACTCTAAGGAAATAACCCTTACATCCCATCAGTGGTTTGGGGACTAACTGAACTACAAGGAATCTGATTCCTATTATAAGAAGGATACGTAGGATTCCTTACTATAGACTGATCTCTATAACCAATTCTTAAATTCCCTCATGTACATCCTTTATGTATGATGATAAACTGAACAACATGGTACCATATGAAGTACATGGGTTTTGAGTGATGTTATCATAGGGTATATAGGATGACTCTTTGAGGTTCAATCCCAATCCAAAAATTCCAATTTCCTTCATGGGTGGTAGTAAACACCATATTGTTTAGTCATATGTCTTAAAAACATAATAATTTACTCATTATTAATCAATAATAGGAAACAAATAAGGAAGCCTTGATACATACAGATGGTGTCAACACATGATTTTTTTTATTAGAGTAACCAGTCTTGTATTGGGATTTAGGATAGATTCAAGAACATATCTTAAATAAATAATAGATTCTTGGAGTATGAAATAATTCCCCCCAAAAGAGTGTGATGATACTGACCTCCCATCCTCTCAACCAATGTGAGTTCATAAGTGTCATTGGGTTTGAAACCCCAAATGACCATCTGCCTTTGGAAACCAGGTTCATTGATCGTTTTGAATGTGGGCATCATTGGGAATTTCCATGAGAGTCAAAAATGGTAGACATAATGTGAATAGATTGTGTGAATATATAGAACTCCACAAAATTGAGTTTTAGTCCCTATAGTCCCATATTTAAAGAAAACAGGTTACCACACATTGGACATTCATTCACATTTTTCAAGAAACAAGAATGATGAAATCAATATAAAATCATGTGATAACAGAATAATTGAGTTATCATTAGCATTGGAAATATTATTTCTTAAACCTAGACAGATAACAAGGATTTCATCAGAAAAAAAAATGGTGAACCTGAGTTGAATTTTTCAATAATTAAAATGATGGATTAACCACACATCATGATATTTTTTAGTGTCTCCTACGCAAACAAAAAAGGTGAAACTAAAGTGAATATTTTCAATAATTAAATATAATTGGGTTTCCTATAGGAGGTCCATTATATATATCTATGCAAGAAAATATCAAAAATAACAACAAAAAAAGACAAGAGGATTTACCGTTCATAGCTAATTAAGCATGTTACTTCCAATGTTATACTAATCAGAGACCTTGTTTATTGTTTCCATGTGATTAATGGAGCCTTACTAAAAAAGTTCACGATAATTGTAATTTTTGAAATCATCAATAAAATGTTGTGGAACCTCAATTGCGGTAGTGGAAACCATGAATTACAAAATAAAATCACCCACCCAATGCCTTCAATATCGTGTAGTGAATGCAATGGTCTGGGAATACCACCGACAGGGTATGATCTCAACCCTCGGGGTCACATGTAGAGACCTCCATTCACTAAAGCTCGCAAGACAACCTTGATCAAGGAATTATGTGAAAAAACTGGTGATGAATATCACCACTATTGACCACTTCAATAGTTTATCCTCAGATCATGAAAATACACATGTTACTTACCTTAGGAAGGTGGATCAAGGATTCAACAATGGATCTATCCTAGTTCAGGAGCTTCCTATAGGGACTCCTATCAACTGTTGTCACTAGAATTATCCCACTGGTTCCACTTAGTCACCTATTGAGAGAACTGTTCAATAGGTCACCACCCTAGACACTCTTATACAAGAACCAAGGGGATATCACTAGGCATGGAGAGCTTCAGACCAAGGGGAGTGGTCTCATATTCTTTCTTCCACTAAGAAATATTGTCGGTGTATTTTGGTGGTATCAAGTGAGAAGGACCATATCTATGCCCACCCAAAACAAGTCTTCCTGCATATCCTGGTGTCAATAATGGGGGAGGTACATATCCCTACCCCCACGCATGAATCCCATCAGCGTATTATGATGGGACAAGGAGGATTGGATTTGGATTATATCCTCACTTCAATTAAGGATGCCTACCAGTATATTTTTGATACTAAAAATGTGTGGTCCTATATTCTTGCATATAATCTACTTAAGTTCCAATATATTCTAGAAATGAAAGAAGAGATCTGCTGATTTATTTCGGCACTGATACAGTCATAGGGAAAAGTAAATATTTCAATCCCAATATCCATAGTAGCATTTCACCATGATCAACATGAACAGGTGGATACTCTAGAGAAAGCTCATATTCTTTCTCCCATCCAGGAGGACTATCATCATATTCTGAAAAATGAAAAGGTACAGTACCAGGATCATATTTTTATTTTGACTGGGGTTTGTCAATGTGGTTTGATAATCACCTTAGTAAAGGCACATATTCCTATAAAAGAAATCTATTGGTATATTCTAATGGAAAACTGAGCTCAAGATCATATCAATACTTCCATTAAGTTCCATCAAAACAATTTGTTAGTCACCTCATGGAAGTATCACTTCCATTTCAATGAAGCTACTCGGCATATTTCAGCAGTCGACAAGAGTTCGGATCATATCTCTACTCCAACCAATGAAATACTACACCATCATCCTTCAGAGGCTATACAGGAGGAGGCCTAATACCATATCCCTTTCTAGAGGTCCATAAACATATTACAATGGTGAATTCATATTTGAACAAGGATCATACTTCCACTTTATCTAGTTTTGACCATCATATTTCAACGACCACTAAAAGGAAGGACCATATCTATGATAATAATAAAAAATCTCTCTGACGTACTCCAGTAGTTTATTTGTAGTGGGATCATATTCTTGCAGTAACATATAATCATCAACATATTCTATAGACCATTATATAGAAGGTTGATATTACTTATCAATCTCAAAACTCATGTCAACATGTCTCATTAGTAATGTAGAGTGAGCCTCACATTACTACTCTACTCAATTTCAGTGTCCTCGATGTTGTACGACATGTATCTGCAAACCTAAAGGGTGTGTCGACTCTTTGTATGAAGTAGAAGGTGATAACTACTATGATAGTCCTCCTCATGGTATTATAGAGATTAATTTCAAGGACTCTATCCCTATCATCATCTATTAAAACCCTCCCTATGGTGATATCTCTACTATAAAAGTAAATAATATCCTTTTCATGAAACCTTCATTTAGAGAGGTTCTTGAAACACTAGGGTTAACCGTATATAGTGCTCCATCAGCTACTAAAAACACCTCTCCTTAGTTAGAATGTGACCTAGAGAATAGACCTTTATAGTTTTACCATGTGGAAGGATTTAACCTTGATAAATAACTGTATGACATGTATATGTGGAGGATTTGTCCAGAAAAAACCTCCCAACTATATTCTATCAAATAGATACTTCCAACTATGAAGTCCCATATGAGATAAAAGAGGATTCCATGCCTTACTTTCTCCAAAATAAGTGGTAACCCTTTCAGTAGTTAAAATATATACACATCCTTTATCAAGAATATGAGGGTCACTTCCATGCTATAAACATTCTATGTTTTCAGATAGACCTGGCCTCTTTCTCTATGGCCCGAGACCCGATATCAGAAAGGTACAATGACAAACTAAATCATGATTTCCTCTATATAATAGAATATATCCATAAATTAATCATCAAATACCTATCATACAACCATATCCAAGGATGGGATAATTTTGGGGTGTTCACTTCACTCCCTCCCTAAAAACATCAAATCTCCCTAGACGCATTATCCTATAATGTTAAAGTCATCAGAGATATCATGGGACCAAGTAGTGCATGGGAAATTTGATCCATCCAATTAATCTCCTCCACATTCAAAATTCATAGACACAAAATATGGAGATAGAGGTGCACCAAAATCCTCCTAATTTGGGACTCTCAAAAAAATGGTAACACATCTTAAATAAAAGAGATGAAGTTTTGGACTACCTAATAGATCCCCATATTAAGTTACTCCCATCACAAGAATCTATTGCAACCATACCATGAATGAATGAGATTACACCAAATCAGGAATATTACAATGGAAGATTCCATGGAAAATGACTAAGATAAATCTTATTCCATAGGGTAGGGGAATTTTTATTTCCACCTCCACCCCCAGGTTCATAAAACCCCAATAGGATCCTAAATAAATTAGAAAAAGATCCAAACCAACCTCATTTTTTAGTTCTATGAGGATTTTTATCTCAATTACTGCCCCAGGAGTCATCAGATCCTCAATAATAGGATCATAAAGTTCCAAATATAGCTTCAAATCAACCGTATCCTGTAGGGTTTGAGGAATTTTTATCATCATATCAAAGTAAACTGGTATTTTCTATGATAGGATATCGATACAAGTGTTCTATGTCCCTACCATGCCTCTTACCACAATATGCACCCATTTCATTCAGGTTCCTCTCAGAAAGTATGATTGGAAACTAACTCAAGGTCACTATTAACAAGTTAGGATAGGGATAAGTTCTAGAAAATACAATCATACCCACTCATGGTTCTTAATACAAGATGACCCAACAAGACCATGGGTGAGACTATTAATTTCACCCTCAAACTATTAGTGGTTCCCACTGGAGCACCTAGGTAGGCCCCAAATCACCTAAAACCTCCCTCCAAGTGGAAGAAGTAGCAAAACCACCCTCATTTGGAGGTAAAAAAGGGATAAAATCCACCCAAAATTTGAGGAATATGAGAATAAACTATATTTATTTTGAAATTAACAGGCCCCTGGTTATTTTGTTTTATTAATGGAAATTAATATCCTCAAGCTAACAGAGCTTCTGAAACCTTATGATGTCAACCTCAATGAACACCCTGGTTATTTTCCCTTCCATAGGAGGCTATTTTACACCATCTTGGACTAATTTGTCTTCAAATACATTCTCTAGGGAATATTTGACAATGGACAAGTGATAATGGAAAAATCCCCATCATAGGTGACCTATGTGATCACCACCCAACTGTAATAAGAGGGGTGACTAGTAGAAAGTTTCTACTGGACATGAATATATGTTTGTTAACTGGATGACTCGGAATAAAGTTGAATAATCCCATGAAACCCTAGGATCACAACTTCTTAAACCATTCATGATTTTTATTCATAGAGATATACCATTGAATATTCTTCCTAGAGGTAGATGTAATCATCAGATATAAGAAAATACATTAGAGAGATTTATATCCAACTCCCACACTGACTTTAAATATTGAATAATTAATTCATTCAGCATATTGATAACAAAAACTACTCCACCAAATGGAACCCTCATAAGATAAAGATATCATTTTTTGTTCTGTAAACATTATTCACTTAACAGACCCATTCTATTATGATGAATATTATCATGAATATGAGTTTTCCATACCTGAATAGGGAGTCGAAGTCTTAGGCGGCATAAACTAAGTGTATAAGGGATAGTTCGGTCATTGTTGAACACAATATTCAATTCACATCCTCGTATAAGGAATATACGTGGCTAAGATCCATGGGTGAGTGATTCAACAATCCCAAAAAGACCATAGAGATGCGTCAAAGACCTTCAATAGTCATTTTGTAACACCCCAAGCTTCTACGGTACGCTTCTCTTTGAATAATGTGATAGCGTGTGTTGTACGCAACACCGAGTTCTAACACACCATAACTAATCAAACTAGCCGTTATGAATAGTAATACCTACTTTTTGAAATTATATATATTTTATATTTGAAAATGGACTTCATTTTTGGATTCGGAATATCGAATTTAGCCTAAGGAGAAATTTTGGTACATTTCGGATAACTTTCATATTTTGATGAATAGTGAAAATTACTAAATTTTAATTAAAAACAAATTTTTTAATCAAAATAATTAATAGTGATAAATTATGAATTTGAGTGGTTTTAAAGTATATTTAGAATATATTTTTACCTTTTAATATAATTTTGGTCATTGGACATAATTTTACAATTAAACCGAACATAAACAAGTGTCAATCTTTCGATAGTTATTATCTCTTAAAAACATGCTTTTTGTTTTGACAGCGGTAATTAATTTTAAATTAATTTCTGCCACTTCTGTGTTTTGAATTTAGGAAAATGGATTCCATATTTGGAATCAGGATGTTCAAATTGTGTAAATAGGTAACTTTTATTTTTAGACATTTTGAATAATTACTGCGGTAAATATTTTATTTACCATGGTTAAGGGTAAATCCGGTAAATAAGGGTTCAAAAATAATATTATAATAATACTAAATTACCCTAAAACGTGTCTTAACCCTATTGGTTGATACATGGTCGACCATGGGAAACTTTGGGTCGATTTTGGGACCCCATGGATCCACTTGTAAGTGATAATGACACTTTATTTTAATTAAGTTAAAATGAATACAAAAATGACACAAGCATATATCTTTTAGAAAAACAATTGTTACATAGGGTTATATATGTTGGATTTTAGATTATAAATATTCATTAGAAAGATAAAAAGATTTCATACATAATGATATTTTATTTATAATTTTTAGACATTAAATAATTTATTTTATTTATGACACAATGATGATGCAGTAATTACTATAATAGTGAAAAATTAAAATAATTAATATTATAAATACCCAAATAAATATAAGATGAAACTTTTAATGAATTAAACTAATTTTCTAGGATAATATGATATATTAGGATTGATTTAATTAACTTTTTTCGAAGTAATCAATCTGTTATGAGTTTCACAAAAATCAACTATTGAATAGTGTCAAAATTGACATAAAAGAGTTCTTAAAACAAATATTATATTATTAATTGATATTAAATTCCTAAAAATCTGAGGTTCGGCCAAGAGACTTATATCATGATATTTTCATCATTAATGGACCACTTGGGGGTATCTTGGATGTATATAGTAAGTTTATTAACCATATTATATAAAAATACAAAGAGACATTGTAAAAGTGAAACTAATTAACTTAAAGTTAATACTTAAAGATAAGGTTAATATAAGTACCCAAACCTGTCTAAATTCTATTGGTTGAGTTGTTTTCGACCCATACCCACCTTAACCTTTGAATAATCAACTTTGGATCCATTAGAAACCGAATATGAATTTATTATAAATTAATATTTCTAGCTTTTCCAAAGGTGCCCCTCACCCCTCTTATAAAAGGGCACTCCTCCTTCTCATTTCTTCACACCTTCAAAGCCTTTTGGTTCGGCCAAACTCTGTCCAAATACTCTCCCAACATCCCTCAATACAACCTAGAGGCCTTAGTTTGATCAGAAAGCCAACCTAAGGATCCCTTTTGATCAAATCAAAAGGAAGAACCCGAAGAAGAGGTAATGATTTCACCACCCTTTTCTAAGTTCATTTCTTCTTCCACTTCTTCTTCCTTTGTTTTTACCATTCTAAAATAATAAATCCAGTATCATATATATACTGTGATGTTATTATAAATATGGTACAACCATATTCAGTATTCTATCCACCCTTTGAATAACATGTCACCATACGTGCGTACGTACTGCTTACCGTCTCCACGTCGTGGTGTAATTGTTATTCAATATAATATTATTTGGATGGGTATAATAATGATGTGTAACTAATGTAAATAATAAATATAACATGTTAAGGATTCTGTATATATGATATACCATCCATTATATATTATTTTAATATCAAAAGAATGATATTGTCGCTCGTGCGTACGTACGGACTACCGTCTCCACGAACGCGATGAGATTCATTATCCATTGTATCCATTCAAGTATAATTATCATTTGATGATTTAAAAGATGATTTTTAAGGACTTGATATCATTCTGTATATGAATAATATAAAACCTATCCTTTACAAACATGTCTTTCGTAACAAAACATATAAAAGAAAACAAGTAAGTTAACACCCGAAACAACGATAATTCTAAGATATTATTAACAAATCAATGTTAAAAGATCATATATGATATCATATTAATATATATGATTCTTTTATAATTTAATAACAATTATTTCACCATTATACAGGAGGTTAACCTACCCTAACCAAGTAAAATTACAAGGTAAGGGTTATTTCACAATCTCTTCATTATCCGAGGTTGTTTATATGTAATAATCTACTGGGATCTCTTTATCATCCACATCCATGTTTCTTAAAAATGTATTTCAAAACATTTTTAATATTTACTAGAATATGAGTTAAAGTCATTTATACCCTTTTTGACTTTTATAAGTGGTTTATAAAGGAATCTTTCCATCGTTTTCAAAACAAGGTCCTTTTTAACCTTTTTGACAGAATTAAGGTAAGAATGTTTTTTTTAACTTATACGGCAGGTGCGGCTATTTTCCGCCGTTATAAAATCTTCAAATCTTCCCTTACAAGCTTATAAGAATATTTTCAAAGAAAATGTTTTATTTTATATGGATCTTAAATGATTTCAAAATAAAAGGAGATATTTCTTTAAAAAGAATTTTGATTTCATCTATGTCAACATCCTTTGATGGATTTTAAGATTATTTGAAGTTGATTTATTATGATACAAAACTTCTATATTGTATTGAAGGTTTTTTGATATGTTTGAATGTGGATGTGCTATTTTTATACCATTCATAGTTTATAGTGAAAGTATTGACATTTCGTATGCTAGTTTTAATACGAATGTTTATGTTATGTTTAAACCTTTTCATATGGGAATGAATTGGACTTAATATGTGACGGGTGGAGCCCGCTATAGCTCCTCGATGCATCGGTAGGTCTCATGAGACAAACTAGTGTCTTGGCACAAGGCCTTGACAAAATCTTATTTGTAGTCTTGGCACGAGGCCTTGGCTATGTGGTTATGATAGTCTGGCATTATGCATTCCAACATTATGAAAGTGGTTATTGATTTTTCATGTGATTATTCGATTAGTAGAATATCCATGTGAACAAGTAAATGGAATTATTTCATTTTACTTTTTCCATACTATGTTGAAGTTCAAGTTTAAAAGGCTTTTGTTTTAGTAATTCATTGCCTTAAATGTTTATGCTTATTTTTGAATGTTCCGCTATATTGTAATCCTTACTGGGCATTTGAGCTCACCCCTTTTCTATGTTTTATTTTTCCCAGGATGTGAAGATGTAAGTTATGAATGACCTGCAGGGATATTATGAGGGGATTATAGTGTGGACTGTGGAAACATTATGTTGTTGTAGTAGTTTTTCATTTTATGATGTAATGTAAAACTTATGAATATATCTAGTGTTTCCAAGGCTACTAAACCAATCGGTCTTTCGAGATTTGATCTTTCTTGTGACCATGCCAATGTTATGTAATAATGCACCGACTCTGGGTAACTAGGGTCGGGGCGTTACAGTTGGTATCAGAGGAAGTTTAGTACAAACCTTGGAAGCTAGATTTAGATAAACTCTGATTAGAGCACGTAGACCTAAGATGAACTTTGAGGATTAGTATAGAAGAACTACTTAGAATTTTGGTATTGTAGAGATTTTGTGAGTTTTCCGAGAAATACATCCCTGTCTGGATACGAGCAGGTAGAGGCGGCTCTGGCACAGATGTACCTAGGGGTAAACCCTGAAAACACCGCTTTGAGCTAGACTCGAACGGGAACTGGTGCACGACAACGGGACTTGCTGCACTCTTGGTTACGACACTCCCGGGGGATATTCTTAGGATAACTCTCATTTTCTTTACAAATCATTTTGAAGGGATTATGAGTATATACTTCCTCAAAGAAAACATTATTATGATTATGGATTATATCCATAAATAGTTCAATTTATGTTAAGTGTTTTATAAGTATGGGATTATCTATTTTGATTCATAAACTGATCTAGTTTATGCCATTGTTTAGAAATGGCGCCTAGTGGAAGAAATGGAAACTGTATCAATGCACGCACTCCATGAAGGGATTTCCCTCCTGCTCAAGATAATTATAGTGGGGCTGGTGATGCAACTGGTGCCGATCAGCTAATCACCATACTGGGACAACTTACTCAGGTTATGAATAATAACCTTACCCGTATGGAGCACCCTGATCCGCAACGTGGAGGATCAATGTTAGATCGATTCATGAGGCAACAACCACCAACGTTCAATGGGAGTACAAATCCCTTAGTAGCTGAGCAATAGATATTTTCCCTAGAGAAAATATTTCAGGCTTTGGGGAGCAGTGAAAGGGAAAAAGTTATCATGGTAGTTTACCGCCTCACTGGAGATGTTGATCAATGGTGGTCATTGATTCAAAACATGAAGGAAGATGATGAAGTATCAAATATGGAATGGAGGGAGTTCAAAGATCTGTTTTTAGAAAAATACTTTCCTCGTGACCATCGAGCAGATATGGAAAGGCAATTTCTGAGTCTGAGACAAAAGGAGGGTGAGAATGTCACAAAGTATGAGGCTAACTTTACAAGGTTAGTGAGGTATGCTGGAGATTATATTCGCAACCCAAGAAGTAAGATTGATCATTTCTTTGATGGGTTAAAACCATTTCTCCGTCGAGCGTTAGTCTCACAATCCTTTTCATCGTACGAAGACATTGTCTCATGTGCTATCAAGACCGAAAAAGAATTCTCTAAGTCTTATGACTTTAAAGCAAAGCAAGAGAAGAAGAGGCCAACTGATCAATCTGGGAATGGAAATAAGGGGAAGAAAGGAAAGGTTGAATATCCATCATGTGGTAAATGTGGGAAGAAACACCCCGGTGCTTGCTTGAAGGGAATGGGAGTCTGTTACAAGTGTGGTGAAAAAGGCCACCAAGCTCGTGATTGCAAAGGGAAGAAGGAAGCCACCAACGTTCAGTGCTATAATTGCAGGAAGATGGGACATTATGCGAATGAATGTCCTAAGCGTCAGGAGAACTTACCTCAGAAAAGGCCAAGGGATCAAGGCCAGGCTTATGCTATCACTACTGCAGAGGTAGAAGCTCCGAAAGACGTGGTGGCAGGTAATTTAATGGTTTCCTCAAGTTTAGCAAATGCATTATTTGACTCTGGATCGTCGCATTGTTTCATATCTTCCCAGTTTACTAAGAAAATTAGATATTTCCAATTTGATTTAATAAGGGAGTTGTCAGTTAAAACTCCTAAGGGAAGTATCATTGCAACAAAGTTTTGTGAATCAGTCCCCATTAGAGCACATAAATTTTCTTTATCTGCTGACCTCATCGTCATACCTATGATTGAGTTTGATATAATCCTCGGTATGGACTGGCTTTTGGACTATGATGCGAAGATTTATTGTAAGAAGAAAGAGGTTACGATTCTTGATGATAATGATAAGGAACACCTTATCTTTAGAGCAGAATCATCACCACCTAATTCTTATTTAGATCCACCCCCAGTAGCTCAACTTAATTCAATTATTGGGGAGGAAGAGAATGAAGTAACTGTCGGTGAGGAAAGGAATGTTCAAATAGAGGATTTACCTGTTGTGAAAGAATTTGTAGATGTATTTCCGGAAGATTTACCTGGACATCCTCCAGAACGAGAAGTTGAGTTTTCCATTGATTTGATTCCTGGATCAAGGCCTATATCGAAGACCCCTTATAGAATGGCCACTGTAGAGTTAGTCGAACTAAAGAAACAACTAGAGGAATTGAGTAATAAGGGATTTATTTGCCCTAGTGTTTCTCCATGGGGAGCCCCTGTTCTTTTTGTTAAAAAGAAAGATGGATCTATGAGGTTATGTATCGACTACAGGGAGATCAATGCTATAACGATAAAGAACAAGTATCCCCTACCTCGCATTGATGATTTATTTGACCAACTGCATGGAGCTCAATACTTTTCAAAGATTGACCTTCGATCTGGATACCATCAGTTGTGTGTGAAGAAAGAAGACATTCCGAAGACAGCATTTCGAACCAGGTACGGGCATTATGAGTTTACTGTAATGCTGTTTGGATTGACTAATGCACCCTCTGTATTCATGGATCTGATGAATAGAGTTTTCAAGAAGTATCTCGATGAATTTGTGGTGGTATTTATTGATGATATCTTGGTATACTCCAAAACCTACGAAGATCATGAAAATCACTTGCGCATTATCTTGAAGACTCTGAGGAGGCATGAATTATATGGGAAGTTTAGCAAGTGTGAATTTTGGCTTCATGAGATTTCTTTTCTTGGCCATATTGTCTCTAAATATGGAATCTCTGTTGATCCTTCTAAGACCAAGGCAATCCAAGAATGGCCAGCACCTACGAGTATAACTGAGGTACGCAGTTTTATTGGTTTGGCAGGTTATTATCGACGTTTCGTCCAGAATTTTGCCCGATTGGCTAACCCATTAACGAAGCTCACACGTAAAGGGGTTAAATTTGTTTGGACAAAATAGTGTGAAGAATGTTTTGAAGAACTGAAGAAAAGATTAGTCAATGCTCCTATATTGACTCTACCATCGGGGAATGATGGGTTCGTTATTTATAGTGATGCATCAAAGAAAGGACTTGGCTGTGTCCTTATGCAGAATGATAGAGTTATTGCCTATGCATCACGACAGTTGAAAATTCATGAACAAAACTATCCTACTCATGATCTTGAGTTAGCAGCTGTGATCTTTTCTTTGAAGATATGGAGACACTACCTCTATGGTGAGAAATGTGAGATTTATACTTATCACAAGAGTTTGAAGTATATTTTCTCACAAAAAGAACTCAACATGAGGAAAAGGAGATGGCTTGAATTACTCAAGGATTATGATTGTACGATACACTACCACCCGGGGAAGGCAAACAAGGTGGAAGATGCTTTGAGTAGAAAAGACCATGGAGTTTTGAACAATATGAGAATTGAAAGGGATCCAATTTTCATGGATCTAGTGAAGATGGACATGGGAATAACCAGGGAAGGTGAAACATCAATGCTTTTTCAAATGGTTGCCAAACCATCTTTACTAGAAAGGATTAAGAGTTCTCAGACCGATGATGAATAATTTTAGAAGAAGATTAAAGCTGTGAATGATGGGAGATTGAGAGACTTTGTGTATGAAGATGGAATTTTGAAATTCGGGAAGAGACTTTGTGTTCCCGATATACCTGATCTGAAAAGGGAATTGCTGGATGATGCTCATAGTTCCAATTTCTCTATACACCCTGGGAGCACCAAAATGTATAGAGATTTGAAGGAACATTTTTGGTGGGACAACATGAAGAGGGAGATTGCTGATTTTGTGTCAAGATGTATGGTTTGTCAACAAGTGAAAGCTGGAAGGCAACAGCCTGGAGGAGTCATGCAACCTCTTCCCATACCGGAGTGGAAATGGGACAATATTACGATGGACTTTGTCATGGGGCTACCAAAGACTCCTAGAAGGAATGATGCAATATGGGTTATTGTTGATCGTCTTACCAAGTCAGCACATTTTCTTGCTATAAGGGAAGATCTACCCCTGGAACGTCTAGCGAGACTATACATTAATGAAGTTGTGAGACTTCATGGAGTACCCCTATCGATTGTTTCTGATCGTGATCCCCGTTTTACTTCAAGATTTTGGAAAAGTCTTTAGAAATCCCTGGATACTGAACTTCATTTGAGCACTGCTTACCACCCTCAGACAGATGGACAATCAGAAAGGACTATTCAAACCTTAGAAGACATGTTGAGATCTTGCTCACTTGACTTTCAGGGTATGTGGGATCAATATTTACCACTGGTAGAATTTTCCTATAACAATAGCTTCCATTCGAGTATTCAGATTGCACCATATGAAGCGTTATACGGAAAGAGATGTTGTACACCAACCTGTTGGGATGACGTTGGTGAAAGAAAACTTGTAGGCCCAGAACTGGTGGAGGAAACGGTGGAAAAGGTGAAAGTAATCCAAAATCACATCAAAGCAGCTCAAAGTAGGCAGAAGAGCTATGCCGATAATCGAAGGAAGGATTTGGAATTTCAAGTCGGTGATCATGTTTTCCTGAAGGTATCTCCGTGGAAGGGAGTCATACGTTTTGGTAAGAAAGGAAAATTGAGTCCCAGGTACATCGGACCTTTCGAAATTCTAGAACGAATTGGGGTTGTAGCTTACCGATTGGCAATGCCGCCAAGTCTCTCCAAAGCTCACGATGTGTTCCACGTATCTCTATTGAGAAAATACATGCCTGATCCAACGCATGTACTCACCTATGAGGAATTAGAACTGGAACCTGATCTGTCTTATTGCGAAGATCCCGTCAAGATTCTTGATACGAGAGAACAAGTGCTGAGAAACCGGACGACGCGTCTGGTAAAAGTTTTGTGGAGAAATCATAAGATGGAAGAGGCAACGTGGGAACCCGAGGAACTTATGATAAAGAACCACCCGAGTCTTTTCATGTGATAAGTATTCTAGAAATTTCGAGGACGAAATTATTTGAAGGAGGGGAGAATGTAACACCCCAAGCTTCTACGGTACGCTTCTCTTTGAATAATGTGATAGAGTGTGTTATATGCAACACCGAGTTCTAACACACCATAACTAATCAAACTAGCCGTTATGAATAGTAATACCTACTTTTTGAAATTATATATATTTTATATTTGAAAATGGACTTCATTTTTGGATTCGGAATATCGAATTTAGCCTAAGGTGAAATTTTGGTACATTTCGGATAACTTTCATATTTTGATGAATAGTGAAGATTACTAAATTTTAATTAAAAACAACTTTTTTAATCAAAATAATTAATAGTGATAAATTATGAATTTGAGTGGTTTTAAAGTATATTTAGAATATATTTTTACCATTTAATATAATTTTGGTCATTGGACATAATTTTACAATTAAACCGAACATAAACAAGTGTCAATCTTTCGATAGTTATTATCTCTTAAAAACACGCTTTTTGTTTTGACAGCGGGAATTAATTTTAAATTAATTTCTGCCACTTCTGTGTTTTGAATTTAGGAAAATGGATTCCATATTTGGAATCATGATGTTCAAATTTTGTAAATAGGTAACTTTTATTTTTAGACATTTTGAATAATTACTGCGGTAAATATTTTATTTACCATGGTTAAGGGTAAATCCGGTAAATAAGGGTTAAAAAATAATATTATAATAATACTAAATTACCCTAAAACGTGTCTTAACTCTATTGGTTGATACATGGTCGACCATGGGCATCTTTGGGTCGATTTTGGGACCCCATGGATCCACTTGTAAGTGATAATGACACTTTATTTTAATTAAGTTAAAATGAATACAAAAATGACACAAGCATATATCTTTTAGAAAAACAATTGTTACATAGGGTTATATATGTTGGATTTTAGATTAAAAATATTAATTAGAAATATAAAAATATTTACTACATAATGATATTTTATTTATAATTTTTAGACATTAAATAATTTATTTTATTTATGACACAATGATGATGCAGTAATTACTATAATAGTGAAAAATTAAAATAATTGATATTATAAATACCCAAATAAATATAATATGAAACTTTTAATGAATTAAACTAATTTTATAGGATAATATGATATATTAGGATTGATTTAATTAACTTTGTTCGAAGTAATCAATCTGTTATGAGTTTCACAAAAATCAACTATTGAATAGTGTCTAAATTGACATAAAAGAGTTCTTAAAACAAATATTATATTATTAATTGATATTAAATTCCTAAAAATCTGAGGTTCGGCCAAGAGACTTATATCATGATAGGTTCATCATTAATGGACCACTTGGGAGGTCGCTTGGATGTATATAGTAAGTTTATTAACCATATTATATAAAAATAAAAAGAGACATTGTAAAAGTGAAACTAATTAACTTAAAGTTAATACTTAAAGATAAGGTTAATATAAGTACCCAAACCTGTCTAAATTCTATTGGTCGAGTTTTTTTAGACCCATCCCCACCTTAACCTTTTAATAATCAAATTTTGAGCCATTATAAACCGAATATGAATTTATTATAAATTAATATTTCTAGCTTTTCCAAAGGTGCCCCTCACCCCTCTTATAAAAGGGCACTCCTACTTCTCATTTCTTCACACCTTAAAAGCCTTTTGGTTCAGCCAAACTCTGTCAAAATACTCTCCCAACATCCCTCACTACAACCTAGAGGCATTAGTTTGATCAGAAAGCCAACCTAAGGATCCCTTTTGATCAAATCAAAAGGAAGAACCCGAAGAAGAGGTAATGATTTCACCACCCTTTTCTAAGTTCATTTCTTCTTCCACTTCTTCTTCCTTTGTTGTTACCATTCTAAAATAATAAATCCAGTATCATATATATACTGTGATGTTATTATAAATATGGTACAACCATATTCAGTATTCTATCCACCCTTTGAATAACATGTCACCATACGTGCGTACGTACGGCTTACCGTCTCCACGTCGTGGTGTAATTGTTATTCAATATAATATTATTTGGATGGGTATAATAATGATGTGTAACTCATGTAAATAATAAATATAACATGTTAAGGATTCTGTATATATGATATACCATCCATTATATATTATTTTAATATCAAAAGAATGATATTGTCGCTCGTGCGTACGTACGGACTACCGTCTCCACGAACGCGATGAGATTCATTCTCCATTGTGTCCATTCAAGTATAATTATCATCTGATGATTTAAAAGATGATGTTTAAGTACTTGATATCATTCTGGATATGAATAATATAAAACCTATCCTTTACAAACATGTCTTTCGTAACAAAACATATAAAAGAAAACAAGTAAGTTAACACCCGAAACAACGATAATTCTAAGATATTATTAACAAATCAATGTTAAAAGATCATATATGATATCATATTAATATATATGATTCTTGTATAATTTAATAACAATTATTTCACCATTATATAGGAGGTTAACCTACCCCAACCAAGGAAAATTACAAGGTAAGGGTTATTTCACAATCTCTTCATTATCCGACGTTGTTTATATGTAATAATCTACTGGGATCTCTTTATCATCCACATCCATGTTTTTTAAAAATGTATTTCAAAACATTTTTACTATTTAGTAGAATATGAGTTAAAGTCATTTATACCCTTTTTGACTTTTATAAGTGGTTTATAAAGGAATCTTTCCATCATTTTTAAAACAAGGTCCTTTTTAACCTTTTCGACAGAATTAAGGTAAGAATGTTTTTTTTAACTTATACGGCGGGTGCGGCTATTTTCCGCCGTTATAAAATCTTCAAAGCTTCCCTTACAAGCTTATAAGAATATTTTCAAAGAAAATGTTTTATTTTATATGTATCTTAAATGATTTCAAAATAAAAGGAGATATTTCTTTAAAAAGAATTTTGATTTCATCTATGTCAACATCCTTTGATGGATTTTAAGATTATTTGAAGTTGATTTATTATGATACAAAACTTCTATATTGTATTGAAGGTTTTGTGATATGTTTGACTGTGGATGTGCTATTTTTATACCATTCATAGTTTATAGTGAAAGTATTGACATTTCGTATGCTAGTTTTAATACGAATGTTTATGTTATGTTTAAACCTTTTCTTATGGGAATGCATTGGACTTAATATGTGATGGGTGGAGCCCGCTATAGCTCCTCGATGCATCGGTAGGTCTCATGAGACAAAATAGTGTCTTGGCACAAGGCCTTGACAAAATCTTATTTTTAGTCTTGGCACGAGGCCTTGGCTATGTGGTTATGATAGTCTGGCATTATGCATTCCAACATTATGAAAGTGGTTATTGATTTTGCATGTGATTATTCGATTAGTAGAATATCCATGTGAACAAGTAAATGGCATTATTTCATTTTACTTTTGCCATACTATGTTGAAGTTCAAGTTTAAAAGGATTTTGTTTTAGTAATTCATTACCTTAAATGTTTATGCTTATTTTTGAATGTTCCGCTATATTGTTATCCTTACTGGGCATTTGAGCTCACCCCTTTTCTATGTTTTATTTTTCCCAGGATGTGAAGATGTAAGTTATGAATGACCTGCAGGGATATTATGAGGGGATTATAGTGTGGACTGTGGAAACATTATGTTGTTGTAGTAGTTTTTCATTTTATGAAGTAATGTAAAACTTATGAATATATCTAGTGTTTCCAAGGCTACTAAACCAATTGGTCTTTCGAGATTTGATCTTTCTTGTGATCATGCCAATGTTATGTAATAATGCACCGACTCTGGGTAACTAGGGTCAGGGCGTTACACATTTAAACTCAATCGTTCTAAACGACCATCTGGTGGGGGTGAAACTATATAATCAACCCAAACAAAGGGTTAGGTCTGTGCAACCCATGACACTAGAAATAGATACTCCCTCGACCACTATCAAGATGCTAAAACCATATACCTCAGACACTTCATCTACTAAACAGCATGCTAAGGATCAACCCCATCTTATAAAGTGCATACCTCTATCATAGAAATATAAAATTCTAAAATAGTTTGCAGTTTTACCAACCAAACTCTCAATCCTAAATACTCTCCACCTTTCAAAAGAGCTCATGTATTCATCTATCAAGGCCTTATAGAGTCCCCAATAGTTTGAGATAGAATTCACCGAAGGTAAGGGTTATTAGGTGGAAACTACTCTAGAAGAATTGTATACCACCATCTTATTCACAAATCAAAACCCTAAAGAAGATATATAGGGATATATCAAATCCCTATAAATTTCAATCAATATAGACAATGTTGATATTTGAATAGATCTAGTTGATAATAGTTTCAAGATTAACCACATCCCAGTCTGGAATCTCTAGTGTTTGGTATAAAAGGAGGATGATTGGTCTCCAATAAATCTGACCATTCAAGGGTATGAAAAAAGAGGGAAAAGTACCCTTGGAAAGATCAAGCTCAAGGATCAATTTGTGGTACTAATGCCTAATTTTGAGTTCATTTTTATACATAAATACAGAATATACAATATTATGATTGGAATACATTGGCTTCACAACTATGTGGAGGTGACATCAACATTCCACCAATGTTTGAAATATCCCATTAATGAAAAGGTTAGTATAATATATGGTGATAGTTCCCTCTTTGAATCTTTTGAATCTGCATTCGTAGATGAAAGTTTCTATAAGAGGGAAGGAAAACAACCAACTATGGTGGGTGATGTGCAATTAAACGCTACTAATGGATTGGAAACCACCTCTGGAAATCCCTAAAACATGCTCAGTGGTGATTATGTGCTACCCATAAACCAAATCATGGTATCATACTCATCCCTAATGAGATGTTATGAAATACAAGATTCATTTCCTCACATCTATGTGATATCCATCATGCCATCTGTAGTGAGATCATCAAAGATTAGTAAGACTAATTCCCTATTAGGATCCCAAAATTACCTTACAGTCTTATTTTTAATTAAAGATGTTCCCAATAAATTCTATGTAGCTCATGGTTTCAATTCCTCTCCTACCATTAGTATAAGAATAAAGGAAAACAATAATCCCTATAATCCTCCCTCAATGAATCTATTAGTTAAGTATTTCAAGTACTATCTCTTTAGTCTCTCATACCTTGATATGGATAGATATTCCCCTGAATTATCCACTATGTTTGAAGATGATCTCATAGACACAGAGATGGAAGAGGAAGAGGATGATCTTAGAAATTCCACTCCTTCATTTGAGGAATGTGTATCCACCACCTTTGATGAGATCAGTAAGGTGAATCTATGAATATAGGTAGACTCGTGGCCAACATTGATTAGTGTTTTCATGACTCTTGAAGAGAATTATATATATATTTTATTCCTAAATCAGCATTGATATGTGTTCAATTGTAATTATAAAAAGATTCCCCAGATGAACCCCAATGTGGTTACCCATCATCTAGGATTTATAGATAAACACTGAGGTTTCAAATTGGAATCTAGGAGAATGAACCCCTTTCATGCTTCCAAGTTATAATCTGAAGTTGAAAAATTTATCAAATACATATTTTATCGAGAGTTTCAGTACCCAAAATGGATTTACAAAATCATCCCTATCAAGAAGAATAATGATCAGATCAAGGTCGACATCGACTTTAGAGACCTTAATAAAAACTCCCTAAAAGATTATTTCCCAATAAGGATTGTGGAACATTTTATTGATAAAACTATTCAATTCCAATACCTTTCCTTTATGGATGGGTATTTAGGATATAATGAAATCAAGATGTCCCATGAATATGAGGAATCAATTGAATTCATAGTGCCAAAAGGGATATTTCTCTACAAGGTCATTCCCTTTGGATTAAATAATCATGGTTCTACTTATAAACATTACATGCATCATATCTTTAAATCCTTCTTTGTAAAAGTCACAAAATGCTACACTACTGACTTGTTGGTTAAATATCAATAGTGTTTTGATCACCTCACTATTCATCAAATAATATTTTATAAATTCAAGCAGCATAGTTTGAAGATGAATACTCTGAAGTGTTATTTAGAGTAATGTCATATAAATTCCTTATCATTTTGGTATTCCACTATGGAATCAAGGTTTATCCATAAATTACTAGTGAAATCATAGAAAGTCCACCTCCTTGAAATCTTAAATAATTAATAGGGTTCTAAGGGTACCTCACTTATATTAGGAATTTCATATCCAATTTGGATAGAAAATATCTTATCTTTACTATGTTAATGAAAATGATTCGCCTTATAGTGGGATAAGTATTTCCAAGAATATTTTTAAAAACTTAAGTAGTACATTCTTCATATAGTGGTCTTGATGTCATCGATAAAAGGGAATCCACTTATCTTATAAATATCCACCACGGAACGATCGTTTTTCACACTCCTCACATAGAAAATTGATGTGGGGAATAAAAATAGTTTCTAATATCTTAGTAGAACAATGTTAGATACTAAGACTCGATATTCTGATATTGAAAAAAAACTACCATGTGCTCATCTTCATAGTGAAAAAATTGAGGCATTACTTGAAAAATAAAAAAGACCACCTAGCCTCTTATATCGATCCTCTTAGGTATATTCTTTGTAGCCCTATGTTAACCAGGAGTTTTAATATGGTAGGTTGTTCCACAATAGTATGTCATTAAATTCATTTCACATAAGGTAATTAATGGGCAGTCACTATCTAATTTTATTATGGTGCATCCTACCCTATAAAATGTTCCAGTAGACATAGAACTTTCATATGAATATTTTTTCTATACCTATAGAACTATATGAATGTAAAAGATTTATTTTGATGGTGCTTAGAAAAGTCCAAGTGGGAAGAAAATGTAAAACCTGAAGCTCAACTGGGTTGGTCTAGGAATTCTATTTTCTTCCACATACTAGGAAATTTTACCCTATTACTTCTTGTTATTTTAAGGATACACTATTAATGAGGTGGAATACCAATCCCTTATTGTAGGCCTAGAACTAGCCTTAAATCTATAGATAGATTATCTAAAGGTCAAAGATAATTTGGAGCTACTAATAAAATAGATCGATGGTGAGTATGAAATCAAGAAGGAAGAATTGGACCTCGTCCTTGGTTATATGAGATAATTGATGTATGAATTCCCTTTTGAACCAATGTTAAATCATGTACCTCTATCACAGAATTCTTGTGTTGATGTACTGGTTAATGAAACCATAGTTCTGGATGATCCCATTCAAGATGAGTTATCCTTCTACATCACTCACTGATGGGTAGTCTCACTAGTTATCATCTATGACATGGGGGAAATTAATCAGATCAATGTTGCCTCAGAGTATGATAACCCAACATCCACCCCAAGATAGATGGATATCATAATAGATTACCTCCAACATGGTACCCTCCCATTAGATTATGCCAAAATGGAATAGATTTGATGTCAAGTAGTGAACTTTACCTTTAGTATAGGAAGAATGGGTATAAAACTCTCTATAAACAAGGATTTAATGTAATCCTACTCAGATGCATTGGATAAGGAGAGAATCCAGCTGTTATGAAGGAACTCAATACAGTTTACGGGGTTTCTCACCCATCTAGAACCAAGAAATCCCACAAAATTAGGAGGCTTGGTTACTATGGAATGTTATGATATAGAACTTTGTATAATTCACCAGGAAGTTTCATTCATGTTCGATTCATGAAAACATCATCCATCAACCCTCATAATTACTACACATAGCTATGTACTCCCATAATTTTTTACATATGGGAGCTGGATATTTTGGATCCATATCCTCCTTCTATAGCCAAGCAGTTTATGTATATCCTTACTACTAATGAATTATTTTTAAAAAGTTATGAGAAAATACCCACTAATAAAGTTGGGTAAAATAATATCATTAACTTTGTGAAGCCTAATATTATCACCAGATTCAGTGTCCCTCACACGATATTGATAAAAAATGGTACCAATATATGTTATTTTGATTTGAAGATGTTATATCAATAGTATAACATTGAGTTTAACCATTTTTTCACTATAAAAAAGTATAACTGGATAGATAGAGTCCTTTAATAATACTTTATCTAATATACTCCATAAAATGGTGGAAAAAGATAATAGGTCTTGGTCAAACATTACCATGCAGGCATTATGGGCCTACCATACCACCACATTCACTACCAAGAAAGAAACCCCATATTAGATTGTTTGTGGAATAGAGGAAATTTTACCCATAAAATTCTAGTTTCCCTCACTCTGAATAAAAATATGTTGTCACCTATCATATAATGAAAAATCATAAAAGTGGTTGGATGAGTTATAATGACTCTATGGGAAAAGGATGCATATGTTTCAAAAACTAAAAAACCATCAGAATTAGATTATGTGAGCCTTCAAAAAAGTTTTCTCCTATTATTGTTCCTCTAAGGATAATTTTTATTGGTTCTCAATACCTTGATGATTCTAGGGAACAAACCCCCAAAATCGGGACCCAAGTGGGAAGGGCCTTATTTCATACATAAGTTTTATCCCAATAAGGATTACTCATTATCCATTATGGATGGGGAGTTCATTACACCCCCACCAATGTGAGGTTTTTAAAAAATTACTTTTAATGTATTTCATTATGAAATTTAAGTCCTAGTAGTAATACTTTTAACTACAAAGCATCCCAAATCCTTAACTCATGGCGTTAAACTATACAAAATATTTCTTATTCATATGATATTAAATTGCATGACATGGGGTCACTATGTGGGACCTACCTTCTATTCTTATGAAAGAGTTAGATCTGTATAAAATTATCCCTTCTTTCCCAATCCAATACATCACTTCATTGAATATCTAGTATATATGAGATGAATCTCTGAATAAAAAAACATTTATTTCCCCCATCCTTATTTAAGATTCATATATGTATAAGGGATCACACATAAGAACTACATGTGTCTTGATTCCTATTACCAAAGAATATGCAGTGACACCTGGATCTTAAGTATTGGGTCCAACTGCAATATGTAAAAGAAAAAAAATTACCCCTCCTTGTGTATGGTTCAGACTTGCGTAGGGAATTTTCCATATAACAATTACATGTGTCTTGATTCCCATATTATGAGATGTATAGTGATGTATGGATATTTTATTTCAATAATAGATTTGAATCATCATTACTCCCAACCAAACCCCCCCCCCCATGGGAATTATATCCATGTTGAAGTATTTATCGCATGGGTTGCCTGCACCTGGGAGTAATAATTCCCCTATTCCCTGCACCCAAGATTGATCTATAGAGGGAAGTTTGTTTATAAGAACAATATGTGGATTGATTATTATTAACATAATATATGTATTGCTGCCCATGTCTCTAATCTTGGGTCTTACCATGATGAAAAAAATTACCCTTCCTATACATAGGGTTCATACCTATGTAGGGGATTTTCCATATAAGAACTAAATGTGGATTGATTCCTATTACTATAGGGTACATAATGGTGTATATGGGTCTCAAATATTATCCCAAACACCTTGTAAAAAAGATTACAGAAATAAAAAAAAACCCTACATATGTTCCAGATTGGGGTTGGGGTATTTCCTTTAAATAAATACATGTGGCTTGATTCATATCATTGTAGGATACATAGTGATGCCTAGATCCTTTATTTAGAGCCCATACATGATGCATTATCACCCCCCAAAAATTCCTCTCCATGAAAGTTATATCTGTTAAGAGGATTGATTCCATATTAAAATGTAAGCACCCCCTACATATTCACTTTCATGAACTCTCTAATATTTTAATCAACTTCTCAATTGCCTCTTGTTTCTCATGTTGATCATGACTCATGTGAAATTAGGGAACCTAAAAAGATACTCTGGACAGAATGATCTAGTAATTTTCTATATATGGAACAATTTCCTAGTATCATGATGTTAAATTTCAAGAAAACATCTTATTCTTATGATATTAAACTGCATGACAACATCCTTATTTTATGACATTGAACTGCACAGCATAAGGTCTTTATACTAAAAATATCATCCTCCAGATGACTGTGTACTCAAGAATTTCATGTTTTATCCTTTCACCCCAAAATTTTATCAATTCAATTTGGCATACATTTAGGTTACTCAACCCCTTATTGAATATTTTGTTCTCCATGAACCAAATTCATATATTCGATATCTAATTTGATACCAATAGATTAATTGAGTTGTTATACTTCTCTTAGAACCCCATAGACCTTGAGCCCACATACTCATGGTTCTTCCCTGTAGTGTACTGGTAATAAGGATAGTCTAATCTGAATGGACCCCGATATGATTCTCTAGTGAATAACTTAATGCCTAAGAGCTTTTTCCTACTAGATGTTTTGGTTATAAAGGAGATTTCCCTTATAAATTAATGAGTTATTGTCCTAACTGTAAGGAATATAGGTTCCACCATTATTAATAGTGGACCTTTACCCACTATTATTAATCTCATATTGACATGGATGTTCTTGGGTTATGATTACACTTCCCATAACCCAACTATTCAATTGGATTTGTATACCCTTTATGTTACTCATGTGTTCATCATACTCATCATTAAAAAAAGATTATAACATCACATTCATATACCCTTTCATTTTGGTGTATTTATCTCCAATGAAGAACCAACTTACTTGAGTTTATAAACCCTTTGGATACCCCATTTTTTACTAAACAATATTTATGACCCCTTTTCATGTCTAAATTACCATATTCCTTTAGTTTATATTATATTGTAATTCTATGGACCTTTATCTTATATCGTATTGGTTCTATATTACGGAATATTAGTAATAGGTAATGAATGATCCAAAAGGACCCCAATAATATTCACTTATAAATAACACAATTCCTCAAATCTTGTTCCAAGTGGATATTTTTAGTCCCTGAAGGGACCCTCATAGGATTCACTAGTGAAAAACACAAGGCTCAAATCTTGTTCCCATTTTATGTTTTAGTTCCAGAGGAAAGGCCCCTCTAAACTCCATGAGACATTTTTATAATGGTGTGATTTTAATTCCTCCAATAAATTAAAAATCCTCTTTGAAATATGAATTTAAAAATATGATTTAGTTTACCCATTTTCACACATCTAAGAGGGATCGAGAATAACTTAGTGTTTTATGCATTTATACCAATGTCCTAATAACAAGATTCTAAAATACACAGTATTTTTATAAGAACTAAATCTAGTATAATTCCTATTACCATAGGATATATAGTTATTCTAGGATTATAAATCATGGGTCCAGACACAATATAAAGGGAAAATTTCCCCTCCCTTGATATGAATCAGACCTATACAGGGAATTATCTATATAAAAACTATGTGTAGATTGATTCTAATTACCACAAGATACATAGTTATTATCGAATATCAAAATCCAAGACCCAATCATAAAATAAAAAATACAAAAATAGAATATTTATAATTCCCCTTCCCTATATATGGTTTAGATCTATGTAGTAATTTTTCTTTGTGAGAACTATGTATGGCTTGATTTATGTTGTCACCGGATACGTATTGATGCCTGAATCGTCTATTTTAGTCCTATCCAATAGTTCTCATTAATCCTAACTATGTTTCGTTATGAGAACCAAATTTTCATGGGGATTACCTCTCTTACTAAAATGTGAAAAATCCCACATATGACCTATCATGCACTCTCACATGGCTCAATTTACTTCCTAGTTGCCTCTTGTTTCTCATATCGAGCATGAATCTTGTGAGCTTAGGGAACCCAGTAAGACACTCTGACTGGAATAGTCAAGGAATGTTCTATATAGGGAATAATTAACTAGTGTCATGATGTTAAACTACATAAACACTTCCTTGATGCATGATTTTTAACTACACGATATGGGGTCTTCATGATCAATAGATCATCTCCTTTATGGTTGGGTACTTGAGAATTGAATGATTTATCCCTTAGCCCTGAAAATGTGTTCAATACACATTTTTATATCCTTTTGGGTACTCTAACCCTCCTTGAATATTATGTTCTCCATGAACCAACTTTATATATTCTATATATGAGTTAATACAAACCAATTCCTTGAGTTGTTATACTTCTCTTGGGACCCCACAAACCTTGAGCCCATGTGGTCTTAGTTACTCCCTATAGAAAATTGGTAACAAGGATTGGATAATATAAAGGTACCCTTCTTGTTTTTACAAGTTAATAACACAAAACCTCAAAGTATCTACCTAGTGGATGTTTTGGTCCTGAATGAGACCCCCCCCCCCCCAATCCAAGATCTATTGTCCCAACTGCGTTGGATGTGGGATTTCTCCATTATTAATGGTTGACATATACCCACCAGTATTCATATCATGTAGACTCATATATTCTTGGGTTATGATTTACACTTACCATAACCAAACTATTCAATTGTATTCAGATTCCATCGATGTTACCCGTCTATTCATCATACCAATTATCAAAGAAGGATTATGTCATCGCATTCTTATTTTCTTTCATTTCAAGGTGTGCATCTCCTTTGAAGACCCAAATTCCTTTAGATAACTAATATTCTTGGAAACCATATTTTTTCAAAGCTTTATAGCCATAAAATATCATCCCTCATATGAACTAGTTGTGTGATGTTAAATTATATGACATATGGTCCATCTTGCAAGACCTAAAATTGCATAAATTGGGTCGTCCTATCAATAAATATGCTTTAGGGGTGAATTTTTCATCTCCAAACTAGGATAAGATATTGAAATTCCATTTACCTATGAATGAAATCAATATACATAGAGGAATATTTATGTCACTTTGATTTCAAGGACCACAAAGGGAAGATAAAAGAAATAATAACCTATCTCTACATATGAGCTATATTTATTCAAGGAGTCTATTTGAGAACTATATGTGGATTTATTCCTATTATAGTAGGATATGTAGTGATTCATGAGATCCTTGAAATCTAGGCCTATCTTCCAAATAAAACACACAAAGAATGTCCTTCACCATTTCATGTACAAGCAAGATCTACGTCGAGGGATCTCCATGAAAGAGATGATTATGGCATGATTCCTAACGTTAAAAAATAAATAAGGAAAAATATGAAATACCATCCTAATAAATTACATATGCTCCTAAGATCTTGATTAACTTGAAAGACCTTAATCTATTTAATGATGGATGATTCATATGGACTGACTTCTCCTATGTATAAATCATATTTGTGTGTGTCTTATTTTTACATGAATCTAATCTGCAGAAAAGGGACTACAGCATAAGGCTACCCACCATTAAGCATATACAAGGACAATAATGCCTCTAATATTTGAATTCTACCAACTAATTCAGGGTGTCTATATGGATTAATTTCATGGTTTTAAATCATCTTCAACATCCTTACTGTAAGAAGTTAAACTATAAGGAAGACATCCTGGTCAAATGATGTTAAACTATATGAAAATTACATATGTACTGGAAGATGCTAAACTACTTGGTAAGAATGTCCCAACTTCATGGTGTTAAACTATATAGACCATCATTCATCATCACTTCTTCTCAAAGAACCACAAGATCCTAACATTAGTCAACCAAAGTTAAGGAATTTTCTATACTATTTCTAATAACCTCAATCCATAACTTACACTTCATGTCTTGAGCATCTCGGGTTGTCGCAAATCTTCCATGACCCTCAAAAAGGAGAAAAGTTATCTCTTTTTGACCATGTGTGAGTTAGATCTGTATAAGGTCCTTATAACCATAAACTAGAGGTATTTTAGCCTTATAATAAGGTTCATTTGATCCTTGTGAGCCTGGACACCATTTTAGTGGAACTCATCACCACAGTGTGATTCACGATTATCCTCGGCATGACTATCCCATACCATTACACATTCTTCAATAACCTTTATCAATGATTTACAACTTGTTTATCCCTTACTAAAAAGGGTGTTGGAGTACTCTTGACCTTAGGAATCCTAATTAGACTAATTTATATCACTTCCTTGATACTAATTCCATATGTATCAAGATCGTTAACTACATTAACTTTGGTCAAAGCTATATGATCATAAACATTAGCCTCTAAAACTTTAAATCATAAGACCCTAAACTAGTAGTGAAAGATACATAAAACTTATTAGGATAAAAACCTAAAAGGGGAGGTATGATCAAGATTCAAGTATCTTATCACTAAACTCCTCATATTTAGGTTTTAGGAAATAGTTAGAGTATAAATACAAAAGGCATAAAGCTCATAGGGACTATCGTGTAGCCCTACTATAATTTTATCCATGCTCGTTGAACCCCTCTGATCTAGGAAAAATATATATTAATGATTTTTCATATCCCCTCACCGTGATAATATATTTGTTAGGTGGTAGAATAGCCTTTTTGGTTCTTGAACCCCTGTTAAATATTATGTTTTACATAAGCAACCTTCATGTCTTTTTAATCTGAACTAACACATATTGGTTCCTTGAGTTTTTATACTTCCCCTAGAACCCCATAGTATTTATTCGTTCCTCTTGGTTCTTCTTTATAGTGTATTGGTAGAATGGATTGACTAATCTGAATATACCCTGCTAGGATTCACTGATGAATAACTCAATTCTTCATATTTTGAGCCTAGTGGATGTTTTGGTCTTGGAGAAAGGTCTCCATTAAATCCATGATCTATTTCCCTGACTACATGTGACACTAGTTTCCACCATTACTAATGGTGGTCCTATACCCACTAGCCTTCGTTTTCAATTGACTTTGATTTTTTTAAATCATGGATTATAATTTATATAACTAGAATATTCAAGTGGAGTTGACATCCTCATCATTACATCACCATGTATTGTACCCATTCTCAAAGTAGGGATGAAATATTACATTCTCAAACCTTTTGATAGACCTCATCATGTGACCCCAAACCACATGATGTAGGATAGATCTTCATGACTATAAACCAAAATACACCTAGGGTGTTAGAACATTTATTGGATATCCTTTTCTCTAATACCCAACTTCATTGTATAATGTTTCAATCTTCACAAATCTTTCCCATCCCTTGGAAAGAAGAAGGTATCTCCTACATGAACATGCATGTATTCCTTATGGGCTCATGTATAAGGTCCCTTAACCTATCAACTAGAGATGTATCCTCCTTGTCGAAAATGATCTCTAATCCTCATGAGAACCAATAACATCATAGTGGAACTAGAAACCTCAGAGTATTTTTTGATCATCCCTAGGATGACTTCCCCATATCATAACCCCCAGTTCAAACTCTTGGGTTATGACTTACAAAGACTATAATTCAAATATCCAAGTGGATTCAATATCCCAAATATTGTGTTTCTATCTACCAAGAGCCTTTGAATCAAGGATTTAGGATTTCAAAACCCTTCATGAATATCCATACTTTGTTACTTTTTCAATAATGTAGGGTGTTAGAAACCTTCATTAATATTCACTCTTTATAATCTCAACAAGAACACAGGGTATTAGAATCCTTCATGAATATTAATTCATTAAAATCTTAACTAGGAGGCATAATGTCAGAAACCTTCATGAATATACATCCTCCATATCTAAGTTTGAGCTAAAAGACCCGAAACTAAAGTAATAGTAGGTCTAGTCTAGAATACCCTAAACTAAAACAATAGTGAGTTTAATATAAAAGAACATAAACTATATTAACATTTGGTCCAAGCTAGAAGACCCTAAAATAAATAAATAAAAAGTATAATATAAAGACCCTAAACTACAGAAATAGTAGTTATGAGGTAAAAGAACCAAAAATGTGGCAACAAAAGGTTTGATATAGAATAAATGAAACTACAGTTACAATAGGTCTAAGCTAGAAGACTATAAACTAAAAAAACAAAAGGGTCTAATATATTTGACCTAAAAACAATAGTATTTTTTCAGTCTGACTTTCAAGACATTAAGCATACTATTGAAAGACACAAAATTATTTCCAAATTTAAAACCTGTAAATAAAACCCTTGGAAAAAGGTGAGTCTCTACTCACTAGAAATGCAGCATGTGTGATATAGGAAAAATTGAGAACTTATAAAATCACCAAACTTTTCAGGTTGAAAATGAATAAAGGGGATCCTGAGAAAAATTCAAGTCTAAGACCACTAAGAAATTCCATCAATTAATAAGGAAAAATTAATATTTAAAAATGAGATATAAAAAACATGTAGGGACCCATATTTATCCATATAAAAAATTGAGCTATTCTCACTAGGTCCATTGATCTAGGGAAAAACTAGAGCAATATTGCTTTGGGACATATTTACCTAAATTAACATTTTTGAACCAAATGGTGTTAGGAAGACTAGAATACATGCATTGATAAGGATTATTATGTAACCAATCATATATAGGAAATTATAATGAGTTTTTTTTTATGATTTGATCAGTTGAGTTTGAGTTTGGGCTCACTTAGTATTATATAAAGCTTGATGTTGTTGATGATCTATATGATACTGAGCTGATGAAATTTCATGAACATGATAAAAGAGATAAATATTAAAAACAACATACAAAATTTAAAGGATCCCTTCATTAATATGTATAAAAGAAAAGGATGAATCACTATAGTTTAGAGTCTCTCTGAGGGTCCCCCATAGGACATACAATAAGATAATTGTAAAAATTGGCCAGATGAGTTCTATAGATCAGATAGATCTTGGAGAGATACATAAATTGAATGTTGAAGTGTCATCTAATCTACTCTCTTTACCACCATTAGCAGACATAGATCCTAGATTGAGAAGGATAACTCGTGATCCTCTTTTTGAATAGAATCCATCATAGAAGATGATTTTGAGAAATTAGTCTTCAAAGGAGCTATAATCGCTTCATATTCCACTATCTATGTATCCAATTCACTCATCTAAACACAAAACTATGTAGTTTTATGATGTTTCTAATCCAGTGCCTTAGAGGCATCTCTCATTGATTTAAAAAAGAGATTTTTATTTTAAAAGTCAAACCTCTATTTCTCACGATCGGAAAGTTGTTTATATGATAAGATAATTCATAGTGAGATTTCATATATACTTTGATAGTTGAAGTCAAATTCCCCTAAACTATGGAAACGTTGGAAGAGGTTATCCCCTGACCATTAACTTCCTCCAAGAAAGTATCGATAATTACGACATGAATCTGGTGCCAAATTAGTCTCTGCATCATCCTTCTCTCAGCAACCATTTCTGAGAGTTCCTCGGCATGATGAAGAATTGTTGGGATATAATCAGTTATCCAATCCATCAAAATAAGTATTGACCTATCCAATGAAGAAATAAAAAAGAGTGTCTTGAACTGCTATCCTATCTCCAATGATATTTTCTAACCCTCCTCTAATCAACACATCTTCAGTTATCAATATTAAGGGTATGGAATCTCTAAAAAATGATGCCTCATTGCTATAGAAAACATTTACATAATAATGGAATTTTTTTGGAGGGCCTCCTGAGTCCTAAACTAGTTCTATTGAGGCCCTGAACAGTGGGTTTAGGGAGGTATAGGGTATTTCTATCTGTCAAACTTGTTGGATTAATACACCAACTAGATAAGATTCCATCTATGATTAGGAATAACCTCAAGAAAGATAAGTAGAAGCATTGTTTGGAAGAAAGGAAATCTTGGAATTAGTATCTTCACATTCCAAAATCATCCAAAATTGATTGATAATATGAGAATATTGTTCCCCTTACACACTGAAAAAAGGGAGATAAGAAACTTACTGAGTGTAGTAAAACTAGCGAGAAAATACGTAAGTGGAATATGTCTTACAGATGATTATCTCATCTAAACAGGATACAATAATCCCATCTCAAAAGGAAAATTTATATGAATTCTCATCAAGGGGACCACTCTCATTATCAATTATTATCCTGGAGGGTGCGATGTATGTAAAAAAATAAAAAAAATTAAGTTTTATTAGCATATTGATGGCCTCGTGGATATCTAATGACATTTCCTCAAACCTAGAAACATTTAGTTGTTGAGGTCAGAATGGAGAATGAGGGATTTTAGTAGTATTTTGGTACCCATGACATCTGAAGTTCTCACTTATCTATCAAAATAGAAATTATAAGGGCCCACTAATTCTATAAGAGGTATTACATTTCTAAATATAGATGAGAAGATACTAAATATGAGCAACGGTTAGCATAACTATCTTTAGAGGGAACTCTTCCTCTATTCGATCTTCCATCACTAATGTTATAACCTAGATGCCAAGACGTGTGTCCTTAATATAGAAAATCCATCCATTTAAAAAAATAGCCAAAACTCCCACTGACCAAAGATTTGGAGATGCCTCCAGTATCACCTTGTAGCCCCATGAAACATACTCTATGATCTCCCAAATGGATTAATAAGATATCATGATGTCCCAAACTTCTTGATAAATACATTGATGACGACGTAAAAGATAGCGATGAGGATGTATGGTAGTCAACCAAGCACCACTTTGAAAAATAATGATAATATCCCATTCCTTGGAAGAAATGATCAAACGTAGGTGAAACTCCATCTTTATCCTCTCCTTTTAAATTATGATCATATCCCATACAAATTTTAGAGTCTTTTTATACTATTGGAAAATGAATTGTTTGTGATATGCTATGTTTTATGGCATCCCACCATAAATAGACCGTGGCTGAAAAACGAATCACAAAATATATTTTTTATGACAGTTTTTCGTAGAAAAAAAATTTGATGGGTAATTAATCCATCTCAAAAAGGTTTCACCTGTTATATTCACATAATAATTTGTAATGGATTTTTTATCCCATCAAAAAAATTAAAAAAAAATTAAAAATTTTAAAAATTAAAAAAATATATAAATATATAAATAAATAAAAATAAAATATATATATATATAACTATAGACATTTGAATTAATAACAATATTACATATAATATTTTCATTCAAATCTTATCATAATAAATGTTTCAACAAAATAAGTCAATCATTATACAAGTGGAGGGTCATATGGAGGAGGTGGTTGAGGGAACGTCATCCCTGTACCCAATGCTAGTAGTCACATTTGCTCCATCATCTTCTCACGTTGATACTCCTACCATTTACATTTCACCTACTACTGTTGTTTCTACTATCGAAGAGGCTCTTCTTTATCCCTATGAAGTATCTCTATAACCTCATTTTGAGCTCATAGATTCTCTTCATACTCTACAGGTGATGATGATGACTCTACATGAGTTCCCCTTGATCTGGACGATGACCACATAGCAATACCATAATAACTTTCAAGCATCAATCGATAACCATACCAATAACACGGTCTTTCTAAAAATAATACTAAGTCACATGCATCCATTATACATCATAAAATCTCGATGAACTAGTATCTTGGTCCTCAGTATCATCCTTATTCTCATCATGCATATGATAAGTCGTGACATCATATGACTCCTTCAAAAGAAATTTGAAATTAAAATAGTTAAAATATTATTTTTCTGGAAATTTTAAAACTTATAAAAAAAGTGTGAAAAAAAATCTAATCTTATTGATCACGAGTAATATATCTTGTGATAGGATCGGTGTACATCCTCTTAAACACATCGAACTCTAAATATTAGGATGCTCAATTGTATGTATGAATATAAAGTAAATAGATTACATTTAAAGTTATATAAATTATTAAATAAAAGTATTTACCATATATCATTTATGAGTAATGAAGGTATGACTTCCATTTCTATAAATTACCTCCTTCTCCTCATTTTTCCGAATCGATGTTGATATCCTATAAAAACTATCTCTCATCCAGTATGAGCACAGTCTATCCCAAACTTGAGATGATATGTAATCAAATTGATGGATACAACAAGAGTAATCATAAACTATGGATCCATCTTTCTTCATGGATCTCTTATATTATGAAAAAATTGATAACAAAATCCATGAATACTTTCCTCACAGATATATTTATCATTTTATCTTCTTTGGGATACCATAAACCCTAAAAATAATTAAAAATATAAACTTAATAATTAAATAAATTTCAAAATAACTACTATTTATTTATTTTCCATATAATAATCAAACATGATATTTTAAATATTAGTGGGAATCTAATCCCACATCATCCATGCTTCAAAAAAATAATTCTATAGAATATACCTCCCTTATCCAATAGTTATATGTGAAAAAATGTGGTAAAATAGGAAAAGTAATAAAAAAATTAGTACATAAATAAATTAATTATAATTAATGAAAATTAATGAAGATGAACTAAAATATACAACTAAACATGCCTCTATGTTTGTGGATCAAAATCAAAATGTGGATGTCACTTGGGAATAGGATTAGGAATCATCAATCTCACAAGACCACAACCCCTCCAAGTCATTAATGAACAGCCATAAACTTGAGGGTCGGATGAAGAATCATTAGGTTCATCACCAGGAATTATATACTCCTTGAGGATATGGAACATATCAACTAAATTGTATTCATCCATATAAAACATGAAAATAATGTTGCCAGTAACTAATTGAAAATCAGTATTATATATATTAATTGTAACTATAATCAGTATGAAATTTCATCATTATTGTTTTTTATCCTCATATTCATATAGGAAAATGTCAATGTCTTCATTTTATTTCTCAGTATCATCAATTTCAATATGATATTTAGCTTCATCATCTCTTGTTATTTCAGATTCATTTATTACATCATCACCATCGACCCATAACTATGTGGTTTCATCATTGATATTAATGTATCCTAGTGGAAAAGATGTATTTTGATCTTTCACGTGAAAATTTTAAATTCCTTTCACATCAGTAGAACCACATTCCCTTTTCATAAACTAATTTTTACAATATTTCATTTTTATAATGCTCCACCAATCAATTAACTTCTTTAAGAAGCACAATAATTTTCATCATACATTTTATGTGATTAATGATCCAACCAAAATGGTTCATTTCCTGTAAGAAGGAATTTTTATTTAATGTTAATGATTCCATGGTGTGCATGAACACACAAGACTATATCATTATCAAACTAGTGGAATCTAAACATCATTATATAATATTTTCTCAAATAAAAGCTCAATTATTTTCTCCATTATGCCATAAAATTCAAATATACTTTCCCTATTATGATATCATATCAATCAAACAAAACTATTCATCATTTTTTTATTCACCATATTCCCATGTATGAAATAAAAAACCATTCATCGCATATGAATTATAATATTTAACCATTTTGGATGGAGGGTTACTCAATACACACAATAAATTGGAAAAAAATTTGGCATAGTGAGATACCTAAAAAATGAAAAACAATTTGAAATATATACAATAATAAATTGATTTCATATGTTAAACCATAAGAAATTTATTTACCTGTATTTGAAACCAGTAGAAAAAATTATGTTTCCACTATTCTTAAAGATTGGTTAGTGTAATTTGTGGAAAATGTTTCTTGTTATGATTATCATATAACCTAAAAATGAGATAATATTAATTTATTTTAAAAAAATTAAATAATAGGTTATAGTAGAACTCACTATACAAATTTTGCCATTTCTTCACAATTGAGTAGAATATATATGTGATCCATGTGATATTTATCATATGAAATCCATCATTCATGAACTCCACCAAGGACAACTTCAGGATGATTAGAAGCTTATTATTGAATTTTCATTGAATAATTGACATTTCACTCATTACATTCTATTAGACTATGTCATAATGGATATTCGGGTTGGAAATAATGGGAGCATAAAAAATAAATTTCCTCCTAAAAATAAGCTTCTGAAATTTACCCTTCAACTGTTTCTTTGTTACAAACCTTTTTCTTCAATTTATGAATGCATATATCATAATGGTAAATCCATCATAATTTTACCATCCCTATAAATTTTGGTTCATGTAGAAAATTTAATATCCTATGTTCCATTGAATAAAAGAAATATGGAAGGAAAAAAATCTATTTCACATAAATTTAAAACAATATATTCTTGTGGTCTACTAAGTGCATCATAGTCTATTTTTACCAAAACAATTTCTTGGATAAAATATTATATTTCTATTATCTCATCCCAAAGTGAATAATTAAACATAAATATAAATACAAATTGGTAGAATTATTTCCATTATAACATGATAATCATGAATTTTTAATCTGGTAATATGAATATTTATGACACATCTATCCAAACTAGAAACATACCCATCTGGTGACCTCAAATCTGCAATCGAATGAAAAAATAATAAATGATTTTCTTTGGAAACTATATAATCTGATTTTGGATTCATTAAATTATTTGATTTGTTATTTTCAAACAAATCAAGTTATAGTCTCCTGAAAATTTGGGTAAGATTTAATCGTGCCTTTACATTATCTTTGGTTTAACCAGGTGTGTTTAAAACTATATAAAATATATTATCAAAATAGTTTATTATCAATATGTGTGACATAAAACATGTGATAAACTAACAAATCATATCAATATGGAAGATCCAAAAAAATACTCTACCATTATGATCTTTCCCAAAGCCATCTATTTTTTATGGGTGTATAGTTGGTTCAAAGGTAATGGGAGGTAATGAAGAGACTATCGATTTTAAATCAATACAAGAGATAATTTTTGGAGGTAAATCTCTTTCAATTATACCATTTCTAAAATTATTTTTTCTCCATCAGAAAGGATAATTAGTAAGAATAAATCTATTATGATTGTCAAAAAATAAGGATTTCTTCCATTAATGAGCATAAACACTTTAATTTTAGTCATGCAGTATGGACATTATTTTGGACCATGTGTACTCTATCCAGACAACACGACATGTGATGTAAAGTCACTACTAATCTACATTAATTTAGATTTCATTTGGAAATTTTGTTTCACAATAAAAAAAATATGTACATACACCATTACTCCATAATAAATTTAACTCATCAATAAATTGCTTCAAATAAACATGAATATTCTTTTTTGGATGTCCTGAAATTAATAATTTCAAAAATATATATGTTTTATCCATCAATATAAAAGTAGATAAATTGTACAGAGTTATAAAGATAGTCAAACCAGAATATTGACTACCATAAGAACCAAATGGATAGAAACCATTAGTAGAAAGACTCAATCACACGTTACAAGATTTTGAATAAAAGTAAGGATTTACCTAGTCAAAATGTTTCCATGAACCACCATCACAATGGTGATTTAAACTTTTAATAGTTTAAATTTTTTTTCAGGAAATAAATTACATTTCATTATAAGAAAAAATAAATTCTATAATCTATGTGTAAGCAGGAATCACCTTAGGAGTTAAATCAATATCATTCTATGATTCTATTTTTTTTTTAAGATGGACCAGTAACCTTATATACTAAAGTATGAATCCATGATCAATCTAGAACCAAATTATTAGTATATTATTTGGAACTGTATTCACTATATTGATTCCAAAAAACATAATCTTTCTAAAAACCAAAACATAATAGATGACCCCCAACATTTTGAAATGTTTAAAATCTCCTCATATAAAATTTATTAAATAGACACTTAATTATCCCTTCTAAAAAATTGGATTAGATGATGCAAATTATAAAAATCTTCAACACCCTAAGTATGTATAGGATTTATGCCAAACTCGTTTAGATTTATATGATTATTTATCCAATCATAATCTTATAATAAATACTTTCCTCTACTTCCTTGATCCATATTTTCTATGAAATAGAGAATAAAATTATTTCTTATTAATAATATAATATAAGGAATAAATGATCAAAAAAATTTAAAATAAAAAAATAAAAATTACTTGTAAATATTACAAATTCTATCTAATTACTACTAATTTTTTCTAGTTACCTATAATTACAGTTACTTTTTTCTAATTCCATAAATTACTGATAAATTTTTCCAATTAATGCTAATTTTTTTTAATTACCACTAATTATCATTAAGGAAAATAGAAGTTCCACCAAGGGGTGTGAGGGAAGTAGGGAGTGGTGGGGATGATGGTGATGATGGAGTGAAAGAATTTGAGGGCCCCTAGTTTTGAGGATATAAATTCATGGGTAAACTCGTAAGTATACACATGAATTTCTCTCTTCCAAATGGTTTAAATGCAAGGGTACTCGAATTATTTCACTCCATCATCAAATTCATCCCCTCCCCTTTATGCTTCCCTTAAGGGATTTAGGGAGTATAGGTAGTGGAGGCAATGGTAGAGGAAAATAATTTTGGTGCCCTTGGGTTCAAACCGATTAGAGAAGATACACTCATGGATAAAACTGTGAGTGATGGAATAGGAAGTAGATGAAAGAGGTAAAAATGACACTCTTAGTGGATTATTTCCCCTTTTCAGTTAAATATATCATCTTGATAAAATAATGTTTTACTGATAATCATGTATTTTCATTACGATTATCAGTAAAAAATTATTTTTCATGAAGATATATTAAACCAAAAAAAGGGAAAACTCACTAAGAATATCATTTTTATCTCTTACATTTGGTTCCCCTTTCATCACTCACAGGTTTACCCATGATGGTCACTCCTAAAAATGGTCTGAACTCAGGGCCATTGGAATTCTTTCACTCTATCTTCACCTTCATCCCCTCTACTTTATTCTTCTCTTGCATCCCTTGGTCGTCCTCTTATTTCTAATTGTAAATAATTATAGACAATTTTGGATAATTTGGGTTAATTTTTACTATCAGTTTTTACTAATAACTGTTAATTTTTACTAATTATCACTAATATTTACTAATTACCACTCATATTTACAAATTATCGCTAATTACCATTATTTTTTTTCTATTTACCACTATTTATTATTACTTACTGCTAATTTTTACTTTTTACTACTAATTACCGCTAATTTTTACTAATTATCACTTATTTTTACTAATTACAACTGATTTTCAGTAATTACCACAAATTTTTATTATTTACCAATAATTTTTACTATTTACCACTAAATTTTACTATATATAACTAATTATTTACTATTTACATCTAATTACTGCTAATTACAGATAATTACTACTAATTACCGATAATTACCACTATTTATCACAAATTTTACTATTTATCACAAATGTTTCCTAATTATCGCAGATTTTTACTAATTACTATTAATTTTTACTAATCACTAATTATTTTTACTATGTACTGCTAATTTTTACTAATCACCATTAATTTTTACTAATGTTTACTAATTACTACTAATTTTTACTAATTTTTACTAATTACTGCTATTTTTTACTAACCATTTCTATTTTTTACCAATTACTGCTAATTTTTACAAATCCCCGCTATTTTTTGGTAATTACCACAAATTTTTAATAATTACTACTATTTTTTATTAATTACCTCTAATTATCGTTAATTTTTACTAATTAATGATAATTATTTCAAATCACTGTTAATTACTACTAACCAACGCTATTTTTACTATTTACTGCTCATATTTACTATTTATTGGTAATTTTTACTAATTACTGTTATTTACCACTAATTATTTCTAATTACCACTATTATTTCTAATAACTGCTAATATTTTCTAATTAGTGCTAATTATATCTAATTACCGCTAATTTTTTCTAATTACAGCTAATTTTTTCTAATTACACTTTTTTGTAATTATAGCTAATTTTTTCTCATTACCCTTCGTTATTGTAGATTATCTTTAATTATTAATAATTAACATTAATTATTATAAATTTTTACTAATTATCAATAATTATTTATTAATTTTGAATAATTATTTACTGATTATTTATCAATTATCAATAATTAATATCAATTACAACTGATTAAAATTAATTATTACAAATTATTTCTAATATAAAATAAAATAAAATAATTAACAACTAAAAATATAAATGTAAGTACCTCAAAAGTTATGCATTAATAAAATTAAAACAATGTTGACCTGATGATAGTATCAAATCTCTAGAAAATAAAAAAAAATGATAAGGAAAACAGAGAGTGGTGAAGGAAAGGACTTGAAGGGGGAGAGTGAAGGAGGAGTGATGAAAATTTTCACTAAATATCATATATATATGTGTGTGTGTGTGTGTGAGTGTGTGTTTGTGTGTTAGATTATCTGTGACAGACTATTTTCGATGGAATTTTCCATCATAGAAACATTTATTTGCAACGGGTTCTGTCACAAATAGCTCCCGTCATAAATACCTATGGCGATGATATAAAACTGTTGAAGATGGGAACTGTCATAAATAAATCCTACCAAAAGATTATTTGTGATAATTCTATCCCCAATAACTAGTTATTTTCAATGGGACTTATCGTGAATAATAAATATTGGTTGTGGGACCTATCATGAATACCCCTAAAATTAATAAATATATTATAGATATAAAGAATTATTTGCGATGGGGAAGCACTTCTGTCGCAAATAACCCTTCTCGTAGTATGGCGACATCTGTGCCAAAAGTCTTTGTGGTGGAAAGTATTTCCCGTCACAAATAAGTCCATATCCAATACTATTTTCTACGAGGTCATGGCCTGTTGAAAATATCCAATTTTCCCATAGTGTTAGTCTCATCCCAAGCATTCTCAATTTAGAGGAATTCATCATACATTTCCCCAAGAGGAAGTATTCCCCCAAGTGGATAGATGTCTCATAAACTGATTCCTACTTCTCCATGGGTCAAATGAAAAGAGTTGCTACCAGGACACTAATGACTGATCAGCTCTCTAAGGAGTTCCAATTGACGATACACAATGAATTGATAAATCCAAGTTACCTCATAGAGTTGGATGGTGTGTAGTTGATTAGTAAATTTTTTGTAGCTCTATCTAACCAAGAATGGACACACCCGCTAATCAGAAAAATTACTACCAAGGTAAAGATCCTACTTCAAACTCTAGCCACCTTTTTCGTTTTCTAAATAATAGATAATTATATTTGAGTAACTTTGGGAAATAGACAGTTGTGTGAGATCACAACCATCTAGGCTCAGAGATGATTGGTTTAATAAGTAGGATGATCCCTGGAATGGTGCCAGAATCAGTTGGCTATGCTGAGAGACAATCACCTGGATACAGTTAAAGGAACATGAAAACCAGGTAGCTTGGAGATTGGTGTTGGAAAAAGTAATGAAGACATCATATAAAATATTGAAGTTGTATAAGGGAAGTTTATGTGATAGAGGATAGTTTTATAGATCGATCGAAAGTTGTCCCTTTAGAACATCATTGTTAAACAATACCCAATGCTAGGGATTAGTGTCATGATTCCCAACAATAATAACAACTACTAGAAAATTATCTTATACCCATGGTTCAAAACCGTGGGTATAGACCCCAAAACCGTGGGTATAGGCTATACCCATGGTTTGGGGAACCATGGTCATTGGTGGCATCGGTATAGGTCCATGATGTCACGAACCGAATCTGGTCGCCTTCAAAATCGTAACCCGACCCGGTCCATGGCAAGACCCGAAGGGCGTTCCCGATCCCCACAGGCTGGCACAAGTGCCCGGGTATCATAAAATGATAATTGGGAACGATTTGCCCGAGTTTATAATCTTAAAACAACAAAAGAATCCAACAAAACGAATCTAGATTTTTCAAACCAAACAAACTTTTACAAAAATTTAGAACATAATTACATAGCGTAAAACAACTCAAAAAGACTATACCAAAGGTACAAAACCAAAATGAAATATCCCAAGAACCTCCACATGACAAGAGGCACCTCCCTCAAGCCATCCCCACAAGACTTCACCACCAAGGACCTGCTAGAAACCCGAACCAATGGTACTAAAAACTGTACCCAACCTGCGACAACAAAAATAACCAAGTCTACTTACACCCAAGGGTGTAAGTAGGGTGTGAGCCAATGCCCAGTAGGATACCACCACTAAGAGATTCCATGTGATAAACATTTAAAGACGAAAAGCATGCAGGTTTTCAAAAACATAAAAAAAACTAGATACAATTTCTAAAAGATGCGACTTTGAATAAAAACAATTTTCAAGTGGGCTATTTTAACGGGTTAACACTTTTAACATAAACAAAAAAGATACTAAATTTTCCAGACAAATGTACCGTATGCTAACGGTAAGTATAAAGTAACTAATGAGCACAAGCAATAGGAAATAACCCCTAGGCACTAGCTAGCTGTGGGTCCCAGGTACCTCGTATCTCGGTGAGAGTAACCATCACAAATATCCATTATTGTGAACGAGCCACTAGTAGGGAACATACCCATAACCTAGTGGTACCCAATCATCATCATCATAGTTTATTTAGAGTTGTAAGCGTCAATCTTGCTAAGTGAAACTGAGGCCAAACCCCACGGATTCACTAGCATACTAGTACACGTCCACCCACCTAGATACCTAGGTTTTCCCCTTGTGCTCAAACAAGTTCAACAAGTCAAAAAATATACATTGAACATGTAAATATCATTTCCACATCACAAATTCACCAAACAGCCCATATGTATACCACACAAGTCACAAAAATCCATTTTTCATTCAAAATGATTTTGAAATCCGACTCACACCAAAATAGCCCACAACACATTTCACATTTCTTCAACACTTCCACAAAACCATTAAATAATTTTATAAAACAATTATAAGATATTTCAACTCGTATAACAGCCCACACACATGGAAAATAACACTTCTTTCATAATCAAAAATTCAATTTTTCACATCACATTCACACAAAACACTCCACATCACTTTCACATCACTTTCACTCCTCAATATCTCCATCAAACAATTTAATAAAATATTTCCAAGATGATACATATCACACAACAGCATTTTCACAAATTAAATGGACCTTTTAAAAATATACTCTTACCAAAACAGTTTGCTGATATAGTTTCACCCATTACACAACTCAATAAACCATTCAAAACTTTCATAAAACAATTATAAAGAGTATACCCAAACATTGCACATAAAACCCATTTCAAAAACCTTTTTTTAAGCAAAAATCACACCAAGACCCTACCAAACAGAATTGGAAGCCCAATCAACATGTAATAATCCACTTTAAAATGTTATATAATCACCTTGAACAATATCACAAAAGATAACCATGAGAACACACAAATCCATAAAACACTTTCAAGGAGAATAACAAGGTTATACACATAAAACCATTCAAATACACCCCCTTTTTAGGTCCACATGTCACTATATCATTACCCAACCATAATTGGCATCCCATTTCAACAACTAATAAATCACTTCCACATTTTACAAAACTACCACAAGAGATAACACATGAAATACATTTGAAAAATACACACATCAAAAAAATGTAACTTTAATACCAAATGATTTACTATTTCTACCAAAAATGGTTTTATTATAATACACATCACATAAGGAACATGTAAAATTATTTAATCAAGAAAACTAACTCATCATTAAATGGTTACCCACGGAATCACCTGCCGAAATTGTCGAATCCCTCAAAACATGGTGTGAAACATCAACCGCACCACCTCGGCACCACAAGGATGATAAATCCATACCTATACCACAAAGTTTCACCAAAAAGACCCATTTTAAACCCTAGGTACGAACCCTAGGTTCTTTACACTTTGTAACATCAAGAAAGAGGGATAAAACCCTATGAAAATGGAAGAAGTGGAAGGGAGGAACACTCACCTTGAAAAATCTTGAAGCAATTACCCCTAATTAACCAAATTTTGAAACTCAAAGTAGAAAAACTTGATAGTTAGGCTCGACGGATGAGGAGGAGGTCATGTGGAGACTAAAATGGGGGGAAAAGAGTAAATATTGAAGGAGATATGAAGGAATGAATTTACCTCTTCAAATCTGCCCGATTTTAGAAACCCTAATAAGTTCAGCATTAAATCGAGATGAATAAGAGCTCCAAAGAGGGGAAAGAGAGCTTGGGCGCCCTACTGGGTTCAAGTGGCGCGTTTGAGGCTTGTAATCACCTAAAAATCCTTAAAAATTAATAAGTTATTAATTAATCAAATTTTATTTTTAAAACTGGAATTGGGCTTTCGGGCAGGCCCAATCCCTTAAATAAAAACCAACATAAACCTTGGTTATGGATTTCCAAAGGATCCAACTTTTAATTTTGGTGTTAATATATCAGGGGAGGACATTCAGGAGTTAGAATGAGTGAAAAATATTAAAAAATTAAAAAATTATAAAAGAAATAAAATTTATTTTTAAATCTGGAATTGGGCTCACGGTTTGGCCCAATTCATGAAAACTCACTTATTCTCCATAAAACCTTTGAAAACCCCCAAAACAAAGAATTAATGGAAATTAAAATAAAAATACATATAAAATAAGCTATGTATGTGAAAATTCTCCCCACCATGAAAACTTTCCACCCTGGAAAGTCACAGCAAGGCCAGAGCAACAACCAAACCCAACTGAGAAACCAAGAGGTACTCCCCTGTCAGGTTTCTCCCCCAAAGGCCAAAACACCTCCAGTGATCAATTAATGAAGGATTACTCTCACAAACAAAACATACACCACTTTCCTGAAATAATCAATCAAATTCATAATTGATCCCAAAACAAAACTCATTAAACACTATCCGAACAAGACTCAAGCAATTCACCCAAATGAACAACAACATCAAAGAAGGTTACACTTACCTTACTTTAACTAGACCATTGGGTACTCCACAATCCCAATGTTTACTAAAGGAATATTTATGTATCTTGATAGCTCTGAATGAGACTACCTACCGCCAAGCCACGACCATGGATAAGTATGAGTTACTGGTATGGGGGAACAAAAATTACCTCCCCACCATAAGAGACAACCTATATTTTTTTTCTCAAGAAAGAATCAGGACACTAACAGGGGGAGGCCTGAATGGACTCCCCAGTACAAAGGGTATAATTCCATCTGAAATTTACAAAAGAACTTATATAAGACTCATAGTGTGTCTCCCCACCATAAGAACCAACCATCTTAACCGATCGGTGTGGGCCGACACGAAAAGACCCCAAAATTAAAGAGTTGGGATGGTCGCACGGTTAGTCTACACAGTTTGGGAAATTGTTAAATAACTATGTGGATCCTTATATCTGCATGGTTATTTTTTTTGTTCATGGTTATAACAAACCATGTGAAACCCATGTTCTCAACTTGTCTAGCAAAATTTCCAACCATTCTCCCAAGACTCAATGAAAACCAAAGGGGGAGGGAATAACATTTTGTGATGACATGGGTACAAGACCCTCCACCTATTTCCACTGAATGGGAATAACAGAAGAAATATGATGACACCATAGGTTTAAACTCTTCCTATCTTTCATACTGAGGATAGGAATTTGTAAAAGGGTTTATACGACACTGGAGTTTCCCCTGACTACGCGCCATCTTCTCTCCAGGACCTATGGCTGGAGCTCAAAATATTGAAGCATCTTCGGCCACGCAGTTAGGCTGTTGAAACCCCTATGTGGAACTTCTTCTTTCGGTGCCACAAAAAACTACACCGCATACATATATGGGTTCATCAAGACATAACACACTCCATAACCCACTTTACTAAAACCAAACATTTCACTGAAACAAGGGATCAGAAGATGGACACACATCGCACCTTGTTTCTTTGGGGGAGAAACAACAGAAGGGAAGGACATGTATAAACACCTTCCTCTAAGATAGAGGATTTGATGTTTTTCCCAAGGGATACAAACTCCCAGAATAACATAGAACCTCAGAGGATTGTGTGACCTTCACCTTTATAGTCAAAATAGCACACAACATCACAATGTGTCACTGAACATGACCCTTGAGATTGATAGAAACAATACATGGAACAAGACCATATTCAAGGTCCCTAAACAAGAGACAAGTCCAAAAAGTGGACACAATATCCTATCATGACCAAAATCTCAAAATTGGTGGTTTAATAATAACTCTTTCTTCAAAGAAACTATAAAGAACTCAGAGGCCCTCTTAGACACCATCAAGACACTCATCCACACTAACAAAGAAAGAACACTTCCACCTTCGATGAATCAGGAAACTTAAGAATCTAAGGTCTCTTTCAACCTTCCACAAGCACTATACCACTACAAGAGGATCCACAAATCAATGAAATTAATGGGTGTAGACTCGATCAACAATGATCAATAAAATATTCCTTATATTGATTAACTGGAGGATTTTCCAATGGCGAAACAATACGGGTTGCACTTCAGTTGTGCATTAACCCTTAATGGGGGCGTACCTTATCCAATGAGAGAACCTAAGGACCCAAAAAAATCTGGTCCATTATTCAAAAAATGCCATAAACCAGATCCAAACACATGAAGGAAACCACCGTAAAGGAATCCCAAAACATTTCTCAATAGAGACCATTAACCGTCCTTACAACACAGCTTACCAACCAAGCACAAACCCAAAACACAGTTCAAACAGAAGGGGTTCTTGAACTCAAAACATCCCACAATATAAACATTTTCAAAAACCCATAATACAAACCATAACAAACTATTCATAAATACATCATGTTTTTCTTTAAAACCAATTCTTTGAAAACAAACGGTTTAGCAGTAAGAGTATCCACCAATGGTACCCCATGGGCCTCACACATGCATGTTTTTGTGCCACACCAGGCACCCTCCTCATATCCAGCCCAGCACTCATCCAGTCATTCCATAAACCATCCATAATCCCATATAACCCCATACATGTGGTCACTCACGGAAATACCAAAGGTTAAAACAAAAATTCTTTCCACTTTTCAAAAACAAAATGGTCAACCAACCCAACCTTTTTCTCAAAACTGCTAACAATGAGATCAAAATCCCAATTCACATCTTACAAAACTTTTTATAAAGACACAACCATTTGGAAAAGAAATCACTTTCAAGATATTCATATCAATTTCAAAACATCTCATCCCATTAAAACACCCTTTGATTGTTTAGAAAACTCTATTGGAAACACTTTTCAAAACCAACTTCAATATAGTTCCTTCTTTCAAAAGAGGTGTAAGCACACCATTTTCCATTTCAAAACAATTATAAAAATTCACTTCCACCATTTCATAAATCAAACCATTACCTCTTTATTTGAAAATCATTTCACAAAAACTTTACACTTCTTAAAACCAAAGTGTCATGATTTCAAAACCTAAGCACAAACAATGCGAGAGGAAACTAGTTTCAGTGGGAGACTTGGAAATATGGTTGGCGGCCATATTCCAATCACTTCACTATCATAGAGAGTGTTCTAGGGAATATCCTTGGCTCCACATGGCTTTCCAGGCCCTGCGAGCTCACTAGGACCATTAACCCAACTCTCTTTTCATTTCCCTTAATCATCATCGAGCCCAGAAAACCAAAGGACTTAGATAAATCCTGACTTCTCTTGGAAACCTGAATCCCATTATGAGGTGTGGTGATCAGGCACACTACCCATAACTGGAATTCCATGTCCCAAAAATCCTAAATCCAGACTATCTCGACTGTTCCCCAAATAACATGACCCAAAGAGTTAACCTCAACCTCCTTTGATACCATTTTGTCACGAACCGAATCTAGTCGCCTTCAAAATCGGCACCCGACCCGGTCCATGGCAAGACCTGAAGGGTGTTCCCGATCCCCATGGGCTGGTACAAGTGCCCGGGTATCATAAAATGATAATTGGGAATGATTTTCCTGAGTTTATAATCTTAAAACAACAAAAGAATCCAATAAAACGAATCTGGATTTTTCAAACCAAACAATCTTTTACAAAAATTCAGAACTGAATTACATAGCATAAAACAACTCGAAAAGACTATAAAAATGGTACAAAACCAAAATGAAATAGCCCAAGAACCTCCACATGGCAAGAGGCACCTCCCTCAAGCCATCCCCACAAGACTTCACCACCAAGGACCTGCTAGAAACCCGAACCAATGGTACTAAAAACTGTACCCAACCTGCGACAACAAAAATAACCAAGTCTACTTACACCCAAGGGTGTAAGTAGGGTGTGATCCAATGCCTAGTATGATACCACCACTAAGAGATTCCATGTAATAAACATTTAAAGACGAAAATCATGCAAGTTTTCAAAAACATTAAAAAAACTAGTTACAATTTCTAAAATATGCGACTTTGAATAAAAACAGTTTTCAAGTGGGCTATTTTAATGGGTTAATGATTTTAAAATAAAAAACAAAGCTACTAAATTTTCCAGACAAATGTACCGTATGCCGACGGAAAGTATAAAGTAACTAATGAGCATAAGCAATAGGAAATAACCCCTAGGCACTAGCTAGCTGTGGGTCCCACGTACCTCGTATCTCGGTGAGAGTAACCATCACAAATATCCATTCTCGTGCACGATCCACTAGTAGGGAACATACCCATAACCTAGTGGTCCCCAATTATCATCATCATAGTTTAGTTAGATTTGTAAGCGTCAATATTGCTAAGTGAAACTGAGGCCAAACCCCACGGATTCACTAGCATACTAGTACACGTCCACCCACCTAGATAGCCAGGTTTTCCCCTTATGCTCAAACAAGTTCAAAAAATCAAGAAATATACATTGAACATGGAAATATCATTTCCACATAACAAATTCATCAAACAGCCCATATGTATACCACACAAGTCACAAAAATCCATTTTTCATTCAAAATGATTTTGAAATCCGACTCACACCAAAATAGCCCACAACACATTTCACATTTCTTCAACACTTCCACAAAACCATTATACAATTTTATAAAACAATTATAAGATATTTCAACTCATATAACAGCCCACACACATGGAAAATAACAATTCTTTCATAATCAAAAATTCAATTTTTCACATCACATTCACACAAAACACTCCACATCACTTTCACATCACTTTCACTCCTCAATAACTCCATCAAACAATTTAATAAAATATTTCCAAGATGATACATATCACATAACAGAATTTTCACAAATGAAATGGGCCTTTTAAAAAATATACTCTTACCAAAACAGTTTGTTGATATAGTTTCACCTATTACACAACTCAATAAACCATTCAAAACTTTCATAAAACAATTATAAATAGTATACCCAAACATTGCACATAAAACCCATTTCAAAAACCTCTTTTTAAGACAAAATCACACCAAGACCCTACCAAAACAGAATTTAAATCCCAATCAACATGTAATAAGCTAATTTCAAATGTTATATAATCACCTTGAACAATATCACAAAAGATACCCATGAGAACACACAAATCCATAAAACACTTTCAAGGAGTATAACAAGGTTATACACATAAAACCATTCAAATACACCCCCTTTTAGTCCCACATGGCACTATATAATTACCCAACCATAATTGGCAGCCCATTTCAACAACTAATAAATCACTTCCACATTTTACAAAACTACCACAAGAGATAACACATGAAATATATTTGAAAAATACACACTTCAAAACAAATGTAACTTTAATACCAAATGATTTACTATTGCTACCAAAAATGGTTTTCTCATAATTCATAGCACATAATGAACATGTAAAATTATTTAATCAAGAAAACTAACTCATCATTAAGTGGTTACCCACGGAATCACCTACCAAAATTGTCGAATCCCTCAAAACATGGTGCGAAACATCAATTGCACCACCCCGGCACCACAAGGATGATAAATCCAGCCCTATACCACAAATGTTCACCAAAAAGACCCATGGTTAAACCCTAGGTATGAACCCTAGGTTCTGGACACTTTGGAACATCAAGAAAGAGGGATAAAACCCTATGGAAATGGAATAAGTGGAAGGGAGGAACACTCACCTTGAAAAATCTTGAAGCAATTACCCTGAATTAACCAAATTTTAAAACTCAAATCATCAAAACCTGATATTTAGGCTCGTCTGATGAGGAGGAGGTCATGTGGGGACTGAAATGGGGTAAAAATAGTAAATATTGAAGGAGATATGAAGGAATGAATTTACCTCTTCAAATCTGCCCGATTTTAGAAACCCTAATAAGTTCAGCATTAAATCGCGATGAATAAGAGCTCCAAAGAGGGGAGAGAGAGATTGGTCGCACGACTTGGTTCAAGGGGTGCGTTTGAGGCTTGTAATCACCGAAAAATCCTTAAAAATGAATAAGTTGTTAATTAATCAAATTTTATTTCTAAAACTGGAATTGGGCTTTCGGGCAGGCCCAATCCCTTAAATAAAAACCAACATAAACCTTGGTTATGGATTTCCAAAGGCTCCAACTATTAATTTTGGTGTTAATATATCAGGGGAGGACATTTAGGAGTTGGAATGAGTGAAAAATATTAAAAAATGAAAAATTTATAAAAGAAATAAAATTTATTTTTAAATCTGGAATTGGGCTCACGGTTTGGCCCAATTCATGAAAACTCACCTATTCTCCATAAAACCTTTGGAAACCCCCAAAACAAAGAATTAATGGAAATAAAAATAAAAATACATATAAAATAATCTATTTATGTGACACATGACCTATACCCACGGTTTGGACAGACCGTGGGTATAGGTTTTTCCACCGTGTCATAACTCTATACCCACGGTTTGAAAACCGTGGGTATAACATATTTTACAAAACAGCGTCCCGCGGGATTCGATCTCATGACCACTTCTCCATTCACAAGCGGCCTTACCACTATCCCATCACCGCATATATGTATGTATGTATATATTTTATTAAATATATTTATTTAAACCGTGGGTATAGAGGAATAAACTGTGGGTATAGAACTCCTGCCAAATTGTTTTTGTTCCTATGGAAAAAATAAATTTCCCACGCACACGCTGAAAACCTATACCCACAGTTTGTCAAAACCAAGTGTATAGGTTTTTTTATCTGACGATTATACAAACGGTTTTGGGTAAAACCATTGGTATAGGTCACCCTATCCCCATGGTTTTTGGAAAACTGTGGGTATAGGAATTTTTTGATACCCTATACCCATGGTTTGGAGAAAACTATGGGTATAGGTCACCCTATGCCCATAGTTTGTGGAGTCCATGGGCATAGGCTATCAAAAAATGCCTATACCCACGGTTTTCCCAAAACTGTGGGGAGAGGGTGACCTATACCCACGATTTTCTCCAAAATCGTGGGTATATGTCCATTTTCTAGTAGTGAACCCTTCGGGTGACCATGATGGATAATTTCCATGAGCTCAAATCTATCTGGTCCAATAAATAAAAAATGAATGCATTAAATCAAGGTTGGAATCATAATAAAGGTAGATTGAATAGGTAAAGTGTGTGGTTTTGATATGGAGTGTTTGATCCATTCTGGGTCTCATGATCACATGACCCATATAAAGTATTGTGATCACATGATCCATTCCAAGACTCATGATTTCATTCCCATATGAAGGTCAACAAAATTGCGTAAATAATTATGCAGTCATGTGATGCCCAAGTACATCATGCGAAGCAGACCTGCAACCAAAGATTCATGATGTGGTTCAACAAAACTTACCATGGATCGGCAGTAGCTGGATTGCATGAGATGCACTGAAAATGAGTTCACACGTAGATATCATATGAGGATATCACATGAAGAGATCATATAGATCTATCACATGATTGATTCTCATGATGAGGTTACATTAAGCAGTCTTGTGAAGATATAAAATAGAATCAAATAATATGATCCATTTATAGGTTTGTGTCAAAGGTGAAATGGGCATCCCTCATACCTTTTATTTATAGGGAACCTCACAGAATACCATGGTCTCTCAGAAGAAAAAAAGATGCTTGAAAGACTGACCAATAGTAATTTACTTCCTCATAACTGAGTCCTTATTCCTTCCTCCCTCTAGACTTCCCTTCTGAGGGGGGGGGGGAATTTATTGACGCCCTCCAAATGATCATTAGAAAATTTGGAGTCAAATAAACACCCAAATCACACGTATTATTTTCCCATAAAGAAAATAAGGAAGAATCATGGGTGCATATTGATCACCTAGGGCACAAAATTCACACGAACTTCCATAAGACTCATTATCCCATGACCCTAGGAACATCATGTGATGGGGTTATGTGATTCACGTGATTTATTCAGTGATCATGAAAAATACCATTAGACAATACCTCCTAATAACATAAATCCCATCATATGAGTCTTTTGGATCACATTAATGCCTCGGATATGCCTTTCTGATCAAGTGACATGTCAATTGAAAAAATCCTAACAATCATCACAACATTCATGTGATAAAAGCTAAATATTTTTGGTTCCTTAAGTAAAGAAAGTAACATTGATGTTCATGTGAAGTTATTACATGCTTCACATGATATGTTCATAAATCATGTGAATAAAGTTTGACATGCAAGCTCTATCATACTAAAACCCTTCGACATGAAAACCTTAATCTCACGAAGTACCTCAAGAATATTTTCCTAATCATGTGAAGACCCTTAGAAATGTCATTCTTGATCTTATGAAATCATTAGGAAATGTCGGACTAATGTCATGAAGTCTATCAGACATGTCGACCTAATCCTACAAAGGCTCTCAGACATGTCGACCGGATCTCATGAAATCTATTAGATATGATAATGTGGAATCTCTTAGACAATACATGGATTCAAGAAAGCTGGTAATGAATGATTAATCATGTTATCATTGTTTTTCATGCGATAAATTGATGATGTAATTTATGATGTGTTTTTTGATAATGCAAAGCACATGATACATTGTAAACTTATGCGAACGTCCCCTATGCCGACTCAATCCCAGATATGAGACTTAATCTTTATAGAAAGTGTCATAGATACAGAGTATAAATGCATATAAAATAACCCACTAGACACATATAAATAAACATAGATATTCACTGAGTAAAGATAGAACTTTATAAAAAGGAGGACCACGTAGTCATAAGAGTCTTCCATCTAATAATCCTAGTGTATGATTTAAGGGGTTACATGGTATGTTTATTCACTTCTTCTGATCATCTCATTGATCACATTAAGGATCTATAACATGTCATCCAAATCATGTGAAGGACCTTCAACATTTCATCTTGATCATGTGATACCTCAGTAAAAAATATCCTAGAAAATATTGAGTCATTTAGATGATAAAGGATGAAAATGATGGAACTTTCATGTTAAGAAAGATACACTAGTTTTCATGTGAAGGGGTCATGAGATTTACATGGTCTATTCATAAATCATGTGATGAACTTTGGACATGTTGTCCAGATCATTCGACATCACCCTAACATGTCATCCAGATCATGAAACATCATTAATACATGTCATCTTGGTTCGTGAAAACTCCTTATATGTGTTTGTGTAATCATGTGATAGCCTTAAAACAAGTCTCCTGGTTCACACATAAACCCTCATATATGTCATCTTGATCATGGTATGACCTATGAACATGTCATCCTAGTTCATGTGATGCCTTTGCACATGTCATTATGGTTTACGTGACAACCCTCATATATGTTAGCTTTTTCATATAGATATCCTTAGACATGTCAGATCAATATACTTAGACACATAATCCTTGTTAGACAAACATCCTTATACATGTCAGGAATACATCCTTAGACATATAATCCTTTTCAAATGATCATCCTCATACATTTCAGGAAGAAATCCTCTGACATGTTATCCATTTCATGTAGATAATCTCGGATGTGTCATCCTTATCGAACAGGAAATCTTGGATATTTACCCTCGAGCCATGAGAACCCTCAACCATGAGTATTTGGACAAGAATTACCCTTTATGATGATAGTAACCATAATTAACTAGAGTTACGAACTCATGAGACCCATATTCCCTCGAAATACATCCTCATTCCATTCAATAATTTTTAGTAGTCCTCTCATGGTCCCTCACTTTTTACTTCATAGGATAAAGTTGGATATATGATAAAGGAATCCACCTTGGTGTAAGTACCTCAATATTCCATTTAATCTAGCCTATATTACCCACCTCATATGATTTTACCATATTTCTTCATCTTTTATCAGATTAGGAACCAAATTAAACTATGAGGACACTAAGTTTTCTCATAAACAGGATATATAGGATACCTTATTAAGGTTAGAGATCCACATCAAGAATTAATACCATGTACATCCTTGTGGGGAAATATCCTTCTCAAGGTTTATAATTATGTTTCATGAAGGCATCTTTAATGCATAATTTCCACATCTATATGTGATGTGTACAATCTTATGATATCTCTTATTTCTCATACTGAACATGACTCATGTGATCTCAGGGATTTTCAATTATTGTTTCATTAGAATTATAAAATTCCCCCAATAATGGAATCCTATGTGTGTAATCCATGCCTAAATATTAAAGAATCCATCCTGATATAAGTCCCTAGATTTCCTAAACTGTATGGAAATAACCCTCACAATTGTTAACTACAATTCATCACCCATCGGTGGGTTGGGGACTAATAAAACTATAAGGACATTGATTTCTATTGTAAGTAGAATAAATTGTAAACCTTCTTAAGGCCCAAGATCTATACCCGATGCTTAAATTCCCTCATGTATATTTTTTCCTCATGATGATAAACTTAATGGAATGGTCCTATATGAACTATGTGGGTTTTTATTCCTATTATTACAGTGTATGTAGGACCCCTATTAGAGGTTCAATCCTAATCCTAGAACACCAATCACCTTATTAGATAGAATTAAAATCCATAGTGCCTCATTTTTAATCAATAATGGTAAATGGATAGAGAAACCTTGATACATAAAAATTCCATCAACACTCAATCATTTTTATTAGGGTAACCAGTCTCATATTGGGATTTGGGAAAGATTCATGAACATATCTTAAATCTATAGGAGAGTCTCAATGTATGATATAATTCACTCTAAAAGGGTGTGATGAGCCTAAACTCTCATCCTCTTGACTAACTTATGTTTCTAATTTTCATTCAGTTTTAAACCCTAAATATAGGCCCATGGATCATTATGGATGTGGGAACCATTGGGAGTTTCTATGAGATACAAAAATGTTAGACCTGATATGAATAGATTGTAAAACTATATGGAACCCCCCCCCCCTATAATAGAGCATGATGGCCTATATTTAAATAACAAAATATAATGGGTTACCACACATTGTACGTGCATTCACATTTTTTTGGAAACCAAAATAGTGAATCAAACATAAAACAATGTGATAAAAAATAACTAAGTTATTATAGTCATTGGGCATATTGTTTCCTAAACCCGGATAGCCAATAAGAATTTTTTTGGAAAAAAATTAAATTCATAGAATATGTATGGGAACTAATTCTTCTATAATCTCTTTTAGAGAATTTTGATAATATGGTGACTATTGTTATTAATTATAGTGGAAAGGTAGGTTTTGTGGTTGATAATATCTAAACCCAAATCCTGAATGAGGATCTCAGGTGGAGAGAAGTCCAGGTACCATCCATATGTTTTATTAATAATTATAGATAATTATAGTCACCTCAATGAATGTAAAATTGAAATAAACAATTATATTATAAGACACTGGAGAGGATTTGAGGCAAATAATTTTTCCTCGATCCTTCGTGTTGGAGTTATGGGAAGAAATTAAATTAAAATAAGAACTATAGTAATTTTAAAGAGTTCACTTGAATAACATAAAATTTATAATTCTTAAACTCCGTAAGTATAACTAAGGAGAACAACACATTATTACTCAATGTAAATATTTAAGTAGATTCATGGGTGATTAACTCATAAGCATCATTACACTCAATGAGATAGAATAGATTCATAGATAATTATGTATTAAGAAGTTCAGTTAGGTATATTTTTTATATGATGAAGATCTAGAGATTGTGGGAAAGGGTAATGTTAATATTCAGATGAATAATGGGAGATTCCTAAAGCTAAAATAAGTCATACATATCTTATGGTTACTAAAGAACTTAATATACATAGGACAACTTGATGAGGTGGGATGTGGGATGAGATTCACCAATGGATTTTGGAATGTTACCCAAGGTTCCATGGAAGTTTCAATAGGATTAATTATAAATAACTAGCCCAGGACACCATTTGAACCGGCCCACCACACACCTTTGGATCATCCATAATCCTCTCAGGTTAATGATGAGCATCAAGGGTATCAATATAACTGTTACATATGGTTTCACCCTCAAGAACCCAAATATAAACATCCAAACATGGAATAATAAATAGAAATAGATAAATTAAAAAGAATACCTCAAATAAACAACTTAAATAAAAGGTTAAAAGACTAAAATGGAAGCTAAATGATAGAAAATTGGATTACAACAAAGATTGAAACAAAACCTGATCCAACTGGTTACATGAAACTGAATTATTGATCCCTATCTCCATGTGAATATCAAGTCACCGCCATGATATTGAAAACCATCCATTTCCCAAGGAATAAAACATTACATCAAACCCAAAATCTAATACCAAAAGAAACCTACACAATAAATGAATACTACATACCCACTTACGTGAGCATATAGGGTGTGATCCCAATCTAGTAGAATACCACCATGACTCTATTTCATTCCTTTTATAAAAGAAACCAAAAATAATAGTTTGAAAATAATGTATATAGATAGGTTTTCAATTTCCTTTACATTATAAAAGCATAAAAAATAGATCATTCAATTTATCAAAGTACACCATTTTTAAAACAATCCACAAAGAGGTTTTACCAAAACCATTCCAATTAAAAGACCTGTTGTTTCTCTTTAAAACACCACACTTTTGGAAATAAACACACACATGATTTGTAACATTTAAAAATAATTTCAACCAAGAATTTCACTTTGAAAACAATTTATCCTTTTTCCATTAAAATATTATACACACCCAAATAAGAGGTAAGAAATGAAATATGGGAAAACTAAAAAAAATACAACCATAGAAGGTCACAAATAATGCTAATAAATGGATGGAACAAATATAGTCAACATCAATACTAAATTATAATAGGATCAACACATCAAGAAATTCCATCCAAGAAATAATAAACCCACATGCCTATTAATAACTAAAGGAATAACATATGATACATAGCATGAGGCAACACCATTGGGACTAAAGAGATAGTACAAGTCATGAAAAGGTGGACCTTCTCCCGGTAGGTTAATTTTCACACATCCATCAACTAAATCACTCTTAACTAGTCTCATCAGTAACACTCCACTAACCAAGTATTACGTACAATTAGGGGTGACTAGCTAGTTTATAAATCTCAACTATCCTAGAAACATCCTATAACTTCCCAATTAGTGGCCTAGGGTTTCTCGTGGAATAACTAATGGAGGTGATCCACTTTTCAATCAAATTTCATCACATTACAATAACAAATTTCAAGTCAAACCACACAATCACATCTTTCCCATATCCCACATTCGCCTTAGAAAGATACCCAACCCAAAATAACCCCATGAATCACATCACAAACATCCATTACATGGATAACTTAAACATCATCAACACATAATTAGTCTCAAAAAAAGCATAATCAAAAATCAATCAATATCACTTTACAAAGTTCCAACCAGTCCTTCACTTATTACATATAATATGTACACATTTGGAAATCCCTTTACAAATGTTTTGGAATCCAAACACAATCAAAAGGAAATCATAACCAACACCAAATCACTACTAAAATAACCCAAAGAGATCACCATTTCATTTCATAAAACAACACCACCCTTTAAAACATAAACCCATTTAAATATGGAAGAGAAACCCACTTTGAAAATAACCTTTGGCTTGAAACCCAATGAACATGTTATTTTCATAAAGAAAGCCATATTTGGAATTTTATTAAACATGTATAATGCATAAAATATCCATTTACATCGATGTTCTATTTAAACATGAAATTAAAACCTATAAAACCCATTGAAATAAAGTGAAGTTAGAAAAAACATTGATAAACCAAAACTAGATAACCCACACTATAGTTATCTCAATTAAACATGAATTTTTAAATAAAAGCACCAATAGTACTATTAAATAAAAGGAAATAAAATGGAAACACCTCCATCATGTGGTCAAATCATGTCACTTTCGATGAAATCCATTGGAATGGAACTCATAGAATGGATCACAACCTTTAAAAACCAAAATCCCCAATTCCTAAAAAACATAACCAATAAAATAGGCCATCTATGGAGAATAAGGTTAGGTGATATTAGAGAGATATATAGAAATAATGATAGGAAGAGAGGAGAATATCATACATCTAGATCTAGACAAAGAACCACCCAAGAATCACTCCAAATCAAGTAGGAAGAGCTTATAATAAATAAAACCTGAGGAGAGGCTCCGTGTATAAGGTAAATGAATGGGGTGGAATAGGGTGCAATTCGTAATTAAACGGAAGGTCAAAAGATAAAAATACCCTAAACTAGGTAGGTCACACAGTTGTCTTGCACGATTTACCAAATGAAGAACATATAGTGTGTCTACCACTACCTCAACCCCCAGAGGTTGTATGATTGTCTCACATGGTTTCTATAACTGTGTGTAGATTCTGTCTCATCCTTTATCCACCATTGAACAAGGTGCATAGTTTCTACTACATGGTTTCCTAAATTGTGCGCCTAATCATTCACCCCTTAAAAAACCTCCAAAACTCAAAATTTTAAACTCAAGACACCTTAATCCCAAGGAAGAAAACAAAAAAATATATTGAGAGTAAGAATGTGACATCTCGTAGTGTCACAAAAACTCCACCATTTCACTTTATATTCCCTTCCGTGGAAACTTAGTATAAATGGGAATTCCAAGACTACCTTCCCTCTAATGAAGATTCAATTTCTAAAAAACTTCCCAAGCCTCAAAACATGGGTCATAGGACATAAACAACACATTCCTTTGGATAAAAACTACTAAATAATTAGTAATCAACCAATATAAAACACACTAGTATTCCTTAGAAGTGGAATAATCACTAAATTAAAGTGAAGAGACAAAAAAAATATGATATTGGGATAGACACTCCTATGATCTTCCTTGATATCAGGAATATCAAGATATCCCCCAATGGTCCTAAGAGAATCTTGAATTACAAACCAAGTCATAGAAAAAAAAGCATAAAACATTACCTCTAGAACATCTAAGGTCACTATATCCAAACAACATCACATCCTAACCAAAGTAATGAAAAATTATCACGCAAAAATAGTAGAAAAAACACATAAAGACCTATAATTGTTCTCATCTGCATTTATAATTTCTCTATAATGGTGAAACATTATCTAGGTGGAACCAAAAGGAAGATATTCATTAAAGATACATGATTCCAATAACCATGAAAACTAGATTAAAACATCCTAAGATAGAACATCCTAAAGAAAATCCAAGAGATAACTAGACCTCATAACCAAGAAAAATCACTCTAAGAAATAAGAGGGGAATCCTAACATCCTAATTCCTCAACATAAAAAAGCATGGTTCTAAACTTAGGTCAAAAAACTGTACAGAGGGTAACTCGAGGCTAAACTCATAGATCACCCACTCATGGTGATTTGAAAAAAATTATCGAATTGTTAGAAATAATTTTATAACCAAAAACCAATAGTTTATCCTTGTTAACATGGACCACACCTAAGGCATCCCATGTTATCCATCAATCAAACCTCAACAAGTGGTCCAAACCATATATAAAATATAGAAGGCATCAAGAATTAACAAGGCATGAATATCTCAAAATTTATGAATACAAGGTCAAAATACCTTTCATCCATTTTATATATAAAGGAACTAGGTACACAAAATATAATAAAATCCCCCCTAAAAAGGAAAAAATTAAAAAAGTGGATTTTCCCAAAACAATGCTTAGCTTCCAACTCTCCAATTAAATAGGAAATGCAGAACACATACCATATTTAAGCTAGGTCCAATAATTTTTGTTTTGGTGAATTGATAGCTTAAAAACCTCAAAATGTGACCAAAATAGCCACACAAACTAAAAATATTTAGATCTAATGGACATGAGTACCTAACATATCCATACTTCCCACACTAGAAACACACTAATTTCTTATACTTTACTAAAATTTTAATGGTAAGTAGAGAATATGTTTTAACATCCTTATCACTTCCTTATTTCCTATTCTCATTATATGGGTCATCCTTGCTAGAATCAACTAGATCTGGATTATCTCCTACCATAGGTTTCCCTACTAATATTTTCTTAATGATGATGGATTTATAAACCACTTCCATATAGGTCTGACTGAAAGACTGAAGAATGAAGTTTTGAATTATGAACCCAAGGAAAGAAATAATACTTATTCAAATTTTTAGCAACCAAATCTATAGAGAAGGATACTAAGACATAAAAACTTCCAATTTATTATTTCTCTGAATGATCACCCTACAGAATACCCAAAAAATTCATCTCCTTCTCAACTCTCACTTCTTCAAGATAAAACTTTTGGACGAAGTCATCCTTGAAATATCCCCAAGATAGATCCTAAAATATTTGGGAATGAATAGTGATATTCCACCACTCTAGACCCAAGACTTTGAATAAAGTAATGGTACACCCCACCCTTAAGGCTTCAGAAATTTATAGAAAGTCAAAAATCTATTCAACCTTGGTTATCCACTCAATTACCTCACATGATCCTTGACCACCACAGAATTCTAGAGTATATCCTTTAAAAAAATCATGTATTATCCATGAGTTGAGAATAACATGTATTTACCCCTCCATCATGAGTCTGGGTAGGGTCAGAGACTAGAAGAAAACTCATGGATCTATAGTATGACTACTTGAGGCATTCCTTTCTTGAATTTTTGGTTCTTTTCAGGGGGTTCATTCTAATACATCACAAAATAGAACATTCAATCAAATAACTTTACATCTCAACATAAATGTAATAACTGAAAAATAAAAAAATAAAAAACACCTTAAAATTACACACAAGGGGATAGAGACAAGAAAATAAAATAAAGGTCACAAATACCCTTTAAAAAAAATTACCCAAAATATTTGGAAATATTTTATACTATACACCCAAATAATTTAAAACTAACACAACCCCAAAATCTATTACTTTACTAAAATCAGTTATAATAAAGTTAAAATATTTTCATAAGAACACCTCCCTCACCCAAGACATGTGTTTTCAAACAATATGAACTACTAAATCATAATACATTGATTCAAACTATGATTAGAAATACTTCACAATCTTGGATTTTCTATTCAAACACCCACAAAAATCACCATTAATAAAATATGAATCAAAAATAATAAAATGGTTGAAAAACATCCAAACTTTATCCATTGTGCACATTTTTTTAGACCATGCACCAACTGTGCAAGTGATACTAGAAGTTATCTAGAATGGTTTTCATGGATTGCACATGGTTTGAAAGACTGTGAGTCTTAACCATGTTCCCTTTGAATTTCATAAAATTTTTTACAAAAATGAGTAATTTTCTTGGATGTGTCCCAAAATATCCCTATAAATCTTAGTAATAGAAAATCACAAAAGAATACCCCTAAAAATAAAAAACTAAAAACCCAAACACAAAATAAAACACTTGAATACCCATGTAAACTTGAAATATGAAATAAGAAAGGTTTGTCCAGCACTTCCCTAGAACTATCACCCAATTCCAAATTGTACAACCTATTATCTACCATCAACCCCCAAATAACAAGAAGTTGGATCAAACCCTAGGCCCCTTTCAAAAAACCTACCTTTGATATCATTTTTTAATGAACTATCTTGGATCATCATTCAAATAGGAACTAGAACCAGCCTCACACATAACGAAGGATAATCCCCCAATCCCCTCAAGTTTATGATGAGAATCAAGGGTATCAACAAAACCATTTGGGATGGTTTCACCCTAAAGAACCCAAAAATAAACATAAAACAATATAATAATAATAAACAGATAAATATAAATTCCAAAGAACATCTCAATAAATAACCAACTTAAATACAATGTTAAAAAACCAAAACAGAAACTAAAAGATAAAAAAATGGAATACCAAAAAGGATGAAAAAAACTCAATAAAAACAATTGTATGAAATTAAAGGACCAATTTCCATCTCCATGTGACTCTCAAGTCACCACCATGATCCCAATAACCATCCACCACCCATGGAAGATGACACTAGATCAAATCCTAAATCTAAAACTTGAAGAAAACTGCACAATACATGAATAATATGTATCCATCAGCATGAGTATGTAGGGTGTGAGATGAATCTAGTGGGATAAAACCATGATTATATTTGATTCCTTTTATATAAGAAACCAAAACTGCTAGTTTGAAAGTAATGTAGAAAAAAAAGGTTTTCATTTTCATTTACCTGATATAAGTGTAATCAAAATATAGATAATGATATTTATTAAATCATGACATTTTTAAAACATACCATAACAATTATTTAATAAAACCATGATAATTCAAAGACCAATTATTTATATATAAAAAACCAAACTTTTGAAAATAATCCCACACATGGTTTAAAACATTTCAAAATCATACCAACCAAGAATGTCACTGAAAAAAATCCCACTTTTTCATTTAAAAGTTTTTACACGCACAACTCAAATGTAAGAAAGGAAACAAGGGAAAACTATAATAAAAATAGGCATAAAAGGTCAAAAACAATTCCAAAAAATGGATGGAACTAAACTAATAAACATCAAGACTAAACTAAAATAGAATAAACACCTCAAGAAAGTCCATCAAAACAATAATCAACTCACATGATTATAAAAAAATGAAATTTATAACATATTATACATAGCATAAGGAAAAACCATAGGTAATAATTGGATAATAAAAGACACACAAAGTGGGCCTACTACCAAAAGGTTAACTCCACACATCCATCAACAGAATCACTCTTACCTAATCTCATCAGTAACACACCACTAGACAAGTATTATGTACTACTAGGGAAAATAGCTAGTTTGTAAATATCAACTAGCCTATAAACGTTCCATAACTTCACACTTAGTAAAATAGGGTTCCTCATTTAATAACTTAGGGTAGTTTAGACACTTTTCAAGAAAATTTCATCACATGAAAATAATAAATCCCAAGGATAACATCACAATCACATCCTTCACACCTCCTGTATTTCACTTAGAAAGATCCCCAAAACATAAACACCTCTTGAATCGCATCATAAAATTCCATCACGTGGATAATATAAATATCATAAACAAATAATGGGTCTCTCCAAAGTCACAATCAATAATAAATTAACATCTCCTTAAAAATCTCCAACTAGGCCTTCACTTATCACATATAATATGTATACATTTGGAAATACCTTTACAAATGTTTTGGAATCCAAGAACCATCCAATGTAAATCAAAACCAACATCAAATCACAAAGAACACAATCCCAAGGGATCACTATTTCATTTTATAAAACAACATTACACTTTGAAACATAAAAACTTCATTAAAACATAAAAGGAAACCCAATTTAAAATTTTTATTTATCTTAAAACCAAATGAAAATATTCTTTTCTTATATAAAATAATCTTTATAATTTTTTCAAATGTGTAGAATTCATAAAATACCAATTTATATGAAAGTTCCATTTAAACATGAAATTTCAACCTTTGAACCCCATGGAAACCAAGTAAAGTTAATAAAAGCCTTGATAATCCAAACCTAGATAAACCACACAATAATTATCAATATTAAACATGAATTTAAAAATCCAAGAACCCATGGAACTATTAATAAAGGAAATTAAATGGAAACACCAATCTCATGTGGTGGGATCATGTCGCCTTCCATGAAATCCACTGAAAAGGAACTCTTAGGATGGCTCAAAACCTTTACAAACTAAACCCCCCAATTCCTAAAAACCATAACCAATAAAATTTTCCACCCAGAGCCACTATGGTTATAGGATATTGGATAAAAGGATATGAATCACAAGATTAAGAGATTATAAGTGCATACCTATTAATCTAAATGAAGAACCACCCAAAAATTACTCCAAATCAACTTAGAGGAGCATGGAGAGGGAGGGGGAGCCTAAGAAGAGGATCCATGGATGACGGGAATAAATGGGGATGTCTTGGGGTAGAATCCCCAATTAAAAGGAAGTTGAAAAGATAAAAATACTACAAACTGGGAAGGTCATAGGGTTTTATCACATGACTTACCAAACCATGCATTCAACATGCATCTAAAACTACCTCAACCCATATAGGTCGAAAATTTGTCTCACAGAATTTCCCTAACCATGAACTATCCATGATTCTACATTTTTCTACCACTAGATAAGGTGCGTAGTTTATAATAGATGTTTTCCCAAACATTTCACCCCTATAAAAACCTCAAAAACTAAAATTTTCAATCCTATGACACCCTGACCCTAAGGTAGAAAAAACCACAAAATGGATACAAAGAAATTAACATATTAGGGTTTCACAAAATCTCTACCATTCCACTTTCTATACCTAGAAATTTCTTGGAAACTTATGAAAAAAATAAGGACAAGACTATCTTCCCTCTAATAAGACTTAGTTACTAACCAACTTCCCAGAACTCAAAAATAAGGATATGGGACACGAAAAACCCATTCCTTAGGATGGGTACTGCTAAAAGATTAATAATTCACCAACAGATTACACATCATGAGTCCTAAAAATCAAACTCCTCACTAAACAAAATTGAAGAGACAATAAAATATGATATTGGGATAGCCACTCCTATGATCTTCCTTGATATCAAGAATATAAATATATTCACAACTACTCTTAAGATCCTCCCAAATCCCAATGCCATATCATAGTAAAAAAAACATAAACACTACCTATGGAACATTCTAGGTCACTAGATCCAAAAAAACACATCCTAATCAAATGCATACTAAAGTATCACGCCATAAGAACAGGAAAAAACACATAGAGTCCTGCAGGAGGTCTCCCCACGATTTAGAATTACTCTATAATGGTGATAAATTATCTAAGAACACCCAAAATGAATATCTTCACCAAATATATATGATTACACTAACCCTGAAAACTATCTTAAAAGACCATAAGAGATCACATCATCGAGAAAAACCAAGAGGTCACTAGACCTTATCACAAAGAAAAATCACTCCATAAAACAATAGGGAAACCTCAATATGAATATGACACAACATGTAATGGAATGGTTATGAACATGGGTCATGGAACTACACATATAGTAAATCGGATCTAAACTCAAAGAACACTAACTCATGGTGATCTAAAAGAAATTTCTAACCCAATAGTGCTCACATACTACCTAGAAACCAACTGTTTATCCCCATTACCATGGACCTCAACTAAGGCATCCCCATGTTATCCATTAAAAAACCTCAACACATGTTCCACAACATGCATAAAAGAGAGTAAGAATAAATAATTAATGAGGTGTAAAAATATAAAAATATATGAAAATAGGTTCAAAATCCCTTTCATATATTATATATATAAAGGAACTGGGTGTAAAAAATATGGGATAAACCCACCCAAAAAAGGAAAAAATAAAAAAGAGGGTGTCCCCAAAACAACTCTTAGATCCCAAATCTCTGATATAAGTGAAGATATAGAACACTGACTAGTTTTATGCTAGGTCTTAGACTTTTTCTTCTCGTTCATGATTAGCTTACAAAACCTTCGAATCTAACCTGGACATTTACACATATGGAATATCTTTTGAGATTATGTACATGAGAACCTAAAATTTACATAAATCCTACAATGGTAACACACTAATGGATTATAATTTACTAAAATAAGAATTTGTGGTTGATAAGATGGATTCACATCCTTATAACTTCATTGTTTTCCCTTCTCGTTAGTCATATCATCCTTACTAGCTTCAACTAGAGTTGAACAATATATTTTCATAGGTTTCACTTCTAAGATTTCCTCAATGATGATGGCCTAATAAGACACTTCCAAATGGGTTGGTAGACTTGAATTAATCACTAATAAACTAAGTTCTATATTATTTCCCCTAGAAAAGAACCATGCCTTCTCCAAATCTTCAGTATCCAACTCTGGGGAGAAGGGTACGATGCCAGTGAAACTTCCAATACAGTATTTAACTAATTGATCACCATGTATAATACCCAAAAACATTATCACCTTATCAACTCTCACTTATTCATGAAGAAACCATTGGATGAATGAATCCTTGAAATATCCCCGAGATATAGCCTCAAATAGTTGGGCATGAATAGTGATCTTTAACCACTCTACACCCAATCATTCAAAAAAAATGGTGCACCTAACCCTAGAGGATTTAGGAGTTTATAAAAAGTTTAAAATCTATTCAAACTTGGCTATTCACTAAATTTACTCATGGGATCATTGATCACCATATAAGACTAGAGAATATTTGTTCAAAAACACTCATGTATGATCCATGATCTAGGACGAACATGGATTTACCACTCCATCATGAGTCGGGGTAGGGTCATAGACTAAAAGGAAAACTTCCTATGGAATTCACTTCTTGAATTGATAATTATTTATTAGGGGCTTTATTCTAATACATAAAAAAATATAAAATTCAATCAAACCAAGTTAACTCTAAACAAAAATAGAATAACCAAAAACCTAAAAAAAATATAAACATCCTTAAAATTACACATAAGGGAACAAACACAAGATAATAAAATCAAGTTCAAAAACCCCATTTAAAAAACATTTTCCCAAAAACTTTTGAAACATTTCATACCATACATCCAAATTATTTTAAAACTAACACAACCCCAAAATCACTTCCTTTACATAAATCACTTGTAATAAGGTAAAAAAAATTAAAAATAACACCCCACTCACCCAAAATAGATGTCTTTAAACAAACAAAACTATTAAATCATAAAATGTTGATTCAAAACTTTATTAGATAAACTTCACATTCCAATAAGTTCTAGAAAAACACCCAAAATGAACCATCCATCAAATAATAATAAAAAAGAATCAAATGGGAAAAAAATATTTCCAAACTTTCCCCACTTCACACAACTTAGTCACATGGCTTGTCATATCATAGGCCAACCATGTGACTAAAAATTATCTATAATGTTTGTAACGCCCCGACCCCAGCTACCCAGAGTCGGTGCATTATTGCATAACATTGGCATGATCACAAGAAAGATCAAATCTCGAAAGACCGATTGGTTTAGTAGCCTTGGAAACACTAGATATATTCATAAGTTTTACATTACATCATAAAATGAAAAACTAATACAACAACATAATGTTTCCACAATCCACACTATTAACCCCTCATAAAATCCCTGCAGGTCATTCATAACTTACTTCTTCACATCCTGGGAAAAATAAAACATAGAAAAGGGGTGAGCTCAAATGCCCAGTAAGGATAATAATATAGCGTAAACTTTCATAAATAAGAATAAACATTTAAGGAAATGCATTACTAAAACAAAATCCTTTTAAACTTGAACTTCAACATAGTATGGAAAAAGTAAAAATGAAATAATTCCATTTACTTATTCACATGGATATTCTACTAATCGAATAATCACATGCAAAAATCAATAACCACTTTCATAATGTTGGAATGCATAATGCCAGACTATCATAACCACATAGCCAAGGCCTCGTGCCAAGACTACAAATAAGATTTTTCCAAGGCCTTGTGCCAAGACACTAGTTTGTCTCATGAGACCTACTGATGCATCGAGAAGCTATAGCGGGCTCCACCCGTCACTTATTAAGTCCAATGCATTCCCATATGAAAAGGTTTAAACATAACATAAACATTCGTATTAAAACTAGCATACGAAATGTCAATAATTTCACCATAAACTATGAATGGTATAAAAATAGCACATCCATAGTCAAACATATCAAAAAACCTTCAATACAATATAGAAGTTTTGTATCATAATAAATCAACTTCAAATAATCTTAAAATCCATCAAAGGATGTTGACGTAGATGAAATCAAAATTTTTTTTAAAGAAATATCTCCTTTTATTTTGAAATCATTTAAGATCCATATAAAATAAAACATTTTCTTTGAAAATATTCTTATAAGCTTGTAAGTAAATCTTTGAAGATTTTATAACGGCGTAAAATAACCGCACCCGCCGTATAAGTTAAAAAAAACATTCTTACCTCAATTCTGTCGAAAAGGTTAAAAAGGACCTTGTTTTGAAAACGACGGAAAGATTCCTTTATAAACCTCTTATAAAAAGTCAAACAAGGGTATAAATGACTTTAACCCATATTCTTGTAAATAGTAAAAATGTTTTGAAATACATTTTTAAGAAACATGGATGTGGATGATAAAGATATCCCAGTAGATTATTACGTATAAACAACCTCGGATAATGAAGAGATTGTGAAATAACCCTTAACTTGTACTTTTCCTTTGTTGGGGTCGGTTAACCTCCTTTATAATGGTGAAATAATTGTTATTAAATTATACAAGAATCATATACATTAATATGATATCATATATGATCTTTTAACATTGCTTTATTAATAATATCTTAGTATTATTGTCGTTTCAGGTGATAATCGATTCGTTCTTCTTAAATGTTTGGTTACGTAAGACATGTTTGTAATGGATAGATTAAATCTTATTAATAATCAGAATGATATTAACATTATTTTTAACCCTAAAATGAGAATAAGACTTGAATGGATACGATGGAGGATGGATCTCACCGCGTTCGTGGAGACGGTAGTCCGTACGTACGCACGAACGCTACTTCCATTTAATTTTTATTTTAAAAGAATTGAATCCAAATGATACATAGGTATATTACTATTCCAGTATAATATAATATTTTATATATGTTACTTAAGTTCATTAACACCATCCTTTATACGTTCCATGTGTGGTATGAATGAGTCATATCATTTTAAGGGGGCGGTAGTCCGCACTTCCTCAAATGAAATTATCGTATGTATATACAACATGAAACGAATAATGGTATGAAATAAAATGGAATTACAGGAGCTTATATATAAAATATATATCATTAATATCATATTTAATTACAGTTCCATCATAATGGCCACCATGAGAGGCGGTAAGATGTATTTGAACAATCATCGTTTCGTGAGATGTTAGTTTGCCATCCACAGAAACATTATGTTCATCATCCATTATATGGAGTTGTGTGTATGTGTAGTTTGAATCCTTATTATAACAACATCCTAGTATATTGAGGATACTGGTGTTGTTACAAAAGAAAGGAAATAAAAGAGTTTCGGGGTTGGAGAAGCAAAATAAATGAAAATAATTTAAGAGAAATCGTTACCTTTAATTTAGGTAACTCGCTTTGGTTGGAACCAAAGGACTTCTTGAAATGATTTCTGCCTAAGTGGAAGCTTCAAGGAGGAGGAGAGGGATGTGGGGAGCTTAGTTGGGCAGAGTTTGGACAAGCCAAGTGGCTTGAGAGGTGTGAGGAATGAGTAGAAGTGGTCTCCTTTTATAAGGGAGAAGAGGGGCTCTTTAGGAAAGAGTGAAAGTATTACTTTATAATATAATTATATTCGGTTTATAATGGTCCAAAAATCATTGAGGTCGAAGATAAGATGACTCCTATTCTACATAACATCAACCAATAAGAATTGGACAGGTTTTAGATAATATTTTAATCATTATAATCTTATTTATTTAAATGATTTATTAATGAGGTAAACATTGCATCATTATTGTGTCATTAATAATTTAAATTATTTGATGTCTAAAAATTATAAATAAAATATCATTATGTAGGAAATCTTTTTATCTTTCTAATGAATATTTATAATCGAAAATCCAACATGTATAACCCTATGTAAAAATTGTTCTTCTAAAAGATGTAAGCTTATGCCATTTTTATTTTTATTTTAACTTTATTAATATAAAGTGTCCCTACGACATAAAAGTGGCTCCAAGGGGTCCCCAAATTGACCCAAGGATGCTCATGGTCAGGTATGTGTCCACCAATAAGGTTAGGACACGTTTTAGGGTAATTTTGTATTATTATAATATTATTTTTTTAACCCTTATTTACCGGATTTACCCTTAACCATGGTAAATAAAATATTTACCACAGTAATTATTCAAAATGTCTAAAAATAAAAGTTACCTATTTACACAATTTGGACATCCTGATTCCAAATATGGAATCCATTTTTCTAAATTCAAAACACAGAAGTGGCAGAAATTAATTTAAAATTAATTCCCGCTGTCAAAACAAAAAGCGTGTTTTTAAGAGGTAATAACTATCAAAAGATTGACACTTGTTTATGTTCGGTTTAATTGTAAAATTATGTCCAATGACCAACATTATATTAAACGGTAAAAATATATTCTAAATATACTTTAAAACCACTCAAATTCATAATTTATCACTATTAATTATTTTGATTAAAAAAGTTGTTTTTAATTAAAATTTAGTAATTTTCACTATTCATCAAAATATGAAAGTTATCCGAAATGTACCAAATTTTCACCTTAGGCTAAATTCGATATTCCGAATCCAAAAATGAAGTCCATTTTCAAATATAAAATATATATAATTTCAAAAATTAGGTATTACTATTCATAACGGCTAGTTTGATTGGTTGTGGTGTGTGTTAAAACTTGACGTTGCGTACAACACACGCTACTGTTTTATTCAAAGGAAAGCATACCGTTGAAGCTTGGGATGTTTCATTTTAAATTTTTTGATATCCCCATTTAGTCAAAAAGTTTAAAATATTGTATTCAAAAAGGTTTCACTATTAAAAGTTGATAAAAGTGCAATAATGAAAATGAATCTGTTCTTGCATTATGACTAAGAAACTCATAATATGGATTCTAAAATTATAAGGATTATATAAAGTTTAAAATTTAGTTAATAATATTCATAACCTCTTTTGAATGGATTTTTCCTTTGGTAAGTCATGGTGTGATTGAACTCGGTGTTGCTTGTAGTGCAAGTTATTGAATTATTTTGAAGAAATAACACACTATGAAATCTTGGGGTGTTACATTCTCCCCTCCTTCAATAAATTGCGTCCTCGCAATTTGAAATTGTTCTTCGAAAATAAAAGGTTGAAAATAGAAAATATATTTGTGGGAAAACCCACATTGGAAATTGGGTTACTAAAATTTAGTCTTAATATGAGGAAAAGAGAAATCAAAGGGTCACCACCAAATTATGATCTCGATTAGGAGAACATTGGTGGCAATTAGAGACATATAATTGGAGGAAAAACGTAAATATTTATAGGTAGTGATTGAGGTCATCAATCACAAAAAAGTATAAAATTGAGGTCCTTAAATTCATCAATCTATGATGATTTGAAATACTATTGGTTCAACAAAACATAGGGTATTAGGATAACACGTTTTTGACGTTTCAAAATATCTTAGTTGAAATTCCACATCGAAAAATGAATTAATGAGGACTCTATTTAAAATAAAGAGTCAAAAGTATGAAGATTACCGAAAATAACACATACTAGGGTTCCATGTAGGAAAATATGGATATGGAAGAAAAATATAACCATCAATTATCTGATGGAGAGTGGTAGAGAACATGGCTATGAAAAGGCCAACAATCCCAAAGCCATAAATTAGTGATGATTTAAGGTACCATCTAGGACAACATTTTTGTTCTAAGTTCCTTTTCTTAATGATGAGGAATTTATTTATGAGATTGGCTAAGATCATAAGGAGATATACTTACTTTAAAATTATAGTTTTATCCCTTAATAAATTTCTACCAAAAACTCATCATTCACTTGTAAAAAAAATTCTATTTATACTATTCATAGAGGTTTCCAAAATAAACGAATTTATAATTCATCTACCAGATATTTTAAAAAACTACTTTATTTAATCCAGGACATCTCGTGGGATATTGGTAGGTGATACACCCTTGTCGCCCTTCGGTTGCGGGTTCAAGTCTCGCAGCCTTGCCGGACGCAACGGGTTGCCGCCCGACTTCCGGGTTGTCCTTTTATGGAAATCCAAAATAATCCAAACTAGAACTATCCAAAATACTTCTGTCCAAACTCACAGTCCAACATTTATAAGGAAGGTAAACATAATATAGATCCTTTTTACCCCGTAATAGCATATGAATACCTTCATCATGTATTACCATATTCCTTATTGATTACATTCATGCTCCCTTATTCCATATAGAATGCTGGATATACTTCATTAATCCAAAAATGTTTTAAACTCCAACAATGATGGAATGTACAAATCATTAATCAGTTCCAAGGTAGTCAAGAATATCCAATATAATTTATCCAAAACAATCACATATTATTCCAAAATCACCACCTCACTATCAAAACTATATTATGATTTATCATTCTCTCAACCATATATTTTCCAAAAATTTATCCTGCTATTCAGTCACTTTTCTTTGTTCCACACAATCTCAAGTCCTTAATGAAATAGTACTGCAGTACAATCCTTATATACTCCATAATTATTGTAACAAGTACATTGTTGATACAACACTCAATTGACATAATCAACATAAGAACTATAATCATTCCTCTTCATCTGTGGTAGTATCATAACTTGATTATTATCCAATAACATCATTTGCGGCATAGTCTGATGACTGGGACATAGGTTCGCGTAGTGTCCAAACTCCTTACAAATGAAGCATTTTACATTTGAAACCATTTTCTTACCCTTGCAGTCATGTACTTTGTGCCCTTTTCCTCCACACTTATAACAAACTCCCATTCCTTTCAGGCAAGTTCCAGGGTGTTTCTTTCCACAGTTACCACATATGGGAAAATTCTTCTTTTCCCTCTTCCCTTTATCCATCTTTCTCTCTTCCATCCTTTTCTTCTCTTGCTTCCCTTCAAAGCCATAGGACTCAGTAAACTCTTTACTTATCTTATCATCACATGATATTATTTCTTCATATGATGATAATACATGGGAGGCTATTTCTCTTATAAATTCTAGCTTAAGACCATGAAAGATATGATCCTTCCTTCTCTTTGGATCATGTGCATTTCTGGAGTTCTCATTCCTTCTATTGGGCGCCATTTCTAAACAATGGCATACACTAGATTAGTTTATGAATCAAAATACATAATCCCATACTTATAAAACACTTAACATAAATTGAACTATTTATGGATATAATCCATAATCATAAAAATGTTTTCTTTGAGGAAGTATATACTCATAAACCCTTCATAATGATTTGTAAAGAAAATGAGAGTTATCCTAAGCATATCCCCCGGGAGTGTCGTAACCAAGAGTGCAGCAAGGCCCGTTGTCGTGCACCAGTTCCCGTTCGAGTCTAGCTCAAAGTGGTGTTTTCGGGTTTTACCCCTAGGTACATCTGTGCCAGAGCCGCCTCTACCTGCTCGTATCCAGACAGGGATGTATTGCTCGGAAAACTCACAAAATCTCTACAATACCAAAATTCTAGGAAGTTCTTCTATACTAATCCTCAAAGTTCATCTTAGGTCTACGTGCTCTAATCAGAGTTTATCTAAATCTAGCTTCCAAGGTTTCTACTAAACTTCCTCTGATACCAACTGTAACGCCCCGACCCCAGCTACCCAGAGTCGGTGCATTATTGCATAACATTGGCATGATCACAAGAAAGATCAAATCTCGAAAGACCGATTGGTTTAGTAGCCTTGGAAACACTAGATATATTCATATGTTTTACATTACATCATAAAATGAAAAACTAATACAACAACATAATGTTTCCACAATCCACACTATTAACCCCTCATAAAATCCCTGCAGGTCATTCATAACTTACTTCTTCACATCCTGGGAAAAATAAAACATAGAAAAGGGGTGAGCTCAAATGCCCAGTAAGGATAACAATATAGCGGAAACTTTCATAAATAAGAATAAACATTTAAGGCAATGCATTACTAAAACAAAAGCCTTTTAAACTTGAACTTCAACATAGTATGGCAAAAGTAAAAATGAAATAATGCCATTTACTTATTCACATGGATATTCTACTAATCGAATAATCACATGCAAAAATCAATAACCACTTTCATAATGTTGGAATGCATAATGCCAGACTATCATAACCACATAGCCAAGGCCTCGTGCCAAGACTACAAATAAGATTTTTCCAAGGCCTTGTGCCAAGACACTAGTTTGTCTCATGAGACCTACCGATGCATCGAGGAGCTATAGCGGGCTCCACCCGTCACTTATTAAGTCCAATGCATTCCCATATGAAAAGGTTTAAACATAACATAAACATTCGTATTAAAACTAGCATACGAAATGTCAATAATTTCACCATAAACTATGAATGGTATAAAAATAGCACATCCATAGTCAAACATATCACAAAACCTTCAATACAATATAGAAGTTTTGTATCATAATAAATCAACTTCAAATAATCTTAAAATCCATCAAAGGATGTTGACGTAGATGAAATCAAAATTTTTTTTAAAGAAATATCTCCTTTTATTTTGAAATCATTTAAGATCCATATAAAATAAAACATTTTCTTTGAAAATATTCTTATAATCTTGTAAGGAAAGCTTTGAAGATTTTATAACGGCGTAAAATAACCGCACCCGCCGTATAAGTTAAAAAAAACATTCTTACCTCAATTCTGTCGAAAAGGTTAAAAAGGACCTTGTTTTGAAAACGACGGAAAGATTCCTTTATAAACCTCTTATAAAAAGTCAAACAAGGGTATAAATGACTTTAACCCATATTCTTGTAAATAGTAAAAATGTTTTGAAATACATTTTTAAGAAACATGGATGTGGATGATAAAGATATCCCAGTAGATTATTACGTATAAACAACCTCGGATAATGAAGAGATTGTGAAATAACCCTTACCTTGTACTTTTCCTTTGTTGGGGTCGGTTAACCTCCTGTATAATGGTGAAATAATTGTTATTAAATTATACAAGAATCATATACATTAATATGATATCATATATGATCTTTTAACATTGCTTTATTAATAATATCTTAGTATTATTGTCGTTTCAGGTGATAATCGATTCGTTCTTCTTAAATGTTTGGTTATGTAAGACATGTTTGTAATGGATAGATTAAATCTTATTCATAATCAGAATGATATTAACATTATTTTTAACTCTAAAATGAGAATAAGACTTGAATGGATACGATGGAGGATGGATCTCACCGCGTTCGTGGAGACGGTAGTCCGTACGTACGCACGAACGCTACTTCCATTTAATTTTTATTTTAAAAGAATTGAATCCAAATGATACATAGGTATATTACTATTCCAGTATAATATAATATTTTATATATGTTACTTAAGTTCACTAACACCATCCTTTATACGTTCCATGTGTGGTATGAACGAGTCATATCATTTTAAGGGGGCGGTAGTCCGCACTTCCTCAAATGAAATTATCGTATGTATATACAACATGAAACGAATAATGGTATGAAATAAAATGGAATTACAGGAGCTTATATATAAAATATATATCATTAATATCATATTTAATTACAGTGCCATCATAATGGCCACCATGAGAGGCGGTAAGATGTATTTGAACAATCATCGTTTCGTGAGGTGTTAGTTTGCCATCCACAGAAACATTATGTTCATCATCCATTAGATGGAGTTGTGTGTATGTGTAGTTTGAATCCTTCTTATAACAACATCCTAGTATATTGAGGATACTGGTGTTGTTACAAAAGAAAGGAAATAAAAAGAGTTTGGGGGTTGGAGAAGCAAAATAAATGAAAATAATTTAAGAGAAATCGTTACCTTTAATTTAGGTAACTCGCTTTGGTTGGAACCAAAGGACTTCTTGAAATGATTTCTGCCTAAGGGGAAGCTTCAAGGAGGAGGAGAGGGATGTGGGGAGCTTAGTTGGGCAGAGTTTGGACGAGCCAAGTGGCTTGAGAGGTGTGAGGAATGGGTAGAAGTGGTCTCCTTTTATAAGGGAGAAGAGGGGCTCTTTAGGAAAGAGTGAAAGTATTACTTTATAATATAATTATATTCGGTTTATAATGGTCCAAAAATCATTGAGGTCGAAGATAAGATGACTCCTATTCCACATAACATCAACCAATAAGAATTGGACAGGTTTTAGATAATATTTTAATCATTATAATCTTATTTATTTAAATGATTTATTAATGAGGTAAACATTGCATCATTATTGTGTCATTAATAATTTAAATTATTTGATGTCTAAAAATTATAAATAAAATATCATTATGTAGGAAATCTTTTTATCTTTCTAATGAATATTTATAATCGAAAATCCAACATGTATAACCCTATGTAAAAATTGTTCTTCTAAAAGATGTAAGCTTATGCCATTTTTATTTTTATTTTAACTTTATTAATATAAAGTGTCCCTACCACATACAAGTGGCTCCAAGGGGTCCCCAAATTGACCCAAGGATGCTCATGGTCGGGTATGTGTCCACCAATAAGGTTAGGATACGTTTTAGGGTAATTTTGTATTATTATAATATTATTTTTTTAACCCTTATTTACCGGATTTACCCTTAACCATGGTAAATAAAATATTTACCACAGTAATTATTCAAAATGTCTAAAAATAAAAGTTACCTATTTACACAATTTGGACATCCTGATTCCAAATATGGAATCCATTTTTCTAAATTCAAAACACAGAAGTGGCAGAAATTAATTTAAAATTAATTCCCGCTGTCAAAACAAAAAGCGTGTTTTTAAGAGGTAATAACTATCAAAAGATTGACACTTGTTTATGTTCGGTTTAATTGTAAAATTATGTCCAATGACCAACATTATATTAAACGGTAAAAATATATTCTAAATATACTTTAAAACCACTCAAATTCATAATTTATCACTATTAATTATTTTGATTAAAAAAGTTGTTTTTAATTAAAATTTAGTAATTTTCACTATTCATCAAAATATGAAAGTTATCCGAAATGTACCAAAATTTCACCTTAGGCTAAATTCGATATTCCGAATCCAAAAATGAAGTCCATTTTCAAATATAAAATATATATAATTTCAAAAAGTAGGTATTACTATTCATAACAGCTAGTTTGATCGGTTGTGGTGTGTGTTAAAACTCGACGTTGCGTACAACACACGCTACTGTTTTATTCAAAGGAAAGCGTACCGTTCAAGCTTGGGATGTTTCATTTTAAATTTTTTGATGTCCCCATTTAGTCAAAAAGTTTAAAATATTGTATTTAAAAAGGTTTCACTATTAAAAGTTGATAAAAGTGCAATACTGAAAATGAATCTGTTCTTGCATTATGACTAAGAAACTCATAATATGGATTCTAAAATTATAAGGATTATATAAAGTTTAAAATTTAGTTAATAATATTCATAACCTCTTTTGAATGGATTTTTCCTTTGGTAAGTCATGGTGTGATTGAACTCGGTGTTGTGTGTAGTGAAAGTTATTGAATTATTTTGAAGAAATAACACACTATGAAATCTTGGGGTGTTACAATGTTTTTCATAGATTTTTCATGGTTTGAAACACCATGTTCCTTAAGAATGTGCCCTCTAAATTATATTTAACTTCAGTACAGAATAAGAAATATTTTGGGATGTCTCCAAAAATTTCCCAAAAACTCATATTAACATCAAAAAACATCATAATATCCCCAAATATAACCAAATAAAAAAACTCAAAATAAAACACTCGACCACCCATAGAAAATCCATATCTGACATAAGGCCTCGGCAAGCACTTCCCTAGACCTACCAACCAAGTCCCAATGTTCCTACAACCTATCTACCATAAATCCCAAAATAAAAATAAGGTAAATCTCAAAACCCTATCCCCCTTTAAAGAAACGTAAATTCGATACCATTTTGTAAATAACCATCTTGGGCCTCCATCTAAACCAACACCCAAACTGGCCCGCCACATACTTGAAGAGCATCCCTAATCTCCCTAGGCTAATGATAGACATCAATGGTTTCAACATAACCATTGGGTATAGTTTAACTTTCAAGAACCCAAACATAAACATCCAAACATTTAATAATAATATAGATACAAATATTAATTCCAAAGAACATATTAATAAATAACCAACTTAAATAAAATGTTACAAAACTATAACAGAATCTAAAAGAGAAAAAAATTGAAGACTATAAAGGCTAAAACAAAACTTGAGACAAAATGTTCCATGAAACTGAAGGACCGATCACTATCTCCAAGTGACTCTCAAGTCACCACCATGATCCTAAAAACCATACACTTCCCAAGGAAGATAGAACTAGATCAAACCTGAATGCTAATTCCTAATGAAACATGTACAATATATGAAGACTAAATACCCATAATTTGAGTATGTAGGGTATGAGCTAAAACCATTAGAATACCTCCATGACTCTATTTTATTACTTTTATAAAATAAAACAAAACTACTAATTTTAAATTAATGTTTAAAAATAGGTTTTCATTTTCCATTAAATGATATAAGTGTAAACAAAACATAGATCATGCACTTTCTCAAAGCACGCCATTTTTAAAACATTATATAAAAAGGTTTTACTAAAACCATTTTAATGAAAAGACCAATAATTTATCTTTAAAAAAATACTTTTTAAAATAAACCCTAACATGGTTTAAAACATTTCAAAAGCATTCCATCCAAGAATGTCACTTTGAAAAAAAATTCCACATTTTCCCTTTAAAATGTTTTACGCACCCAAATCAAAGGTAAGCAAGGAAACAAGGGAAAAGTAAAACTAAAACAAAACACAACCATAAAAGGTAAAAAATAATGTCAATAAATGGATGGAACTAAACTAGTTAACATAATGAATAACCCATTATAATTTCAACACATCATGCAAGTCTATCCAAGAAATAATAAACTCACAAGCCTATTAATAATGAAAGGTTTGACATATGATGCATAGCATAAGGCAAAACCATAGGTAATAATGGGATAGTATAAGAAATACAATGTTGGATCTACTTATGGAAGTTTAATGGTCACAAATTCATCAATGTAATCACTCTTAACTTGTCACATCAGTAACACCCCCACTATCTAAGTATTACGTACAATTAGTGGTGACTATCCAGTGTATAAATCTCAACTATCCTAGCAACATCTCATAACTTCCCACTATGTATCCTAGGGTTAATCATGGAATAACTAAGGAAGGTGATATAATTTTCAATAAAATATCATCACATGAAAATAAAAAATCCCAAGGATTACTATAATAGCATGGGATTTTAAAATAAGGATATTATGTTCAATAATGTGAACGACATACAATACCAAACTTAAATGAACTGTGAAATATTATTATTTAAATATGATCATTATAACCTAATCTATAAATTTTAAGGTGTGAATAGGATTAAATAATTTTTGAAATGTATATAAATATTTTTATCAATGCATATTTATTTATTTATTATTCTTAAATAATCATGCAATTTTTAGTAAAACCATTTTATTCTTCAATGTTATGTTTTCATCAAAAATGGTTATTGATTGCTTTTAGTGAGTGAATAATATAATTAATTAATGAGACTTTTAGAAATTGTATTTGATAAAATAAATATAATTTTTTAAATAACAATATTAAAATTATCATATGGTCAAATTTTTATATGTTTCTGCAAAGTTTGATTTTTCAATGAATAGTGAAAAATATTGATCATTATTGAAAACTATGTTTTATTTTAAAATTTTTTAAATTAAAATTATATTTTTCATTTGTTTTTAAAATTTAATTAATTATTTTTATTTTAAAATAATCCATTTTTTTAAATTAATTTTATACATGAATTTAGTATAAAAACATTTTATACTTAAAAGGGCATTTTTTGGAAAAGTGTTTTTCATCGCATTTTTACAATTTAATTTTAAATTAAATTATTCCACTTGTATTTTTTGAATTTTTAAAACTAGATTACATATTTTGAATTAGGAGGTCCAAATTTTTAAATAGTTCCCTTTTATTTTTGTTAAATATGATTAGTAACCTTATTAAACTTTGTTACCATGGTAAAGGGTAAATCGGGTAATTGAGGTTAAAAATAAATTGGTAAGGACTAAAAAATTACCCTAAAACTTTAATTAATTATATTTTATGGATCCATGTTTTACATAATCATCCAATATTTATTTATATGTACTTTTTTCATTTGAATGTGATTATGACCTTTATAATTTTTTATATAAAGACAAGTCCAAAATGTCACACTCTTGTTTTTAATAACTAATTTTTTTTTAAAATGGGGATAATAAAATGATACTTTTAGTTATAAATATTATGTTGAAAGATAAATGGTTAATATTCATAATACTAATTTATTTTTAATTTTTAGTGAATAAATAATTACCTTAAATTCTTGCACAATGTTGACACGGTAATTATTCAATTTATAAAAAAATAAAATAAATGATATTAAAATTATTAAAATAAATATAATTTGAGATAATTAATGTGATACAAAAAATTTATAGATAAAAATAACATGTTATAGATATATTAAAATATTTTTTTCAATTGTAATTTATTTTCTTGATATTATTGAAGTCAAAGTAATGAATAGTTCCAAAATTAACATTAATGATAGTTTAAAATAAATGATATTTTATTAAATGATATGAAATTACTAAAAAATATATCTTTTACCAAGTGATTAATTTATGGTTTATAATATAAACCATAATTTATTTATGGCATTTATTCATTTATAGTAACTATTTTGACCCTTAAAGAGTAAAACACTTTGTTGTTGCGATAAGAGTGCAAAGGGTTAATGAGGGGTAAAACCAAAAGATAAGGGTAAAAACATAGTCAAAACTTGTATAATTTTTATTTTATAATATTATTTTGATGTAAAATAATATTAAATTTAAAAAAAAATTGGTAAATATGGAATTGAAAATTAATTTATATTAATTTAATATTTTAATAAATTCCAAGAGTACCCCTCCCCTCTCTTATAAAAGGGAATCTCGTATACTCTTTAATTCACACTTAAAAACCCATTTATTCCAAAAAAAAATATTTATTCAAATACCTTCCTAACATATCCCAAGTTTCATATTCCTTATTTTGGTTATAATACCAATCTTATAGGTCCTAAGGTCATAAGTAGAGGAGATTTTCCAAAGAAGATATATAAATTTATCCGCATGTTTTAGTTTTATTTATCATTACACATACTTAAAATATTGTAAAACCATGATAAAATAATAAAACTAGTATAATAAATATATTTATATGTTATTATTTCAATTTAATAACCGATATTCATCTTCTATTCCATCAAATGTAAAAAATAAATCATCGTTCACGTGTACGGTGGACTACCGCCTCGCGAACTGATGTAATTCTCTTTTCATCACCATATCTCCTGGATGGATTATAATGATGAAATTAATATTTATATATGATATTAATTACATATTTATAATTCTTGAAAGATAATATTCCATTTAACTTCTTATCATTTCATTCACTAAAAATTTATAATGTCGTTCATGCGTATGTGTAGACTACCACCTCCACAAAGTGATGTGATTTATTTTTCAACACCACATCACTCGGATAATATATATAAGTATATTTAATGAATTGATATTATATATATGATATTTATATCATTATGGAAATATAAAATAATACTTACCTTCTTTTCATAATGATCATTGAAAAATGGAAATGTTACTAATGTGTATGTACGGTCTACCATCTCCATGATTTCAACGTAGTTCATTTTTCCTAACCATATATTATGGTTGGATTTAAAAGTATAATTTATGTATAAAAATAATTATTATATCATGATTATTATTATTTAGATTATTTAATAATGACTTCTTTGACCATAGTCAACCTACCGAAATCATTCTATACTTATAAACTAAATATCGTCAAAACATTCGATGTGAACTTAAATGATTAAGTAATTGTTATAACATAGTAACATGTGAGATAAAAGGAATAATAATATTGAAAATTTTTCTAAATAAATTAAATAATTAATTTTATTTTATTATTTAGGAAGTTAAATAACATACGTGACGGGTCAGACTCAAGGTAAGAGGATTTCTTTTAAAGTTCTTCTTTTAATTTTCCCTTAAAACTATATTTTTATTCAATATCCATATGTTTAATATTATTTTATGAATGTATTTATATGTATATAAGTGAATTATAAAGGTCTCATTATGTTTATTTTTACTTTCTTTCAAAAAAATTCAAAAGGAATCTTTTATTGTATGTTTCAACGTCCATTATAAAAAGACAAAAAGGAATGTTCAATTTTAACATATATGGTGATAATGAATTTTCCTATCATCATATCCGTAATTTGATTTTTGGATTACTTTAAAATCTTTCATCTTTTCTTAAAATAAAAAACCCTTCTTCCCAATTTTCTAGTTATCTTCAAAAATGGATTTGAAATGGAATAGATATATTGATATCTAGAAATTATTTCTTATGGGTAAAAATAATGTTTTTTTGATGAAAGATTTTATGTTTTATAATTATGTTATGGTTATTGGGAATTATTTTTTATGAAGGTTGGTTCTATTATAAACTAAGTATGGGTGGTTCTGTTATAAACTAAGGATGGGTGGTTATGTTATTAATGGAGGGTAAGTGCTTCTATGATAAACCAAGGTTGGGTGAGCCCGTTATAGCTCTTCAATGAACTGTGTAAAGGGATGGAGTTAATATGTTAGGTTTATTCTAAGATATTATGTTAATATATTTTGATGGTTATTCCAAGTATAACTATGATGTTTATTTCAATGGTAACTATGATGTCCATTTCAAGTATAATCATGATGGTTAATCCATGTGTAACCATGAGGGATACTCCATAAGAAATAGTGGTATAAAAATTATGCCTTAAGTTATCTACATAATTTATCAATACATTATATGTGTTTTTATGTAAATATTATGATTTCACAAGGTAAAGGATAGTATATACTACATCATAAGGTTGAAAAGTATAAATTTATGAGAAATTTTTTTTTATTTTTTCATGATCCTAAAGAAACCTTTATGATTTTTATTTTTCCTTTATTATTTCTTATATAATGTTTTATAAAATGTATTGGGTATAGAATTTGATTTCATGGGTAATAAAATATTTATTTTGAGCCCAATGTTTATTTTGAGCCCAAAATTTATTTTGAAAAATTCAAATTTTTATAAGTATTCATGGACAAACAGTTTATTTCTTTATTTTTATGTACCTTACTGATATTTTTATGCTCAACCCAACTTTTTAAATGATTTTCACAAGTTTTAAGGATGGGTAATGTAACATCCCAAATTTTAAGAAAGAAACACTATGTTTGATAGCATACATGATACACCACATTGAGCTTAAAAGAATAACTATATATTGTTATTTAAATCTTACCATTATAACCTAGCTGTTAGAATGGAGGGAATGAATAACATTAACAAAATTATGAAAATATGGTTTACACATGTATATATAATTAAATATTTGGTGAAAAATTAACTATAAATGAATGTAAAACCTTTCAAAATAAAATGAATTATTTTTCTATAAAACTATTTAAATGTGCACAAATGTGTTTTATACCAATAAGTTAATAAATAACTCTTGTTGAACTATATTAATATAATATATTTTAAATATATTTAATTTAATGTTTCAAACTCATCGTATTTATTTTCTATACGTGATATAAGAACAAATCCAATTTTACAAATAAAAGTGGTATTTTTCAAAAAAAAAAGGCAGTTTTGCTACCTTTTGATGGAAAATCCATATTAAATCTAGTTTTTGACACTGCTATAAGTTATATTTGAAAAAATAAACTTCTTATTTGGAATAGTTAAATCAAAATTTACTTTGGATAAATTTTTGGTATTTTTCTAATAAGATTAATTTTTTTATGAATAGGGGAAAAATAATGCATTTTAATTTAAAAATAATTTTTCATCAAATTTATTTATAGTGTTAAATAATATTTTTTTATTGGTTTTAAATTATAATTAGATTCTGTTTTTATCATTTAATTCAATTTAGGTCATTATAATTAATTTCATCTTGAAATTAGATATAAAAACTTTGTGAACTTTCGAACGTTTTTATTTTGAAAACCCGTTTTCTCGATCCGTCAACGGGATTAATTTAAAATTAATTTTTCCCCTTATGTGAATTAATTATTCAAAAAAATGTATACATTGTTTTAATATATATTAAAATTTTGGTCTAATAGTATCAACTTAATTTTTTGTGAATATTAACTTTAGTATTTTATTTACCACATTTAAGGGTAAATCATGTAATTAAAGGTAAAAAATAATATTATAAAATTATAAAATTACCCAAAACATGTCCTAATTTCATTTTATGAGTGTTTTTTGACAAAATATCAACCATACTCCAAAATTATACCTTTTTAATCCACTTGGTAAAGAATATGACATTTATTATATTTTATTTGAAGATAAGTTAAAAATATCATACTCATATTTTTAATAAGTAAATGATTTTTAATATATAGTAATATAAAAGATAAATTAGACTATAAATATTCATTTAAAATATAAAATTCTTATCTACTTCATTATAATTTATTTATAATTTTTAGAAATTAAATAATGAAATTTAATTATGACACAATGGTGATGCGGTATTGATTTATTAAAGAAAGAATCAAATAAATGATAATAATAATATTAAAATAAATGTAATTTGAAATATTTTATGTAATAAACGAATTTTATGGATGTATTTGACATGTTAGGGTTTATTTAAATTGGTTTTTTTGAAGTTATTGAGTTGTTAGGATTTTTTTTAAAAATTCAATTGTTGAGTAGTATTAAAATTGAAAGTTATGAGATTTTAAAATAAATAATATTTTAGTAAATGATATAAAATTCCTAAAAATATTAAATTCATAAAAATAAGTGTTTTAAGAATAAAAATTTCATTAATGACTCATTGTTTTGTTTTAAATTTTATAGTAATTTTTTTACTCTCAAAGTGTAAATTACATAATGTCTCGGTAAGAATTAATAATGATTAAAACAAAATGGTAAGCATTAAAAAATAATCATAAATTTTATAATTTAAATTTTATGAATATATTTAGACCCAATATTATTTTATATTATAATTAATTTAGTTTTTATCCATTTGGAATATAAAATAAATTTAAATAATTTATTACTTTGGATAATTCTAGTAGTGCTCTTCCCCTCTCCTATAAAAGGGCACTCATTCATCTCTATTTATTACAATTAAAAACCCATTTGGTTTGAAAACTATCTGACCAAACCCCCTCCTATAATCTATCCCCACATTATATAGCAGTTACTTTAGGAAAAACACTCACCTAACAGGTGTTAAAGAGTTAACCAAAGGTGATCGTCTGAAGAAAAGGTAATGTTTTTATTTAAGTGTTTCTAGTTTATTTATTCTTACACTTCCTTCAAATCTCTTAAAACCATGATGAAATAATAAATATAATATCATCAAAATAATTATATTTTATTATGTTAATACCATCACCTAAAATCATCTTCAATTTTATCAAATGCGAAATGAACTTTTCATTTATGTGTACGATGGACTACCGCCTCGCAAACTGATATAGTTATTTTTTCATTATCGTCACTCAGTAGTGGTTATAATGATGGAATTAATATTTATATATGATATTAATGACATATTTTTAATTATAATATAATAATATATCAATTAAGTTCTTACTTTCCATTCACATAAAAATTATAACATCGTTCGTGCGCACATGTGAACTATCACCTCCACGAAGCGATGTGATTTGTTTTTATTCACCACATAACTTTTAGGATATATATATATAATTATATTTAAATTATTAATATTATGTTAACAATATTATTATAATTCTGGAAATATAAAATAATAAAGAACTTATTTTTATAATGATCAATGAAAAATGGAAATGTTACTCATGGGTACGTACGACCAATCGTCTCCATGATTATAATATTGTTCATTTTTCATAACCATGCCTAAATAGTTCACATTAAAATTATAATTGATTTATAAAAGTGATTATTATTTCATGAATATTATTCTGTAGACTATGGAATTGTAACCATTTTGAATATACACATCATTTCAAAGTTATTTTGGACTTGAGTATCAAATATCGAAAAAACTGTCGATGTGAACATAAATAATTAAGTAATTTTTATGACATGATAATAGTCATATAATAGGAATAATAAAAAATTTAATGTTTCTTGATAAAATAAAAAATTATCCAGAGTTTATTATTCGGGGAGATAAATATTGTACGTGATGATTTGGACTCAAGGTAAGGGACTCTTTAACTAAAACATTATTTTAAATGTTTTAAAGATTTATTCATATAAATATTTATCATTAATGTAAATGTTTTCAAAATTATTTTAATGAATTATTTATATGTATATGAATTTTTTTAAATTTTAACTCCTTTCAATTGTTTCAAATTGGTATGGGACACTTTTATTAAGAAAATATTCTTTTTAAATGTTTTAATTGTGTTTTAAAAATGGATTTAGTATTTCAATAAAATGGAATGTTTTTTAACTTATACATCAGGAATGGAATTTATCACTTTTATGATGATTTAATTTTTTGATGTTTACTTTAAAATTTTACACTCATATTTTCAAATAAAATTTTTTTCATTTTTAAGTGTGCAGCTTTGTAAAAAAATGAAATGTGATTTCAAAGTGGAAATGTTTTTTCCTTTATTCTTGTTTTATATGTTATGATTATGTTATGGGTATTGGGAATAGATTATGAATATGGGTGGTTCCATGATAAATCTAGGGTGGGTGATACCATGATGGCTCTCAAATGAATTGGGTAATGAGAAGGAGTTAACTGGTTGGGTTTCTCCTAAGATATTTAGGGAATATACTGTGATTGGTATTGCAAATGTAACCATGAAGGTTACTTCCTATCTAGGAGTTAAAGATACAATGTAATAATTATTTGGATTCCATAAGTTACCTTTATGATTTATTATTTCTACGCATTTTTACACAAATATTATTATTTCATAAGTTAAGCTAAAGATTTTATGTTTTATGGGTGAAAAGTATGATTTTGTGAAAAAAAATCATGAGTTTAAAATATTCCTGGACTAATAGTTTATTTCCTTCTCTTATGTACCTTACTGAGATTTTTGTGCTCATCCAAATATTTAAAATGTTTTTCACAAGTCTTATGATTTTTAATGGAAAATAATATGTCATGATGAAATAATTGAAGATGTGTCTCGAAAAGAAGTCATTTTTGAAGGGTTTCCATTAGTGTAAAAAGTGGATATTGAGTATAAGATTCCACTTGTAATTTAAGAGTATGATTTGTAAGAGTTTTCCTAATTCTCTAAAACTCTACACCTAAAAGATCTATAGTAAAGGAATGTGATTTCCAGTTTTAAAATAACTATAATTATGTTATGTTTAAGGTCGGGTCCTTATAGTTTGTATAAAAGTAGGGTTTAGACAACTTTGTAGATTATGATGTATTATTAATATTTAAGGATATAATCATGAGGTTACTAAAAATATTTTTTTAGAGACACTCATTTTTTAGGTAATTATTTATTATTACTTTTTAGGATATAAAATGAATGTTATGAGATAAAAAATAAGGATAAAATATATTTTGGTTATTTTTTAGGTTATTTATGAAATTTATATATTTTTTATAAGATTTATATTAAAATTGTTTTAGAAAAAGGACAACCCATAGGATCTGTGACAACCAGTCACGTCTTGAAAGGACACAGGAATCAAACCCACAACCGAAGGGTGAAAAGGGTGCATCACGTACCACTGGACAACATGAAGTCCTTATTTAGTATGTCTTCATTAATTTTAGTTAAATTATTTGATGTATTGAGAATAATTTGATTTTGGGAACCCATATTTTATTAAATAGATAATATTGGGATTGGGAAATGATTAAGTGACGAAGTGAATAACATTATTTCAGGAGATGTTCACTATTTTTAGAATCATATGTGATTAATTTAAATAGAATACTATGGATTTTTATTTGAGAAGTTAAGGTTTAATTATATTTTTGAAGAATCTATGATTTTATTATGGTGTTACGGTGATTCGGGTTATTTATGGAAATGATTAACCTATCTTGGAGAATATGTGATTATAGTAATTAATATTTTTTATGAGAATTCAAGATTGCTTGATTTTATTGAGAGATAAATGTTAAAATTTATCTGGGAAGACTATGTGATTAAATCCTTATAATTTTTGGGTTTTAATCTTAAGGACAGTTATTTATTAAATGGTCTATGTTGAACTTTGGGTATTACTGTTGAATTTTGTAGATTGAAGTAGTTTTTTATATATGGTTTATTCTTTTTGGATAATTGTATTATATTTTACTTACCATTTTTTTGGTTAATGTATAGATATTGGAGAAATATATAGTTAATCTTTTGTGGTTTGCTTTATTCTTTAGAAGTTGATTCTAGTGGTTCAGGTTTGAAAAAAATTCATCTTGAATACTCATTTTTTAGATAAAAATATGATTTTGTGGTGGACATTGATTAATGGATTAAAATGTACTTCTCAAGTATATTTCCTTATAATATTATTCTAGGTAGTAATATAATTACTCAAATATATAAAAATGATCTTAAATACAAAACATTTTTTTTACCTTTCCTACTACAAAATGAAAGACCGTTTAACCCATCAAAAACATATAGTTTTGTGATTGTTATCTTTCTCCTGAAAATGTTTTCTATCACTTTACATTATAATTTAATGGTTATTTTTATCTTACATATCCATTTTTTCCTATATGTACCCCTAGTATTTTCTATCTTAGGTGATCTCTGTACTTCCCTTTCTTTATTTTTAAGTGTTAGTTTTAATAATCCTTTTTCTGATGTGGGATTGCAATAAAGGTATTTTGAAAAGTCATACCTTAGTTACTGAACCAGAATTCAAATTATGAGGATTTAATTTCTAAAGGGGGTAGAATTTAACATTCTTATTTTTAAGAAATAAACACTATGTTCGATAGCATACATGATACGCCACATCGATCTTAAACGAACAACTAAATATTATTATTTAAATGTTACCATTATAACCTAACAGTTAGAATGGAAGGAATGAAAATAATTAACTAAATTATAAAAATATGGTTTCCACATGTATATATAAATAATTATTTGGTAAAAAATTAATTATAAATTAACGTAAAACTATTTAATGTAAAAGGAAATGTTTTTCTAAACAACTATTTAAATGTGCACAAGTGTGTTTTATACAAATAAGTTATTAAATTACTCTTGTTGGGTTATATTAATAGAATATATATTAAATATATTTAATTTATCTTTTTTCACTCATATTATTTATTTTCTAAACATGATATAAGAATATATCTAATTTGACAAATAAAAGAGGTATTTCTCAAAAAAGGTGGTTTACCGCCTTTTGATAGAGAACCCATATTAAAACTAGTTTTTGAAATTGTTATATTTTCTATTTGAAAAAATAAACTTCTTATTTGGAATAGAGATATCAAATTTTACTTTGGATAAATTTTTTGTATTTTTTTAATAAGATTCATTTTTTGATGAATAGTGGAAAAGTAATGCATTTTAATTGACAGCTACTTTTTCATAAAATTTATTTATAGCATTAAATAATATTTTTTAATGGTTTTAAAAAAATTGGATAATTTTTTTATCATTTAATACAACTTGGGTTATTGTAATCAATATCACATTGAAATTGGATATAAAAACTTTGTGAACTTTTCAATATTTTTACTTCAAAAACTTGTTTTCTCGATCCATCAACTGTATTAATTTCAAATTAATTTTTACACTTATGTAAATTGAATTTTTAAAAACATATATCATGGATTTAATATAAATGAATTTTTTTTTCTAATAGGATTAACTATAATTTTTTATTAATAGCAAGTTTAATAGTTTATTTACCACCGTTAAGGGTAAATCGGGTAATTAAAGGTAAAAAAATAATATTATAAAATTATAAAATTACCCTAACACTTGTCCTAATTTTATTGGATGAGTTTGTTTTAATAAAAATAATCCTTAGGATGAAATTATAACTTTTTTAATCCAATTGGTTAAGAATATGACATTTATTATATTTTATTTAAAGATAAGTTAGAAATGGCATACTCATATTTTTAATAAGTAAATAATTTTTAATATAGGTTTATATAAAATATAAATTCAAATATAAATATTAATTTTAAAGATAACATTTTTATCTACATCAATATATTTTATTTATAATATATATACATTAAATAATTAAATTTAATTTTTACAAAATGATGATGTAGTAATTGATTTATTAAAGGATGAATCAAATAAATGATATTAATAATATTAAAATAAATATAATTTGAAATATTTTATGTTATAAAATAATTTTATAGATGACTTTGACATGGTAGGGGTGACTTAAACTGGTTTTTTTTAAGGAATCAAGTTTCTATTATATTTTTAAAAAGTCAATTACTGAATAGTGTTAAAATTGACATTTATGAGATTTTAAAATAAATAATATTTTATTAAATGATATAAAATTCATAAAAATATATAATTTGTCCAAAAAATTAGGGTAGGTCTAAAAATGTCATTAATTACTCGTTTTTTTCGTTCTAAAGTTTTTAGTAATTTTATTTACTCTCAAAGTGTAAATTACATAATGTCACAGTATGAATTGATAAGGATTAAAACAAAATGATAAGGATTAGAAAATAATCAAAACTTTTATAATTTTAATTTTATGAATTTATTTTGACCCAAAATCATCCTATATTAGAAATAATTTATTTTTGATCTATTTTGAATAGAAAATAAATTTATATTAATTTATTAATTTTAATAATTCCAAGAGTGCTTTTCCCTTCTCCTATAAAAGGGGACTCATTCATCTCTATTACTTACACTTAAAAATCATTTATTTTGGCCAATATCTTCCCAAAAACGTTAATATAATCCCTCCTTACATTCTATAACTCTTATTTTAGGCAAAACACACACCTTATAGGTGTTAAGGTGTTAATCAAAGGCGAACATTTGAAGGAAATGTAATGTTTTTATTTAAGTGATTCTATTTTATTTCTTCTTCCACTTCCATAAAATATTATTCAACCATGATGAAATAATAAATCTAGTATCCTCAATATACTAAGATGTTATTATTTTAATATAATCACTTAAACTCATCTCCAAATTCATCAAACTGGAAATTAACTTTTTATTTGTGTGTACGACGGACTACCGCCTCGCGAATAGATATAGTTTTTTTTCATTAACTTATCTTAATATTGGTTATAATTATGGAAATAATATTCATATATTATATTAATTAAATTTTTATCATTATAATATAATAATATTCCAATTGAGTTCTTACTTTCCATGCACATAAAAATGATAATGTCGTTCGTGCATACGTGTGAACTATCACCTCTATGAAGCGATGTGATTTTTTTTATTTACCACATAACTTGTATGATATATATATATATATATTTAAATTATTAATATTATTTTAATAATATTATGATCATTCTGTAAATATAAAATAATAATTACATTATTTCTATAATGATCAATGAAAAATGGAAGTGTCACTCATGTGTACGTACGGCCTATCATCTCCATGATTATAACATTTTTCATTTTTCATAACCATATATAATGGTTCATATTAAAATTACAGTTTATGTAAAAAATTTATTATTATGTCATTTATATAATTCTATATATGATGAAATTATTACCATTTTGACTATATACATCATTTCAAAGTCTTTTTGGACTCGAGTACCGAATATCAACAAAATGCCTGATGTGAACATAAATAATTAAGTAATTATTATGAAATGATAATAGTTATATAAAAGGAATAAAAACCTTTGTAAAGGTTCTTAATCAAGTAAATCATTATCCTAAGTTTATTATTTAAGAAGATAAAGATTGTACATGACGAGTCAGACTCAAGGTAAGGGACTCTTAACAAAAACATCCTTTAATATGTTTTAAAGATTTATTCTTCTAAATCCTACTCATTAATGTCCATTTTTTCAAAATGTTTATAAGTATTTATTTATATGCAAATTAATTTTTTAAAATTTTAACTCCTTTAAAAGGTTTCAAAGTGGTATGGAACACTTTGATTCAAAAATATTCTTTCTAAATGTTTTAATTTTGTTTTAAAAATGGATTGATTATTTCAATAACATGGAATGTTTTTTCATCATGTACATCTCGAACATAATTTCTCTATTTTATGTTTATTTAATTTTTTTATGTTTAATTTATAGGTTTACACTTATATTTTTAAATAAAGTTTTTTTATTTTTAAGTGTGCGCCTTTGTAAAAAAATAAAATCTGATTTCAAAGAGGAAATGTTATTTTTCCTTTATACTTGTTCTATGTGTTGTGATTATGTTATGGTTCTTGGAAATTGTTTATTAATATTGGTGTTTACATGATAAATTTAGGGTATTTGAGCTTTTTATATCTCTCCAATTCATTAGGTAATGAGACAGAGTTAACTGGTTGGGTTTATCCTAAGATATTTAGGGAATATACTATGATGGGTATTCCAAATGTGACCATGAATGTTATTCCCTATATAGAAGTGAAAGCTACAATGTAAGAATAATTTTTATGCCACAAGTTAACTTTATTATTTATTTTTTATTTTTATTTTTATAGGAATCTTATGATTTCATAAGGTAAGCTAAAGATTTTATGTTTTATGGGTGAAAAGTATGATTTTGTGAAAATATTTTTATGAGTTTAAAATATTCATGGACTAATGGTTTATTTCCTTCTCTTATGTACCTTACTAATATTTTTGTTCTCATACAAAGTTTTAAAAAAAAATTATGGGTCTTATGATTGGTAAGGTAAAATAAGATGTCAGGATGAAATAATTGAAGATATGTTTCAAAAATAATTCATTTTTAAAGGGTTTAATTTGGTAGAAAAAGTGGATACTGAGTATAAGATTCCACTTGTAATTTAAGAGTTTGATTTATATGAAATTTCTTAATTCTATAAAAATCTAAACCAAAAATATCTATGTGAAAAGAACGTGATTTCTAGTTCTAAAATAACTATAATAAGTTATGTTTAAGGTCGGGTCCTAATAGTTAAGGTAAAGGAATAATTAAAGTTAAAATTTGTAAAGTTGTGTATCATGACCCATCCCAGAGGGGGTCATTATATGACTACCCCAATCCTACCTTTAATAGGATAGGGTCTGGTGACTAGAACCAAGTTGGAATATCCCACAAATGGGAGGAATTTTCCTATGTACATGTACTCATGTGTACAACTCCAAGCCATAAATATTGAAATGTATAAGAACTAAGTTAAAAATGAATGAAAATCACTATATATCACAACCAAAGTACAATAGTTAATGTACTAGAAAGTAAATAGGACTAAAAAAGACCCACCAAAAGAAAAGAATATGGATCCACAAGTCCAACCTGTAAAGTAAGAGGTACTGGGATTATTGTCGGAAAAGTTGTCGGAATACACCTCAGTCTATCTGGTCTCAAAAGGCACCACCTAGTCTTGGTCTTCTTATAACTCAATCGAAGAGTCGATTGTTTGCACAAGATATGACATGTGCTGGAAAATCCCATGTAGGGTTGAGTAAAACAATACTCAGTAGGACACCCTGAAACCACAAAGGAATACCACAAAGGAAATACCACGAAAGAATACCACCAAGGAATGACACAAAGGAATACCACAAAGGAATTCCACAAAGGAAATACCCTGAAAGAATATCACAAAGGAAATACCATGAATGAATACCACCAAGGAATACCACAAAGGAATACCTCAAAGGAATGCATAGTCAGCTCCACACAAATATATATCTACATAAAATATATCAAGAACATCCAGATATACTCAATCCAATAAGACACACAATCACAACAAGACACATAGTCTCTATAAGAAACACAGTCTCTATAAGACTCCATAAGACACACAGTCTCTATAAGACACATAGTCTCTATAAGACACAAAGTCTCTAGGTCACATCTAGCTAGAAAAATGTTTTCCCAATGAATGATCGTTCTAGGATAACTCACTCCAGATACCATTAGTGTAGGTTCCGGGCGCAGCAGAAGCATGTTTTTGGGATTTCCCAACTTTAATTTTAGTGTTAAACGACGCTCAATCTGAGATCTGTCATGATATAAAACTCCGGATCTTCGGAATAGAATGAAGAACGAAAAAGAAAAGAAGATTCCTGGAACCCTTGAGATAGGATCATCATATGTTGGTTATAATTAATTTAATTAATTCATAAGAATTACCTCGATGGAATTATTTCTTTATTGGAGTCTCCGATCATGATCATGTGATTCGTCCTTGCGTCGTATAATCCAAGTATAAGATTCCTCTAGCGGTGATCCACACGTGCTCCACGTATCTATGGACATCGTTGATGGGATCTTCGGGTGCTAGCATGGAAGAACCTTTTCTTGCGATGTCCACCTTCGACCGCCTTGATCCGGTGGAGGATCTCGCTCTCGTAACTTGAAAGCATTCTTGCTGGAATGGGAATTCTCTCTTGGCTTGAGAGTCTTTCCAAAACCGTTGTGCACAAAAATGGCTAGATCTTATGAGAATAATGTAATTGGGATTTATAATACTTAGAATAATAAAAATAATTAATTTCCTGAAAGCATTTAATCATTTCATTTAATTCTTAGTAATACCCCATGTCTTAATAATGATAGTTGACCATTATTACTTGACATGTGCCCAACGTATTACAGTTAATATTATTTAATTAAATAAATAATGTTTTCTCATGAATCCTGAAAAAATAAACTACACGGCGTGTATGTAAAACATACACGGTGTGTACTTTTCATTTTTTTCATTTTTGATTATTTCCTCCATCACATTTATTAGACCTTGAGTATTGTCTATTTATTTCTTAAATAAATGTAACTACATTACTTGATAATAAATATATATTATTTCACCCATAATATATTCTCTCAAATAACTAGTGTTGAAATAAATATGATCAGACATCCTTGAATAATTATTAAACCACAATCAGGAATAATATTTATTCAACTTGTTAAACTAATATTTAACTGAGATACATGGACACACTTAGTGTGTGACCCTATAGGACTCTTTCTCAGTGGCATTAGGCGGAGCCTGCCTAAAGTCCAAGGTTAGCGTCTAGCAACACGCCAAGGTACCCATAGAAAAATAAGTTAACGCTGCAATGATGTGTCACCTCCTACGAACACTTACCATGTAAAATAATCCCTTTGTCTTGATATCTCCAATCAAGAGGGTCGCATGCTAGTGCCATCAACCCATGTGCTCGATTATACTTTCTTTGACTTCCCGGAATTTAACTCGCCCATTCCTTACCATGGCCATGGATTTACTTAGGCTATATCAATTCCATCAAAGGGCCTGATACATCTACTTCCGTTATGGAACAGAAGGGACAAATCCTTTCTTACATTATCTATTAATGTGGTATTACTCGTGATGAACCCAATGTATCCTACCTCGATGTGAATAGTGTGTCGTCACAGTTTTCGTCAATACATCTAAGTGCGCGAGTTGTAATACCCATTAATAATAATATTAAAGTCCAAGGACCAATACACACACCCGCATATAGGAACATCCAATGACACTATGAAATGTGGATTTCCTACTGGAGGGTCTCGTTCTCATAATATCCTCATGGATATTACCAAGGGAGCACACCATGAGAAGGTGCCTCAATGTTTTATGATTCCTCACCCCTAATGACCTGTATTATTTGTGTCCCTCAAATAATATCATCTGTCCATAGAACATATATTCAAGAATAGTGTTATGGCACTTCCGGGTTCTCATCATAGCAAGGATCCTCTATGACCCTTTAATGCAACAGCTATCCTTAGGAAATTATCACATGCATTGTCACGCAGAAGAACAATCAAGATGTAATAAGGATTTTATTAATGAATAAAGTACAAAGTAGTTGGTTCTAGACCACCAACTCCAACAATTAGGTCATATGCACACTCCCACAAAAACCCAATTAGGATATCTATAAATGATTGTATCATTGTAAGGGTATCAAAGGCATAGACATCTCATAAAATGGTCACTGAGAATGTGGACCGATTGTATGGTCAGTCCACTAACCGTGGCAGTCAAACACCATGGTCGACTGCCTGGTCTGAATACCCTCGGGGTTGACCGCGCCATGAAAGCTTGATCTATCGTGGAAGTATACCATCTTCCAGCTTCCACGACTATGTGGTAGCTTGGTCCACCACGGCTCACGGTCAACCATCATTATCAACCATGGCCTATTTTGGCCTCCTCGGGTCTAACCTGGGCCTGACCTGGGTCTGAACCCACCCAGTGGGTCTGGCCTGAACCAGTTCATCTTCGTTGGTCCCGGCCCAGATCTGGTAGACCCAGCCCGTTTCACCTAGGTCATATCGTCTTCATCTGGCTCGGTCCATTCTGCCTAGGACTAGCATTTCTGCCATAGACCAGCCTGCTCATGCATGGTCCACTTGGCCCGGCCTATGCTATTTCTAACTGCATCCCATGTGGCTGCCACCATTGCTGCATCATGTGGTTCCTCGGCATCCCCGACCCTATGTCACACTCTTCCACATCCCCATCTTCACTCTTCTACATCCAGCGGCCCGTAACATTGCTAGCATCATCTTCCATGGTCACAGCCACCACCTCCGGTCATTGTACCACTGTCGTGCCACCTCGTCGGACCACCATGTTGGACCCCCACTGGTGGTCCCTTCTGCGGACTACCAAGCCACCTACGATGCTCAGATTTCTGAAATGAAGGCATATCTATGATGATCATGTCCCAATATACACATATTCGGCCTCTATTTTTTTCCTCTAATTCGTGGGTCTGATTGTGTTTATAACCTCTCGAAAAGTTGAGTCACGGCCATGAGGGTCCAACGGAAAAGAACGCCAAGAATGGGGGAGATAAAAGAATGAAGAAAATATTGAGGAATGGACCTTGGCATTTTTTCATGTCACCCTCAATCCATTCTCATTAAAATGAGGATGGAGATCAAACTCAAAAAATCCTAGAAATAATCCCCACAATTTAATAATCATCCTGAAATGATCGAACGACAGATCAATATATTCTTGGATTAACCTGCGTTCTTTGTGAAAATCAAGAATGGGGAAAAGGAATAAGAAATAAACCACCCTTTATCAATTAGGGTCAGTTGCTGATGAAGGATTGTTGCATCTTTGTCGTCATCGGTGAGATTCCTTCGAATCAGATGCGCATTGATCATCGGTCCACGATATGTCGTTGTTTATCGAGAGAGTTCTTCTCCATGTCTCAGGGGAATTCCAAGGTTATGGTGATAACCCTAAATTCTTGAAAAAGGCGTAATAAAAATAAATTCCTTCTTTCAATAAGATAATTTATCTTTAAATTATTTAATGACGATTACATATTTTTTGATTTTTTTTATAGAAGACCCATACCGACTAGAGTTAAGTCGTGCCTAGGGAAAACATCACATTACGAACTCAACAGTGGTCTCATATTTCTAATTTGAGTCACCATTAATGATTTATTATTATTTTAAAATAAAATAATTTTATTTAATTATTTTATTTACAGTTATGTCCTTGGTGAGTTTTTCTTCAGATGACCAACGCTGACCTAAGGTAGGTCATTCCTATGGTAAATATGTCATTTTGAGTTCAACAATTCTCTCATATTTCTGATTTTGTCACCCATTTAAAAGATATTCTACTTTTTCAGTAAATCCACATGCATGTTCTATTAAAAACATAACATTTTTCAATGAATTGTTCTGGGCACATCAGGCCTCGGAATCGCACACTGTCTCAGCGCCTAGTCTCATAATTTTCCTAAATAATTTATAAAAAAATTGGGTAAATATAAGTCATTAAATTCTCCCCACATTAGGGTTTTCATCCCTAAAAACTCAAAAAAAAAGATACTCAACAAAAGAGGGAACTGAGCACGAATCTGATCCACTCGCTCCCATATGCTCTCTTAAAGATTCTGGTACTGGAACCAAATGCATACCAAAGTAATTGACCTCTAATGAAGAATCATCTTATATATATCCTTAATATATAATAGGTACATAGAAAAAGTTTCCCCATCGTCGATGTCCAACTCGCCCCAGTCAATGACATGCAATAGTTCATACATGTACCTTCTTAGTTATGACACATAGAAGATTTCATATACCCGGTCTAACTGTGTAGGTAGAACCAATAGATATGACACCTCCCCATATCTATGTAGTATCAGGAAATTTCCAATGAACCTTAGAGATATCTTGTCACCATGGTAAAATCTCCATAATTCGCGTTGAGGTGAGACCCAAAAGAACACGTGGTCTCCTTCCTAAAATTTAAAAGGCCTTTATTTTCTATCAGCATAAGACTTATAATGGATCTGTGTAATCTTCATCCACTCCTATATGATCTGAACCTTCTCTATAGTCACCTAAACCAACTCCGGGTCCATGAGTGATGACTATCCTGGGTCTATATAGAAATGTGGTGACCTGTAGGGTCTCCCTTACAAGGCCTCGAATGGTGCCATACTGATGATAGTGGAATGGTATTTTTTGTTGTATGAGAACTTCACCGAGGGTAGTTGATCCTCCCAAATGTGTCCAAAATCTAAAATATAAGCCCATATCATGTCCTCTAGAACCTATATGGTCCACTCTATCTGGTCGTCTGTCTATGGGTGAAACGTTATGTTCAAACGTAACTGAGTCCCAAAAACCTACTGAAATCCCTTCCACAATCAAGATGTAAAGAAAGAATCACAATCTGAGACTATCATCAATGGAACTCCATGTAATTGATTTATATCCTTCATGTAGAGGCATATCAATCTCTCTACTGAACTATGCTCCCGAATATCTAGGAAGTGTGCCGAATTTATGATTCGGTCAACAATCACCCAAATTGTATCGTGTCCCCTGGACATATGGGGTAAAACCATCAGGAATTCCATTTATATTCCATACAAATTCCATTCTGAAACCTCGATGGGTTGAGTCAATCCTGTTGGATCCCGGTGCTCATCCTTCACTTTCTAACAAGTGAGGCATCGAGAAAAAAACTCTGCAACTCCCTTCTTCATCACTGGCCACCAAAACTTACATCTGAGGTCTTGGTACATCTTCACCATACCTATATGTACTACAAAATGGGATGTATGGAATTCCCTCAAAACATCCTCCTGCAATGACACTGATACTATTGTGCTCCCTTTGAAAATAATGACGTGATACCCACCTTTCAAATATCCATCATGGGCATGCCCTGTGGATGTCTGATCATGTAAAGTTACACAGTTAGTATCCCCAAGTTGTGTCTCCCTAAATCATTGTAATAGTGGAGGGGTAACAACCATCGACTGGAGGTAAGCTTCTTTATCCCCATCCACAATGGATATCTATAATGTTGATAACTATTATGATGCCTCGTTCAGCAACTGTGAATTGGATCTCCTAGTGAGAGCATCCTCCACCGCATTCCTCTTCCCATGAGTATAGACAATCACAAAGTCATAGTTCTAGAGAAGCTCTATACATCGTCTATATCTTAAATTTAGATCCTTGTTAGAGAAGATATATTTGAGACACTTGTGATAATATTAGACAATAAATCGGTCACCCATTAGGTAGTGTCACTACATCTTAAATCAAAGACTATCGATGCTAACTCAAGATAATGGGTCGTGTAGTTCTACGCATGTGGTCTCAACTAGCGTGAACCATACGCAATCACCACTTTCCCTTGCATCAGGACACAACCAATCTATATTCATGATGCATTGTATAACACTACGTACTTGATATCCTCCTCTAGAAAACTCAATATGGGAGCACTCGTCAACCTCTTCCTCAACTACTAAAAACTCTCATGTCACTTTTTTTTCCACATGAAATTTTGTCCCTTTTGTGTCAAACCTGTCAAGGGTTCTACCACTCTGGAGAATTTAGGTACAAACCTCTGATATTAACTAGCCAAACCAAAGAAACTATACACCTCGTAAATACTCTTGGGTGCCTCTCAATAAAGGACCACCTCAATTATTGCTGGATCTACTACAAATCCAGCCTATAAAATGACATTTCCCAAAAAATTGACCTCTCGAATCTAGAACTCACACTTAGAGATATTATTATAAATCTAGTGCTCTCAAAGTGTGTCTAGGACTATCCTCAAGTGTCTCACGTGCTCCTCCCTATATGTTGAGTACACTAGGATGTCATCAATGAGGACCACTACAAACCGGTCAAAGTAAGGCCGAAATATCCTGTTCATGAGCCCCATGAACATTGATGGGGAGTTCTTCACTCCAAACAGCATCACCAAGTACTCATATTGATCGTGAAGATATCTGAAAGTCATCTTCAGTATATCCTCATCCCGTACTCTCTACTGGTGATAGCCTAACCTGAGTTCAATCTTTGAGAACCATCGCGCCCCTCTCGACTAATCAAAGAGGTCATTTATCCTAGGTAGTGGATAATTGTTCTTCACAGTTACCTAGTTTAGGCACCAGAATTCTACACATAACCTCAAGCCCCCATCTTCCTTCTTGGAAAACAAAACTAGGGTTGTACGGGGTGGAACACTGGGTCTCAGAAATCTCTTCTTCTACAAGTCCTCAAACTGTACCCTCGGCTCACAAAGCTCTAAAAGAGCCATCTAATATATAGGTGTAGATATTAGTGCCATACCGAGGTATAGATCAATGAATAAGTCTAACTTTATGTGGGGAGGTAAACTTGGAACATCCTTATGAAAGATGTCCTCATACTCGCCCACCACTATAACAAATTGAGGACTCATATAATCCACTACACCGAGGGTGGGGCTAGCCAACTGATGAGTAATTTGATGCACCCTTGTATGTGTGAGTCCATCCTATGCTGCATGCATTTCCTTTTCACCAAAAAAGGAAAACCTAGTCCCATCACTACAGACACACCACACTATGGGCCTAAAATAGTCAATTTAAGCATGAAATGTGGATAACCAATCCATATCAAGAATTACTTCGTAAGGACTCAATGTTAATACCAAGAGATACCAGCTGAAACTCTCTCATCCAAGAGTTAGGTCACACTTTCGAAACCAGTGTGTGATCATAAAATCTTCTCCTATAAAAGTCTCTAAGCATAAGGGTCAAGTAAACGGTTTAACTGCAATATTAGAGTCCCAAACAAGGTTCATTGAAAGATTGGAATGACTAGCACATGTGTCTATCAAAACTGCAACTAAGGTGGAAAAGACACAGATCATACCTCAAATCATCTCTAGAGCCCTTTGGTCATAAGCCTCCATTGACTTCATCAGGCCACTTCCCTATCTACCAGCTCCCTGAGCCTAACATGGACTACCTGTGTTGGTGGTGGTAATAGATCAAACCTCTGACGACATCATGTCGCCCTTCCTGCACCCCTACAACGTCTTCCACCCTATGGAATACCCTTATCCTACCTCTGCCACTGCCTTGGTGGACCCTTGACTGTCTCCTGATCATCCATATGAAAGGTTAGTCAATATCATGCGAGATGTCCCTAATATCCGCACGAGTAACACAACATGTCCCTCAGCTGATTTGAGCTTCCCTAAGAGCCCTACATCACTGATCCTATGTACTGGGATTATCTCCCAAAGTACCTAACCCAATTGGGTCCCTACGAATATCATCGGATACTTTTTGTTGAGGTCTCACCTACCTGGTGCCTTCTGGTAGCTCCCACTGTCAGTGTCTGCTCTGCTAGAAATATCTCCACTAGTAGAGCTCACTCAAGTACCCCAGGATAAGTAGGAATACAAAGGGATATAATGGATTCCCTAATATCCTGACATAATCCCTACTCAAAGGTATGATCCCTGAAAAACTGGTATCATACCATATCCATAGATTATCATGAAAAATCATTAAACCTCACTGAGTACTCCGTCGTAGTCAGACTACCCTACTGAAGATGTAGAATCTCCTATATGTGCATTGATCACAACATAGCTGGAAAGAACTCATATCTAAAAATATGCTCAAATTCTTCCCAAGAGAGATTCATATCATCATGTTTTTGGGTCACTAAGACCCACCATCGATTTATAGAGCCATGAAAAAGACTCGCATCAAGTACTACCATCTAGTCGAAAGGCATCCTCACAAGGTGGAAGACACGGGTAACTGCCTCCAGCCAATACTCAACTATATAGGGGTCTAGCTCACCCCAAAACCTGGGAGGTCACTGCCTCTAAAACTCATTCAATGCACTTAGTCTACGTGCATCATTGGGTGGTACTTCTCGGAGTAGCTACTTCTCGACGGGTGGTGTATAGTTGGTAAACCAACCAGAAGTGCTATCTTCGGTACAAGCCCATGTACTAATGCCTCGTCACTAGGCGGATCATCCTCGTAAACACGTAACGGAATCCTGGATGGCTATCTATTTGGAGGCATCTTGTATAAAACAAGATATACCATAGTTAATAGAGTATATCTCAAGAGATGACTCAAGAAGGACATGGAAGACACAGCCCATTCCTATATAATTCATGTACCATTATTTTCCATGAAACTAGTGTTTTCTTGTATCAAGTCAAAAATTAGGTGCTTAGAGTCCTGGTGTATGGATACATCGGTCCCCTCACTAAAACTGGATTCCATGGACTGAAATCCTAACTTAAAACACTTAACATTGTTGCCCCAAACCAACCTCACAAACTCCTGATCATAAAGTAGAACTGACCTACTCTGATACCACTATATCACAACCCGTCCCAAAGGGGCCCATACCATGACTACCCTAATCCCACCTCCAATAGTCCAGGGGATAGTGACAAACACCGACTAGGTATATCCCACAAATTGGAGGCATTTTCCTAAGTTCTTTTACGCACACGCACGTCTCCAAGCCATAAATGCGGAAATGTAAAAGAACTAAGTAAAAAATGAATGCAAACCACTATATCCCAAAACCAGAGTGCAAAATTGAAAGTAATATAATGTAAAGAAGGTTAAAAGAATCCCACTAAAAGAAAATATTTTGCAACCGCAAGTCCAACCTGTAAAGTAAGAGGTACTGGGACTATCATCAGAAAAGATATCAGAGAACACCTCGGGATGTCTGGTCTCACAAGGAACCACCTGGTCTTAGTCTTCCTAGAACTTTGTCAAAGAGTTAATTGTCTGCAAAAGACATGAAATGTGTGGGAAAAGCCCATGAAGGGGTGAGTAAAATAATACTCAGTAGGACACCCTAAAACCACAAAGTAATACCATAAAAGAAATACCATGAAGGAATACCACAAAGGAATGCCACCAGGGAATACCACAAAGGAAATACCATGAAGGAATACCACAAACGAAATACCATAAAGGAATAACACTAAGGAATACCACAAAGTAATTCATATTCAAATCCACATAGATATATTTCTACTAGAAATAAATCCATAACATCCATATATACTCAATATAATATGACACACATTCTCAAAAATACACATAGTCTGTATAAGACACACAGTCTCCCTAAGAAAAATTGTCTCTATAAGACACATATTCTCCATAAGACACACAATATCTATAAGATACACAGTATCTAGGTCACATACAGCCATAGAAATGTTTTCTCTAAGTACGCTCATTCCGAGAGAACTCACTCTTTAATCCGTTAGTTCATATATAAACTCCCAAAAAACCCCACTTAGGATATCTATAAATATTCGTCTCATTTTAAGGGTTCCAAAGCCATAGAAATATCTTCAAAAGGACACACTATTTGAAAGCTAGGGGTTTTATGCTTTAGAATACGAGGGGTCACTGGGTCCATGGACCAATTGTACAGGTGATCCATTGACCGTGGCGGTCGACCGCCCGGTTCGGCCACCCCTACAGTCGACCGCACCGCAACATCTTAAGCTGATGCGGTAGTCAACTGTCTACTAGATTTCCCAACCGAACGGTAGTTCAGTCAACCGTGGATCACGGTTGGCCACCAAGATCCATCGTTGCCTCGTCTGGCCACCCCGGGTCCAACCCGAGTCCAAACCGGGTCCAACCCGACCCATTCCATCTTCACTAGGCCTGAACTGACTCTGCTAGGCCCATACCATTTTTCCTATTTTGGATCGTTTTTGTCTGGCCTGGCCCGTTCCGCCTGGGCCCAGCATGTCTTCCCTAGAATGGCTCGCTCGCACGCAGGCTTCTTGGCTCAGCCTACACGGTTGTCGGCCTTGTCCTATGAGGTCACCATCGCTACATTCTGCGGATCCTTCACATCTCTGACCCCACTTCTTACTCCTCTGAATTCCCAACTCTACTCTTCTGTGTCCTGTGGCCCGCTCTACCACATCCCACATGTCCCACACCATTTCTTTCTCCATCTTCCGTAGCTGCCGCCTCCGGTCACCATACCACCGTTGCGCCACCTCATCAGAAAATCGTGATAGACTCACGTTATTGGTCCCTTCTGCAGACCATTGAGCCACCTTTGATGTTCTAATTTCTAAAATGAAGGCATATTCATAATGCTTAGATCCTGATCTACACAAATCCAGCCTCTATTTCGGTTTGCCTCCAATCTGGGGGTCTGATTGCATTCATAGCCTCCCAGAAAGTTGATCCATGACCATGGGGGTCCAACAGTGAAGAATGAAAAGAACGGGGGAGAGAAAATCATGAAGAAAATTCTGAGGAACATACCTCATACTTTGTTTTTTTTCAGCCTTAATCCATTCTCATTAGAATGATAATGAAGATCAAACTCAAAAACTCTCAGAAATAATCCCCACAATTTAATAACCATTCCACAATGATCAAACTATGGATCAATATGTTCATGGATTGACCCGTGTTTTTTGTGAAAATAAAGAATGTGGAAAAGGAACAAGAAATCAACTGCCCTACCTTGATTCAGATCATTTTCAGATGAATGATCATTGCGTCATTATCGTTATCACCGAGATTCCTTCGAATCAGTTGTGCGTCGATCATTGGTCCATGATCCATCACTGTTTTTCGAGAGAGTTCTAGGGTTATGGTGATAATCCTAAATTACTAAAAAAGGTATAACAAAAGGAAATTTTCTGCATTAATAGAATAATTTATCTTTAAATTATTTAATGATGATTACATCCTTTTCAAGTTTTTTCACAGAAGACCTGCATCGACTAATGTTAATTTGTACATAAGGAAAACACCACATTACAAACTCAATGGTGGTCTCAGGTTTCCATTCTGATTCACCATTCATGATTTATTAGTATTTTAAAATAAAATTATTTTATTTTATTATTTTATTTACGGTTATGTCCTTGGTGACTTTTTCTTCAGATGACCCACACCAAACAAATTTAGGTTGTTCTTAGGGTAAATCCGTCATTCTGAGCTCAATGGTACCCTTGAATTTCTGATATGGGAACCCTTTTAAAAATAAAATTCCAATTTTTTAAGAAGTCTATGTGCATGTGCTATTAAATACTTAACATTTTTCAAATAATTTTTCTGGGCACATCGGGCCTCATAATTGCACATCATCTCAACAGCTAGTCCCATAATTTTCTGAAATAATTTCTAAAAATAAAATTAGGAAAATTCAAGTCATTACATTGTGTCAGGAAAATAAATTATTTTTTACTTTAAAAGTTTTATATTTTAAAAAAAGGATACAAAATAGAAGTGGACTCTTTATAATATATGATATTATTATGTAATATTTATGACTTAAATATAAAAAAATCTAAACCTAAAATATCCTTGGGAATAAAATAAAATAAAATATAGTCTAAAGACACTATATTTAATAATTTTTTATTTTAGGTCTTTATAGTAGGTATCAGAGAAGGATTTAGATAATTTTAGAGTTTTGGATATTATCTAATCATAAGTTTAAAAAATCATTTATAACCAAAAAAAATTATATGTTATGGAGAATTATGTTTGTTATTATGGTGGGTTGGATTGAACTTAAATCAACTAAGATATAAATGGGTTTAAGTATTAGAGTATTATAAAATTTCTCTAGTATTTTCTTTACCCTAATGTATTAATTTATTTTTAATAATCCATTTTATGTTTATATGATGTTATTTTCAATAGATTAAGTATAATTTATAAAGATAGAAGGAAATAGATATTTCATAACCTTATTATCCCTTTAAGAGGATTTAATCATCACTATCATGGAAAAATATTTTTCAAATGGTTTTGAAAGCTTTTTGAAAATCCAAATCACTTGCAAGAAACTATTTGATCTATCCAATACCTTTTTATTTCTCTGTATTTTCTATAGATTATGGTGTGTCTTTTATTTTATTTCAAAATCTCAATTTATCCACATAATTTGATAATATAAATACCACCAAGAACTTCACTATTCCATTTTTAGATATATGGATTCCACGTTGGAATATAAAAGTGATATAAATAGTATAAAAGAAGGCCCTAATGTCTGGATTTTATGTATGAATTATTTTCTTATGTCCTAAGTATGAAACATTATTGTGTTTATATTGAAAAATAATAAGGAAGTATTTCATATATTTGATTTATAGGAATAAAGTATAAGGTAATAAGACAAAGAATAGGGGTTAATGTTTTTTTATGTATAAAGTTTTAATAATTATGATATAGTGGTATTTTTTAAATCATGAGACACTAAAGGATTATTCAATAGTAGGTTTTTCTTTCAAAATTTTGAAAAATATTTTATATGGAATTCATAACTTTGAAAAATATTGTATTTAAAATGTGATAATTTTTGGGAGTCATTTATTGAGCTTGAGGAATATGTAACCCTTAATTATAAAAATTAAATAGGTTATTTGAGGAAGAATGTATTTAATTTTTGTGCACATGAGTTTAAATGTATTTATAACCTTTAGGGTCTATATGGTCTTTAATATTTAGTTAATTGTGGGTTATTATGATTTTGGGATCATGTGTTTTATCATATAGATAACCATGGTTTTTAAAATAGATTTGGTGATTTGGTGATTAATGTTATATAAAATAAGGTCACTATTTTGGAAAACTTATATTATTAAGATAAACAAAAAATTATGGAATTTTATTTGGGGATTAAGGGTTAAATTATCTTTTGGAGGAATATGTGATTTTCATGTGACTTAATGGTGATTTAGGTTATTTATGTAAACTATTATTATATATTAGAGATTATATGATTAGGTCATATACATTTTGGGTATTATACATTAAGAGTGATTGATGTTATTTGAAGATAAATGTTAAATTAATCTCATAAGTATGTGTGGTAAAATACTTTTTATTTTTAGGTTTTGAACTTGGTCGAGAATATATTGTAGAATTTTAGGTATTTTTTTTATTGAATGATCTAAGTTTCACTTTGGGAGTTATTGTTTAGTCTTTGGATATTAATTTTTTTATGGATTATTAATTTTAGAAATTATCTTATCTGGTGTTAAGAATTTTTTGTTTTGTTTAATATCTAAAGAAAATAATAATATCTTGTGATCCTTTTATGAAATTATGTGATCTATTATATGTTTATTTTAGTACTTCATACATGAAAAATTCACCTCTAATACTCATCATTTGAAGAAAAATATAAGATTATGGTGGAAATTGATTAGAGGATGAAATTATACTTTTCAAGTAAGTATATTTACATATGTTCTTAGTATAGATGATAAATTAAATCCTTAACTCTAGGAAAAGGGTTTTTTAATAAAAATGTATTCAGTTTAATTTTTTTAACTAGAAATTAGTGGTCTTTTAACCCATCACAAATTTACGGTTTTGTGATAGGTAACATTCTCATAACTATGTTCGCTATCACTCTCTATCAGTCCTTGGGAATTAATTTTTTTCTTCAAAGACCATTTTTTTACTTCCAAATAATTTTTTCCTATATTTAAACCTTGTTATGTGTTATTCCATATGAACTTTGTACTTAACTTTTCTCTCTTTTCATGTGGAAGTTTCATTAACCCTTTTACAATATGGGATTTCAACAAAGGTGTTTTGAAAAGTAAAATCCCTAGTTTTTTAGACTGATTTAAAATTAAAATGATTCTATTTATAAATGGGATGATAATTTAATATACCAAGATTTTTAAATAACTATATTGTTTTCAATAACATGTACAACACACAACACCAAGCTTAAACTAACCAAAAAAATATTATTATTTAAATATGATTATTATAACCTAGACATTAAATTAGTAACTATGAATAGGAATAAATAATTTTTGAAATTTATAAAAATATTATAATAAATAAAAATTTATTGATTTTTTTTAGTAAATATGCACTCATTTTTTAGTAAAACCATTTTATTATTTAAAGATATGTTTTCATCAAAAATGGTTTTTGATTTATTTTTGTGAGTGAAAATTATAATTAATTTCTAAAACATTTAGAAATTTTAATTGATAAAATAAATATTATTTTTTAAATCATTATATCTAAATTATCCTATGGTGAAATTTTAATATTTTTCTTAAAAGTTTGATTTTTCAATGAATAGTGAACAATACTAATTATTACTGAAAACTGTGTTTTATTTTAAAGTTTTTATAATTTATAATTTTATTTTTTATTAGTTTTAAATTTTAATTAGTTAATTTTGATTTAAAATAATCTAATTTTCTTTTTTGAAATAAATATTATACATTAATTTAATACAAAAACATTTTTTACATAAAAAGGAACTTTTCAAAAAAAACATTTTGTCATCACATTTTTCTGGTTTGATTTTAAATTAAATTCTACCAATTTTATGTTTTGAATTTTTAAAAATAGATTCCATATTTGTAATCAGGATGTTCAAATTTTTTAAATAGGTCTATTTTATTTTTTTCAATATAAATAGTAACCTTTGTAAATTTTGTTGTCAGGATAAAGGGTAATGAGGTAATTAAAGTTAACAATAAAATGATAAGGTATAGAAAATGACCCTAAAACTTTTCTTAATTCTATTATATGAATCCATTTTTTCCATAATTATCAAATTTTAAGTTATATATCCTTTTCAAAAAGGGTTTCAAAAAGGAATGGATATATCAATATCCAAAAATGATTTCTTATAGGGAAAAGAATGTTTTAATGATGAAATATTTTATGTGTTATGGTTATTTTATAGTTCATGGGTATTTTTTATGATAATGGGTGGTTCCATTATAAACCAAGGATTGGTGGTTATGTTATTAACCAAGTAAATGTGGTTACATGATAAACCAAGGTTGGGTGAGCCTGTTATAGCTCTCCAATGAATTTAGTAAATGGAGGAGTTAAATTATTAGGATTCTCCTAAGAGATTATGCGAATATACTATGATGTTTATTCCAATTATAACCATGATGTTTAATTCAAGTTTAACTATTATGGTTACTCCAAGTATAACTTTGATGGTTGTTCCATGTGTAACTTTAAGAGTTACTTCATAAGTAGGAGTTGTATAAAGATGATGCATCATGTTACCTACATGATTTATCTATTCTCACTATATGTTTTTTCAAAAATATTATTATTTAACACGGTAAAGGAAAGTATATTCTACTTCATATGGATGAAAATTATAACTTTGTGAGAGATTTATTCTGATTTTTTCATGATTTCAAAGAAACCTTTATGAATTTTATTTTCCCTTTAAGAGTTCTTATAAAAAAATACTAAAAAAATTGGAAATGAATTTGATTTTTTTGGTATGAAATTATTTATTTTGAGCCCAAATTTTATTTTGAAAAAGGAAACTTTTTCTAAGTATTCATGTACTAATGGCTTCTTTCATTATTTTTATGTACCTTACTGATATTTTTTTTCTCATTTCACATTTAAAAATTTTTCCATAGGGTTTAAGGATGGGTAAGGTAAATTAAGAAGTCAAGTTGAAATTATTGAAGATTTATGAGGAAAATAAATCATGTTTTACTTTAAAGGTTTTATATTGTGTAAAAAATGTATAATGAGTAGAAGTGTCATATTTTTATTATATTGTATTATTATGTAATATTTATAACCTAACTCTCTAAAAATTTAAACCTTAGAGTTATTTTGGAATAAAGCAGAACTAAATCTAGTCTAAAGAAACTAGATTAATTAATGTTTATGGTTGGGTCCTACCACTAACATAATAATTACATCCTTCCACCTCCTACATTACCCTTAGAAAGATCCCCAACCCATAAGAACCTAATGAATCACATCAAAAACATCCAGCATATGGATAACATAAACATCATCAATAAAAAATGGGGATCAACAAGGGAATAATCAATAATTAATCAACATCACTTTATAAAGTGACAGTTGATCCTTCACTTATCACATATAATATGTATAAATTTAGAAAAAACTTTTTAAAAATTGGAATACAAATACAATACAAAGTAAATCATAACCAACACCAAAGTACAAAAAACATAACCCAAAGGGATTTCCATTTCATTTCATAAAATAAAACCACCCTATAAAACATGTAAACCCCTTTAAACTTATAAGGAAAACTGACTTTGAAAATAATATTTGTATTAAAACACAATGAACATGTGATTTTATAATAGAAATATATCTTTTGGATTTTATAAAATATGTAGAATGAATAAAATACCCATTTACATCAAATTTCCATTTAAATGTGAAATTCCTAGCTTTACACCCTATGGAAACTAAGTAAAGTTAATGAAACATTTTATAAAACAATCCTAGATAACCCATTCAATTATTATCTTGATTTAAAATGAATTTATAAATACAATCACCCATGTAAATATTAAATAAAAGGAAATGAAATGGAAACTCATACCTTATGTGGTGGAATCATGTTGCCTTTGATGAAATCCACTGAAAAGGAACTCCAAGGATGGATCACAACATTTACAAACTGAAAGCACCAATTCCTAAAAACCTTAACCAATAAAATCATCAACACATGGCCATTTTGGTTAGATTATATTGAATATTAATATAAAAATCATGATAAGAAGATAATATTAACTCATACCTCTTGATCCTAATGAAGAACCACCCAAGAATCACTTCAAATCAACTTGGATGATCTTGGAGGAGGGAGAACCCAATGAGAGGTTCCACAAATGAGGGGAATGAATGGGGGTATCTTGGGGTTGAATCCAAAATTAAAAGGAAGGTTAAAATACAAAAATAACCTAAACTATATAGGTTGTATGGTTTTCTTGCATGGTTTACCAAAGCATTCATAGAATATGTGTCTTCTAATGGAACAATTCTTAAAGGTCGTATGGTTTTACTAAATGGTTTCTTTAACTAGGAACATACCATGTGTCTGCCTCTGTCCCCCATTTCATATGTTTCATGGTTTTTATTGTGTGGTTCCCTAAACTGTACACCCCTATAAAAACCTCCAAAACTCAAATATTCAACCTCAGGACACCCCAATCCCAAGGAAGAAAACAAAAACGATATTGAGATTAATAAAGTAACATATCGGTGTGTTATATTAAGGTATCTGGACCTATATTTGACTAAAATATCATATGGGTGCATATTTTCTAGTGTTTCAACATTTGATATTCTGGAGTTGTGGGATTTCCAACTAAGAAACCACAGTGAAAAGAACATAAAAGTTATAATATCTAAATGCATGCTAAATATTGATCATGTAAACATTAAAAGGTGTAAAATTTTGGTTCTGGGGAAACATATGAGGGTGTGATTTAACATTACTATATGTAATCCTAGATCCTAGAAGGTAGAGCGAGTTCAATCATACATTTTAGGATCGGCCCCCTTCAAATCGTGTAATGGGTTACTTTAATTCGTAAAATTTCTTGTTTATGCTACAAGAAAAGTATGGGTATAATTTCTAAATAATAATTATATTGTATTTTAGGATTTAATTCAATGGAAAACTATGGTGTGGAGGGTATCTGGTTAGAATTTAATATTTTTTAGGTCTGAAAATGGTAGTGAATACAATAGACAAAAATTCTAGAAATTTTTTTAGAAGAAGAAGATCTAGCTAGGGAAGAGTGTGCATGGAATACTAAAAAATGGTGAACAGAGAGAATGAATCGGTCATTAAAAACAAAGTTGCATAGTATGATTATTCATAGGGGAATGGAAAAGGATATTTTTATGGAAGCAGTAAACACAAAAATACACCTCATTAACAAAACTCTAACTACTCCACTAGGATAGGAGGTATGAGAGTAGATCTAGTGTGGAAAATAACCAGATGTTACCCATATATAACTCTTTTGAAGTGTATTTTATGTCCATATATATAAAATGGATAATTAAAATCTTTATGATAAGTCTAAAACATGTTTTCTCATTGGGCATGGTGATGAGAACTTTATTTTTTGGATATCAGACGATAATAGGAAACAAGTAATTGGGAATCGTGGTGTTTACTTTTACAAGAGGGTTCTATGGAATGATTGAAATTTCCCAAGAAATAAGATAAGGGTAAGAAATTAAATATCAAATTACAATTTGATATAATTAATAACATCAAATGGAAACAAGTTTTAAAGAACTCAGATTTAAGCATTGGAAGTTTAGAGATCTCGCCAATGATAAATATGCTAGAAAATTCAATACTTGGTGAATCTTGAGTGTGATCACTAGAAGTTAGGTTTCTAGAAGAAAGATCATCATATAATGAGTATATATATAGATAAAATCAACAGTTTCAACTAATTATATAAAAAGTTTTTAAATATAGTTCAATGGTTTGGATCTGACATGAACTTTCTTCCACTAACAAACAGTGAAGAACTAGAAACCCTAGATGGTGTATCCACTCTTAGTGATGTCGGATAGTGGTAGTCAGTGATGGATAAAGAGATGTCTTCATTAAGGTATAATTAAATGTGGGAGATAACAGAGAAATTAAAGGGTAATAAGGAACTTGAAAATAATTGGTTTTTCTAGTTTAAAAAAGTGGATGATGGTAAGAAAATATTCATGCCATGGCTGGTGGTGAAGGTATTTCAATAAAATGGAGGAGTTGATTTTATGGAGATTTTCTCACATTTAATTAATCATGAAACCATATGTATAGTGTCGACTATTTTTTTTAGAATATTTATACTTGGAACTAATATATGTAAATAATTCCTTCATGTCTATTTAGAGAAATAAATTTACATAAATTAGTTGATGGGTTTCATGGATGATGAAAACCAGAACATTGTGTGTGGTTTTATATGAATTGAAGCAAGCACCAAGTTATTAGAATAAAAATTTTGAATAATTTATAGTTGAGGAAGGATTTGTATAAATTTACATAGATCATTGTTGATACTAGAAGTCTTGGCATGATTGGAGTTACATCATCTTATTTATGTATGTGGATTGTATGTTTCTAGTTGGACCAGAATCTATATCTATTCAAAATTTGTGGAATGATTTTTCTGAAAGGTTTCAGATGAAGGATATTATAAATTCCAAGAATGTTATGGATTAATATATAGAGAGATATAGGAGATCCATAACTTTGTATCCATCATAAAGGTACTATTTATAGAAGTTCATTGAATGGGTTTGAATGACCATACGCAAACTAGTCTTGACTCTAGTAGCCAAACACTTAAAATTTTCCAAGTATGAGTTTTCTAAAATATAATATGATGTCTCATACATGGAAAAGGTTCCATATGAATCAAATATGGTAGGTTTTATTTATGCGATTATTTGTACACAACCATACATTTCATTTTCAATGGGAGTTTTAATATGATTCATTTGAATCTTGGAAAGGAACACTAGGATGTTATGAAATAGATCATCCACTACTTGAAATGAATATAGGATGTATCCTTGTTCTTTAGAATATATATGATCTATTATGCGGGTAGTTTGATGATGACTTTTTTAGTGATTCATATACTAAGAATTGAACAACATGATTTGTGTTTACCTATAGAGGGACAATGGTTAGTTAAATGTCATGACTATAATAGATTATTAATCTAAGTATAATGAAATAAGATTATACAGATGAAATATAAATATAAAAGGATATGTTTTTATCGATATGATTTTTTAATGAGCTTGGATTAATTCGAGAAGGATGAGTTTTATTCTATAATAATTTGAGTGTGATTCACTTGGATTAGAATCTGATGTTCCATGCATTGATGTAGCATATTGAACTGAAAAACCAATTCATTTGGAAATTTTTTGAGGATAGATAAATAGATATATATAAGATATATATAAGAAAAAAAACAATTTTAAATGTTCCCCAAGGTATTATTTTAGGAAAATTTCAATTTTAATTATGCCCTAGTGAGACTTGGGTAAAAGATATAATATTAGAGAAAACTCCTTGTTACAGACAAGGAAATGAAAGGTTTTTTTTAAAGTGTTAGAGGGTTGTCAAAGTTCTCTATAGAATTCATCAAGTGGGTGGTTTTTTAGATTTAAATCCTTATCTTTAATTTTACTAGAAAAATATATTCAGAACTTAGAGAGTCAAATGATATGATCATCTGAGGTGTTCAGAAAATGGAAGCAAGTGACTTCAACATTTTTAGGTTAGTTATACAATATTAATGTTCTATAGTTTTACGTTGTGATAGTGGTAAGTTAAATGGATAGTATTAGAATAATTCAATATCTTGGATTAATATTTGTGACGAAAATGTTGGGTTGACCATTATTTATAAGGATTAGGTTTTACTAGATGACCAGAAGATACTATATAAGTAAGAATAACATCAGTGCTATGTATAGTTCATTAATTGTGAGATTACTTATATTTATTAATTTATTTTATAATACTTGTAATTTTTTATAACTTGTGATTTTAATGGAAATGGTAGTTATAGTGTTTCTCCCAAGAATATAAGATACATTGTCCCAATCATGTTAATCTTTCTTGTGTTCTTTCTTTTGTCATCTTTTAATTTTATTGTTTGTGAGTTTTTAAGAGTTTTATGTGAGGATTGATGTAATGTGGAAAGTAGGTTGAAAATTCTTCCAATAGTCTAGTACGTTGACATTTTTTAGATTGAATCTATATAACCTAGTTTTTCATTGTGTGAGTCATCTAAAGAAATAGTGTCTGATGATCATACATTGAGGATATGGAGATTCCCAATAAGTTTTTATTATGGAAAATCCATGAAAAAAACCTGCATCAATAAAGACACAAATTTCATATAAGTTAATTATCTAAAAGTTTTATATGTATATTAAACAAATCCCTAAGATGGAAAATTTATAGTCAAGTGAAATACTATATTTCTATAAGAGAATACCTATTATAGATAATGGGTGAAGGATATACTTTAGTAAATTCAAGACTCGAGATACAAAAGTGGTTGGAATAGGAACAAGTTCCATTAGAACTCCTGGAAAAGTAATTTTCTAGAAACGAATAATACATGGGAAATATAAAAACAAAGATAAGTGGTTTTATAATAATTAGTTAGGTGATATATTATTCATTAATAATAATAAATCTTTATACTAAAAGGAATTTTTCGATTAAAAATTCTATAATTAAAAGCAAATATTAATTCAAAAAAATAGATTTCATATGCCAAAATCATGTCTATATTTTGGTAGTATCTTAAGATAATGTAAGGAGAACAAGGTTCAAATGGGTATTAAAGAAAATATAGACATGGATGGTAAATAGAAAATCTATAAAAATATTGGTATTTAAAAGTTCAATACAAGTCAAAGTGTTAACTATGTAAAAACCTTTTCAGTAATAGAGTTATAAAAATCCATTTGAATTCGAGTTATTATAGTAGCTACCATGATTATTATGTAAATTATTCAAGGATAAATTTATGGATAAAGATAAAATTAAATCATGGGATGGTTATTTTTTCATCAGTATAAAAGAGTTTAGTGGGATAGCCATATTTTTTGAAGTTATATATGTTAATAACATATGGAAAATAGTAATTATTTTTATGGTTAGTTAATACTCAATTGAAAATATCTCTCTAAATATTGATATAAATTAGAAACCCAAGTTTTAAAAAAATATCTACTAAGATTTATCTATGGATTTATTAGACTGATTCAAAGTGTATACAATAATAAGGTATTGAAAAATACAAGCCGAAAAAATTTAAGATGGAATTGTTACCTATGTCAAATGGTATAAATCTTACCAAAAAGATGTGTATAATAAATAGAAGGAGATTAAGAATATGAGTGGAACTATATAATCTTAGGTGATGGATATATAACAGATTTCATATTATGTGCTAGATTTTATATTGTAAATACATACATTATGATAGAAAAATATCAAATAAATCTTGGAGAAATGCATATGGAATCATTTAGAACAATCAAATACGACTTGAAAAAGTAAAATGGATATGTTCCTCTTACTAGTTGTAATAAAATAAACATAACCACCCCATAATTTCATTTTTTATGAAAATAATTCATCACTTATACTCCCAATACCTTTAGGTTTATAGTTTTAGATGATTAAGGAACCCATTAAATTAAATAACCCACACTTCAATTCATTGTACATTTTTTCCACAAATACAAGTTCTTAAAATTATACAGTTTCTTAATTCAAGAAAAATCTCCAAAACTTAAACGTTGACTTTTTTTTAGTTTCTACTCATACTTAAACCCTATAAAAATTATTTTCAAACCTCAAATTATCATATAAACCTCAGTAAAGGGTATAAAAATCGAGTGGTACATTAGAATACATGAAAATCCATGAAATTTTTTTGTTTAAGTAATAAAATTTGAGCTCTTATAAACTCATATTCACTTATTAAATGAACTTATTTTCTAAAATAATTACTTAAAATAGTCTTATAATTAATTTTAAAGTAAATTATGCAATAATGAAGGTTTCCTGGGACATTATATTCATAATCACCCTGATGATTAAATAATCCATTTGGTTACTTCTATAATATTTTCTCCATAGATTAAATCATTACCCAATGTATTAGGGGATATAACTCAGGCACAACCATCATAATTTATATTTAAAAAGAACAATAACATGAATAAAACACATAGGACATTTCATTTCAACCCATAAATATAATCATAAAAGTTAACCCAAGAAAAGAAAATGAATTAAAAATAATAGGTTAAAATATTCCATATTTATAGGAAAATGAAAGATAAATATTGAATATTGATAAATATAAATAAGAATATGAGAGTTAAAATTATAATAAAACATTAGACAAAGGGTTGAGAGAAAGACTTCAAAACATTTAAAGTAAAGGGTTAAAATAAAAGTCTTAACCTCACATTCTAACTCGCTTTGTACGCCCTCTATCTTCTTAAATAATGAAATTATATTTATTATTTCCTTTATTTAGAACCTTTTTCATTATTATTATTCTTTTTTATTCATTTTTTATAATGTATTATTTATGTATTGGGTTAATTTTTATTATATCACTCTTTTTGGGGTTGTTTGGTCCATAGTTCTAAAATAACTTTGATATAACGGTAAAGGTAAAAGAACTTTTTCTAATAGTTTCATAAGTACAAAAAGTTTCAAGGTATATTTTTAATGTAATTCCAAAAAAAATATTCCTCGATAATCATGTTTTAAATGCTTAAAATAATTTTGATTTTTTACTTCTATTGTCATTATTATAATGAATATTTTATCATTACATAATCATAAAAAACATTATATAATTATTAATTTTATATTAAATAATTATATAAAATTTTAAGAATATCCATGAAATGATTAATTTAAAAAAAACATCATCATTCACTTAGGTAGCATAAAATCACAACAAGTGGATGATGTGTTCTAAAAGTGTTTAAAAGAAAATAAATTACAAATAATATTTTAGTTTCATAAAAACATTTGATAATAATTATAGTACTATTTAAAAATTACTTTTAAATGGTACCCATATTATGGAAAGTCTAAGAGTATTATATAAAATTAAATGTATTAATTTTTAAACCTATACTTCGATATAATAACATCTTATGAAAAAGGGTTCATTGAAAGGAAATGAGTGATATCTCATCAAGAATGGAAAAAAATGTATTTATAAAGTAGTAATATAATATTTATATGTAAAAAAATATAATTATTATTAAAATAGTTTTAGGTTAACATATTCTTAAATAATAAAGGAATAATTGAGTTTTGAATCCTTACCTTTCTCTTTGAATCGTATCCTTTAAATTAAAACTTCAACATTAGAAAAAGTGGATTCTTGCTAGATCGGATCCTTTTAAATGTGTAAAATTAAGTTTAAAAGGGTTTTTTGGTATAATATTGAAATAAAATATAACTTTATATGTGTTTTGTATATGGAATAATGAGTCCTCTTTTATAGAAAAGATTAAAGATAATTTTCAAAAATATTCAATATTTAAGGGTCATGAATGTAATTTTCAAATAGAAAGTGGTCCATAAATTGGAAATAGATGAATATTTTGACCATTACTCATCCCCCCTTGACTCAATATAAGGATTCATAATTTTTTATTAATTTATAAATAACTTTTAACAAAAAAATTCCACTTAAATATAAATTTTAGGTTATATTTGTAATTTGAGTTTAAAAGTAACTATACCATTATAAAATTCAATTTTTAATATTTATATATTTACTTAACTTTAATAATTATCTATAGAATTCATTAAAAACTTTGATTAATCTAATCCTTAACACTTTAAATATTTTAAATCCACCATTTTTTCTTTTATTCTTATTGTACTAGTGTTGTGTCAACACTGCATTATCATTTTGGATAATTATCTTGTCATTTAATTTTAAAAATAAATTATTAACATAAATATAAATTATTATTCATCATTATTATCATATAAAACAATTCATAATATATTTTTATTCTCATCCTTATCATGATAACATTTAAAAATAAAAATTTTGACTTTTCTTACCTAACAGAAGGACTGGGTAATCATTTGGATAATTAACATGTCATATAATTTTAAAATTCATGAATATACCTCATAATCACCGAATAATATCCATATATGTATCTTAATTCATTTATATCCTTATCCATTATTAAATATTATCTTTAAGAGACAAATGTTTCCTTTTCCAATGTTTTCCAAGCACTACGTCGACTTCGATAATTATATTCATATTTATATTTAAATAAAAATTAATTTATATTTATTCAATAATATTTTTATAATATTTTCATTATATTATAATGTAATACAGCTTCCATTTTTTTCTATAATATTTTATAAAATTATATATATAAATATAATAATAAGAAGTAAAATTTTATTTAAACTCAAATTTTTATTCTAAAAGGAACATTGAATTCAAATGTAATCCTCAAATTATAAACTCATTGAATTCTAATATTGAAATTCAAAAATAAGTCATTTAAAATATTAAAGTACATAAATAGAAATAAAATTTTAATTTATAATATTTTATCCTAATTTTTAATCAAATAAATGATTATACATCATATTTATAATTTATTGTCAAATACTAATCTTATAAATTATTAAAAGAACATTTCATATATTTTTAAAATAATTATTAAAAAAACATTTCATATATTTTTAAAATAATTATTAAAAATATATAATTCACTTTTATAAAAAAATTTAACTATTAAATATTTTCTTTTAAAATGAAACTCCTAATATATTAAAATAATATATTTTTAAAAAAACATAAAAAATAGATTATTTTAAACCAAAAATCATATTATTATTTCATATCATACCATAATATTTTCCTAAGATATTTAAAATATATAATATCATTATAAACTCATAAAAATAATATAAATCTTCATAAATAAATCATCTTATAATAAATTAGATAAAATTAGAAATATTATATACTCATTTTTTATGTTATGAAATAATTAATTTTAATGGAAAATTATAACAAATATAAGACAATGATATATATTAGAAAAACCACCGAAATTATATAAAAAATATTTGGATAAAAAATAATATACCCTTAAATAAATTATGTCTTTAAAATTTTTATTCATTTGTAAATAGGTAAGGATACTTTTCTTTCATAACTTATTTAGGTTTCTATGTTTCTTATTCAAGCATTTTATTTTTTTCATAAAACATTACCAATCAAGTTACCTTATTTTGTAACACTTTCCCCTCTACAATCAATAATCAGAGTAAAATTTCTCTTGTAAGAAATATTATCCTCTATCCACACTACTTTAGGACTTAATATATGAGATGTATCATGTATATATTTACTTACTAAAGAAACATTAAACAAATTATATACCTGGGATAAACTTGGAAATAAGGCCGCTTGATAAGAAATTGATCCCACTCTCTCCAAGATTTCATATAGACTAAAAAATGATAGGCTTTGTTTTTTTCTTACAGAAACACATCACACCTTTCCAGGGAGATATTTTAAGAAAAATGTGATCTTATACCTCAAATGAAATATCTTTCATTTGATTATATTTATAAATCATTTACCTACTTTGATCTTCCTTCACCATTTTAGAACCCAATGACTTACCATCCCTAAATTAATCCCAACAATATGGGGTTCAACACTGCTTTCCATACAATGTTTCAAATGGTTCCATCTCTATACTTAAATTAAAATTTTTATTGTATAAAAATCAAACAATGTAAGTTGTTAAACCAAACCTCCTTGATAATCCAATGAAAAAGTACAAAAAATATCCTACAAAGTATGAATTTCTAACTATGTTTTTCCATTAGTTTGAGGATGAAAAGTTTTATTAAAAAATAATTCAGTATCTAATGACTTCCGATGTCATTTCCAAATACTGGATGCAAACCTTGTATCGTTATTGGACACAATATAAATATTAAATCTATATAACCTTACTATATCAATAAGATAGAGTCGATAAAGTTGATCCCTAGATATATTATCTTGAATAGGAAAAAAATTAACAAATTTAGTTAACTTATCAACAATAACCCATATAGAATTGTTACCTTGATATGTATTTAGAAATACTATGATGAAATACATGGATATATGTTCCCATTTTCATTTTAAAATTGACAAAGGCAAAATAATTCATTTCAGTTATTTTTATTCATCAATAACCTATTGATAAATCAAAAAATGCAATGTAAAATTTTTAATATATTTCTTCATTATTTTTCACCAAAATTATTCCTTAATATCTTTATGAATATTTTTTTCTACCTAAATGAATGGATTATGGATATCTATGAGCCTCACTCAATAATTCTTATTTCAAATGAGAGTCATTCGATACGTATAATCTCTTTCCAAATCTTATGATACATTTTTTATCAATATTAAACTCATGTATCTTTCCTTCCTTTACCAATTTTACCTTATCTTGTAATACATGATCTTCTTTCTAATAATACATTATTATTTCCAGTAAGGATGATTGTACTGTTACTTGTTCTAAAGGAGTAGAGTTTTCCACCTTCACAATTTTGAGTACAAATTTTATTAAATATTTAACTTATGAATCATGCTCCAAACGTAACATGGTTAATGATGCATTATCCTTTTAACTCAAAGAATATTATACCTTGTTTGATTTACCTGTATGATAATGAATTGTAAAATCATACTCTTTTATCAATTCTATCTACCAAATTTTATTCATTTTCAATTTTTTATAGTAAACATAAACTTCATAATTTTATTATTTTTATATATATTTATCACATTTCTACCCATATAAATAATACCTCTAAATTTTTAAAGAAAAAATTATTGATGCAATATCAAGCCCATGAATCAAATAAATTTTCTAATGGGGTTTTAGCTATAGTGATGCTAATTCTTTTACCAGATCACTTTCCATCAAAACACAATCAAGAACCTTTGATGAAGCATTAATATAAATAAAATATTTACTGTTTATTGATATAAAGGATAATATTAGAGAATTAACTAATCTTATTTTTAATTATAAAAACCATTCATCATATTCTTTTATCAAAATTAATTCAATGAAATGTCATGTTAAATTAGTTAATGTATTAGATAACTAATAAATTTTTTCAAAAAACCATTGATAATAACCACTAGTCAAATAAAGGTATGAATCTCTAAGATATTAGTTGGTCTTTTATATTCTTCCACCACTTTAGTTTTATTAGGATCCATTATTATAAAATATTTAGTTATAATATTCCTAAGGAATAAAATTTTTTGTAACTAAAATCACTTTTTCTAAAATTTTCTTATAACTTATTTTCTATTAAGTTATTGAGAATAATACTATAATAGTTTTTATTATCCTCATAACTTTTAGAATAAACCATAATATCATCAATAAATACCACCAAAAAAATTATAAATATTCTCTAAATAGTTTATTAACCAAATCCATAAATACAATAGGTTTATTCTTTAAGGGACTAATTAAAAGCTCATAATGGTCATTCATCATTTGAAATGTAATCTTATGAATATTTTCTTCCTTTAATTTCAAATAATGATATTCTATCCTAAGTATAATCTTTTAAAATTATTGAGCTCTATATATTTAATCAAGTAATTCATCAATATTAGGAAAATGATATATATTCTTAATATTAATATTATTATTTGATCTATAATAAATTAAAATCCTCATAAAACCATATTTATTCTTAAAAAATAAAATAGGATCACGCCAAGGTAAAGATCTAAGATAAATGAAACCCTTATTAAGAAAATATTGTAATTTATTTTTTAATTCATATAGATTTACTAGAACAATTTGATAGGGGGTTTGAAATTAGCTTAGAATCAAGAACTAAGTCAACTGTGAATTCCACCTCATGTTCAGGAATAAAACCTAGAAATTTATCAAGAAATACAACTAAATATTCAATTACCACTAGTGTAGATACCCCAAAGCTTGACGTACATGGACATTACAATAATTTTGTGGAATACTTAATACATAACAAAAACCAACACTCAAGGATCGTAATAGTTTAGTGTCTTTCGAAACTCGGAACATAATCTTCTAATCATGGTGAAAGATCATCAATATCTCCCATAAAAATATTCCCCTTTTTCTCTTACCTAAAAACTTTCTTTATATCCTGGGGAAAAGAAAACATATAAAGGGTGAGCTCAAATGCTCAGTAAGGGTAAGAATGTAGAAAATAAAACAAACCATATACATTTGAACTTAAAAACATGAACATAATGTTTAAACATCAAAATCATGGGTAATGACATAAAACATGGTAGTACGTAAGGCATAGATCATAATGGAACATCAATCATGATAAAATAGCATGGGAATAAAACATGTAATTGTGGAAAACTATTAAGCATATGGTATGATTTCCATAGTATCCAAGGCATTGCTGCCAAGACCATATTAGTGGACAAAGTCCCTTACTGAACCGGTTTTACTTACCGTTCCATCCCTGTATTACCAAACCAGATTTACTTGTCGTTTCAGCCATGTCTATATCATTAGATATAAGTCTTTACCCAATGAATTGGATGGAGATATAGGTCCCACCCATCTCATAATGAAATCATTATTACTTGTGCCATAACATAAACATAAATAATTCATCATAACCCAAAGAATAAAATGGGTTTCATAAACATCATCCCATCATAACGTAATCCATATAAAACAAATGGATATAATTTCATCATAAGAAAAGTGAAACCATGTAAATCAAGAGACATTATACTTGAAACATAATCATACTAAATAATATCATCTTAGATGGGAAATAGTTTTTGACAAAACACTTGAAATGAATTCCTGAGGAAAATATCATTTCTTCTTCAAAATCATTTTCTTTTCCCAAAATTCCAAACAATTTTAAATGAAAAGGATTTTATTGAAAATAATCATGAAATCTTGTAGAGTAAGCTTCATTAAGAAAAGGCATTATGAAACCGTAAAAATCTGTTCATGCCGTATAAGTTAAAAAAACATTCTACTCGTACTTTTGCAGGAAAAGTCAAAAAGTACCTTGTATGGTAAACAAAAGAAAGATTCCTTACATACCATATAGTAAAAGTCAAATATGGGTAAAAAGGACTTTAAACATACATGAAAACATTTTTAGAAAACATGGACATGGATGATAACAATAACTCCAGTAAATTCTTACAAATAAACAATCTCGGATAAGAATGAGATTGGAATAATTATCCCTTACCTTATGTCTGATATGCTTCGTATGTATCTGAACCTCCTCTTCTTTGACACGCCTCTTTGAAACCTCCTCTTAGGGCACTAAAATTGGTCTTTTAAGAATACCAGGACCTCTAGTATGTTTCTAGGGAAGTTGAGAAGGGAAATGGGCAGGGGTTGGCCAAGCTTCAAGGCTCAAAAGGGTGTGAAGAGAAGAGGGAAGGGGTGCCCTTTTTATAAGGGAGGAGAGGGGTACCTTTGGAAACGTAAGAAATATTAATTTAGAATAAATTCAACCCCACTTGAAAATCTCAAAAAATGACTCAAATATGAATATTAGATTAGATAGGGTTGTAATATTATCAACCAATAAAAGTTAGACATGTTGGGAATTTATTTTAAACATTATCAACTTGATTTATCCTTATTTAATCTATTTAATTTTATTTGTGGTAATAAGATTCTAATTTTTAAATTGTTATAAATATTACTTATGTGTTGTTAATTGTCCATAATTGGATAATTTATGACATTATATACCATATTATGTTTAATTTATAATTTTTAAATATTTTTTTGATTTTTAATCAATTTTATATTATGTTATTTTTATAAAATAACAATAGTGTCAATTTTGACACTATTAATTTATTTGTATTTAAATAAAATCCACACAGAGTATTTATTCGAACCAAAATATTTAATATATTCCTAACATGTCATATTTATCTAGAAAATTTGTGGAGTACACTAAATAGTTCATATAATATTTATTTTAAAATTTTAAAACCATTTATTTGATATTTCTCTTAATAAAATAATTACTATAACATTTTTGTATAATTATTTAATATACATATTTGTTATATAAAAAATAAAAATAAAATCCTATGATGAAGATAAATATAATACCTTTAATAATAATATTTTTACTCGAATTTATCATCTTAAAATCACAACATTTAAATTGTTATATTTATTAAATTGTGAAGGTGACATCTTTGACATCATTTCAAATAAAATAATATAAATTTACTAATTGGTTTTATAAGACTCCAAATGGTCTAAAAATAGACCCTTTGATGGTTAGGGTATAGATATACCCGATGAATAATTTTTTGTCAAGTTTCTGGTCCTTTGGATTGGTATTGTTACTTTAATAAAACTATATTATTGATTTTTTACTAAATAAATAATTTCAACATCATTAATGTATAAGCTTTTATGGTAATAAATTATTTATTAAAAATTACAAATAAATTACCATGATAAATAAAAAAAATTTATATTTTAAATGAGTATTTATAACCTAATTTATATTCTGTATAACCTTATATTAAAAATACTTTAATTATTAAAGTTGAGTGAGACATATTTCACTTTCCTTTAAATAAAATAAACTAAATGTCTTAATCACATCCAAGTGGGTTCCAATGGATTCCATTTCGACCCAAATATTCCTTAGGACAAAATATAAGCATCCAATTATATTAAGACAATTTTTAGGGTAATTTTATAATATTATATTTACCCTTAATTACCCGATTTACCTTTTATTATGGTAAATAAAATTTACCGTAGTTACTATTCATAATGTCCAAAAATAAAAAGTATCTTATTAACATAATTTGAAACCACTGATTCTAAATATGGAATCCATTTCTCTAAATTCAATACACAAAAATTTCATAAATTAATTTAAAATTAATCCCATTGTTAAGAAAATGAGTTTTAAAAGTTAAAACATTGCAAAAGATTGAAATGATTTTACCTATGAATTCAATGTAAAATGAAATCTAATGAAATAAATTACATTAAATGGTAAAAATATATTCCATTTATACTTTAAAACCATTCAATATTATAATATAACCATAAAAATTATTACGGCAAAAAAAAGTTCTTTTTAATCAAAATATAGCGTGTTTTTACTATTCATTGAAATATGAAAGTTATCATAAAAATATCAAAACTTTATCCAATGTAAATTTTTATATCCTGATTAAAAAGAAGAATTTTATTTTTTTCAAATTTAACTTATAAACATGTCAAAAACTAGATTTAATGTGGGTGCGCTATCAAAAGGCGGCAAAACTGCATTTTTTGAAAAATATTATTTTACCTGAAAAATTATTTTATTCGCATACAATGTTCTAGAAAATGTGTAATATGATTAATAATGTTATAAAATTCAAAATATATTTAATACTATTCATAATGGCTAGTTTATAATAATATTATAACCATATATCGTTGTTTAGTGAAACCTTGTATTGTGTACAACACACGCTATCGAGGAAGGTCGCGATTGCGAGCAATGCAAGCCAAGTCAGGGTTGCATGTAGTACAACACTCCTTTGTTATTTCGTATAATAAAATCCAACCATATTTCATTTATACATTGAATATATATATATATATACACTCAATGTTGCGTAGAATAACTACTATCAAACAAACATGAAATTGTGTGTAACACGATCCAGGAATAGTGTTGTGTATACTGAAAGCTAATACGGTGTTGCGTATAGCGCAAGATAATATTGGTGTAGCATGAAACAGAAGATATGAAAGAAAAATAAAATAATATATCTTATAAAATCTTGGGGTGTTACATTCTACCCCCCTTAAAATGAATTCCGCCCTCGAAATTCGTCGGGGTTATAAATGGTTTACTACTTGAAAGTTTCTTTCGTAGAAACCCATTTCGTAAAAATAAATACCAAAACTTATCTTTAAAAACTAATGTATGAAACGTAATGGTTACCCAAATTAACTAATCACTGGGTTTCCACATAGGAGAACATAGGTGAAAATATGGATATGAAAGAGAAATCTAACCATCAAGTTCTGATGGAGAGTGGTAGAGAACATGGCTATGAAAAAGCCAACAATCACAAAGCCATAAATTTGTGATGGTATAAGGTAACATCTGATTCATCAAATATGATGGCACTAGGACAACATTTTTGGTTTTCAAGATCATTTCCCTAATGTTGAATAATTTTCGAATCAAAATAAATACTTACTTGATTTTGGTACAATCTCACCGTTGCTCATGCCTTGAACAATTTCCACTTCATCTCTTAAAGAAATGAATTTGAATTTGTCTTTCGTGAAGTGTTAGCTGATCATGCGATAGAATTATAGGTCATTCCATTTGTCTCAAACATAAGGTTAGAAAAAGTTATATACATAAGTCCATCTATGGTGAGATTAATCCTATATGGTTCCAACAATGGACTTATACTTCATCTATCATCCTGCTTAATAAAATATAACTAGTTTCTACTAACTAGGGACTTCATGTAGTCCAGTGGTAGGCGATAAAGGCCTATCGCACTTCGGTTGTGGGTTCGATTCCCACAGCCTTGTCTGACGTGACGGGTTTTCGCCCATCCTGCAAGTTGTCCTTTTTCTAAAACTACATTATTATAACATTCCATCAATAATATCAAAAAAAGTTCTAGCCTTAAACAATACTAAATTATGTCCAACATAATCCATTCCAATCTTAAGACTTATCCAAAATACTTCTTTCCAAACTCATAGTATAATGAAAATGATTACTAGAAAGGTCAACTACTAAGAATGTGAATACACGAATTTATCCCACATAAATCATAAGATATAACTTGTTGGTTACATTCCAAACCTGTGAATACCTTAATTATGTACTCTCTTAAAACATAAATTACCATAGAACCTTAGTGAAAACATGAATGCTATCAAAACTTAACTCTTTCCATATTCCAAAATCCCAAAATTTTAATATACTCAAACCATGATATCACTTTGTCCTTATATCATTCATGAGCTCATGAATACTATCAAACATGTTATTTTCTCCTTATCCCTTCATTATTCTCATATCATCTGCTTTTCAAAAATATTTCAATCACTTTTCATGGTTACCGGTACCATATTCTTATGGAAAACCACAATGGACCAATACATAGATATTTTAATATACCATAAAAGTACCTCAATCAACATTATTCTTGATTTCCAATACATAAACCCTTAAATCCATCATCTTCAATGATTGTCATGGAATAGTTCCTTTCTTGATTTAGAAGTAACCTCTTATGTCAGGGAATTTTGTTGGGTAATGCCATGTTCTCCATAGATAAGACATTGTACTCCATAACAGTATGTCACTCTATGACCCTTTTCCCCACACAGATAACATCTTCCCCTCCATTTTAGGTATTCCTCAAGGTTCTTCTTCCCTTCTTTATAAATCTCAATATTCCCTTATTTATGATCCTCACCATCCGAACATGCATAAAATTCCATCTTCCTCTTATTTGATGAATTAGGAATACCACTAAAGTTCACCTTTTTAATCATATATCGTGATGTCTGATAGGAAATAATCATAATATTTTTCTCTCTAGGAATTATGCAATTTCTTTTCTCATAGTCACCAATTTGTCCATTGGATTCAATGTTAATTGAATTCCTTCTGGTTCCCTCCACTGACTAAAACACAAAAAGAATTTTGTGAGAGGAAAAAATCACACAAGGAAAATAACATAATCAAGGGGAAGTACCTTCAATATCTAATATCTTAGGTTTAATTCTAAGATTGTTACCGTAATTCTTGGACTATAACCTATACTTATACTTAACCTTAGTGACATCCCAAGACATACCTTAGAAATATCTCTAGGGATCTCACAAAAGTTTTTCGGATCCTAGTTTCCAAAGGTTAACTAAATCTTTCCTCTGATACCAACTGTAGAGACCCCAAAGTTTGAGATACATAGACATTACAATACTTTTGCGGAATACATAATACATAAAAAAAACCAACACTCAAGGATCGTAATAGTTTAGTGTCTTTGGAAACTCAGAACATAATCTTCTAATCATGGTGAAAGATCTTCAACATCTCTCATAAATATCTTCCCCTTTTTTTCTTACCTAAAAACTTTCTTTATATCCTGGGGAAAAGAAAACATATAAAGGGTGATCTTAAATGCTCAGTAAGGGTAATCATAGAGAAAATAAAACAAAAAATATACATTTGAACTTAAAAACATGAACATAATGTTTAAATATCAAAATCTTGAGTAATGACATAAAACATGGAAGTACGTAAGGCATAGATCATAATGGAACATCAATCATGATAAAATAGCATAGTAATAAAACATGTAATTGTGGAAAACCATTAAGCATATGGTATGATATACATAGTAGCCAAGGCATTGCTGCCAAGACCATCTTAGTGGACAAAGTCCCTTACTGAATTGGGTTTACTTACCGTTCTATCCCTGTATTACTAAACCGGATTTACTTACCATTTCAGCCATGTCTATCTCATGAGATATAAATCTTTACCCAATGCATTTGAGGGAGATATAAGTCCCACCCATCTAATAATGAAATAATTCTTACTTGTTCCACAACATAAATATAAATCATTCATCATAACCCAAAGAATAAAATGGGTTTCATAAACATCATCCCATCATAACGTAATCCATATAAAACAAATGGATATCATTTCATCATAAGAAAAGTGAAACCATGTAAATAATAGAGACATTATACTTGAAACATAATCATACTAAATAATGTCATCTTAGATGGAAAAAAGTTTTGACAAAACACTTGAAATGAATTCTTGAGGAAAATATCCTTTCTTCTTCAAAATCATTTTCTTTTCCCAAAATTCCAAACAATTTTAAATGAAAAGGATTTTATTGAAAATAATCATGAAATCTTGTAGAGTAAGCTTCATTAAAAAGGGAATTATGAAACCATAAATATCCATTCATGTCGTATAAGTTAAAAAAACATTCTTCTCGTACTTTTGTTGGAAAATTCAAAAAGTACCTTGTATGGTAAACAAAAGAAAGATTCCTTACATGCCATATAGTAAAAGTCAAATATGGGTAAAAAGGACTTTAAACATACATGAAAACATTTTTAGAAAACATGGACATGGATGATAACAATAAACCCAGTAAATACTTACGAATAAACAATCTCGGATAAGAATGAGATTGGAATAATTATCCCTTACCTTATGTCTGATATGCTTCGTATGTATCTGAACCTCCTCTTCTTTGACACGCCTCTTTGAAACCTTCTCTTAGGGCACTAAAATTGGTCTTTGAATAATACGAGGACCTCTAGTATGTTTCTAGGGAAGTTGAAAATGGAAATGGGCAGGGTTTGGCCGAGCTTCAAGGCTCAAAAGGGTGTGAAGAGAAGAGGGAAGGGGTGACCTTTTTATAAGGGAGGAGAGTGGCACCTTTGGAAACATAAGAAATATTAATTTATAATAAATTCAACCCCACTTAAAAACCTACAAAAATGACTCAAATCCAAATATTAGATGAGATAGGGTTGTAATCTCATCAACCAATAAAATTTATACATGTTGGGAATTAATTTTAAACATTATCAACTTGATTTATCCTTATTTAATCTATTTAATTTTATTTGTGGTAATAAGATTCTAATTTTTAAATTGTTATAAATATTACTTATGTGTTGTGAATTGTCCATAATTGGATAGTTTATGACATTATATACCATATAAAGTTTAATTTATAATTTCTAAATGTTTTTGTAATTTTTAATCAGTTTTATATTATGTTATTTTTATAAAATAACAATAGTGTCAATTTTGACACTATTCATTTATTTGTATTTAAATAACATACACACAGATGATTTATTCGAACCAAAATATTTAATATATTCCTAACATGTCATATTTATCTAGAAAATTCGTGTATCACACTAAATAGTTCATATAATATTTATTTTAATATTTTTAAAACCATTTGATTGATATTTCACTTAATAAAATAATTACTACAACATTTTTGTATAATTATTTAATATACTTATTTGTTGCATAAAAATTGAAAATAAAATTCTATAATGAAGATAAATATAATAAATTTCATAATAATATTTTTACTCGAATTTATCATCTTAAAAACACAACATTTAAATTTTTATATTTATTAAATTGTGAAGGTTACATCTTTGACATCATTTAAAATAAAATAATATAAATTTCTTAATCGGTTTTATAAGACTCCAAATGGTCTAAAAATAGACCCTTGGATGCTTAGTATATAGATATACTCGATAAATAATGTTTGGTCAAGTTTCTCGTCCTTTTTATAAGTATTGATACTTTAATGAAACTACAATATTGATTTTTCACTAAATAAATAATTTCTACATCATTAATGTATAAGATTTTATGGTAATAAAGTATTTATTAAAAATTACAAATAAATTACCATGATAAAGAAAAAAAATTTATCTTTAAAATTATTATTTATAACCAAATTTATATTCTATATAAATTTATATTAAAAATACTTTAATTATTAAAGTTGAGTGAGATATATTTCGTTTTCCTTTAAATAAAATAAACTAAAGGTCTTAATCACCTCCAAGTGGGTTCCAATGGATTCCATTTCAACTCGAATATTCCTTAGGACAAAATATAAGCATCCAATTATATTAAGACAAGTGTTAGGTTAATTTTATAATATTATATTTACCCTTAATTACCCGATTTACCTTTTACTATGGTAAATAAAATTTACCGTAGTTACTATTCATAATGCCCAAAAATAAAACATAGATTATTAACATAATTTGGACCCACTGATTCCAAATATGGAATCCATTTTTCTAAATTCAATACACAAAAGTTGCATAAATTAATTTAAAATTAATCCCATTGTTAAGAAAATGAGTTTTAAAAGTTAAAACATTGCAAAATATTGAAATGATTTTACCTATGAATTCAATGTAAAATAAATGCTAATGACATACATTATATTAAATGGTAAAAATATATTCTATTTATACTTTAAAACCATTAAATATTATAATTCAACCATATAAATTATTACGATTAAAAAAGTTGTTTTTAATTAAAATATAGCGTGTTTTTACTATTCATTGAAATATGAAAGTTATCAGAAAAATATCAAAACTTTATCCAATGTAAATTTTTATATCCTGATTAAAAATAAGAAGTTTATTTTGTGAAATTGAACTTATAAACATGTAAAAAACTAGATTTAAAGTAGGTTCATCATCAAAAGGTGGAAAAACTTCATTTTTTGAAAAATACTTATTTTACCTGAAAAAAAATTATTTTATTCTCATACAATGTTCTAGAAAATGTGTAAGATGATTAATAATGTTATAAAATTAAAATTTTAGTTAATATTATTCATAACGGCTAGTTTATAATAATATTATAACCATATATCATTGTTTAGTGAAACCCGGTATTACGTACAACACACGCTATCGAGGAAGGTCGTGATTGCGTGCAATTCAAGCCAAGTCAGGGTTGCGTATAGTGAAACACTTTTTTATTGTTGTGTATAACAAAATAAAACCATATTTCATTTATACATTGAATATATATATATATACACTCAATTTTTCATAGAATAACTACTATCAAACAAACATGAAATTGTGTGTAACACGATCCAAGAATAGTGTTGCGTATTCTGCAAGCTAATACGGTGTTGCGTATAGCGCAAGATAATCTTGTTGTAGCGTACAAAAAAAGATATGAAAGAAATTAAAAAGAATATATCTTATAAAATCTCAGTGTGTTACAACTAGAAAATCATTAAGTTAGACCATTTACTTATTTTCAATTATATTAATGAGATAAATTTCACATCCATATTTTATCATTTTCTTATCCACTTGATATTTTATCACTAGTATGAATTCATTATTAAATAGAAACTTAAAATCATTTAAAAAATTAAATAATAAATCCTTTTCTCTCCATCTTATGTTATTATGATATCCTAAAATCCAATCCATACACAAAATAAATTCAAACATCAAAATAAGCATATCAATATTATTTTTAAGAAAAATAGTGCTATAGATAATTATAGGAAGGTTTCTATAAATCCTTGTTTCTTTAATACTTACACCAGTAGTTTTTACCAAAATTTTAGTCTCTATTTATTAATATGGTATTTCTATATTACTAGGTAATTTACCATAAGTGAAAGAATATGTTTATTCATAATCAAACAAGAAATTATCATAATTTGAGTAAACAAATAAAGAACTAGTTTCCACTTCATTTGATGGAACAATATCAATGGTAATGGTAGAAATTTAAAATTTCACACCTTTATTTTTATGATCGTGATGATTTCCACCTTTTATGTTTATATTTGGACACATGTCTTCATAATGGTACATCTCATTATAATTAAAACATTTAACTACCATCAAACCACCTTGATAAGTCTTTGGTTTTATATATTTCCCATCATTAGTCTGATCATTACCCATTTATTTTAAATCATAATCTATATGTCTAAATTTACACATTGATAACATATACCTAATCTCATTAGAGATTCCATAGAATAATTTTTACCACATTTAGGGAATGAGGAAAATTGAATTATCTTACCTTGATATTTTCTTATTGGTTATTTACTTATTTATTTTCACCTTGGTCTCTTCTTATCCTTAATGTTGTTAGTTACATAAGAGTTGCTAAACTCTATTTCAACCTTATTATCACATCGATCAATGTTTCATAACACTAAAATTCATGAGTGATCAAAGCCCTTTATAAACTTGGTTTAAAACCTATGTAAAATCTATCAATTTTACTATCATGTTCTAAAGTACAATTAATTCATACCTTTCAATCATGAAAACTTTCCTTTATAATAATAAAAAAAGTCTGAATTTTTCTTCAACTCTATAAATTTACTTATTATTCTAAGTTGAAGGACTTTAGAAAAAAAAATTAATAAAAATATTTTTAAATACCTTATATTTCTTATTATCAATCTCATTATTCTCCTTTGTATTATTTATTAGGGACCATCATTGATCTTCTTCACTTTCAAGATGATAAACTGTAAAATTTACATTTTATGCTTTGAAAACCCCTAAAAAATAAAATATCTTCCCCACTTAATTTATCTATCCTTTTTATATCACTATACCTAGTATTCCATCAAATATTAGAGGATTTTATCATAAGAAATACTCCACTATTGACATATTCATTTGTAGATAATTTTCTCACCTTTTTCAATGATAACACCATTTATAGCCTATTTTAATTGATTTAATGTATCCATAAATTGATCAACTCCAAATCCAACCATTTAATTTTACTAATTTGGATGTGTATTATTCTGTTGTTTCCTTTATACTTCATTCACTCTATTACCATCATGGAAACCATTCTAAAATAGACACATATTAGGTGAAACCATTTATCAACCCTTAAAATAAAAACTATATCCTGCAAATATAATCATAAATTATCTTTTTATCCCTATATAAAACTCTTTAACATCACTAAATTTTCTTTCCTTAATTTACTTACCAATATCCTAACTGATAAAGTTATTTAAACCCTTATATGATACCAAATATAATATATGAACATAACCACCCAATAATTACATGTTTTATAATAATATTTCATCATTTACATCACCAAAACCTTTAGGCTTAGAGTTTTGGATAATTAGGAAACAAATTACATTATAAAACCTACACATCGACTCAGTGTATATGTTTTCCATAAAAAAACTTCGTAAATGATACACTTACTTAATTCAAGACAAATAACTATAAATGGGACATTGAATTCATTATTATTTCTAATACTCCCTAAACCCTATAAAAATAATATTAAAATATGGTATGATCATATAAATCTTAGTATAAGGTATAAAAATAATGAAAAGATGATATTCTATTGAAATACATGTAAACCCGTGAAAAGTTTCCTTTAAATAATAAACTTTGAGATCGTATAAACTCATATTCACTTATAAAATCAACTTCTTTGCTCAAATAATTCACTAAAACAATCTCATAAGCAATCATAAAGACAATATATCAATCATGAGGGTTTATTAGGGCATCATATTTTGTAATTACCCTTAAAATCACCCTTATAATGAAATAACCCATTGTTACTTCCAATATATTTCTTATGGAAAATAAATTTTTACCCAATACATTGGGGGTAATATACCCACCCCACTATTCATACTTTATAATTAATAAGAACCATAACATGAATAAAACACATATAAGAGTTCATTTCAACCCATTTAAATAACTATTAAAGTTAACCCAAGAAAATAAAATGAATTTAAAAAATGGTTTAACTAATTCCATGTTGAGAGGAAAATAAAAGAAAAATATAGAATGTAAAGACCTGGAAATTCCATGGAAATTTTTTTCTTAAATACATGGGAATTTTATGAGTTCGCGAAAATTTACGGCGCTTAATTTCCAGGCCCGGTGTGCCCAGAATCAATTTATGAAGTTTTGTTCAGGTACGTTCAGTAAAATAATGAGTAGGATTTTATAACTTTTGAACCGGTGCTTGGAACTGAAATCTGAGGGCACCATTGAACTCGCAGCGCCAGTATTCTCTTAAGGAGACTTTCACCTCAATGGCAGTTGGTCTAGAGTAAAAGTTAGATTTTGGGTTTTTATAAAAAAATTAATAAAATAAAGTGAGCTAACACTTTATTTTATTTGAGCCTCCTTTTGGTGTGTGGAGGTTAAAACCACCTCATGGAGGTTGGAGGTGGGTCCACTGCACCATAACCTCCCATAAGAGTTTATGGTGGTGGGGCCCACCCGAACTCAACCTCCCATGAGAGGATTAATGTGGTGGGGACCACACGGGGCTTAACCCCCTATTAATGGGAGGAGAGGAAAGCCTCTAAACTCCCTCAATTAATTTCATGTGTCAACATAAAATTAAATTATTTCAATTTATTTTTATGTGTCAACATAAAATTAAATGATATCAACTAATTTTATGTGTCAACATAACATTAAAACCTATTAATTGTTTTGATGGAGGCTGTATGGGGGAATCCTCTTGGAATCCTCCCAATAGTTAAGCCAACGCACCTCTTAAATTGCGCCAACGCTTTTTAATTCTCTTAACCCCCCTTTTTAAATTATGTAACTGCATCGTTGGAATTTTGGAAGGTTCCTAATAAATGAACCATCATAAATTCCATGATGGTTACATACCTCTCCCCCTATCCTATATATAGAGAGATTGGGAGGAGGATTTGGGATAGATTCACCAAGCGACGAAGCACTGGTAAAGTGACGTGATGCCCAAAATTTGGAGGATTACGCTCTCCAACGAAGAACCACATATCCTAACGAAGAACGAAGAATGTGAAGAACGCCGGCAGAAATATCCTTCGACCTTCTTCCTCGAAGCCTCAACTATCGTGAGATGTCTTCGATGACAACTTCCGCGACTCCATCAAGGAACAACGAATGACGAACAACGAATCAAAGGTAGGGGGATTAAACTATTTGAGTTCCTTATTCTTCCCTCCTATTTTAACAATTAAAGATGTTGATCTTAGTTCTTGATGAACCAATTGCTATCACCTCTAAACGCGGAGGCTGCGGGCCAAACCAACATGTCCTGACCCCTCCGCTGATCTAGTTCTTATTGAACTTTTGGTGATGGAACGGCAACGAGGCGACGAAGTGGCAATGAGTCGATGAAGGTGGTGATGACAAAGGCCACGCTACCTGTGACCTCCACGAATTGCGCCCCTCTGTGGCACACCGAAGCTCCCGGCCGATCACAGTCGGCCCTAGCCATGCCGAACAGGCCATCCTTGTGCACGCCCCACCAGCCTGCCTGCACGCACCGCTGGCATGACCGCATGCCCTGTTGGCCTGCTCGCGGCCTGCCCGTACCCTGTCAGCCTGCCCGCGTGCCCCGTCGGCCTACCTGCGGCCTGCCCGGCACCCTGTCGGCCTGCCCGCGCCCCACGCGGCCTCCTGCGCATTCTTCCCATTGCCCGTCTGGCCTACCCGGTGCCCATCCGACCTGCCCAGCGCCCAGCCGTCCTGCTCGGTGCCCAGTCGGCCTACCCAGTGCCCTGTCGGCCTGCCCACTCTCCGTGTGGCCTCTCGACACCCTTCCCGGTGCCCCTCCAGCCTGCCCGAGCCCCGTGTGGCCTTCTGGTGCCCTTACGATCTCTCGGGACGATCCACCCGAGCCTCTCCCCTCGCAGCGCTGGTCGAACCAGCCCTGGCCTCCAGACCGAGCCGCCTATGTGGCGACCTCTGGGCTAAACCGCCCTCGTAGTTCGCTGGGTCAGGCCCAGCGGACCGGGACGAACCTAGCTATCTAACTCGCCCAACGGGTTGGGTCTAAATGAGTCGACCCAGACCGGGTCGGCCCAGACTAGGTTGGGCCAAGTCGGTCAGACCGGGTCGGACTGGGCCCAGGCCCACTACCGACCCTTTACTTCCTTTGGTCATATCTTTGGCACCATATGTCTATTTGACAAATCGTCAGTGGTGCTATCATTCTTGGTAGGCAATGGTCCCTTTGAAAATACCCCACTGGATTTCAGGGTATATTTGAGATACGGTCAGGTTGGATCGTAAATGAATCCAACTTGCCCCCCGGGACTAAAAATCTTATAACTCACAGACCGGGCATCCGATCGACGTGTCGTCAGTTGCGTTGAGACCTCTATGACGTGGAGGACCCTTTAGATACTTCTTAGTGGGACTTTGTGATAGTTGGAGTATCGACCAGTAGCTTATGGATCGGATCTTCCAGAGATGATCAGGAATTTGTGCGGAAACCTAGTAGCTGGCTGAGACTTGACAACTGCTGACTGATTCGACTCTGAGTGATTCGAATAGCCCAGTGGGGAGAACCTTGGTGTCGTGGAAGATCCATGGTGGGGAGCACCTCTATGTGAGTGTGGAAGACCCACGGTACTCGAAACGTGGAGTACCTCAGCAGGCTACAAGGGGGAGCGCCTTTGTGTGAGCGCAGCAGACCCACGGTGGGGAGCACCTCTGTGTGTGTGCGGAAGATCCACGGTACTTGATAGGAGGAGTACCTCAGTAGTCCAAGTTAGTGGGAGGAACCTCTGTGTGATGAGTCAGGCCCACTGTACTCGATAGAGGAGGAGTTCTCTAGCATCCAAGGGTTTATATTGATACTACCCCTAGAAATAAATCCTGGTTTGAGCTCAGTCAGTAAATTTTGTGTTTTCCTCATGATTGAGATGGATTACTTGATAACTTAGGTATGTGTATGGTCATATACCTAACTGGGGTTATCTGTTGATATCATACCTTGTGGTTTATCCTTGTTTGTTTTTGTGAAACCTTGAGGGTCTCGGGGTCCCTATTGAGTATCATTATACTCACCCCTATACGGGCTATGCCCATACCTCGTTGTGTTGGATGCAGACAATGGACAGTGCTGATCGAGGGTGAGTGTACCAGGACTGGACAGTACTCGAAGGTGGACCACATGGCGTGACGGCACACAAAGTAGATGGATGTACTTGGAGTGTTGTGGAGGCTATCTGTACCTACCCTTCAGGTAGGATTTCCCGGTGGACGATCCAGGAGTCGTTTTCCCTTTTTCCAATACTTTTACTTTTAGTTTCCTTGTACTTTACAATTATTCTTGTATTTCTAGCCCCTTAACCTTTCAGTACACTTTGTTATACAGTTTTACTTAGTGTTTGGCTTCCAACTTGTACTCTTTTGTGTGCGTTCTCAGGTTATAAAGGCAATGCCTTACTAGTTTTAAGGATTTATTCCTTTGGTGCTAGTCTCCATCCCTTGGCCTATGGAAGGTGGGCTTGGGATAGTCACGGCACGGGCCGCGGGGGACGGGTCATGAAAAATTGGTATCAGAGGAGTTGGTTCTACCACAGAACTCAGGACTCTGGTCTTTCTTTTCTGTGAAGCAATAGTGGTAAGGGTATTGAGTGTGGTTCTTAGTTCAGGGAGTCTAGTGTAGGTATGGCGGCTGACGAATCCATACACCAGGGCCCTATCTTCTGATTTCCAACTCAGATCATGAAAACACTGATTGCATGTGTGTTTTCAAAAGTTTTATTTAATTTTTATCAACCAGGTCAGCTCACCAGGTATAATATTTTGACCATGTCGCATCTGTCCAGGATGCCTCCATGAAAACAGCTAGTTGGAGTTCATAGAGAGTACACGATGATGGTCCACTGAGCAACGAGACTGCGGTGTAGGGCCCTCTTACTATATTGGCACCTTTGGGTGGTGTACTAGCAGCACCACCACCCATTGGAAAACAGATACCACCATCCACACTGGTGTCCGGTGCACGCCGACTGAGCGTGTTGCACGAGTTCCAGTAGTAGAGGCCTCTGAGGTTTCGAGCTGAGACAAATTCCCACACAGTTGAGGGATGGATGAAGACGATTGCTAGAGTTTTCACCTATTTGAGACACCAGTAGAGCATATGGTGATCCTAGCTACTAGACTTTTTCAGTGAGTGACCATGAGGTTGGTCCTCATAGTGATGAGGCCTTGGTACGTGGACCATTGCCCGAGATTGTACCTTCAGGTAGTGTTTCAGCTATAACATTTCCTGTTGGTTAGTAGTTACAACCGGCGGTAATGGTAGATGACACATGTAGGTTTAGTGCCTTACATGTGTTTCAGCATCAGATACCCCTCAGGTTCCGAGGTGATCCCTACTCACAGATGGCTGAGGACTGGCCTGAGGAGGTGGCTAAGAGTTCTCTAGAGCTTGTACAGCTTCGTTAGGACGACATGTCGGCAGCTGAGTATTCATCGAGGCGTACCGATCATTTCCAATACTCAATGAATACGATACGATCATTGATTTAGAGATCGGACCTTTGAGTGAGGTGTGTTTAAGGACATTCGAGCCAGAACTTTTTCCTCTATGCATTCCTACTTATGTTAGGGTCTTAGAGAGAACCTTTCTGGTTGAATGTTCTTTGGATGAGTGGATATATCCAGTGAATGTTAGTAGTGGGAAAGTAAGAAACAGGAGCTAGTCTCAGAGACTTGGGCGTGCAAGAAGTTTCAGGAAGAGGATGTGACAGGGACAGATGAATCTGCAGGGTAGTAGATGTGGAAGAAGAGCTAGGAGAGCAGCATGTGGTGGTGTACATTTCGACATGTTACAACCACCCACCTTTGTAGTCCCTGTCAGGCTCATGAAGCTGTAGGGAAGGGGAAGAGAGTATTTGCATGCTGTCAAGGATTGTGACCCAAGGGCTCTAGGAATGATTTGAGGTACGGTCTGTGTCTACTACTAGTTATTGTATCAATAGACATAGGTAACAATCATTCCTTCCTTCCATGAATCTTGTCCTAGAACTAGAGTTTCTGGTTAAACCATTGACTTGACCCTCATGTCTGGAGATACCTTTGGGAGGAGACTTGATAATCACACTTACGCCGATAGTGTGATCTGACCCTTGAGGAGAGATTTTCGGTTGGATCCTCTTGGTGGCAGCGTTGAGGACTTACGACGTTAGGTTGGGTATGGACTAGGCAACCACAGTTCATACACAGATTGACTGTATTAGGCAAAAAGGTTGTGGTTTATCTATAATGTTGGGATGAGGTTTTCCTTAGTCGGAGAAAAAAAAGGAAACCCAGACAGTACAGGTTAAACTCATGCATAGGAGGGTGCAGTCGATAACTCCTGAGTCGTCCAGCCTTACCCTAGTGGAAGCAGGAGTTTTCAGTTTTTAGTTCCAAAAAGGAGTGACAGAACATGGGGACATCTTTTTAAAAGATGTTTCCAGGATTACCCACCCAAAGGGGGAGGGATGTCTTCTTTGGCTGGTTACTATCGGAGGTTCGTTCCAGACTTCTCCAGAGTTGCATCACCACTATCATCCTTTACAAAAAAGGGGAAACCCTTCTTGTTTTCGGAGAGATGCCAGCAGAGCTTTCAAAAGCTGAGGCAGAGGCTGACTAGTGCTCCCATCTTGAGGCTTCCAAAAGAAGGCATAGGGTACGTAGTCTACTGCAACGCATCAGGGACCAGACTCGGGTGTGTCCTAATGAATGAGAGAGAAGTGATCACATATGGTTCTTAGAATCTGAGACAACACGAGCAGAACTACGCTACCCATGACCTGGAGTTAGCAGCAGTGGTCTTTGCCTTGAAGATGTGGCCAAACTATCTTATGGGAAAACGTTTTACCATGTACTCTGATCACAAGAGTCTTAGGTATATCTTCTCTCATAAGGACCTGAACCTAAGACAGCAATGATGGATTGATTTCCTCCAGGACTTTGACTTCGAGTTAGTTTATACTCCTGGGAAGGGGAATGTTGCCGCAGATGCACTCAGCAAGAGGTCTGGTATACAGCTACTCGGCGAGGCGACAGAGAAGCTGGCTGCTTTATAGATATCCTTTGTGGATAGAGATGGAGTATTCTCCCTTCAGTCTCTTACAGTCACTACCTCACTTCTTCAGTGAGTCAAGGAGGCGCAGCGTAGAGATGCTGACTGCGAGACATGACATACTCAGATATCCTCAAGGTAGGAACCTGATGGATTTTCTAAAGGTGGGGAGCACGTCATCCTTTTCAGAGGACGTACTATGGTACCAATGTCACTTCAAGAGGATTTTTTGAGGTAGTTCCACACATCACCTATAGCGGTACATCCAAAAGTGGCGAAGATGTACCAGGACCTTCGACGACAGCACTGGTGTCCAGGTATGAAGAATGCAGTAGTGGAGTTTATCTCTCGATGCCTCACTTTTTAGCAAGTGAAGGTGGAGCACCAAGTACCAGCATTCTTGGTTTAGCCTTTAGAGGTCCCAGAGTGGAATTGGGATGGGATATCCATGGAATTCGTCGCAGGAATTCCACGTACATCCAGGGGTCATGACTCGATTTGGGTGATCGTCGATCGACTCACCAAGTCGGACCACTTCCTACCGATCAGAGAGCAGGGTTCAATAGAGAGATTGGGACGCCTCTATGTGCAGGAGATTGTGCGGCTACATGGAGTACCTTATTATTTTGTCTCTGATTGTGACGCACGGTTTACTTCCCGGCTATAGAAGCGGTTGCAGGAGGCTTTCGGGGCGCAGCTTCGTTTGAGCACCGCCTTCCATCCTCAGACGAATGGTCAGACTGAGCGGAGCATTCAGACCCTCAAGGACATGATATGTGCTTGTGTCCTCGACTTTGGTCACAATTGGAAGGATCACTTTCCATTGGTGGAGTTTGTGTACAACAATAGTTATCACTCCACCATATGGATGGCACCCTTCGAGGTGTTATGCGGGTGACCTTACGGATCACCTTTGTCCTGGACTGACCCAGGGGAGTCAGCACTAGTGGGACCAGAGATGGTACGGGCTATCACAGAGAAGGTGCAGATTATCCAGGAGCAGATGAAGACTGCACAGAGTAGGAATAATTCGTATTCCAATAGGATATGGAGACCTCTAGAGTTCAAGGATGGCGACAACATCTTTCTACGGGTCTCACTTTGACGAGGTTTGCAGAGATTTGGCCGAGGCGGCAAGTTATCTCTGAGATTCATCGGACCTTTCCAGGTCCTCAGCAGAGTAGGCGCGGTGGCTTACCACCTAGCTCTTCCACCTCAGTTTGACTAGGTGCACGACGTCTTCCATGTATCTCAACTGAGGAGATACGTGCACGACCCATCTCACATCATTGACCGTGGATAACTGGACGTCGATGATGGGGCAACCTTCACAGAGGTTCCAGTGGAGATTGAGGATCGATAGGAGTGGGTCCGACGTGGATGGTCGATGCCTCTGGTGCACATTAGTTGGCAGCACGGGAACCACTTGGAGATCACATGGGAGCGGGAGGTTCAGATGTGTGCTCAATATCCCCACTTGTTTCCTTAGTTAGAGTTGTAGCTTACAGGGATGTAAATCCATGAGGTGGGGAGAATGTAAAGACTTGGAAATTCGGTGGAAAGTTTTTTCTTAAATACAAGGAAATTTTACGTGTCTGTGAAAATTTATGGTGCTTGATTTGGATCCTGGTGTGCCCAGAATCAATTTCTGAAGTTTTGTTTGGGTACGTTCAGTAAACAAACGAGCAGGATTTTATAACTTTTGAACCAGTGCTCGGAACTGAAATCCAAGGGCACTGTTGAACTCACAGCTCTGGTATTCGCTTAAGGAGACTTTCACCTCGATGGTAGTTGGTCGAGAGTAAAAGTTATATTTTGGGTTTTTATAAAAATAATAATAAAATAAAGTGAGCTAACACTTTATTTTATTTGATCCACCTTTTGGTGTGTGGAGGTTAAAACCTCCTCATGGAGGTTGGAGGTGGGGCCACCACACCTTAACCTCCCATGAGATGTTATGGTGGTGGGGCCCACCCGAACTCAACCTCCCATGAGAGGATTAATGTGGTGGGGACCACACGGGGCTTAACCCCCTATTAATGGGAGGAGAGGAAAACCTATCAACTCACTCAATTAATTTCATGTGTTAACGTAAAATTAAATGATTTCAATTTAATTATATGTTTCAACATAAAATTAAATACTATCAATTAATTTTATGTGTCAACATAAAATTAAAACCTGTCAATTGTTTTGATGCAGTCTATATGGGGGAAGCTCTTGGAATCCTCCCAATAATTAAGCCAACGCACCTCTTAAATTGCGCCAATGCTTTTTAATTCTCTTAACCCCCCCCCCTTTTAAATTAAGTAACCGCAACGTTGGAATTTAGGAAGGTTCCTAATAAATGAACCGTCATAAATTCCACGATGGTTACATACCTATCCCCCTCTCCTATATATAGGGAGCTTGGGATGAGGATTTTGGATGGCTTCACCAAGCGACGAAGCACTGGTAAAGTGATGTGACGCCCAACACTTGGAGGATTACGCTCTCCAATGAAGAACCCCATCTCCCAACGAAGAACGAAGAACACGAAGAATGCCGGCAACAATCTCCTTCGACCTTATTCCTCGAAGCTTCAACCGTCGTGAGACATCTTCGATGACGAATTTCGCGACTCCGTCAACAAATGACGAACGACGAATGATGAATCAATGTTAGGGGGATTAATCTCTTTGAGTGCCTTGTTCTTCCCTCCTATTTAAACAATGAAAGATGTTAAGCTTCATTCTTGATGAACCAACTCCTATCACCTCTAAACACAGAGGGTACGGGCCAAACCAACATGGCTCGACCCCTCCGCTGATCTTGTTCTTGTTGAACTTTCGGTGACAGAATGGAAATGAGGCGACAAAGCGGCAACGAGGCGATGAAGGAAGCGATGACAAAGGCTGCGCTACCCACGACCTCCGTGAATCACGCCACCCTGTGGCGCACCAAAGCTCCTGGCCAATCACAGCTAGCCCGTGCCGGCCCGAGCCTCGCCGAACCGTCCAGCCCTGCGTGTGCCCTGCCGGCTTGCCCGCGTGCCCCGCCAGCCTGCCTGCGTGCCCTGATGGCCTACCCACGGCATGACCGTGCCCTGTCGGCCTTCTCGCGGCCTTCCGGGCACCATACTAGCCTACCCGCGCCTCGCGCGGCCTCCCGTGCATCCTACCCGGCATCTGGCCAGCCTGCCCAGTGCCCAGCCGGCCTGCCCGGTGCCCCTCCGGTCTGCCCGGTGCCCATCCAGCCTGCCTGCTGCCCTGTCGGCCTGCCTGCTCCCCGCGTGGCCTCCCGGCGCCCTGCCTAGCACCCCGTTGGCCTGCCCGCACCCCACGCGGCCTTTCGGCGCCCTCCTGGAACCCTGTCGATCTCCCGAGCCAAGCCGCCCAAGCTGCGCCCCTCGTGGCACTGGCCGAATCAGCCTCGGCCTCCGGGCCGAGCCGCCTACGTGGCGACCTCCGGGTCGAACCGCCCTCATAGTCCGCCGGGTCGGGCCCAGCAGACCGGGCCGAACCTAGCGGGATGACCCACCCAACGGGCCAGGTCAGACCCAGTGGGTCTCACCGGGTCGACCCAGATCGGGTTGGCCCAGACTGGGTTGGGCCAAGTTGGTCCAACTGGGTCGGACTGGGCTCAGGCCCACTACCGACCCTCTACTTCCTTTGGCCATATCTTTGGCACCGGACGTCCGTTTGACGAACTGTCAGTGGTGCTGGTATTCTTGGTACGCGACGGTCCCTTTGAGAATACCCCACTAGAGTTTAGGGTATATTTAAGATATGGTCAGGTTGGATCGTACACAAATCCAACTGGGCCCCTGGGACTAAAAAGCTTATAAATCACATATCGGGCGTCTGATCGGAGCGCTGTCAATTGCGTTGAGACCTCTATGACATGGCAGACCATTGAGATACTTCTTCGTGGGACTTTGTGATAGTTGGAGTATCAACCAGTATCTTGTGGAGCGGATATTCTAGAGATGAGCAGGAATTTGTGTGGGAACCTATTAGATGGCTGAGACTTGATGACTACTGACCGATTTGATTCGGAGTGATTCGACTAGCCCAGTGGGGAGCACCTTGGTGTCGTGGCAGACCCACGGTGGGGAGAGCCTTTGTGTGAGCGTGGCAGACCCACGGTACTCGACACGTGGAGTACCTCAGCAGGCTACGAGGGGGAGTGCCTCTGTGTGAGCGCAGCAGACCCATGGTGGGGAGTGCCTCTATGTGATCATGGAAGATCCATGGTACTCGATAGGAGGAGTACCTCAGCAGTCCAAGTTTGTGGGAAGCACCTTTGTGTGACGCGGCAGGACCACTGTACTCGATAGAGGAGGAGTTATCCAGTAGCCAAGGGTTCATATTGATACTACCCCTATAATTAAATCCTGTTTTGAGATGAGTCAGTAACTTTTGGGTTTTCCTCGTGATTGATATGGATTACTTGATAACTTAGGTGTGTGTATGGTCATATACCTAAGTGGGGTTATCTGTTAATATCATACCTTGTGGTTTATCCTTGTTTTTTTTTTGTGAAACCTTGAGGGTCTCGGGGTCCCTACTGAGTATCATTATACTCACCCCTACACGGGTTATGCTCGCACCTCGTTGTGTTGGATGCAGATGATGAATAACGCTGACCGAGGCTGAGTGTACTTGGACTGAACGGTACCCAGAGGTTGACCACACGGCATGACGGCACACAAAGGAGACGGACGGACATGGAGTGTTGTGGAGGCTATATGTACCTACCCTTCAGGTAGGATTTCCCAGTGGATGATCCAGGAGTCCTTTTCCCTTTTTCCAGTACTTGTACTTTCGGTTTCCTTGTACTTTATAGTTGGGCTTGTATTTCCGGCCCCTTTACCTTTCAGTACACTTTGTTATATAGTTTTACTTAGTGTTTTGCTTCCAACTTGTACTCTATTGTGTGTGTTCTTAGGTTATAAAGGAAATTCCTTCCCAATTTTAGGTATTTACGCCTTTGGTGCTGGTCGCCAGCCCCTGGCCTATGGAAGGCGGGCTTGGGATAGTCACGGCACAGGCCCTGGGGGACAGGTCGTGACATAGAATATCGATAAATATCAATAATAATTATAAAGTAAAATTATTGGAAACATATGAGAGAGAGTTAATAGAAAGTATCCAAAAAAATTAAAGTAATGTTTTAAAAGTAAACTCCTTGACCTAGAACTCAACTCACTTTGTGCATCCTCTAACTTATTGAATAATGAAATTCTATTAATTATTTACTTTATTCAAAAAATCACTTATTATCATCTATTATATATTTATTATAGAAATTTTTCTTGCATAATTTTTTTGAGGTTGTCTGGTCTATAGTTCCAAAAATATCATTAATAAAATGGTAATAATCAAATATCCTTTTATAATGGTTTTATAGTCTATAAAAGTGTCAAGGTATATTTTTGATGTCATTTAAAAAGCATAGGAGTCTGATTTTGTTATATGTAGTTATGATTTATAAAATATTCCTTGGTAATATTATTTTGGATGCTTAAAAATAACTTTGATTGTTTAGTTTTAATATCTTTATTATCATGAATAATTTATCAGTCCATAATCATAAAAAAAATATTTAATTATTAATTTTATAATCAATCATGAAATACATTTTTAGGAATATACAAGAAATGATTAGTTTTAAACTGAAACTTCATCATTCACTTTGGTAGCATAAAACCAACATGGGGTGATGTTTTATAAAAGAGTTTAAAAAAAGATAAAAATATTTTAGTTTTATAAAAAAATTATGAATAATTATACTATTATTTAAAAACTATTTTTAAACTTTATACATATTATGAAAAGAGTAAGAGGAAAACAAAAAAAAGACATGAATTTTGAAACTCATACTCCCACATACTAATGGATTATAAAAAGGGGTTTATAGAAATATAATTAGTAGTATATAATCAAGAAAATGTTCCTATAGATGGGAATAAAGGGAGTTTTAAAAGATTTTAGAGGTAAAATATTCTTAAATAATAAAGAAAATATTTATTTTAGAACACTTAGCTCGCTCTTTGAATTATCTCCTTTGGATTGAATCTTAAAGCATTATAGGAGGGACTTTTGGCTAGAATAGAGACTTATAATCATGGAAAGAAAATTTTAGAGAGTAATTTTTTTAAAATATTTAGAGAAAATAAATTTTATATGTATTTTGGATATTGTATACAATATTTTATGGAATGTTAAAAAATATTCAGTCTTTAAGGGTTGAGAATATAATTTTCAAATGGAAAGTGGCTCATAAATGGAAAAATATCATATTTTAGACCATTTATCATCATAACATAACTAACTATAATATTTTATAAAAAAATAATTAATTTATAAATCATTTTAGGAAAAAAATGATTTATATAGATTTTCTATGTTAATTTTTGTAATTTTGATTTAAAAATAACTATAAAATTATAAAAATGATGTTCTAATATTTATATAATTAATTAATTGTATAATTATTCATAATATTAACAAAAAACTTTATTCATATAAACCTTATCACTTTAAATATTTTAAATATACTATTTTTTATTTTTCTCTTTCTTGCGCAAGTATTGAGTTGGAACAATGTAAGTGTTTTGGATAATTAATCTATTATTTAATTTTAAAATAAATTATAAACATAAATATAATTTATTATTCTTCAATTTTATCATTAAATTTTTTTCATAATATATTTTTATTATCATACTGATCATGATCACATGTTTAAGATGATAATTTTGAATTTTCTTACCTTGCGCGAGATCTAAGTAAACATTTAGATAACTAACTTGTTATATAATTTTAAAATTTATAAATATACATAAAAATAATTTAATAATAATCATATTTATCTATAAAATCTATCATATCCTTATTTATTCTTTAATATTACCTTTAATACACAGATTTTGAATTTTTATAATGTTGTCCAAGCACTCTATAAGCATCGATAATTATTTTCAGATTTATCTTGAAATAAATAATTATTTATATTAATTAAATAATTTTTATATGAAATTTAGATTCAATTATAATTTAATAAAATTCCCATAGGTTTCTATAATGTTCTATATCATTTTAAATATAAATAAAGTAATAAGAAGTGCAGATCCCCTTAAACTCAAATTCTTATTTTAAAAGGGATTTTGAATTCAAATGTATTCTCCAAATTATAACAAAAATAAATTCAAATATTTAATTTTAAAATCAATCCTTTAAAATATTAAAGGACATTAATTGAAATAAAATTTACATTTACAATTTTTTATCAAAATTTTTAATCAAAATAGTGATTATAAATAACATTTATTAATTATTTTCATATACCACTGTTATAAATTTCTAATAAAATACTTTTTATTTATCTAAAATAATGATTCAAAATATATAATTAATTTTATTAAAATAAATATATATCTAACAAAGATTTTATTTTAAAAAAACACATTATTTTTTAATATCTTGCCATAATATTTTCCTAAGATATTCAAAATATTAGATATATTTATAAACTCATAAAAATAATATATATATATATATATATAACATATTATAATATATTAGATAAAATAAATATTGTATAATATTTTTTATTTTATGAAATAACAATTTTCTATGGAAAATCCTAAGAAATATATATCCATGATATCTATTAGAAAAACCCACAAAAATTATTTAACAAAATACTTGTATACTATACTAGGAGTTTAAGTAATGATAGTTATCAAAAAAAGGGACATCAAAAATATCCTTCCTAAAGATTAATTTGATCTGGTATCACAATTAAGCTAAGTAAATTAACAAGATAAGACTATTGAAACCAGTGGTAGCCAAGCCTACAAAATCTGAGTATGTTGCAACTTCTAATATAGCTAAATAAGTTTTTGAAATACAAAATGATTTATTTTTTTATTATAATTATATCAAATAGTAAGGAATTTTCACAACACAAATTTTGATAATATTACAATGATAATACTATACAATATTTCAAGGTTATAAAATTGAAAAAAAGTTATATACTTTATGATATCATATATTGAGGGATAACACTCTAGGAGGTGAAGTCACAGACAGAAAAGTTACCATATTGGTAAATGTGGTAGGGATAAAAACTAAATATATAACTTAGTAGAAGCATGATTTTATTGTGTGAGAACTAACAGGTTGATGTTGGAAAGTTGGATCTAGTATAAGTGGGAGTGTTGTAAAAGTGGGTTCTTTATACCCAACTTAAGTAGTACTTTTATATTATCATACCATGTATAGAGAGAGTTATGCATGATTTGTTCTTAAAATAATAAATTTATTACTTTTTTATACACTATTTACATGTTAATGTCTTTATATTATTTTTCATTAAAAGGTTGTAGTAGTTTCTAGCTATAATTACAACCTCAATATACTATAGATATAATCTTAAAAATATATCATATAATATATAAATCATATTGAAAGATAAAAATTATATATGACTATCAGGTGTTAGGATATCATAATAATGGGGATTTATTTTCATGAAGTTATCACTTATTGATCTTGAATAGATGAGATAATGAGGACTAACCTACCAATAATAACACTACATTTTTTGGGGGTCATTGGATGTTCCTATATATAAACATGAGTATTGGTCTATCAACTTGAAATTATTATCAATGTGTATCATTTGATTGTGTACTTTTATGTAAGAAAAATCATGAACTTTTGGTTTGGGGTGAGGTATCTTGCATTAGGTGCATCATTGGTGGTATGGCATGTATTAAATGAATGAGATAGGTTTTTTCACTTCTAATTATAGGAAGAAGATATCTATTCCACTCAATTGGGATGGTAGTGGATTTAATTAATCCATGGCCATAGTAGAAAAAGGGAATTTCATAAAATATTTTCAACAAAGATAAATAAATAATTAAAGGTTTATGACACAAAGTATGCATCTTGATTTATAATATATTGGAGAAAAATAGATTGTATTACATGGTAAGTGTTTGTGGGAGGTATTTATAGATATGGATTATCCTGATTTTTTAGGGGTGATGATGTGTTTATAGATACCACTCTTAGTCTCTGATTATAACTCAAAACTATCATAATAAGGTCTTATATGGTCACACACTGAGTGTATCCATAAGTTCCACCAATTCATATGAATTAAGGTTTAGGTAAAGTGGGCCCCACATTCAAGGGATGGTGAATTTTCGAGTGTGAATGATCATAAATAAATAATTAGTAAATTAAATTATATATTATTTGAGTTTAGAATAATCAAAATTGAATTTATATCTCAAATTAATCTTGAGTTATTTAAGTATAAAAGTTAATATATTAAAAATATTATTTTTCATATGAACATCATGTGTTCAAGGTTATCTAAATAATTATAGGAGTTAATTAGTCAAGTTAATGGTTTGAATTTAATCACATGACACATTGGTGTGTTACAAGTGAGTGATAAAATAATTTTTACTCCATGAAAATATTAAATAGGCCATATATGTGGAAAATGGTCAAAAATGAAGGTTATAACTTTCAAGGGACCAAAGTGTTATTTTGGAGATTTAAGCCTAACTATTTAAGGCTTGTTTTTTTTTTCATTAATAGGAACTCATACCATTTGAATGAATTATGAATGATATTTATCTAAAACCCTCTCATGTTTTAGAGGGAGAAATTAATTGAATTATAACATCATATTGATTCTTCTTTCTTGGATCAAGTCTGCATTTTTCACATGATCGAAGGAGCATTATAAGGCTCTTGATTATTTTTTTCTAGCACATCAAGATTATAGAAAAGTTTTTTAGGAGTTTTGGAGAAAATTTGTAAGATATAGATGGATCCTCACTTAGATAATTCAATCTACGATGATCCAGATATGATAAGGGTACACCTAGATCACATCGTTCCACCAAGGTACCACTTTTATTTTGTTTTGATTTATTTTTTTGCACATAAATTATTTTCATGAAATATATGGATGAAACCAAGTCCATTATGACAAATCTAATGTTAAAATTATTATTCAGGTCAAAAAAATTGAAAATATTTGTTACGAAATCTTTTATTATGCTTAAATCCCTTCATAACCAAAAATATGGCTCTCATATCAATATCTCATGTCTCGATCTAACCCAAGGATCCTTAGAAGTTTCCAAATTCATATAAAATTTCATAAAAAAATTAAATAAAACATCTCAAACACAATTTTATTTTTATCACAATAAGACACAATTTATCCCTTATTTATCCAATCAGAATAACATGTTCACCTTGAAAAAACACATACAAATTCACTTAATTTCAAGTACACTTTTATTCTTTATTAAATTATTTCCATCAAGAATTATTCACACAAAAATATACATTTTTAAGACACTTATATCAATTTACCAAGAAAAATTTCATTAATCAATCATTTCCCCTTTTATAATCCCTTAACCTTATCATAGATACAATTTCATCATGAAATCGTCACATTAAATCCTAATATTTTCATAATAAAAAAACATCATAAACATGTAGTTAATTTTTATGTTCATTAAATATGTTTAGCTCACATGAGCCTCAAACCAGTTGGTGAGGACTCCTTAAGTTCATCCACAAGACCCAGGTTTGAAACCAATAGGAGGCATATTTCCAGTACTATAGTATTACTATAGCAATATTGTAGCAGTACTATAGTAGGTACTATATCAAGTACTGCATCAGGTATTGTTCAGAATTTTGGCATCTGAAACTATTCACCTTGGGCCGCTGGTTTGTGCTTAGAGTCCTTAAGGCCTTCGGGACACCCAGTACTTCAGATCAGTAGGGCTTTCGGACCACCTTTAAGGCCTTCGGACCGCCTCAAGGCCTTCGAACCACATGATCAGTGTAGTTTCCCCAGACAGACTCTACAAAAAAGGAGCAGCCCTAGAGGAGGATTAAATTCAAGTTCACTCACTAGAGAAGAGCCAAATAGATTTGGAAGAAAGAGAGAGTATGTCTACACCATTGAGAACATCCTGTTATTGCACGGGAAGCCTATCTAGACGGCCTTATAAAGGTGGAGAGCTACCATCACAATACAGATACTGGGGAGGGGTAGTTCCTTATAGTTATAGTCTGGTTGAATTCTCTAAGACCTTCGGGTCATGTAATCTCTTAAGACTACGGGCCATGTAATCTCTCAGCCTACGGGCCTTTTAAGGGTTCCCCCTCATCCCTTGAAAGGGGGGTTATCAAAAATCAATAAAAATGAAGGCCTTCAGGCTATTCGGTGTTATATTGTTTATCCCCTTTACATATGTATTTTTACTTAATGATACATTTATTATAATGATTAAAAAAACATTCATAACATCAATCAATTAAACCATAATAATTCATTATACTTTATTTACCCTTGAAATTAATTTTTCTATTAGTGAATAACACCTTTAATACATCAATCTAATACCTAAATATTAATTTCAACACCCACATTCACTTAATTAATTCCACAATTAATATTTACTTCAAACTAACATGTTATTTTATCATTTTCTACATCAGTACATCATTTAACACATATAATTATATAAATTTGTCCTTGAAATACATTAAATAAATATGTGCATCACTAAAAAATTCATGAAAAAATATTTTACAGTATTAGAACTAATTTTTCATAAAATTTAATTCATATGAATTATTAAATCAAAATACTAGTGCACAATTCATATAAAATCATTTAATTAAATTCTAAGGAGTATAATAAATCACATACCACCCACTAAGTGAACAATCTATATCAATAAATAAGGCATGATTCTTTTTAAAACAATATCTATTCACAAAATTGAAAAACTAGAAGTGAAGAATGTTAATTAGAATATGAATGTGACCAAAAATTAGTGCCTTCACATAGAAGAATAGTGTACTTGAATATATTATCAAGAAAAATACAACACCATAAATGGATCATAATTTCATCAATAAATGAGAAAGATATCACCACTTAAAGGCAGAGGAATAAAGCGATAGACTAGGTATATAAACATTCATCAAAATTATTAGAAATACCCTAAAATAAGGATATCATATTGTATGATATCCCTTGATTATTTTCCTACAATATGTATGTGATCCATATGTCTCACTATGATATGTTCAAATGGTAAGAGGCATCGAGATTCAATAGTTATTCTTTATCATAATGTATGATGGGATTATGATATTGGTTGTGAGTGTATAGCCACTTCCATATCTTCCACATGGTTTCCTTCAGTTAAAAATCAATAGGTTGATTAATTTATTGCATGAAATTTCATTTGAAACATTAAAAAAAATTTAAAATACAATGGGCATGCATTATGGGAAACACATAATAGCTTTTAATCATTAGAATTCGATGCATAACTCCCTTCATTAAATAAAGGGATCCTATATAAAGAGATATGATCCCCATAATTGATGTGTATGAAACTAATAATCCATAGTCTATATTATCTTATTTTAAGTACTCATTTTATCTTCATAGAGAAATTTCTAGAATACCATAGGAGATCACATGGTTCTCTGATTAAAAATGAGGATTCTGTTGATTGATGTCATATCTGTAGAGGCGAGAGTCCATTTACTATTTCTAGGTGATTACAATCAAGAAAAATTCTTTGAGTTCATCAGGAATGGGTATTTTTTTACTTTAGGTTTTCCTATTATTTTATTTTATTTGTTTTACATGTTTGTTTCTTTGATGATATATCAAGAATTTTAATGGGTTATTCTATTATGTTGATCATTTTATGATCTCAAAAAACTCATCAGTGATATCAGATCCACTTTCATCAACGAATCAACATGTTTTTCTTCTAATTTCATGAATAAATTTCAATCATGTTCTTATTTAGTCTATATTATATAATATCATATGGAGTGTTTGAATTTCAACCACTAGATCACTTAGATTTACAATATAGGATATCATAATTTAGTTTTTATTTGTTATATATTACGGTTGGTGTATATCATATGGTATTATGTATTGAAAACCTATGGTTTTGTTCTATATTATAAGCTAAAATATATTATATCATAGGCTATGAATGGAGCTTGGGTTGTGAAAAAAACATAGTATCAATTGGTAGTTATGATATAGTATATACTATAGGCAACTACTAGCCTATATGTAAGAAAAAACCAAATATGTAAAGTTTTTTTTCATCATGTGAGAGATATTTTTATGAATGGGATACCCCATACATAATTTTTTCCCTTTTGTGGAAGTTAAAAAATGATACATAAGGGTTTTACTAAGATACTATTACGTATGGGTTACCCCATACAAAAGGGTTTGTATGGTACTCTTACGTATGGATTTCACAAGAGTAAGGGTTTTCCCTTTTTCCTAAAAATGAAATGTAAGGGTTGTCACTGATCCCTATCATTGATTATGGTATATAATGGAATCTATATATTGTAAAATATGATATATCCAAAAATGATTTTAATTTAATATTTTAGCTAGAATTTATTATAGTTTATAAATTTTTTATAAAATATAGGCGTTAGGCATTGTAAATAGGATATTTTCATTCTTAAATTAAATATGAAATGTTTATATTTATAACCTGTGTTTGGAAAATAAATAAAATTTTTATTTATTTTTTATTTCATTTGAATATTCATGTTTATAAAATTTTTATGAAATTTGAATATTATATATGCTTTAATTTATGTGATAAATTACTTGCTATAAATTTTCAATCTACGCATTATATGATCAGTAAGACAATATAATATTTTGTTTTAATCTACATTGACCTTGGTTTATAATTAAAGTTATTAGATAAAATTTATTTATTGAATATAATTTATACATGTTATATGTTAAAGTTGTGATGAATTGGATTCTCTCTTGAATAGATTTTCTCTAGGTAGAGAGATTTGGGTTGGATTTTTGGGTTCCCAAAATTTTTTGACACTTGAAAGTTATCCTCTAAAACATATTTAGTGTAAAAAATAAATAGAAAAAACGTAAGATAAAAAAGTACCGAAACATAAAAGAAAATCCATGCCTAAGTCACTACACCACAATACACACTTCAAACACAACCAAACAAGAACTTAAAAAATATAAGAACTGAAAGAAATAATGGTAAAGAACAACACAAGTATTTTATGTGGTTCAAACATAGTATTAATCCATGGGGGGAACACTGCAATACTTTTATTAAATGATTGAAACATAATTACAATACTGAATAATTCACCATATAACAAATGAATCCACCATAAAATAATAATAGATCCCATTCAGTACAACTAGTTCCACCATCTTCTAGTATTCATAAATATAATATATATGTGTGTGTGTGTGTGTGGATCTGATCTTCATGGTTATTCATTTTCTTCATCAAATATATCCATTTCTTTAAATCCTCCTTCTTATGAATATTGAATTCTTCTATAAACTCTAGGAGTTTACTCTTATGTAATATTATAAAGACTCTTACATATCCCAATATGGGATAAGGAATAAAACCTTACATAATATTTTTTCCACATAATTACTTCTTATATATCCATAAATAAAACCTTACACAATTCCATTGTATCTCTGTAATTTCACCTTTCATCCAAGGTATGGTTCTAATTTAGTTATTTAATTTTTTGCTATTATTTTGACTATTTATGATCTTTACAACTTTCAAACTTTATCAATGATACTCAAACATCTCCATTAAGTTTTAGAAATTATACTTCTAGAATTGTTTCTTTGGTTAGTTCCAATTCCTTAGCTAAAAATGTTTTTCATACAGTTCAACCTAAAATTATCCCACTTGAAAATCATTTTTAGGATTCAACACCAAGTCTTATATCATTATCCACAAATCAGTTTCACTCTCAAACTTACTTTTCAACCACATGGTTCCCACACTATGCTTTCAATCATCCTAACCTAACTGGGGTGTAACACCACCTCATCACATCTCATACTATAACCATGTCCATAATATCTATTTAATTTTGAACCCCATAAAACTTATATAGATCCATTAAATTTTCTTCCATAAACTTATAGATGAATTGATAATTCAACAAAATGTGATTTTTACTGTAATGAAACATCAAATTGTTGTATAGGTGAATCAGACTTTCTAAATCAAAAAACTACTTTGTAATTTTTACCTTCTTTTAAGATATTTTATCAGCCCCTTCGGCTACATAAGCTCATCCTCATCTTCATTTAATATATTATTACCCGCTTATATTTTCAAAAGTGAAACTACTAGTTATATATTCAATATCCAACTCACAATTTTTCCTCCAAAAGTGAACACATATCCTATGGATATCCTATGTGCATCTATATCTCCTCTAATGTTTCAATATATAAACCCATATATTAGTTTATCAATTCCAAAACAAAGAGATAAACTTTGAAACCCATTGATATATCAAAGGATACACTTTACCACATCTTAGTGAATTATTCAGGGATTATCTATCAATCTACTAACTACTCCCATTGTATGTGCAATTTCCAGCTATGTACAAACCATGGAATGCGTCATTATTTCAAATTATAATGAAAAGGGAACATTTTCCATGTACTTAGCCTCAGGTTATATTCTAAGTGACTTCTCCTTTATCAACTTGAAGTTTCTAGTTAGGGAATGGAAATTGGCTTCACCTTGCTCATTTTGAAATGTTCCACCACCTTCTAGATATAGTCATATAGGGATGGTAATTAATTTCTATAATTTAATTCCATTATAATACATATCTATAAGATCTATTTTTATAGATAGAGATACTTCTTCTCAAAAATATCAGACAATTAAACTTTCATATCCTCAATCCTTTCCTTTACTAATTCAGTAATGATCATTTCATCAATATAGAGGAGTAAAATTATGAAGTTACCATCACCATAAAACTTTCTGTAATAGAAATGGTTATCATTTATCTATATGAAATTTCATTCTTCTATAAAGTCATTTAACTTCTAGTTTCATTTCATTGGTGATTTCATTAAACCATAAAGACTTTGCTTTAATTTTCACATAAGATTCATGTTCTGTTTATTCATGAAATCTTTAAACTACTCCATGTAAATATCTTCATTTAAGCCTCTATAAAGAAATACAGTTTTCATATCTATTTTTTCTAGATGCTACCATTATTTGGAAACAATATTGAGAATCATCCAAATATTCATATGTTTAATAGATAGAGAAAATATTTCAAATATATATGTACCTTACATTTGTTGAAATACCTTCATGATAAGTATTTACTTGTACCTTTGTATTCCAAATAATTCTTATTTTTGTTTATAAACCATTTTTTTCTAAAGAACTCTCTTCCCAATAGGTCATTATATTGGCCTCTGTGTTCTAGACACAAGTAAGGAATTCATTTCATCCCTTACTACTAAATCCCTCTAACTTGGTCTTTTGAATTTGTAAACTCTTCTGGACTCTCAGGATATTCATCCTAAGTGAGAAAAAAATAGTAAAATTTTCTTATATATCTATGAACTTGTCACCAGATCCTATTAGATCTATGTAAATCACTATGAAGCATAGCTCCTTCCAAAAATTTACCTTCTGAAGCTATTCCCTGAGTTTTCATGGGCTCTGAGATTTCTGATACTTCTAGCCTTGTCAATACCATTAGAAGTTTACCTCCTTCTAAAACTTCAACTATATTATATGGTGCTTCCAAAAATGGCGTACACCCAAAACATTCTTGAACATCCATAAATTCCATATTTCCATTCAATTTAACATCAAATTGTGATAAATCTTTGATCTCATATTTAACTTATACATGGTTCTACTATTTCGATAGGATCTCTTCATTGAAGGTAACATTTTGTCTTATAAAAACCTTCCCAAATTTTTTATCCCGAAACTAAAATTCAAATCCTTCGTCATCATACCCTAAAAAGAAACATGCTTGGGACTTGGCATCTATATTGTCCATTTCTTTAGCATCAACATGGACATAGGTGATTGAACCTAAGAATTTGATATGGGAAATATTAATCTTTATTTTAGAATAATAGGATTCCAAATATTCACTCCCCAAAAAAGATGATGGAATATTTCTCACCAAATAGGTATCACAATCCACAGCTTCCACTAAAAACTCATTTGGAAGACCTGTGTGAATTCTCATGCTATTTTCCTACTCAATTATTATCTGAATAATCCTCTCTATAACTCCATTTTTCCTGAAGTTCCTAGTATGGTATTCTCACACTATGTTCCTTTTCAATAATATAACCTATGAAGCTCTCAACTTTTTTATTACCCACCATTGTAAAACCTTAAACATTTTAATTTATATCTGGTCTCATTTTTCATCATGTATCTTCATCGAAAAAAGGTTATGAATACCCTAGAATTATGATAGATAATAAACTCACACACCTTCCATGTCACCTCATATATAAAGGTAACATAGTATAATAAACCTCCATGATAATATACTAGATTTGGGCCCCATATTTCTATATAAACAATCTTTAACTTCTAGTCCTTCAGTATCTTACCTTCTGTTTGGAAAAACACCTTCTAATAATTCCCAAGAATTAATTATTCATAAGTATTATAGTCTAAGCTCTCAATATTTAGTACTCCTTTAACATAAATAATTTTCATCCCTTTCTAACTTAAGCGACCTAAACATTCATACCATAACTTTTTTTAAGTTAATTTTATATCATACATTTCACATTTTGAAACTCTCGTTAAGTACAATGTTTAATCCTTCACTCATTTGTAAACCATCATGGTATCATATGTAAATTTCAATTATTCATCCATAAAGGTTATATAGAAACTTTTATCATATAACTATAATACCAAAATCAAATTATTACTTAATCTCAACATGTGTCACACTCCTTGAAATTCCATCAAACTTTTGTTACTTGTCTGAATATAAACATTACATTTACCTACTATTTATATAGTTTTACCATCCATAATATATACCTTTAAAAAGCTTCTAGAAGTCTAATTACACATAATTATTCTCTTGGATGTGGATTGAAATAAATCTCTAGAGTCTATAATACAAGACTTGAGTAAACTATATAAACTAAGTAGAAGACTATTCATATCTTCTATTATAAGATTTACAAATGAACTTCCAGAATCATATCTTCTAGAATTGACCCACCACTTATTGAAATCATTAAACATATGTTATTTCTTCCCAAAATTCCAACAAAAGGAAATAAAACTTTCCATAAATATATTATGGCTTTAAATCCCCCTTCCATTTCCTCTATTATAACACTTCCATGCTATGGATCATCCCCTACCTTATGCACTATATTTTTTTATGATAGATTATTGGATATTATTCTAGTGAATATCATAATTCAAGATCAAATCCCTAACATCCATAAACACTAAGTAAATTTTACCACTATAATTACTAACTATATAAACCATTACAACCCTTGATTCAAATAGTGATTATAGTAACAACTTTATCCACTTTGAATCCTCGAAACTCACCTTTTCAGATTTCAAATGACTCTAAATAATGTTAAAGTTATGTGATCATATTATATATTTCCTTATGAAATAATCATGAAAAATAAATTCTTTAATTGGAACAATTATTCATTATATTTAACTTCTCATAAATATTATATAGATTCTTCATAAGTTCTGAAGTTATCTTCACCTCATAGATGTTATAATACATGTTCTTGGCTAGTGACATATGAACTATCATAAGGGGTATCTTATAAAGACTTTATCATTCTTACTTATTAGTTTTTTCTGACTTGGTACTGATAAATAGAAGATGAAGATCTTTGTGTAGTTGAAAAAATATTATCTTTATCTTCCAAAATCTGAAATCCTTACTGTCATACTTTTCAACCTAGACCTTACCCTTGTCCAAATCCATTACTTAAATCATCAATGAAATCCCACTAAATTTATAAAAAATAATTAGTGGTTAAAAATACTTAAAATAATTCTTATATAAGTCCAAGGGAAATATGATGTGGCTAAACCATGCTTTGAAACACCTTAGTCAACATATGGTTGTTTGAAACTCTATAACTTGGATCTGATACCACTTTTTAGGTCCATGAAACATTTTAAAACATGAAATTTATCCTATGTAACTTACTCTATGGAATAAAAAAATTATAATTAACCTATGGTAATGATGTAATAGAACATATAAGATAAGACATACCTAAGTCACTACACCAAAATTCACACTTCGGACTCAATCATACAAGAACATCTGAAATACAATTATTGAAATAAATAAAGGCAAAGAATAACAAAAGTATTTTTTTCATGGTTCATACTTAGTCCTTCTCCATAAAGGTAATGATGTAATAATTTTATTCATGGAATTAAATATGATTATAATTTGAAACAAATCATCATGGAATAAATGACTAAATTGCACAATTATAATAAAGTTGAGTTGATGCAACTAAGGCCACTTTATTCTGATCTCCATAAAGATATTGTCTACAAGGATCCAATCTTCATGGGTTCCCCTTGGCTTGGTCAAAGACATATACTACCTTATCTCCTCCTTATAGTAAATATTTTTCACTTTTAGAAACTTCATGAGTTTACTCTTACATAATATTTCAATGACTCTTACATATTTCTTTATGAGCTAAGGAAAAAATATTATGTAATTTATTTTTCATATAATCCATTCTTACATAACCATGGAGAAACCCTCATGAAATTCCTTTTATCTTTTAGCTTTCACCTTTCTTCCTAAGTCTAGTTCATATTTCTTTCTTCCCTTAATTTCCCCTGTTCTTCCTAATTTTGATTTTACCAACTTCTAGAATTTTGAAATTTTTTACTACTACTTATCCATCTCCATAAAATTATAGAATAATTTTTAAATCACTCCTTATATTATTTCTAATTACATATATTAAAATTTTCTTCCACATGGATAAACCTAACATAAACTTCCCACCGATATAGAGGTTCTTTCCTTATTCTACGAAGTTATGGTTTGTCTGTCTATGGATCTATGCTTATTTATTTATAGATTATAAATTTTATATAATTCTAAATCTTGATATGAAATGTTCATGTTCTTTATTCATAGGATTCATTTAGATATGTGTGGATATGTTTAACTTTTATTTTTGGGTGAGTAACATAAGTTATGGGTTATGTTAAGAGTTACACGTTAACATGGTTTGAACATATTAATTTGGTTGATAAAATATGGATTCCAAAATTAAATCATTAAAATAATTCATACATAAAGGAATAAAACACGTGATGATAAATATTTCATGGGATGAACTGGTAAATACTTTAATATGAATATGATGTGTATTAAATTAGCGAGGCTTTAAAACAAAACCCCTCAAATACTAAGTGTGATATTCCTTCTAAATTATAACTTTTCAAGATCTCAATAATTTAGTGTGGGTACCCTAATGGTTAGGCGTCAATAGATTATCTTGTGTAAGAAAATTAAGTAATAAGGTGACCCTAATGGTCGGGTACCTTATTTTGTTCATTTTCATTATGTTACATTAAGCTAGGAAACCCTAATTATTAGAATACTAGAGGAATAGAGTTTATTTTATCCATATGATGTATTTGGGTAAAGATTTATTCATTCAATTATCCAATAATCATATATGATATTATTGGGATAATTCCCTACCTAAATAACTAAGTGATGAAATGAACACTATAGTGGACTCAATACTTAGTGAAATGTGGATTTTGAATCACTGAATAGATATGGTTTATGGGGTCATCATTTTTAGTTAGATTATTTTCTTTAAAAATACTTTATGAAAATATATAAAACATTATACTCCCTCATAAATATCGTTTTTTGTAGATTATGGCATGCATCATGTTTATCTGTTTGATATCTCTGATAGGTATAACCTATAAAATTATTCTATATTTGGTATCTATGGTTGATAAGTGTTATCAAATAGAATCATTATGATAATTTTACTAGGAATATTATAAATATAAATTTCTCTAAATTTTATGCATGGGTATTAGATATTGGATGTGCATCACACATTTATGTTAATAATCATAGACTCAAAGATAAGAGGTAATTAATGAAAGGTGAAGTGGATATATGTTTTGGAAATGGATCGATATCTCTTTCATTAGATGTTGGAATATATGATCTAAGACTACCTTGTGGATTAGTTTTATAATTGGAAAAATGTTATTATGTTCTTTTAATAAATAAAAAAATTATATTTGTATGTTTTTTCGACAAGATGGGATTCTCGTTCATTATTAAGAATAAGAGTTTTTCTATATATATGAATGAAATGTTTTATGGAATCAGGAATATAGTAAATGGTTTATACATTATAAATGTTGATAATATTGTTTGTAAAATTTAAAATAATAAGTTTAAGGTCTATTATAATCCCAGTTACCTTTGGCATTATCACCTTGTACATATAAATTAGAAACACATCCAAAGACTCCATGGAGATGGATTATTTGAGTTTTTAGATTATGAATCAATTGATATTTGGGAATATTGTTTATTGGAAAAAATGACTAAATCACTTTTTAATAAAAAGGATGAAAGGGCTAATTGAATATTGGATCTTATACGTAGTGATTTATGTGGAATAATGAGTACCTAATAAAGTAGTGGGTTTAGGTACTTCATGACCCTTATTTATGATTTTATTAAGAATGGTTATTTGTTTCTAATGATACACAAGAATGAAATTTTTAAAAAATTATAAGTGTTTTAGAATAAACTACATTATCAGTTAGAAAAAGTATTAAGATTATCTGATTAGATTAGTGTGGTGAATATTTGATCTAGGAATTCACGGATCATATAAGATAGTATGGGATTATTTCATAATTTGATCATCCTTTAACACTATAGTGGAATGGTGTGTTTGAGGGTAATAATCATACCCAATTGGACATGTTTCAATTAATGATGAGTTTTTCTAGCCTCTATATTTAATCTTGGGGATATGCTCTTGAAAATATTGTATTCCTACTTAATCAAGTTCCATATAAATCTATCATAAATAAATTATATGAAATATGTAATAGGAAACCTAACAGTTTATCTTTTATGATTATTTTTTGTTGTAAATAACTTGTACAAAAATTTGATTATGATAATATTATCCTTAAGTCATATAATGCCTATTTTTTGGTAATCTAAAAAAAATTGGATATTATTTATATAGTCCTACTAAACACAAATTAATTATAGTCAAACAAGGATTTTTTTTGAAAGGAAACATATAATTCAAGGGGTCTATGATAGGAAAGTTGATCTTAGAAAATTTTAAAACCAATAAACAGAAAGTGTTCCTAAAATGGATGTTGATATGGTTCCACAAAGAGTTTTAAAAAAATAACAAACTTAGGTTACATAAGAACCTCAAAGGTCTGGTAGGATTCACTAGGATCCTGAGAGATATGGATTTTTTATGGAAAATGATGATAAATTAATGTCCATATGTGATGGACCTACAACCTACTGATAGGCCATTAATAGTTAAAATTATGAGAGATGGTTAAATGATATAGAATCTAAAATAGACACCATTTAAACAAATAATGTTTAGAACTTAGTGGATGAACCTGAATGGTTAATACCCATAGGGTACATATGTTTCTTTCATAATAAATATGACATGGGTCATAGAGTGTCTACCTATAAAGAACATCTAGTGGTAAAGGGTTACAAACAAATTCATGGTATTGATTATGAAGATACCTTTTCAACGGTTATTATGATAAATTACATTTGAATTTTTCTTTCCATATAAAAACATTATGATTATGAGATATATAAAATTAAATACAAAGGTTCTTTCCTTAATGAGAATTTAGTCAAGGATGTGTATAATAGATATCCCAAAGTTTATAAAGTTTCAAATGAGTCTATTAAGCTTTAGAAGTTTCAATGGTCTATTTATAGATTCAATCAAGCTTCTTTGAGTAAGAATATCTAGATTGTCATGTGATTAAAGAGTGTGGTTTCATCAAAACAATAGATGATTCTTATGTATATAAGTAGATTAGTGGTATTATGGTGTTATTTCTGATATTGTATGTGGATAAAATACTCTTTATTAGAAATGATGTCTTGATTTTATATTTTATAAATATGTGGTTGATAAAATTATTCTTGATGAAATACATGGGTGAATAATCCAACATACTAGGTGTAAATATCTATATAAATGGATCCAATAGTTTTATTATACTGAGATAGAACTCATATATTAATAAAGTTATAAATGGATTTTTCATGGATAAATCAAAAAAGGTTTCTTTACCAGTGTTTCATGGAATGAATATTAATAAGATTAAATATACTTATAAATATTTATAAACGATGGATATAATTTCTTATGCACCCTCCATAGGATCTATCATTTATAACATGTTGTGTACTCATCCCAATGTTTCTTATTCTTTCATAATTAAAAGTAGATTTCAATCTAATCATAGTGAGATTAATTGGATTTCTATCAATAATAACATTCTTAGGTACTTAAGATGAATCAAGGATATACTCTTGGTCTTTAGTGGTGATGATGAGTTCATTGTAATGGGTTTTATTGATGATAGTTTCCAATATTAAAAATATGATATGATATCTCAATATCATTTCTTTTTTTCCTAAATGTTGGAGCTATCAGTTGGAAGAGTTTCAAACAAGCCACGACAGTGAACTCGATAATAGAGGAATGGTACATCACTACATGGGATGATGTGAAGGAAGTTGTTTAGATCAATAATTTCATCTTTAAAATTAAGGTGGTTCCTAGAATTGATGGAGAAATCATGCTAAACTGTGAAACAATATAGAAATTTCTCAGTCCAAGGAACTCTGGTCTCACTGAAGGATGAAATACATCCTTCTCAAGTTTCATATCATTCGAGATATCATTGAGAGGGGTGATGTAAAGATCTATCAGGTGGCTACATAAGAGAATGTATCAAATCCATTGAAAAAACCATTATCGTAGTAAAATTATAATGGTTATGTTGAATCTCTTGGTATAAAATACATGGCTGATTGGATCTGATATTTAAAAAATGTATCATTATTTTATAATAAAGGAAATCTCTATTTATCATTTATTCATGATTTTTGCAATTTTTATTACATGAATAGTGGAATGATAATATCCCCTAAAAGTATGACTTTGATTTTTCCCTAATGGATGGTAATCATAGATTATTATGTGTTGTTATGATATGTTAATATTATCATTAGTAAAATATTATACTCAATACAGAGAGTTGTATACAAGATATAAAGAATAAACTCTTTAGATAATAAGTTGAGACATATTATTTGGATTGAACCACCAAAGTATATAACACATAATGCCATGCGGCCATTTATGTACTTATGGTTTTATGATTATTATGAATCCTCGTTACCTATGGTTATAGAGATACCTAGTGTAAAACCATGGGTCCTTATAGTTTATGAAACTCAAAGGAAATTTAAATTTTTAGTCTTGGAGTAGGGGTTCTTTTGAGAATAACGATTCAGATAGTAATTTTAAGAGTTAGTGTGTCTTGAGAAGATGATTTTTGATATGTATCAAGGCCCTAAAGGTTTTTTGGGTGCTTGGGTGAAGGTTAGAATCTTTAAGGGGTGGTTCAGACTTCAGAAGGGGTTTTCCCTATGCATAGTTACTATGCGGTTTGGGAAAACCATGTGGCACTCTAGGGGAAACTAAATGGAATTAGTTTTTTTCTTAGGGTGAAGCATATGGTATCATAGAAATATTTTTGAAAATTATGCACGATGTTTATTTTTATCAGAGTGTGTCACATGGTTGGAGAATAGTTTGTAAAATTTTGTGGCCAAAACATGAGAGAAGGGTTGGATAGAGATAGTGTTGACCACATGGTTAGAACATGGTTTATAAAATCATTTAGTAAAAGTAAAAACACTAGTATTTTATTATAAAGTGTAAAACAACCATTTTCACCTTGGAATTTTAATCCCTCACTCCCACTTTCTCCTCCCTCTTGCATAGCCGAACTAGAGGATTCCCCTCCTATCTTCATCCTTTGAACCCCTTGTAAATGGGGAATATTCATGGTAGATTTTATGGAAATTATAGGTGAGTCCCTTAACTTTATCCCTTTATTATTATTATTCTTACTGGCCTCTAATTTTGGTTCTATGGATTATGGATTTGGTGATGATTTCCACTAGACCATGGTGGAAATCACCTAATATAATGGGTCATTTTATCAACATGGCTAGAGTATGTCATGTAAGGATGAAAACATGTTGGTGCTCTCTATTACATTGAATGTATGTTTATCAATGTATTTATATAGGTTTTTACCAATATTTAATTAAATTGTCTATTTAATCAGTGTCGGTTGAGTTGAATTTTTATCTAGATAGTGTTAGAAGTACATCATAGACCTTTTAGGTGTGCTTGGGTTGTAATTTTGGTGCGGCTTGATAGGTAGGTGAGTTTGTGGGAAATTATTACTATTGAAATTTAATTTAATAATTAATTATAAATTTTTATATATTAAATTAATTAGATGTTATGGATTGAGATAGGGGCTCAGAAGGTGATACGAGTGTGTGTGAGGTGTAGACGATCTTGGGTAAGAGGGGTCAGGATTTATATGTAGGAAATGAATTTGAATAGGGTAGGTGGTATTTGAACATATCCATGTGATTTATGGTTTTTATGTGGCACATGATATGTGATCTCTACACATATGGGCAATTTTACTTTAATTCAATAAATTATTTTTTAATGTCTATGGATAGAATGGAAGTTCCATGGGCTATAATAGACTCTTGAACACTGGATGGATTCCTCATATGCTAATGATAGAGGTATTGATAAAAAAAATATACCAAGGGATACATAGACCCTAAAAGGGTTTAAAGTAAATGAAATGGACTAAACATAGTGGGCCCTATTAGGGATGCCTTGTATTCTCTATATGTGGGAGAGTGATCAATTAGTATTATTATTATAGGTATGGTCCATATAAAAACCTTGATACACATTATATTTTATGAAATAATTGATCAAATAGTGGGGAGAGTGTTCCTCCCCTGTAGATATGTGATTAACAAGGTGGGTATATCCTGGTTAAGATTATGGAGAGGTTGAGTGCTAGAGGACCGACCTTGCAAGAATCAGGGATAGAGATGGTCTTAATGCTATTTATTTAGCATGATGATGGTATATCCATTCTTATTAGTCTAATTATGATACGATGTGAGTTTAGTGATAATGAGGGATTTTATTCCTTGTGAATTAAGGGCTTGGCCCTAGGGCTGATAAAGAGATATAAGACCCCATGTAAAATGTCTAGACTGTGGTATGACTTAAGGGACATTGTAGGTTCCCCTGTGTGATATTAACCCTGAAGAGGTGTGGTGTAGGGAGATAGAAAATATCAATTTTAGGTTTCACCTTAAAATTTAATGATTGAAATTGAGACTCATGTGTGGCTTGGTACCAGTGATAAATGACCAAGATGAATTTTGAGGACCCTAGTGGATGCTCTTTATAAGTGATATAAGGATTTCTAGGGTTTAGTGTGATGTTATTGTGATACTGGCATGGTATTAAGAGTTATAATGAAATGGAAAAGAGGATTCATAGGCACTCTTTAAGATATGGGCTAGGACTGAGTGGATAGCTCCTTGGTGAAGAACTGGTGATCTCATGGATAGGCTATGATACTTTATGTATGTATGTTGTGCGATAATCCTAGGGAGAGAGGAAAACCCTGGTGTATGATATGTCATATGTTTCCTAATGTAGATCAGACACCCCCTGGGTTCTGGATAGTCTTTTATATAATTCCTAATAGGGAGAGTCTACCATGAGGTTCTGGATGATCTAAGTTTTGATTCTTTATAGGGAGTGGATATTCCATTGGGTTCCAGATGAAATGTTTCTAAACAGGGAGTAAATTCTCTATTGGGTTAGTAATGATGTGTTTCCTAGAATAAAGAGTCTTCGATTGGGTTCTGAATGATGTGATATGTGTTTCTTGGTAGGTTGACTCTATCCCTAGGTTCTAAATGATATAATTTGTATTCCACAATAGGGTCATCCTGACCCAAGGTTTTAGATAATTTTCATATGTTTCCCACTTGGGAAAGGCTACCCATAGGTTCTAGATGATCTGAAATGTGTTTCTCGAAAGGGATAGTTTTACCCTAGGTTAAATATTACCATTTACTTCTTTCTTGATGGGTAGAAGTTGTGACCCATGTTCTAGAGGAGGTGATTGATGTTTCTTGGTAGTAAGTGTGTATACCCTAGGTTTAAAATTATGGTAATATGCTTAGAGGAATCTATAACTATCCAAAGTAGGTGTTTTTGATCCTTAGTGTCACCATAGAACCCATGGATCAATGATGATTATTTCATTTAGCTTCCTCACTGTATTTATTTTTTCAGAATACCACATGTGAATGCACTGTATTTACTGGTTATGTTAGGGATTCCATTGGTGGTGGAATATTTAGTTTGATTCACACCCTGGTCAAGAATTTGTGGAACTTCGATACCCAATAAGACATTATGTTCGTAGGTTTAGGTAGTACAGATACCTAGTGTTGAATGATCAAGTGGGATAGATAAGATAGATTCTGGAGACTATTATGTGATGAGGCTCAGTGGTAGTAGTAGATCCTCTTAGAATTTTATTATTTTTTTATTATATATGTGATTGTCTTGGTGTGTTATTAGTTGTGATGTATGAATGTATGCTCATAGTTCATTTGTTAGAGCATGGATATCTTTTATTACTTATACATACATAGATTATTTATGATGAATCTTTATTGATTATTTTTCTATTTTTATTTACTCTAATATGAGGTTATTGTCTCCCCATGGTATCACCTTATAACCTAATTATTAGATGGTAGCCTCTGGAATATGGAGAGGCATTCCTAAGGTCATGTGACACCCCCAATACGAACACTGTTGAGTAGTCAAGGGATGATGGATCATTATGAATAAGTATTTGGGAATATTTTTCTTTGTATTTTTATTTGGGGATATGGTAGACATGAAATAGGAATGTGTCTCAACTTATGATGGACCTCATACTAGGGAATCATGAAAATATTTTTCAATGGGAATTACATGTTACCATAGATATGGTATTGTTTTTTTTCAGTTTTCGATCTTATAGTTGAGATATTTATTTAAATATGATGTGTGTATATGAGATTTATATTTATGTTTTTGGATATTGTCCTTCTGGTAAAAGTCCCATGTTCTTGAATTACTCTCAAAACATAGGAATCGCGTGAAATTTTTGTGATTGTTTGTGATTGATATCTCTAATGATGAGGTTTTGGTTGTTTAAAGTTATAGTAATAACTTATGTGGTTATTTACAATATAACTTGTTGGTGGAATTCTACTCAGTTGAACTATGGTGTATTTATTCTGATGAGAGGTTATGTGAATTCTATGGAGGGATGTTGCTTGATTAAGACTATATAGTCCCTCTATATAAGGAATGTTTGTTGACCCCTAGTGGGTCGGTAAATGCATTGATGCCTTGATGCTGGTTTCAAAAAGAAAATGGGTTGTTCTTATTTAAAGTGAAAACAACAACCTTTATGGTGTCTCCCCGTATATTTTCTTGGTGAAATTATAATTAACCAAACCATATGAATATGGGTTACTTATTAAGAATTTTCATGGAAGATATAATTATATATAAATGGATGGGATTTTGATCCTTGAGGGGTATTTTAGTATGAAAATTCACAGTGAGTATTAGTGACTTTTATTGGGATAATTACTTATCATGTGATTCCTATGATGTATATGTATCTGATAACCCTAGAGTGGGTGTTTTGAAAAATTATTTTCCTTGTGATATTTGAGAGAGGAGTAGAGATGTTTCCTATGAGTAGTGATGAGGCAACCTAAACATTACATACATGAATATTACATCATTTTAGATTAATATTCAATACATCTAACAGCAATACATCCCATAAAATCATAAAGTTTTAGTGTCTTTGAATACTAGATATATAATAATCATATTTCATGAAATATCTTCAATATCTCCCACAAATCTCTTTTCATGTAGTACACTTATTATTCATTCCCTAATTAAAACTTTTCATTATAACATAGGGAATGGAAACATAAGAAATAGTTAGATTAGATTCTCAATAAGGTTAAACATGATATATTAATCAATGATCATATATAAGTATATCATGATTATAAGGGTATGATAACATGAGATTAACATTTGAAAATCTACCCAACAATTCATTGATCATAATCATGACATAAGTCTTTGGTAGATCATAATACATAAATCATAAATTATTTAAAGATCATGAACCAAGATATCATATCATAATTATAAGAATGTTTCATTGAGAGTGTCATAAAAATTGCAGTATAATCACAATCATATAAATCATATTTCAAGGCTACCCAACAATACATTTATCACATGTTAGTATTAGACTGACCACCCATGTACCTGCTTTGGGATTCAGATAACCTATCATGTACCCTCTTTTAGGATTGGGTCCACCTTATATTTACCCTTTGAGATCATAAAAATTAATCAATACTCAATTTATTTGATGGATATAATGCATCCACCAATCACGTAATCATAATCTATTCATATGTACACCACATGATCACAGAAATTTTTATCATTTCATCATAGCTTAACTCATGAAAAAGAAAATGGTTTTCATCCATATTTTAACATCATAATCATAAATAATATAAATAATGGATAAATATGTTATCATTATATCATATCCACATTAAATCATAAGTAAAATCAATGTATATTGTTATAGATTAAAATAACTTTAAAATTTCACTAAAACATTTATTGAGGAAATTACCATTTTCATTTTAAAATAACTTTTTTAAAATATAAAAAAATTCCAAAATTGTAGTAAAAAAATTTATTTGAAAAGAACTATATAAATATTTAATGAAATATTCAATTAAAATAATATTCGTTTTTATAGGAAAAAAAATTCATGTGGTAAGCATTAAAAAGGGATTTGATTCACACCTTTGGTAAAAGGTTCCTTGCTCAGAAAACGATAAGAAGATTGATTTATAACATTTTTATAGAAATTAAAACATGGGTAAAAATTAATTTAATAAAACATTTGAGAATATTAAAACCATTATTAAAAAAATTAAGAAAATATTGATATGGAAGAAAAATATTACCATCCAAATAGAGAAATAATGTCAGTATTCCTTAAAAGATAATTTTGGACTTTTGAGTAGTTAGAGAGATGAAAATGAAAGTAAAAAAATTTAAATATATATAAATAATCATAGGATAATAAAATACATGAGATTTATGAGATATATAATATATAATTTAATTATCAAAAAATTAAGTGTAAGGAATCCCGATAAAAAGTGAGATTGTAACATAAAACTCTTACCTCAAGTATGACTTGTTTCATAAGATATTTTAACCTACAACATAATAAATTAAAATTTAATATAATTCTATACTATAATAACATTCATACTTATAATAACATACATATTTTATTTATAACACCTTATCACCTATTCATTAATAATATTTCATTGTTATTATCATTTTGGGTGTTAACTGCTTCGTTTTTCATGTATGCTTCGATTCGGGAGTTATGGTCCTTACATATTGATCATGTTTAAATAATATATATAATTTTAATCATGATATAAATATAATATATATTCATTTTATTCATATCTATAACCATATGTAAAAGGTAGATATAGAAAAATTAATTTCATCATTCATGGAGACTGTAGTTTGTACGTACGCATGAACATTGTTTTCATATTCTAATGAAAAGAAAGAAAGAAATATAAAAAATATTTTATAATTTAATAATAATTATTATATCATAAATATCATATATATTTACTAAATTCATCATTATATACATCAATGTGAGGCGGTGATGGAAAATGAATCATATCGCTACATGGAGGTAGTTGTCAACACATACGCATGAATGATACTTTCATTTATCATTTGATAAAAAGAAGTTGAAAAATGGTTATAACATAACATCAGTATATAAATGATAATATTTTCATTATTTTAAGATGGATACAATATTTTTATAGTAATTATAAGAAGAAATAAACTTTTAAATAATTGGGTAAGATGATTACCTATTCTTTTAGAGACCTCCTTTGGCTTACACCTTAAGCCTTCCTAGGGTGGTCTTAGGGTAACACAAAAAGTTAAATAACTAAGATAATGAATCTAGGAATGTTTTTGGGTAGTTATTTTCAAAAATATAGGGCTTTAATTTTTTAAATAATTGAGGAGAAGAGGTTCCCTTTTATAAGTGAGGGAAGGGACATACGTAGAATTACTGAAAAGGTTTAAATAATATAATGTCATTTTCTTGTGAAATTGGAACCAAATGGACAAGAATTAGAATTTAATATAATATAAGGTTAAAATATTTTTAACCAATGGTATTTATACAAGTTTAAGTGTAATTTTAACCCTTATATCTTATTTTATCTTCCCTAGTAAATATGTTTTAACCCTAACCATGATAACCAAATTTTACTATTTTTACAATTTATTATGAAAAAAATTAAATTTTAATCATTAAAAAAATTAAATAATGATTAAAAATATATAATAAATTTTATAAAATTTAATTTTTATAAGTGTAATGAACTAATTTTAAAATTAATGCGCAAAACACAATGAAACTGATTTTTTAGAAAAATGAATTTTTAAGTATAAAACTAAATTTAATTTCATTCCTTGCCTTGTAAAAACTATTAGATAAATGTTAAAATATTTTATTGAATATATTATATATATATATCATTAAAATAATTAATAAATAATTATTTATTTAAATTATTAAGATAAAAATGCATTGCACACATAAAAACAGTTTTCTAAAAAATAATTGTTTTTATCTTAAAATGATTTTATCTTTACTTCTAACCATTAGATAAATAATGTATAAATTATTATTCATAAATTAAAAATAAATTTAATTTAAATCACTTTGTAATAGTGATCAATATGTTTTTTAATATAAAAATTCATAACACCTAGAAAAATACATTTCTTTGGAAAAATATGTCTTTTAATCATGAAATGATGTTATTAAAAATTTAATGATTATTTCTTATGAATTAATAAATTCATTTAAATTAAGGAAAAAAATTCTATATATATTTCATAATGTTTTTAATCCTACTCATACAATCTAATTATTAGGTTTAAAATTTTATAACTGTTCATTTAGACTCAGTGTTACATGTAAATAAAGTTATCAAATACTTCAAAAAAATAAAAGGAATGCATATAAAATATTTGGGTTTTATAAGAGATATATGTGATATGTGGTTTATGGTATAGGTTGTATATACTAGTTCCATTAATATGTGACTCAGGGTATTAGTGTGCCAGTAATTATGATGGGTTAGCATGAAGTTTTCTCATTGTTGTTGAAGTGAGTTGTGATATATGAGGGTAAATCAAGAAAGGGGTTAGCCTAGGTTTGTGAGTGTCATAAAGGCTAGGTTCATGGGTATATGATTTTTACTTGATGTTTATTCATGGTAATTTCTATCATATATGTGTTATAGGCTTGGATATTCCATTGGATTTGGTCATGTAAATCACTTGAGGTATTTTGGTATCTAGGATGTATTTCTAAGGTAGAATCAGTGGGATGCTTAAAACTATTGATTTAGAGGGTAGTTATTGATGATATTATAGAATATTATCCAATATGGTATAACATAGGATGGATAAATTGTGTTAGATGCTTCTAGTTTGAGATGATTCCCAAGTGGTGGGTGATTGTGTTATAGGAATTAGCATGAGCAATATGCCTCAGGCCCACTGAAAAGTAAGCATTGAAGTGATTCTAGAAAGATAAGATTAATATACAGTGGGAATTATTAGTTTTAGAGTTTTATGTTCCTAGTTTTTTATGATGTGTGACTTGTGGGAGTGTGAGTTGACCTTTACAGTCATTTTTTATTAGATCGTACACCGTTGGGTTTGGATGAGATCAAGGAAGTTAGTGCAGTGTTATGTATGGTTTTTTTTTGGGTTATTGATTGATGAGATGACATGTATAGGATGAGGATGGTTGTATTTTATGGGATACTTGTGAACATGGTGGACCAAAATTTTAGTGATAATTAGGAATGTTTCATATGATATAGATGGTGACATTATGGATGGATATAATTAAGGGATGACAGGATGGTGACCGTGGATTGGGAGGATCGACATGCATGTGATTATGGAACCTATTGAGGTTTCACTTGAGGAGTGGTATAAAGGAATCCATTTAGTGGAGATTATTCCATTGGATGTTATAGGGTGTTCCCTTCATTGTTGATGGAATTTGGAGAATGTTGAGGATGATTTTATTGATGATACGGGAATGGGTAGAGACTGGTAATTCATGTTTGAACTTATGTATGAGTGAGATAGTCACATTCAAACATTAGGGGTGTTAATGAATGGAGTGTGGAATTAATATTTACAACCCTAATATGGGTAGGGCCATTTATATGGTATTGGATGGATTATAAGTATTTTTATTGGGGTATAGATGGAATTTTATGTGATCTGAGCATGAGACATATTGATGACGTGTTTCTGCTCATAAGTACAGTATGATAGAAGATTTTGTTTTGGTCAAGGAACCAACCATGTAATTACACTAACTTTCGGGTCTAGAATTTGGTGTGGGTGAATAGATAATCTTGGGATACCTTTTAGGATTTAGGCACTATGATCGGGTGACATGATCATGTATTGGCAGTTGAGACTGAGAGTTTTTAGGAAAGGTCATCTAGAGGAGGATTGAATGGTGTTCCTACTTATATTTGATTGCATTAACATGGAAACTATATTAATCATATCATTAGACCACTGTGAATGTTTTTCAATTGGTTATTCATATGGTGGGGAGTACCATTTCTTAGAATCATCCCTTATGATTTGAGCCTTATAGTAGGGAGAACCATTGTATTGGGGATGAATGGGTTGAATACATCATGGTGTATTGGGAGATATGGGTGATTTTGACCACTGTATCGGTGTTTATAATGATTATAAGTGAGTAGCTCTGTTTTTTATGAAAATTATTACTTGTATTTAGAGTTTCATAGAGTAATCTCATTTAGAATTCGGTGATAGAATACAATAAATTGATTATAATCTAATGACCAAGGTAGGTTGTGATTATCGGTTAATGGACTATTGAGGATTCTTAGGGATGGGATGTTATATGGTGGGGAGGTTGTAAAATTCCATGTCCTTATGGGTTATAAAATTGATAGGGAATTTGAATTTTTGATGTTGGATCAAGGTTCATTTTGATAATCAGCATTTATATTGGAACTCTAACAGTTGGATAATCTTAGGAAGATGTTTTTGGATATGGATTGAGGCCTAAGAGGTGTCCAGGATTCTTGTATGAAGGTTGAGAGCTTTGGGGGTGGTTTATAATTTAGAAGGTATTTTTACCTATGCATGGTTATGCATGGTTTGGGAAAATAATGTGACACTATAGGAGAAACTGTGTGGGTTTGGTTTGGATTAATGGAGAGTTGAATAGTTTGGAATGCTATTGTATAGAACTATTCAACACAACCATGTGTATTTTTTATTTTTCTCAAAGGATTCCACAGAGTTTAGAAAACTATGCAGTGACCATGAGACTGTCTGTATTTTCATAAAAAGGTATAAAATGACCATTTTCCACCTTGGGAATTTAAGCTCTCACCAACTCTTTATCCACCTTATTATGTAGATGAACTAGGGGACACCCCCCCCCCCTTTGAACTCCTTGTAAATGGGGCATCTTCCTGGGTGATTTTATGGTGATTAGAGGTGGGTCCCTTCCATTTATCCCTCACTCTTCTTATCCTTAATAGTTTATGATTTTGGTTCTCCAATATAGGGATTTTGTGATGATTTACACTAGATGGTAGAAATCAATTGATATTATGGAGGTTTTGTCCAGAGTAGATAGAGGATGTCCTATGAGGAAGAAAACATGTTTTTTCCCATCATTTTATTGAAGGTTCATCACTTGGTTAATTTATTTAGGTTTATTTCCTAAATTGAATTAAATTGGTTATTGAATCGGTGTCGGTTGGTAGGGATTTTCCCATGACAGTTTCAAGAGTATTATATGCACCTTTTAAGTGAAATTTTTCAAGGTTTTAGTGTGGTGTGATGGTCGAGTGAGTTTCTAGAAAATTATTCCTATTGGTATTAAATTGAATAATTAATTATAAAATGTTATAATTAAATGAATTGGATCTTGTGGCTTGAGATAGGGGTTTTTAAGGTGATATGATCATGGATGAGATGTAGATGATCTTAGTAAAAAGTATTTAGGCTTTTCTTAAAGGGATTTACTTTTAATGAGGTAGGTGGTCCCTAAAAAATTCCCTATGTTTTATGATTTTGATATATGGCATGTGATATGTGGTATCACCATGTATGGGAAATTGACCATTAATTTAATAATATTTTTTGAAAATATTTTAGGTGGAATGAAAATTATAAGCTCCATGATGTTTTTTTCTGAATTACCGCAACACATAAACTACAAGAGGCAGGGTGAATTATAGTCTAAAAAGTGGCTTGAAATTTTTTTCATCTAAAGTATTAAAAATAAATGTAATCATGAAGTTTTGATAAACCCAAAAATTATAAACCCATAATATATCAGAGTCAAATAAGTAAGTTCAACAAAAATTAAATCTATAAAAAAATTTATTAACATATGAAAAAATAGAACACACTATAGAAATAAGAACAACTAATCAATGTAATAGGCATAGATAAATTTAACAAAACACAGATTAATGATTCAAAAATAAATTTCCCCTTTAAAAAGTATATTATAAACCATACTGTTAACCAAATAATAAGAGGAATTGTAAATTTGATTCAAGGTAACCTTGAATTTAACCTATAGAAAGATTTGTTTTCAAATTCCTAAGAATTCATTGATTAAACTTGTCAAATGATATCATACATTTTCTATAAATCAAAAGATTGGATTTTTATTCCTATCAGAATACCTTGATCAACTCAATTGGTAGGAAAATACTCTTCTATAAACTTGAATATCAAATCGATCTTCCCATCGGAATCCATCATTCAACTCGATCAGTATGAAACAGTGATTCTACAAAGTAAAATATAATCTTTTTCTTCCTATCATAATCCCTTAATCAACCCAATTGAAAACTCATTAATTAAAAAGAGATTCTAATATTTCTAAAATGAAAATCTCTTAATCAAACTCTTAGCATAAATACTCAAAAATAAAATAAAATCATAAGTTCTCTCATGACAATAAGTTATTATAGAGTTAAAATGATTGAAAGATAAAAATTGAATCTTAACACACCTTTTGGACCTCATAGTTACAGTCCTATTTATATTAAAACCTTGAAAGGTCAGATTTTACATTCTTTGGGATCAGTTTTAACTACACCATAAGTGGTTTCATCGTCATCTGATGAACTCAGTATAGCTTCACATCTTTTGATAAACACTAATATAAAAAAGGACTTTTCACATCAGTTTTTTTTATTTTAACATTGGTTACCAAGTGATGTTATTGAAAGTGATGTTATATATAGGTTTTTCATGTCGATTGTTTTTAAACAATGTTAAGAAGACTTTATCACACTGGTTTTTAAAAAACATCGATGTAGTAACTAGCCTAGAACTGTAGATATGGATTAGTTTTTCATGTCAGTTATATAAAAACCATCATGATAGATCAATTTGTTTATTTTTTTCATGTTATTTATAAAATAACCAACATAAAAAAATTAAATTAAATTAAATTAAATATGGCTAACAGTATGACAGTAGCACCAGAAACAAATAAATAGTAGCACGTGCAGATAGAAAACTACATCACTTGGAAGTATAATAAAAATAAAAAAAATAATCACATATTAAAATAATTTTAACATTATAATTTTAAATTCAAACTTTATAATATATTATACAAATAAACTAAAATCCAACCAAACCTGTGAAATATTCTACACATTCTCTGTGTAAGTGATTTAGATCTTTTTCAATATAAGTGTGTGGGTCATGAAAAAGCTAAAAAATAAAAATAAATAATTTAATATTTATTTTCATTATAATTTTAATATAAATTAAAGGAAATTTTATAATAAAATATGACCTTATAGAATTTTATAATAGCTCTGGTTGAAATAAATTCAAACATAAATCTTAGAACATAATATCCACATTACTTAACTCCTTGAATATGAAAAATTTGTTTCAAAATAATTTTTTGATTAAAAAAAATATTTTAAGTACTTGCATCCAATATTTAGTAATTATAAATGAGAAGTCACATTTTCATTCACATATTTTATCTTTGTGTTCCTCCTTCCTATTGTCTCTCTAAAGTTATTTCATGCCCTGTTAGAAAATGATATGTATAAAATAAAATTAAAATTCATTATCATCATTATCATCATTACCTTTTTATTCAAAACTAGATAAAAATACAAAGAAGAATCCAAGAAATATGGTGGTCGGAAATAATGAAGGCCAAGATCATCGCCCCGAATCAAGTCCATCCCCTCAGGTTTGAAATGAGAAACATGAGAATGAAAACTAACCAAGGTACCAGGGGTCGCCGTAGAGGGCAAGTGATCTTCCACCTTGTTTCCCTCTCTCCACATATGGGTGAATCGAGTGTTACTATCAATGAGGGATTTTTGTTGCCTGATTATGTAAAAAATAGACTAGGAATGGTACCTTTCTTATGAAAGGAATCGTGAATAATCATAGAATCAGTTTCCACTTGGGAGATGTAATGCTCCCTCTACCTGCAAATGGAAATACCTGAATGAACCACTTTTTCCTCTGCCTAAAAATAATTTCTATTTCCATAATACACTGTGAATGAAAAAACCACACTACCCGTGAAACCCCAGACCATGCCACCACCATGAATTTTACCCATCAAGTAGGAACCATCTATATTCAGTTTGAGCCCACATTCAGGAAAGCTCCATCAAACCCATTGCCCTTGTTGCCTTATACTTGACTGCTTGGCCGTAACTTGAGGAGGATACATATTTTAGAGAGAGGGATTCTATAACCATTTACCATCAATGCCACACAAATCAACTAGGATGCACCTTATCCTAACGATTATGTGTCTCCCCATAGAATAGATCCCCTCAAACCTAGCCCAGTTTCTTGCTTTCCATAAAAACCAACAACCTGCGTTAAAGATGATGGATCTCTCCATTCTTTCCCTCTTCAAATCGTCTGAACCTTGGAACCAACACTCCATGAAGGAGTCAAAACTCGACGCAGAGGAGGAGTACCCAGTAAACTCCCCAAAGAAATCCCACACCTGGTAGGCCCAAGAACCTTTGAAGAAAGTATGGCTTATACTCTCTTCATGTTTGTTCCCACGGCACTGGAAGTAGGATACAAGTATTAAAATAATAAAACTTACGTGTTTGATAAGTTTATAAAACTTTATCACATGTCTCCATGTATAAATCATAACCAGTAATCTTTCTTCTCTCTTGGACAAAAAACACACAACATCCAATGTCCAATAATATACAAAAAATATAATGTGAGTGGTTATTCGGTTAAGAGAAATGATACTTTAAGAAATTTATGTTTCATACATTTGAAGATAAGTAATAATCCAACAATGAATTATATTATTTTGAATTGTTTCAGTAATATATACTTTTCTTTCTGTATCATTCATTGACATTGTTATTAGTGAAATGTATTGTGGGTCCAAAAATCCATATACTAAAGTTGTATCATACTAAATACAAAGTGTATAAATATACCTAATACAAAAATACATAAGTATTAAGTTTTAATAAATTAAAATAACTGAAAGATATATGATAATCGACTTACATGGAAAATAATTTCATCACATTGATGAAAAATAAATATCTATTTACAATATCCGTGATATCTCTCTTTAAAATCATCATATTCAGTGCATTCCCAAAAATGTTAAAATCCATTTTAAGCTCATAAACTTTGAATAAAAAAGATAAATATATTGATAATATATTAAGTCTAGAAGAAGTAGTATGAGAAGTTATAAAATCATGTATTTTTATTTTATATACATTATGTCTTTACCTTTAAAGTATTCCTGTAAAAAATTAAAAAAAATTAAAATTTAAAATTTTAAAGTAAATTCAACACTAATATCAAATAAATGATATAATCTATACATACCTCAATAGAAATTTTTTGGAAAAGTCTAGATGGTAAAACTAAAAAATAGTTGATGGTTTTTTCAATTGTAGTGACCTCATCTGAAGTAAATGGCACTCTTGATGATCTATCTATAATATCCTACATAGTGACCCTAAGATTCTCCATATCTATTGGTTGATGATGAATGGAATCCCTAATATAATATATAATACCATATTCAAAAATATGTTTAGGGGATCCTTAACATATAACTCACAATGTATGGGAAGATATGTAGGAGGAAGTATAGGAGTTCTATAAGAAGAAGGAGGTGTAGGAGTGGGATCGGTAGGCTGAGATGAAGGATTTGGATCTTTAGGCAGAGGTAGAGGAGTGGGATTTGTAGCCTGAAACTGTTTTTTTCATGTCTGCAAACATCAATAGTAATGAAACTCTGATCATATCCTCCATCATCTCACCAATATCCTAAAATTTACTTCTAAATATTTTATTTTTTTATATTCATCCACACTTAAAGAATCTCTAGAACAAAAAAAAACTTTTTTTATCGATACACCTACCGTATATCCTCATACATGACCTGGATGTTTGGGATTTCCCAATGTAGTAGATAAAATATCGTTTATACCCTAAAGTATAAATTTCCCTTGTGTGTTTCACTCTTTAAGGGATTCTTGTACATGATATTTAAAAAAATCACTAGTGAAACGCAATATATAAATATTTAAATTAACTTAGATAACATAAATAAATTAAATAACTTATTACAATCCTCTCATATACATCCCTTGACTCTTTCATAAGATATTGTCTCTTTTTTCCCATTTGGTCCATCTTCTATTTTTTATGTCTTGTTGGGGGGGAGTAGGTTTAACCTATGTGGAGCATGAAGACTCTACTATAATTTTTTTAAATTTTTCATCTATTATTTGTTCTTCCAATAACGTAGAACCTCTATGAGATAAAGTATGAGAGTATAAGTTTTTGGATTGGATCTTCTAATTATATTTCCATATTTTCTATAAATTAAGAATAAAAAAATAATTAATATAAGAAAAACTTCTAAAATATAATATTCAACTGACTAAAAATGATTCTTGTTGTCTACTCTCAACAAACCGCTTCCATGTATCTTCATCTAGAAAAGGATATATATCACATGTATTTTCATTTTTTCTTTCCCCAAAAATGAAATCTGATGTGAGGGTTTATTTAAAATCCCTCTATGTCATAGTAACCAAATATAATAATTTCTTCATAGCTCCTCTGGTGTTAGGTATATTATATGTCATCTAATAAGATGGAAAAAAATTATATTAGTAAAAACATTTCATGATAAGTAAAATAATAACAAATGTGGTAAGTAAAATTTTCTCCCATAATTGAGATAATGTCACTTTTTCTATACTTATCCAATCATAAATCAAAATATTAACTTTAATTCAAGATTTCAGTATAACAAAAGTCTTACTTTTTTAAAATTTGGACCCCAAGGAATACCATTATCATCAAAATCAACTAGTATCATTTGTTTTATACTACAGGACACTAATAATTTTTGTAAATATGTTATTCCATGTTTACCAACCATGAAAGTCTTCTCTACCCCTATGGAAGTATATGACTCCTGTGTAAATGGATGAGGAGTCTCCTTAGAAAAAATATATGTATGATCCTCTCTAGAAGCTCAATGTGGCTCTGATATTTGAAAATAAATTATCCTAAAAATCAATGTAACAAATCAAAGTAATAAAAAATCAGTACACAAATATAAAAATCCAACTATTATATATAAAATTATATAAAAGTGAAAAATGATCCAACAAAAAGCAAAATAAACTAAACATTTTTTATTAATATTTGTTAAAGTGGTTAACTAAAATCACAATAAAACTAATGAGAGATTAAATTAAATAAAATAAGGAAAAACATCCAACCATTACATAAAATTTTGAATAACAATTTTAAAATTATAAAAAAAAAACAAAAAAATACTAAACAAAACACTCTTTATCATATTTATTGGAGTAGTTAACAAAAATGTTAAAAAGAATACAGAAAATATTCTTTATCTTATTTGTTAGTAGTTAACAATGCTAAAAGAGTATGGAAAATATTTATTAAATATAAAATTATATATGAAAAATAAAACAAAGATTTAGTAAAAATTAATATTAATTCAACAGTTATATATAAATTTGAATAATTGAAAAATAATACAAACTAAACTAAACTAATCTAAATAAAAAATTTAGAATATTGGTTATAATATATGTTTTAAGTAAAAACATAAAACCTAAATATCTACAATTTTATGAAATTTAAAAAATTAAACAAGAAATAAATATATATTACATGTAATATTAGAAAATTACTAAAGTACAGTTTTCCCATATTCCTTCCTTGTGATCATTCTGTCTGGAACAAACCATGTCTATATCGTGGTCATCAATATTCTCTGTTAATATTTCCATGGAAGTAGTTATCTCACATAAATAGACATCTTCATCAAGTTTTTAATCACCAAAATATTTTTTTTATAAAATGATAGACCATTTCATATTTGATGGATTAAGAAAATAGAAAAAAAATGTGTTTCCATGGTAAAAGGATCATATATGTATTCTAATATATTCAGATTAACTTTTTCATTCTGAATTCATCATATCTGCTACTATTGTTACCAATATCCCATCTATTTTTAAACACTAGAACTCAAAATTTAATGTAATAAAACTCCTATATTTCTTCAATGACTTCATAATATAAACTTGATACAGATATTGGGTTGTTGTATTTGGCACTTGAAAAATTTATTGCTTCTACAAACACCAATACACAACAATTCTAAATTGTACTTTTGTTTTCCTAATATTTTATACGATATTTATAGTCATTAATGTCATAATTTGACCATGTTATCATATTTAAACTTAGGCCACCCACTAACCATCTCAATGTTTCTAATGCATCTGATCTACCATGTACAGTCTCTTAAATTCATGGGAAAAAGGTTTGGTATGCTCATTCAAAATGTTTATATATTTCTTCTATAGATAAAATTTTTTTAACACATTAATAGTTAATGTTATATATGTCTTATAATCATCAATGTTATTCAAAATATATAAATGTACCTTATTTATCTGTTCACTTATCAACGATTTTACTTTCAAGTCAGAGATCCCCTTTCCCCCATAATTGAATTGTTCATGGGTAGATGAAGGTAAATTAATATGCTCAACTACAAACAAGTATCTTATACAAAACTCTGAAACCTCCTCAAAAATATACATCTCAATAATAGATGTTTTAGGTCGATATGGATTCTTAACATATCCCTTTAATCTCTTCATATACCTTTAAAAATGAGACATATAACATAGATATATGGGTTTGTAAAGTCTTATTTCTCACATCAAATGAACCATTAAATTCACCATGATATAAAAAAATGATTAAGTAAAATACATTTCTAGTTGAAAAATATATAGAAATTGTATCATTCTCTAAATTTTTAAATGAATTCATATTTATCACTTTGTTGAAAATTGAATTAAAAATATAACACACCTTCATGATATTCATTATAACATGGATGGTAAATATTATATGCAATCCAATTGGTAAAAATTGTAACATCATGAAGTTAAAATCATGAGATTTCATGTATGTCAAATTCAAATATTTTAGTGACACAAAAAAAATATTTCAATAATAACATGCAATAATTTGATACCATGGAGACATAGAAAAAAACTAATTTTCTCCCTATGGGATAATATATGAAAATATTTAGGAATATATGTATTTCTTCTATAAAGAGTGGGATTTAACTCTAAATTTATTCCCATTGAGAGTATGTTTAATCTTTTATCTAACTCATATTTAGTCTTTCCTTTAATATCTAATAATGTTCTGAACAAACTTTCACAAATATTCTTCTCCACATGCATGACATTAACGTTTTGTTTGACCTCATGATGTCTCCAATATTGAAGCTCAAAAAATATTGATCATTTCTTCTAAATATTTCTATAATTACTATATTTTTGTGCCTTTTTTAATCTAACATCAACATTTTTTACCCTCTCAAAATATTTAGTGGTGGAAAAAGGTTTTATAGAAATATAAAATTCTTTTGAGTGATTGAATTACTTTTTTAATCTTTGATAAGAGTGATCCATATATAAAAACCTATGATGACCCATCTATATTGTTTTTCTACCATGTTATAGTGTATACTATGAACTTTTTTGTTCACAAAATGGAAAATACTTATACCCCTTAACACTATATCCAAATAAATTTTCATATAGTGGGAAGTCATTTATAGTGAACATAATCATTTCATGTAGTTTAAATTGTTCGATTTCATAATAATCATACACTCTAATACATTTCTCTTATAAAAGTTTCAAATCATCAATTAATAGTGACAAGAAAACTTCAATATCATTTCCAGATTGTTTTGTTATAGAAATCATTAAACTCAACATGATATATTATTTATTCATATAAAATTCAGGAGATAAGTTGTAAATTTTCAATAAATTTTGACATGAACTATTTTTTCTACTAAGACTTTAATATGGATTCATTCCATCAATGCACAGTACAAATATGAGATTTCAAACTTCATTTTTTGATGTAGGAAATTATGGATCAATCTTCTTCCAATGTGAAAAAATAGCTAGATGATGGAATTTTTCATAACATGTCTACTCATTTATATTCCATCTTTACCTTATTACATAATTTTAATTTTCAAATAAATGTTTCAAATGAGGAATTATAGGAAGATATAAAATTACCTTAGCAAGAGTCCCAATAACTACTAAATCATCCTTGTATTTTTCTTTAAACTTATACCATGATGACCCACATTTAGGACACTCTGACAGATATTTTTATTCTTTCCTATATAGAACACATTCATTTGGGAGGTATATATCTTGTTATACCCCAAACCCATCAGTCATAATATTTTATTCTCATTATAATGTGAATCTGGAATATCATTGTCTTTAGGAAGTACGTCTTTCTATAACTATAGAAACTCTATAAAAATATCATTACTCGATCCATTTTTTCCATCAAGTTGATCAATATTAACACTATAGATAAAATCATAAATTTTATACAGCCTGGATATAATGGTTTTTCAGCATCACCATATAAATAATCAATTATCAGTTCTTTCATAATTACCTCTTCTTCAATACCATGAATTATTTCTTCAATTTTATCAGACTTATCATCTTTAAAATTATCATCATCATCAATAGATATTAGATTTTTTCAGTTTCACCATACCAAATCCAAGGTTTGTAACTTAGGTTAAAACCATGATAAATTAATTGATCTTTAATTTATCTACATTTCAAATTTTGTATATTTAACCATTTCAAGCATGGGAAGAAAAATATATTGTTGTTTAGAACATTTCCTTTAGAAAATTCTAAAAAAACATCAAAACCTTCCTCAAATTCATCACTTTTTCATAATATAGTAATCCAACTTTGAATCATTATTACCTATAACAAATATCAAAAATTGAAATTAAGTTATTATATTTTAAAATTTAATTTAAAATTTAGTTTTATAAATAAAAATAAAAAATATCATAAAATATTTCACAAATAAAAGAAATAAAACATGTTTAATAAACAAAAATACCACTTTAACGTATTTAATTATCATTCTATCATAAAAAAATCAAAAATAGTTGTGCAATCATCACGATCATCTAAATATATATTATCAATACTCTGTATTCAAACTCTATAATCCACTATTCTTTCAAGATTTCCATTCACAAGGCAGACAAAAAACATACCTTGGACACATATTAATCAGTACATTAACATTATTTATAACATGAATTCATCTAATCATTTATTTAAACTTTAATCTCAAATAAATCATATATTAATTAAAAAATACCTCAGATGCACAAATAATTGGAACTTTAAATACAAATATCGAAGAGATGATAAATATTATCATTGGAAGAGATCATTTAATCAAAGAATCCCAAAACAACATTCATAAATTAAAAAATACCATGGATGTTAATAAAATCAAAAGAATAAACAAAAAAAGTGAATATATACCTAAAGGGGGATGAATTAGAAGTCGATGATAAAGAAAACACGGTACATAGAGACTGGGAGAAGCATCCAGCATTAGCTAAGGATAGAAGGTAGAGGTTAATTCCAACTAAATGATATTTGAGGACACCATATTTAATAATGAAGGGTTATGGTTACCTACATGAGAGAAAACAAATAGTAGTCATGAGAAAGAATGAACATTAAATAATTTGACCTAATGTTTCATAATAATTTTGAATATTTTTCACACCATTTATTTTATAAATTATGTTAAAAAACTTTTTTACACCAGTTATTTAATAACTGACATGAAAACCCATATTTTTTACATCCATTATTAGATAACCAACATTAAAAATAAAATTCATGTGTTTTTTACATCAATTATTTTATAAGAAACATTAAAAATAATTTATAATTTTAGTTATAAATAACTGATGTGAAAAACATGTCACCTTAAATGTATTTTTTACTAGTGAAAATCATTTTGGCATCACTATAGTACTGATAAATATGATGAAAATAGTCTAGATGGAAAATTAAGTCCTCCAGGTTTCCATACCAAAATCTTATAAAATTAAGGTTACTAGATTTATGTTATGCATAACAAAAAAACTTAAAACAAAAACATTAAAATTAGGATGAATTAAAACATGAGTGTTATTTGATTTTCAAAACCAAGAATAAAGTGATTCTATGGATAAAAAATATACCAATTTTTAAAAAACACAAACATTTATAAAAAATTTAAAAAAAACTTTTCTTTTGTAAAAAATGGAATCTCTCCCTTTGTAAAATAAAGAAATTATTAAAAATATCCGCCAACTTTGAAATTTCTTAAATATTTAATAAAAAAATTCTTAAATTTATCCCCTTTTATAAAAATATACTACCTCCCTCATAATAATAAAATCATATAAAAAATTCTTCCTCTTTTTCAAATATGATTTTCTCAAAAAAAATGAACTTTAAAATATGTTGATTTTTCAAATTTCCCGCTTTTTTATTTTCAAAAATAAAAATATAAATTGAAAAATGAAATAAACACCCCATGGAATAAAAAATTTCATTAGATTTAAAGAGAAAAATTCCCTTTTTGAAAAGATATATATCTTGATAAACTTTTCCTCCTTATAATTTTGATATGAGATCGTGAAATAAAAACAAACACCTTTCTTTCCTTTTGTGTAAGAAGGATCAAATAGAATAAAAAAATGTTGAAACATAAAACATTATGGTAATATATGTATCAAAAAATAAAATATTTATGAAACATAAAAAAACAATCTACTTAACAATAGGAATTTAAAATTTTCCCAAAAATATTAATAGGTAAGTGTATCATATTATCATAAATTTTAAGTTCAATGTTTTTGATAGATTTTAGAGATTATATTTTCAATAATATTTTGTATTATCTCAATATTATCCATAATTGTGTCCAAAATTTCTTACTTCTTATTCATCTTTTCCACAAATTCCCTTAAATATAAAATCTTATGTTCCTGATCTTCTAACTTCTTCTCATCTTCTATTATATTCTATTAAATATCTTTAAATATTTGAATTTGATGACCAGTGGAAATGTTAATTTCATAAAATTATCTCTTATCATTTGTATTTTCATCCAAAATATACTTTATTTCCTTTTCCTATAACTTCTCATATTAATAATTGTCCCACGATCTTAGAAATGAATTTAAAAATCATATTTGAAGATAATATAATTGGATTTTCATTTTGTTTTTTTATCAAAAAATTATCACAAAGTCTGAGAAAACTAAATTTATGAAATACTATCATTCATATGATTCATCTTGGAATCAAGATATGAAAAAATAGATATAATATTCCACATTTTTTTCAATTGATTAAAGATAAATTCTTGATAAATTTCATTTCTTTCACTCTTGGTTCTAAGTGATGAAGAATTTTTATTAGGGTATTATTATTATTATTATTATTCAATAGTATTTTTTAGTTGAATTCTCTATTCTATGGTAGAAACATTTTAAACTTCAACTTTTTGGAGGATTTCCCTTCATAAAACCTTATAATTTTATAAATAACTTGATCTGAAACATCTGATGACTTCTCCTTCTCAATATTCAGAAAAATTGCTTCTGATTATTTAATTATATTTTCAGAAGGAATGGTTTCAATTTCTGATGAACTGATCAATAATAAAAAATAAAAATATATTTTATGATGAACTTAAATCATAACCTCAACTTCTCTAGGGGTTATCATTCCTATACTTTATGGAGGTATAAATCCTTCTGTTAGACATGAGTAAGCATCTGATGGTTTTTTTTCCTTCTGATTTTATTTTTTATAGAAATCCATCATTTTATTTAATAGTAATTTAATAGTATATCCCTTATACTTATCCTTATTATAAAAATACATAAAATATTAATCAAATATCTTCATTCTTTGAGCTTGATGAAGATATAGACATCTATCTTCTGGTTCTTTTCTCTATTTCTCTTTAACTTTATCCTTTTCTTTTTAAACTTTCATTTTAGGAGTAGAAAAAAAAAATCAACAAATTTTCTTTTTTTCAGAACATTTATTATATTTGTTATAGAAATGGTATTTCAGTTTAAAGGATTTTATCTCACTATTTAAGTGAGTTCAATATCAGAAACTCCTTTCTTTAGTAAAAATTAGTAATAATTTTATTCATAATTCTGATATAGTGTAAAATTTTAAACATAATTGTAAAGAAATGTATAGATTTAATATAATCCCATTAAAACATTAATAGATTAAATTTTCTCATGTTGTAATGAAAATGTAATATATATACATAATTTATCATTATTTTATCTTTATCATCGTTCCTTGGATGAAGAAAATATTGAATCCCCTAAAAAAAATATTTCCTTTGGGATACAAATGGTTTATCTTGTAAAAAATTTTCTTAACTTGGAAAAGATATCTTTCACTTTAGTTTTAAAAAAGGATTATAAAATCTCTAGAAGTTTGCATAAAACAAACAAGGATTAAACCTCTAGATTTAATTCAATGAGATTTGTTAACTCTTTCAAAGAAAGATCAAACTGAATGTTGTAAACTATACACTTAATTTTTATAACTTCTCCAACCACAAAAAAATAGTGGAATAATAAAATTCATTAATAAACTATAAAAAGAAGTATTTGTGAGATTCACTTTTAAACATAATATTCTCCCATACTTGATAATGAAAATTTTATTTTAACAATAATTCATATTGATCATAATAAACATGATCAACTATCATTTCTATAAAGACTTATCTTGAAGAAATTTTTTCAAAATATGTCATTTGAGAAATGGAAATAGAATAATGATCTATAAATTATTATCTATAAAAATACAAAACATCATAAATAATAATAAAAAATAGACTTTAGAACCACAAGGATATTTATATGATATTTGGTTGCCACTAATCTCAAGACAATTATCATAATCCAATGGTCTGAGACAAATCATGCGAAAGAATATAATACCAAAATATCCAAAAATATTTTATCTTGAAAATTTTAAATTTTAAATTCTTAAATTTTTTCAAAAAATAAACTTCTGATGTATTAAATTTAAAAATAATACTTTTAAAAAATAAATAAAATAAATAAATATGGGTTTTAAACTTTAGTTAAAAAATAACCTTCAAACAATAGGATTAATTATAAAAAAACATAAGTTATATACCAAAATAATGGTGTGATCTTATTATTATGATGATGGTTCTATAAAATTAGTCAAGAAATTTCATATAATCTATTAAAATTAATAAAAAATAAAAAAACTATAACTTACTAAAAGGTTTTCCAAATGAAAAGGAAACTTCCCCTCAATAAGAGAGTTTAACAGACAAAGTAAAACTTTTAAAATTTGAAACTTATAAATAGGTTATTCAAAAAAAAATTAAGTTCTAATAAACTTAAAGATATAGTTACCAGGTATCAATGATAAAATTTGAGCAATGGATAATTTTTTAAGTTACTATATCAATACTATAACAGTAATATAGTAGTACTGTAGAAGGTACTATAGCGGTACTGTAAGAAAGGTACTATTCACCTAAATTGGGATTTTGAGCCACAAAATTGGGCCTACATGCCACAAGGCCTCCAAACCATCAAAGGAATTCAGGACACAGGGTCTCCAGGACATCATCAGTGGGAATCAGGTGATATGGTGGGACTAATTGAATGACTTGGTGTAAGATTCAGGTGGTGCAGTATGGTGACATGTAGGCATCACCGAGTGGGAAACCTCAAAAGAGGTATCGTCATGTGGATGCTTATCAACTAGCCATATTACCCCCCACAAATGTTTTATGTGGAAAGTATGGGTTCCCCACCACATGACTATAAATACAATGGGAATAATCATTTCATGTGGCACGATAACCAAGAGATGTAGTGGGGTGAACCATAGGCTTCACCAGGTGGGAGACTCAAAAGAGAGATTAGTGTGAAGGTATAAATCATCTGGTCATCTTCTAGCATGAATCTACGATGTGGGATATAGTGTTTCCCTACCATGAAATGTTAGTGGACAACATGATGCAATGATTCTTGGTGGGGTCGATGTAGCTTTCGTACTGGTAACACGGTGTGATGACTATTTATAAGGGACAATAATGCATAACATTCATGGAATGACAGAAAACAGACTACTTGTTTTGGGGGAAACTTTGTATTTGGACTTCATTCCACTAGTCCTTCAATCTACCCATGTTATTATTCCTCTATTCCTCTAGGACTTGGATCCATGTATTGTAATAAAATAGATCTAGTGGGTGCTTGTCATTTTTTGTGTGGAGGGGTGATGTTTGATCCATTAGGGTTCCAGGGTGTGTATGTGTTTATTTTCTTGTAATCCCCTATACCTATAATAATAATAGGAATTGATGATAGTTATTCAGATGCCAGTATACAGTATCTTCATTTCTTCATAAATTCTGTCTTCAAAAAATATATCTTATTTGGTCCATAATAATTTTCAAAAAGGAATTTTGGAACCCATATTTGATTTATTGATTGATGTTAATAAGCCATAAATTCTACCGAGATAAAGTCATGTGTTCTTTTGAATTAATGAACTCTATATAGAGAACAATTATTTATCCAATGCTTTCCTCTTTGAAACATTGAGCAAAAAGGTTCTATACTCGGCACAAAGTAATTTGATTAATATGTCGAACTTTCAGTGATCTTATAGAAAAATCCCTATGTAGTTTTTTACCACAACTGATTGTACATATTTTCAAACAATTTTCTTACAATGTTGAAGTTTTTAAGAATCCTTTTTAGGCTCTCAACTTCTCATTTTATCTTAACACTCTCAACCATATATTCTGATGATTTTACAACTTTCTTACTCTTTAACATAGTCGTAAGTTTAGTGATTTCTTTTTTAGCATCATTCAACTCACCCAAGAGTCTATTCTTCTCATCCTTTACATTAGCATTGTCATTATCCATAGAAACCATAGTTTTTAATTTCTTCTATGAGTTCATATTTTTTACTTGACTTTTCAATTTTTCAAATTTTGATGTTATCTTATTATTTTACTTCCTTACTTCAATCAACTTATCTCTAGTCTTAAAAACATACATTTCTCTTAGAAACATCATCTTTAAGAAGAAAAGTGACTATATATATTCCTTTTAATTGATCATAAAAAGGTATTCGTAACATGAAGGGTTAACTAAAATTAATCTTTCTATTCTATTGAAGATATAAAAACTATTTTATTTGTAATTTTATATGTCATGAACAACATAAGAAATTTTTCTACACTATTATGAATAATGAATGGTTTCATTTTATCTCACCAATATTCATAGTCATTTTCATTAAAAATAAGAGGTCTATTTGTATTGAGATTGTCCAAACTTTCAACATTCATAATACCATCCATTTAAAAAAATCCCTACCACATTGTTAGGTGTAATGAAACTAAGAGTCAAAATCTGATAAAAAAATATATTTAAATAGAATTAATATCATAATAAGTCCCAAACATAGATACCATATTTGATACTAAATATTGTTCTAGATTACCATGGAATTTAAACTAAAATAGGGGTGAATCATAGTCTAAAACATGACATATAATTTTTTTTCTACCTCAATTAAAACAAAATAGAAACACAAAGTTTTAATAAACTCGCAAATTATAAACCCATAATATATCAAAGTAAAACAATTAAGCACTTATAAAATTAAAGCTTCCCAAATTTTATGAACTTTTTATAAAATCAAACACACAATGGAAATAAAAACAACTACTCTATATTGTAGACATATTGGAAATTTAAAAAACATGGAGTAATGATTCACAAATCAATTACCCCTTAAAATAATTTTATAACCCATAATTTCATCCAAAGCACAAGGTGAATCATAAAACTGATTCAAGGTAACCTAAACTTTAACCTAATGAAATCTCTATCTTCTAATACCTAGAAAGCCCTCAAATAAACCTGTTGTAAGGTATCAGTATGCTTCTATAAACTAAAATATTATATTTTTCTTCCTATCATAATATCTTGATCAACTCGGTCAGTAGAAACCCTACTTCTACAAACCAAAATCTTGACTCTTTATTTTTATCGGAAGACCTCAATCACTAGAAAACCCTGTTTCTACAAACTAGAAGATCATATTTGTCTTTCTATTTGGATCACTCAATCAACCTGAATAGAATAATAGTGATTACAAAGAGATGATAATATATTTACAATGAATACCTCTCCATATATCTCTTATCATAAGTATTTAAAAAGAAAATATAATCATAATCGATCTCATGATAATAAGCATTTTTGGACTTCAAGTGACTGTAAGCTCAAAATTGTATCTAAACACACCTTTTTCTCCTCAAAATTGTGATCATATTTATAGTAAACCCTAAAACATTAGGATTTTACATTATTTGGGATCGTTTATAACTACATTGGGAGAGGCTTTATCATCATCCAATAAACTCAACATAGTTTTTTATCTTCTAATGAAGTTAGTAATACACCACTATAGTTCATGTAAATCTGGTGAAAATAGTTTGGGAAGAAAACTCAGTACTTTGGATTTTCATACCAAAATCCTATGGAATTATGGTTATCATATTATCATTTTTCATAACAAAAAAACTTAAAACAAAAACCTAAAAGGTGGGATTAATTAAGACATTAGTGTTATGTGATTGTCAAAACCAAGGGTAAAGTGAGTCTATGACTCAGCGTGATGGGCCCTTGAAAACTGGCTAGATGCATCGACTGCTGATGGTTGAGGGCTTGACTATAAAAAATGTATAAAGAGATAAATTGACCCTATTGAGGTTTAAATTTAATGAAATGAATGAAACATAGTGGGGCATATTAGGGGTTCCTTTTCCCCACCGTGTGAGGAAGAGTGATTGATTTGTATGACTATCCTATAGATAATCCATGTGAAAAACTTGAGACAACTTATAGCTTATGGGATAGTTTATTTGAGATTGGGATGAGTGTTTATCCCCTACAGATGGTATTTTTTATTCCACCTTGCAGGTTCAAATCCAGATGTGTTTGCGGTAAGGGGTTTTTGCTTTTTTACTTTGATGTTCGATGGTCGTTTGGATTTGTGTGGCGTTACTCATGGGAGGATCCCCACTCCTCCTTTCCGCTTCCCGTGCGTGATTCGGACTCCAGTGAGGCTCCTTGACCCTCGAGTGTCTGCGGCTGGTTGGGTATGGGATGGGGGTGGGGTCCCGGCTTCATTTCCGGAAACCGGTGATGGTCTCATGTTGAATGGGTTCTTGATGTGGGTGTATTGGTCTACAACCGTGATTTTGGAAGTAACAGGTTGTGATGGTTTTGAGCAAGTGGTGAATATTGTTTCAGCAATCATCTGCAAGGGATTGCTTCTTGAGTTTCGGTTTGTGGAATCTGCATTTTGGTTTTGATTTGCTATTTGTGAGGAATTCTGGCATTTGGGACCATTTTGGATTTGAATTTGCTTGAAGTTCATGGAGGATGTGAAGGGTTGAAGTTGTGAATCGGTGTTTGGTTCTTGAACCTCTTGAATTTTGGATTGTTCTACGGGTACCTGCAAATGTTGAGGTGATGTGAAGTATGGGGGGTTTCAAATTTTGAATGCTCGGAAATGGTGGAGCTGCTGGTTGAACGTGTTGCATCAACAGAATGAAATTTAGGTTTTGTGAGTAATGGCTTGGTGTTTGACCTTTAACTTTTGTTACATGGTGTTATTTTGTTTTAGTCATGGAGTTTTATATGGTTTCTCAATTTTTTCTCAAAGTGATTGAATAATAAAAATATAATTTTCAGTCAGTGTATTTCAAGTGTTACCTTAGAACCCTAAGGTCAAGAGTGTGAGATGGGAATGGCATAGTACCGGTGAGCAGTGATCGTGATGGATTTGGAGGACCTTAGTGGACACCCTTGTAGGTGAGATGAGGACACTTATGGTTTGATGTGATATTCTTGTGTGACTGAGATGGTCTTCATAGTTAGGTCTAGGTAACTAGGAGAATGTAGAGGTGTACCTTGAGATATGGGGATAGGACTGAGTGGATAGCACCCTAGTCATGATATGGTGATCTCATATATGGACTTTGATTCCTAATTTATTTATGATGTGTGAAGATACTAGGAAGAGGGGATTACCCTGGTGTATGATGTGTATGATATTTCCTAGCAGGGAGAGATCACGTACATGGGTTCTAGATAGTCTTAAATGTGTTTCCTGGTAGAGATAGTCTATCCTTGGGTTTTGGATGATTTGAGATGTGATTCCAGATAGGTAGAAGATGTTCCACTGGGTTCTTAATGATGTGATTTCGAGCAGGGAGCAGACACACCCCTAAGTTTTTGATAATGTGTTTCCTAATAGGGATAGTCTGCCTCTAGGTTCCAAATGATCTAATATGTATTTCCCAGTATGGTGAGCCTTATCATTGGTTAAAAATGATCTGATATGTGTTTCTTGGTAGGGTGATCATGTCCATGGGTTCCAAATGATCTTTATGTGTTTCCTAGTATGGAGAGGCTACCACTGGGTTCTAGATGATCTAATATGTGTTTCTCAATATGGAGAGTTTATCCATGGTTTCTGAATGACCAGTTACTTATTTCCTAGTGGGGAGCAGTTGTGACCCAGATTCCAGAGGAGGTGGTTAATGATTCTTGTAAAGGATTATGTATGATCTTGGGTTATAGATAATGGTATTATAATCAAATACATTTGTCACTGGTCAAAATAGGTATGGTCAATCTCAAGTGTCATCTTAAAACTCGAGGATTTATGGTGATTATTTTATAGTGCTTTTGTATTGTAGTTATTTATAATCATATTTCATGACCATACATTGTATTTACAGGTTATGATAGGGATTTCATTGGTGGTGTCCTATTGAGTTTTATTTACACCATGCTTGGGTGGCCATGGCACTTTGGTACCTGAGCAGACCTCATGTTCATAGGCTCATGGTAGGGAAGATGTCACACCCTGATGTCACTTTTACATACAAATGTTTATTTATTTTATCAAACTTTTGTTTTAAACTGTTCTTAGGTCTTTCTAGGTAATTTTTGGGAGATTTTGGAGTTTTCTTGGCATGTGCATGGTATGTTCATAGTTAGGCCAAACTATACATAATTCCCAAGAAATTGTACATATTTTGGTGGTTTGGGACAATGGAATTTCACACATTTAGCACATTATTAGTCAAACTAAGTGACCAAACCATGCATATTATTCGGTGTATGGAACTAGGTAGATGGTTGGTGCGAGATTTTCCAATTTGTATGTCTAAACCATGTAACCAAAATTAATTAATCCGAAAATTGATTTTAAGAAATGAAACGGATTTTATTGAACTTGTTCTTTCTCATCCATATTAGGCTCTCAACCTAGAGAATTCCTTTTTGTGATTTTGTCTATGAATCCATTATTTTTTATTCTTCTATATCTCTTTACTTTTTATCTAAAAGAATCATAGATCAAGGTTGTTATGTCTATATCCATGGGTTATGACATGATATGATGAGATTTTATATGAATCGGTTGAATGGGGGAAGAGGAACTCAGATCTAACATTATCTTTGTGTGGGTCATCGAGGTTTTTCAAGGTAAGTGATATCCCTTATTCTATGTTGGTCTAAGTTTCTTTGATCTTGAGTTTCATGATTTGGGTTTTATGGATTAGGGTTATTTGTTACTTCCTAGGAGACATCTTTTTCTTCAACTTGTGGATCTCGTTTGGTTGTTGAAAATTCCAAGTTTTTGAGGTAGGTATCCTATCTATCTCTCTTTAAAATTGAATCTATGTTTGATTTTGATTTTATCATAAGGATTTGATTGTATTTTATTACTATCTCTTATTCCTAGTATCTTTATAAAAGAATTATGTTTTCTTAATATTTTAATAAAAATAGGAAAGGGGGGATTTTCACATAAATTGATCTTTAAATCTTAATTAAAGTAATGATCCTTCTTTTTGGAAATTGTACTTCTAGGTTGGATCTTAATAATTTTTCTTAAAAAAATTCATGATATTGATTTCTAAAATGATGGTAAAATATTTCTTTCTAAATATCATGTGGTTTGGCCCTTTTTTGAAATGATTTGAAAGTTTGTATTGTTTGAAATGTTTAAATGATTAATATGAAGTTGGTTTACCAAATGGATTTTCATTTACTTCATTTTTAAAGAATAATCCAAGGGCTTGATTGGTAATTTGAATGGTTTAATTGGAAAATTAAAACTCATAGGACAATCCCCTTTATATTTAATGGAAACTCATGGTTGTTTTGAGTGCTATGGGATAACTACCCTAGTAGTGGTAGTTATGTTATATTATCATACTTGGATAAATGGGATGTTCCTATGTGGGTGTTCATAGGTGTGAGAAAGATAAACTATTGTTTTTTGATATGATTATATAAAATGAGTATTTCTTTAAAATTCTTACCTATATTTTTGATATGCCATGGGAATACTGAGTTGGATAGGTGGGGAGTCTGGGTACACATATACACTAGTTTACAATTATTCTCTGGCTAGTGATCATAGGTGGGACATAGGTTAACCTATTGAATGTTTCCCCACAATTTGGCTAGGAAGGGTTATACCGGGTGCTTGGGCAGGGTCGATTAATGAGTAGGTGTTTTCTAGTATGTTGACTTTATATCATTGATGAATATATTGGAACTATCCTAGATTATTCCCCTTGATAACCTAGTATTCCATGATTAATATATATATATATATATGTGTGTGTGTGTGTGTGTATTTTATAAAGTATGGTTTCTTACAAATTTTTGATGATGTGTTTTTCTTTCTCTCAATATTTTCCATAAAACTGCTTTAACTTCAATTTATGAATATTTTTGTTAAAATAATATAAATTGTGGTTTTATTTAGAAAGAATCTCGGATTTGTGAAAATGGTTTATTTTCAACGAAAATTGTTTGATACTTTTTTTAAATAATGAAATCTAGAAATCCAATTTTTATATCCTTATTTTCAAACTTGCATGGAATATCTTTTCTTTTAAATAGTTATGTTTTGGGTTAGTGAGTGGTGACCTAATGAGATATTTAGATCACACCTATATATTATTGGTTATCTAACATTCATGTACCTCTTGGTTTGGGTTTATGGAGGTGCAAGTGGAGTTATTGATTTCAACATGGATATTGGGTGGTGGTCTTGTTTGACTTATTTCCCCTATTATATGTTGTATCATCCATAAGACTTGTATTTCGATATCTTTTATTCATGATGATTGATTTATTATCTTTAATTTCTTAGTTTCTACCTTATAATTTTATTCTTTTTCTTCTTATTTATTATTTTCTGGTGAAATCATTCCTAATGTGTTCTTGTGGATTCTTAGTCACTTATTGTCAACATGTGGGGATCTAGAAAACACTTTAGGCCTTGCCGCAATCCGGTTAGAATACCCAAATTAGGGTTGACCTGGGATGGTTTGTGGAAAATTTGTATTAAAGGGTAAAGGTTTGTCTTATTACATGGGATTTCCAGTATATAAGAGAAATTATTTTCAAAATTCATGAGGTAGATCATGAATAGTTTCTTGGTCACCACTTTTTTTGATGAGATCTGAGTTTACAAGGTTGTTTGGGTTGTGCCTATCTTGTGATCATTCTTAGTTATCAATTGTTTTTGATAAATTTGGTCTCTATTTTTTGGATATTTATGAGTTCTATTAGAAATGTGGAGGAGCTCAATGGTATGAATTATTTTTATAGGTTTTGGAAAACCATGTGCAGAGTGTGTGGCCTAAGTGAAATCCATTATACTTCATATGGTTAGAATACGATTGTCCATACCATGTGGTTAATCCTCACATTGTCATGTGTTTCCATGATCTTGTGAATTTTTCATTCTATGGGTAATTTGAGCTATTTATATTTTCTTTAAGTTTGAAATATGGTGACTCTTGGTGTTTTATGAGTGTTTATATTGTTTGAAGTTAAATGGAAATAGAAAATTTTAAATTAGGAGTTTTAGAAATTATTTTGAAAGGGAACCAATTTTTATATAAAACAAATAGAGAATACATTAAAAATTATTTGTAAATGTGTTCAAAATATTTTGGATTCAAAATGACATTCAATTTTGAAATTGTGACTAAACCTTTTTGAATTCAAAATAATATATTGTTTTGGAAATGTGTCTAAGAAGTTTTGGATTCAAAATGATGATTGGTTTTGGAAAATCTGATGGTATCTTAGGGAAAAGGTATGGTGTTAATTATTCTCAAGATTTTCAAGTGATGTTAAGAAAGTTCAAGTTGAATCTTTTAAATTTGTTAGACCCTATGTGATATAGTTGTTTTAATAATCACAAATTATGACACTTTACAAATCATGATAATTCTCATATTAAGTTATAACTAATATTAATCATGTCAATGAATATTTATAAATCAATAAATTATGTCACATCGTATAATATATTTCAATAAGTCAATAAATTATGGATATTTTTATTCCAATGTATTTATAAGTGTATATTTATATGTATTTATGAATTTAATTTAATTTGGTATTGTTATGTATAAGACAGACACTTTTTAAGTTTTTCTAAGTCTCTGAAACCGATTGGTTCAAAGAAGTCAATGGTGGTTGACTCACCGATGAGGACTCACCGATAGAAGAAGGCACTGATGCAGGACTCACCAATATAACAAATTACACGCCGATGTACAAGTCACTGATGATCGGTCACACTGATAGTTCAAGAGACTTACCTATAGACGACTCACCGATGGGTGATGCACCGTTAGTTCAAAGGACTTACCGATGGACGACTCACCGATGAGAGATGCATTTTTAGTTCAAAAGACTTACCGATGGACGAGTCACCAATGGGAAACACAACGTTAGTTCAAAATGAGTCACCGATGTTGACTCACCGATGCCCGGACATACCGTCAGTACAAATGACTCACCAATGACCAGAGTCACTGATACCGATGAAAAGGACTCACCGATACAGAGATTCACCGATGCTGACAGACCAATGTTAATGACTCACTGATAGTCATAAAAACTATTTTTAATTTATTAATTCAAATTTATATCTAACGTTCATATTTATACAAATTAATGTTTCTGACATTATTTAATCTTGATTGTAGGATATTCATAGGACAGTACGATGTACATGCATATGGGGAGATCATTCTATCTGTTAGACCTCAAAGTATAAAATATTTACCAGCTAGATCATTCTATATATGAGAAAATACATAGATAATATTAGTAAGAAAAGAAAGCACGTAAAAGAGAAGAACTCCTGCAACTTCCAAGCATACTTCCAAAACCCCAAGAACTGAAAAGGAAGAACATACAAGGAGATCAAGGAGTAAAGATAAACCTGTTGAGATGAACTGAACATATCTTGCTCATGGAAGCCAGAACACAGAGGCTACGACACTCTATTTTGGATTCAACTTCTAGAAGGAGAATCAAACTTCAAATCCACTACATCAACCAAGTCCAGAGTTACACTTCACAACACACATATCTTTCTAAACCTAAATCTATATATTTATCTCTATTGTGTTCATTTCTTTACATTTTTTAGTAGTGTGTGTATCTATTTGTTACACACACACTGACTCTTGTTCATAACTGGAGGGCACTTGATATCCTCAAATCTTACACTCTATTTATCCTTGTGTATCCCACGTAGAATTGTGGAAGAGGTCAAGTGTGACATGTTTATTGTTTTTCCCATGAAGAATTGCGGTAGAGGTTAAGTGTGACCTGGAAAGCCTTGTGTGCTATTGTGAACCCCGATCCAGGGTGTGGATCCAAATTTTTTATTAATTAAAACTTATTGGTGGTAGGTGATCACCAAGTGGAGAGGACTAAGTCCCAGCTTGATATTGAACCTATTATTTTAAATTCCTTTGTACCTATTGTTGTTTTCTTGTACTATGTTTTATGACATATTTCATTCAAACAAAGTCAAAATTTGATAGTTATTTTAGCAAGTGTTTATAATAGTTTTAAATCAATATATTAGTTTCAAAAGTTATATTAATTTTTAGATTAGTATAGTTGAGAACTAATAAATCTTTTGAGAAATTAATTGAACATTCAGGACCCTTATAAATTCACTACAAGTTGACTTGGATTATTTTTTTAATTGGGTAAATTTTCAAAGAACCATTTTTAACATAAATTCTTATAGATACTCAATTCAACTCCCCTTTTGAGTACTCTACTCCGTCCAACATTTGGTATCATAGGATTTAGGAATTTTTAGTTTCCAAAGATTTTTTGAACCTTTTAAACTGTGATTGTAGTTGTATTTCAAAGATCTTAAAATTTCTATTATTTCTAAATTTTTATCTCTTTGAAATATCTTCAAAATTGTATTATGGGCAATAGAGTAGATATATTTGATACAAATAGACCACCTTTTTTTAATGGAACAAATTATGCTCAGTGGAAGCTTAAAATGAAAATACATTTAGAAAGCATGGGATTTGAAATCTGGACTACTATTGAAAGTAAATATACAATCCCTAAAACTACTAGAAACACTTGGGATGAAGCTACCAAGACTAATTATAACAATAACTGTAAATCAATGAATGATCTATAATGTGCACTAGGAGATGAAAAATTTAATCACATTTCTTCCTATAAAACTGCTCCTGATATTCAAGACACTTTATCTGTTTCTCATGAGGGAACATCTAATGTGAAATATATGAGATTAAATATGAAAACTTTAGAATAAATCCTGATGAATATATTTTTGATATGTATCCCAGGTTCAATGAAATTGTGAACACCGTGATTTCTTTAGGAAGAGTTGTCACAACAAAAGGAGAATATCATGAGGATTATACGATGCTTACTAGAGAGATGGTAAGGAACATAAGTATCTATAAGAGAATCATGAGACATTGATAAAATGTTAGTTAAGGAACTAATTGGAAAATTAAGGATGTATGAATAGAAACTAAAGGTAAATCAAGAGGAAGAAGAGCCAAAGAGAAAATTTGTAGCCTTCAAGACTACCAATTCCAAGAGAAAAGACAAAGAGAATGTTCAAGCTATTGTTGAGAGAACAAGTAGTGAAGAATCGTCTTTATAAAGTGATGAGGAAATGTCCCAACTAGCCAGGAGATTCAGAAAATTTTATAGAAATAAAAATCTCTTCAAGAAACTAAACTATAAATAAAAATATGACAACAAAGGAAATTGGAAAAAGGATTGGAAGAAGCCTTAAAAATCAAAAAAAAATATAGTTTGATATGAATTAAATAGGATAGGACATGTCAAAGTTGACTGTCCAAGGTTAAAATACAAAAAGAAGTGTGAAAACAAAAACAAGAAGTATAAGAAAGCTATGAAGGCCACCTAGAGTGCCTCTGAGGATAGCTCTAGTGAATCATCATCATATCATTATGAGAAAGATGACATGGAAAATATTTGTTTTATGAAAAACACATCTGAGGTAACCTTAGACTCTTATACACACAATTCTTATTATTCTGAAAATGAAAGTGAGTATGAAAATATGAAAAGTGATAAACTATTTGAATATTGTAACATGATAGAAGATACTTGTAATGAACTAAAAGATAAATATAAATCCTTAAAGAAATAACATGCTCTTACTATAACTATTTAGTCTGAACTTACTACTGAAAAGATACAGAATGCTCAACTTCTCAAAGAAAACAATGAATTAAAAATGTATAATGAGAAATTGAAGAAGGATTTAGAAATATTTACCAATGTAAAAGATACTCTTACTCAATTTCTTGGTAAGTAGATAGCTCCTAAGTACACTTCAAGCATTGGATATCATCCAGGACAAAGAAATTTATCTAAAATGCATTTCATGACTAAATCTAGAAAATCTGCTTCTCTACCCAAAACTTACAATTTTATTGCAAGTTCCAGTTCTAAAAACTCTTTTACTACATCAAGTTTTTCTGGACAAAATAAAGTTTATTTTTCAAATACATTATATTCTACATATATAAAACCTGTAAGAAAATTGTGGGTTCCTAAATCCTTTATTACTAATGTTTCTGGACCCAGACAAATATGGGTACCAAAATCTTTTCTTGGATGAATTGTTTTGTAGATAAAAGAAATATTTGGTACTTGGACAGTGGTTGTTCAAGACACATGACAGGAGAATACTCAATCTTCAATAATCTCATCAAGATTTATGGAGTACATGTCACATTTGGTGATAATGGTAAAGGAAAAATCATCAACTTAGGCTAGATTGGTAACCCTAACTCTATTTCAATTTCCAAAGTGATCTATGTTGATGGATTAAAGTATAAATTTCTTAGAATAACTCAACTGTGTGATGAAAGATTTAATTTTAAATTCAAAAATGATTCATTCCATTTTTTTATGCCAAAAATAACTTAGTGTTTACTGATCTTAGAAATGATAATGTATATGCTGTAAATTTAGACACACTAGCATCATAGAATTTTTCCTGCCTAAGTGCTTTTCACAAATAGTCTTGGCTCTGGAACAGAATACTAGGACATTGTAATGTACAATCCCTTAAGAAATTGACCAGAAAAGTTTTAGTTAAGGACCTTCCCAAATTAGAGTTTCCAAACAATAAACTGTGCAATCCTTATCAAAAGGGAAAGCAACACAAAATCTATTTCAAACCAAATAAAAAAGTTACAACTTCTCAACCTCTCGAGTTGGTTCACATGGAATTGTTTGTACCATCTAGAGTTTCAAGTATAAATGGGAAGCACTATGTCTATGTTCTTGTGGATGACTTCTCTATGTATACTTTGACCTTTTTCTTAGCTCACAAAAGTGAATCTTTCTCTCATTTTACCAAGTATGTGAGGATCGTATAAAATCTTATTGGACTTAAAATCAAATCCTTAAGAAGTGACCATGTCCGTGAATTTGAAAATCAAGACTTTGAATCTTTTTTCTCACAAAATAGATATAGGAATAACTTCTCTTCCCCTAGGAAACCTCAACAGAATGGTGTAGTAGAAAGAAGAAATAGAACCCTATAGGAAATTTCCTGAACAATGCTTAATGAATATGATCTACCAATTTATTTTTGTCCTGAAGATATTAATATAGCTTGTTATATAATAGGTAGAGTATTAATCATACCCATCCTTAATAAAACTCATTTTGAGTTGTGAAATAATAGGAAACCCAAGGTAAATTATTTTAAAGTGTTTAGATGTAAAGTTTATATTCTAAACACTAAATATAATATAGATAAATTTTCCTCCAAAAGTAATGAAGGAATATTCCTTGGATATTCAAAATCAATAAAAGCATATAGAGTCTTTAATAAAAGAACTAAATGTGTAGAGGAATCTGTACATGTCAAGTTTGATGAAACAGATCCACATGAACCTAAGACCTCACTAGGGAATCTTGAAGAGGATATGTCCAATTTGGACATTAATGAAAAACCCTCTAACTATCCTATAAAAAAATCTATTAAAACTTCCAGTTCTAGAAATTCCCCAAATTCTAGCCATAATGAACCAAAAACAAGTGATGAACCTAAAATAAATAGCCCTACTTTTACTAGACCAACTAGAACTCTTAAAAACCATCCCTTAGATGTTGTAGTTGGAGATTTAGATAGAGGAACACAAACTAGAGATTCTTTGAGAAATCAGGTTGAACATCAAGAATTATTGGAACAACTTGAACCTAAAAATATCAATGATTCAATCAATGATGAATTTTGGGTGATGGCTATGCAAGAAGAGATTAATTAGTTTGAGAGAAATAAAGTCTAGAATCTTGTTGATAAACCAAAAGATACCTTGAGCATAATAACTAAATGGGTGTTTATGAATAAAGTATATGAAGCTATAAATATAGTTATAAATAAAGCTATATTGGTTGCACAAGGATATAATCAAGAAGAAGGAATTGATTATGAGGAAACCTTTGCACCAGTATCTAGGTTGTAATCCATTAGAATCTTACTTGCCTATGCAGCACACTTGGATTTAAAACTTTATCAAATGGATTTCAAAAGTTAATTATTAAATGGTTATATAATTGAGAATTTTTTGTTGAATAGACCCTAGGTTTTACAAATCTACATTTTCCAAATCATGTTTTCAAATTAACTAAATATTTATATGGTTTGAAACAAGCTCCAAGAGCTTGGTATGATAGATTAAGTAACTTACTTATTTCTAAAGGTTTTACAAAAGGAGTTGAAGATCCTACTTTATTTATAAAAAAAATTCTAAAGAAATTTTAATAGCTCAAATATGTGTAGATGGTATTATTTTTGGTTTTTCTAAAAATTATTTATGCAATAATTTTTTTAAAATGATGCAAAGTGAGTTTGAAATGAGTTTTATGGGTGAAATTAAATATTTTCTGGGATTTCAATTATTATTTTTAAAAAATAAGGTATTATTATGAATCAAAGTAAATACGCTGAAGATATTTTGAAAAGATATGGATTTGATAGCATTAAGAGCAGTGAAACACCTATGAGTTCTACATGTAAGTTGGATCTTGATGAAAATGGGAAATTTATTGATCAAACTACTTATATAGGAGTGATAGGGAGTTTTCTTTACTTAACTGCTAGTAGGATAGGCATCATGTTTAGTGTGTGTATGTGTGAAATATTTCAAGAAAACCCAAAAGAGTCACATTTAAATGTTGTTAAAATAGTTTTTAAATACCTAAAATATACAACTAATTTAGGATTATTCTACCCAAGAGGACAACCTTTTGATATGGTTAGTTATTCTGATGATGAATTTGGTGGATGTAAGTTAGATAGAAAAAGAACCTCTGGAACATGTCAGTTTTTGGGAAAGTCTCTAATTTCATGGTATAGTAAAAAGAAAATTTTGGTTGCATTATCAACTGTTGAAGCAGAGTACATTGTTGCTGGTAGTTTTTGTGCATAGATTTTGTGGATGATACACGCTTTATTAGATTATGGATTTCAATTTAGACATATCCCCATAAATTGTGACAATACAAGTGCTATTAACATTTCTAAGAATCCAATTTCTCATTCTAGAACAAAACATATTGATGTAAGACAACACTTTTTGAGAGATCACTATCAAAAAGGTGATATAAATATTAATTTTATTGGGACTGAGCATCAACTTGCTGACATTTTCACCAAACCCTTAAACTCTGATATAATGAGCTAGATCAGACGTAAACTAGGAATGATAAATCTATAAATAATATCCAAATGAAACCAATTAGGTGAAACCGATTAGGTGAAACTGATCAAGTGAAACTTATCATGTGAAACCGATCATATGAAGCTGATCGTGTAATACCAATCTGGTGAGACCGATACTGTTAGTATGAAACTGATATTGATAGGGTCTTTTAGTAAATCTTTTTGTTTGTATTTTCTTTTAAGTAAAATGCCACAGTTTCATTCTTTTTATTTTACCATTATTCTATTTTATATTTTTTACAAATTATAATCCTTAAATGATAAAATTGAATCAATCCACACTACTCATACCCTTCAACCCTTCACTACCCTCACTCTACCTTTGAGCCTTTGACCATTCGACTTCCTTCAAATCTGAACCTTCGTAATGGTGAGGACGAAGCGCGCGATGGAAGGACCGAGTGAATCGTCATCGACCAAGCGTCAAAAAGGATAATCAAGTAGTGCCTCAAGTTTTGTGAATATGGGGTTGGGAATCCGCATAGTGACTCTAGAAAATGAAGTGTCTGTCGAGTGGTTGTTGTCGAGAAAGTCTCTCTTGCTGAAGGTTTTGGAATCACAAGGGTGGATCAGTTGGTTTGCAAACAATGATAGAATGTTCTATCCCAAGATGGTACACCAATTTTATCTCAACTTGAAAGTGTTTTTGGAAGGAGTCGAGGAAGCTCAAATTAATTCAGTGGTAAAGGTCAAGGAGATCTCTTTTTCTTCGAAATAGTTGGCTGAATGCTTAGGGATTCCACATGAGGGCATATTTTTTGACTACCAGGGTAACATTCCACCAACTTCAGATTTATTTTCTTATGAAAATGAATTGAAAGAATTGACTGGAAATGAGTATTAAAGGAGAGAAACATCTTCAGAGTTAGATGGAGAGGATATAATGCTCTTCAGATTTCTCTAACACCAAATCTTCCCAAGGAAGGGAGATTTTGCTGACTTGAAGTATCAGGATGTCTTCCTGATTTATTTGTTGAAGAATGGGGTGAAAGTGAATCTGTGTAGGTACCATATGGTAAATATTTGTGATATGATCAAACCCTTTAAAAAGGAAACCTGATTATACTACCCAAGGATGATTTCTATAATTTTAAAGAAGTTAGGATGTTGGAGGATGGAGATAAAGTGATTACTGCTTGTAGTGGTTTCTTCCTGCACAAAGATATTTTCAAAAGGATGAAGTTATTCTAGAACCCATGGAGGATAATGTGTGTAGTAGATGAAGAGAGACTATATAAAGATTATAATCCTATTGATCATCCTACCAGAACAAGGGATCAAGTTGATCCAGGTCTTAAACCTGGTGAGAAGGTTGTTTATTCTAATGAGTAACAAGTTAAGCCTGAGATTCCAAGATAATAAGGGTATCCTGTAGATGATAGGAGTGACCATATATTGTTGAAATCCCAAAAGACATGTCATATAGACCTTCCAGTCAACCATTATAATTACCTTCTTGAGAACCTTTGTTGGATGATGAAGATGAGGAAGAGACTGAAGTCTCTGGAGTTGAAGGATATGTGAGAAATATTGATAGTGATGATGAGGATGAGGATGATGAAGGTGATCATGTGAGTGACTCACTAAAAGAAAGGCAGGATGCAGTCAGTTCAAGTGATGAGCCTTTGCATAGGGATGATGATGTTGCTGGTAGACAGGATGATGTTGATCCTATTGGGTAGGATGTTGTTGATCATGATGGACATGATGATGAAGATGCTAGTAATGAGGATGGACATGACCACCCTAATGATGCTCAAGGCATCATTCAGGAACTTAATGATGTAATGGATGGAGGTCAAGAGGAATAAGTAGAAGCTCAAATTGGACCTATTCCTAAGAATGAGGAAGAGCCTCAAGTGGCTAGAGTGGATAGAGTGGTTGTAGTTCAAGAAGAAGCTCAAGTTCATAATTCCCCAGTGCCTCAGAATGATATTTTAGTTGGAGATCAAGAAGAAGATGATGAATCTTAGATTGGAATTCATATTGTGGAGCCTAGAGATTGGACCTTTTCTAGTGAGTGGAATAGAAATCTAGTATATATCTTGTTTGGGTTGGATTATGATTCAGATGAAGAGATGGTATCCCCTCCTACTCCACAAGCTTATGTGGATCAAATTTCTCCTACTTCACCTATCTTACTTAATGCTGATGAGAATGTTTTACCTTAAGTTCCTAATGACTATGTCACTAAGGCTGATCTTGAACATTTCAAAGATGATATTTCTGAATCTTTGATATCCTCTATTGGAGTCAGAAATGAAGCTTCTACTTCCTTGAGTATTTCAGAGGCAGATGCTGCTAGGATTTCCAGAATGGTGACTCATGAGATACAGCCTAACCTAATCACTATATCCAAGACCGTAGTAATAAATAATGAAATTTTGGTAGAAGAAGTGAATAAAATGAGGCATGAACTGGTATCCCTATCCAATTATTTCAGAACCACACTTTGTGGTGTTATGGATATTCTTAGGAACCTTGTTACACATTTACTGAGTGTAGATTTGATGAAGTTGAAGGAGGATCTTGGAAAGATTATATCTGATGCATCTAGTTCTAGATTTACCCGGCCTTCTGCTGATATGGAGTGCCTTAGGACTGTGATAAGATAAGAGCTGAGGTCCATTCAGAATGACTCTAATCAAGATACCCTTGAAAAAGTACATAGGAACAGTGACATTGTATATAACATGGTGAGACAATGTAAAAATGAAGCATTTGCTGCTCAAAAGGAGATCAGGGAAAAGTTGGACAAGTATTTTGCTAAAATATACACCAAGCATGATCTGAATAACAACTTTGAGTACTTAGATGAGAATATCAAGATAACACCAATGACTAAGGCCTTCAATAGGGAAGTTATCCAGTTGAAATATTTTACACCCACTTTGGAAGAGTGCGTGGAAAACAAGGAGGATTTTGAAAATGTTTTGCAGTATGGGGGTGAAATCATCAATGATTTTATCAAGATTTTGAAGCCCTACCTGCATGTCCTGGCTGAATCTATAGTGTTCCCTACAGCTTCTTCCATCATACCTAGTTCACTACCCCCTTCTCAGATGACAGTATCTCAAGCTTTATCTCAGATCAGGAAAGTGATCCAAGAGTAGCATCAAAGTCGTGTTCTGTTAGAGAGGATACCAAGCCTTGCAGCTAATGTTCCTATAGTCGTTTCTTTACTGGGTGTAACCCTTCGGTTAGCCCTTCATACATCCCCAACACCACCTCTCGAACCTACTATTGACCCTTCAGACAAAGGGAAAGCTCCTCAAAATCCCAATCCTTAGTTGTGGATCATTCTTTGATAGGGCTCTGTAGTTTTATTTTTGATGAAGTCTTTTGATGGTTGTACTCTTTGTACCTTAATGAATATCAATTTTTACTTCCATGTGTTTCCAATTACTTTGTGTTTTAATTTATCCTTCATGTTTCTTTTCACCTTTTTGATAATCCCAAAAGGGGGAGAAATCTATGGATGGCATAAGCTCTTAGCCTAAGGGGAGAACTCTGGCATATGAAAGATGGAATGTAATCAACATAAAATATATATATATACATATATATCCCAATTTTGATATAAATCACTAACTCTGGTCTAATAAAACTTACTAAGGGGGAGCATGAAATTACTTTGATATAACTCTCTTAAAAGGAACCTTCTATATATGCTCTGATAAAATTATTTAGGGGAGCTTAAAAGGAAATGCCTTATAGTTATATTGAGAATTCACATTCACCGTTGGTATGCTAAGTCAACTAATTCTTGTTCCTTAACATCATAATTCCTCGATTTGTGATTATCAAAAGGGGGGAGATTGTTGGACCCTCTGTGAGATAGTTGTTTTAATAATCACAAATTATGCCACTTTACAAATCATGATAATTCTCATATTAAGTTATAACTAATGTTAATCATGTCAATGACTACTTATAAATGAATAAATTATGTCACATGGTATAATAAATTTCAATAAGTCAATAAATTATGGATATTTGTGATTCAATATATATACAAGTGTATATTTACATGTATTTATGAATATCATTTAATCTGGTACTATTCTGTATAAGATAGACACTTTGTAAGATTTTCTAAGTCTCTGACACTGATTGGTTCAAAGGAGTCATTGATGGATGACTCACCGATGAGGACTCACCGATAGAAGAAGACATTGATGTAGGACTCACCAATAGAACAAACAACACACTAATGGAAAATTCACCGATGATCGGTCACACCGATAGTTCAAGCGACTTACCGATGGACAAATCACTGATGGTTGATGCACTGTTAGTTCAAAGGACTTACCAATGGATGACTCACCAATGGGATACACACTATTAGTTTAAAGGACTTATCGATGGACGAGTCACTGATGGGTGACGTACCGTTAGTTCAAAATAATTCATCGATGATGACTCACCGATGCCCGGACAGACCGTCAGTACAAATGACTCATAGATGCCAGATTCACTGATATCAATGAAAAGGACTCACCGATACCGAGAGTCACTGATGCTGACAGACCGATGCTAATGACATACTGATACTTGTGACTCACCGATAGTTATAAAAAAAATTAATTTATTAATTCAAATTTATATCTAACAGTCATATTTAGACAAATTAATGTTTCTGACATTATTTAATGTTTACTGTACGATATTCAGATGATAGTAAGAGGTACATGCATGTGGGGAGATCATTTTTTATACTAGACCTTGAAGTATAAAAGATTTACCAGCTGGATCATTCTATATACGAGAAAAGACATAGAGAATAGTAGTAAGAAAAGAAAGCACGTAAAAGAGAAGAACTCCTGCGACTTCCAAGCATACTTCCAAAAACCCAAGAACCCAAAAGGAAGAACATACGGGGAGATCAAGGAGAAAAGCTAAACCTGCTGAGCTGACCTGAACATCTCTTGCTCCTGGAATCCAGAATACAAAGGCTATGACACTCTGTTTTGTAGTCAACTTCCAGAAGAGGACTCAAACTTCAATTCCACTACATCAACCGAGTCCGGAGCTGCACTGCACAACACACAGAGCCTTATAAACCTAACTCTACATATTTAGATCTATTGTATTCATTTATTTACATTTCTGAGTAGTGTGTGTATCTGTCTATTACACACACACTAACTCCAGTTCATAACTGGAGGACACTTGATATCCTCAAATATCACTCTATTTATCCTTTTGTATCCCACGTAGAACTGTGGAAGAGGTCAATTGTGACATGTTTGTTGTTTTTTACACAAAGAACTGTGGTAGAGGTCAAGTGTGACCTGGAAAACCTTGTGTGCTATTGTGAACCCTGATCCAAGGTATGGATCAAACTTTTTTATTAATTAAAACTACTTGGTGGCAGGTGATCACCAAGTGGAGAGGACTAAGTCTCAGCTTGCGACTGAACCACTTGTTTTAAATTTCGTTGTGCCTATTTTTATTTTCTTTTACTATTTTTTATAACATATTTCATTCAAACAAAGTCAAACTCTGATAGTTATTTTAGCAAGTGTTTATAATAGTTTTGAACCAGTAGATTGGTTTCAAAAGTTATATTAATATTTAGATTAGTATAGCTAAAAACTAATCAATCTTTTGAGAAATTAATTGAACATTCAAGACTCTTATAAATTCACTACAATCTGACTTGGATTATTTTTTTAATTAGGGAAATTTTCAAAGAACCATTTTTAACAGAAATTTTTATAGATATTCAATTCACCCCCCCCCCCTCTTGAGTACTCTACTCCGAACAACAAAAGTGTTAAAGTTTGAAACATTTTAAAGGATTTATGTTGAAAGTTTTTTTAAGAAAAAACATATGGTTTCAAACTATTTGAATGTTAAAACAGTGTTACTGAAAGCTTCAAACGCATTTAAAATTTTTTCATAAGGATGAAGGTTCCTTTTCTTGAAATGTGTTCTATAGAATCTTTGGGGTACACACATTTATTTAAGGGATGGAATTTCATTATAAAACAAGTTTTGATAAAACCCTCTTGGGGCATAGAGATGGATTTCTTTTTTTTATTCAAAGAAATAAAGATTTGGATTTTTTGGTTTAGAATTGGATTAGTGTTGGATTTTATATTTATTTAAATGGTGTTTTTGAGATTGTTCATTGACTTATGTTTTGTCTCATGGAGTTTTACTTTTTGAGTTTATCTTGATGATGTTTATATTTCTAATTGTTAGAGTATGTATCTATTTGAATTTAAATGGACTCTTTGATTGATCAAGATTCTCTTGGGACGTATCCTCTAGTCTTTGAGCTTGGTGTTCTTCCTCCCTTTCCCCAACATCATGATTTCATTCAAGAGTTCCAAAATTAGAATCCTCCTCATTTTTTTGGGAAACAAGGTTCTTAATTATTGGTGGTTTGGTTACTGAGGACTGAGGATATTTTTTTCAAGCTCAAATTTCCTGAATTGCTTAAGGTTAAGTCTGTGACCTTCATACTAGAGGTTCCAAGTTGTAAGTGGTGGAAGTTAGTCATCCGAACTAAGCTATAAAAGGACTACTCTTGAAAATATTTCAAGGTGCGCTTTATTCAATAGTTTTTTCTGATGCGGTGAAGGTACCTAAGGCTATATAATTTCATGGCCTTCAACAAGGAGATAAAATAGTATTAGAGTATTCACGTCATTTTATTAATTTGGTGTCATATCTTCCTCATATGGATTTAGATAACTCTTTAATAGCTTGGTGTTTTGAGGGAGGTATTTAAAAAGATCTTTCATGGGTCATGTCTCCTCTCAACATCAACTCATATAAATTGGTGGTGATGTGGGATATCAATGTTTAAGAAAACATGGTCGAAGAACCAGTGGTGTTGGAGGTTTCTCTTATTCCTTTATATGATACAGGGAGATCTAGTAAGGGGGAAAGGAATCATTCCAAGTTAGGCCATAAAAATTGAGACATCAAAAATCCATCTTGTTTCATCTCATTTATTTTAGAATCAATCGCTTGGTTTGCTATCAATTCAGAAAGGTGGAACATAAGAAACTTGCATGTTAGAGGACTCATAAAACTTATCATGCTTGTGGACATTTGGGTTATTTTCAAAGGTACTTCTCATAAGAAGGGTGGATTGAAATAAACCCCTTATGAAGATCCTTTGATTCAAGTCATTGGTTTCGACATCGAATTAAAGACCGTTTTATTTTTCTTTTGAGGTAATTTTTTCCCCTTATTACCTTTGTGATGCCAGGAGTGGTGTTTTCTTTGTTTTGGAGTTTTTGTGGTGATATTTTTGAAATTGTATGTGTTTTTGCTGAATTTTGTATTGGTGGTATAGGAATTTAGTTTATATGGATTTTAGTGTGATCTTTATCTTTCCTTGAATTTCTAACTTTTGATGAGATGAGTTGGAAGAGTTTGAATATGAGGGGAATTCTTATATGGTGAGAAGAACCCCCATTAGTGAGTTTTCCATATAAAAAGATGTCTCTACTTGAATGGATATGGGATTTGTTATTTGTTTTGGGAACAATAAAGAGATGTAGTTTTGGGGATGTTAAAACCTTTGAGATGATCCATGTCTGATTTTTTCTCTTGATGATCCCTTATTGGATGTTGGTTACTTTGGGAATGAACATAACATGATGGATATTGTGTTTCTCTTTTGGTATTGTGTTGGCCTTATGATGTTCCATTTCCTTTGAATGATTGTACATGGGAACGTTTAGGTAGGTGTCAGGGAAATTGGGAGTCGGTGTTAGTTGTTATTTGATGTTTTGTTGGATAGTCAGTGTTCCGAAATCATAGCATCACTTGACCTAAGGCTAGATTATGCAACACTTATTGAGGCATGATTCATTTTTGTAAGTTTCCAATTTTTCTCTGTTTTTCCTTTGCGTGATCTTTTTTTGGTGACTTTTCTTGGGGTGGTAATCTTTTCAGACCACTTATTCCAATGTGATGTCTAAGGTTTATCATGTGTGGTTATTTTGAGGTTTCATCAGGATATTGATGGTTCTGTTCATTATTGATTGAGTAGTTGAGGATCTGTCATTCGTATTATGAAGGAATGTCAGTTAGTTGTTTTTTATTGGGGCTTTTTTCTTCTTTGTTGGGTTGTTTCTTTTTTGATTCTTTGAGAGAACCTAACAGTTTGTGGGGGATTGGTGATTGAATGGAATTCTAACATGGTGGGGATACCATAATTCATGCGATTCTTAAATGGAAGAGTTATATATTTCTATTTCCATCTTTGAGAGTTCAATGTTTGGAGTTTATTGGGTTTTAGATCGGTGTTAGGGTTCTGAAGTGTAGCCATAGTTGGCATTTTCCTCTTGAGTTGTGAATTTCTTCTTCCTCTTGATCAATCATTGTCCTTTATACTTTCTCGAGATAGAAAGTGATATGGTGGGGAGAATTACCACACCTCAATGTAACATTAAAGTATAAATGTTCATTTATTTTTCCATATTTTGTTTTGAACCATTCTCAGGTCATTCTAGGTGATTTTTGGAATATTTTGGAGTTTTATGAGAATGTGCACTATTAGGCCAAACTGTGCGGCATTCCCTAGAAATTGGGTGGATTGTAGTGGTTTGGGACAATGGAATTTCACATGTTTAGAACATGATTAGTCAAACCTTGTGACCAAACTGTACAGCTTCTCTAGTCTGTAGAACTAAGCACATGATTTTCTAAACCATGCATCCAAACCGTGTGACAGGAATTAACTAATCTAAAAATTGATGTTACAGCCCAATACATCTCTTGTTGACCTCATTCTTTCTCCTACACCATAGGATCTCGACCTAGAGAATTACTTTTGGAGATTTGGGTTATTCCCTTCCTTCTAGAGAACTTCTCCATCGAATCTAAGGGTGTTGAATCTAGATAATTGAAGGTATGAATTCCTTATTTGTTATTCTTCTCGATCTCCATTCTTTTTCTTAGAATGAATCATATATTGGGGCTATTATGGCTAGATCTATGGGTTATGACTTGATCTAATGATATTTTTATGGATATTTTGAAGGGATAAGAAGAGGAACTAAGATCTGCTATTTGTGTGAATCTTTGAGGTTTTTCAAGGTAAGTGATTTCCCTTGGCTCCGATGATCTAGGGTCTGTTGAACTCAAGTTTCATAATTTGGGTTTCATGGATTAGGGATCTTTCTTACTTCCTAGGAGCCCTATTTCTCTTTAGTTTTTAGATATCATTTAGTTGTTGGAAATTCCATGTTTTTGAGGTAGGTGTCCCATTCATCTCTCTTCCACAAGCAATTTTTTTATTTTTTAAAAAAACACTTTTTAGAAAAGTGGGAACCATACAAAAAACTCAACATATCACCCGCACATACCCCACATGATGATCAAAAAAGAGCATACAAAATTCAAAATCAAAATCCCTACCGCCATTGCAGCCATCCAAAATCCATAAAATTCAAAATTCAAAAACCAAGGCACCACCATCCATTCGTCTTGATTCATGCATCACCTCAATTCTCACACCTTGCCTATAGACACATACCGAATGTGATAGCTACCCAATCCACATCAAACCAGATCACCAGCGAGCTCCACTGGTGTCCACCATCGCTGATGAAAAAATATTGTCACTGTCGTACTCGAATCACGAAACATCACACCATCATTACACCACCGTCATCGTCCTCATCCGAACTCATCAGCTCTTCTTCATAGGCCTCTTATCTAACCCCATTCATCTCTCTTTAAAATTGAATCTATGATTGCTTATGGTTTCATCATGGAACTTTGATTGTCTTTTATTATTGTCTCTTATACCTATTAGTTATATCAAAGAAAGTTGTTTTCTTGAGCTTTTGATAAAATTGGGAAAAGGGGGGTTTCACATCAATTGATCTTTAAATCTGTTTTAAAGTAATAAGATTTCTTTTTCAAAATGTAATGTTTGGTTGGATCTTGGTAATTGTTCTTGAAATTGTTTATGATGTTGATTTCCAGAATGATTGGGAAAATATTGTTTTCTAAAGATCAAGTGGGTTGGCCCTTTTGTGAAATGCTTTAAAAGATTGTATTATTTGATATGACCAAATGACAAATATTTAGTTGGTTTACCAAAGGGATTTTCATTGCCTTCATTTTTAAAGAATGGTCCCAAGGCTCGATTGGCACTTTGAATGGTTTGATTAGAAAATGAAAACACATAGGACAAACCCCTTTATATGTAATGGAAACTCGTGGTTGTTTTAGATGCCATGGTATAACTACCCTAGTAGTGGTAGTTGTGTTATATTATTATACTTGGATAAAGGGGATGTTCATGTGTGAGTGGTTGGGGGTGTGATTGAGATAAACGGTTTTTTAATGATATAATTATGTGAAATGAATATTACTTTGAAATGCTCACCTCCATTTTTGATATGTCATGGGAAGATCGGGTTTTCTAGGATGAAAGTATAGATACACATGTGCACTAGTTTAGAATTATGCTTTGGCTAGTGGCCCTGGGTGGGAAATGGGTCAACCTATGGGATGTTTCCCCTCGGTTAGGCCAATAGGGGTTATACTGAGTGATAAGTGGGGTCGATTGATGTGTTGTTTTCTTCTTATAAACGAATTTTACATCATTGATGGCCATGTTGGATCTATACTAGATTGTTCTCCTTCAGCACCTATGATTCCATGACGATGATATATATGTATTTTCCAAAGTATGGTTTCTTGGAAATTTTTTGTGATGTGTTTTTCTTTCTCACAAGATTTTCTCTAAAACTGCTTTAACTACGATTTGTGAATATTTTTGTTAAAAGAATATAAATTGTGGTTTTATATAGAAATAACCTCAGATTTTTTAAAATGGTATGTTTTGAAGGAAAACTGTTTGATACTTAATTTAAATAAGAAAATCTAGAAAACCTATTTTTATATCCTTGTTTTCAAACTTTCATGGAATAGCTTTTCTTTTAAAGAGTTGTGCTTTTGGTCGACGGGTGGCGACCTATTGGGCTATTTAGCTCATACCTATATATTATAGGGTATTTGATGTTCATGGACCTCTTGGTTTTGGTTGATGGAGATGTAATAGGAGTTATTCTTTTTCACATAAAGATTGGGCGGTGGTCTTATTTTACTTATTTCCTTCGGCGTCTGTTGTATCAGTCATCGGTCTTGTATTTCGGGATCTTGTATTCATGGTGATTTATTTATTATATTTGAGTTCATGGTTTATAACTTTTTGTTTTATTCTTCTGTTGCTTATTTATTATTATTGGGATAAATCATTCCCAATGTGTTCTTGTTGATGCCCAGGCACTCGTCGTCAGCCCATGGGGATTGGGAATGCCCTTCAGGTCCTTCCACGTGCTGACTCAGAAACCCGATTCAGAGGTGACCTGAGTCGATTCGTGACAGCAAAGCCCAATGTTGCATGATTGAGTGGGATAGCTCAGATGGAGTTTGGAGAGTGGGATGTGATGAGGCTCGGGGATGGTAATAGAGCTTCCATGTATTTTATTCATCAGTTTATTATATAGGCGATCAGCCCAGAGGGTGATCAGTTTTGATGTATGATTGTATGCTCACATTTCATTTGTAATAGCATGGATATGTTTTATTGATTTTTTGTGCTCTAATTGTTTATGATGGATGTTTCTTGGTTATTTTTTCGATGTTGTTTATTATGATATGAGGGTATAGTCTCCCCATTGTAACACTTTAGACACTCACTGCTAGTCATCAACCTCTAGCGTATGGGGAGGCACACCTAATGTCATGTGACACCCCTAGTCCAGACACTGGTGAATGGTCCAAGGCTAGAGGAGCATTACACCTAGCATGAAAACTTTTATACTTTGATACCTTTCTTACAGGATTCTTAAGGCTTAACGAATTAGGGATGGCTGGGTATGTTACTGAGCACAAGCATTAGAGCTTGACCAAGATGGGATTTGTCCACTCATGTGATGAGAAAATACATTTGGGCCCTTGATTGAATTGGAACGAGGAAATGCATGGTCATGCTTAGTTAAGTGACATGTGATGTGCTCGTCTACTTGGATAAGGGACATGTGATGTGCTCATCTGCAAGATGAATAACATGTGATTTATTCATCAACCTGATCAATCTATTTTGAAGAATCATGAATGTATGAGATGGACTATACTAGATTGACATGTTTTGTGTCATGTGGTCACTCGATGTAATGGATAAAGGGATTATATAGGTATACATACGATGTATATGATGCATCTTGTGGCGGAAATTTTCATATGGAGATATGAGTATGTTTGATCAAGATCACACCAAACCCATTTGTAGCTTGAGTATCACTGACGTTTTGTTAGAGGTTTTTTTTTTTGCTTACAAATATGAAATCAGGATTTATATTTATTGTCAACGCTAGGCCCGTAGAGTCACACAGATAGGCCTTAGAATAAGGATTAAATTTTGGATAAAGTGTGTGTTCTAAAATGAAGAGAGCTTAATAAACCATATCCAAAATAGTTTGGATGGATTCACAAAGAGTTGTGAAATTTTGGCATAAAGTCATTATGGGATTTTAGTGCAAGTGGAAGATTGTCGTAAATGCACTATTATAGGGATATTGTATTGTACAACATCCCTTGATTCTTAGATCGCGGTATGCAGGTGATGCGTATCGCAGATTATGATATGTCCATATCGTAAGAGCCATCAATAGCCTCTATCGTAATGTATGATGGGCATATGATATGGGATGTGAGTGCATAGCCACTACCACATCTTTAACATGGTTTCCTTTGGTTAAGAATCAACAGGTTGATTCATTTATGGCATGAAATTTCATTTGAAATGTTCAAACGATCTAAACTCTAGCGAGCATGCGTTATGGGTAACGCATGACAGCTGCCAAGCGTTGGCAGCAGACTCTCTACTCCCTTCATTGAATGAAGGGAGCCTATATAAAAGGATATGATCCCTCGGTTGGATGTGTGGCGCTACTAAGCTATAGTTGATAATCTCGTCTTATTGGTTCTCCTATTGTTTTCACAGAGAATGTGTTAACACGATGTAGGAGATCACAGAGTCCTCTCATTACAAACGGGGATTCTAGTGGGCAATGTCATCCCTATGGAGGTGAGAGTTCGTTGGCTATCACTAGCTATTTATGATCAAGAAAACTCTTGAATTCTTCAGGCATGTAGCTTGCTACATTTCAGGCACACCTTTTATTTTATGCTTACATGTTGGTTATGTTGATGATAGATCGAGTATTTCAATGGGCTTCTTCCACTGTGTTGATCATATGATGATCTCCCAAAAGCCATAAAAATGACCACATGGAAATGGAAAAGGAGGAACATAACCCAAATCCTATGATATCACATTTACCAAAAAGCTCTCATTAAAAAACACCACAATGTTTATCGGGTACCCGGTACATAGCCACTGGCTACCCTGTGGCAGGCCCACGACACCCCCACCTCTGCCTCCTCTACTAGGAGTACCTAGCATCCTGCCACCAGGTACCCGGTGGCATCTGCTGTACAATTTAGCAAAGTCAACATCCCCCACCCCCTCCTTCCATTCATCCTCAACCCCCAAAACCAACTCATTATAAAGAAAATATTAAATTCAATGACATCAAAAATAAAAAACAAAACATACCTCAAACCCTCGGGTTGTTACGCTATATTCTTTTGATCTTGTAAAGTATAACCTACTCCTGTTTCAGGAAGATGATGCCCATTATTCTTTGTGACGTCAAGAATATCAAGCCCCAATGATAAAAGATATAGAACCATTCTCACTTGTCATAAGTGAGACTATTTTCCATTGAACATGGGAACACCCTTGTTAATGGAATCCATACTCTTCATCAAAATTTTGTAAATTAAAATATATATATATAAGCATTAGAGAACAAACACAAATCCTCAGGAATAAATGCCACTTAATGTGACTTAAAAGCAAATGAGAAGTACTGAGAGAGGGTGAATCAGTGTGACAAAAAACTTTTCCACAAATTACATGATATTCTCATGTCATTTAGAGCGAAGAATCTACAATGGATCAAGCAAACAATGATGATGAGAGATAAAGAGAGTGATAAAATGGCATGAACACACAAGAGTTTTTACAAGGTTAATTGACATTTTTCATCAAGTGGCTATGTCCTTGGTGCTTAGCGATTGTAATCCCACTTCACATCTTCTTATTTTATTATCAACAAGGATGGAGCAGGAAGATAGTCTTGAACTCCTACAAGTATGCATAATGCAATACAAGTGAAAAAAGATCAAAAATAAGTGTCAACGGCCACGAATGATCTTTTTCAATCCTCTTCAAGTGCGCCTCCAATCAATGGATGATGTGTGCACCTTATTCTTCTCCTCAAACATGACCTTTTTCACTTTGGAGTGCTCTCTAGAAATTTTGGGTGACTATCTCAAAGTTTTGTCATATTTCTCCAAGAAAAACTCCAAATATTTATAAAGCTCCAAAAATCACGGTGCAGCGCTATGAATTGCAGCATGATGCTTGTTCAAACTCAAGTCCAAAAAACAAAGATCAAATTTCTTAAATAACTCCTTAAAATCCTCAACTAAATCCTTAAGATCCATACATATCTTGAACACATTTCAACAAGATGATTTTAATCACGGTGTAATTAATTTTGGCTTTTGATTTTCATGCAAATCTCAGAAACTCATTATGGTGTGACAAATAATAACTACAATGTGACTCTTCGGCCTTCATTTCCTGTAGTTACAACGAGTTCTTACGATCAAAACATTGCGACGTAATTTCATGGACTAGGTGCAAACTTGATATTATGGCACGATACACTCCTATTAAGGCCCCATCTCAACTAAACTCAGCTACTCAAATCATGGCATGGAAGTGCAGTGTGACAACTGTGTAAGAGTGGACTCATAATTCCCACTAGGCAAACTCCAAAATCTCAAGAAAGTCACGAAGCAATTGTCTTCATGGTGGCGCGATTTTCAAAACTCGAGAAACCTTTATTCAGTTACCACTTACACACCATCAATCAAACTCTAATTAATCCATGAGCATATTAACAATAAATACAATACAAAAACAACTTCAAAGCTCATGAATTACTGACTCAAGGAACAAGTCATAATATGCTCCCAATTTGAGAGTAATGTGAATACCACAGTATCAAATAGAGTAATGTTTGTGAAAGTATTCAAATCCTCAGTGTAAAGAACAATATTACGTTCATTAAGAGCTTCTCAACTCCCCAAATGAACACATCACACATCATTCGTTTATGCATGGCCATGGCCATGCATTTGTTCCGTCTCAATAGAGAATCTCAATTTCCTAACTCAACATATGGGTGAACAAACCACATATTAGTTGAACAAATCTCCCAGCATAATCGATATCATATCCAATAATTACTCCAAGAATTTCCAGTATTTCAACTCACATGTAGAGAAACTTATTAATCTCAAGCAAAAGGACTACAATGCAGTTTCATCCTAAGTAACACAAATGATGTGTACATACGACATTCCATGTGATGGAATCAAAATGGATCGATCTGAACATGTTCGCTAACCTGTAAACTATGTATCTGTATATGAATTTTTATTTATGCTAATGTTAGTATGTCATCACAACTCATGATAATCGTCAATTAGAGAATGGGTTTATTATCATATTGTATTTCATATCACTGATGGAGTTATTTTGAATTGAATTGAATCCATTATGCAATACATCAAGAATCTTGGGGATGAAATCACTTAGGGAAATCATGATCCAATTAATTCCAATTCAATCAAGGATAACAATGTGATAGTTTCAACAAAACAATTACGAATACAAGTCATCACATGGATCAAAGGCTATTGGCTATAATTTCCATAATCATGGTCCAAGTCACTTCATGAACTAAATGAAAATTAAATGAGTCCAAAAATCACTCATCTTTGCTTAAATTATACTGTTCATATTCATTCTTCCAAGAGGAAACTGAAATATAACAAATCTCAAAGCCATACCGAGATCGCCTCTAGCCTCACACCGCAACAGGTGTTGCTTCATCCAGGGCAAGCACCCCAGGCAGCGGCTTGCCTTCCAACAGCTCCAGACTGGCTCCGCCCCCCGTGGAGATGTGGCTCATCACTCCAGCCACTCCTACCTTCTCCACCGCTGCCACAGAGTCCCCTCCCCCGATGATCGTCGTTGCCCCCTTCCCACTAAGCTCTGCCAGCTTCCTTGCAATGGCCTGCAACCCACAGCATGAATTCAGGCCCTCATTCATCACAAAACACAAGCATGGTTTACTGAAAAGGATTTAATTGGGGTTCCATGCATAACAAAAACCTTGACAGCGTTTTGACTTCTCATTTATGATAAGTGCTTTCAGATAACTGGAAAAAAATGACTGTAGTTCTCTTTAGATATGAAAGTGCGGGTGTTTTTTCAGAAACAAGACAAACCCTACCTATTTTTGCGAACTGTTTGTCATGAGTGATTGAGTGTTGCAGACACTTTTAAACAACTGCTGTCACACGCAACCTAAGATGTTCAAAACCGAAACAGTTGGGCAGCTAATGACAACATACCTCTGTTCCAGCCGCAAACTTGTCGAACTCGAACACCCCCATCGGCCCATTCCAGATGATGGTCTTGGCAGTATCCAAAGCATCATTGAACGCGATCACAGACTGTGGCCCAATATCCAATCCCATCCAGCCGTCCGGTATGGCCGATGCTGGCACTGTCTGCGATTCAATTGGTTGAGAAGTGATGTAGAAGACGAATCAACAGAAAGAATGTTCTGAGGAGTGCACCTTGGAATTTGCATCAGCAGCAAACTTATCGGCGATAACCACGTCGGTAGGTAACAAGAGGGACACCCCTTTTTCCTTGGCCTTTTTGAGAAGGGATGTTGCGAGATCAAGCTTATCTTCTTCTACGAGCGATGCACCCACTGACAGGCCTTGGGCCTTGTAAAATGTAAAGATCATCCCTCCACCCAGAAGAAGGATGTTGCATTTTTCAAGGAGTGATTCGATCACTCCAATCTTGGATGAAACCTTTGAGCCACCCACGATGGCAGCAAACGGCCTCTTCGGGTTTGAAACGGCTCCGACAAGGTAGTCCAGTTCCTGAAACAAATTAAATTATCGAACACATGTTCAAACACAGCTCGAAGCAATGAGGAAAACGGTTTTAACGGATCTTTCTATTTAGCATTTGATTTACTTGGGCCATGAAATGGAATTCATACAATTTCTTAAGATGACATAAGGTTAGCGCTATTGAAACCTTCTGCAAAAGGAAGCCAGCAACAGATGGCCTTAGAAATTTTGTGACCCCTTCTGTGGAGGCATGGGCTCTATGTGCAGTCCCAAAGGCATCATTCACATAAAGATCCGCTAAGGATGCGAGTTTTTTAGCAAACTCAGGCTCATTCTTTTCTTCCTCCTTGTAGAACCTCACATTTTCCAAAAGAAGGACACCGCCATCAGGAAGTGCAGCGACAAGTTTTTCTACATCTGGACCAATACAGTCATCAGCTTTCACAACCTGCTCAGATACCAGGAGTGAACTGGGAAATAAACAAATCCAGGGTATCTCAAAAGCTTTACTATTCTTTTAGAGAAGATTATGTGTGAATACCTGAATGCCAAGAAGGTCAGATAGCCTAGGTACAAGAGGTGCCAGGCTGTATTTTGGTGTAACACCCTTTGGCCGTCCCTGGAAATTCAACAATGGCAAGAAAGTGAATCAATAAATTATGAACAATTTACACTGGAAGAAACAGCACATAGATTGGAAAGGACATGATAAATTGACGAAAAACTACTTCCAAAGCATCACCAATGGTATTCATTGTAAAGAAAAACATCTATGACCATCACTCAAACATTCATTGCTATGGCGTTTTGTGAAATTCTGCAGATTAATTCTGGAGTAGGTTATTTCATTGTGGAAAATTTAATATATGGAGGGAGAGGGAGAGGGAGAGGGAGAGGAGATGATAATGCACTGAAATTGGAAGTATTGAGAGCTATTACAACTTAATGCACTGAAATTGGCAAGGTAAAATGATCAGAAATTTAAAATGAGAAGTGCAGTGTCAATCACCACGAGAACAGTAAAATCTTCCAAAGGCAATGAAACTCATAAACAGCGACACTAACCAAGTGGCTGGAGAGAATGACTTTAGCTCCATTGCTGATCAAGTACTTGATGGTAGGCACGGCAGCTCTGATTCTGGTATCATCGGTGATCTTTTGACTGTCATCCAAAGGCACATTGAGGTCGACCCTGACGAACACCTTCTTACCCTTCAAATCCGGCCCCGCCAGGTCACCGACGCTCTTCTTGGCCATGGAGACAATTCCCTTGACGAGACTGTTTCCCCCGGGATAACGAGATCGTAGCCTGGAGACAGCATGGATGGCGAGCAGAGGGTCCGCAGCACCGGCGAAGCTCAGGCGGCGTACAGGGGCACGGAGCTGAAGGAAGCTACTGGTGGGGGTGGTGGAAAGAGATGAGCGGTGAGCGGATGTGGTGGGGAGCGAGAACGATGGAGGGGATGCTACCGAAGCCATGGCTTCGACAGGAAGAGATGAGGCGGACAGTGTGGCCTGAGGGGAAGGAAACAGGGGGATGCTTGGGAAGGTGTGGATGCTGTGGGCGTATCAGTGGATAGGAAGGGACGGCTATGGTTTATGATTTACTCAGTTGCGGGCGGTGACGATTTTCTTATCCGCTGTTGTCGGGGAAGCGGTATTAGATGGGCTCAGTTATGGGCCTTAAACCTAAAGTCTGGAAATGAAAATCCAGCAATACTTATCGGATCAGATCCGGCTCCACTGTTTGGGCTGTAGGTGATCTTCTTCATCTTCTCCATTTGATGTATGCAAGCCTTTTTAGGTTAATCATATCTGGATTTTTGTTGTATTTCATATGCATTTAAGGTATATAAGATGTCTCCAAAACCAATTGAGAACCTGCAACATTTTTCTATTAATAAATTTTTATGACAAGGAAGATAATCTTCATCCCCTCATTGAATCACCACTAACTAAATAATCTTCCTTAAATATAAATGATAATCCATGAAAGTCCAAGAAGAAAAACTTTGTTCAAGAAAAATGTATTTTATCAACTTTGTCTTATTAAATCCGTGAATTCATTACTTCTCTTCGCTACCAAAGACTTCCATATTCATTTTCTCACACAATCAAAGATATTTACATGCAAAAAAACCATTATAGAAATTATTTAGAGGAATAAGACAAAAACAAACTACACATACACAACATTTTTCATTCTTTAGAATTCATAACATAGTTATTTAAAATAATAATCACAACTTCAATTTCAAAAGATCCATCAATCATTTCTCAAATCCTCCCACTCTCTTGAAGTCTCCATCCCTCTTCCATTACTATTACACTCAAAATCCATCACATTTCCTTACTACCATAAATCATCCTCTAAAAATCGCAAATTTTTTAATTTCAGATTAAAAAAACATCAAGAGGTTGCCTACTATTGATGAGGGATTGAGTCATACAATGGGGAGACAATGACTTCAATATCAAATAGCCAATAATAATTACACAACAGAAGTAGTAATAAATACTCGCCAAAGATCATAGTAGAAACAATGAATAATAAACTCATGTGCAATATCAAAAATGGAATACAATCACTAGTACATCTGATCAAAAGATCTCTGCATGTGGAAAATCAATATATACAATGAAAAAAAGAACAAAATGATAACTGAGGAAAACTACACAAGATTTCAGGGTACGTCCTGACATCGCCTCACTCCCAACTAACTTTGCCTGTACAGCAGCTTGACACAGGACCTTTCCCTTAACTCGACCCTTGAAAACAAATTCTACATGCACATCAGGATGCATGTGTAGGTCGTGAGTAATAAAACCCAGCAGGAAATCACTGACACATCTTTAGCATAAGTGCAACAATCATGTAAAGGTGTATGCACCAATAGAAATAAATAAACATACAGCTCTTGTCGTGCCAACATTCACTAACCTGACGACCATGAACTTTAATAATGTTGGAGTTGGGGCCTTAGAACCAACTTCTTTATACTTTATGATAAACATGTATTCATTGTTTTTTAATATTAATAAACTACTTATCACATTATGATTGTTCTTCTATGTGACATAGTATGAGATAATGTCCTAAGAGTAGTTGTCGCACTAAAAGGTCATAATAGTTCCCTGCTATGATGAGAACCCATAAGTGTTATGACACTATTCTTGAATATATATTCTATATTCGGATGATATCATTTGAGGGACACAAATGATACGGGCTATCAGGGTTGAAGACTCAAAGGACTTTGAGGCACTTTCTCATGGTGTACGCCCCTGGTAATATCCAGTATGGATATTATGAGAACAAGACCTACCGGTAGGAAATCCACATTTCTATGTGTCATTGGATGTTCCCATCTGCGGATGTGTGTATTGGTCCTTAGACTTTAAGATTATTATTAATGAGTATTATGAGTCATGTACTTAGATATATTAATGAAAACCATGACGACAAATGTTCACGATGAGGTAGGATACGTAGGGTGTCATGAGTAATATTGCATTAATAAATAGTGCGAGAAAGGATTTATCCCTTCTATTCTTTAATGGAAGTTAATGTCTCAATCTCTTCGATGGAAATGATATAGCCTAAATAAATCCATGACCATGGTGTTCTATAGGCAAGTTCTATTTCTGGAAAGTCAAAGAAACAGATATCGAGAATATAAGTTGATGACACTGGCATACAACCTCCTCGATTTGAGATATTGTGATAAAAGGATTATATCACACAATAAGAATTTGTATGAGATGACATGTCGTTGCAACATTAACTTCGTTCTTCATTGGTGCTTTGATGTGTGGTAAGATGCTAACCTTGGACTTTAGGTTGTTTCGTCTAATGCCATTAAGAAAGAGGAATAGAGGGTCACACACTAAGTGTATCCAGAATCTCAGCTAAATAATATATTATTATTTTTTATTTAACAGGTTGAATAAATATTATTCCCGTATGTGGTTTAATAAACATTCATGCATTATTGATCACATTTATTCTTTCACTAGTTATTCGAGAGAATATATTGTGATCAGAATATTTAATAAATATTTATTTGTTGTTAAGTGAATGAAATATTTATTTATTTATTAGAGAATAATGATGTGGTATTTATTTAATAAATAAATAGACATTATTCAAGGCCTGATAAATATTGTAGAGGAATGACAGACTGAGTTTAATGGTCCGACGAAAATTGATAATGTTGAATATTTTTTAATTAAATAATATTTAATTATAATTCGCAAGTTCAGCGCATGTCAAGAAATAATAATATTACTATTATTATTTGACATGAGGTTTTTCTAGGATTAAATAAACAATAAGGGCACTTGTACAATTATTTTATTTTAACCCTTGAAATATAAATACCCAATTATGTTATTTTCTCAAGAGTTAATTCAGTTGTGCATAACGAATCCTGGAGGATCCTCTCAAGCCCAGATAGCCCCCTTCTCCAAGAACGCTCCCAAGAACGGCGAGCAATCCTCTTTCACCAGATCAAGGAGAACACTTTGGAAGCGATTATTGAGGCGATCAAGACGGATGACGCAAGCGTAATGATCTTCCATGCTAGCACCCTGGAGACTCCTATGGTGATGTCTGGATATTCCTGGAACACTTGTGGATCATCGTTATAGGAAATCTACATTTGGTTTCTTTAATGCAATGATGGTGCACCGCAAATCTGTCACCGGAATCATCAATGAAGAAAGAATTTCTTAGAGGCAATTCTTTATCTAATTAAATTAATTATAAATAATATGTGTTGATCTCCTCTCTCTCAGTTTCTACATTATTAATGTTGTTTATATTTGATTCAATTCCATTGATCACGACAATTAAACATTATATAGATCTTGGATTGATCATCAATTATGAAAAAAGAAAAGTTGGGCACTGCCCATCGCACGCTTCCGCTGTGCCCAAAACCTACAAGAGGTGTTAGAGCGGACACATAATTGATTATAATTATTTAATATCATTGGTGGTTTACACATTTTTAATTTTTCAATTCAATCTTAATCGTTATTTTAATATGAATTATGATATTCATTTCTTCCTCCTTCGTTTCTCATAAATCTAATCGAGACATTTAATTTTATGATTAAAAAGTTTTAGGAACTCATCCGGAGTTGCCAAGGATTCTACCCAGATAACATAGTAGTACACACCATGTAATCGAAGTTACATGCCATGTAACCAGAGTTACACGCCGTATAGTTGTGTTCAATGCCTCGGGAGTTAATTCGGAAATTACTTAATTTGTGTGCATTAATGACACATGGTGTAGTTAATTCTTACACTACGTGTTGATTAGGATAGACTAACACATAGTCAGCCATACTACATTCTATGTGGTGCATTGGACATGCCATGCAGTCCCTTTGGCTTAGAAATGGGTCGTGTATTCCATACACGGCCTACCCGACTGATAACTGTGTAACACGAAGTCAACACGATGTGTGACCCATTGGACACATCATGTACTCCAATTTTTCAAGTCACATACTACACACCGAGTCCCTAAGTGTGTGTCTCTGATGGATGGTAAGAGGTGTACATGACGTGTAGATTGGATCTACACACTGTGTACTTATACCAAGTTACGTAGATTTAAAATTTATTCATTTTACTATTTAAACCTTGAGACATATACTTGCGTTTGGTCGTAAAGATAGGACACTCCATGTGATAGGTTTTAATATATATAAATATTTAAATGTTTAATTAATATATGCATAATGTTCAAATCTCTATATCATGTATGAGTTATATTATAAGTTGTTACTCTATGTGCATTTGAGCATAACACGTGACCGAAAAATCATGTAATTTGTGTAATCATCCGTGAAGTACACATTGTGAAAGTATGTGATAAGTTGTGTATGTCATATGTCACAAGAGTAAAACAGTATACGAGCATAATATAGGTTAGGAAGAATCAGACGGGTATTCATTGTGTTACCTCCAAGGTAAAAGTTATGTACATAGTTAATTTTAAATGAATTTATTTAATTTTTTAAAAATTATAATGGATGATAATCTCAAGGAAATTCAGATACAAATTAAGATAAAAGGATTGATTAATTAAAGATAATAATTAATCAATTCGAACACAATTTATCTTAAATAAGAATGATTAAATAATTGAATGATAGTTTTATTAAATGCATAATATGTTGAATGTATGTGGATGATCATGAGCTAGTCCAGACCTTTTGTATGCGATTGGTTTCATTTAATTTATTATTAAATTAAATTATTGTCCTGCATGCCTTCTCTCCTCATTACTATGTAGGGCCTAAGTTCCCATGGTTTCTTTTTGTAAACCCCCTTTCCCCATCGCCTACATGTGAGTAAAAGACATATGTAATGGATGAAGGTCCCAAGATAGCAGAGGCAGTTCAAGTTAGGAACCGAGAAGAAACCAATCCAAGGAGATACAAAGGTTGACAGGTGGAAAGCTGTAAACACAGACCTCAATTGGTTCAAGGTGTTTCTCCCCTAGGTCAATGGTTATTTTATCAACCACTAGATAAACTAAAAATTAGTATAAAATCATGATCATACCATTTATTTTATTTATGTCAGTTTCATGGTTATTTTATTATGGATGTCTTGTCGCGATCACATAATTAATGAATTAACAAGCATACAAGATAGAACTAAAATAAACTGTCTTATGCATAAATATTACCTAAGACATGATTAATCACTTAATAAATCCCACTTAACATTAAAAAACATGTGATAAAGATAAATATTGTCAATTTACACATAAAAGGATAAAATCCATCAATGAAATATTAAGTCGGTATATCCTTTCATTACTTTGGTTCGAATCAAACCATAGTTCAAAGTGATTGACCAGTCAAAGTTGGGGTGTTTTCAATTATCGAGGAATTCTAACATGAGGTTTTGGGTTGACTTAACTTGATTCACATCAAGGGTTGACTACCAAAGTAGGAATTTGTGTAACTGAGAGGCAATGGTTGAGGAAACCTAAATTAATAATTTCAAGATTGGGGATTCTACTCAATAGATCAAGTAACTGTGAGTTAATGCAGTTGGCATTTGGAATACCCACCTAAAACCATTTTAGTTTATTGACCAACCAAAGTTGGGGTAATTAGAAGGGTAATATGGATCCTTTCCACTAGAATATACAAGCAATAGGATATTTTGAAGCCAATGGTGATGGATACTGGATTTCAATAAAATAGTGGGAGACTAATAAATATTGTATTTATTTATTTTTCTAAAATTTATCATATAAAATACTAAAATTATGCTTATCTTATTTTGTAGAAACAAAAATAAAATGACATCAAACATATCATTTCAATCCATACTTGAGAAGGAAAACTTTCTCACTCGCACAAATTTCCAAGAGTGGTAAAGGCGCCTACATGTCATCCTTCATCATGAAAGGAAATTATATGTGTTGGAAGAAACTTTACCAGTTGCACCTAAAAATAAGGCAAGTGATGAAGAACTATCTCTCTATGAGAAAAATCTAAATGATGCTATAGATGTTCAGTGCTTCATGTTATCTTCCATGTACAATGAGTTTTTTAAGAAACATGAGGATATGAATGTCTGTAGCATGATAATATCACCTTTAGGATCTATATCAAGAGAAGGCGAGATAAGAGAGGTATGAGATCTCCAATGATTTGTTTATAACTAAGCTTGGAGAGTATGTGCCAACTGGGCCTCATGTAGCCAAGCTTAACACCTACATTGAACACCTAGACATCTTAGGGATTAAATTCTCAGATGAGTTGCATATAAATATCATACTTTCATCACTACCCAAGACTTTCTACAGCTTTATTGTGAATTATAATATAAGCAATAATTATAAGTTCCCAGTTAGGATGGTTGTATCACTAAAAGGGGGAGGGGTGAATCAGTGATACTTTTTATTTGACATTTATTTTCAATTGAAACAACCTTCGCCTCCTGTTAAAGATCTCAATTCCCTGCTAAAAAAAAATCCAACACACATCCACAAGAACAAAAAGATTTACAAGGTTCACTATTCAATAAGAATAGCTACGTCCTTGATATAGTTTGTAAATGATCCAATACTATAAAATTCACTAGAAATAAATCCTTGGATTAAACGAGTAGGATATACCATTACACTTGTGTAACACTGTCTAAACAATTCCAATAGTGTGTATCCACCCTCTTAGCACAAATAGGGTAAAACAATGTTTTTGTAAAAACTAATGTTACTTGTGCTTATTTTCAATCCCTCAAATGTATTCAATTGAAATATAATTATTCACCTTCTTACCCAGAAGATGGTAAGAATTTCATGGACTTTGTTAAGTAAAACTCAGTCCAATTTTACTGGGTATGATTTTCCCAGTCTGATTCCTCTGAGTCTGATACTCTCCAATATGATTCTTCCAGACTGATTTTATTTTAGAATACAATAGAAATGAATCATCACCACTTCAATTCTGGAGTATGATAAACTCAGTACAATTATTCCTCGGTCTGAGAACCCGAATACGGAAATCCTAAAGCTGATTAATCTAGCCTGATACAATGATCACCCGAATACAATTGACAAGTAGAATACAGTAATAAAATGAATGTGATAATCACTGATTACAATTATCATCTGAATAAAACATTACGATTTTTTCTCTTCTCCTATGTATTCTTTCCATTGGATCATCTTCAACAAAGATCAATATGATATATTATTTCTCTCACTAAAAAATCAGAGATTCTCTCTCTACTGTATTGAACAGTACCATCAGTCAGAAAGTAAAAAGTACTTCTCCTTTTATAGGTGACCCTCAAATGGATTTGTAGGTAATCCCAAAAAAACTTTCTTGATCATGAAAATTCACCCAAATTTCAAATTCCCATGAAATCTCAGGATTCATTTTGACTTCTTCAACGCTTCTCGATTATTCTCAAATCTTATACACTCTTCTATTCTTCTCCAAACTCTCATTTCAATTGCGAGTCCAATTTCAATACATGATTCTAATTTTATAAATCTGATTTTTTTAATACAAATATCTATATCAATTGAAAAAAAATGTATGAAGAAATAGATACCACTTCTAAATGATGAATACGCTCATTATTTTGAATATAAATCTCCCCCTTGATAGTACATCCAACAAACTCTTCATTTTCTCTTGATCCACTTGAGATACAAAACCTCATCTTATCTTCTTCTCTTTATTAATTTGGAAACCTAAAAAGTAATTCAACCCTTTTTAAATGGTTTACTACACTATTGATTTCATTATCTCCTTCTCTTTTGATTCATCAGACTCAAGCAATTCCTTCTCTAAATATGATTATCTAGAGTAATATCTTTATGAGTACGATTGGCCTGAATACTCTCATTTTTGGTATGATCATTTCTGAATACAATCATTTCTGGGTACAATAATTTGTTTTTCTGATCCTGAGTATGATCATCCTGGGTAAGAAAAGTTTTTCATGCTTTATATGTATGATCATATGCTACAGTAAATCGACAACATATCTTTCTTCACTTCTACCTGGATACGATAAATCTGGGTACGATCATTCCTGTTACTAACCTCAACATCTTCTTTCTTTTCTTCTCAGCCTAAAATTATTTCCATGAATACAATCAGCTGGGATATTTTTTACTCCTCCTTTCTTAGACCAAGCTTGCATCATAAGTTCTCTAATTAACTTATGATTTATGAAATATGAAATAGTAAAACACAATCACAATTATTTTATCATAGTCTTAAATAATTCTATTATCCATTAGAATAACCACTTATTTCATACCAAATTCAGAGTGAATCTGATGTCCATTTACTTCTAGAAAGATACATTCTCCATTTGATTGACTCACTCATTCCATATAACGATCAATTCCTCATTACGATATTTTCCCATACTGAACCCAAGATGAGTCTGATCAAAACCACTTCTTCTACAACATCGTCTCCTCATTATGATAAAGTGAGTTTGATTTTTTAGAAAACATGAGTATGGTTATTTTGAAAACAATGGCCAGTATGATTTCCTCCAAATACAAAGAGAAGTAATTTTCTTTCATAAAAAACTTTCCTTGACAAAAAAAGATAGGCACCTTCATTCTTCAGCTTAGTCCTAATAATCTCCCCCTTTGGATTTTTTTTTCAAACAAGCTTCATAACTCAATGAACTTTTTATTCTCAAGAAATAGATTACTTATAAACAATTCTAAGACTATGTGATTTAACTCATTATAGGAAACAAGAATCCTTGATAGCAAAACCATGCTGTCCAAAAGTAGTGATTATGATAACCTCTTTCCTTTTCCTTCTTAAGATCTTTTTCAACCTCATCTTTTATTCATCATTCTTGGAATACTAAACAATTTATTTTCCTACAACCACTCCAACAAACAGTTAGAATAGTTCACTCACAAAATAATGTTGAGTTCATAGATTACCCACAACTCCCCCTTTTTACATGCATCAAATGGATAGATTTATAAAACAATTCATTCTCTCCCTTGACAATACTATAAAAAGGTAAGATGAGAGATAGGATAGAAACACATACCTCAACCTTTAAGATAAAGAGGTTGGACACCCATGTTCAACCTCAATTTAAAAAAGGATTCCTTCAGTAAAGGTTTTGTGAATATGTCAGCAACTTGTTCCAATTTCGAAACATATTCCAGCTTTAATTCATTATTTTTCACATGCTCTTTGATGAAATGATATTTGATATCAATATTATTTGAACTATAATGTTGAAATAAATTCCTGGTGAGATATTGATTGTGATTTGATTGTCACAACCCAAGAGCAAGGGTAACTTCACATCAACAAGTAGATCTTCCAATTAAGCCTTCATCCACATAAGTTGATTAGTGGCTTGAGTGGTAAAAAAATACTAAGATTTATCCATACTGAGAGTTACTGAGTTATATTTCTTTGAATTCCAACTAACACAATTCTTTTCCAAAAAGAATACTCCACCGGATGTGGATCTTCTATCATCAACATTTTCTGCCCAATCAACATTTGAATACCCAAACAATTCAATACTTTCTGAGCTGCCATACCTGATTTCAAATTTTGTTTTGCCTTATAGGTATCTGAGAATTATTTTTCCATCAATTAAATGATATTATTTTGGAGAACTCTAAAATCTTTCACATAAGGTAACAACATAAACAATGTCGGGTCTTAAGGTAGTTAAATACAATAATCTTCCAATCAACTTCCAATACTCTTTATGATCAACTTTCTTTCCTTATACATATTTACTCAACTTGGTTCCCATTAAAATAGGTGTGGAAAAAGGTTTTTAGTTTTCCATTCTGAAACTCTTAAGAAGTTCCTTAGCATACTTTTCTTGAGAAATAAAGATGTATTTAGCCTTTTGTAAGATTTGTAACCCAATAAAGTATATCATTTCCCCTGGCATGGAAATTTCAAATACCTTCTTCATTTCTTCAGAAAATATTTCACAAGCTCTTTCATCATTCCCAACAAAGATAATATCATCAACATAAACAATTACAATGAGGTAATTCTCTTGACATTATCTGATATAAATATTGTTATCCACTCTTACTTTCTTAAAACTCATCTTCCTTAATCATGTATCAAACTTGGAATACCATGCCCTCAGATCCTTTTTTAGACCATACAAGGCCTTATTAAATCTAAAAACATAAATCTCATTTTTCCCAATAACAAATCCACAAGGATATTCAATATAGACTTCCTCTTCAATATCACCATTCAAGAATATGTATTTAACATCCATTTGGAAGATATTTTAGCCTTGTTGTGTAGCAATAGCAAGAAAAATTCTGATTGTTTCAAGTCTTTCCACCAGAGAAAAGGTTTCATCAAAATTAATACCTTCAATCAGATAAAACCCTTTGAAGACCAATCTTTATTTATTTATTATCACTTCACCTTCTTCATCCAGCTTGTTCTGGAAAACCCAGTTTGTGCTAATAATGTTTTTGTTTTCTAGATTGAGTACAAGTTCCCATGTATCATTCTTTTAAATTTGATCCAATTATTCATTCACGGCATGAACCCATCCCGAATGCTCAAAAGATTCTATCACATCATTTGGTTACAATTTGGAATACAGAGAAGTATTTGTAATTGAATTGGTTGTTCTTCTTGTTTGATCCTTCTAATGCTAATCACCAATAATGTTATGAGGCTCCACTTGCTTCCTCAACCTAGGATGATATTTTTTATTATATTATTCATCAATTGAAATACTTTAGTATGATTATTCTTCATGAGAAGGATTAAAATTGTGTGTATCCTTATCAGAATTATTTTCTTCAATTTTCTCAACTTCGTTGTCTGCCTGAGCATGTTTCTATTTCTTAGATCCTTTAATCACTTTAACATAAACTAAATAAAAAATTCTTCCTGTTTCTTTGTTAAAGCATCTATATCCTCTTCCTTCCAAATCATATCCAAGAAAGATTCCATCTTCACCTTTCTTCTCAAACTTCACATAGTTTCCACCTTTCTTCTTTATAATACATGTACTCTTGAAAACTCTTAAGTGTTTCAAACTTGGATTTTTTCTATAAAAAAATTCTAATAGAGTCATATTGAATTAAGGCCTATAGAAACAATGGTTCTAAATATAAACTGAAATATTCATGGCTTGACTCCAAAAGTAATGAGAGATTCCATGTTCAAGTAACATGGTTCTTCCCATTTCCACCAAGATTTTTTTGTTTCTTTCAACAACCCCATTTTGTTGGGGAGTGTTTGAATAACTATACTCATGATGAATTCCATGCTTCTCAAGATAGTCTTAAAACTACCAACATTATCTGTTCACAACTTCTTCAATGAATAGTCACATTATTTCTCAACTTTACTTTTGAAACTTTTAAACATTTTCAAAGCATCTGATTTGTATTTCATATACATAACACAATTAATGAGAGTAAAATCATCAATGAAAGTAATTAAGTAATTATCTCCATTTTTTTATTGTTTTCTCATTAGCCCAAAAATATTTGAATGAATCCTCTCTAGGGGTTGTCTTGAACAAATCTTAACTTTATTATGCACAATATTTGTAATCATTCCTTTCTAGAAGATAGTACAACACCAATCTATTCTTCTTAGCAAATTAGGAATGTCTAGAACACTATATCTTTTAGATAACTTACTCATGTTTCTTTGACACATGTGTCCCAACCTTTTATGCTACAATTGATTCTCTTCCACCATTCTCATGAAACAAGGGTTTTGTATTTCACCAACTCGAAACAAATTACCTTTTATACATTGTCCTCTTGTAACAATCTTCCCATATTCTTCACTCTTTAAAACAAACCCATATTTCCTAAAGATACTTTTTTACCCTCATCACAAAATTGTGAAACACTTAGCAAATTGTGTTTCAGCCCATCAACATACAATGTTTTCTTGGATATCATATTTTCTTTTCAATGATGGCTGATCCAACACCTTTGATTTTTAGGGATTCATTATTGCCAAATTTAACTGTTACTTCTTTAAAATATTTCACATTATTAAAAAATTTCAATTCTCCTATAATGTGAGAAGAACACCCACTGTCAAGTATCCAAGGTCATTCTCCCTTTGAATCTTTCAATGCAGTTTCAACAACAAGATATTTTTCACCTTTCTTTTCTTTCTTCACTTCCAGCTTGTGATTATTATTAATAGTATTTTTTTGTGTTGGTAAGAAAACAAGACATACTTTTTCAAGGTTTCCAAGTTGTTCACATCTTTCATAAATAGTTCGAGGGGCTGGAACCTATTTTTAATCTTTATTCCTCTCTTTTCATACTTCTTCACAACAAATTTCGCAGTCTTCTTCTTTTGAGGAAATTGACTCCCCCTAAATCTTTTCCTTTAATAACCTATGGGATAATAGTAACTTTTTTGGTTGAACCAAAACATACTTGCTATGTTTCTTAATCCCCCAAAATATCAGCAATAACCATAAAATGAGTATTTACCTCTGAAACTTCCGTACTTTCTAGAATTGTGAATACATTTCTCAGTCTACTTTTTCTATTTTTTTTCAGTCTTAATAGAATTATAATTATTTGAAACTTTTCCTAACCTAGATAAAACATTTTTGGACTCAGGATATTTTATAACTTCTGAATTTTTCACTTTGGCCACATACATAACTTTTTAAGCTTTCTTCTTCTTTGAAACAATTCCATTTTTCTTATCACCCTTTGTAGGTAACTTTTGTTGAAACTTATCAGGTTTTTCATTATGAGAACATTCACCAATTTTAGTGACAGAGTTTTGGAAACTTATAATTTTCCCTTAATCTTTAGATTTTTTTCTTGGAAAAGTTCTAACTCTTCTTCTTTTTCTTTCAATTTCACTTATATATGATCATTACAAATATTTTCTTCTTTAAAAGATTTATTCAAATTATCAATCTCTTTCACCAGATTTTCCTTCTCATTAGAAAAACATTCTTAGTTTCTTGAAAATTCATCTTCTAACTTTTTCTTTTCCTTTTCAAGTCTTTTGATCTTTCTCATATATTCTATCAACTCTTCTTTCAAATGAAATTCAAGTTGAGTTTATTCTTCTTCAGAACTAATACTTCCAAATTCTTCTTCAATCACTATTTTAATAAAATTATTTTTAATACCATACTCAACTAATTTTTACAATTCAGCACCATTGTATTATTATTCTTCATCTTTAGACAAGAAAATTCTTCTTTTGGATTTGAATAATTTTCTTTCTTTTCTAGTGGAATTTGATTTTTCTTTGTCACCTTATTTATTCCATGATCTTCTAGGATTTATTTCTTCTTCCTCACCATCCTCTTATTTCTTTCTCTAAGGACATTTAGTCACAAAATGACCAACTTCTCCGCATTTGAAACATTTCAAGGAAAGTTTCCCTTTTTATTTATCTGTATCACTTTTCACATTTTTAGAAAATAAGGATAAAATATCATTGAGATTTTTACATAACTCATTTTCAGAGTCAGAATCACCATCTTCTTCTTTGACTTTCCCTTCTTTTCATCCTTGAAAGACATTTCTCTATCAACTTTTGTTTTAATTTTCATAGATTTCCCTATTCTCATTTCATAAGTGATAAGAGTGCTTGCAAATCATCAAGAGATAATGTTTCAGGATCTCTGTCTTCTAATGAAACAACTTTTGCATCAAATTTTTCAGGTAGGATTCTCAAGATATTTTCAACAACTGTAGAGTAATTCGGATTTTCACCAAGACATCTGATAGTACTCACAATGTCATTCACCCTAATAAAGAATTCCCCAATAGATCCATGCTCACCCATCTTCAAATCTTCATATTTCAGTCTCCAGATTTGTTGTTTTTCCTTATTCAATTTTGTATCCCTTATATATGTTTTTCAATTAATCCCATATACCTTTGGCTATATAAAATACTTTCACTCTCAAGAATACACTTTCATAAAGTGATAACAATATAACATTCTTTTCCCTTCTATCATTCTCCATATTCTTCTTATCAATAGATGTAAGAGGAGCTTTATCATCAATGGGACGAAACCAAACTATTGCAGCTTCAAGAACATCATAACTAATAGACATAAGATAAGACAACATTCTATATTTCTAGATATGACAATTCTTTCCATCAAAGATCAGAATACCTTTACTGTTCACACAATTCAAATTCTCCATTAGTAAAGAATAAGTGAAAGGAACATGTGCTCTAATACTAGTTGTAAGTGTCAAGTAAGGATAGTTGTATCACTGATATGGGGAGGGGGTGAATCAATGATACTTTTTTATTTAACATTTATTTTCAATTGAAATAACCTTAACCTCTTATTAAATATTTCAATTCCTTACTAAAAACAAATCCAACACATTTCCATAGGAACACAAAGATTTACAAGGTTTAATATTTAATAAGAATAGCTACATTCTTGGTATGGTTTGGAAATGATCCAATACCATTAAATCCCCTAAAAATAAATCCTTGGATTACAATGAATAGGATATACCCTTACACTCATGTATCACTATGTAAAAAATTTCAATAGTGTGTGTGCACCCTCTTAGCACAAATAGGGTAAAAATGTTTTTCTAACAACTCATGTTACCTGTGATTATTTTCAATCCCACAAATGTATTCAATTGAAATAAAATTCTTCAATTTCTTACCCAGAAGATGGTAAAAACTTCTTGGAATTTGTTAAGTAAAAGTCAGAAAATTTTTCCTAGGTATGATTTTTCTAGTATGATTCCTCTAAGTCTGATACTCTCCAATATGATTCTTCTATACTGATTTTATTTCAGAATATAATAAAAATAAATCAGCACTACTTCAAATCCTGAGTATGATAAAATCAGTATGATTCTTCCTCATTCCAAGAACCCGAATATGGAAATCCTGAAGCCGATTAATCTAGCCTGATATGATGATCAACCAAATACAATTAATAAGCAAAATGTGGTAATCAACTGAATATGATAATCATTGAGTATGATTATTAACTGAATACAACATTGTGATCTTGTATCTTCTTATATGTATTCTTCCCATTAGAACATCTTCAAAAAATATCTATAAAATATCTTCTTTCTCTCATTGAAAAATCAAATCTTCTCTCTCTACTGCAATGAATAGTACTAGTAGTCAGAAAGTACAAAGTACTTATCCTTTTATTGGTGACCATTGAATGGCTTTGGTGGCAATCCAAAAAAACTTTCCCGCTCACACAAATTCACCCAAATTTAAAACCCCCATGAAATCTCAAGATGCATTTTAACATCATTAATGCTTCTCAATTCTTCTCGAATATTCTACACTATTCACTTCTTCTCTAGACTATCATTTCAATTTCCAGTCCAATTTCAATACATGAGTCTGATTTTATGAATCCAATTTCTTCAATACAAATATCTGTATCAATTGAAAACAAATGTATAAATAAATGGACACCACTTCTAAATGTTGGATATGATTATTATTTTGAATGTAGAGATCCTCCTTAATAGTACATCTAAAAAATTTCTTATTTTCTATTGACCCACTTGAGATATAAAACTTCATATTTTCCTCTTCTCTTGACCCAGTTGGAAACCTACAAAGTAATTCAATCCTTTTCAAATGGTTTACTACATTGTTGATCTCACTCTTTTCTCTTTTCATCCATCAGCCTCAAGCAATTCCTTCTCTAAATCCGATTGTACATAGTATGATCTTTCTAAGTATGATTATCATGGATAATCTAATTTATGGATATAATCATTTTTGAATATGATCATTTCTAGGTATGATCATTTTTTTTCTGAGCCTGAGTATGATCATCCTGGGTATGAAAAGTTTTTTATGCTTCAGATGGATGACCAGATTCTACATTGAATCAATAACATATCTTTCTTCACTTCTACTTGGATATAATAAATCTGGGTATGATCATTCTGGTTACAATCCTTAACATCTTATTTATTTCCTTCTTAACTTGAAACGATTTCCATGAATACAATAAACCTGGATCTTTTTCACTCTTCCTTTCTTACACCAATATTGAATCATAAGTTCTCCAATTAACTTATGATTTATGAAATAAAAAACACTAAAGCTTCGTCATAGTTTTTTTATCATAGTTATAAATACTTCGATTCTCCATCAGAATAGCCACTTCTTTCACACCAAATTCAGAGTGAATCTAATGACCATTTACTTTCAGCAAGATACATTTACCATGTGACTGATTTTATCATTCTAGATAATGATCAATTCCTCATTATGATCTTTTCCTATACTGAACCCAAGATGAGTCCGATCAGAACCACTTCTTTCAAAATAGCTTCTCCTCATTACGATGAACAATGTGAGTCCGATTTTTCATAAAACATGAGTCTGATTCTATTGAAAACAATGGTCAGTATGACTGCCACCAAATACGAAGATAAGTGATCTTCTTTATTCAAAGAATTTCCTTGAAAAAAAAATACAAACACTTTCATTCTTTAGATTTTTCCTAACAATAATGAGAATAGTATTTTAGAACTTATTACATTAATTATACAAGTGGATAAGGACATGGGGCATAATAAACCCATGGTCCTTACAGTAAAAAAGAAAAGGAAGGACAAGGAAAAGGGGACCAAGACTTATAAATGGTCTAAAGCTCTTGAGCACTGTCCTACCAAGAATAAGAAGATCTAGAGGAAGGGCAAGGAAAAGGAGGTAGTATGTTTTGCATGTGTCAATCCAGGCCACTAGAAGATGATCTATACCCAAAGGCATGGGGAAGCTAAAGGTGAATTCATTATCAAGTGAAATATTTCTATTTCTATACATTGGGTATTAGATATAGCTTTTGGTGCTCACACCTGTATCCAAATTTAGAGACCAAGTAGATTATGAAAGATTTATAGAGGAGAGGTGGATCTACGAGCTGCCAATGGTGCAAGGCTGACTACTCTATATATTGGTGACTACCACTTTTCATTTCCAATGAGAATGATTTTGGTTTTAAGAGATTTTTATTATGTACCTACAGTTACCAAAAACATAATTTCTATGTCTTGTTTAGATACAAAGGGGTTTGTTTTAAAATTTGGAAATAAAATTTATTTCTTTTATAATGAAAACATATGTTACGGTATGACACATTTAAATAATGGTATGTATGTATTAAATTAAGAAAACCAAGTGTTGGAAATTGATAACAAATCATGTTCACACGACTCATATAACACCCAACTATGGTATCACCGTCTTGGTCATGTAAAGAAGAAGCATTTGACAAAGCTCTGTCCAGATGGTTATTTAGAATCTTCCATGCTAAAACCACTTGATAGATTTTATGCTTGTTTAGAATGAAAAATGACCAAATAGAAATTAATCAGATAGGATGAAAGGGATACAAAACTTCTAGGATTTTTACACACTGATGTGTGTGGACCATTTACAATAGAATCTAGTGGTGGATATTCTTACTTCATAACTTTTACTGATGACTTGAGTAGATATGGATATATCTACATGATGAGGTATAACTTCGAGTCCTTTGATAAATTCAAGGAATTTAATAATGAAGTAGAGAATCATATTGGTAAGAGGATAAAGAAGATTCAATCGAATCGAGGTGGTGAATATCTTAACCAAGAGTTCATTTACTTTCTATGTGATTTTGGGATTCTATCTCAACTCACTCCACCTTATACACACCATAGTGGAATGGTGTTAGTGAAAGGAGGAACCATACACTACTGGAAATCCAACATTTCCCAACGGTTTAGAACCGTTGGGAAAGGCTGTAGAACCGTTGGTATATGTTATACCAACGGTTCTGCAAACCGTGGGGAAGTAAGCCGTTGGGAAAGGCTTTTCCCAACGGTTTACACAGAACCGTTGGGATAGGTCAGAAAAAATCAACCTATCCTAACGGTTCTGCCAAACCGTTGGGAAATCAACAGACAATTTTCTTTCCCAACGGTTTACAAACCGTTGGGAAAGGTTTTTACCAATGGTTCCATGAACCGTTGGTAAAAAAAACCCTACAACAGGGTATCCCAATGGTTTCAAACCGTTGGGATAGGGTGTTTTTACCAACGGTTCCTTGAACCGTTGGTAAAAACAGCTACATAGAGCCTATGCCAACGGTTTGAAAACCGTTGGCATAGGCTTTGCTGTGCAAATTGCACAGCAGCCTGCAATTTGCACAACAGGTCTAGTTTTTGGGCATTTTCAATTCAATTTTAAATCCAATTATTCCCTCGTTTTCAATTCATTTTTCAATCCAATTATTGTACCTGTAACACATATAATGCATACATATAGAGAACAAACCAACACATAAAAATAATGAAAACCAACCAACCAACACATATAATGCATCCTGAAAATATACACATCCATAATTAAAGTAGAATTCATAACATAATTATAAACATACATAATTAATTTAGAATTAATTTTAAAATTTAGATGACAATTATATGTGGAATCCGAAATTCAATTCATAATTTGATCGGTTTTTTCTATACCATATATTTTTACCTCAAATGATGTCCATTTTAAACAAAATACATACAACTGAAGTGATACCGGCCACACCGCACCTCAGATTGAGGCGGGGTTGACTCGTACACATCACATTTGACCCATGGATCGTTGTGCTAAAGTATCGACACAATCTGAATACGTTTGGTCGGTTTTCCGTATGCCAGTTGATGTTTTTCACTTAAAATAACGTTCTTTTGAAACAAAAGACGGACACTATGAGTGGTGCCGACAACACCGCGTCTCCAATTGAGGCGGGGTTGATTCGTACACGTCACATATGACCCATGGATCGTTCTCCTAAAGTTTAAATGGAAACCGAATGCTTTTGGTCGGTTTTATGTATGTACTTAAAATGTTGTCCATTTTAAACAAAAGAGTGACACTTAGACTAATCCTGACCACACCGCGATTCAGATTCATCCCGGGTTGGCTCATACATGTCACATATGACCCATGGATCGTTGTGATAAATTATCAAAAGATTACGAATGCGTTTGGTCGGTTTTGCGTATGCCAGTTGTTCTTTTCAATTATAATCATGTCCATTTTAAATAAAAGAGACAGAGTTAGAGCGGTGTCGGCCACACCGCGTCTCAGATTAAGACGGGATTGACTTGTACACGTCACATATGACTCATGGATCGTTGTGCTAAAGTATCGATAGAATCCAAATGCGTTTGGTCATTCTTCCGTATGTCAGTTGATGCCTTTCACTTAAAATTGCGTCCTTTTGAAACAAAAGATGGACACTTTGAGTGGTGTCAGCCGCACCGCATGTCGGATTGAAGCCGGGATGATTCTTACATGTCACATAAGACCCATGGATCGTTCTCCTAAAGTTTCAACGGAAACCGAATCCGTTTGGTCATATTTCCGTATGTACTTAAAATGGTGTCCATTTTAAACAAAAGAGAGTCACTTAGACTTATCCTGGCCACACCGCGACTCAGATTCATCTCGGGTTGGCTCGTACACGTCACATATGACCCATGGATTGTTGGGATAAATTATCAACAGATTCGGAATGCGTTTGGTCGGTTTTCCGTATGTCAGTTGATGCTTTTCACTTAAAATGACGTCCTTTTGAAACAAAAGACGGACACTTTGAGTGGTGCCGGACACACCACGTCTTTGGATTGAGCTGAAACCACCGTGAAACATTCTAATTATTATTCGTGATGTGTACGCGCAGACGGCACGTCAATCAGACGTCGGTTTTCGCGGTACAACTCAATATTCGTGTTTTAAGTGATGCGTGCGCTTCGTAAACGTGCGTGAGGGGGGTCCAAATGGGCCAAACGAAGTCGGAATGGCCTGAAATCAGACGAAAAATACGGGAAAGTGATTTATGAAGTGTTCGAGCAGACGGCACGTCAATCGGACGTGCCGTGTGCCCGCGGTGACCGACAACGCAGTTCTGGTGTCATAAACGGCCAAAACGGGCGTCCAACGGTCAAATTCATAGCGAACGACCTCAGATTGAGCTGAAACCACCGTGAAACATTATAATTATTATTCGTGACGTGTACGCGCAGACGGAACGTCAATCAGATGTGCGGTTTGCGCGGTACGGCTCAATATTCGTATTTTAAGTGATGCGCGCGCTTCGTAAACGTGCGTGATGGGGGTCTAAACGGGCCGAACGAAGTCGGAATGGCCTGAAATCAGACGAAAAATACGAGTGAGTGATTTCTGAAGTGGTCGAGCAGACGGCACGTCAATTGGACGTGCCATGTGCCCGCGGTGACCGACAACGCAGTTCTGGTGTCATAAACGGCCAAAATGGGCGTCAAACGGTCAAATTCATAGAGGAAAACCTCGGATTGAGCTGAAACCACCGTGAAACATTCTGATTATTATTCGTGACGTGTACGCGAAGACGACATGTCAATCGGACGTGCGGTTTGCGCGGTACGGCTCAATATTCGTGTTTTAAGTGATGCGCGCGCTTCATAAACGCGCGTGAGGGTGGTCCAAATGGGCCGAACGATTTTGGAATGGCCTGAAATCAGACTACAAATATGGGTGAGTGATTTATGAAGTGGTCGAGTAGACGGAACGTCAATCGGACGTGCCGTGTGCCCGCGGTGACCGACAACGCAGTTCTGGTGTCATAAACGGCCAAAACGGGCGTCAAACGGTCAAATTCATAGAGGACGACCTCAGATTGTCCTGAAAACACCGTGAAACATTCTAATTATTATTTGTGACGTGTACGCGTAGACGGCACGACAATCGGACGTGCGGTTTGCGCGGTACGGCTCAATATTCGTGTTTTAAGTGATGCGCGCGCTTCGTAAACGCGCGTGAGGGGGGTCCAAACGGGCCGAACAAAGTTAGAATGACCTGAAATCAGACGAAAAATACGGGTGAGTGATTTCTAAAGTGGTCGAGCAGACGGCACGTCAATCGGACGTACCGTGTGCCCGCGGTGACCGACAACGCAGTTCTGGTGTCATAAACGGCCAAAACGGGCGTCCAACGGTCAAATTCATAGTGGACAACCTCGTATTGACCTGAAAACACTGTGAAACATTCTAATTATTATTCGTGACGTGTACGCACAGACGGAACGCCAATCGGACGTGCGGTTTGCGCGGTACGGCTCAATATTCGTGTTTTAAGTAATGCGCGCGCTTCGTAAACGCGCGTGAGGGGGGTCCAAATGGGCCGAACGAAGTAGGAATGGCCTGAAATCAGACGACAAATACGGGTGAGTGATTTCTGAAGTGTTCGAGCAGAAGACACGTCAATCGGACGTGCCGTGTGCCCGCGGTGACCGACAACGCAGTTCTGGTGTCATAAACGGCCAAAACGGGCGTCCAACGGTCAAATTCATAGCGGACGAAATTAGATTGAGCTAAAACCACCGTGAAACATTCTAATTATTATTCGTGACGTGTACGCACAGACGACACATCAATCGGACGTGCGGTTTGCGCGGTACGGCTCAATATTCGTATTTTAAGTGATGCACGCGCTTCGTAAACGCGCGTGAGGGGGTTCCAAATGGGCCGAACGAAGTCGGAATGACCTGAAATCAGATGAAAAATACGGGCGAGTGATTTATAAAGTGGTCGAGCAGACGGCACGTCAATTGGACGTGCCATGTGCCCGCGGTGACCGACAACGCAGTTCTGGTGTCATAAACGGCCAAAACGGGCGTCAAACGGTCAAATTCATAGCGGACGACCTCAGATTGAGCTGAAACCACCGTGAAACATTCTAATTATTATTCATGACGTGTACGCGCCGACGGAACATCAATCGGACGTGCGGTTTGCGCGGTACGGCTCAATATTCGTGTTTTAAGTGATGAGCGCGCTTCGTAAACGCGCGTGAGGGTGGTCCAAATGGGCCAAACGATTTCGGAATGGCCTGAAATCAGACGACAAATATGGGTGAGTGATTTATGAAGTGGTCGAGCAGACGACACATCAATCGGACGTACCGTGGGCCCGCGGTGACCGACAACGCAGTTCTGGTGTCATAAACGGCCAAAACGGGCGTCCAACGGTCAAATTCATAGCGGATGACCTCGGATTGACCTGAAACCACCGTGCAACATTCTAATTATTATTCTTGACGTGTACGTGCAGACAGAACGTCAATCGGACGTGCGGTTTGCGCGGTATAGCTCAATATTCGTGTTTTAAGTGATGCCCGCGCTTCATAAACGCGCGTGAGGGGGGTCCAAATGGGCCGAACGAAGTCGGAATGACCTGAAATCAGAGGAAAAATACGGGACAGTGATTTTTGAAGTGGTCGAGCAGACAGAACGTCAATCGGACGTGCCGTGTGCCCGCGGTGACCGACAACGTAGTTCTGGTGTCATAAACGGCCAAAACGGGCGTCCAACGGTCAAATTCATAGTGGACGACCTCATATTGTGTTGAAACCACCGTGCAACATTCTAATTATTATTCGTGACGTGTACGCGTAGATGACACGTCAATCGGACGTGCGGTTTGCGCGGTACGACTCAATATTCGTGTTTTAAGTGATGCGCGCGCTTCGTAAACGCGCGTGAGGGTGGTCCAAACGGGCCGAACGATTTCGGAATGGCCTGAAATCAGACGAAAAAATACGGGTGAGTGATTTATGAAGTGGTCGAGCAGACGGCACGTCAATTGGACGTGCCGTGTGCCCGCGGTGACCGACAACGCAGTTCTGGTGTCATAAACGGCCAGAACGGGCGTCAAACGGTCAAATTCATAGTGGACGACCTCAGATTGACCTGAAACCACCGTGCAACATTCTAATTATTATTCGTGACGTGTACGCGCAGACGAAACGTCAATCAGACCTGCGGTTTGTGTGGTACGAATCAATATTCATGTTTTAAGTGATGCGCGCGCTTCGTAAACGCGCGTGAGGGGGGTCCAAATAGGCCGAACGAAGTCGGAATGGACTGAAATCAGACGACAAATACGGGACAGTGATTTCTGAAGTGGTCGAGCAAACGGCACGTCAATCGGACGTGCCGTGTGCCCGCGGTGACCGACAACGCAGTTCTGGTGTCATAAACGGCCAAAACGGGCGTCAAACGGTCAAATTCATAGTGGATGACCTCAGATTGAGCTGAAACCACCGTGCAACATTCTAATTATTATTCGTGACGTGTACACGCAGACTGCACGTCAATCGGACGTGCGGTTTGCACGGTACAACTCAATATTCGTGTTTTAAGTGATGCGCGCGCTTCGTAAACGCGCGTGAGGGTGGTCCAAACGGGCCGAACAATTTCGGAATGGCCTGAAATCAGACGACAAATACGGGTGAGTGATTTATGAAGTGGTCGAGCAGACGCCACGTCAATCGGACGTGCCGTGGGCCCGCGGTGACCGACAACGCAGTTCTGGTGTCATAAACGGCCAAAACGGGCGTCCAACGGTCAAATTCATAGCGGACGACCTCGGATTGACCTGAAACCACCATGCAACATTCTAATTATTATTCGTGACGTGTACGCGTAGACGGCACGTCAATCGGACATGCGGTTTGCGCGGTACAACTCAATATTCGTGTTTTAAGTGATGCGCGCGCTTCGTAAACGCACGTGAGGGGGGTCCAAACGGACCAAACGAAGTCGGAATGGACTGAAATCAGAGGAAAAATACGGGACAATGATTTCTGAAGTGGTCGAGCAGACGATACGTCAATCGGACGTGCCATGTGTCCGCGGTGACCGACAACGCAGTTCTGGTGTCATAAACGGCCAAAACGGGCATCAAACGGTCAAATTCATAGAGGACGACCTCAGATTGAGATCAAACCACCGTGCAACATTCTAATTATTATTTTTGACGTGTACACGTAGACGGTTTGCACGGTACGGCTCAATATTCGTGTTTTAAGTGATGTGCGCGCTTCGTAAACGCGCGTGAGGGTGGTCCAAACGGGCCGAACGATTTCGGAATGGACTGAAATCAGACGACAAATACGGGTGAGTGATTTATGAAGTGGTCAAGCAGACGACACATCAATTGGACGTGCCGTGTGCCCGCGGTGACCGACAACGCAGTTCTGGTGTCATAAACGGCCAAAACGGGCGTCAAACGGTCAAATTCATAGCGGACGACCTCAGATTGACCTAAAACCACCGTGAAACATTCTAATTATTATTCGTGACGTGTACGAGCAGACGGAACATCAATCGGACGTGCGGTTTGTGCGGTACGTCTCAATATTCATGTTTTAAGTGATGCGCGCGCTTCGTAAACGCGCGTGAGGGGGGTCTAAACGGGCCGAACGAAGTCGGAATGGACTGAAATCAGACGACAAATACGGTACAGTGATTTCTAAAATGGTCGAGCAGACGAAACGTCAATCGGACGTGCCGTGTGCCCGCGATGACCGACAACGCAGTTCTGGTGTCATAAACGGCCAAAACAGGCGTCAAACGGTCAAATTCATAGAGGACGACCTCAGATTGAGCTGAAACCACCGTGCAACATTCTAATTATTATTCGTGACGTGTACGCGCAGACGACACATCAATCGGATGTGCGGTTTTCGCGGTACGACTCAATATTCGTGTTTTAAGTGATGCGCGCGCTTCGTAAACGCGCGTGAGGGGGGTCCAAACGGGCCGAACAAAGTCGGAATAGCCTGAAATCAGACGAAAAATACGAGAGAGTGATTTATGAAGTGGTTGAGTATACGGCACGTCAATCGGACGTGCCGTGTGCCTGCGGTGACCGACAACGCAGTTCTGGTGTCATAAATGTCCAAAACGGGCGTCAAACGGTCAAATTCAGAGCGGACGACCTCAGATTGAGTTGAAACCAACATGCAACATTCTAATTATTATTCGTGACGTGTATGCGCAGAAGGCACGTCAATCGGACGTGCGGTTTGCGCGGTACGGCTCAATATTCGTATTTTATGTGATGCGCACGCTTCGTAAACGCGCGTGAGGGGGGTCCAAACGGGGCAAACGAAGTCGGAATGGCCTGAAATCAGATGACAAATACGGTTGAGTGATTTCTGAAGTGTTCGAGCAGACGGCATGTCAATTGGACGTGCCATGTGCCCGCGGTGACCGACAATGCAGTTCTGGTGTCATAAACGGCCAAAACGGGTGTCAAACGGTCAAATTCATAGCGGACGACCTTGGATTGAGCTGAAACCACCGTGAAACATTCTCATTATTATTCGTGACGTGTACGCACAGACGGCACGTCAATCAGACGTGCGGTTTGCGCGGTACGGCTCAATATTCGTGTTTTAAGTGATGCGCGCGCTTCGTAAACGCGCGTGAGGGTGGTCCAAACGGGACGAACGATTTCGGAATGGCCTGAAATCAGACGAAAAATACGGGTGAGTGATTTATGAAGTGGTCGAGTAGACGTCACATCAATCGGACGTGCCGTGTGCCCACGGTGACCGACAACGCAGTTCTGGTGTCATAAACGGCCAAAACGGGCATCCAACACATTTTGAATGCGTTTGGTCAGTTTTTCGTATTTCACTTTTTGTTTTCACTTAAAATCTTATAGAAATTCATATAGAATATTTTTATATCATATTTAGTATGGATTAGATTTTAGTTGATTGTGCTATGAAACATTTCAGAGCTAATGAAATTAAGGAAGGTGGAGGGGCTGTCCGGGGGGCTGTCCGGGGGGGGCTGTCCGGTGGGTGTCCGGGGGGCTATCCGGGGACCAAGGAGGAGGGTGGGGGGGCTGTGCGGGGTCTGTCCGGGGGGTGTTTGGGGGTTGTTCAGGGGGTTGTCCGGGGTTGTTCAGGGGGCTGTCCGGGGGTTGTTCAGGGGGTTGTTCAGGGGTTGTTCAGGGGTTGTTCAGGGGTTGTTCAGGGGGTTGTCCGAGGTTGTTCAGGGGGCTGTCCGGGGGGTGTTTAGGGGGTTGTCTGGGGTCCAAGGGGGAGGGTGGGGGGGTTGTCCGGGGGGCTGTCCGGGGGGCTGTCCGGGGGGCTGTCCGGGGGGCTATCCGGGGTCCAGGGTGGAGGGTTGGGGGCTGTACGGGGGGCTGTCTAGGGGGCTGTCCGCGGGGGCTGTCCGGGGGGGCTGTCCGGTGGGTGTCCGGGGGGCTGTCCGGGGACCAAGGAGGAGGGTGGGGGGGCTGTGCGGGGTCTGTCCCAGGGGTGTTTGGGGGTTCTTTAGGGGGTTGTCCGGGGTTGTTCAGGGGGCTGTTCGGGGGTTGTTCAGGGGGTTGTTCAGGGGTTGTTCAGGGGTTGTTCAGGGGTTGTTCAGGGGTTGTTCAGGGGGTTGTCCGGGGTTGTTCAGGGGGCTGTTCGGGGGGTGTTTGGGGGGTTGTCCGGGGTCCAAGGGGGAGGGTGGGGGGGTTGTCCGAGGGGCTGTCCGGGGGGCTATCCGGGGTCCAGGGTGGAGGGTTGGGGGCTGTACGGGGGGCTGTCTGGGAGGCTGTCCGCGGGGCTGTCTGGGGGGTGTTTGGGGGGTGTTCAGGGTCCAAGGGGGAGGGGGGGTTGTCCAGGGTCCAAGAATGATGGGGGTTGTCCAGGGAGTTCACAAACACACAACCACTAAAAGACAACAACATCCATAAAAACAGACAATATATAAAAATAACTCAACTCCAATACTATATTACGAGTCTAGATAAAACCAATAACTAGAATAGATTAAACATCAAATCTCAGTAATATAAGTCAAAAATGTAACGGATCAATATGTCCCACATCAGCATCACCATCACCATCATCATCATCATCATCACCCTCGTCATCGTCCTCCTCATCGTCCTCACCCTCCACAGCGCCTTCCTCCTCGCCTTCGCCCTCCTCCTCGCCCTCCTCATCTCCCTCCTCTTCCGCATCAGACTCCTCGCCATCATCATCTTCAAGCTGGACATCGGCCTGACCACCACTGGAACTGCCACCTGGTGCACCATATATAGAATGTATCGACGACATGTATTCATCAATCGCTGGGCTGGCCTCTTCTGGAAGTGTTGGACGTAGAACTTCAATAAATTTCATAAATGCACTGCTTTCCCTATCAGACTGTTCTGCCGTCTCTGTGGCCCTTTTCTCAGCCTGTTCTGCCTGTGCCCTAACTTGCTACAGCTCGGTGGCACTACAACTCGTACCTGAGGTAGGCCAATACCTCGTCGGGGCTATCCTAGGTCGGCAGCGTACTCTGCCAGAATGATCCTCTCCCAACACCTGATGTAAGTGATCAGATGGCCCAAAATTGTCTGCTTCTTGGGCATCGAGGGCCTCTAAAGTATCCTGTTACAAATATAAATATATTATTAAGTTACGAAATAGATATTAAAATATAAAATCAACAGATTAAAACTTAAAATCTGCTGCTGAGTCGCTTCGTTGACAGCACTTCCATCCTTTTTTCGTCTACTCGAGCAAAACAGTTTTGCTTGAGGCACACGTCCTTCAATATTTTGTACTTGCCTCTACAATGACATTGAAAACAAAAGTTATATAAAAACTTTAGAAAATGATTAAATAATTGAGGAAAAAAAAGAAAATGTAAGTCGTAAAGAAAACTTATAAACAATTGTCATACCTGCTGCCTCTCATGATCCGGCATCGTCGTGCGTCCTAGTGTATGGAGGTATTTTTTTGCATCAATGTTTTTTTTCCAGATGATTCCTAAATAAAATTTGATAATGCAAAGGATAATATTAATGCAAAACTTGAAAGTTATTATTTAAATACCTAAAATGTAATTCATACCTTAAACTGGGTACTCGTCCAATGAGTAATCATCTGACGATACTGCTCTATAGGACAATCATCCATGACTGGTACCGCCTCTAACCCAGTGCCAACTCTAGTACGCCAGCCAATATACAGCTCATGCTTGTAGGCTCTCCAAAGCTCGCCTAAATCCTTTAGACGTTCCAGTCGTGCACCCTCACCATCAGGAAAATTAAATCGAAGCTGAAATCAAAATATTAATTCATATAAATACAAAAATAATTCATGGCATTAAATACAACAGATTTTTTTACCCATATCTCTGCCCAAGCTCTATCTTTGACCTCATGTGGAAAATGTCTCCACGACAGCGGGCTGACGGGAATGATGTTGGAGTATTTGGCAAGCGTCGCCAGAAAACTCCGACATTGCTACCCTGTTTTCTCAACCATCTGATTGTCTTAATTATATTCCACCATAACCTGTGTGCGACGGTTCCACACCGAACGCATGCGTGTATGGCCCCGCCCCCGCCTCCTGTCAGTATATGTATCTGTCATGAAAGAAAAACAAATATTTTATCAAAATATGTTATAATGAAAATAAATATTGCTATAAAAATTTGTTAGGGTTTTATAAATATACCTGCGCTAGTCTGATCAATGAGTGGCGCCGGATCCATAGAACCTGATGGAACACCCTCTGGTGGAACAAGAGTCGAAGACGATGGAATATAAAAGCTCAGAGAGACAGAAGTAGAAGGAAAAGAAGATGGAACAGCTGTATGACCTGATGCTGACTGGGGAGTGGGAATCATCATGGGATGTGAAAATGATGGGGCAGAAGAAGCAGAAGGTAGCAAAAACATGGGAGGCCTAAATACCCCATGTGTCCCTAACGACACACCGGGATCAGAATGTGGGAAGGCTGAAATGTCAGTGGGAGGGGTAGGGTCTAGTCGGGCACGCGCATCTCTACGTCCACCTCTGGTACGAACCCTCCTCGTACCACCGGCCTGAGTACTAGGACCAGTACTAGGCTCCTCGTCGAATAACTGTCGACGTAATGGTGGATCCTACAAAAAAGTTTACAAAAAAAATTAATCACATGACATTATATATTCTGTAAATATATATATATATATATATATATATATATTTGAAATAAAGTACTCACTATAGGCACTAATGGTGGAATGCCCATCTCCTCCATCCGACGATTGTTCTCCGCCATTTTTTTTCTCTGTCTCTCTTCAATTGGCTGCATTTCCTGCATTTGAAAACAAATATGTAATTAATTATAAAAAGAAAATTAATGTGTAAACCAAAAAACTAAATATATGAGGGAATGAGGGGATTTATTGGTAATTTAGCTATCAATTGTTTTAGAAGAGCTTGAATGAATTTAATAAAACATACAAGTTGTAATGTTCACCAAGTTAGAAATATTGTTTGATTTGGTTTGAATACAGTTCAATTCCAAATTAGAAAATGCAATTCAAATAAAACAGCAACCAATAAACATTGAAAATTCACATAACGGTCAAGTCAGCTAAAACATATTTGTGATCAATACTAAATAAATATGAATATTACCAACCTTAACAACCCAACTCGAGGTAAACCAAAAGAATTGAGAACATGGATGAATGATTCTATATATTTCCAACCACAACTTCAGGTTCATAATCAACTCTGACAATTGAGCTATTGGAGTCATCAAAAGAAATAAATGGATTGGTTCCAATGGCAATAGGGACAGTGTCAATTCCATCATCAGCATCATCAAAAATATGTCTTGGAATTACTTCAACTATGACACCAAATTCAGGTTGAAGTTGATCTTTGACATAAAAAACTTGTTTAGCCATTGATGCCAACACATATGGTTCTTCGGTTGCAAGAGTGTGGGGCATATTAATTACTCGAAATCCACAATCATCAATAAATGTGCCATGTCTCATCATCGAATCAAACCAATGGAATTTCATCATTGTGACTCGTCCATGAGAGTAATAATCCAATATTATTATTTTCTCAACGACTCCATAATAACCCACATTTTCAAGTCGCGGTCTACTATCTGATGCACTGGCATAACAATCTGTTGTGGCAGTAACCATAATACCATCATGTTGTGTTCTCATGTTTTTGGCTCGTTTAGTGACAATAAATCTGTAACCATTGATAACAATTGATTTACAGTCACGAACCACGGTATTAGGACCAAAAGCCAAAGCTCTTATTTCCTCAGAGGCAGAGTCAGCAGACAAACTCAATACCTGCAATATAAATGACAGTTAAACTTAAGTAAATATTGAAATAATTAATTTAAATAGTAATATTTTTACCTTCAATTTTAACCAAGCAGAAAACTCTTTGCTATGAAAAGTCTCTCTCCTTCTCAAAGGTAAAGAACGATGCTTCCTATTTATCATTGTTTTATGTTCCCTATAGATAAAAAAATATGAATAGTTTAACAGATATATATGTAATATATACATATTCAATTTTGTTACCTGATATAGTCATCGAACAAATCACAGTTGAACAAAACTGTGCGATGTGTCATCTCCCGCTCTTCAAGGCTTAATGTCTTAAATGTATATGATCCAGGAATTCCTCCTGTTTGAGGAAGTGATGGAAAACTGGGTTCAATTTGCTCATATTGTTCTTCTTCATTTCTCATTGGTCTGTTCATTCTTGTAGTAAGATCAGACAAATACATTGAACAGAAATCCATACATTCTTGAGCTAAGTAACCGTTCACGATAGAACCTTCGGGATGATTCTTATTTCGAACATAAGACTTTAATGTGAACATATTTCTTTCAGTTGGATACATCCAACGAAAAGAAACAGGTCCTCCGAGAAGTATTTCAGTTGGAATATGGACAGTCAGATGCAGCATGCATGTGAAAAATGATGGGGGAAATATTTTCTCCAACTCACACAAAATTAATGAGGCATCTGTCAACATTTTTTGCAAGAAAGACTTGGACAACTTCTTAGCACAAAGATCTCTAAACAAATGGCACAACCGAATAACACCCACCCTTAAATTATTGGACAAAGGATGACGGATTTCTATTGGAAGCAACTCATGCAGTAGAACGTGATAATCATGAGTCTTCAAAGATTTTAGCTTCAACTCTCTTCTGTTGACCCGTTTAGATATGTTGCTTGAATAGCCATCAGGAACTCTAATAGTCTCTAATACTTCCAAAAATTGTTTTTTTTAGTAGGTGTCATCACATAAGAAGCACATGGAAGTTGCCATTTATTTTCACTGATACGCACAGGATGCAATTCTGGTCTGATTCCCCAATCCACCAAGTCACGTCGAGATCGTAAATCATCTTTTGTCTTCCCCTTGACATTTAGAAGAACTGAAAGCAACATTTCACATATATTCTTTTCAATATGCATTACGTCTAAGCAATGACGTAGCAAATTGGTTGACCAATAAGGCAAATCAAAAAAGATACTCCTCTTCCTCCAATTGTAACAGGTTTCTGTGGAAACATTCTTTCTCTTTCCAGATTTCATTTGACCCTTCCTGAACGAAAAACTGAAATCTTTCAATTCATTAAGCACATCAGTTCCAGACATACGCTGAGGTGGATCATCGGTCTCTATAGTATTATCAAATCTTCGACGATTCATTCTATATGGATGATCCTTTGGCGAAAATCGTCGATGTCCCATAAAACTGAAACTACAACGATGTTTCAGTCTTCTGGATCGTGTATTCTTCATACAAACTGGACATGACAGTTTTCCCTTCGTGCTCCATCCAGACATCATTGCATAAGACGGAAAATCATTGATCGTCCACATAAGCGCAGCACGCATCTGAAATATGTCTTTCGAACATGCATCGTATGTGCGCACACCAACATTCCAAAGAAGTTTCAAATCTTTTATTAAAGGTTGAATGTATACATCAATATCAATGCCGGGATCAGAAGGACCAGATATGAGTATACTCATGAAAGTGAAAGATTTTTTCATACACAACCATGGGGGAAGATTATAAATGTGTATAAAAACTGGCCATGTGCTGTGCGAAGTAAGCATCTGCCCAAATGGATTAAAACCGTCGCATGAAAGACCCAGCCTCACATTACGCACATCAACTGCAAAATCAGGATGTCGAGCATCGAATCTCTGACATGAAAATCCATCTGCAGGATGAACCAAATCATCATTAGTCTTCTTTCTCTCGGTATCATGCCATCTCATTTTTATTGATATGTCATCAGACATAAAAAGATTCTGGAGTCTGAGGATCAATGGAAAGTGCCACATTACTTTCTGTGGAACGCGGGATGGTGTTCCATCAGATTTTGACTTCCAGTGGGATGTGCCACATTTTATACATTCATTTCGTTCAGCGGTTTCTTCCCAGAATAAACTGCAATCTTTCGGGCAAACATGAATTTTGTTTCTGGAAAATCCAAGTTCTTCAACTAACTTCCATGCCATATAGTGGTTTGAGGGAATATCTGCATCATCTGGAAGTAAATCCTTCAATAGGGTAAGAATGTAATCGATTGCTGTATTAGAAATCCCATACATAGTTTTTCCATGAAACAATCAGATTAAAAATTCCATCCTTTTCATTTTATCGCATTGTCGATATACTGGAGTCGTGGCAGCATCATTCAATTTTTTCACCCTATCAATATCATCATTTTCACTAGATGCATCAGTTGTCCTCATATCGATGTCTTCTTGAGTCAAAATCCTTTCTTTTTCATGATGACGAATAAACGGAAACCGATCATCTAACAAATTCTCCATTCCAGTCCTTTCATTTCGATCATCACCAATTTGAGATTTCATTTTCTCTCCATTGTGATACCACACAAAGTAGTTTGCTTGAAAACCATTTTTGGTTATGTGGTAGCTGACTTCTTCACGACTCAACCAAGGTCTACCAACACAATTGGAACATGGGCAGTGTATGCGACCACTATCTGAAGCATTGTGAAATGCAAAATCTATAAAGCTCTCCAAATTGTTTTGAAAATCACTTGAGATACGATCAGTTTCATACATCCAACTTCTGTCCATTCTGTAAAAATAATTCATATAAGTCATTTTGTCATAAACAATTCAATAGGATTGAACTTTAATAGAAAATACATTTAAGTAAACGATAAAGGAAGAAAATAATCATGGTATCAACTACACATGTGAAAAAAACATACTAATGTGTTATTGAAAAAATGTAAAACCAACAAGAACTTAATGTGTTATCACATCAGAGCATGCCTCATCCCATAACCATATTAGTAGGGTATCCTCATATGCGATTTAACTTTTTGAATTAATATGCACTTCCTCACCAGGTACCTGAGTAGATTTCATAGATATAATCATATCACATCCTGTAAGGCTTCCATTATGTATGATCTGCAGAATAATTTGAGTGATCATGAATCATGCATGGGATCTTCCCATGATCACTATAGATTATGAGAAGGAATTATGATAGGTCACGTGAAGAACATCAAACACATATTTTAGATAATTTGAGACATAATATAATAAAATAATGTATAAATCTATGGAATTTGGGATAAAAGGTGGGTTGTCCACGGGGGTCGATGATGTTCGGACAGGGGGTTTGTGAGAGCACGACCACCCCCTGTGGCCAGCCCACCCACCCCCCTGGACAGCCCGTACCCACCCGGGATAGCCCCGCCCACCCTCCCAAACAGCCCACACCCCCCTCCCCTGCAACCCCACCACCACCACCTAGACATACCAACCCCCCTGGACACCCCACACACCCCTCCCCCACCAGGACACCCCACCCAGACCCCCAAGACAGCCCACACCCCCTGGACAGCCCCGCCCACCCCTGTGGACAGCCTTTCCCACCCCCGTGGACAGCCCCGCCCACCCCCGTGGACAACCCAACCACCCCCGTGGACGCCCCCTACCCCCTAGACAGCCCAACCACCCCCGTGGACAGCCCACCCACCCCCTCGACACCCCTTCTCCCTATGGACAGCCCCCCACCCCCTTGGATAGCCCGCCCACCCCCCTGGACACCCCTACCCCCTGTGGCCAGCCCACCCACCCCCCTTGGACAGCCCGCCCACACCTCCTTGACAGCCCGACCACCCCCGTGGACAGCCCGTCCACCCTTGTGGACAGCCCGCCCACCCCCGTACCCCCCCTGGATAGCCCCGCCCACCCTCCCAAACAACCCACACCCCCCTTCCCTGCAACCCCACCACCACCACCTAGACATACCACCCCACCTGGACACCCCACACACCCCTCCCCCACTAGGACACCCCACCCAGACCCCCAGGACAGCCCACACCCCCTGGACAGCCCCGCCCACCCCCGTGGACACCCCCTACCCCCTAGACAGCCCAACCACCCCCGTGGACAGCCCACCCACCCCCCCTCGACACCCCTTCTCCCTATGGACAGCCCCCACCCCCTTTGATAGCCCGCCCACCCCCCTAGACACCCCTACCCCCCGTGGCCAGCCCACCCACCCCCCCTGGACAGCCCGCCCACCCCTCCTTGACAGCCCGACCACCCCCGTGGACAGCCCGTCCACCCTTGTGGACAACCCGCCCACCCCCGTACCCCCCTGGACACCCCGTACCCCCCTGGATAGCCCCGCCCACCCTCCCAAACAGCCCACACCCCCCTCCCCTGCAACCCCACCACCACCACCTAGACATACCACCCCCCTGGACACCCCACACACCCCTCCCCCACCAGGACACCCCACCCAGACCCCCAGGACAGCCCACACCCCCTAGACAGCACCGCCCACCCCGTGGACAGCCTTTCCCACCCCCGTGGACACCCCCGCCCACCCCCGTGGACAACCCACCCACCCCCGTGGACACCCCCTACCCCCACAATCCATTATCCAAAACATATCAAATTGGTTTGAACACAATCCATAATTCCCACAATCCATTATCCAAAACATGTAAACGTCCCAACTCTGATTTACATGTTTTGAACACTCTCCTTCCAAACATAGAATACAAAAACATTAAATAAGTCTTCACAAACACAAAAAATATCCTATTTAGATATTAATTTCAATAATCAATCAAACCACCAACACCTGGAAAAAATCTATTCATTAAAACAACTACAACAATATGGTTGAGATCAAATTTTACCTATTTGTATGGGGGTGTACCTGTTGGGATGGGGGGTGCTGGTGTTCGGATTCGCGAGAGCAGTGGAGTCGGATGGGGTTCGCGAGAGCACCGGAGCGAATAGATTAGGGCTCTGTCCGAATGGGGAGAGGAGATCACGATCTGCAATTTGGGGGAAACCTTTGCCAACGGTTTATAAAAACCGTTGGCAAAGGCACACATTTCCCAATGGTTCACTGGAACCGTTGGGAAATGTGTGAGTTTAGCACCCCTTTCCCAACGGTTCCAGTGAACCATTGGGAAAGGTGTGAGTTTTTCCCAACGGTTCCACTGAACCATTGGGAAATGTTTGATTTTAGCACCCTTTCCCAACGATTCTAGTGAACCGTTGGGAAAGGGTCCACCGAAATTCTCTTTGCCAACGGTTTTCTTAAACCGTTGGCAAAGTCTCACTATACCAACGGTTTAAGCAAACCGTTGGTATACTGCCGTTGGAAAAAGACTAAATTCCAGTAGTGATACCTTTTAAGACATGGTAAGGTTGATAATGAGTCATGATGATCTTCCATTATCCTTTTTGGGATATGCATTACAAACTGTGATATACACATTAAACCGAGTACCAAATAAAGAGGAAAATGATGTTACCTTCAAACTATGGAGTTGAAAGAAACCTATTTTATTGCATACACATGTATGGGGTTTTAAGGTTTTTGTTAAGGCCTTCTCAGCAAAAAAACTAGCACCTCAGAGCATGAGGTGTATCTTTATAGGGAATCCTAAGGAAACAAAGGGATACTACCTATACAACACCTCATACAAGAAAGCGATTGTCGCTAGAAAAGCTGTCTTTCTTGAGAAGGAGCACATCCTCAAAAATTATAGTGGGAGAAAGATTTAATTCAATGAAGTTGATTCCCAAGATACACAAGAGTTGGTACAAGAATAGATTCCATAGGTCCCCATGGAAGAAGTAGTTCCTAAAACACAAGTACCGCATAGGAGCATAAGAGAGGTAAGAGAAATAAAGAGATATGGTTTTCTGGTCACTGAGGATGTTGACTCATTATTGGTTGACAATGATGAACCTATCTCTTACAAGGAGGTGATAGAGAGCTTAGAAGCTACAAGATGGCTTGAATCTATAAATTATGAGATGAATTCCATGTATCAGAACCAAATTTGGGTTTTGTTCTATTTTCCAGTTGATGTAAAGCTTGTTGGATGAAAATGGGTATTCAAGAGGAAACTTGAAATATACGGTAAAGTAAGTACCTATAAAGCAAGTCTAGTGGATAAAGGTTTTAAACAATGTCAAGGAATTGACTATCATGAAACCTTTTCACCAGTTTCCATGTTTAAATCCATCATAATTATACTTGCTTTAGTATCTTACCATGTAACACCCCAAGGTTTTAAAAATAATTTTAAATGCATGAAATATTGTTTTAAGTAGATATTTATAACTATCCTTTAAAAATAAATTTTCCACTTCTATGTTTTGAATTTTGAAAAATGGGCATCTACAATTGTGTTCAGTATGTTATTTGGAGTCTAATAAAACCAACTTATTTTTTTGGTGAATAGTAACATACCCTTATGAATAGTAATATGACCCTAATGAATAGTAAATTGTATTATTATTTTATTTTATTAAATCTTTAAGATAATTACATCTTGAATAATTTTACAATGTGATATAAAAGTAGTTATAGTTTTTTAAATTATTAATTTTTAAATTAAGTATGATTTTATTTAAAAATTAAATTAATAATATTTAAAAATTTATTTTTAAAAAATGGAGTTCATTTTTTGATTCTACACATAAAAAAATGGTAATTGTAAATTTTTTGGATTTTTCTGAAATTCGTGAATTTTCAATGAATAGTGAAATATGGTAAATACCGTATATTCAAATTATCAGTAAAATACACTATTTATGACATCATAAGTGATGTAAGGCCACTTTTTTAGAACTAACATGACATTATTACTATTTGGGGCCACATGGATTAAGATTATTCATGGTCTTGAGCAAAAATATTATAATAATGATTAAAATAATGAAGAATACCCCTCCTTCACTATAAATACCACCCTCATTCCCCTATTCCTCACACACCTCTCAAGCCTTGAGACTTACCTAAGTAATGCCCAAAACTCCTCCCAAGGCTCTTACCCATGTCCTAGAGCTTCTGGTCTCACAAAAAGGCCAAAACCAAAGGCCTTAAGAAGGATCTCAAGGAGAAGAGATCAAGAGGTAAACATCCTCTTTTATTTTCATTATTTTCTTTTATTTTATGTTATTATTTTTCATTACCTTTGGATTATGTTGATATATTTCATTAAATATCCCCCTAAAATTCCATATTATGTAATAATTAAAAGATACCCCTTTTCTCTAATCAAATAATTTTATGAAATTTTAAGCGACGCCGCTAGGCTGCCGAATTTTCATGAGAGATTTCTCAAATTTTCTTTTATTTTGAGTTTCTTTCTTATTCTTTCCTCGCCTACTCTTATCCAAGAGGAATAAAATCTCCAGAATATTTTATATTATATATTTTATCATTTTCATGGAAAATTCATCATCAATCTTCTTCACCTCCCCCACTTATTAAAGGAATTAAAAACATTGTCCGTGATGTGTCGAATTACCGACATCGTGGACGATGTGATTTAAATTTTATTTAATTTATTCAGGATGGTCATGAAACCATTTTTATGGTTTAAACAGGTTATAATATATGTATTATATCTCATACATGGTTCTGTAATTCTTTTTTACACATGGTTTTAATTTATTAAACAAAATGAGGCCGTTATTATCAAAGAACCACTAAAATGATCTAAACGAACATCATTAATGTTTTAACTTATGAATCATCCTCATGTAATAATTAAAAATGATAAATGTTATAATTTATGGTACTATAAATATGTAAATACTAATCCATTCCAATTCTGGATTTTCACTTCCAATCGACAAGAAAAATCCATCATGAACTGATCATGAAAATCATGTAAAGAACTCACCCAAAACAGTGCAAGGAACAAAATACTAACAATTAAAGGGTGAAATGATGTAATAAAATGATCATATAAGGTATTATAAAGATGGATATGATTATTTAATATATTAATAAAACTCTTTTAACTATTATACATAAGGTTTAAATGAGTTATAAGTAACAAAAACCTGAGGTAAGAGAATTCTTAACCCAATTTCCATTCTTTGGGTTAACCTTCTACTTCGTTATTTATGCGGTATTAAAATTGTTTGTCTGATGGGTTTTGTTTATATTATGTTGAATTTTGTGTATTTAAAGTTTATATACATACTCCATCCACTCTTTTAAGTCTCTCTTCAATTGTATGATATTTATATGGGACTTTCCTTTTAAAATCCGCTTTTAAAATTCTGTTTTACAAATTTCAAAAGCATTGTTTTTATGCTATTATTCATGTTGTATGATTATGTTATGGATATTGGGAATTGTTTATGATTAATGGTGGGACATATATTTCCCTCCAATGCATTGGGTATGTGTAATTTGGAGGTCAGCCATATGGTTAATCCAAGTGTAACTGCGATGGTTACACAAATAGTAAGGTAGCCGTGAGGGTTACAAATTATAAGGTAGCCAAGAGGGTTACAATATTATGTAAGTAATTCCCCAATATACCTTTATGATTATATTTATGTTCTCATTTTGTGTGTGTATCTTTTGTAAATCTCATATTACACAAATTAAGTATATATGGGTGAAAAACATGTCTTTTGAAAATGATTTCATACGTTACAAGTGTTCATGGACTAATGTATTCTTTCCTTATTTTTATATCCCTTACTGAGATTTTTGTGCTCATCCCAAGTTTTTAAATTATTTTCACAGGTTATAAGGATGTGTATGACAATTAAGTAATCCATGTTAAATGTTTGAATAATTTTCAAAGAAATTTTTTATTTGAAAAGTTTTTATTTTGAAAGAACTGAGTATTGTTTTTATGGTATCCACTCTATAATAATGTGTAATTTTATGAATTTTTTATATACCAATTATCTAAATCTCTAAACTTTAAAATATCCTCAATGTGAAAGGAAGTTAATTCTTGACTAAATTCAATATTATGTAATGTAATAAGGTCGGGTCCTTATATACCATGACTATGAGATTTGGAAGATGGATGTCAAAACTTCATTCCTTAATAAGAACCTTCAAAAAGATGTCTATATGACACAATCAGAAGGGTTTGTGACTCCAGGTGATGCCAAAAGTACTTTCAAGTTACAAATATCCATTTATGGATTGAAGAAAGAATCTTGGTCATGGAACATTCTATTCTATGAATCCATAAAAGAATTTGGTTTTATTAAGAATAAATGTGAGCCATGTGTTTACAAGAGGTTTAGTGGGAATGTGGCCATTATACTAGTAGTATATGTTGATGAAATATTACTTAGCGGAAAAAACATACTAGTCTTACAATCTATTAAGGAATGGTTAAAATTTTTTTTCTCCATGAAAGAATTAGGTGAAGCAGCCTATATTATAGGGATCAAGATCATTTGTGATAGATCTAAGAGGCTACTTGGAATAATTAAAAGTACATATATTGACTAGATACTAAAGATATTTAGTATGGAACAATACAAGAGGATATTGGTTTCAGTGTCACATGGTTTACATATTTATAAGAAAATGTTTCCCCAAACACAACAAGAGAAAGAGAGAATGATTAAGATCTCATATGCTTTGGCGATAGGATCAATCATGTATGCCATGTTATGTACTAGACTTGATGTTGCCTATGCACTGAGAATGGTAGACAAATATCAACCAGATCTAGGAGAACAATATTGGAATACTATTAAGGATATCCTTAAGTATATGATAAGAACTAAGGATGTGTTCCTGGTGTATGGAGGAGATGAGGAGTTAGTCATCAGGAGTTATACTAATGTTGGTTTTCAGATAGATCAAAATGATCTGAATTCACAATCAGGACATGTTTTCTATCTCAACGGATGAGTTATGAGTTGGAAGAGTTCAAAGAAGCCAGTTTTTACTGATTCTACAAAGGAGACTGAGTATATAGAGGCTTCTGATGCAGCCAAGGAATTCATTTGTATTTGGACCATTTTCCAGGATCTTGATTTGGTGCATATAAGTAAAGACCCTATCACATTGTATTGTGATAATACTGCAGTGGTGGATCTTACAAAAGAGCCAAGGTCACACCAACAGACAAAACATATACTCCAGAAGTATAACCTCTTGAAAGATTTCTATTAAAGGTTTTAATTTATATTGAGAAGAGTAACCAAAAACGAGAATGTGGTGGAACCATTTACTAAAGGCCTATATCAAAATAAGCATGAATATTATGTGAGAGCTAGCAAACTGAAAGTTGTTAATAGTTGGCTCTAGTCAAAGTGGGAGTCTTTTGGAGTTGGTGCCCTAAAACCAACTTCTTTTTACATTATAATAAAAATGTATTCATTATTTTTAATATTAATAAACTACTTATCACATCATGATTGTTCTTATGTGTGACAAAGTATGTGATAATGTCCTAAGAGTAGCTGTCAGACTAAAAGGTCATATTAGTTCCCCGTAATGATGAGAACCCGGAAGTGCTATGACACTATTATTGAATATATGTTCTATAGATAGATGATATAATTTTAGAGACACAAATGATATAGGATATTGATGGTGGAGACTCATAGAACTTTGAGGCACCTTCTCATGGTGTACGCCCTTAGTAATATCCAGTATGGATATTATGAGAACGAGACCTGCCAGTAGGAAATCCACATTTCTATGTGTCATTGGATGTTCCTATATACAGATGTGTGTATTTGTCCTTATAATTTATGATTATTACTAATGATCATTATGAGTTGCACACTTAGATTTATTGATGAAAACTATGATGAAAAATGTTCATGGTGAGGTAGGATATGTTGGGTGCGTCATGAGTAATATTGCATTAATGAATGATGCGAGAAAGGATTTACACCTTCTATTCTTTAAAGAAATTTAATATCTTAGTCCCTTTGATGGAAATGATATAAACTAAATAAATCCATTTCCATGGTGTTCTATAGGCAAGTTCTATTTTTCAAAAATTAAAGAAAGAGATATCGAGTGTATATGTTGATGGAACTAGCATGTAACATGATCTATTTGCGATATTGTGATAAAGGGATTATATTACATAGTAATCATTCGTATGAGGTGATATGTTGTTACAACATTAATTTATTTCTATATGGGTTCCTTGGCATGTTGCAAGATGCTAACCTTAGATTTTAGGCTACTTTGCCTAATGCCACTGAGAAAGAGGCCTAGAGAGTTACATACTAAGTGTATCCAGAATCTTAGTTAAATAATATATTATTATTTATTATTTAATAGGTTGAATAAATATTATTCTCATACATGGTTTAATAATTATTCATGTATACTTGATCTCATTTATTCCGTCACTAGTTATTTCGAGAGAATATATTATGCGTGGAATATTTAATAAATATTTATTTTCTATTTAGTGAATGTAATATTTATTTATTTATTAGATAATAATTTAGTGATATTTATTTAATAAATAAATAGACATTATTCAAGGCCCGATAAATATTGTAGAGAAATGAAAGACCGAGTTTAATGGTCCGGTGAGAAATGATAATATTGAATATTATTTAATTAAATAATATTTAATTATAATTCACAAGTTCAGTGAATGTTGATAAATAATAATATCACTATTATTATTTGACATGGAGTTTTTCTAGGATTAAATAAATAATGAGTGCACTTGTAAAATTATTTTATTTTAAACCTAGAAATATAAATACCCAATTATGTTATTTTCTCAAGATCTAATTCAATTGTGCACAATGAATCTTAGAGGATCCTCTCAAGACTAGAGAGCTCCCTTCTCCAAGAATGCTCCCAAGAATGATAATAAATCCTCCTCTACTAGATCAAGGAGAACACTTTGGAATCAATTTTCGAGGTGATCAAGGTAGATGACACAAACACAAGGATCTTATGTGATAACACCCATAGACTCCTTTAGCAATGTCGGGAGATTCTTGGAACATGTGTGGATCACCTCTAGAGGAAATCTACGATTGGTTTCTACAAAGTAAAAAAATTTAACTACATATCTGTAACTATATTCATCAATGAAGAAATAATTCCTTAGTGGTAATTCTTTATCTAATTAAATTAATTATAAATAGTTTGTATTGATCTCCTCTCTCTCAGTTCCGAAATTATTAATGTTGTCTATATTTGATTAAATTAAATTGATCACAGTGATTAAAAATCATATAGATCTTGTATTAATCATCTATTATGGAAAAAAAGTTGGGCACCGCCCATCGCACGCTTCCACTATGCCCAGAATCTACAAATAATACCAACTTTGGCTCCATTTTAGAAGAAAGTGTCACGTTAGTCACAAGTACAACCCAAAATAGGTATAATACCTCATCAATCAAGGTATGACCCCACATCAACACCATGTTTAATCTCAACTCAAGTATCTGACCACACCCTTCTCACTAAAATGAGGTCACCCATTATCAACCAGACCCAACGTTATCACTCAAGGTTAGTCACAAATCACCATCTTTAAGACCAATCTCATCACTCAAGGTTGGTGTAATGGATCGTGCCTTCACAGCCCATTACTTTGTCAATTTTGGGTGTTGGAGGTATTTCAAAGGAGGCTTGAGGAGGTTTCATGGTGGTTGGAGATGCAACCGAGCTGTAGTGAGAAATTCACATCATTAAAGGGGTACATGATGTGAATTAGTGGTTCATAAATATTATAGTTGAACAATTTCATGAATTGTATACTGATGATGGGGAACCCATGAAATGGATTCACATCATGAATGTAATTCATGATGTGTAATTGATTAAAGGATTCACTGACATGAATTTTGGAAGAATAATTCCTATGGAATTCACATCTTGAATGGGATTCACAACATGAAATTGTCAAGTTTCAGGTTGTAAATAGGTATTCTATCCAAACCCCACCTCATTCAGCCATACCTATATTCTCCCTCATTTTGGGCAAACCCTAGGTGAAACTTATAGGATATTCATCCCCTTTCCTCTTGCTTCAATCCGTTGGTTTCAGTGGATCCCCATTGGCGATCCATGGTGAATTCTCCTATCTTTCCCATGGGTTTCTCCTTTTAATCTCTTGGAGATTCATCATGGTGGTGAGATTTTGGTTTGGAGTGTGATTATGGGTTGCATTTTGACAATCCTATGATGTGGTGTTGGTTGATCCATGATCTCATGGTGTGGTTGTGGTTTATGAGCATTTCTTCTTCATCATACGGTGTGTAATGAGATAAAAAATCTTATTTGAGGTATTAAATCCCTTATTTATCACTTTTTTGTATCATGTGAGAGTGGTTTACTCTTATTTATCTATGGGGGATGGTTTGTGCTGGAATAATAAATATAAATTAACTGGTTAATTGAAATTGAAGGGGAAAGGGGAATGATTCACATGATTTTACAACTTTTATATTATTATTATGTTTTTTTGTAAAGACTGAATGCCCTGCTGAAAATTATAGTCATTGGGGGATTTGTTTGTGTTGATATAACTTGAGTTGTGGAACCCTTTCTTATTGTGAGTGTTTCCATCACCTTAAATAAATAAAAATTGGTTAAGCACTTATATTTTTCTAATAAATGGTTGCCCCTGGATTTATGTATTATGTGATATCACCCATAAAATAAAGTGAAATGTGATAAAAGAACCTTTGTTAAATTAGTAAAATGATATTTTATGTTTTTTGGTTATGGTTTTGGGGTGGTGAGGTGGTGGTTTTTTTGGAAGTGCTTTTGTGATGATGAGGTGTTGGTTTGTTGGTCGTGCTTTTGGGGTGGCGAGGTTATGGTTTGTTTGGTCGTGCTTTTGGGGTGGTGAGGTGATGGTTTGTTTGTCGGTTATTTTGGGTGGAAAGGTGGTGGTTTGTTTGATCGTGCTTTTGGGGCAGAGAGGTGATGGTTTTTTTGGATGTGATTTTGGGATCATGAGTTGGTGGTTTTTTTGGACATACTTTTAGGTCAGTGAGGTGATTATTTGATGGGGATGATGAGCTGTTTGTGAAAATAGTTGTCTTGTGCTAAAATATCGGGTAATGATGAAAGAATTATTTAATTATGATTGAAATGGATAGGGTTTTGTTTGGTTAATGGGATGGAACTGAATAATGAAAAAATAAATTATGGGTTGTGTGGTTAAATGTTTTTTTGGTAAATAATGAAATGAATGTGATGGATAATGGAATTGGTTGGTGGTGTGAGATATGGCTTGTTGTTTTTGTAGTGTTATGAATTTAGAGGTGGTTGAAAAAGTAGGGATGTTGTGAGTTGGTTATTATTTTTTTGTGAACCCATAGGTTGATCTTGTGTGTGTATATATGTATATACTTTTATATTCCTTGTGATTTCTATACACACCCCACCCATGTTGAGCACAATGTGGTAACACATGTATTTTCACACATGAGGTGTTTTTTCAAACATCCTTATGGTGAGGATGGATGGATGGCCACCTGCTCTTTCTCATTCTCTCTTCCAGTCATGTTGATATGCACAAGCTGTGATGGATAGAGGTTTGTTAGTCTACTAAGTGATGGACTAGGTTTTTTAGGGTGAGATGTGACATGACTGTGTTGTGGTCCGACAATGGCCTAGTTGTTTTCAGGAGAGATGTTATATGACCGTGATGTGGGGTGGTGGATCAGGTGTTTTTGGGTGAGATGTGATATGTCTGTGCTATAGGGAGGCTTATGGTGGGGTCCATGCATGGTAGGAAGAGGGCATGAGGTTAATGTCCTTCATGTTCACGATACCCTACTACTATGGTTATGGTTGTGATGTGATGACCCAGGTGTTTGCAGGTGAGATGAGATGTGAATGTGTTGTGGGGTGGTGGACTAGGTGTTTGTAGGCATGATGTGTTGTAAATGTACTATAGGGCATTGGTATGTGTTATTCGAAAGATATGGGAGAGATATGATGTACAACATTTGGGTGTGAGAGCAGAAAACTAGCGGGAAAGCAGTGCATGGTACCCTTTATAGATATGCTTCTTATTATGTTATTATACTTGTATTGATTTATTTGTTGAGCGTACCTTAGTGAGGTTGGGATGAATAGTTGAAATATTTAGGTTTTTTTGGTTCTACTATTTTCTTATGGGTGCATTAGTGTGCTTCTTTTACATGTACACACAAGACTTTGTTTTTTCTATTGAGTATACATGTATTCTCACCCTACATATATAAATTGATTTTTAAGTTTCCATGAGGATTACATGGATCATGTTAGACAGTGCTAACTTAGACCTTTTTGGACAGTTTTTGTGTCACTGATTTAGCTTTGCTTTTGGGTATTTACTTTTAGAGACTTTTATTTGTATAAATTTTATTTATTTATGCATTACATGATAGTTTTGGTTTATTTTTATATTATGTCATGGAGTTTTTTATGGGAGATTCATCTTATCTACCAATATTATACTATTATAGAGGTCAATGCCTCCCATTTCATGATATTTTTATACCCTTGGTGCTAATCACCAACCTGATGCCTATTGGAGGTGGGACTCAGGGGGGGGGGGGATTATCTCTCTACCTGTATTGAAGTATCATTTGTGGAAGGGGGTCATGAAAGAGTGGAGTTAGAGGTGATAATTGAGATATAGGATAGAGTTCAGAGTTAGAAGCAATGAGGATTACATGTGTTATGAAAATAGTGCCAGTTGACCTTGGTGCTAAAGGACTTTGGAACACCATGAGAGGGGAGGTGTGGATCAGGGTGTCAAATTTTTCTTCAAAAGTGACAGATCTTGTTCCCATGTTGGTATAAATCTGTTAAACCTATCTAATGATAATTAATAGTAAACTAGAAATCACATTCAAGAGTCAACACAACAATTTTACTTGGTTCACCACTAAGGGCTAGTCCAAGGAGCATATACTGATAGTGTGTCGGTCATACCTAAATACACTAATATTCACTAGTTTTAGAGTATAAGAGTTTAGATACAGTCACTCTATGACAGAAACACCACCTTTACAATATTTTAGGGTTATCTCACTATATCACTCAGAAAAATTTCGACGACTCCCCCTACTAACTACCTTAGGAGAGATCTAAACACAATTTATGGACTTGTAGGTACCTTCATCTTCATTGATGTATGAATCCTAAACTGTAGATATATAATCTGTTGAAGTCCTGATTTAACTCATATATGTAATCCACTTTTCCATGCACTGATAGTTCATGAAATGTTTCTCCGTGAACTGACCTGCTTCCTCTGCGAACTACACTGCTCCACGTAGTGAATGTGCTTTGCATACCACCTCCACATACAACCTCCATGAATTGCATCCACTTACTACCTCTACGTATTTCTTTCGTGTACCACTTCTTATCCACATATCAACTCCTCCTTTATGAACTATCTTCCGTGAACCGTATTCCTTTATAGGTTACAATACCCCACAAAGTCCCTTTCGTGTACTATCTCTATGGAACAATTTTACTTTCATGGAATCCTCCTCACAAACCTCTTCTCCTTCATGGATTTTTCTTCCCACAAACCACTCTAGACTTCATTGAATTCCTCTCAGATTTCTAATCAAAGTATTTCCTTTTAATGATGAGGTAAGTAGTCCTTATATAGGAAAATAGATCTAAAAATCTCACTAATTTGTTTTAATTAAACATTCTATGTGGTACATGCTTCACCATGTACTGTTTCTCACACAAACTATTTTTCTCTCTGTGGTCCGCGTACCACCTCTCTTCCTTCATGGATCCTCAAATCACCACCTAATTTCTGAAAAAGATTATCCATATCATGTACCACAAACCTTTCATAAACCATTTTCCTCTTGTAAATCACAAGCCTCCCTGCGAACTGTTTTCCCTACACAGTCCGCGTACTACGCTTTACAGTCCATATAGCACTACTATGTGGAAATTATGCCCTTTTCCATTTCCCGCTCCATTTCGTGTACCTCCCTTAGTCGTCTATGAACTATATTTCATGGTCTATAAACCATGCTTTATAGACTCCTTTGAATGAAAACTTCCTTTTCAAAAAAGACAAACTCTTAATTTTGGGCCCCAAAAATTTGGAAAACACTATGAAACAATGCCACCTTCAACACTAATGTCATTCTGTACTGTAAAATCTCTTATCTTCCAAAATCCTTAATCTTCTATGTGAGTATTTTCAACAAACACAAACCATAATCAATTTCTATCAAATAATAACCTTGGTTCAACAATATCCCCTTTTCAGTTTATTAACAATCTGCAAATAAATTAAATGGAGCACTAAATTCAATCAAAACCTGATATGTGAGAAAACAATCATCCAACACTCAAATTCTATGTGAGCGATACTCAGTGTAGAAAACAAGAGGGGAATCATGGATTGAGTTATCATGTCTTGAAAAGGATGTGTCTTGAAAAGCAATTTCTCATAACATTTGAATTTCTCCAAAAGTTTTTCCATTCATCATTATATCCCTTTTAACCATTGAATTTCTTCAAATTTCTTCTCAATTCTCTTACAACCTCATCGCGTTGAATTTATCCATTCTCCCCCATTGTAAATAAACCCAAAGAACCAGTTTTTGTTCATTGTAGAGATTAAAACACACTCCCCCTAGATCAAATCTCCCCCGTAAACCTTTATCAATTCCATGAAATATATTAAAATAGTTAACAAAAAATGGGAGAGGGGAATAATCATGAACTTCTCATGCACTGAGATGTGGTTGAACACCGAGGTTCAACTGATGTTTCTTGAACACATGTGTTGACAATGGATTGGTTAGTATGTCAGCCACTTGATCATTAGTTCCAACATGATCTATTTTAATCACACCTTATTCAACCTCTTCCTTGATAAAGTGATATCTAATTTCAATGTGTTTTATATGAGAATTCTGAACAATATTCTTAGTAAGATCAATTGCACTCTTGTTATCATAGTGAATCACCATGGGCTATTTCACCTCATCACCAATATCAGTTAATTATTGATTCATCCAAAGTAGTTGAGTGAAATCCTTTATAGTGGAGATATACTCATCTTCATCAGTACTAAGAGAAGTGATTTCCTATTTCTTACTCAACCAGACCACACATTTCTTTCCAATAAAGAATTCTACACAAGTTTTGGAATTTATATCCACCACATATCCAACATAGTTAGCATCATAAAATGATAATAGTTCATTATCTCTTCCTATAGGAAAGTAAAATCCATAATTGTGAGTCCCTTGAATGTACCTCATGATTCATTTAACTACCTACATATGTTCTTCCTTCGGATTAATTTGAAATAGGGTTACTAAGCATGATACAAAGAAATATCTGTCCATGTTGCAGTTAAGTATAGTAAGATTCCAACCATTCTTCTATACATGGTGGGATCTACAAAAGTCCCATACTCATGCTTTCCAAGTTTAGTTCCAACCTCAATCAGAGTCAACATTGGTTTAGAGTTGTTCATATTGAATTTATTCAGTAAATCTCTTGCATACTTTTCTTGAGAAATAAAGTTGTAGTATTTCCTCTGAATTACTTGAATTCCCAAAAAGTATGTGAGCTCACCAATCGTAGACATTTAAAATTTTGATTTCATGTGATTTGAAAATTCATCCACTGACCCATGCCTGTTTCCACCAAATGTAATATCATCTACGTATACATTACCATGAACTAGTATTTCTTAGAATTTTTTACATAGATATTGTGATCCATAAATCCTTATTTAAATTTGAGCTTCTTTAGATAAGAATCCAGTTGAGAGTATTGTTCTTGTGGTGTCTGCTTCCAACCATAGAGTGCCTTCTTTAATATGCAAACCTTCATTTCATCATTACCGAGTAGAAAACCCACAAGTTGTTCAATGTATATTTATTCTTCAAGAACAACATTTAGGAAATATATTTTGACATCTATTTGATATACTTTGTATCGTCTTTGAATTTCCATGGAAATAAAAAGTATGATTGACTCCAGTCTAGCCACTAGAGCACTAGAGAAAATGTTTCTTCAACATCAACACTTTCAATCTGTGAGTAGCCTTTACACACTAATCGTGCCATATTTTTGATCACATTTCCATTATCATCAAATTTATTTTTAAAAATCCACTTCATACCAATAACATTGTGATTTTAGAGTCTCTTAACTAGATCCCATGTTTGGTTCTTTTCTATTTGATCCAACTATTCACCCATGGCTTTAACCCATGATTCATCCTTTATAGATTCTTCAAATGAGGATGGTTCCAAAACTAATAGGAAGGCAGATTGTGCATTATTCATCATTCTCCTTGTCTGTGTGGGTGCCGTCTAATCCCCAATGATGTTTGATTGATCAATTTCTACTCTTCAGTTTTTCCTTTGAGGTTCAGAAGAATTTTCTTCATCCATGGTTTCCTATTTTGATCCCTTTTCCAAATTAACATCATTTTGTGACCTTTGAATGTTTTTTTTACTCTTTCCTCTACTTTTTCATTTGTATCTGTTCTATGTCCAATGTCTACTACATCTTCAATCGTATCAGTATAAGATCACCTCAAGGTATTTGTGGTCTTATCTTCTATTATATTAACATAAATTCTTTCCAAAATTCTTCCAAGACAATTATTGAAACATTTGTAGGATTTTCTATTAATTGAATATCCGAGGAATATTCCTTTGTATACAGCATCCCCATACTTCCCATGATTTTATTCTTTGTTTCAAATGAAACATTTACTTATAAAAACATGAAAATACTTCAAAGAGGGATTCCTTCTAGGACACAACTCGTATGGTGTCTTGGTTTCTCCCATATAAAGTCCTATTTGATTTTGAGTATATAATGCAGCTTGAACAACCTCTTTCTAGTAATGGTGAAGGATACGACTCTCAATTAACATAGTTCTGGATATATTGTTCACCTTATGATTCCTGTGATCAACAACTCTATTTTGTTGTGGGTTTCTCAAAGTATCCACCTCATTTTGTATTCCATGTTTCTCTAGGTAAATTTCAAACTCAATGGATGTGTATTACCCTCTATTTTCAGATCGTAGAGATTTAATTTTCCGTCCAATATCATTTTTGGCTATTCAGCAATAAATTTTCATGCAATAAATCACTTTTTATTTTCTATGTATAACCATCACACAATTCATTATACTATAGTAATAAATGAAAAGAAAAAATTAACTTTATCCACATGTTTCAGAAATACTTATCGGACCACATACATCTATATGGATGAGATCAAGAAGATTTGATGCCCTTTTCTTCTTTGGCTGATATGAACTGTAGACCAACTTCCCTCATATGCATGCATCACAAGTCTTTTCCCATTCATGCTTCAGATTGGGAATATTCATGACTATATTTAGCTTTTATATCTTTTACATTTCTTTTTGATTAATGTGACCCAATATTTGGTGCCACAAGTTGTTTTCTTCTTCAAATATCAAGTAGAAAATGTTCTCTTTTTAATCAAACTGATATAAGTTCCCATCTGATCTGCATCCCTTCATAAGTAAAATCCCTATCTTTCCTCTGATAGTGCACCCATTTTGATTAAACATCACCATCAGTCCTAAGTCACATAGTCAACTCACACTCAAGAGATTATGACAGAGACCATATACATAGAGAACTTTATAGTTTTCTTCAACTCGCCATTATCTAGTTCAATACTTCCACTACATTTGATCTTTAGAGCACCATCATTACCAAACCTTATTTTTCCATCAACCCTTTTCTTAACATTCTTTTATAGGTCTACATTTCCTGTCATATGGAATGAGAATCCAATATCAAGAATACAAATTTTACTATTCTTTGTAGCTTTGAGGGCTACTTCTAAAAGGTTGGATTTTTCACTTTTCTTCTTTTCCTTCCCTGAAATATTGGTTTGAGTGAAGGATAAATATGGACTTTCAAATCTCTTTTCCATGTGAACAGGTTCATCATACTCATATTCTTATGATAGAGGATAAAACTTATTTGTAATAGAAACACCGTCTAGTTAATGAGTATTTGCATGTATCTGAGTTCTATATGTATTGTTCATGCCTTTCCTCTTCCTAAAATTAATATATTTATGGACAAAGTTAGAACAAAAAAAACAATATCCATAGAAATTATTTCTTTTATAAGAAGTTGGATATGAATTCATTATCCTTTTTTGAATTCCTAGCTCTTCCCCATTCAAATAGATCCTTTCCTCTTCACAGTATGACATGGTATGGCCTAGATAGCCACATAATTGAAATTTCATAAGAGGAAATGTTTTCTCACTTATATTCCTCCCCATGTCTCCTTCCTTGGTAAAATATTTTGACTTCCTATCATTTTGGGAAACTTTTGGATAGTATTTAGTCCTCCTTTCAATTTGATTTGAGGCTCTCTTTGTTATGACTTTAGTTGACTTTGTGATATGTTCCACTTTTGATTTCCATTTTCTCAGTTTTATCTTATTTCCAACTATGGATGTTTCATCATCACAAACAATTCTAATGTTTCTGATGCATTTTTATCTTTGATCATTCAAAATATTTTATACTCCATCAAAACTTCATTTATATTTCTATAGAAGCTCAACATTTGAGAATCCTCAAAACTATATTTTCTTATTTGTTTCTTTTAAATTTGAATCACTTTCAAGTTTACTCCTAAGAGTAAAAACTTCTTATTTAAGACCCTCAATAGTCTTGGAATTCTCCTTTAGTATGGATTTAAGGTCATTGATGACCTTTTCCTATTCTTCAATTCTGAATTTCAGTTCCACTATATCTTCTATGCTTTCAAGGGTTGTTTACTCTATTTTAACTACTTCTTCCAATTGTTCAATTTCAGCTTCAAGCTAATCAACATATTCAGATGAACCTTCCACAAATACTCTTCATTTTTACATATGTTACTTTGATTATCAAGATTATTAATAGCATCCTTAAGTTTTAACTTGAGATCAAAATCAATAATCAACTAATCATCACTGGCTCTACCTTTTTATGGTTCTGACTTTTCAGCTGTATCTATCATAGATGCTTGGGTTATAGATTTAGGATTTGGTTCTTCTTCCTCAAATAAATAATTACCATAATTATCTTCTTCACATAAAAAAATATTTCTTTGTAATTTATTTCCAAATTTGAAGTCTCCCTTTTGAGAAAACCTTTTTGGAGTCTTCTGTGAGTGTCCAGCTTCACTTTCTTCATCAGTGAACTTCCTTGAGCACCGATAGTTAATACTGCCGACTCTACCATAATGAAAGCATGCCAAGGGTAGATTTAATTAAAATATAACTTTTCCTCTATTGAATTTCTTCTCAAATAGAGAAATAAATTTGTCTTCCCCATTAACTTTATTAGAACAACTTCCTGAAATCTCAAGTTTTTCCATGGATTTGAATTCCATCACCTTGCTAACATAACTTATTGCATCCTCTGGTTTAATGTACATTTCATATGCTACCAAACTACCCAAAAAATTATCAAGATAAAGTTTCAAAATATCTCTTTACTCAAGGGCTAACACTTTTGGATTATAAAGATGTGAAAGTATTCTCAAAATTTTATTTAGAATGTCAATGTATTTTATTTCTTCCCCAAGTCCTAAAATTTATCCTACAAATTCTGTAATTATATTGAAAAAGGTATCTAAATTTTCATCAGGATGCATCTTCAGATCATCAAACCTGTTGTGCAATACTTGAAGTTTGGGCTCCTTCACTTTGTTATCTCCTACGTATATTTTTTCCATTTTTTCCCACATAAACTTGTCTGAAGTGAAAATCATCACATTTAGATAGATTTGATCAGACAGAGCTGCAGTGAGGGCATTATGTGCTTTAGCATTTACATCAAGTATTTTCCTATTTGTATTAGTCATAGAAATCCCTGTTGGATAAATGAACCATATTCCTTGTGTAGTGGAAAAAAGGACTTCCATTCCAAGATATATTAGATGAGATATCATCCGGTTCTTCCATATCTAAAAGTTGCAACCATAAAAATGGGGAACTCCCCTAACATTTACTACATTCTCCATGTCATAAAAGAAGGAAATATTTAACACTACTAACTTGTACCCTCTAATACCAATTGAAGGACCCAAAAATAGTCTGAGATGGGAGGGGTGAATCAGGGTTTCAACTTTTTATTTAAAAGTGATAGATCTTGTTACCACGTTGGTAAAAACCTATTAAAATTATCTGATGAGAATGAACAACAAACAAGAAATCACATTCAAGATTCAACACAAAAATTTTACTTAGTTAAACACTAAGGGATAGTCCAAGTACCATATGCCGATAGTGTGTAAATCATACCTAAATTCACTAATCTTAACTAGTTGTGGAGTACAAGAGTTTATACACAGTCACTCTATGATAGGAACACTGACTTTATAATATTTCAATGATATCTCACTATTTCCCTCAAAACACTTCCAATGACACCCCCTCACTCACTAACTTGTGAGAGATCCACACACAATTTATGGACTTATAGGTCCCTTCATCTTCATCGAAGTTCACATCCTCAACTGTATATAGATGCTCTACTGAAGTCCTGCTTTTACTCGTAGATGTAATCCACTATTCCATGAAATGATAGTTCATGAACCATTTCTCCAAAAAATATATTTCTTCCTCTGGGAACTATGATACTCCACATAGCACATGTGCTTCATGTAGTACCTCTACATACAACCACTAAGAATTGTGTTCACTTATTACCTATGCGTACCACTTTTGCATACCACTTCTTATCTACAGACCAACTCCTCCTCCATGAATCGTCTTCTGCGAAACATATTCCATGAACCATCTTCCACAAACCATCTTATTTGAACCATATTCCAAAAATATTGTTACTATTTAGGCTATATTTCCCCACAAATCCCCTTTCATGGACTGTCTCTATGGACCACTTTTCCTTTCGTGGAATCCTCCTTGCCAACCTCTTCTCCTTCACAGGGTTGTCTTCCTACAAACCACTTTGGAATTCACCTAATTCCTCCTAAATTTCTAATAAAATTAATTACATTTAAATATGGGATAAGTATTCCTTATATATTCAAATATATCTAAAAATCTCACTAATTCATTTTACTTAAACATTCGATGTGGTACTAGCTTCACCATAGACTACTTCTCCCACGAACCATTTTTCCCTCCGCGGTCCGCATACCACCTCTATTCCTTCATGAATCCTCAAATCAACACCTAGTTTTTGAAAACAAAAATCCATCCCATTTACCTCAAGCCTTCTATGAACCATTTTCCTCCTTCAAACCACAAGCCTCCTCGTGAACCTTTTTCCCTATAAGGTCTGTGTACTGCACTTCGCAGTCCTCATAACACTGCTATTCAAAAATTCCATCTTTTCCATTTTCCCTCTCCATTATTTATACCTCTCTTAGAAGTCCATGAACTTTGTTTCGCGGTCCACGAACCATGCTTTTTAGACTCCTTTTCATAAAAATTCCTTTGTCAAAAAGATAAACTCCCAATTTTGGGCCCCAAAAATTTGGAAAACATTGGGAAATGACACCACCTTCAACACTTATTTCATCCTATACTATTAGATCACTCGTCTTACAAACTCCTTGATCTTACATGTGAGGATTATCAACAAATAAAAACCATACAAAATTTCTAACAAAGAACATCCTTGGTTGTAATAGGTGCATGATATAGGCTGGGGAGACTGGTTAAAACATGATATTTTAGGGGCCCCTATGATCTGGTGCATGAACTCTGAGATTCTTGAATAACCAAGTGAGGTGAACCTGTTTTTAGGGTATAGAACTAGGAGAGTTACATTCATAATTATGACTTGTTTTCCTATTTGATTTGGGTTTTTTAGAAGGTTAAAATGAATAAAGTGAATTAAAATGGATCTAAATAAAATTCCAAACTACTGGGATTAGAAAATTCTTATTTTATTTTCAACTATGGATCCTAGATATCATCCACATGTGGATCAGATAATTGAGGTACAACAGGATGATCCGTTTGATCACCGTAGGGTTGATCTGGTAGAGTAAGATGAGTCTTGGTAGAGGACATTACTCATTTTTCAATGGAAGACTTTGTGGAAGTATAAGGGTTGTGTTTTAGATGTGGAGACAGAGAGATGGATGGAGGATCTTGAGATCTATTTTAGTTTTATTTGGGCCCTGATGGGATAATAGAACCTTTTGGTAGTTATTTAGATGTGGGGAGCTATGCCTCATTGGTGGAATCTGTATCTGGGTGAGCAGAAGGAGGCAAATGTTTCATGGGTCAAATTTCAAAAAGAGTTTTAGGCAGATTTTCTTTCATCGACCATAAAGGCAATGAATAGGTAGAAGATTATTTCTATCTGGTAGGGGATTATGTCAGTGTGGGAGTTTGGAATCAAGTTCAAGGACCTTTTGTGTTTTTTGGATGGATATTTTTCTATATTAGGAGTCTCATGCATGACATCTCAAGGAGAAACTCTATCCTTATATTCAGTATACAATTACTCCTTTTACATTTCCAATGTATCTAGAGGTTTATAATATGAAGAGGTGATCAAGTGGATTCACTGACAAGGAGGTTCATTTAAATAGGGGAATCACTAGGGTTCCTTGAGGATCATGATTATAAGTGTCAGGTCTCATTCATCATGACCTTCCCAGTTTTGACCAGCAAAGAGTTGGCCTTAACAGCTTCCCTTCTGGCCTTCTAAGGCTAGTGGTTTATAATATTTTTCTAAAGATATCGAGATATTGTTTTTTGTTTTTTGGGTTCATGTACATCACCAAAATTAGTTCCTAGTGGTTATTTGAGCTCAGTTTGGTGGATACCAATAGGTTCAATGCTAGCCTCTACAACAGTTGTTAGTGAGGTCGTTTCAATAGTAGGGGAAGTGATCTTATTCTCTACTAAGGGGAGATGGAGTAGGTAGAGACAAAACTTATAATTTTCCTCGTGTTTAGGGACCTTGACTCAAGCATTATCATGGAGGTGCTCATTAATAGAGAGGTAATGGATCTGGATGTTGTTAGTTGTGACAACAGAGGTGGATGGATTTTCTTTAAGATTATGATTTTGAGATCTCCTACAACTTAGGAAAAGAGAATTTTGTGGCTGAAAATTTGAGTATAAATTAATGTAAGGATGTTGTTTAGAATTCTAGGTATATTGGGAGAGCAATAGAGGAGTTGGAAACCTTGAACTTAGATGAAAATGTGGTTGACGATGGAGGTTGTTTGTTGTATATGACAATGAAACCTTATTTTATGCAGTAGGTAGAGGAGTCTCAATGGGGAGAGTCAGATACATAGGTGATGTGTGACTGTGTTTTCCATGGTGATTCTCCTTAAATAAGGATGGTTAGAGGATGATCAGATCCTGATTACGTTTTAGGGGAGACTATTTATTCTGGCGGTGATGTATGAGGGAGTCATTTTTAAGTTTTATAACTCACCTTTAATTGTACACCTATGAGTATCCAAGATGTACAGTGTCTTGAGGATGTAGTTTTGGTGTACTGGGATGAAATGGGTGGCATCATAGTTTATAGTGAAGTGTTTAGTTTTCCTGTAGGTAAAGGCCAAGCATCATGTTTTTGGTAGTTTTTTTGTAGCATTTGGATGCTCCTGAGTGGAAATGGGATGACATATCGATAGATTTTTTCATAGGGTTACCCCAAGCTCATGGATGTTGTGATACTATCTGGGTGATCATGGATCAATTGAAAAAATCATCCCACTTCTTAGTGATCAATGATCCAGGAATAGTGGATGCTTTGTATAAGAGGTATGTGGTTTAGGTGGTGCAGTTACATGGAGTTATATGGTCCATTATTTCAGATCAGGACACATGTTTTGCCTCACAATTTTGGAGGAGATTGCATCATGATTTTGAAACTTAGTTACACATCAGTACTACTTTTCACCCTCAGATAGATGGGAAGACATAGTAGACTATACATATAGTTAAGTATATATTAAATACATGCATCTTAGACTTTGGTGGGTCATGGGAATGACACTTGACCTTGGTTGAGTTTTCTTATAACAACATATATCATTCTTCCATCTGTATGACCCTATTTGAGGCCTTGTATGAGAGTCTATTTCATTCCCCATTATGTTGGACAGAGTTTAGGGAGACAATAGTTCTTGGTCCCATTGTGGTGTAGAGAACAAAATAAGAAGGTTCAACTTGTTCCTGAGAGGATGAAAGCAGTGCAAGACTAGAAAAAGGAGTATGCTGATTACAAGAGGAGGCCCTTGTATTTTGAGGTTGAGGATCACATGTTCTTGAAGGTTTCCCCTTGATATGGATAGAAGAGGATTAGAAGTGGGAGTAATATTTATCCCAGGTTTTTGGGGCCCTTTGAGGTGTTGGGGTGAGTTGGCGAGGTGGCACATCAGTTGAAAATTACACCACGACTGGAGAGGATCCACGACATCTTCCATGTATCTCTACTATGATGGTATCTTCATAAAGACTCCCATGTCATTGAATGGGGATATTTAGGTATCAAGGATGACATGATATTCATGGAGTGACCAGTAGAGATCTAGGATCGTTAGAAGAAAGTTATGTAAGGATGAACCATCCCTTTGGTTTTCATATTGTGGAGGCATGGTGGTCTAGAGGAGAGTACTTGGGAATGATGGGAGAATTTGTGTGACCAGTACATGAATCTATTTTGATTTTTTATTACTCCCTTTTTCTTGTGATGTGATGTTTAGATCTTTTTGTGTTATGCGATTTACTATTTTCTTGATGTATTATGTGTGATAAAGTTCTAACATATGAAAAGGGGAGGACCTAATTCCTAATCGAGATGCATTATACTATGATTTGGTTAAACCGATGTAGGTGAGTCAGTTGCACCCAGAACAAATAGTATCCTGACATGGAGGATATAATTCCCTTAATTCACGTGTTTGAGGCAGTGCAGTTTATTGGTTGTAGCAGTTATTTGTTTGGGATGTGTGGAGGCTGAGATGGTTTTGTAGTGGTTTCATGGTAGTGTGGTTCTGTTAAAGGATTACGTTTTTTACTGTGTAGTGTGTTTCATGGGTGTTTCAGTTGGTGTGTTTGGTAGGTGGTAGCATTGAGGAGTAATGAGATCCTTGAGAGGTATCTCATGGGGAGGTTGTTCAAATGCCTTTTCCTTCTGGGATTGGTTTTAGATTCTCAAAGGACATAATCATTTAAGAGGTGTCTGATGTAATAATATGTGCCTTCTTGACCCATTAATTTGTTATTTTTTGAGTATTACAGGTGTTTCAGATGCCTCTTGAGGGGGTCCTGTGGTGGTTGGAGGTGCAACCGAGCTGTAGTGGGAAATTCACATCGTGAAAGTTGTATGTGACATGAATTGGTGATTTTTGACTTGTGCAGCTGACTAGTTTTCCGAACTATAGGCAACTAAGGGGGAACTCGTGAAATAGATTCATGTCATAATAGTAATTGATGGAGTGTAATTAAATAAAGTTCGAGTCAATATGAATTTTAGCATAAGTTGGTTTTTTGGGAATTCCCATGGAATTCACACCATGAATAAGATTAAGACATGAAAGTGTCGAGTTCTAGGTTGAAAATATGTCTTTTGACCAAACCCCTCCCCATTCATCCATACCTATTTTCTCTATCGTTTTGCAAAAAACCTCGGTGGATCTTTGAGGATATTCACCCCCCTTCTTACTACTTTGATTTATGGGTTCTGGTGGATCCCTATTGGATATCTGTGGTAAGTTCTCCTCACTTACCCATGGTTTTATTTTGTTCTTATCTTGAATATATAATGTGGTGGTAATTTTTTGGTTTGAGTTGTGAGTCTGGGCCACGTTTTGATAGCATTTTGACGCAATGTAGGTTTCTCAGTGATCTCATGGTGTAGTTGTGGTTTATGGGTAGTTCTTCTTCACCTTGTAGCGTGTGGTGAGATTAAAAATCATCTGTGAGTTAGGGAATCCCTCATTTCTCAATTTTTTGTATCATGAAGGAGGGGTTTATTATTTATTATCTATTGGGGGTGGTTTTTACTTTCCTAATCAAGACAAATTAATCAGTTAATTAGAATTGAAGGGGAAAGGGGAATGATTCACAAAATTTTAAAACTTTTTTATTATTATGATATTGTGTTTGTACAGGATGAATTTCCTAATGAAAATTATGGTTTTTTGGTCTTTGTTTGCACTGATCTGACCTGATTTGTGGAACCCTTTCTTGTTGTGATTGTTTGACATCACCTTAAATAAATATAAATTGGATAAGCACTTATATTTTTCTAATAAAATGGCCTCCCTTGGATTTATGGTTCATGTGATATAGCCCCTAAAATAAAGTTAAATTTTATAAAAAAACCCTTTTCAAATTAGTAAAATGATCTTTTATGTGTTGTGTTTTTTTGTCCATTATTTTAAGGTGGTGAGGTGGTGGTTTGTTTGGCTGTGCTTTTGGGATGGCGAGGTGATGGTTTTTTGTCTGTGATTTTTGGGAGGTGAGGTGATGGTTTGTTTCGATGCACTTTTGGGGTGGTGAGGTTATTGTTTGTGTGTCCATGATTTTGGGGAAGTGAGGTGGTGTTTTGTTTGTTAGTGCTTTTGGGAAAGCAAGGTGATGGTTTTTTTGGCCATGCTTTTGGGGCGGAGAGGTGGTGGTTTGTTTGGATGTGCTTTTGGGGAAGTGAGGTGACGATTTGATGGGGAGATGAGATGCATGTGATAATGGTTTCATTATACTAGAAGCCTGAGTAGTGATGGAATAATTATTTAATAATCATTGAAATGACTAGGGTTTGGTTTGGTTAATGGGATGGAATTGTCTAATGAACAAATAAATGACAGGAAGTGTGGTCAAATGCTGTTGTTGGAAAATAATGAAACGAATGGACTGGATAATGGAATTGGTTGGTGGTGTAAGATGTGGCTTGTGGTTTGTGTGGTGTTATGTATTTTTAGGTGTCAATGAAAGTGGGGATGTTGTGATTTAGTTAGTGTTTTTTTTTGAATCCATAGGTTGTAATTTTGTGTGGATATATGTATATACTTTTATACTACTTGTGATTTTTATATGCACCCCACCCACATTGAGAATCATGTGTCAAAACCTGTATTTTCACACAAGGGTATTTTTACCAACATCATGATGATGGGGATGAATAGTTTGATACATTCTATTTCTCTCTATCTCTTATAGGAAAATATATATTCACATGTTGTGAGGGAAAAAGGTATGTTAGTGCACTAAGTGAAAGAACATATTTTTTGGGTGAGATGTGATATGACCATGATATGGGGTGGTGGCCCAGGTGTTTTTAAGTGAGATTTGATATGAATGTGTTGTGGGGTGGTGGACCAGGTGTTTTAGAGTGAGATGTGATATGTATGCACTATGGGGAAGATTATGGTGGGGGTATTTCATGGTAGGAGGAGATCATGAGGTTGATGTAATTCATGTTCATGATACCCTACCACTCTGGTTATGGTTATTAGGTGATGGCCCAGGTGTCTGCGGGTGAGATGAGATGTGACTATGCTGTGGGGTGGTGGAATAGGTGTCTATGAGCATGATGTGATGTGACCATGTTTTGGGGAAGTGGTATATGTTATTTGGAAGAGATGGGCAGATCATGACATGTGGCATTGGGTGTGAGAGCAACAAAATAGTGGGAAGTAGTGTGGGGTACCCTTTATCAATATGCTTATTATTATGTTATTACACTTGGATTAAATTATTTGGTAAACATGCCTTGATGAGGTTGGGATGGATAATTGGATTATTTAGATACTATTGGTTTTGTTGTTTGCTCATGGGTACATTTGAATGCTTCTTTCATATGTGCATGAGATACTTTGGTTTTCCTTTTGAGTATACTTATATGGTCACCTAATTTATATAAAATAATTTTCAATTTTTTAGGATTATTATGTGGATTGTTATATAAAGTATTAGCTCAGACCTTTTTGGACAGTTTTTGTGTCGCTACTTTAGATCTACTTTTGGGTATTTACTTTTGGAGACTTTTTTCTGCATAGGTTTTATTTATGCATGCATTTCGGTATGGTTTTGGTTTCTTTTTATATTATGTCATGGATTCTTTTGGATGATTCATATTATCTCATGATCCTTTATTATTATAGAGGGAAATGCCTCTCATTTCATGATATTTCTATAACCATAGTGCTAATCATCAACCTAGGGCCTACTGAAGGTGGGACTCAGGGGTCATTATCTCCCTCCCTCCATTGCGGTATCACTCATGTGATGAGGTCGTGATAGTTGGACCACATCACCACCACTAATCCCATTAATATTAACTCATTTCCCTCTCATTATTATCATGGATGACCATATATTATCACTTATTACGGGTCACATCACATTCCATCAATACAACCCATTATCCTCTCAATCTGGACACAATTGACCATATCTTATCACTCAATATGGGCAATAAGCACCAGTCTCAACATATCATATAGCACGTAAAAAAACGACCATAATAACATAACTATAAAATTAGACTAATATTCATTACAATAAAACCCTCACAAGGAAAACCCATTTAGGTATTTTCATTCACTCCTATCAAAATTCCATCTCATTAAGGCCCTTCAGAATTAACCAATCCCAGATAGCTCTTTCTAGGCCCAAATTACTTCGGTGGATAGCCCCACTCTTACCCATGGCATGAAGAAGTATTCCACCCATTTCTATCCATTTACCATCAAATACTCCACTAAGAGATTAACTACATTGATACAAACCTACATAGTCACTTTGATACTAAAGAAAAGAGTCTCACATGACTATACACACCCACACACACATGCAAGTTAAGAGATACAATTTCATATGAAAGTCATAATATGGTAAGGACTTTCTGCCTCAAGATTAATAGAGTGTACCCACAAATCCACACTTTTTATTCAACCTTGAACCATCGTAACCCTAAAATTAGCCCTAAATCCTCACATTTAGGGTTTATATAAGAAAAACTATGTATTCGAGGAAGAAAGATACATCTAGGGATTATATTGGTTTATAATTACCAAGAGAGAATCTCATCAATGAATTTCACTTAAAATGATCAAGGGGAGAGGATGGAAGAGCAGAAAATTTCAATAGTAATCTCCAATGTTCATCCAAACCACATAAGGTCAAGGGAGAAGAAGGGGACAATTAAAGGGGGTCCAAGTTGAAATACCCAATCAGAACCTTTTAAAAAACTACCCAATGAGAAGTTCATGGCATGCCAAAGAGGGAAAAAATGTGACACACTCCCCTTTAGGACTCATCATGTAATGACCCCTAGGTTTTAAAGAGTGACCTCTCCCTATATATAAGGCTTGACCTTCAGTAAAAGGAGTTTTAGTGTGACCTCTCTTAGTCACGCCATGAGATTCCCCCTCTCCGAGCATCATGCCATGAAACCCTTCCACAACATCATGAATGCCTACCTGTAGTATAATTTTAGATGTAGGCCTAGTCCAATTCTCATAAACCTACCATCAAACCACCATCACCACAAAAAATAACTAGGATTCACTAAAATTCATTATAATAAATAAAAATTTAAAACATCACGCACCTTGAAATTATGGGGGTATTATAAACTCCCATTTTAAGGATTCTCATCCTCAATAAGTGTATCTATGGGTCCTCACCAAATAAATTTGGTCACTGAGACCACATATCTGATTCCCATACCCAAGTATCCTCTCAAATTCATCCATGTTTCCATTGAATAACTAATAATTTGAATTTTTTTTTTGGTATTGTATTTTTTTTCAACCATATTTTTAAGAATTATTTTAGTTGAAGGGGAATATGGAGATATGAATTTTGGAGGTCTAAATCCCAATGATGTAATATGAGGTGATCTGATTTTGTTTGGAAGCTATAATTTTCTATATATTTAAAGAGGCTACTCTTTAAGTATTTTTAATATATCTAGAATTTATTACCTGGTAGATACTTTAAAATCCATGGAATGCTGAAAAGAAGTGTATCTAGATGTTTGATAGATGCTAAGTCCAGATGACTGAAAGTTAAGTATTTGGAGATTAGAGAGCCTATGTGTATGTTGAAATCAACAAAGGCTTGAGATATGTAATATTATCTCTTAATAAAGAATTTTAAAAAATCCTCGAATCCACTATGATTCATAAAATATTACATATAGACGTACTATATTTAATGATTTGAAGCATCCATAAGGTGTACCACCAGAAGATGAGCTGCGAATGTTGAGTAACAATGTAGTAAAAAGATGTAGAAGTTGTGGTAATTATGAAAACTGAACTATCTAAAAGGTTAAGAAATTAATTTTGACAATTCAACACTAATATTTCATTAAATCAAACACCACAATGATCGATGAGATCAAATGTGATTCAATCCGAGTTGAATTAACAAATCCAAAGGGAGATTTGTTAAGGATAAAGGGATGAGATGCTAATCTTAAGAATTACTTGATGATGATTCCTATAACTAAATCAATTATAGTTAAGTAGGTTGATATTTTGAACCAAAATATATATAATTTAATGCTAAATGAGTTTAAAATTAGACGTGAATCTTGTAATAACCCGGTTCTTATTCTTGAGGTACGAGTTTCTTCTTGTCCCTTTTCCTTAAGTGTTTTTGAGAAAATGAGGAAAATGGGGAAAATCCCAATTTTTTTGGGTACACGCCATGTACTTTTCCACACACCGTGTACTTTTCCCGTGTGGGATGAGTACACAGGGCTGTCGGTGACGAAGGGTATAAAAACTGACTACACGCCATGTACTTGGTATTTACACGCCGTGTAATCAGTCGGAAGGTGAATAGTAAGGTGGTGGAAGTAGCCTCCAGTAGAGCGACAATACACGTCATGTACTCATGTCGATAGATGAACAGTGTGGCGATGAAAAGTAGCTGCCGGAGGAACAATTAAATGATGAAAAGTACAAGCTGTGTACTTGAGATTACACGCTGTGTAGTTTTTTTTTCTCACTTAAAATGGGAAATAGCCTCCTCATTAAACAGAGGGGGAATTGGATGCATTTGGAGCTCGGGAGGAGAGGTCAGATCTTGGAGGAGCTCCCAACCACACACCGGTAATCAAATTCTTCCACCATCGATCACGTTAGAACTGCACAGGTGAGTTCTTCCCTCTCCGTGAGTATTTCCTGCCAATTATTTCTCTAAAGAAAGTTATTTACATTTGTTTGGAAACATGTTTATCTCATATCTATGCCATTCTCGGTTGTTTTGAGATGTTCTGTTCGCGTATATTGATCAGAGGAGATCAAGGAAGGTGGTCTGGTGTTTATTTCCAACTGTTGAGTGTTTTTGTGTACCATTATTCCACGCGCCCATGTTTAGGGTGTCGTATGGCTGAGGACTTGGATTTTTAGATATCTATAACTACATATATAATCTAAATATAAATATAAAATATTGATTGGGAGAATTTCTTGGATCCAGGCCACCCCGTGGGTACGTTCCCTTGTTTATCCGTTTGGCTAGGTTACCCGAGGGTACACCGTAAATTTTAGCATGCTATGAATTGCCTTGAGAGTAATTGTATATAAATTGCTTACTATATGTTAGGATTGGCCCAGTTAGTTTCTTAGCCTGAGGGAAGTGTTTTGTTTAGCCTGCGGGCAATTTTTCTCATGCCTATGAGCAGTAGATTCTATGCATGTGGGTGACACCTCGTACGCCTGCAGGCAATATTCGTTATGCCTGTGGGCAGTCACCTGTGGGTTTCGGTTCGGATTAACTAAGGGTAAGGATTTTCATGTCTGCGGACAACGTTTCCTTTGTGTATTCACTGTGGTGATTTTCTTTGGTTATACCTACAAATCTAAAGCACAAGATTTGCATTGTTTAATGAATATTAAAATGGAAATGAAACTGGTGGTGATATTTACTTATGAGTACTTCCTAGTTTACTGCATTTTATTTCTGCACACTGCTGTTGCACATTTTCACTAACAGTTGGGCATGGGCCTTTGGTGGTTGCCTACTAGGATTTATTTCTCACACCCTGTTTTGGCCATGTATTGGGCCCAAACAGATTATATTGCTTCAGGTGTTGATAAGGGAAAGAGTCCCTATACAGGTACTTGATTGTTGCCGAGGAGTGGGAGAGCATGGGACCGAGCTTAGGCTTGCGATGCTGCTGAGTTCCTGCTACACTATTTTGTTTTCCTTTTCTGTACTTGTACTTTGTATTGGATTATTCTAGATTTCAGTGTATTCTATTTTGGATACTTTCCTAGACTTAGAGACATAATGCATCATCAAATATATTTGACTGTTGTTATCTTTTACTTCTGTACTGTTATCCATTTCAGTTGGGTATTGTTTACTGCTTCCGATTTTGTATGTTTATATCCATTTATACTACGCTACACTTTGACAAATTAGGGCATAGTTTCCCCACTATTAGACCTAGGCCCTCGCTGCTAGTCGACAGCCTCTGGCATTTGGGTAAATGCACTTTAGGTCATGTGACCAACCAGGTTCGGGGAACCCATTGTGTGGCTTCTGAAACCAGGATGTTACAAAGTGGTATCAAAGGATTTCATTTCTGTTGAATTACTGTTTGGAGCCTATAGCTAGGGATAGGATGGAATAGTTACTTGGTAATAAGCTGTGCCCAGGAGTATCTAACCCATGTACAGGGAAAATCCAATTTACCTCGTGTTACAATTTTTCTGATTTTACAATTTTATTGTTGATTTGATTTTCACCATTGGGTGACGCACTTGTGGTGTGTTGTTTATGTTTTTATACTTGGGTTCTATTTAGTTTCAACCTGATGAGATGAGGGTATTCCATTTCATGCATCATTTAGGAACATGTTAGAATCACATTCCATGCATAGTTTCCATGCCATGTAGGTGCATTAGAAATTTCATGCTATCGTGATAGATGTTGTGCTAGTAATGCATGTTGTTGTGATCGATGACTTGATAAAATACCAGCTATTTGATAGGGTATTGTTATGTAAGGTTTTGTAGAATGAACTCCAAACTTTGGTTCTTGAGGATTATGGGACCTCATTGACCGGAATTTGGTGGATCATTGACTGTTTACCATGTTATAACATGCATAAGATGCCAAGCTTTGGTTCGCGGGGAGTATTGGCCCTCACGGATCGGAATTTGGCACTTAGGTGTTGGTTTCAGTGTTTTTTTGGGCTTTGGAGAAGTTTATGAGGCTTACTATCTGGAAAAACCCAGAATACACACCATGTAGTTTTGATTACATGCCATTTACTGTTCTATTCGGGAAGAAAAGGAAAAAAATTAAGTACACGTCGTGTACCGTATGTACACGCTGTGTAGTTTCTACCCGTGACGTAGGCTGTGTAGGCAGAAACATGGGATAGTGAAACATTGAGGGAACACGCCGTGTAATGATTGTACACACCGTGTTGTGTTGACCATGTGTCCTCCATGTAACTAACAAACACGGGCAGAGAAAAATATGATCTTATACACGTCGTGTCAATAACAAACACACCGTGTAGTTTGAAATGGGGATCTGGCTGTGTATCTAACAATACGGGTTGGTGTTACCTCTTCTTGGACACGCCGTGTACCTATGGGACACACCGTGTAGTCTTGACTGGTGAAATACCATTTAGACTTGGCCATGTGGCTGGGGAAATGGGGTGGTGTACACGCCATGTGCGGCTGTAACACGCCGTGTAGTGTCAGCCGAGTAGCCGGTCGTGTCACTAACAACACGAGAATTTGGAAATTAAGCTGTACATGCCATGTCCATTTGGAACACGCCGTGCAGTTTGAGATGTGTACCTAGCCATGTAATGGACAACACAGGTCGGTGAAGCTTGTCCAGTACACGCCATGTAGATCTTATACACGCCGTGTAGACTTGTTCAAAATAGAGCTGTGTAGAAGGACTCGGGAAAGGAAAGAAAATTCACGTACACTCCATGTGTGTGGACAACACACCGTGTGTTTGGGGTGTTACATGACCAGTTTTGGTAGAGTACACGCCCATGTGAAAGACTTGAAGGAACACGCCGTGTAGTTATTATACACGCTGTGTAGTCTGGTTTGTAAAACCTAAATGTTGTCTTTTTCCTTGTTCCTTCTTACAGTCCATGTTTTCAGTCCTTGATAACCTTAATCTAAGGCATGTATTTGACCTTGTAGAGTCATGCCGCTGAGATGACCACACATTTTTCACCATGAGAGCGGCAACGAGTATACTCCAGAGACGGTAGGCCATGGGATACTGATGGATCCTCCAGCAGAGCTAGATGCAGCACCAGCCGTTATACCGGGCACAGGCGCTGATGAGCAGTTTCGTGAAGGCTTCATGCGGTTTATTAAGACCTTCCAGGGAGAATCTCCGGTTGACACATCTATAACAGAGATGACTAGTATATTTCAGTAGCAGCATTCGCCTATGTTTTCAGGGGATGACAGAACACAAGATGCGGAGTCTTGGCTGAGTTCTATGCAGACTATTTTTGAGCATCTGGAGACGCCTCTAGGGCGGAGGGTCAAGCTCGCTATATACATGTTGCGTGATTCCACCAAGAGATGTTGGGATGTTACCACTCAGTTTTAGCATCACAAATACATGGCATGGGAATATTTTCAAGCATTCTTCTATGAATTCTGCTTCCTGGAGATGCTGAGGGAAGATCGAGCTCGAGAGTTCATGAATCTGCAGTAGGGCTCTATGTTAGTGATGGATTATTCTGCCCGCTTCACCGAGCTATAGAGTTTTTCACCTATTCTAGTGGGTGATGAGACGCTGAGGGATAGACGCTTTGAGAATGGTCTTTGATATGACATCCGAGTAGTGGTGAATGTTTTCAGGTTTCCTACAATGCATGATATTGTGAACCAGGAACTGATTACTGAGTGGAACTTGCAGGAAGCAAGTGTTGTAGACCAGGGCAGTTCATCACAAATATCTGGTACTATTTATACCGCTAAGAGGAAAAGACAGATTAATTTCTCTCACAATGGTAGTACTAGCCAGAAGAACTCTTCAGGTAGCCAGGTCATGTGCTACCAGTGTGGTAGAGAGGGTCATAAGAGACCTCAGTGTCCATGTGACACAATGGAGTGCCGAGCATGCAGCAAGATGGGTTATCTCTATCGTTTTTGCAGGGCATTTCCACCAGTGGATAGTGAGAGGGGTTCTATGCAGACTCCGTGTGTGGGAACAGGGCCACCAGCTTCTTACCAGTAAGGGAATTGGGATATGTCGGGATGTTCGGGCATAGGTGGTGGTCTTGACCATGGTATCTAGACACCAGGATCTCAGAGACAACAGGACGGGTCAGCTTAGGGTAGCCAGGCTGTGTCGTAGGGCTGCGGAACTAGGAAGACATATGCAGTGCAACAGACCCAACATGAGTAGGATCCCGAACCTTCCACTGTCAGAGGTATTATTCTAGTTGCTTTTGTCTTATCTTCAGTACTTTTTGATACTGGTGCTACACATAGCTTTATATTTTTGCCTGTTGTGGAGAGCCTTGGGCTCTGTGTTTCTTCTTCTTCTGATGTTATGATTCTAGATACCCCGTTGGGGACTAGAACGACTGATATGCGTCAGTGCAAGGAGTTCCCCCTAGAGGTTGGTGGGTGTCACTTCCTATGAGACCTCTATGTCTTATAGATGATGAGCTATGATTTCATTCTCAGGATGAAATGGTTGGTACCCTTTAAAGACTTTGTAGATTTCTATTGTCGTAGGGTGAGTTTCACGTCACCAGAGGGCAGAGAATTTCTATATAAGGGGAAATGGGATGTCAAGGTGAGCCAAGATGGACCTGAGAATTGTGGGCATAGTGGAGTGACAACCCAGATTATGAGTTTATATCTAGATGACTAGGGAACTTTTCAGAAGTATTTCCCTCCAGTGGGTGATCGTTTCATGGATGTCTTCCTGGACAACTTTTTAGGTCTACCTCCAGAGTGATAGGTGGATTTCTCTATTGAGCTAGTGCCAGGAGCAACACCGGTGTCCATTCCTCCTTATAGGATGGCTATACCAGAGTTGAAGGAGCTCAAAAGGCAGTTGGAGGAGTTGCAAGAAAAGGGTTTCATTTGACCCAATAATTCTCCTTGGGGTTCACCAATCCTGTTTGCTAAGAAGGCGGACGGTAACCTCAGAATTTGTGTAGATTATTAGAAGCTAAACCAGTTGATGGTCAAGAACTGATATTCCTTTCCAAGGATTAATGATATTGTTGATCAACTTTGAGGAGCACGATTGTTCTCAAATATTGAATTGAGATCTGGATATCATCAGTTACACATTAGACCATCAGATATACCGCTTACAACTTTTCGGAGCAGATATGGTCTATACGAGTACTTGGTCATGCCGTTCGGACTCATGAACACATTAGTAGTTTTCATGGCTCTGATGAATCGTTTGTTCCATACATATATATATTCTTTTGTGGTAGTCTTTGCGGATGATATCTTGGTGTACTCTCACACTCGACACGACCATGATACCCATCTTGAGATTGTTCTGAGTACACTGAGAGAGCATCAACTATATGCTAATCTCTCAAAGTTCCACTTTTGGATAGACCATATACACTTCTTGAGTCATATTATATCAGAGGTAGGAGTTGCAGTAGACCCAGAGAAGGTGAGATCAGTAGTTTCCTAGGAGCAGCCTAAGAACGTGTTTGAGATACAGAGTTTCTTGGGGCTGGATGGTTACTATATGTGCTTTATACATGACTTATCCCGCTTAGTAGTGCCATTTATGGGTTTGACTAAGAAGGGTGTGAAGTTATTTTGGTCAGATGTAAGAACCCAGTTCTTATTTTAGAGGTACGGGCTTCTTCTTTTCCTTTTCCTTAAGTGTTTTTGAGAAAATATGGAAAATGGGGGAAAATCATGAATTTTGGAACTACACGCCGTGTACTTTTGGCCGTGTTGGGATGAGTACACGGGGCGTGTAGCCATGTCGGCGACGAGGGGTGTTGGAACCGACTACACACTGTGTAGTGGTACCGTACACGCCGTGTAGTCACTCGGCAATCTTAAATAGTAAGGCGGTGGAGTCGCCGCCAGCTGGGCAATAGTACACGCCGTGTACTTGGGAGTACATGCTGTGTACTCATGTCGACGAATTAACAGTGTGGAGGTGCCGCCAAATGAGGAGTTAAATGAAGGAAGTACACGCCATGTACTCATAAGTACATGCTATGTACTTTGTTTTTTCGGCTTAAAACTGGAAGTAGCCTCCTCATTTGGCAGAGGAGTCACGTGAGCCATTTTGGAGCCAAAGGAGGAGGTCGGATCTTTGAAGATCCACCGGGCATTTTTCTAGAATCCGATTCAGCTTTGGACGATCTTGTTGGAACCGCACGGGTGAGCCCTCTTCTCTCCTGGTACCGTTCTTACCAATTCTTCTCCTAATGTAAGTTATTTACGTTTGAATGATTTTTGTTCTTTGTTAGATCTACATCGTTCTTGGGCGTTTCTGGAGTCGGCGTTCGGGTATAGCATTTGTTGGCATATAAGGTAGTTGGCTTTGTGTTATTTTCCAACTGTTGTGCGCGTTTTGTGCGTTTTTGTGCCACAAACCCATGTTGGGGTGTCATGTGGCTGAGACCGTTGCTATATTTAATGCCTAGAATTTCATAGATGATTAAATTTTGATAATAAAATGCTGGTTGGGATCGTTGCTTGGATCCGAAACCACCCCGGGGGTGTGTTTCACTGTTTAGCCGTTTGGCCAGGATACCCGAGGGTATGCCTTTAAAGTAGTAATTGTAGAATTTCCTTGAGAGGAATTTCTTGTTCACTGCTTGTTTACATGTTGGGCATGGGCCGGTTACTGTTTAGCCTGAGGGCGTTGTTGTGATTAGCCCGTGGGCACTAAACTGTTAGCCCGAGGGCTGTAGTTACTTCGGCCTGAGGGCAACTTCTTCCATTCCTGTGGGCAGCTGATTCTGTGCCTGAGGGAGACACTACATACGCTTGAGGGCAAAATTTTGTTATGCCTGAGGGCGGATTCTTGTTTTGGATACTCGTTACCCGAGGGTAGGAGTTTACGTGTCTGAGGATAATAGTTGTTTACTAGAAATGCACTGTGGTGATTTCTTATATTAAATGGATTAAATGGATGATAAAATGGAAATATAACTGGTAATGAGTTACTTTTGAGTAGAGCTTACTTTTTTTCATTTTACTACTGCACACTATTGTTGCATGCTTACACGCAGTTGGGCACGGGCCTTTGGTGGGTGCCTACTGAGATATATTTCTCACACCCTGTTTGGGTCACGCTTTTTGGACCAAACAGATTACATTTCTGTAGGTGTAGATAGGGGCAGGAGTCCTTATACAGGTACTTGACTGTTTCTGAGGAGTAGGAGGGCATGGGACTGAGCCTAGGCTCGCGATGCCGCTGCCAGCTATTTTGCTTGTCTGCTGTACTCTGTATTTTGTTGTACTGTATTGATGTATAACATGTTCTGGCTGTTTTCTTAGAACTCGAACCATGTAGCATGATCACTTATATACTTTTGGTTATATCCACTGCTGTAGTTTATTTCAATTGTGTATGTTTACCACTTCCGCTATCGTTGTATGTTTATTTTGGTATTCCACTGAGCTACACTTTGACCAATGAGGGTATAGTTTCCCCACTATCAGACCAGGGCCCTCGCTGCTAGTTGGCAGCCTCTAGTGTTTGGGGAAATGCGCTTAAGGTCACGTGGTGAACCGGGCTCGGGGCACCCGTTGTGTGGAACCCGGTTCCGGGACGTTACAAAGTGGTATCAGAGGGGTTTCTTTTCGTTGACTTACTATTTAGAGCTGTAGTCAGGGATATGACGAACGGTAGTTGGTAATAAGCTATGCCCGGGCATAGCTAACCCTTGTACAGGGAAAAGCCAGTCTACCTCGTATTTTGCATTCTTTTGATTTTTCAATTTTACAGTTGATATGTTTTCACCATTGGGTGATGCACTTAGATTATGCAGTTTATATTTTATCTGTGGGTTCTATTTAGTTACAACCCGATGAGATGGGGGTATTCCGTCTCATGCATCATATAGGCACATGCTAGATATCACATGCCATGCATAGTTTCCATGCCATGTAGATGCATTAGAAATTCGCATGTTGTTGTGATAGTTTTTGTGCTAATAAAGCATGCTGTTGTGATAGCTGCTTGATAAATACCTACCTTGTGATATGGTATGTTTGTTTGAGCTGTTTATGGAATGGACGCCAAACTTTGTTTTTTGGGGAGTATGGGCCCCCATTGACCGGAATTTGGTGGATCATTGACTTTTTGTTGGTTATAACACAGATAAGATGTCAAACTTTGATTCGTGGGGAGTATGGGCCCCCACGGGTCGGAATTTGACACTTAGGTGTTGTTTTTCAGTATTTTCTGGGCTCTGGAGAAGTTTCTGAGGCATACTGTCTGGAAAACCCAGAATACACACCGTGTGTGTTCTTTTGTTCAGGAAGAAAAATGAACTTTTTGAGTACACGCCGTGTACCCCGAGTACACACCGTGTAGTCTCTTCCTGTGTCAAAAACCGTGTGGGCAGTGACATGGGGTATGGAAAGGCTTGGGTAAAACACGCCGTGTAGTCTAAGTACACGCCGTGTAGTGTGACCCAGAGCCCGGCCGTGTAACTAACAACACGATTCAGTGAACTCCTGTACAACACACTGTGTCAATGATGAACACACTGTAACGCCCCGACCCCAGCTACCCAGAGCCGGTGCATTACTTCGTAACATTGGCATGATCACAAAAGATCAAGTCTCGAAAGACCGATTAGTTTAGTAGCCTTGGAAACACTAGATACATTCATAAGTCTTTCATTACATCAAAATTAAACAAACTACAAAAAAAACATGGTCTTCATAGTCCACACTCATATCTTCACTGATTATTCTTGCAAGTCAGTCATAAAATACTTCTTCACATCCTGGAAAATATTAAAACATTGAAAGGGGTGAGCTCAGATGCTCAGTAAGGATAACAATAATGCGGAAGCTTTCATAAATAAACATTAACATTTAAGGCAATGTATAACTAAAACAAAAGCCTTTTAAACATGAACTTCAACATAATATGGAAAAAGTAAAATGAGATAATGCCATTTACTTCTTCACATGGATATTCTACTGGTCGAATAATCACATGCAATATCAATAACCACTTTCATAATGAGGGAATGTATAATGCCGGACATTCTGAAACATTTTGTCAAGGCCTCGGCCAAGACATCTAAAATGATTAAGGCCTCGTCCAAAACCATAAATCAAATTGGGAAAGGGCCTCGGCCAATTCCACGTCTAGTTGTCTCATGAGACCTACCGATGCATCGAGGAGCTATAGCGGGCTCCACCCGTCACTTATTAAGTCCAATACATTCCTCATATGAATAGGTTTAAACATATCATAAACCATAACATAATCGTATCACATAAAACATGCATAAAGGAAACATAAAATTTCCACATATCAATCACAAGATATCAATACAACACATTGATATAATAAAAACGCTTTCAAAACCATTTTCAATACCAAAATAAAAGGAAGTTAAAACTTTGTATTTATTTTTCATTTAAAAAAAATGATGGCTTGTAGAGGAAGCCGAAAATCAAATAATGGTCACGGCGGCGGAGAAGTCATTGTCGCCGCATAAGTACGGAAAGAAAAACATTCCCTTTTGTCGTTTAGCAAAACGCTTCGTATAAAAAGATTCCTTTTGAATAAACGTAAAAGTCAAAGGGGTTTATACACCGTATAGAATAAAGTTTTGTATAAAACCAAATATGCCTCAATGAAAGGAGATTGAGACGAAGTCCTTAAAAAGATTATTTTTAAAATAAAATAGATATATTATGTGTATTCACTATAGGTACACATAAATAACATAAAAATACAAAATAGGACATAATAATATCATGACATAATTTGAAAGTAGGAGATTAACCCAAAGAATGGAAGTTGGGTTAAGAAGTTCCCTTACCTTGTGTCCGACTTGACTCAACCGTTCTTTAACCTCCTGAATAATAAACTAGAGTTAATATCTACCTTATTAAGAACCATTTTCAATTTCATTATCCTTTTTATATCACTTATTACAATGTTATGAACATTATGTAATTATTTAAGTTAATAACGGTCGTTTTGTCGATCTTTGGTACATGAGTCAACAATAAACTTCTTATAATTATAAGTTGTTCATGTGGTGAAATATCCATTATATCCAGAATTATATTCATGATGTAGATATCATATATATCATATATACAGTATATACATTCATTCATAATGTCACGTAACATTTAGAGGTAAGAAATGAAATGCACCGTTCATGGAGACGGTAAGCCGTACGTACGCATGAACGCTACTTTCATTTCAATTTCATATTTAATGGAATGAAATCATAATGATATAAATGTATAATATAATTCCAGTATAATATAGTGTATAATACCATTTACTCCATCCTTTATACATCCCACATATGGCATTTACGATTCAAATCACTTTGAGGGGGCGGTAGTCCGCACTTCCTAAAATGAAATTATCGCGTTTTACCCATAATGGAAATCATAAAGTATGCCATAAATGAGAAATACAGAAGCATAAGTAAAACAAAAACATATTATATATCATATATAAAAATAGTGACATCTTAATGGCCACCTTTGAAGGTGTTATATGAGTGTTGAACAATCATCGCTTCGTGAGGCAGAAATTCGCCATCCACAGAAACCGTATGTTCTTTAACCATTAGATGTAGGTGTGTGTAAGTGTAGCTCGAATACTTCTTATAACAACATCCTAGTATATTGAGGATACTGGTGTTGTTACAAAAGAAATGAATAAAAAGAGTTTAGGGGGTTGGAGAAGCAAAATAAAACAAAAGAACATGAGAGAATGAATTACCTTAAAAAGTGTAACTCCTTTTGAGTTGAGCCTAAAGGCTTCCTTTGAAAGGATTCTGCCCAAAGGGAATCCTCTAGGATGAGGAGAGGGATGTGGAGAGAGCAAATGGGCAGGGTTTGGCCGAGCCAATGGCTTGAAGAGTGTGTGAAATGAGGTAGAGGTGGGGGCCTTTTATAAGAGGAGAGGAGGGGCACTTTTGGAAAGTAAAGGAACATTACATTATTTGAAAATGTGTTTCGGTTTTAAAAGGTCCCACATTGATAGAATTCGTGGATAAGGTGATAAGGCATCGAAATACACTCATCCAATTGGTTTTGGACAAGTGTAATCCTTGGATTTTTCATTATCTTCTCATTTTATTTAAATCGTTAAATAATGAGGTCATCGCCACATCATAATGATGTCATAAATAATTTAATTTATTTAATGTCTAAAAATTATAAAAAAAATACTATGATGTAGGAAATCTTGTTAGCTTTCTAATGAATATTTATAGTGAAAATTTGGACTTGTGTAACCCTACTTAAAAATTGTTTTAGTAGAACAATTTATGTTAGTGTCATTTTCACTTTAACATTAAATAAAAAGTAATTTATGTTATTTCCCTACAAAAGTGGATCCATGGGGTCCCCAAGTTAGTCCATGGCTTGTCTTGGTCGGCCATGACACAACCAATGAGGTTGGGACATGTGTCTAGGTCATTTAATATTATTAAAGTATTATTTATACCTTAAACTACCCTAATTACCACTAATCGCGATTAAAACTTAATAAGTTACTATTCACCAAAAAATTATTTTTATCCCATTGAACCACATTTTACTTCTTAATGACAACCATGTATGTCGGATTTTTGAAAATCAAATCACAGAAGTGGTAATATTTCATTTAAACGAAAAATCAGTTATTTAACTACCACTTAGTGGTTTCACTATTCATCAAAAATTGAAGTTTTTCAGAACAATGCCAAAATTTCACCCTAAGCTATAATTGATATTCCGAATTCAAAAATGATGTCTATTTTACAAAATTCCAAACATATAAGTTGTATTAATTAATTTTATGATTAATTCCCGCTGTTACGACAAATAGCGTGTTTTCAAGAAACAATTTATATCAAAAGATTGGCAATTGTTTATGTCCAATTTCAATGTTAAATTAATTCTAATGACCACCATTGGATAAAATGGTAAAAATATTTTCTAATTATACCTTAAAACCACTAAATAGTATAATTTATCTGTATAAATTATTTTTATTAAAAAAGTTGTTTTTATGTATTTTTCACTATTCATAAAAAATTAGAAGTTCTCAGAAAAATACCAAAAATTCAACATAGGCTAATTTCGATATTACGAATACAAAAATGAAGTCCATTTTGAAATATAAAATTTCTATAATTTTAAAAAGTGGTTATTACTATTCATAACGGCTATTTTGATTAGTTGCGGTGTGTTAGAACTCGAACTTGCGTACAATGCAAGCTATTGCATTATCTAATGAGAAGCGTATCGTGGAAGCTCGGGGTGTTACATTCTCCCCTCCTTCAATAAATTGCGTCCTCGCAATTTGAAATTTTTCTTTGATAATAAAAGGCTGAAAATAGAAAATACCTTTGTGGAAAACCCACATCGGAAATAAGGTTAATAAATATATAACATTAAAAGAAAGCAGGATAAGTACAAAGGTCACCCGATATAGCCCATTCTAGGATTCTATGAAAATATGGATATGGAGGAGAAACAAACCATCAAGGTCTGATGGAGAGTTATAGAAAACAGGATTAGGAGAATGTTTAACCACAAGAAAATCACAAACTTGTGATTGGTTAAACGGTCATTGAATCCCCAGTTGGAAAAGTTAACCGACAACATTTTTGTTTTAAGTTACCTTTTATAATGTTGAGGAATTTATTTATGAGATTTACTAAGAACGTAGGGGAATATACATACTTGTTATGTATACTTTCATTCGTTAATAAATTTTTACCACAAACCCAACTTTTACTCCAAATGGTAACGGAACTCAAAAATATTCTATTTATCCTAATTGTATAAGGTTCCAAATGTTAACACATACCATTTAGATTAGTAAAACGATTTTGTAATAACCAGGGACTTCCTGTAGGCTAGTGGTAGGAAATAAAGGCTTGTCGCACTATGGTTGTGGGTTCGATTCCTGCAGCTTTGTCCGACGTGACGGTTTATGCCCCACCCTGCAGGTTGTCCTTTTTCCTAAAACTATAGTATTATAATATTCCAAAAATAATCTTCAGAAATTCTTTAACCTTAAACAATACTATCCATGGTTCAAATTAATCCATTCCAACCTTAATAGTTATCCAAAATACTTCTGTCCAACTCACAGTCCAAATTTTATAAGGAAGGTAAACATAATGAAGATCCTTTATCCCACGTAACAACATGTGAACACCTTCATCATGTATTCTTTTTAAACATACTGAATTACCATGATCCCTTATTCCTTATAGAATACTAGATATACTCCTTCTATCCAAAAATGTATACAAAACATCAATCAGTTTCAAGGAAGTTAAGTATATCCAATATAATTTATCCAAATCAATCACGTCTTATTCCAAAATCACAATCTCAGTATCAAAACCATATTATGGTTTATCTTTCTCTCAACCATATATTTTCCAAAAATTTAACCTACTGTGGAGTCACTTTTCTTGGTTCCACACAATCTCAAGTCCTTGATGAAATAGTACTGCAGTACAATCCTTATATACTCCATAATTATTATAACCAGTACATCATTGATACAACACTCAAATTAAAAAAAATCTTTGATAACAACATAAGAACTCTAATCATTACTCCTCATCTGTGGTAGTATCATAACTTGATTATTATCCAATAACATCATTTGGGGCATGCTCTGATGATTTGGACATTGGTTTGCGTAGTGTCCCCAATCCTTGCAGAAGAAGCATTGTACATTTGAAACCATTTTCTTACCCTTGCAGTCACGCACTTTGTGTCCTTTTTCTCTACACTTATAACAAACTCCCATTCCCTTTAGGCAAGTTCCATGATGTTTCTTCCCACAATTACCACATATTGGAAAATTCTTCTTTCCCCTCATCCCTTTATCCATCATTCTCTCTTCCATCCCTTTCGTCTCTTGCTTCCCTTCAAATCCATAGGACTCAGAGAATTCTTTACTTATCCTATTAACACATGATACTATTTCTTCATATGTTGAGAACACATGGGAGACTATTTCCCTTCGAAATGTTGGCTTAATACCGTGAAAGATACTATCCTTCTTACTCTTTGGATCATACGTACTGCTGGAGTTCACATTCCTTCTACTGGGCGCCATTTCTATACAACGGCATAAACTAGGTTAGTTTATGAATCAAAATACATAATTCCATACTTGTAAAACACTTTACATAAATTGAACTATTTATGGATATAATCCATAATCATAAAAAGAAAAGTTTTCTTTGAGTAAGTATGTACTCATAACCCTTCATAGTGGTTTGTAAGTAAAATGAGAATTATCCTAAGCATATCCCCCGGGAGTGTCGTAACCAAGAGTGCAGCAAGGCCCGTTGTCGTGCACCAGTTCCCGTTCGAGTCTAGCTCAAAGCGGTGTTTTCGGGTTTTACCCCTAGGTACATCTGTGCCAGAGCCGCCTCTACCTGCTCGTATCCAGACAGGGATGTATTGCTCTGAAAAGTCATAACATCTCTATAATACCAAAATTCTAGGAAGTTCTTCTATACTAATCCTCAAAGTCTATCTTTGGGATATGTGCTCTAATCAGAGTTTATCTAAATCTAGCTTCCAAGGTTAGTACTAAACTGCCTCTGATACCAACTGTAACGCCCCGACCCCAGCTACCCAGAGCCGGTGCATTACTTCGTAACATTGGCATGATCACAAAAGATCAAGTCTCGAAAGACCGATTAGTTTAGTAGCCTTGGAAACACTAGATACATTCATAAGTCTTTCATTACATCAAAATTAAACAAACTACAAAAAAAACATGGTCTTCATAGTCCACACTCATATCTTCACTGATTATTCTTGCAAGTCAGTCATAAAATACTTCTTCACATCCTGGAAAATATTAAAACATTGAAAGGGGTGAGCTCAGATGCTCAGTAAGGATAACAATAATGCGGAAGCTTTCATAAATAAACATTAACATTTAAGGCAATGTATAACTAAAACAAAAGCCTTTTAAACATGAACTTCAACATAATATGGCAAAAGTAAAATGAGATAATGCCATTTACTTCTTCACATGGATATTCTACTGGTCGAATAATCACATGCAATATCAATAACCACTTTCATAATGAGGGAATGTATAATGCCGGACATTCTGAAACATTTTGTCAAGGCCTCGGCCAAGACATCTAAAATGATTAAGGCCTCGTCCAAAACCATAAATCAAATTGGGAAAGGGCCTCGGCCAATTCCACGTCTAGTTGTCTCATGAGACCTACCGATGCATCGAGGAGCTATAGCGGGCTCCACCCGTCACTTATTAAGTCCAATACATTCCTCATATGAATAGGTTTAAACATATCATAAACCATAACATAATCGTATCACATAAAACATGCATAAAGGAAACATAAAATTTCCACATATCAATCACAAGATATCAATACAACACATTGATATAATAAAAACGCTTTCAAAACCATTTTCAATACCAAAATAAAAGGAAGTTAAAACTTTGTATTTATTTTTCATTTAAAAAAAATGATGGCTTGTAGAGGAAGCCGAAAATCAAATAATGGTCACGGCGGCGGAGAAGTCATTGTCGCCGCATAAGTACGGAAAGAAAAACATTCCCTTTTGTCGTTTAGCAAAACGCTTCGTATAAAAAGATTCCTTTTGAATAAACGTAAAAGTCAAAGGGGTTTATACACCGTATAGAATAAAGTTTTGTATAAAACCAAATATGCCTCAATGAAAGGAGATTGAGACGAAGTCCTTAAAAAGATTATTTTTAAAATAAAATAGATATATTATGTGTATTCACTATAGGTACACATAAATAACATAAAAATACAAAATAGGACATAATAATATCATGACATAATTTGAAAGTAGGAGATTAACCCAAAGAATGGAAGTTGGGTTAAGAAGTTCCCTTACCTTGTGTCCGACTTGACTCAACCGTTCTTTAACCTCCTGAATAATAAACTAGAGTTAATATCTACCTTATTAAGAACCATTTTCAATTTCATTATCCTTTTTATATCACTTATTACAATGTTATGAACATTATGTAATTATTTAAGTTAATAACGGTCGTTTTGTCGATCTTTGGTACATGAGTCAACAATAAACTTCTTATAATTATAAGTTGTTCATGTGGTGAAATATCCATTATATCCAGAATTATATTCATGATGTAGATATCATATATATCATATATACAGTATATACATTCATTCATAATGTCACGTAACATTTAGAGGTAAGAAATGAAATGCACCGTTCATGGAGACGGTAAGCCGTACGTACGCATGAACGCTACTTTCATTTCAATTTCATATTTAATGGAATGAAATCATAATGATATAAATGTATAATATAATTCCAGTATAATATAGTGTATAATACCATTTACTCCATCCTTTATACATCCCACATATGGCATTTACGATTCAAATCACTTTGAGGGGGCGGTAGTCCGCACTTCCTAAAATGAAATTATCGCGTTTTACCCATAATGGAAATCATAAAGTATGCCATAAATGAGAAATACAGAAGCATAAGTAAAACAAAAACATATTATATATCATATATAAAAATAGTGACATCTTAATGGCCACCTTTGAAGGTGTTATATGAGTGTTGAACAATCATCGCTTCGTGAGGCAGAAATTCGCCATCCACAGAAACCGTATGTTCTTTAACCATTAGATGTAGGTGTGTGTAAGTGTAGCTCGAATCCTTCTTATAACAACATCCTAGTATATTGAGGATACTGGTGTTGTTACAAAAGAAATGAATAAAAAGAGTTTAGGGGGTTGGAGAAGCAAAATAAAACAAAAGAACATGAGAGAATGAATTACCTTAAAAAGTGTAACTCCTTTTGAGTTGAGCCTAAAGGCTTCCTTTGAAAGGATTCTGCCCAAAGGGAATCCTCTAGGATGAGGAGAGGGATGTGGAGAGAGCAAATGGGCAGGGGTTGGCCGAGCCAATGGCTTGAAGAGTGTGTGAAATGAGGTAGAGGTGGGGGCCTTTTATAAGAGGAGAGGAGGGGCACTTTTGGAAAGTAAAGGAACATTACATTATTTGAAAATGTGTTTCGGTTTTAAAAGGTCCCACATTGATAGAATTCGTGGATAAGGTGATAAGGCATCGAAATCCACTCATCCAATTGGTTTTGGACAAGTGTAATCCTTGGATTTTTCATTATCTTCTCATTTTATTTAAATCGTTAAATAATGAGGTCATCGCCACATCATAATGATGTCATAAATAATTTAATTTATTTAATGTCTAAAAATTATAAAAAAAATACTATGATGTAGGAAATCTTTTTAGCTTTCTAATGAATATTTATAGTGAAAATTTGGACTTGTGTAACCCTACTTAAAAATTGTTTTAGTAGAACAATTTATGTTAGTGTCATTTTCACTTTAACATTAAATAAAAAGTAATTTATGTTATTTCCCTACAAAAGTGGATCCATGGGGTCCCCAAGTTAGTCCATGGCTTGTCTTGGTCGGCCATGACACAACCAATGAGGTTGGGACATGTGTCTAGGTCATTTAATATTATTAAAGTATTATTTATACCTTAAACTACCCTAATTACCACTAATCGCGATTAAAACTTAATAAGTTACTATTCACCAAAAAATTATTTTTATCCCATTGAACCACATTTTACTTCTTAATGACAACCATGTATGTCGGATTTTTGAAAATCAAATCACAGAAGTGGTAATATTTCATTTAAACGAAAAATCAGTTATTTAACTACCACTTAGTGGTTTCACTATTCATCAAAAATTGAAGTTTTTCAGAACAATGCCAAAATTTCACCCTAAGCTATAATTGATATTCCGAATTCAAAAATGATGTCTATTTTACAAAATTCCAAACATATAAGTTGTATTAATTAATTTTATGATTAATTCCCGCTGTTACGACAAATAGCGTGTTTTCAAGAAACAATTTATATCAAAAGATTGGCAATTGTTTATGTCCAATTTCAATGTTAAATTAATTCTAATGACCACCATTGGATAAAATGGTAAAAATATTTTCTAATTATACCTTAAAACCACTAAATAGTATAATTTATCTGTATAAATTATTTTGATTAAAAAAGTTGTTTTTATGTATTTTTCACTATTCATAAAAAATTAGAAGTTCTCAGAAAAATACCAAAAATTCAACATAGGCTAATTTCGATATTACGAATACAAAAATGAAGTCCATTTTGAAATATAAAATTTCTATAATTTTAAAAAGTGGTTATTACTATTCATAACGGCTATTTTGATTAGTTGCGGTGTGTTAGAACTCGAACTTGCGTACAATGCAAGCTATTGCATTATCTAATGAGAAGCGTATCGTGGAAGCTCGGGGTGTTACACACACCGTGTAGTGTGACCCGGGGACTCGGCCGTGTAACTAAAAAAACGGGCCAATGTCACCTCTCCCTAAACACGCTGTGTACCTATGGGACACGCCGTGTAGTCTTGTCTGAGGATAGACCGTGTGGTATTAGCCGTGTGGCTGGGAAACGGGATGGTGTACACGCCGTGTGCGGGTGTAACACACCGTGTGGAGTAAAGATGAGTAGTTGGCCGTGTCACAGACGACACAGGCAGTTGGAAAATAACACCGTACATGTCGTGTAGATATTATACATGCCGTGTAGTTTTGTTCGACGGAAGCCGTGTAGATTAGCCGTGTAGAAGGACCCATACGGGGGAAAGGAAGTCAAGTACACGTCGTGTAGTCAGTGTACATGCCATGTAGTCTTGTTTTTCCAATTTTGAATACCTTCTTCCTCTTGTTCCCTTTGTGTTTCCTTTGCTTTCAGTCTTAATAATCTTGAATCTGAGGCGTGCTTTTGACCTTGTAGTGTCATGCCGCCTAGACGACCGCGATTTGTTTTCCAGGAGAGAGGAGACAATTATACTCCGGAGATGGTGGGTCATGGGCTACCAGTTGATCCACCAACAGATCCAGATGCGGCACCAGCTGTTATACCAGACACAGGCATAGAGGCACAATTCCGTGAAGGCTTATTTAGGTTCATCCAGACCTTTTAGGGAGCACTGCAGGCTGGCACATCTATGGCCGAGCTGACGCGTATCTTTCAGCAGCAGCATCCGCCTACGTTTTCAGGGGATGGAGGACCATAGGCTGTAGAGTCTTGGCTAGGATTGATGCAGACTATTTTTGAGTACTTGGAGATGCCTCCAGGGCGGAGGGTCAAGATCGCGACTAACATGCTGCGTAATTCCGCCAAGAGGTGGTGGGATGTTACCACCCAGACAGAGCATCACAGGGACATGGCGTGGGAAGATTTTCAGGCAGTCTTCTATGACTTCTTCTTTCCCGAGATGCTGAGGGAAGATAGAGCTCGATAGTTCATGAATCTGCAGTAGGCCGCTATATCGGTGATGGACTACTCTGCTCGTTTTACAGAGCTTCAGCGCTTTGCACCCGTGCTGGTGGGTGATGAGACGTTGAGAGCCAGACGTTTTGAGGATGGTCTTCGATATGAAATCTGAGCACTGGTGAATGTTTTCAGGTTGCCTACTGTACACGTGATTGTGAACCAGGCGTTGATTATAGAGAGGAACCTGTGAGAATCGAGTGGTGTGGGCCAGGGCGGTTCAGCACCAGTTACTGGTGTTATTTCTGCTGGCAAGAGGAAGAGACAGATGGACTTCACTCAGGGTAGCAGTACCAGTCAGAAGAATGCTTCAGGTGGCCAGGTTATGTGAAACCAGTGTGGCAGAGAGGGGCACAAGAGGCTGTAGTGTCCACGAGACCTAGTGGAGTTCCAAGCTTGCGGAAAGATGGGTCATCTGCAACGCTTTTGTAGGGCATTTCTACCAATGGCTAGTGAGAGGGGTTCTGTGCAGACTCCGCGTACGGGAGCAGGACCAGTGGCTTCTTACCATCCAGGGAACTGAAATACGTTAGGGCGTGCAGGCAGAGATGGTGGTTGTGGCCGTGGTAGCCAGACACCAGGATCACAGAGGCAGCAGGGCGGGACAGCTTAGGGTAGCCAGTCTGTGTCGCAGGGCCGCGGCACTGGGCAGGCATATGCAGTGCAACAGACCCAGCAGGAGCAGGATCCCGGACCTTCTACAGTCAGAGGTACTATTCTAGTAGCTTCTGTCTTGTCTTCAGTACTTTTTGATACGATTGCTACTCATAGTTTCATATCTGTACCCGTTGTGGAGAGCCTTGGGCTCGGTGTTTCTACTTCTTCTGATATCATGACGCTAGACACTCCGTTGGGGACTAGGACTGCTGGTGTGCGTCGGTGTAAGGAGTGCCCCCTTGAGGTTGGAGGGTGTCACTTCCTTTGGGACCTCTATGTCTTGGATATGACGAGCTATGACGTCATTCTTAGGATGGACTAGTTGGTTCCTTTTCAAGCCTTTGTAGGCTGCTATCATCTCAGGGTGCGTTTCACATCACCAGAGGGTGGGGAGTTTCTATACAGGGGTGAATGGGATGTTCAGGCGAGTCGAGCTGGACCAGAGCATCATGGGTGAGGTGGAGTCACAACCCAGATTGCGAGTTTATATCTGGATGACCAGGGGACTTGTCAGACGGATTTCCCTCCAGTAGTTGATCGTTTCAGGGATGTCTTATTGGATGACTTTTCAGGTATACCTCCGGTGCGTGAGGTGGATTTCTCTATTGAGCTAGTGCCAGGAGCAGCACCGATGTCCATTCCACCTTATTGGATGGCCATGCATGAGTTGCAAGAGCTCAAGAGGTAGTTAGAGGAGCTACAGGCAAAGGGTTTTATCCAACCCAGTAATTCTCCTTGGGGTTCTCCGGTCCTTTTTGTGAAAAAGGTGGATGGTACCCTTATACTTTGTGTGGATTATCGGAAGCTGAACCAGTTGACGGTTAAGAACCAATATCCCTTTCCGAGGATAGGTGATATGTTTGATCAAATTCATGGAGCACGAGTGCTCTCGAAGATTGACTTGAGATCCGGATATCATCAGCTGCGCGTTAGACCATATGATATACCTCTCACAACTTTCAGGAGTAGGTATGGTCTATATGAGTATACGGTTATGCCGTTCGGACTCACAAACGCGCCAGCGGTTTTCATGGATCTGATGAATCGTGTGTTTCATCCGTATCTTGATTCATTTGTGGTAGTATTCATGGACTACATCTTGGTGTACTCTCACACTCGACACGGCCATGCCACCCATCTTGAGATCGCATTGAGTACACTGAGAGAGCATCAGCTGTATGCTAAGATCTCGAAGTGCCACTTTTGGATGGACTAGATTCACTTCCTGGGTCATATCATCTCAGAGGCAGGAGTTTCAGTAGACCCAGAGAAGGTGAGAGCAGTAGTTTCCTAGGAGAAGCCTAAGAACGTGTTTGAGATAAGGAGTTTCTTAGGGCTGGCTGGTTACTATAGACACTTCATACATGACTTCTCCCGCTTAGCAGCACCGTTGACAGGTCTGACTAAGAAGGATGTGAAGTTCTTTTGGTCAGAAGCTTGTGAGATAGCTTTTCAGGACCTGAAGGGAAGGTTAACATCAGCACCGATCCTGATACTCCCAGAGCAAGGGAAGAGCTATACAGTTTACTGTGATGCATCAGGGATTGGGCTGGGGGCTGTTTTGATGCAGGGCGACCGAGTTGTTGCGTACGGGTCTCGGCAGTTGAGGCCACATGAGAGGAATTACCCGGCGCATGATCTCGAGTTGGCTGTAGTTGTTCATGCGTTGCGCTGTTGGAGACATTATCTGTTGGGAGAGCATTTTGTGGTTTTCACTGACCACAAAAGCCTAAAGTATATCTTTACTCAGCGTGACCTGAATCTAAGACAGAGAGGGTGGGTCGAGTACCTACAGTCCTTCGATTTTGAGCTTACTTACACACCTGGTAAAGGTAATGCAGTAGCTGATGCACTGAGCAGAAAGACTCAGATACAGGCAGTGCAGGAGGCTAGTGGTGAGTGGCAGCTTATGGCTTTGTTCTCTGAGATGCATCTGGAGGTGCATGACAGTCAGGGGCAGACTTATCTTTCCTCGTTAGCTGTGACTTCTACCCTCCTGGACAGAGTGAGGATGAGGCAGCTATCGGATTCAGAAGGCCTAGTTCTATGGGAGTCGGTGGCAAGTGAGGACCCTCCTCCCAGTTGGACGATAGGCGATGATGAGGTTTTTCGTTTCCATGGACGTGTATGGGTTCCAGGGGATATACGCGAGGAGCTGATGCGGGAGTTTCATGCTTCGGATTGGGCAGTTCATCTCGGGGTTACCAAGATGTACCGTGACTTGACGCGTCAGTACTGGTGGCTGGGTATGAAGAGAGAGATAGCTGGTTTTGTTACGAGGTGTTCCACCTATCAACAGGTGAAGGAAGAGCACTAAAGGCCAGCTGGGCTGTTACAACAGTTGCCCATTCCAGAGTGGAAATGGGATGATGTCGTGATGGATTTCGTGATGGGATTGCCGAGGTCACCACGAGGCAATGACGCCGTGTGGGTTGTTGTGGACAGACTCACGAAGGTAGCTCACTTCTTGCCGATCAAGGAGACCTTTGGTGTGGACGAGCTTGGAAGGATGTATATCCGAGAGATCGTACGACTTCATGGGGTCCCTCGTTCCATCGTTTCAGATAGGGACGCCCGCTTTATGTCTCATTTCTGGTAGAGTTTTCAGAGGGTGCTGGGTACATAGGTGCTTCTGAGCATAGCATACCACCCTCAGACGGATGGCCAGTCAGAGCGGATGATAAAGGTGCTAGAGGAAATGCTGCGTGCATGCGTCCTAGACTTTGGGGGCTCTTGGGAGAAGCATATACCCTTAGTCGAGTTTTCCTATAACAATAGTTTTCAGGCGAATATTGAGACGGCACCATACAAGGATTTATATGGTAGGCCATGCCGATCACCTTTGTGCTGGTTAGAGGTAGGTGAGGTAGATTTACTGGGGCCACAGCTCGTGCAGGAGACATCTGAGCAGGTCCAGTTGATTCAGAAGCGGATGGCTACTGCGCAGTCTCGTCAAAAGTCTTATTCTGATCGCCGCAGACGACCTTTGGAGTTTGTGGTCGGGGATCAGGTTTTCTTACGTGTTTCGCTGAGGCTGGGACACAAACGGATCAGGAGATAGGGTAAGCTTTCACAAAGGTATGTGGGACCATTTGAGATTCTGGAGAGAGTTGGGCTGGTTGCCTATCGGTTGCAGTTACTGCAGCGGTACTGAGCCATGCACGATGTCTTCCACGTGTCTTAGTTGCATCGCTACCATTCAGACCCATCTCACACATTTCAGCCAAAGGAGGTTGAGCTTCAGTATGATGCGTCCTTTGAGGAGCATCCGATCCATATCGTTGACAGGAGCACGAAGGTTCTCCGAGGTCGGTCAGTTCCTCTCGTACGGGTGCTATGACAGCATGGCCGAGTGCAGGACGAGACCTGGGAGCGGGAGGCCGACGTACGTGGTTAGTGGCCAGAGCTGTTCTGAGCTTATTCTTCTCTACCCTTGGAAGGGAAATTTGGGGACAGATTTCTATAATGGGGGAAGTTTGTAAGAACCCGGTTCTTATTTTAGAGGTACGGGCTTCTTCTTTTCCTTTTCCTTAAGTGTTTTTGAGAAAATATGGAAAATGGGGAAAAATCCTGAATTTTGGAACTACACGCCATGTACTTTATCCACACGCCATGTACTTTTGGCCGTGTTGGGATGAGTACACGGGGCGTGTAGCCATGTCGGTGACGAGGGGTGTAGGAACTGACTACACGCCATGTAATCAGTCGGCAAGCTTAAATAGTAAGGCAGTGGAATCGCCGCCAACTGGGTGACAGTACACGCCGTGTACTTGGGAGTACATGCCGTGTACTCATGTCGACAGATGAACAGTGTTGCGGTGCTGCCAAATGAACAGTTAAATGAAGGAAGTACATGCCATGTAATCAGAAGTACACGCCGTGTACTTTGTTTTTTCGGCTTAAAATAGGCAGTAGCCTCCTCATTTGGTAGAGGAGGCACTTGAGCCATTTTGGAGCCAAAGGAGGAGGCCAGATCTTTGAGGATCCACCGGGCGTTCGTCTGGAATCCGATTCGGCTTCAGACAATCTCGTTGGAACCGCATGGGTGAGATCTCTCCTCTCCTGGTACCGTTCTTACCAATTCTTCTCTTAACGTAAGTTATTTATGTTTGAATGGTTTTTGTTCTTCGTCAGATCTACGCCGTTCTTGGGAGTTTCTGGAGTCGGTGTTCGGGTATAGCGTTCGTTGGCATATAAGGTAGGTGGCTTTGTGTTATTTTCCAACTATCATGCGTGTTTTGTGTGTTTTTGTGCCACGAACCCATGTTGGGGTGTCGTGTGGCTGAGGCCGTTGCTATATTTAATGCCTATAATTTCATAGGTGATTAAATTGTGATAATAAAATGCTGGTTGGGATCATTTCTTGGATCCGAAACCACCCCGGGGGTGTGTTTCACTGTTTATTCGTTTGGCCAGGATACCCGAGGGTATGCCTTTAAAGTAGTAATTGTAGAATTTCCTTGAGAGTAATTTCTTGTTTACTGCTTGTTTACACGTTGGGAATGGCCCGGTTGCTGTTTATCCTGAGGGCGTTGTTGTGATTAACCCGTGGGCACTACATTGTTAGCCTGAGGGCTATAGTTACTTTGGCCTAAGGGCAACTTCTTCCGTGCCTGTGGGCAGCTGATTCTGTGCCTGAGGGTGACACTACCTACGCCTGAGGGCAAAATTCTGTTATGCCTGAGGGCGGATTCTTGTTTTGGATACTCATTACCCGAGGGTAGGAGTTTACGTGTCTGAGGACACTAGTTTTTTACTAGAAATTCACTGTGGTGATTTCTTATATTAAATGGATTAAATGGATAATAAAATGGAAATATAACTGGTAATGAGTTACTTTTGAGTAGTGCTTACTTTTTTTTCATTTTACTACTTCACAATATTGTTGCATGCTTACACGCAGTTGGGCACGAGCCTTTGGTGGGTGCCTACTGAGATATATTTCTCACACCCTGTTTGGGTCACGCTTTTTGGACCAAAAATATTACGTTTCTGCAGGTGTAGATATGGGAAAGAGTAACTATACATGTACTTGACTGTTGCTAAGGAGTATGAGGGCATGGGACCGAGCCTAGGCTCGCGATGCCACTGCCAGCTGTTTTTCTTGTCTACTGTACTCTGTATTTTGTTGTACTGTATTGATGTATAACATGTTTTGGATATTTTCTTAGAACTCGAACCATGTATCATCATCACTTATATACTGTTGGTTATATCCACTACTGTAGTTTATTTCAATTGTGTATTTTTACTATTTCCGCTGTCGTTGTATGTTTATTTTGGTATTCCGCTATGCTACACTTTGATAAATGAGGGCATAGTTTACCCACTATCAGACCTGGGCCCTCGCTTCTAGTCGGCAGCCTCTGGTGTTTGGGGAAATGCGCTTGAGGTCATGTGGCGAACCAGGCTCAGGGAAGTCATTGTGTGGCACCCGGGTCTGGGACGTTACATCAGAAGCTTGCGAGACAGCCTTTCAAGAGATGAAAGGAAGGTTGACATCAGCACCAGACCTGATACTTCCGAAGCAAGGGAAGAGATATACAGTTTACTGAGATGCATCAGGTATTGGGCTAGGAGAAATGTTGATGCAGGGAAATCGAGTAGTTACGTACGGGTCTCAGCAGTTGAGGCCACATGAGAGGAATTACCCGACACATGATCTCGAGTTAGCCGAAGTTGTTCATGCATTACACTGTTGGAGACATTATCTTATGGGAGAAATTTTTTTGGTGTTTACGGACCACAAAAGTCTGAAATATATCTTTACCCAGCATGACTTGAATTTGAGACAGCAAAGGTGAGTTGAATACCTTCAGTCCTTCGACTTTGAGCTTGCTTATACACCTGTTAAGGGAAATGCAGTTGCTGATGCACTGACTAGGAGGACTCAGATACAGGCAGTGCAGGAGGCCAGTGGTGAGTAGAATCTCATGGATTTGTTCTCTGAGATGAATTTGGAGGTGCACAATAATCCGGGGAAACACTATATTTCTTCCTTATCTATGACTTCTACCCTCCTGGATAGAGTGAGGACGAGACAACTATCAGATTCTGAATGCATGGTTCTACGGGAGTCGGTGGCAAGTGGGGACCCTCCTCCTGGTTAGATGATAGGAGATGATGAGGTACTGCGTGTCCATGGACGAGTGTGGGTTCCAAGGGATATATGTGAGGATATGATGTATAATTTTCATGCTTCATCTTGGGAAGTGCATCCTGAAGTTACCAAAATGTACCGTGACTTAAGATGTAAGTATTGGTGGCCGAGTATGAAACGAGAAGTAGCTAGATTTGTTGCAAGATTTTCCATCTGTCAGCAGGTGAAGGCAGAGCATCAGAGGCCAGCCAGAATTTTACAAAAGTTAACCATTCTGGAGTGGAAATGGGATGATGTCGCGATGGACTTCGTGACCGGGTTGCCGAGGTCACCTCGAGGCAGTGATGCCATGTGGGTTGTTGTGGACAGACTTACGAAGGTAGCTCACTTTTTGCCGATCAAGGAGACCTTCAGTGTTGATGAGCTTGTGAATTTGTATATCCAAGAGGTAGTATGCCTTTATGGGGTCCCTTATTCTATCATTTTAGATAGGGACACCCGTTTTACATCTCGTTTCTGGCAGAACTTTTAGAGGGAACTGGGTACACAAGTGCTTCTGAGCACAGCTCACCACCCTCAGACCGATGGCCAGTCAAAGCGTACAATACAAGTGCTTGAGGACATGTTGTGCACATGCATCCTAGATTTTGGGGGCTCTTGGGATAAGCACATACCCCCAGTCGATTTTTCCTACAATAATAGTTTTCAGGAAACTATTAAGATGACACCTTACGAGGCTTTATATGGTAGACCATTCCGATCACCTCTGTACTGGTTGGAGGCAGGTGAGGTAGCTTTACTAGGACCACGTCTTGTGTAGGAGACTTCAGAGCAGGTCCAGTTGATTCAGAAGCGGATGGCTACCGCACAGTCTCTCCAGAAATCTTATACTGATCGCCGCAGATGAACCTTGGAGTTCATGGTCGGGGATCAGGTTTTCATGCGTGTTTCACTGAGGTTGGGACACAGGTGGATTAGGATACAGGATAAACTTTTGCCGAGGTATGTGGGGCTGTTTGAGATTCTGGAGAGAGTTGGGCCAGTTTCCTATCTGTTTCAGTTACCACAGAGGTACCGGGCTATGCATGACGTCTTCTATGTATCTCATCTGCGCCGTTATCACTCAGACCTATCTCACATCTTTAAGACTGAGGAGGTTGAGATTTAGGCCGATGTGTCCTTTAAGGAGCATCTGATTCATATTGTTGATAGGAGCACGAAGGTTCTTCGAGGCCGGTCAGTTCCTCTCGTACGGGTGCTATGGAAGCATGGAGTGAAGGACGAAACTTGGGAGCGGGAAACCGAAGTACGTGCTCAGTGGCCAGAGTTGTTCTGAGCTTTATCTTCACTACCCTTAGATGGTCAATTCGGGGATGAATTGCTTTAAGGGGGGAAGTTTGTAAGAACCCGGTTCTTATTCTTGAGGTACGAGTTTCTTCTTTTCCTTTTTCCTTAAGTGTTTTTGAGAAAATGAGGAAAATGGGGAAAAATCCTAATTTTATTGGGTACATGTCGTGTACTTTTCCACACGTCGTGTACTTTGGTCGTGTGGGATTAGTACACAGGGCATGTTGGACTATCAGTAATGAAGGGTGTAAAAACTGACTACATGCCGTGTACTTGGTATTTACACGCCATGTAATCAGTTGGCAGGTGAATAGTAAGGTGCTGGAAGTAGCCTCCAGCGGAGCAACAATACATGCTGTGTATTCAGAAATAAACACCGTTTACTCATGTCGACATATGAACAGTGTGGCGATGAAAAGTAGCCACCAGAGGAACAATTAAATAATGAAAAGTACAAACCGTGTACTTGAGAGCACATGCTGTGTAGTTTGTTTTTCTCTATTAAAATGGGAAGTAGCCTCCTAATTCAATAGAGGAGGCATTGGACGTGTTTAGAGCTTGGGAGGAGAGGCCGTAGCTTGGAGGAGCTCCCGAATGCACACTGAGAATCAGATTCTTCCGCCATCGATCACGTTGGAACCTCGTGGGTGAGTTCTTCCCTCTTCGTGAGTCTTTCCTACCAATTATTCCTATAAAGGAAGTTATTTACGTTTGTTTAGAGAAATTTTTATCTCATATCTATTCCATTATCAGTTGTTTCAAGAAGCTCCGTTCACGTATAATGATCATAGGAGATCATGGTAGGTGGTCTGGTGTTTATTTCCAACTATTGAGTGTTTTTGTATACCATTGTGCCACGTGCCCATGTTTGGGGTGTCGTATGGATGAGGTCTTGGATGTTTAGATATCTAGAACTGCATAGATAATCTAAAGATAAATATAAAATGTTGATTGGGATCATTGCTTGGATCCAGGGCCACCTCGTGGGTGTGTTCCCTTGTTTAGCCATTTGGCCAGGTTACCCGAGGGTATAACGTAAATTTTAACATGCTTTGAATTTCCTTGAGAATAATTGTATATAAATTTCTTGCTATATGTTGGGCTCAGTCCGTTTACTTGCTTAGCCTAAGGGTAGTGTTTCGTTTAGCCTGTGGGCAACTTTTCTCATGCCTGTGGGCAGTAGATTCTGTGCTTGTGGGCGACACCTCATACGCCTATGGTCAATATTCGTTATGCCTATGGGCAGTCACCTGCGGGTTTCAGTTCAGATTACCTGAGGGTAAGGATTTTCATGTCTGCGGACAACGTTTCCTTTGTGTATTCACTGTGGTGATTCTCTTTGGTTATACCTGCCAAGCTAAAGCACAGGCTTGGCATTGTTAAATGAATATTAAAATGAAAATGAAACTGGTAGCGATAGTTACTTATGAGTACTGCCTAGTTTACTACATTTTATTACTGCACACTACTGTTTCACATTTTCACTAACAGTTGTGCACGAGCCTTTGGGGGTTTCCTACTGGGATTTATTTCTCACACCCTGTTTGGGTCATGTCTTGGGCCCAAACAGATTATATTGATATAGGTGTTGATAAGGGCAAGAGTTCCTATATAGGTACTTGACTGTTTCCGAGGATTGGGAGAGCATGGGACCGAGCTTAGGCTTGAGATGCTGCTGAGTTCCTGCTGCACTATTTTGTTTTCCTTTGTTGTACTTGTACTTTGTATTGGATTATTCTAGATTGCAGTGTATTCTATTTTGGCTGATTTCCTAGACTTATAGACATAATGCATCATCAAAAATATATGACTGTTGTTATCTTTTACTTCTGCACTGTTATCTATTTCAGTTGGGTATTGTTTACTGCTTCCGCTTTTGTATGTTTATATCCATTTCCGCTACGCTACACTTTGACAAATGAGAGCATAGTTTCCCCACTATCAAACCTAGGCCCTTGCTGCTAGTCAGCAACCTATGGCTTTTGGGGAAATGTGCTTGAGGTCATGTGACCAACCGGGTTCGGGGCACCCATTGTGTGGCTTCCAGAACCAGGATGTTACAAAGCTTAAATGATTCACTTATACAAAATAGTAGCTTTGGTGTTCCAAAGTTATGGAGGATAATCCTTGAAATCGACATGAAAATATATTCTAAAGTGAGAAATTGTCTAATTACAAAATGCTATAAGTTATGAAGGTTATATGATAGGATTTTATAGATCTAAATATGAGGTAGTCAAATGTTGAGTCAATCAGAGTTTATAATGTCATGATTGTTAGAAGATGTATTGATCAGTAGTTATAACGATCAATAGATGAATCAAAATCCAAGAGGATGGAAGATAGGGTTTGAACATGTATTGGAGAAATGGAATTTAGATCCACATAAGATCAAACTATTTTTCATATTATGTTTGAAGAATCAAATACTATGGATGATTGAGTTATACAGAGGCAAATGAAAATCCAATCAGTGGATAAGGGTGAAGTATATGAATGTTAAGATACTATAAGATGTCAAAGTGATGATACTAAAATTGATTTCAAAGATACAAAACTCAAAAATATTTAAGTTTTGATTTCAATTGATATTTTTGGAAGACTCAAAGATAGTTTACACTATGTTTTTGGGATCTTTGATGAAATCAAAATTCAATACCTTTGATGGTATTTGAATATGGTTGACTGAGGGTTGAAGAAGAAAAATGATACAGATCTTGAAGACCATTTTTTTGAGTCTAGGTTGGTTATAAAATGGGCGAGTTCATTTAGAATGTGGTGCTAATAATCTTGAGAGAAGATATTATATAGATCCAAACCTACAAGTTCTGAAAGATATGCTTGGTTGAAGAATAAGGTCCCCAAGTTGAGAAACCAAAAGATGAAAGTTATAGTGGATGATGTTCTGGACGTTTTATATTCCATAAATTAAGATCATGAGTAGATTTTGATTTTATCACTATGAAGGATTATAGGTATATTATATATTTTTTGGAATAAACCATAGGTAAAAGTGATCTTTCTCACTTTGGTTGGAGGAAACTTTATAACTAGAGGGAACCCGTATAATTTTCTTCTAAGTGACTAAAGAATATTTTCAAGAGATAGACTATTTTATTCAATTGTGTTATATAAATGATATATATGCATTGATATAATAATAAAATTAAACAAAGAGTATATAAACTCATTGAGATCAAACCTTGTAAAAATCCTATGTGTTTTACATTTACTTTTATTAGTATCACATACAGGTAAGAGCGGGATATAAATTTGAGAGGATCAGAACTATAACATGTAACAAGCCTATTTTTAGTACCCTAGAGACAATGGTTATTTTATTAAATTTGTATTAAATACATATATTATGATACATAGGATCTAATAGTTTAGTTTTCTCAAGAAATTAGAAACATAAATGAGTTTTACATTACATTGAAAACTAAAAATATATCATTTGAATACATGAAAATGTTATTATTATCCTTGAAATCCATTTATCACACGTATTAATCTTCTTGGTTTCATGGGGAAATGGTAAAAAATATAAAGGGTGAGCTTATATGCTTAGTAAGGGGCAACATACAACATAAGCTATTATAACATGATCATAGAATAATCAATATGGTAGGAATAAATAATTAGAATAATTCCATAATGAAATGAAACTATGGGAATAACATATCCCTGTATAATAAATAAATTCATGGATAATAATAACTAATCATATAGTGATTGGAATATATAATTCTAGATATTTTAAACATACCGTCAAGGCCTTGTATCAAGACATCTTACATAAAAGGTAATGATTCTCCCATTACCCTATATTATTTATCTCATGAGTACCACTAGTGCATTGAGGGGATATATAATTCTAGGTCCCACCCATAACATAAAAGTCTAATTGATTATATAAAATAACAAAAGATTACATGGAATAATTTTTAAGGAATGAACAACATAAATCTTTAGCACAATTTCTCAATGGGGAATATCTTACAAGATTTTCCCATGTAAAAGAAACAATTATATGGTATGAAAATATTTTCCCCAATAAATTATTAAATAAGGATATTTGGGTGAAATCCCAAAGGAATAACTAGGGATTCACAATGTTCAAATAAAAAGCATTAATAAGTGAAGAATAAGAGATTATTGTTATAGGGCGTTCACAAAGGATCGGATGATTTAAGTTTCTAGGTAATTTGAATATATTTATTTAAAAATTTAGGGGACCATTTAAATGATATATAAATCCTTTATAATGGTTTGAAAAGTGCATGCAAATCATCCCAAGTATATCCCCCAGGAGTGTCAAACTAGGTGCGCAGTAAGGGCCCATTCACCGTGCACCATAATGATGACCAAGATATATATGAACAAATCTTTTTGGGGTCACTAAAACTAGATGAATCTATTAAAAAACCATATCAACTTATTTGTATATAGGAAAAGATTTATTTTATCAGAAATCTACACACACTTTACTTCACCAAAATTTTAGGATTTCTATATAACTATAAGATAGTTTAAACATTATAATAGCTTAAACATTATAATAGATTATAAAGGCGGTATAATGAGAGGGTATGATGATATATCATTGATAAAATAATAATGAATTTATAACAATGAATCATAATAAAATTCTTCAATGAAAATTAAATAATTTAAATAGATTGAAAAAATAAAATAAGTGAAAAGATTTAGAACCCTTACTTCGACATAGTAGCAGCTTAGATAAAGTCTATAATGAGATTGAGTAAGTAATATATCATTAAAAATATTTAAAATAGATGATAATAACATGGAATTAAAATAATTTATGAATATTAATGGGAAGTTTAAAATAAAATATTACAAAGTAATTGAAATTGAAAAAGGAGGAGGATTGAGAACCCTTTCCTTGCGGGATAACTTCTTAAAGCTTTAAAAGAGAACCTTAGTATGCCAACCCATATATTTTATAGAATTTATTACAAAATTTATCATATAAAGAAACACATAATACAATACCAAAAGATCTTGAGGCCTATTTCATCTGTGTAATTAGATACATATAACCATAACATGAAATAGGGACATTTGACATTATTTAAAACTCCATAACATGCCCTTAAATTCCATTAATCTTCTAATACTGCATGAGATAACCTGAGGATGTATATAATAAAGGGGTGAACTATAAAGTCCAACAAGGGAATAATTAAAGCATAGCATGAAGTAAAGTATTTTATATGAGTCTAAGGCATAACATGGTGACATAAAAAAATGTGAGAATCATATTCATGAACTTCAAAGCATAACATAATATGATAATATCAAGAAATCATAAGAATGTGGCAACAATATAAAAAATTACATCATAAACATAATTAAAGGATAACCATAGATACATCATAACATACTATGATTATGCTAACCAACAATGAACCATACATGGGATATCATGAGATAAAAACATTACCCAATGCATTAGAGGGTTATATAATTTCGGGTCCACCCATCACATTCATATCATGCACATGAATTTGTGTGCCACATAGATCATAAAACATAAGAAAATATTTAATCACTTTTAATACCATGATTAAAGAGTGTGGGTTATATACATGTAAGTACCAAATAAATTAAGGATATTTACATCTAGGTGAATACCATTGAGTGGAAATGGGTATGGGTATTAACAACACAAAAGTTTTGCATGGAAAATCACAAAATAATTTTAGCAGCACAACAGGTGCACATAAAGGTTCATAAAAGGGTTTAATGAGAGGAAAAGGTGGTATATAATTACTTGGGTATCATAAGGACAATATATGGATGTGTAAAAACACATTTCAACATGAAAAATTGGAAATTAAAAGGCTTAATACAAATAATGTACTTGAATAAAAATGAAGAGGAAGAGAATCCCTTACCTTATGAGGATGATTATAAAAGATTAGTAGGAGCTTCTTAAGAAATTAGGAACACATTGGGAGAGATTTATATATATATAGTGAGAGTAAATTCATGATTAATTTGTTTTTAGTGAAGAGGAGTGGGAGGTTGTGTGGGTATTTATAGAAAAATAAAGAGGATTTATTTATTAATTTCTAAACTTAGGTTTTTGGACTCTAATTGATAAAATAATCCAAACCACTAACCTTACCATGGTATTTTACCATGGTTTCTAACAAATATAATCTACTTATAATAATTTATTACTTTAACAATTGAACTCATTAAAATAATACCATTGATGATGTGGAAGTGACTTATGTACATTAATATTTTTTTTCAAAACCTTAAAATATAATATATGTTTTTGAGGATTCATTATAGGTATGTAAATTTAATCAAATAAATTCAGAAAAAATTATTTTAAAGGATACATCTATTTTTTTCATGTATTACCTTTATAGTATTTATTAAATCACTTTTGGTCTATTATGATGTCATAATATATATTGTAACTTTACACCATATTTATTTTTTATCAAAAAATTTGAAAATCTCATAAAATTATGAAAAATTCACCATTGGATAATTCAAATATTATTATTATTTTTTATTTTACCAAAAATAATTATCTAAATATTATAATTTATAGTTTTAAATAAAAAACCTCATTTATTGTAAAATACTAGTTTTTATGACACTAACAACTTTTTGACCCTTATAAAAAAATTGGACTTTCTTAAATAATATTATAATTTTTATTTAAATAAATATTATTAAATAAGAATATTTAATGAAAGTAACAATTATTTCAAAATTCTTTAATTTATCAAAAATGTTGTTTTAATTAAAACTAAATATCCACTAAAAATACAAATTTGGTTTCTTTGTATCAAAAGCTAATTTTTATCAAACTCATTATATAATCATAAATATACATTAATAATGAAAGGGATAAATATATTCATTATTTTATTAAAAATAAAATATAAAAATTCATACTACTTGGGTTAAGATACATAACCCCTTATTACACCAACATACACCCTAAGGGTAAGGTGTGTAATAATGATAATTTATTAGGGTGGTTCGGCGAACATGGTTTATGTCGTGATCTCGATAAGCTTGAAATTATTTTATAAATGGTTTTATCATGTTTTAGTTGTTGAATCTCGAATTGGTCTTGGTTAAGGGAAAATCACAGTGATGGATCTATCTTAGATGCTTTGATAAATGGGATTTATAGGGTACAATCCTCCTGGTCCAGGCCATCACATCTTGCTTCTGTGTCAAATTAATGTTATCATAACCCTTAATATATACTAATCTTAATGGTTACTATAGAATAACTATATTATCAATGGTTATGATGTTTAATGGTATTTTTAGCATGAAAAGAAAATTTTTACTATAGTTTATAATGGTCCAAAATAATAGATGAAATATAGTGCATGTATTTTCTATAACTACACCACTCAATAATGAATTTATTAAAAATGGAATTTCATTTATAAATGATTGGTTCATTACATTAATTCCCATTCAAAAATCCCACCCTCAAAATTTTATTTCATACACTGAAACATATGAGGTTGGTTTTGTTTCATTGCCTCTTCTAGTTCCCATGTTTCCTCCTCAAACTTGTAGTTCCACCAATATAATTTGACCATGTGAGTTTTCTTGTTTCATAGAACTTTTCCACTAAGATATAAGATCTTCATTGTCTCCTACTCATATAAAATATCATTCTCTAAAGGTACTACCTTAGGATTTAGTACATGTGAGGGGTCTAGTATGTAATTATTTAAGAGGGATACATGGAACACACCATGTACTTGATGTAAGTTAGGTGAGAGTGCTAGTAAATAGGCCATAAATCTGATGCGATCAAGGATCTCAAATGGGATGATGCATCTAGGACTAAGATTTCCATTATTCCCAAACTAATAAATTTCTTATAAACTAATATATAAAGAAACAATTTATCTATAATCTCAAACTATAGATATAATTTATGATTTTCTATGTATCTTTTCTATTAAAATTTTAAGGATTTAATATGATGATGAATAGTTTGAACCTTCTCTGTCATATCTTGGAAAACATCAGTTCTCATCTTCTTCCACTCACTAAATTCATACCAACATGTTGGAATCTAAAACCTCATCTCATATAGAGCTTCATATGGTGCCATTTTCATGATATAATGGAAACTGTTGTTATATGAGAACTCCACTAGGGGAAGGTGATGATCCCAAATTCATTGGTAATCATTTTAATAAGATCTCATCATATCCTCCATGGTTTTATTGGTTCTTTCAAACTAAAAATACTTATGAGGGTGATAAGCGGTATTGAAACTCAACTCTATATCCAAAACTTGTTGAAGGATTCTCTAGGACCTTAAGGTAAGCCTCAGATATTGATCAGATACAATGGACAGTGCTATTACATATAGTCCTACCACTTCTATTATATATATCTTAATGATTTGGTCAAGATAGAAATATTCCTTGATAGTAATGAAATTTTATGAATTTATAAGGCGATCAACTACCACCCAAATGACATTATTTCTTTTATATGTCATGGGGAGTCCTATGATGAAATATATGGTTATGTATTCCCATTTCCATACTATTATGGGTAATGGTTGAATCATACCCTTATATTTCTTTTATTCATACTTTACTTGTTGGAATACCATTAATTGAGATACAAATTTTGTAATCTCTCTTTTTATGTTATCTGGATATAAGTTTTGACTTATATCTATATACATCTTAGTGATTCCTAGACAAATAGAGAAGGATGAGATATAAACATAATCTAGAAGTTCCCTCTTCAGTTATGGTTTTTATGGGACACATATACATGTTTCAAATCTTATAACTCCATCTTTAGAAAAGTTGAACTTCAGAATATTCACTACCTTCATCTGTAGCCTCTCATCATATTTTTGGGACTCCTTGATCCACTCAAGAATTGATGGTTGAGTAGTTATTTGATCAAGGTAGGATGACTCAACTTTTATGATTCCCATGTCCATCCTTTTCATGTCCAAGAATATTGGATCCATTTCAATTCTCACCATGGATAGGGTTGTAGGATGACTTCTACTCAAATAATATTCCACTTTATTCACCTTCCCAATATGGTAATGGATTGAAAAACTACAATCCTTGATCAGTTATAACCACCTTCATTAGAAAATATTAATCTCCTTTTATGTGAATATATACTTGAGGATTTTATGATCCATATATATGTCACACTTTTCCCCATAGAGATAATGTTTCCAAATATTTAATGTGAAGATAAATGTATCCAATTCCATATCATGTGTCAAGTAGCTATACTCATGGATATTTAATTGAAGTGAGACATAAGCTATCAATTTTTCATTTTTCATGAATACACAACCCAATTAATTTTTGGATGCATCGCTGTAGATAAAAATTCCTTCCCAACTAGTCAGTAATGTGAGCACAAGTGTAGTTATTATCCTCTCCTTTAACTCTTTAAAACTCTTCTCTCATTCATCATTCCAAACAAACTTCACTAACTTTTGAGTTAGCATTGTTAGTGGGATTTAAAATCGTGAGAAGTTTTACAAAAATTGATGATAACACCCAACCAATATAAGAAAACTACAAATCTCCATCACAAATATTAGTCCGTTCTATCCTTCAATTGCCTCTATCTTTGAAAAATCCATAAATATCCCTTTACTGGTGATAACATGTGACAAGAATGTTACTTTATCCATAAAAAACCCTTATTTAATATACTTTTTATATAACTTTTTCATTCATATGGTCTTTATCATAAAATACAAATACTACTCATGATCCTCCTTGATTTTGGATTAGATAAGAATATCATCTATAAAGACTAACAAAAATTTATAGAGGCAATCCCTAAAGATTTTTTTCATTAAGTACATAAAGATAACTAGAGCATTAATGAGTCCAAATGGAATCAATATAAACTCATAGTGCCTATACCTTGTATGAAAATTATTCTTGGTGATACCCTCCTTCAACTTTAATTAATAATATACAAAACAAATATCTACCTTAGAGAAGTACTAGGCTCCATATATCTGATTTAACAAGTCATCAATCCATAATAGAGGAATTTTTTCTTTATTGTGATATTTTTGAACTCATGATGACCAATGAAGAGGCACATTGAGCCATTATTCTTCTTATCTAAAAGGACCTAAACACTCCACGATGAAGCACTTAGGTGTATAAGCACTTTATCTAGATTCTCTTATAGTTTATTCTTTAGCTCTTCTAGTTCAATAACGACCATTATTTATAGAATCCTATATATTATAAAAGATCTTGGTATAAGTTTGATTTATAAATCAACCACTTGGCATAGAGGAAGACTAGAAAATTCTTTAGCAAACACATAAGTGTATTATCTTATAATAGGCATGTTATAAAGGACGATATTTTCATTATTCTTAATCATTTGAGCTAGATACATTTACTCATAAGGAAATAATTTCCATGATTTCAATGATGATTCCAAAGAAGATTCATCCTCATCTTTTCACTTGTATATAATCAAAGGGTGATTGATGATATAGAGGGTGATTTCCTTCCCCCAAAAATTTATGTTAACTATATATAAGGAAAGCTAATCCATACCCATAATAACATTGAATTCCACTAAAGGAAGTATCACAAGGTTCACTGGGAAATTTAGCCAGCAAATATTGACATGGGATAAGTTATATACTTGGGATAAAATAATTTCCCCATTTACTATTTTCATTGATAACCGGACTTATATGTTTTTAGGTGGTTTTTGAATAGTTTTACCTAACTTGAATGATATAAAAGATTCATAGAACCAAAATAAAATTGTATGTTTGGTATCCTTGAATGAATAACTAGAATATATGTCATCACTTCATTATTAGTATCTACCTTAGTAGTTGTTATGGAATAATATCTCCCATGCTCTATAGGCCTTGGAGGTTTTTAAAGCCGATTATCATTAAAAAACCTTGGATTAGTGCATTTTTTCACATAGTGTCCTTGTTCCTTGTAGTTGAAACATTGGAAAATAGAACGAGGGATGACTGAAGCATTCATTTCTTCTATCACATTGGTGAGTTTATACCAATGATATTCACTAGAAAGGTTCCCTTCCTTCCCATACTAAAATAATTTTCTTTTCCCCTTCAATTAATTTATAGGATGCTTCTTCCCACACTTTTGACACGTGGGATGTTATAATTTATTACCCCTATGAGATTTCTCCATCTCAATGAAAAAATTAAACTCTATTATCTATTTCCTTTTTCCAGAATCATGATACCCTTTAGAATATTTGATCTCCATTTTGACTTTAAGGGAACATTATACAATCATTTTATAGTTGTCAATGTTTCAAATTTGAAAATATTTTCGTAGATTTTACTTTATCTCACTAAATAATCCGTAAAATTTACTTTTGGGGTCAATGATAAATCCATAGGTGTGTCTTGAAATTATTTTTAAGTTTTAATCATATGAATCAATGGATTCATCATCCTTTTTCTTCAGGCCAAATAACTCCATATCCATTTTAACATAGAGAGTGTAAGGTAAATATTTATTGGAACACATTTTACTAAATTCATTCAACTCCATTAGTTCAATTTCTTCCTTGGGGTTTTATATTCTTGATCAACATCCAACATTGATCAACTTATACCTATATGTGATAAACAACTAGCACAACCTTCACTTTGTCAAAGAATTGAAGGATATAAAATATATTTTCAATGGATTTTAACCATTGTTCCATGATTAAGGGATCATAAGATCCACTAAAAGTAGGAGGCATTTGTCACATTAAGGTCTCAATTGCAACTTTATCTTTCTTATAGGGATGTGAATGTTCCTCATTATTAAAGTTTCTTTTAAAAACTTGAGTTAATTGAGTAAGTATAATCCTATAGTCCTCAAATCCCACTCCCATAGGGTAGTGTATCTCATTTGGGAAGTCATCACATTGCCCATCACATTGGTTTTTGACCTGGTTCCTCCCATTTCTAGGTATTGACTAAAATAAAAAAATTAGGGATTATAATTTTCAAAATATTAAACATATAAAAGGTAAAATATGAAAATTGAAGGGATAACTCATAAAAGACATGTATTCCTTAACCAATGAATTCTTAGGTTTCAATATATGTTATCCACAATCTATTTACTAAAATAAAATATCAAAGGAATTTTTTTTCCCTTCATAATGGTTTGTAAAAAGCACATGATTATTCATATAATATCCCCTAGGAGTGTGACGCTAGGTGTTTAGTTTTATGACTCTTTGTTATGCACTAGGTACAAGTCGAGTTAATACACAATGATCCATTTTAGAGTTATTACCCCTTGATAAATCTATTCCACACTCGTCTCCACTTGCTAGTTTCTATACATGGATATATTTACTCAAAAAACAAAGTAATTTATACTTTAACAAAATTTAGGGATGTTTTACAATGTTGAATCTTGTCCTTAAGGCATTCACTAAGGTTTTCTAATCCTAATACCTAAAAATCACTAGACATTTCTCTAATACCAACTATGATAAATCAAATACTTTATACACTTTATTTAATATTTTATTACATAAATAAACGCATAATACAATCTCAAAAGATCACAAGGCCTGGTTCCTTTGGTTAAATAGGTAAATATCACCATGACATGAAACAAGGATACTATGAAATTATTTAAAACTTCATTACATGCCCTTAAATTCTATTGATATTCTAATACGACAAGGGATAACCTGGGGACGTATATAAGAACGGGGTGAGCTATAAATCCCAGTAAGGAAATAATCAAAGCATAAAATAATTTAAGGAAGTGAATATGAGTTAAATTAATAACACAGTGACATAAAAAGGTGAGAATTATAATGATGAACATCGATTCATGACATAATATGATAAAATCAAGGAATCATAGGAATGTGATAATAACATAAAACATGACATCATGAGCATAATTCAATTATAACCATAGAGAAATAATAACATATTGTTATTATTATAACTTCCCATACACCATAAGAATTATCTCATGAGATAAAAATATAACCAATTCATTGGAGGGTTATATAATTCTAGGCCCACCCATCACATTTATATCATGTACATTCATTTGTGTGCCACATAGATGATACAACATAAGAACATATTTCATCACTTTTAATCCCATGATTAAGGAGTGTGGGTTGAATACATGGATGTAACCAATAAATTAAGTATAGTTAAATATAGGTGAATACCCTTAAGTGTAAATGGGGATGGGTATTCATAACAAAAAAGTCTGGCATGGAAAATCGCAGAATAATTTCTACTGTATGATTGGTGTATATAAAGGTTCATGGTAGGGTATAATGAGAGTGAAATATGTTCACTCATTAATTTTTAATCCTAAGTACAATAAAGGTATGAGTAAAAAACATTAAAAAATGAAAATTTTGAAATCAAAAGGCTTAATACAAAGAAAGTACTTGAATAAAAAGGAAGAGTAAGAGAATCACTTACCTTGAGGGGTGCTTCTAAAAGCTTAAGAGGAGATTATTAAGAGATTGGGAACACCTTAGGAAGGATTTAGAGAGAGTGGGGGTGAGAAAATTAATTCTCAATAGGTTTTTAGTGAAGATAAGTGGGTGGTTGGGTGGGTATTTATAGCAAAATATAAGAGAATTATTTATTAATTTCTATACTTAGGTTTTGGACTCTAAGTGATAAAATAATCAAAACCAAAAAACTTCCCATGATATTTTCTCAGGGTTTCTACTAAATAGGATTGGTTTCCAATAATTTATTAGTTTAATAACTGAACTCATTAAAATAATACGACTGATGATGTGGAAGTAATTCATGTTCATTAGAATTGTTTTTAAAACCTTAAAATCTAATATAGATTTTAGAGGATTCATTACGGGTCTATAAAATTAATAAAAATAAAATTAAAAAATTAAAAGGGGAAATACATTTTTGGTTGTGGAGTACCTTTATAGTATTTATTACATCACTTTTGTGCCATTATGAGGTCAAAATGCATATTGTATATTTATACCATATTTAAGTTTTTCCTAAAAATTCAAATGTCTCAGAAAATTATGAAAAATTAACCATTGGATAAATTCTATGTGATGATTTAAAAAATAATATTTATTTCAACAAAATAATTTTCTAAATATGATAATTTATATTTTTAAATAAAAATACTTATTTATTAGAAAATGTTTATGTTTACGACACTAACAACTTTCTGACCCTTATAAAAATCACATTGGAATTTATTAGATTATATTATAATTTATATTTAAATAAATATTATTTAATAAGAATATTAAATTAAATTAAAATTTATTTTATATTTATTGAATTTATTAAAAAGTGTTTTTTAATTGAAACTAAATTTTTCCCAAAAATAAAATTTTGGTTTCTTTGTATCAAAATCTAATTTTTATTAAGCTCATTATATAATTATATATATAAATTAATAATGGAAGGGATAAATATAATCATTATTTTATTAAAAATAAAATATATAAATTCATACTACTAGGGCCTATAAACATAACATCTTATTACACCAGCATACACCCTAAGGGTAAGGTGTGTGATGATGATACTTTCTTGGGGTGGTTTAGAGAACATGGGTTGGGCCATGATCTCAATAAGCTTAAAGTTATCCAATAAATGGTTTCAATCATGTTTTAATTATTTAATCTCATATTTATCTTATTTAAGGGAAAATCCTAGCGATTCTATCTCCCTTATAATCTCTAATAAATAGGCTTCATAGGGTACGATCCTACTGGTTGAGACTATCACTTCTTCCTTTTTTTAATGTTTGGGGATGAAACCTCATTTTATTATTAAAGAAAATAAAATACCTCTTTTGACTGGATAGAGGGAGACCCATTACATAGACCAAAGCCCCAGTGGGAATGTGGAACGTCCTGGATCCAGGTGCCACTCAATGGGTACCCCGAACCCGATTGGTCACATGACCTCAAGAACATTTCTCCAAATGATAGAGGCTGCCGACTAGTAGTGATGGCCTAGATCTGATAGTGGGGAAACTATGCCCTCATTTGTCAAAGTGTAGCATAATGGAAAAAATATATATACACACCAAAAGCGGAAGCAGTAAACATTACCAAGCTGAAAGGACAACAGTACTGAAGAAAAATATAACCAAAAGTCATATATACATGATGATGCAATATGTCCTATTTCTAAGAAATCAGTCAAAATAGGATACCCTGCAATCAAATACAATACAATACAAAGTACCTAGTACAACAAAGAAAACTAAAATAGTGCAGTAGGAACACTGCAGCATCGCAAGCCTAAGCTCGGTCCTATGCTCTCCTACTCCTCTGCAACAATCAAGTACCTGTGTAGGGACTCTTTCCCTTATCAACACCTGCAACAATATAATATGTTTGGGCCCAATACATGACCCAAACAGGGTGTGAAAAATAAATCCCAGTAGGAAACCACCAAAGGCCCATACCCAACTATCTATGAAAATGTGCAACATCAGTGTGAAATAATGAAATGCATAAAACAAGGAATTACTCAAAAGAATCTACTCCTATCAGTTCCATTTCTATTTAAATATCATTTAAAAATTCAATATAATTGAATTATAAGTTCTTGAGACCCAACCTCGGCCGACAATCTCCTATATAGTGCCGCAGCAAAACTAAAACAGTCTATCTAATAAATAGAAGGTATAATAATACCAAGCCTATGCTTTATCTTGGAAGGTATAACCACTACTGAAAAACTAACCTATACCAATGGTTTGGAACTATTGGTATAGGCCTCCAAACCGTTGGTATAACCTATACCAATGGTTTGGAGAACTGTAGCGAAGTAAGCCGTTGGGATAGGTCTATACCAATAGTTTTGGGAAAACCGTTGGTATAGACCTATACCAATGGTTTTGAAAACCATTGGTATAAGTAATATGAAAATATATACCAACATTTCCATAAAACCGTTGGTATATGTATTTCAAAAAAAAAAACATTCACTGGGATTTGATCCCACGACCCCTAGTTTATCATTGAATGACCTAACCACTAAACTAACATGAATTTTGTGAATATAATTTCATAAATATATATATATATATATATATGTATTCTCATAATTATTTTAAATTTTGATTTATATATTGTTATTGGTGAGAAGATCTGATAAAAAATCAAAGGGCCTATCCCAACAGTTGTCAAAACCGTTGGCATAGGTCTATGCCAATGGTTTTGACAACCATTGGCATAGGTCTTTTGTTTCTGGGTGGGATGCTGGAATTTGTGGCCACCATTCCCAACGGTTTGGCCAAACCGTTGGGAAAGGGTGTACCTATCCCAACGGTTTGGCCAAACCATTGGGAAAGGTGGCCACAAAGTGGACTTTTCTCAACGGTTTGGCCAAAATATTGGGAAAGACATACCCTTTCCCAATGGTTTGGCCAAACCATTGGGAAAAGTTACCTCAAAGTGGGCTTTCCCAATGGTTTGGAAAAACCATTGGGAAAGGGGACCTATACCAACAGTTTTTACAAACCGTTGGTAGAGAAGCTTTGGGAAAGTTCATATTTCTAGTAGTGAACACAAGAAAACACCACAATAAATATTCAAGTGAACATTTCCCTCAGGCTAAACAGTACCTTGCCCTTAGGCTAATCAGAATCGTGCCCTCAGGCTAAACAGAAACAAAACCCTCAAGTAACTGCCCTCAGGCATAACGAATATTGAAATCAGGTGTAAGAGATATTTCCATCAGGAACAGAAGCTACTGCCCTCAAATATAATAAACATTTCCCTCATGCTAAACAAACACTTTCCCTCAGGCTAAACAAACACTTTCCCTCAGGCTAAACAGAACCTTTCCCTCAGGCTAATCAAAACACTACCCTTAGGCTAAGAAAGTAACTGGGTCGAGCCCAACACATAAGTAAGAAATTTATATGCATTTTCTCTAAAGAAAACTCAAATCATGCTATAATCATGGAATACCCACGGGTATCCTGGACAAACAGCTAAACAAGTGAAACGCACCCACGAGGTGGCCCTGGATCAATGCAGCAATCCCAAATAGTACTTTATACATATTCATTAAATTACATATGAAATTATAGGTATTTTACCAGTCAAGGCCTCATCCATATGACACCCCAACATGAGCGCGTAGCACAATGGTACACAAAATCAGCTCGAAAGTTGGAAATAAACACTAGACCACCTACCTCGATCTCCTCTGATCGATATACGTGAACGACGCCTCCCAAATCAACTAAGAATGACGTAGATCTGGGATAAAAAACTACACGTTCAAATCCAAATAACTTCCCTTAGGGAAATAATTGGAAGGAGAGGTTAAAGAAGAGATAAGAACTCACCCTCACGGTTCAAACAAGATCAACGAAGAAGGAATCAGAGTTCCGGTGTGTGGTCGGGAGCTCTTCTAAGATCTGGACTTCTCTCCCACGACTCTCAGGAATTCTAAGCTTCCTTTTTCAAAAGAGGAGGCTACTTCCTGTTTAAAGAAAAAATCATAACTACACAGCATGTACTCTCAAGTACACGATGTGTAATTTCCATTTTTTAACTGTTCTACTAACGACCACTTTCCACCGCCTCACTGTTCATTTGTCTACTTGATTACACGACATGTATTTCTGAGTACACAACGTGTACTAACGTTCCACTGGCGGCTACTCCCACTGACTTACTGTTCACATGCCGACTGATTACACGACGTGTATATACTAAGTACATGGCATGTAGTCAGTTTTTACACCAGGCCTACACGCCCTGTATACTCATCCCACACGGCCAAATAACACGGAGTGTACCCATAAATTTTGGGATTTTCCCCCGTTTTCCTTATTTTTCTCAAAAATAATTAAGGAAAAATGAAAAGAAGAAACCCGTACCTCAAGAATAAGAACTAGGTTCTTACAAACTCCCCCCTTAAAGCAATTCGTCCCCGAATTTCCCTTCCAAGGGTGATGAAGATAAAGTTGAGAACAACTCTGGTCACTGAGCATGTATGTTGGTCTCCCGCTCCTAGGTTTCGTCTTGCACTTGGCCATGCTTCCATAACACCCATACGAGAGGAACTGAACGACCTCACAGAACCTTCGTGCTCCTATCAAAAATACAAATCAGATGCTCCTCAAAGGATGCACCAACCTGAAGTTCAACCTCCTCGGGCTGAAAAACAAGAGACGAGTCTGAGTGATAACGGCGCAACTAAGATACATGGAAGATATCGTGCATGGCCCGGTAACTCTGCGGTAACTACAACCGATGGGAAACCGGCCCGACTCTCTCTATAATCTCAAACAGACCTACATACCTCGGTGAAAGTTTACCCTGTCTCTTGATCTACCTGTGTCCCAACCTCGGTGAAACACGCAAGAAAACTTAATCCCTGACCATGAACTCCAAGGGTCGTCTGTAGTGATCAGCATAAGATTTATGACGAGACTATGTAGTAGCCATCCGCTTTTGAATCAACTGGACCTACTCTGAAGTCTCCTATACAAGACGTGGTCTCAGTAAAGCTGTCTCACCTACCTCTAACGAGCACAAGTGCGATCAGCATGACCTACCATATAAAGCCTCATAAGGTGCCATCTCAATAGTTTCTTGAAAACTATTATTGTAGGAAAACTCGACCAGGGGTATGTGCTTCTCTGAAGATCCCCCAAAGTCCAGGACACATGCACGCAACATGTCCTCAAGCACCTATATTGTATGATTTGACTGACCATCGGTCTGAGGGTGGTAAGTTGTGCTCAGAAGCACCTATGTACCCAATGCCCTATGAAAAATCTACCAGAAATGAGACGTAAAATGGGCATCCCTATCTGAAATGATAGAAAGAGGGACACCATGAAGACATACTACCTCTCAGATATATAACTTCCCGATCTCGTCAACACAGAAGGTCTCCTTGATCAGCAAAAAGTGAGCTACCTTCGTAAGTCTGTCCACAAAAACCCACATGACATCACTACCTTGAGGTGACCTCAGCAACCCATTCAAGAAATCCATCACTACATCATCCCATTTCCACTGTGGAATGGGTAACTATTGTAACAGTACAACTGGCCTCTGATGCTCCACCTTCACATACTGACAGGTGGAACATCTCGTAACAAAACTAGCTACCTCTCTTTTCATACTCGGCCACCAATATTGATGTCTCAAGTCACGATACATTTTGGTAACTCTGAGATGCACTGCCCAAGATGAAGTATGGAATTCCCGCATCAAATCATTGCATGTATCCCCTGGAACTCACACTCATCCATGGATATGCAGTACCTCGTCATCGCCTATCATCCAACTAGGAGGAGGGTCCTCACTTGCCACCGACTTCCGTAGAACTAGGCCTTCTGAATCTGATAGCTGTATCATCCTCACTCTATCCAAGAGGGTAGAATTCACAGCTAAGGATGAAAGATATGATTGTACATGACTATCGTGCACCTCCAAATGAATCTCAGAGAACAAAGACATAAGCTTCCACTCACCACTAGCCTCCTGCACTGCCTGTATCTGAGTCCTCCTACTTAGTGCATCAGCTACTGTATTACCTTTACCAAGTGTATAGGCAAGATCAAAGTCGAAGGACTGAAGGTATTCAACCCACCTTCACTATCTCAAATTCAGGTCATGCTGGGTAAAGATGTATTTAAGACTTTTGTGGTACGTAAACAACACAAAATGTTCTCACAAGAGATAATTTCTCCAATAATGTAACACATAAATAACTGCAGCCAACTTGAGATCATGCATCGGGTAATTCATCTCATGTGGCCTCAAATGCCGAGACCCGTATGCAACTACTGGATCTCCCTGCATCAACACTGCTCCCATCCCAATACCTGATGCATCATAATATACTGTATAGCTCTTCCCTTGATCTAGAAGTATTAGGACTGGTACTGATGTCAAACTTCCCTTCAGCTCTTGAAAGGCTGTCTCGCAAGCTTCTGACCAAACGAACTTTATACCCTTCTTAGTCAAACCCATCAACAATGCTACTAAGTGGGAGAAGTCCTATATAAAGTGACTGTAGTAACCAGCCAGCCCCAAGAAACTCTGTATTTCAAACACGTTCTTAGGATACTCCTAGGAAACTACTACTCTCACTTTCTCCAGGTCTACCACAACACCTGCCTCTGAGATAATATAACCCAGGAAGTGTATCTGGTCCATCCAAAAGTGGAAATTTGAGATATTAGCATATAACCGATGCTCTCTCAGTGTACTCAGAATGATCTCAATATGGGTATCATGGTCGTGTCGAGTGTGAGAGTACACCAATATATTTTCCATGAAGACTACCACAAAAGAGTCCAGATAGGGTGGAACACATGATTCATCAGAGCCATGAAAACTTATGGCATGTTCGTGAGTTTGAATGACATGAACAAGTACTAGTATATACCATATCTGCTTCGAATGGCTGTAAGCGGTATGACCAATGGTCTAACACACAAATGATGATATTCGGATCTCAAGTCAATCTTCGAGAACACTCGTGCTCCTCAAAGTTGATAAAAAAGATCAAAAATCCCTCGTAAAGGATATCAGTTCTTGACCGTCAACTGGTTCAGATTCCGATAATCCACACAGAGACTGAGGGTACCATCTGCCTTGTTTGCAAACAGGACAGGCGAACCCCAAGGAGAAGTACTGGGTCAGATGAAACCCTTTTCCTGCAACTCCTCTAACTGTTTCTTGAGCTCCTGAAACTCTGGTGTAGCCATCCTATAAGGAGAAATGGACACCGGTGCCACTCCGGGAACAAGATCAATAGAGAAATCCACCTCTCGCTCCATAGGTAGACTTGAGAAGTCATCCGGGAAGACATTCTGGAAATGCTAAACCACTGGAGGGAAATTATTCTAACAAGTTCCCTGGTCATCCAGATATAAACTCGCAATATGGGCTGTTACTCCACCTCACCCACGATGCTCGGATCTAGCTTGGATCACCTGGACATCCCATTCACCCTTTTATAGAAACTCTCTGCCCACTGGTGATGTGAAACTCACCCTGCAATGATAGAAATCTATACAGGCTTGAAAGTGTACCAAATAGTCCATACCGAGAATGACATCATAGATCGTCATCTCTAAGACATAAAGGTCCCATAGAAAGTGACACCCACCAACCTCTAGGGGGAACTCTCTGCACTGATGCACACCTTCCGTTCTAATTCCCAACAGAGTGTCTAGCCTCATAATATCAGAAGATGAAGAAACACAGAGCCCATGAATCTCCACAACAGGAATAGATATAAAGCTATGTGTAGCACCAGTATCGAAAAGTACTGAAGATAAGACAGAAGCAACTGAAATAGTACCTCTGATAGTGGAAGGTCCGATATCCTGCTCTTATTGGGTATGTTGCACTGCATATGCCTGCCCAGTGCTGCAGCCCTAAAACACTGCCTGGCTACCCTGAGTTGATCCACCCTGCTGTCTCTGAGATCCTGGTGTCTAGATACCACGACCACGACCACCACCTCGGCTTGAACGTCTTGACGTATTCCAATTCCCCGATTGGTAAGAAGATGATGGCCCTACTCCTGTACGCAGAGTATACACAAAACCCCTCTCACTAGTTGCTGATGGAAACACCCTACAAAAACGCTAAAGATGACTCATCTTTCTGCAAGCTCAGCACTCCACTGGGTCACGTGGACACTGAGGTCTCTTGTGCCCCTCTTTACCACACTGGTAGCACATCACCGGTCCACCTGAAGAATTATTCTGTCTAGTACACTGTGAGAGAAATACATCTAGCTCTTCCTTTTACCGGTAGAAATAGTACCAGAAACTGGTGCCGAACCACCCTGGCCTGCACCACTAGCTTCCTGCAGGTTCCACTCAGTAATCAATGCCTGGTTCACAATAGCATGCACTATAGGCAACCTGAAAACATTCACCTGTGTGAGGATGTCATATCGAATACCATCCTCAAAGCGTCTAGACTTCAACATCTCATCACCCACTAGAACAGGTGCAAAGAGATGTATCTCGGTGAAGCGGGAAGAATAATTCATCACTGACATGGCACCCTACTGCAGATTCATGAACTCTCAAGCTCAATCTGCTCTCAGCGTCTCCGGAAAGAAAAAGTCATAGAAGACTGCCTAAAAATATTCTCACACCATGTCTCGGTGATTCTCAGTCTGGGTGGTAACATCCCACCATCTCTTGGCGGAATCACGCAGCATGTAAGTAGCAAGATTAGGCCTCCTCTTTGGAGGCCTCTCCAAATGCTCAAAGATCGTCTGCATAGAACCTAACTATGATTCTGCAGCCTGTGGTCTGCCATCCCCTAAAAACGTAGGCGGATGTTGCTGTTGGAATATACATGTCAACTCTACCATAGATGTGGCAGCCGACGGTGCTCCTTGAAAGGTCTGCATGAACCACATGAATCCTTCACAGAACTACGCATCCACACCTGCATCCAGTATAACGACTGGCACTGCATCTGGCACTGCTGAAGGATCCATTGGTAGCCTGTGGCCTACCATCTCTGGAGTATAATAATTTCCACTCTCTTGGAGAACAACTCATGGTTGTCTCATTGGAATGAATCTACAAGGTCAAACATACACCTTAGATGAATATCATCAAGGACTAAGAACTTGAGGTGTAAGAAGGGAACATGAGAAAGAAAACATTCAAGTTTTACCAAACAAGACTACACAACATGTATAATAACTAAAAGGTGTGTTCCGTTAAGTCTTTTACATGGGTGTGTACTTCTGCTAGAACTGGTCATGTAACACCCCAAACACACGACGTGTTGTCTACACACACGACATGTACTTGAATTTTCTTCCCCTACCCGAGTCCTTCTACATGGCTTATCCACACGACTATCTTTTGAATGAGACTACATAGCGTGTATAAGGACTACACGATGTGTACTAGATGAGCTTCACCTACTCGTGTTGTTCATGACAGGACCAAGTACACGGTTCCCACTACATGGCATATTCTAGACAGACACGGTGTGTACGACTTAGATTCCAACTTCCCGTGTTGTTAGTGACACGGCCGGCTACACGGATGACACTACATGGTGTGTTACACCCGCACACAGTGTGTACACCACCCTATTTCCCCAGCCACATGGCCAAGTCTACACGGTCTTTCACCGATCAAGACTACATGACGTGTCCCACAGGCACACTGCGTGTACTAAACGAGCTTCACTGACCCATGTTATTCGAGACACGACCAGATACATGGATCACACTACACGGTGTGTTCTAGATGGACATGGTGTGTACTAGAAATGATAACATCGACCCTTTGTTGTTAGTTACACAACCGGATTCCCAGACTACACTACACAACATGTTCTAAAGTGACACGGTGTGTTTAATCGAAGATTACTTCATCTATGTTGTTGGCCACACAACAGACACATGGTCAACACGACACAGCGTGTACAACTGGTACACGACGTGTTCCCTCTAGAGTTTTCCCAACCCGTGTCTCTTCCTACACAGCCTAGGACACGATTAGAAACTACACGGTGTGTACATAAGGTACACGATGTGTACTTAAAAAATTTTCATCTCTTCCTAAACAGTAGAGTACATGGCGTGTGTTCATATAACCACACACCGTGTTGTCTGGGTTTCGGGACAGTAGAACTCAGAAACTACTCCGGAGCCCCTTTTTACTTAAATTTCAAGCATCGGTATACCAAATTCCGATCAGTGGGGGACCATACTCCCCGCGAACCAAAGTTTAGCACCTGACCATTCCCATTATAGTACAAAATGCCACAAAAAAGGATGGATCATGATCCACTAAATTCCAGTCCAAGAGAGACCACACTTTTCAGGAACCAAAGTTTAGCATCCATAAACCCAACCACAACATGAAACAATACCCTATCCATAGTAGGCATATCTATCAAGGTACCTATCACAACAACATGAATTTTCTAGCACAACATCTATCACAACAACATGAAATTTCTAATGCACCTACATGGCATGGAAACTATGTATGACATGTGATTCTAACATGTACCTAAATGATGCATGAGATGGAATACCCTCATCTCATCAGGTTTCAACTAAATAGAACCGAGTATAAAAATATAAACAGCACACAACAATTGCGTCACCTAATGGTGAAAATAAAATCAACTATAAAATTGTTAAACCAGATAAATTTCAATTAAACGAGGTAGATTGGCTTTTCCCTGTACACAAGTTAGCTACTCCCGAGCACAACTTATTACCAAATACCAATTCTATCATATCCCTGACTATAGGCTCTAAATAGTATGTCAAAGAAAATAAATGCCTCTGATACAACTTTGTAACGTCCTAGATCCAGGTGCCACTCAATGGGTGCCCCGAACCCGGTTGGTCACATGACCTCAAGCGCATTTACCCAAATGCTAGAGGCTGCCGACTAGTAGCAAGGGCCTAGGTCTGATAGTGGGGAAACTATGCCCTCATTTGTCGAAGTTTAGCACAATGGAAAAAAAATACATACCAAAAGCGGATGCAGTAGACAATACAATATTGAAAGGACAACAGTACTGAAGAAAAAGATAACCAACAATCATATATAAATGATGATGCAATATGTCCTATTTCTAAGAAAGTAGTTAAAACAAGATACACTGCAATCAAATACAATACAGTACAAAGTACCAAGTACAAAAAAGCAAACTAAAATAGTTCAGTAGGAACTCTGCAGCATTGCAAGCCTAAGTTTGGTCCCAAGCTCTTCTACTCCTCTGCAACAATCAAGTACCCGTGTAGGGAATCTTGCCCTAATCAACACCTGCAGAAATATAATCTGTTTGGGCCCAAGACATGACCCAAACAGGGTGTGAGAAATAAATCCCAGTAGGCAACCACCAAAGGCTCGTGCCCAACTATCAGTGAAAATCTGAAACAATAGTGTGTAATAATGAAATGCAGAAAACTAGGAAATACTCAAAAGCAGCTACTCCTACCAGTTCTATTTCCATTTAATTATCATTTAACAATTCAATATAATTGAATTATAAGTTCCTGAGACCCGACCACAACCAACAATCTTCTGTACAGTGCCGCAAAAAAACTACAGTAGTGTATCTAACAAATAGAAGGTATAAAAATACCTAGCATGTGATTTATCTTGGTAGGTATAACACAAGAAAACACCACAGTGAATATTCATGTGAACATTTCCCTTAGGATAAAAAGTACCTTTCCCTCGGGCTAATCAGAATCGTTCCCTCAGGCTAAATAGAAATGAAACCCTCAGGTAACTGCCCTTAGGCATAACAAAATTTTCCCTCAAGCATATGAGATATTTTCCTCAGGAATATAAGCTACTGCCCTCAAACATAAGAAACGTTTCCCTCAGGCTAAAAAAACACTTACCCTTAGGCTAAACAAACACTTTCCCTTAGGCTAAACAGAACCTTACCCTCAGGCTAATCAAAACACTACACTCAGACTCAGAAAGTAACTGGGCTGATCCCAACACATAAGCAATCAATTTATATGCATTTTATCTCAAGAAAACTCAAAGCATGCTATAATCATGGAATACCCATGGGTATCCTGGACAGATGTCTAAACAAGGGAAACGCACCCACGAGGTGGCCCTAAATCAATGTAGTGATCCCAAACAAAAATTTATACATATTCATTAAGTTACCTATGCAATTCTAGGTATTTTATCAGTCAAGGCCTCATCCGTACGACACCCCAACATGGGTGCATATCACAAAGGTACACAAAATCAACTCAAAAGTTGGAAATAAACACTAGACCACCTACCTCGATCTCCTATGATCGATATACGTGAATGACGCCTCCCGAATCAACCAAGAACGATGTAGATCTGGGAAAAAAAAATACGCGTTCAAATCCAAATAACTTCCCTTAGGGAAAGAATTGGAAGGAGAGGTTCAATAAGATAGAAGAAATCACCCACGTGGTTCAAACGAGATCGATGAAGAAGGAATCAGAGTTCCGGTGTGCGGTCGGAAGCTCTTCCAAGATCCGGCCTTCTCTCCCTTAGCTCTCGGGTGTTCTAAGCTTCCATAACTACACAATGTGTACTCTCAAGTAAATGACGTGTAATTTACATTTTTTAGCTGTTCCACTAACGACCAATTTCCACTACCTCACTATTCATCTATCGACTTGATTACACGACGTGTATTTATGAGTATACGGCGTGTACTACCGTTTCGCGAGCGGCTACTCCCACCACATTACTATTCACCTACCGACTGATTACACATGGTATATATACTAAGTACACGGTGTGTAGTCAATTTTTACACCAGGCCTACATGCCCTGTATACTCATCCCACACGGCCAAAGTACACGGTGTGTGGAAAAGTACATGGCGTGTACCCATAATTTTTTTGATTTTTCCCCATTTTCCTTATTTTTCTCAAAAACACTTAAGGAGAAAAGAAAAGAAGAAACCCATACCTCAAGAATAAGAACCATGTTTTTACTGAATGTATCTTATTATATGGTCCGTAGGCCTGAATATTTTTGCCCAAGGCCCATTCTATTAATAGTACTACTGCAATACCCACTTGCTACAGTCCAGCACATTACCCACCATTTCTACAGTGTCTGCCACCTCTACAGTGCCCGTCGTTGCTACAATGCATCCGCTACTATAATAACACTACAATACTACTACAATACCTGTTCCCAATGGGTTTTGAACCCCCATTTTTCATTTAGTACTACTATAGTAACCTGAGACCATCACTTCTTCCTTTGGTGTCGATTTGACCATATCATAACCCTTAATATATACTAATCTTAATGGTAACTATAGAATGGCAATATCATTAATGGTTTGATGATTTATATTCTTTTAAGACCCATAAAAGAATTACTGATATAGTTTATAATGGTACAAAATAAAAAATAAAATATAGTGCATGTGTTTTCTATAACTACATTACTCAATAAGAAATTTATTAAAAATGGAATTTCATTTATAAAAGTTTGGGAAGATACATGCCGAAGCTTAAAAACTCTGTGGAGAGATTCTAGAGAGATAAAATGAGAGTCTGGATGTGCTCAAAAATTTTAAAGTGGAGAAGAATGATAAAATGGGTGAGTATTTATAGAAAATGTGGGGAAATTGTTTATTAATTTCTAAACATATGCCATGAAAATCTAGGTTGTGGAAAATATAAAACCATTTTACTATCCATGGTTTTGTAATGAAATACATGTTTTTAAAATTATAATGATTCTAGAACTAAAATCCATTATTTTATATTATTTTGGTCATGGAAATGAAAGTTATCCACTAAATATTATTTTTAAATACCTACTTTATATTTTAGAATTTGGAAAGTGTATTATGAGATTAGAAAATGATTTTAATTCATTAAAATAATATTAATAAAATAACACATATATTGTTGAGTTTTTTTTTTTTAATTATTAGATCATTTTTGAAACATTATGATGTCATAATCCTTATTTTATATTTATACCATACTTTACCATTTCATTGAAAATTCGATTGTGTCGAAAAATTATGAAAAGTTCACCATTGGAAAATTTTTACATGTTGATTTTAAATTTAAGGTCCTTTTTAGGAAAATAATTTTCTATTGTTGAGAATTTTAATTGTTAAATAAAATATTTATGTATTTTGAAATCATAAATTTGGTGCCAAAGACAAAAAACCATTTTTCTTTTATTTTATTAATTTTATCTATGATATATGTGTATAGTTACATTACTATACATCGATTAATATAAATTTTTATTATTTATTATTTATATTATTTTAAATTGGTTTTATTCATTTAATCAGTCACTTGTTTTTATCACTCTAATATTATGATTACAACAATCATATTTCCAATGGTGATATTCCTAATGGTCAGATCCCAACGGTCAGATCCCAACAGCCAGATTCCCAATGAACATATTACTCCTTATATATATATCCATAATTTATATACTTATATTATCTTATACACCATTTATATTTCTATGATTGTTGTTTTCTTTTTAATATTAATTTATATTGTATACTTGATATTCTTCTTCAAGTATGATCCTCTAGAGTTCAAGCATATAGTGATGCCTTAAATTTTTACTTATTTTATGGTAATTGTTTTATATTTTGTAATAAATTTAATTACCTAGTTTTAAATTTTATTTATTTATATTGTACCATTATGAGGAAGTAATAAAATGTATATTGTGCAAATTTTTTTCACATGGAGTGTTTATTTATAATTTTCAAACATTGGGTGTTACATTTCCCCCCTTAAATAATTTCATCCTCATAATTTAGAGTGTAAATCAATACATAAATAAATGGGAGTGAATCTTCCTCATTAATTCCTCAAGCTCCCATGTTTCTTCCTCCAACTTTTTATTTATCTAAAGTAATTTCACAGGATGGGTTATCCGATGTCGCAAAACTTTCTCCCTAATGTCAAGAATCTGGACAGTCTCTTCATTATAGAAAAAATCAGGTTTTCAATTAATATCATCAGTGAATATTACATTTGGAGGTGCAGGAATACACTTCCTTAGCATTGAGACTTGTAAGAATCCATGAAATTTATATATATTCAGTGGAAAAGATAACAGATAATCCACAAATCCAATTATCTCTAAGATCACAAATGGACCAATGAACCTATATTTTATATTCCCTTATTCTCAAACCATTTTACTCCATTCCATGGTAATAATTTCTAGAATAAATGATCACCTACTTATAATTACAAGTCCTTACTTCAATTATCATCATAGTTTATTGTCTGCTTTGAGCTATCTTAATATGATTTTGGATAGGTTGGACCTTCTCAGTTGTCTCCTCAATGAGTTTTGGGCCAACTATATCCCTTTCTCCAACTCCATCCTAGCAAGTTGGAGCACAAAATGTCATCCCATACAAGGCATCATATGGTGACATTTTTATGTTGGAGTGGAAGCTATTGTTATATCAAAATTACACTAGAGGTAAGTAATGGTCCCATATTACTTGGAAGTTGATTGAACATGACCTCAACATATCCTCTAAGGTTTGTATGGTCCTTTTAGACATTCTATCTATTTGAGGATAAAATGTGGTTCTAAAAAGTACCTTAGTGTTCAAAGCCTTAAGAAGGCTCCTATAAAATTTAAATATGAAGAAAGAGTCATGATATGATACAATAGATAATGGTGCACCATGAAGTATCACAATTTCATTGATATAGAGATATGAAATATGTTCAAGGTGTAGATCCTCCCTTATTGATAATAAATGTAGATACTTGGTTAGGAAATCCATAAGAACCCAAAAATCATCATTTCTCTTAGATGTATTAGGTATCCCAACAATAAATTCCATTGTGATATTTTCTCACTTCCATATTGGTATAGGGATATGTTGTATGTATCCCTTTAGATCTTTCCTCTTTGGATTTACCTATTTAAATTCTAATCATCTAGACACATAAAAAATAATTTCCCACTTCATGTTATCCCATTAGAAGTGATATTTTAGATCCTTATACATATTTGTAGTACCAAGGAGTATAAAGAAGGTCAAAATATGAGATTTATATAGTAACTCTATATTCATCTTAGGTATATATGGTACACATAATCCCCTTCTAAATTTTAACACGCCGTCTTCATAGATGAAATCTACCAATTTCCCATATTCTATGGATTTGATTTTATTCTAAATACCCTTGTCATCTTGTTGAGACTTATTTATCTTCTCCATAAATTTCATTGGGAAATTACTTGGAAAAGGAAATATGTTTCCCCTTACCTAATAATTCACATATCTATATTTTCAAACTCCTTAAATATAGGATCCTTATTGATCCTCATCATGGATAGGACCCCATGATCCTTTCTAATCAATGTTCCTGCCACCTTTTTTTCCTTCCTATTGTGGTAGTGTATTTCCCAATCAAAGTCTTTAATTAATTATAACTATCTCCTTTACCCCATTTTAAACTATTTATGTGTGAATATATACTTAAAGCTTTTGTGATCAGTATATATTTTCACATATTTCACCATAAAGGTAGTGCACCTATAACACCCCATTACTTTTAAATCAGGTATGTTTTCCCCTTGTTTTGGTTTTCCTTTTTTGTGGGTTATGGTATAATGGAAAGGGAATTTGGAGGATACTTATAATGATGAAGTCAGAGATTTTTTTTAATTTACTAAAAAAACATGTAGTTTCTATTTCTCGTTGGGAACTTTCACATCATGTAAGTAGAGTACACACCATGTAATAGTTTATAGGTAGAATACATGAACTGAATACATATAATTAATTTTCTACATGCTGTGTGAGAAAATATAAAATTTCTAATAAAAAGGTGATGATTTTTTCATCGTATACGCCCCCAAGGATTTATGACATGTAAATGAGTTACACGCCATGAAAATTCTATGATGTTGGGTTTTAGGGTTCTATATGAGTGATGCGTTTCATTCATCCTCTATGCAACCTTCCTCTCTTGACCTAGAGTCTTACCTAGGTTATTTTGGGTGATTCATCTCCATACGAGTCACTTTGTTTAGTGACTGATCACTATTGTGGTTTGGTTTATTCTTTTTAAGCATCTAATCCTTTTTTTTATTCTTAGGTTTTAGTTGTGGATATGGTTTGGCAGTATTTTTGAGATTATATAGCCTTTTCAATTGATCCTTTTTAGTTTATTGGTGTGCCTTATCTTGGGGTGGTTGTTCTCTTAGACTTCCATCTCCTTTTTCAAAAAAAATTAGTTTTATACCATGTTGAGGTAGGTATTTATATACAATGGGTTAATTTGATGAATTTCATGTTTTTATCGATTATATACTTTGGGATTTTCATTTATAGGAAGTGATAATTAGTTTCAAATGATTTTGTAGAAGAGTAAATGTTTTTCAAAAAGTAGTTTTTTTGCTTTGAAAATGGATTTTCTTGAATTGGAAATGGGTTTTCAAACTTCGAAGTAGATCATCTTGGAATTGAAAATGTATTTATAAAATTGTGAGCATGGTTTTGAATTGAATTTTAAAAAATGCACATTGGGAACCTTGGGTGAGTTGGGATAGAGATATAGGTGTCCTTAGTGTGTTGCACCATCGGGAGGTAACTTTTTTGGTATCATCTGGTAGGATTTGATATCTTTTAGATCCAATGTATGCCTTTTTAGTCTTATGAGTGATTAGTACATAGTGTATCATAGGCTTGATCCCAATACTAGGTGTTTTTTTTATTTTTTCAATTGAATCATTTTTTGTTATTTATCACATGATTGTTTTTATATCATGGATTTTTTCTCATAGGTTTTTATATGAGGTTTTATCACATATATTTTCATGATAGTTTGTTTAATGGATATGTGTTTACTTGTATACCTATAGATGCATGGATATGATTTCCTATTTTATCACTTCTACTTGTCATATTTATAGTTATATAATATGAAAGGATTTTATGAAACCAAAGGAAGAAAAAGTGAAAATGATTTATAAATGATTTGGAATTATAAAAATTCTTTGTAATTTTTTTTGTTTTAAAAGCTATAATTGTTGCATTCTGGATATTAAACTATGTATAGAAACTATGGTACTATCCTACCAAGATTTAGATCACACCCTACTTATGCTTTTGGGAATATGTAGATGTTGTATTATAGTATTTATTTAAAGGGAAGAGCATATTATAACATGATGGATTCTCTTATTGAAATTGATTTCAGTTTAGGTTGGTATAGAGGTGACTATTGGTCACATGGGGTTATGACCTACTTTCTAGTTTAGCTTATTTGGCATGAATTGTTTGTATTTTTTAGAATCTTGTCTATTTCTACTTCCTACTCTAGTTTTATTTCTTGTTTTCTTGTATTAAAATTTGGTTTCATTATCCTATCTTATCCTTATCATGTGATAGGATAGTTTAGGTGGCTTTTCTAGTTATCCTAGGTTAGTTCGTTACAATTTGGTTTCAAAGGATATGCTCATCCTAAAGTGTGTTAGCATTGATTGAGTTTGGTTCTATGTTTTGTGTAGACTGAAGTTAGGAACATCATAATTTGGATATTAGGTGTGGGAAAATGGCCTAAACAACCGGCTTACATGACTAAAATTGAGTTACCATGGGTGTTCAAGGACTTTTACCAAGTTTGAGAGTTGGATTTTAAGGTAATTTGAATGAAATTTATGAGAAGTTTATTTAAATGGACCCATTACTTTTTGAGTAAGGTTTTTTTGGTTGATTTAAATTCTTAATGTTTTTAATATTTGTTATAAATACCTGAAGTCAGTCCTTTGATTTTGGAATCTTCTTGTGACTTATTTGTTTTTTATCTTTTTTTATAAAATGCCTATGAGGAGATATATTCTAAATCTGAGAGAGAAACCTATGAGGCAAGTTCCTTAGGTGATCCCTCCAGTGGACCCTACTTTGTTAGAAGTAGTTATCTACACCATTTAGAATTTGGGTCAAGTGGGTGTCATGAAACTAGGACACATAGTAGATCATAGCTCAGAATTTACCAAGTAGCATCCACCTGTATTTTGAGGTAACGGAGGACTCTAGGAATCTGAAGAGTGTCTTGAGTGGATAGAAATGATATTCAACATCTTTAAGACTCTTTAAGACTCTAAGGTGGTTTTTTCCAAGTATATGATTGAGGGATTGAGAAGAAGGTGGTGGGATTCTATTGTGTAAGTTAAGTTACATGAGGATCTTACTTGGGATTCTTTCAAGAATATATTTAATCTGAAATTATATATTGAGACATTGTGTGCATAAAAAACCTTAGAGTTTCTTACCTTAGAGTAGGGGGAGCGTACCATTATAAATTATTCTAAGTATTTTTCTAAGTAATTGCATCTTGCACTGAATATTTTCACTAATGAGTACCTGAAAGATCTAAGGATTGAGTTAGGAATGAGGCCTGATATTCGGTCAACATTGATACTCTTATGCCTTATAACCTTTATGGAGGTAGTTGACAAGGAATATTTAACTGAGGAAGACAGAGCTGTGAAGATAGGTTTGGGTAGAGCTTCAGTTGGTTTAGTGGTTAGCCAGGGTGTATCTTCTGTCTAGAAAAGGAAGAGTAAGAGGGTTGGTTTTCCTTAGGACGAATCTCAGAGGAAGTAAAAGGTATGAAGTAGGTTGTCTAATACCATTGTAGAAGGAGATGCCATACCAAGTATAACTATGTGCAGGATCCTTGTACTTGTCATCTATATAGATGATCTGGTCATCTACAACATTTTTGTGAAAAGATATCTCTGGGTAGTAGGGAAGGATCCACTCTCACCAAGGGTTCATAGATTCATGTTGATACTTACAAGGATGGTGGGTCTAATACTCATACCAAGGGAGGAGTTCAGGTGGAAAAGACCAGACGACTATATGTAGTAGAGTATCTTCCAGATGAATTTGAAGTAGGTCCAATGACTATTAGAGGTATGGTGTTTATTTTGTCTTCTATGGTTCTATATTTTTTTATACATGCGATACTACTTATTTTATATCATCAAATTTAGTTGACATGTTGGGATTTTTTCATAACTTATGCCATTCTTTTTTTATCTTTCCATACATTTGGGAAATAGGTATGAACAAGGTTTCAAATGTACCTCCTATCGAGTGATGATAGCTGACTTAGAGGTGGATTGGTACTTCTTAGTTCTTGATCTTGATATCTTTGACTTGATTATCAGCATTTATTTTATGATTAATGTTAAGGATTTGATATACTTTTATCACCATTGGGTTTATTTTTTATCTATTGATGAAGTCACTCATGTTTTCCAAGGTGAGTGGAACTCTAGATCGGGAAGGGTAGGGCCTATTGTTCCTTATGATGGATTAATCTCATTTCAATTGTTAGAGATGTTTCTTGATGAAATTGACCCTTGATTGGGTGGTTGACTTCATGAAGTTTTGTGTGAATACCATGAGGTATTTTTGGATGAGTTTTCTGGTTTTATTCCACAGAGAGAGGCCAAGTTTATTATTGATTTGATCCCTGGTATGATTCCCATTTCTATGTTGTATTACCGTATGAAACCTTCTGAGTTGGTGGAACTTAATGTATTGCTTGAGGAACTATAGTCTAAAAGATTTATTCATCCTAGAATGTCACTATGGGATTCACCAATCCTATTTTATAAAAAGGAAGATGATATCCTTATAATTTTTATTGATTATTGAAAGTTTAATTAGGTTACCATTAAGAACAAATATCCTTTTCTAAGTATTGATGATCTCTTTGATCATACTATAGGGTATCTTTGGTTTTATAAGATTGAAATGTGGTGAGGGTATCGCCAGTTGAGTGTCTGAGAAGAGGATATACCTAAGACAACATTTAGGAGTTGATATGGGTATTTTGAGTTTCTAGTTATGCCATTTGAACTCACTAATGCTCCTACAGTGTTTATGAATATGATAAACTAGATATTTCATTGGTTCTTGGAATATTTTTTGTTGATTTGTTATTAGATGATATTTTTGTGTAATCCAAGTCATATGAGGAGCATGCGAACCATTTGAATATCATTCTTTGAACCTTGAAAGAACATCATCTATATGGTAAGATTTCCAAGTGTGAGTTTTGTATTTGAGAGGCGAAGTTTCTAGGGCATGTGATATCTAAGATGGGTGTCTCAGTAGATCTTGAAAAGGCGAATGAATTTATCTTGGTAGCATCATAGAAATGTATTTGAGATCCAAAGATTCTTGAGTTTGACTGGTTACTATAGAGGATTTGTTCAGGAATTTTCCAAGATTGAATATTTGATGATAGATTTAACCCATAAGGGTGTAAATTTTGAATGGAATGAATTTTTTTGAGATATTTTGAGGTGATGAAGATAAACTTAAATTAATCACCAATTTTTATTCTTCCAAAATGAGGATTGAGTTACGATGTTTTCTATGATTCTTTTAGTATAGGTTTGGGATGTGTCTTGATGCAGGGGAAAATGTTATAGATTATGTCTCTCTCTAGTTATCCCCCCATGTGAATAATTACCCTACCCATGATCATGGGTTGGTAGCTATTATGCATGCGCTCAAAATGTTGCATCAATATTTCTTTGGAGAGTGGTTTATAGTGTATTCTGATCATAAGAGCCTAAAATATATTTTTAATCATAGATATTTGAATTTTCAATAGATATACTATGTAGAGTATCTTCATAATTTTTATTTTGATATTTCTTATACCCTTGGGAATGAAAATGTGGTTGCTGATGCATTGAGTAGAAAATTACCGACATAAGACGTGAAGGAATTAGTTGAGCAGTGGTATCTGATGAGTTTTTTTGCTGAGATGAGTTTAGAAGTGGAATAGTTTGGTTGATAGGTTTTCTTAGCTTAAATTAAAGTTGAATCATCTTTTTATGAGTTATTTTTACTCAATAAAGTGATAGAAACTGAGTTCCAATGCTTTAGTGAAAGTCTTTATGGTGGGGAGACCTCAAGTGAGTGGTATCAGTTTTCCAGTGGAGTTTTTTTCTTCCATAGAAGGTTGATTGTTTCATTTTACATGATATAAGAGTTATTAGATAGTGGAAACCATTATTTTTAGTCCATTCACCTTGTGGATACCAAGATGTATCATGACTTGAGGTATCAGTATTGGTGTAAATGGATGAGGTGATCGATTATGGATTTTTTTGCAGTGCCTTACATGTCATAGAATTGAGGTGGAGCACTAGAGATCTGTAGGGTTTTTCAACCTTTACCCATTATGGTATGAAATTTTGATGAAATCTACATGGATTTTGTTGTTGATTTTCCATGTAATTTTAGTGGGAAGGATGAAATTTGGGTGATCCTTGATAAACTCACAAAATTAGTGATTTTATTACCTATCCGAGAGGCAATGAAGGTGCAACAACTTGGGGAATTATATATCTGAGATATTATGAGAATTAATGGGGATCCTTCTGAATTTATTTATAACAGGGATATGATGTTCACATATAGGTTCTGTAAAGGTTTTTAGGAGGATATGGGTTCTTAGAATAAATTAATCATATCTTATCATCCACGGACGAATGGATATATAGAGAGGGATATCCGGGTTCTATAGGATATGCTCCGAGCTTAAGTTCTTGATTTCATAGGTTCTTGGGAAAATAATTTTCATTTAGATGATTTTACCTATAGTAATATTTATCAGTCTTTGATAAATATAGTGCCATTTGAGGCTTTTTATGGGTGTCCATGTAGATCTCCCTACTCTGGGAAAAGTTGGGAGAGCAGTCTTTGGTTGGGCTAAGTGTTGTTTAGGAGATGAAAAAGATGGTGCAGCTGATCTGGGGGAATTTGATAATGAAACATAGTAATTATAAATCCTATGAAGACCTTTGTTATCAGACATTGTAGTTTGAGGTTAGTGATTGGATCTTTCTCATAGTTTCACCTCTCTTGGGAGATCATCAGTTTGGTAAGTTGACACCGAGGTTTGTGGGCCCCTTTGAGATCATTGGATAACTTGGGAGGGTGTCCTATTAGTTTCTTTTACCATATATCTTTTCATCTATACATGACATGTTTCATGTTTCCTAGTTGAGGAGGTATTTACCAGATCCTTCCTATGAGATTAGATGAGAGGATGTTGATCTAGAGCTTAATGCCACTTTGGATAAATAGAAAGTTCAGATTATGAATATCCAAGATAAGTTATTTTGTGGTGAAACAATACCCCAAGATCGGTTAATATGGGAGTGTGAAAAAGATAACCATGATATGTGGGAGTGAGATTCATTGATGAGGCAGTAGTGGCCTTCTGTTTTTGTGGATCTAGGATATTGAGGGATTTCTGGGAGAAGAAAGCATTTATGGTGGGGAGATTATAACATCTCTTTACTTTTCAGTAAGTTATGTTTTTCCCTTGTTTTGGTTTTCCTTTTTTGTGGGTTGAGGTATGCCGGAAAGGTAATTTTGAGGATACCTATAATGTTAAATTTAGGGATTTTTTTCTTCAAATTTTACACAAAAAAATGTAGTTTCTACTACTCACTAGACACTTACATGCTGTGTAAGTTGAGTACACATTGTGTAATGGTTATTGGGTAGAATCCATGAACTGAATACATAGCATGATTTTTCTATATTTTATGTATCAGGTATACATTGTGTAATGTAAAATATGATTTTTAATAAAATTGTGATGGGTTTTTCAGTGTGTATGGACCTTGAGGATTTTACAACATGTAAATGAGTTACACGCCATGTAAATGTCATGGTGTTAGTTTTTAGGGAACTGTATGAGTGATATGTTTATTCATTCTCTGTTCATACCTCCTCTCTTGACCTAGAGTCCTCTCTAGAAGATTTTGGGTGATTTATCTCTATCTGGATCACTTCATTCAATGATTTATCATCATTGTGGTTGGATTACTTCTCTGTGGGTATGTAATCATTTTTGTTCTTCTTGGGTTTAAGATATGGCTATGGTTTGGCTTTGGTTTTTAGATCAGATATCTTTTTCTATTGATCATTTTTAGTTTCTTAGAGAGCCTTGTCCTGTGGAGGCCGTTCTCTTATTTTCCAGTCACTGTTGTCGAAATAAATTAGGTTTCTACCATGTTAAGGTAGGTGTTTCTATATAATAAGTTAATTTATTAAATTTCATATTTTTCTTGATTATATTATTTGTTTTGTTCATTGATATTAAGTGATAATTGGTTTCAAATGATTTCGTGGGGAAAAAATGTTTTTCAAAAAGGGTGTTTTTCTTTGAAAATGGATTTTATTGATTAGGAAATGGGTTTTCAAACTCCAAAGTAGATTGGATTGGCTATGAAAATGTTTTTAAAAAATTTTGATCATGATTTTTAATTGAATTTGAAAAAATGAACATTGGGAACCTTGGTTTCATTAGGATAGATACATGGGTATCCTTATTGTGTGTTTCACCACTAGGAGGAAAATTTTGTGGTATTGATTGGAAAGAGTCAATATCTTTTGGATCTAGAATATTCCTATTTTGGTTTGTGAGTGTATAGTACACATTTTTCCATAGGTTTGATCCCAATTCAAGGTTTTTTTTTTCATTTTTATCATTGTTCCATTTTTGGTTACTTATTACATGATTGTTTTTATATCAAGGATTGTTTCTCAAAAGTTTTTATATGAGGTTATATCACAGAGACTCTCATGATAGGTTGTTCCATGGAAATGTTTTTATTTGTATACCTCTTGATTCATGGATACGATTTCCTATTTTATAACATCCACTTTTCATATTTATGGTCATAGAATATGAAATGCATTTATGAAACCAAAGGAAGAAAAAGGAAAAATGATTTATAAATTATTTGGATTTATAAAAATGATTTATAAAACTGTTTTTGTTTTAAAAGCTATAATTATTGAATTCTTGATATTAGAACTTATATATAAACTATGGTGGTATCCTACTGGTATTTTGATCACACCCTACTTATTCCTTTGTGAATTTTTAGATGTTTTATTTTAGGATATATGTAAATGGAAGAGAATATTATAGCATGTTGGACTCTCTTTTTTCTGTTTCTTTCAGTTTGGGTTGGTCTAGAGGTGATTGTTGGTCGTGTTGGGTTATGACCTACTTTTTTTGTTTAGCCTATTTAGATTGGATTATATGTTTTTTGGTATCTTTTCTGTTTATGCTTCACACTCTGGTTTTATGCCTTATTTACTTATATTCAAGACATGTCTTCGTTATCCTGTTTTATCCTAATCATATGATGGTCCGGTTTGGGTGGCTTGTCTAGTTGGCCTCGGTTGGTATGTTGAACACCAATATTTTCAAAGAAATGATTATATCTACAAGTTCAAGATCATGAGTTGAATATTTATGCTCAAGGGTCTTCATTTCCCTTGATTCATAAGCAATAAACCTATCATTCCACATACAGACACACCGTAGTCCCTTTTTTGATGCATCACTTTATATAAAAAACCTTACGTTCCTGATGGTAAGGTCAACAATGGTGTATTGATTACTATTTACTTTAATTCCCCAAATCTTTACTCACAATCCTTAAACCATGTAGATTTAACCCCTATATGTGTCATCTTGGTTAATAGATTATCTAATTGGGAAAAAAATTCAACAAATTTCCAATTGAAACCAGCTAAGACAAGAAAAAAAGTATCTTAGTAATATTCATCAGCACAAATCCTTATTTAACAACCTTTACCTTTGTGGGGTCAACTGATATTCCATATTTGGAGATAATATGACAAAGAAAATACACTTGTTGAATAATCTATTCATAGTATCCATAAATTCTACAACAAATTTATGAAGATAATCCCTGTATACTCTATTCATCATATCCATAAACACAGAGGGTGCATTAATTAACACAAATAAAATTACTATAAATTCATAATGAGCATAAATTTTATGAAAATATGTCTTTGGTATATCATCCTTCTTGAATTCATTTATGATAACCACAACAGAGATCAATCTTGGAAAAATATTGATCCACTTGAGTTTGATAAAATAAATCATCAATGTGAGGTAATGGATAATTTTTATTAATAGTTATGGAATTTATTTCCCAATAGTCAATGTATAATATCATATATCCATCCTTATTATTCACAAATAGAACAGGTTTTCTCAGGGTAAAACATCAGGGTGAATGAAACTCTTATCACACAAATCTTCTAGATGTTTTTTTAATTCCCCCAATTCCATTGGATCCAATCTATAGAGAGATTAGATATGGTATTTGTATAAGGGATAAGATCAATAGATAATTCAACTTCATGATTAGTAGGTTATCTAGGCAATTCCTTTGGGAATACATCAATATATTCACTTAATTTTGGAATACATCAACATACTCACTCATAATAAACACATCCTCTATTATAATTATATATTAATTCATAGATTCATATTCTATAAGAAATTCATTAAGGAGATCCACTTGAGGTGGATTCAAACATGATTCAGATGATATAGTCTCCCCTATAAAGAAAAGGTATTTCATTTATATATAAAAAAACACAATCTATTTCTCTCAGAAATGAATTTTCAGATTATAAATTGAAATACAATCCATACAAAGGATTATATAAAATTAAACCCTAGTTATAGTAATAAAGTTCTCAAATAGGTTAATTCTATGTGTCATAATGGGGACTGACTGACACATCCTTGTTACAATAATATTTCCACTAGGATTATTGATTTACAACTCCCTTTGTAAGGTGCTAGGGAAATATGTAATTTTATTGGAAAACATGGAGGATACAAAAGAGTGTAAAGATCTAGAATTAAATAAATCTTTAAATAAATTTGAGGCTACGATTAAATTACCCACCACCACATCTTCAGGAACTTCAACCTCAGTTGTAGTGAACATATAATCTTGTCCTTTCTATATTGGCCTCTTCTGGGGTATATTCCCTTGATGCTTGGGGAATTTATTTGAATAACATTCCATATCTTTGTAATTGAAACATTATACATTGGAAACTTCTCTCTTGAATTTTCATTCATGAGATTAATTTCATTTATCACCATAATTTCAGCAAACTCCCAATATTTTTAATCAATTCCTAGGGTGTTTCTTCCTATAGTTATTTCATGTTGGAAAATATAACCTTCCCACATTTTCCATTGTTTAATTTCTTTCAACATGGTGTTCAACCACCTTATCATTATTCTGATTCCCTTTAAAAGTAAAAGACATAGATGACCCATTCTCCGTATTGATGGAACTAGTTATAATCTCCTCATATAATGAAAATGTTTGATAGAATAGTAACCTTCAAAGATTTGGCATCAATCCATCAAATAAATTATCAATATTTCTTTTAGGGTTTTGTATATAATCCCTAGTATTCCTCACTAAACTTATAAAATTAGCTTCATACTCAACCATATCTTCCTCCCCATTTTGTATTAATTTTATAAATTTTCTCTCCATTTTATATTATTGTTCACGATAAAAATAATTCTCAAATAATATCACTTTAAAATTATTTCATTATTTATCCCCCAACTCCTCTCCATTCTTATTGTTTTGAATAAATGACCACTATTGGTTAATATATCTCTTTAATTAATATACAAACATGATAACCTTCTCCCTTTCACTGTATCTTAAGGAAAGGAATATATTCTCTAATACCTTGATCCATTTCTCTACCTCTAGTGGATCAATGGTTCCATTAAAACATGGAGGTTTTTATCGCATGATGGGATCCAAAATTGTCACACCATGATGAGGTGAAACAGGTTGTTCCAAACAATAAAGGTTATTTTTCATAACCTGGGTCAACTGCCCTAATATATTCAAAATTTTCTCAGCTCCAACATCAGTTCCATTGACTTTATTGCGAGGGCAATATCTACACTGATTATGGGGGTTGAAACAATTTATATTTCTTCCATTAAGCACCATTTCTAAACATGGGCATATACTTGACTAGTTCATGAATATAACTATAAACTAAAAATCATAGTATAATTTCTATTCATTTATTATAAATTCTCATCATGAAATCTATAAATATTTCTGTAATATACTAAGGTTTTGAAATAGGTCTATGTGTACTAAATATATTCTTATAAATATAGTTCATAAGGTTTTTACTTAACCTTACTTTGATACAAACTATAAAAACATGAAATCTAGAACCTTGAAGCCAGTGGTTATTTTATTACATTGATATACAATACATAGATTATAATAAAAAGGATTTAACAGTTTAATAGTCTTAGGAAAATAGATACATAAATGAGTTTCATATTACATTGAAAACTAAAAATACATTATCTGAATACATGAAAGTGTTATTATTCTCCTTGAAATCAATTTTTCATATATAGTAATATTCTTGGTTTCCTGGGAAAATTAGAAACAATAGAAAGGGTGAGATTATATGCTCAGTAAGGTGTATCATACAATAGAATCTATCATAATATGAGAATGGAATAATCAATATGGTTAGAATAAATAATGAGAATAATTCCATAATGAAATTAAAACATTGGAATAACACATCCAAGGATAATAATAAAAATTAATAAATAATAATAACTGATTATATAGTGATGGGAATACATAATTTCAGACATCTTAAACATACTATCAAGTCCTTATACCAATACATATTATATAAAATATAAGTATGCTTCCATTACCCTATATTAGTTGTCTCACAAGACTTACTAGTATAGTGAGGGGATATATAATTTTGGTCCCCACCCATCACATAAAAGTTCAATTCATTCTGTCACATAATAAAATATCACATGCCATAATGTTCAAGGAATTAACAATATAAATACATAGCAGAAAAAACAAACGAGACATATCTAACAAGATTTACCCATAAAATAAAAATAATTATATGGTATGAAAATATTTTACCCAATAAATTATTTAATAAATATATCTAGGTGAAATACCTAAAGAATAACTAAATATTAACAATATTCAAATAAACACTCTTGATAAGTCAAGGAAATGAAATTATAGTTATTAGGAATTCATAAAGAATCAGATGATTTTGGTGTATAGGTATCCAAATACATGTATTTGAAAAGGTATAAGACCAATGAAATGACAGATAAATCCTTCATAATGGTTTGAAAAGCGCATGTAAATCATCCCAATCTAATTCCTTAAGAGTGTCAAACTAGGTGCATAGTAAGGGCCCATTTACCCTGAAATAGAATGATGACCAGTATATACCTAACCAACTCTTTTTAGGGTTATTATCCCTAGATAAATCTATTCCAAAAAACCACATCCACTTTTTTATATCTAAACATGGATTTATTTGCATGAAAATCCATACACACTTTACTTCACCAAAATTTAAGGATGGCTTTACGACTAAGAGATAGTTTAAGCATTATAAAATATTAAAAAGATGGTATAATGAGAGGTAATGATGATATATCATTCATAAAATAATAATTAATTTATAACAATGATTTATAATAACATTACACATTGAAAATAAAATTAATTTAAAAGGATTTCAAAAATAAAAGAAGTGAAAATATTCAGAACCCTTACTTCAATATAGTAACGACTTAGAAAAAGGCTATAATGAGGGAGAGTAAGTATTATATAATTGAAAATATTTTAAATGGATTATAATAACATGGGATTAAAATAATTTTTCTATATGGAAAGGAAGTTTAGAAGACAATATAACAAAGGAATTACATATGAAAATGAAAGAGGAGGATTGAGAACCCTTACCATGCATGGTGTATTCTTAAAGCTTTGGAAGATCACCATAAAATCTTAGAAACACCTTGGAGAGATTATATAGAGATAAAATTAGAGGAGGTATGTGATTAAAAATTTTAGAGTATAGTGGAGTTAGATAATGAGAAGGTATTTATAGAAAATGTGGGAGATTTGTTCATTAATTTCTAAACATAGACCTTGGAAATATAGGTTATATAAAATGAAAAACCATTGGATTAATAATGGATTTTATTCATGGTTTTAGAATAAAATAATTTTTTTTAAAATTATTATTATTTTATAATTTAACTTTATTATTTTATATTATTTTGTCCATAGAAATGAATGTTTTCCAAAAAATACTATTTTTAAATCTTTAATTTATATTCCTGACTTTGGAAAGTGAATTATAGGATTAGAAAATGATTTTAATTCATTAAAATACTTAATATAAATATAATAACATATATTTGGTTTAGGATTTAATTTTTTAAATTATTACATTGTTTTTAAAACATTATGATGTCATAATTCTTACCAAATATTTATACTGCATTTCACTATTTAGCAAAAAATTTGATTGTATCAGAAAATTATGAAAAATTACCCATTGGAAAAGTTTGGAATGATGATTTTAAATTTATGACCTTTTTATTAAAATATTTTTTTTATATATGGGAAATTTAATTATTAAATAAAATACTTATTTATTTTTAAATCAGGTATTTGGCGCCAAAAGCTAAAAATTATTTTTCTTTTCTTTTATTATTTTTGTCTAAGATATATTTATATAGTTACATTTTTATCCATTGGTCAATATAAATTATTATTAGTTATTATTTATATAATCTTAAATTGGTTTTATTAATTTAATCAAGAACTTGTTTATATCACTGTAATATTAATATTACAACTGTCAGATTTCCAATGGTCAGATTCCAACAATGAGATTCCCAATGGTTAGATTCCAATGGTCAGATTGTAACAGTCTGATTCCCAATGGTCATATGAATCCTTATATATATAAATATAAATATATATATAAATATATATACATATATCTACCATTCATGTACTTATCTTATCATCCACACTATATATATTTCTATTTTTTTGTTTTCTTTATAATAACAATATATCTCATACACTTCATATTCTTATTTGAGTATGATCCTCTAGAGTTTAATCTTTTGGAAATACTATACATTTATTGTTTTTTTATGATAATTGTTTTATCCTTTGTAATAAATTTAATTAACTTTTTTTCTATTGTTTTTATTTTTATTTTAACATTATGAGGAAAACATAAAATATACCTTGTGTAATAATTTTTAACATGGTGTGTTTATTTATAATGGTCAAATATCAGGTGTTATACAACAAGTTTCATAGGTTAATTTCAGGATGAAAGAAATTAGTAAAGAACACCATTGATTCACCTCCTCTCAGTGGTATATTATATTAATTTGGTGCTTCAATTAGTATCATAGAAAATATTCCCTTTGTTAGATCCTTACTTTGGTGAAGATGGAAAATATCAACTCATTCAATAGTAGAGGTATACCGACATTTGAACATAAAAATTCTCAAAGATAGAATAATATGATGATAACCTATCTTCTTTCACTTGGGATGGACATAGTTAACATTATTACTATGGTATTTACACCATTTATGAAATATGATTCCATGAAATTCATTTATAAAAGGAACTTATAAGTTAATGGTATGATAGAAAATAACATTCTTATATCCCTATTAGATAAGGTTTATGTGCAGGTAATGGGTGTCTAATCTACTAAGGAAACTTGGGATAAACTAAAAAATATTTTTTAAGATAATGTGAAAGTAAAGGAAGCAAATATACAAATTTGGAGAAGTAAGTTTGAAAATATAAGGATATACGATGAAGAGACAGTTGATTACTTCTTCAAAAGAGTGATTGAGATTGTTAATAACATCGGATAATTTATAGACACTTTTTAGAATTCAACTACTATCAATAATTTGATGAGAAAATCCCCTATTAGGCGTGATCATAAAGTATCTACTTTAAAAGATATATAATACATATCTCTTAATAAATTTTTTAACATACTTGTTGATTATGAGATAAGGAAATCTTTGAGATTTAAAAAGATCAAAGAGGAGATAACCTTTAAGGTATGAAGAAGCTTAAAATATGAGAACCTAATGATGAAGATTCCGATGAATTAAAAGATGAGGAAGAGAAGGATGAAGAGTATAAGAGGATTATGTCTCTTATCTTGAGGAAATTACAAAAATGTAAAGGAAATTACAAAGCGAAAACTGACATCAAATGTTCTAAGCATGGTGTAATTAGGAACTTTCAATAAATTATCCAAAGAAAAGGGGTGGTGAGTATGAGGATGACAAGTGAGAATAAAACCCTTAGAAGAAGAAATTGAGTAAAAGTTTAACGGAATTTAAGAATTCCACTAAGGGTAAAAATGATTCACTATAAATAAAATAAAGTGTATATTGATCAAGGAAGAGTAGGATTACTCCATTAATAGTATTCCATCTAAAGAAGAAGTTTTTGAAAACTTTAAAACCTTCCTAGATAATTTTGAAATAAAAAGATACCCCCATTAGCGAGGAATAAGTTGGTGAATAATAATATATGGAACACATATTGAAATTATAACTTAATGATTGACTTGATAAAAACACTAAACTTAATAAATAAGTCAGGTTTCTGAATAAATAAGGTGAAAAGATTAATGAAGGAAAATAAATGTTCCTAAAAAAGGAAGATACTTACATTAATGAAATTAAAAATCTCAATTTGAAAGTTGTAGAATAAGGTTAAATAGTGAAATATCTTGATGGAAAACTTATTATGAAATAATAAGAGTGAAATAAGATGAAATAAAGGTGTATTTCATCTAAAATTATTTAAAGAAGATGAATAATTATTTCCATAAATATTTTTAAGTTAAGGCTGAGTCATCTTATGCTACCAAGAACATTATGCTATAAATTTAGATGAAATCCACTCATGCTAAACTTGAAAATAAATTATTTTTTAATAAAAATGTAGGTCTTACACCCATAACTAGGTAAGTTTAGGTTGAGAATAATTGTGAAAAATATTTTTTGACACCAAAAAAAGATATGAGTAACTTCTAGAAACATGGTTCCACATTCTAGAGGAAATCAGAAGTTGCAGGTATCGCTAAACAAAAGAAATCTTTTCGAAAACAAAAATCTTATCAGTATAGAAGATCAAGGTTTATAGGATATTATTGGTGTTATGGAATCTTTGAGAATAATTAACATAGTTTTTGGTATAAAATTTCACTTCCATAGAGTTTAAATGAATCAATAGAGAGAAAGCATGAAAGAAACAAAAACAAATTCCAAAAGATAAAGAAATTTTTTGAAAAGGATAACGTAGTTCCTAAAAAATTATTCTAATCAGTTTATTTATAAAAAATTTGATTATGTAGAGGAGATTTGTAGAATATGTGACCAACTAGGTCACTGTGCATAGGCATTCATGACTACTTTCTTGTGACAGGTTCCATGTGTAGTAAAATAAAAGGGAAATTGGAAATGAAAGATATATGATAAATACATTTTAGTTGAAGTTACTATAAAAGATTTTAGAAGTGATAAGTTGTGGATACTTGATAGTGGTTATTCCCCACATATGAAAGGTGATATGAAAATATTTAAAATCATTGAAGAACATAATAAAGGATAATTTACCTTTGGGAATTACAGTTCCTTAAAAATAAGAGGAATCATTATGATTAAAATAGAAGCTCGAAAGTTAAATTATAAGGATTTTTTATTTTTCCATGGACTTAAACAAAAATTACTGAGTGTTTGAAAACTTTATTATGATGGTAATGAAGTTAGATTCTAAATTTATTCCCCTATCATATGATGCTTGAAATATGGAATAATTATCACCAGGGTAGACAGTATAATGCCCAGTAACATAATCAACCCATAATTACATGATTTATAATAGGGGTTTCACTTTATTACATTTCTATGATCTTTTAAGTTTATAGTTTTATATAATTAGGAAAATAATTATATAAACAATATTTTTTCTTCTTCATAAAAACAGTTTCTTAAATTTACACCCCTATTTCATTCAAGACACTTATTCTGTTAAGATGAGTCACCATAGTGGAAATATTGACCTATCTGCAATTCCTATTCATCTTTAAATACTATAAAAACATTTTAAAATGTAGGATGAGAATAAAAAATCTTATTAAGGGACATTGTTAAAAAAACACTCTTCTATCTATTTCCCATAGAAATGTATAAACAGAATTGAAATCATGCATGAGAAATAATGATTTTACCTGGTTCCCCATCACTGGACTACATACAAGGAGCATACAACAACAACGTGCTGATGTACCAAATCCACTAAGTCTCACTGCCAAATTAAAAGGTTTGGGCTATATCAATTCTATGACCAGGCTCACTTCCTTTACAATTTTTAGGGTTAACTCACTGTTTTCCCAAGGTTCACTCACCATATCTCTTTCTTTGGATCACTACCGGTGAAAGGATAACCATCTTCCTCTTTCTTTGATCACTTATCTAGAAAGGATCCACTCATAGTTTATGGACATGTATTTCTATACATTTACATGAATGCATGAATCCTAAACTATAGATAAATGCTCTGTTTAAGTCCCGCTTTCACCCGTATATGAAATCCACTTTTCTGCATACCGTTAGTTTGTAGAAATTACTTTCACAAACTATTTTAGTCCCTATATGGAATTCCTTTCTTTTTCTATAAACCATCTTGAATACTCTACAAATTTCATTTCACCGTATGTTTCGAGTTCTTTACAGACCACTTATTCTTCAGTGGAATTCCCTTACTTTGTAGACACCCTTTTATTCCATGAACTGTCTCCTCTTCTGCAGATGACCTCTCATTCTGCAAACTGCTTTTGCTTCTACGAACCACCTCTACTTCTGCAGATGGATGATGCTTTATAAACCACCTTTTCTACGTGGTCTCTCTTCCTTTGCAGTCTACATAGACCCACAAAACCCTTTCACAGAACTATTCTCATGAGCTACTTCATCCTTCATGAAATCCTCCCTCACAAACTCCTTCAGACTTCACCAAATTATTTCCAGAGAGATGATATTCTCTAATGAAATTCACTTTATATGATGATATAATTAGATGTCCTCATATAGGAAAATAGATATAAAAATCTTTCTATTCCGAATCACCCAAATCCTAGATGCAGTACAACCTTCACAACAAACTCTGCTATGTGGTCCGCATAGCACTTTGATCCTCTACAGTGACCAATGTCTTCTATGGATGAAACCATTTGCGGCTCCATGAATCACCACCTCACTTTGAAAACAATGATCCTCCTATGTACATCAATACTCCTATGAACTATTATCCTCCCACAAACTATTTTCTCTAAAAGTTACACATAGCATGTTTCTCAGTCCTCATAACGCTGCTATGCAGAAAACATACTTTATTTATTTTCCTTTACCCTACGTACCTCCTTAACGGTCCGAAAACTGATATTCAGGGTCCACAGATTGTGTTCTGTGATCTACTTTACAAAAAACCTTCATTTTACATTTTAAAAAACTTTCGATTTTGAGGTCCAAAAATTTGTTAAACACTGGTAAACTGCACAACCTTAAAAACCTACCTCGGTAATCACTACCATACTCATTTGTGTTCATCTGGTTTTGTCAACAAATAAAATCATCCTAAAATAAAAAAAAGACAAATTGAGATATTTTCCCCAAAAATCCCCCCTTTGGGTTTGTTGAAAACTCTTCATATTTTTTATATCTCATTGAAGCTTCTTACAATGCTCGACATGAGAAATAAGAGTAGCATGAAAAGTGAATCAATTAATCACTTCATTCCAAAACCACTAAACTAATTTCATCATGAACCTCATCTATCGTGATATACAACCTTTGATCAATCACATTTAGAATCATCAAATTTAAAAATACACCTACTTCACTACTCCCCCTATTAACTTCTCGCCATATCTTGATTAAGACGTTTTCTCCCATTTTATAGCTACAATTTCTCCCGCTTTTTCGATGAACTTGAAGGCCACTCCTTTGAGGTATACAAAAGGGTAAAGAACACAGATCAACACATTTGGAAAAAACACACCATAACTTAGAGAGAGGGGGTCCCACATCTACATTTTTCAAGTGCGGGGATTTAAATGAACTCCCAAATCCATTTGATTACATTCAAATGCTTCTTTGGGTAAGACCTTTTTCAGAATGTCTGTAACCTATAGTTCTTTAGGAACATATTCCAACTTCACAAGACCTTGCTTCAACTTCTCCTTGATAAAATGATAATTTATTTCAGTGTTCTTTGTATGTGAGTGATGGGCTGAATTTTTTATAAGATTTATAGAACTTGAATTATCACAATGGATTCTGATTGGAGACTTCACTTCAACTACCATATCATCAAGATACTTCTTCATCCATAATAATTTCATGCATGCTTGAGTAGCCACAATATATTCAGATTCTATAGTTCATAATGAAATGAAATATTGTTTCTTAATTATCCAATAAATACAAAATCCACCAAGATAGAATGCACCACCTGACATTTATTTTCTATCATTTATTGATCTAACCCAATTTGCATCTGTATATCCCAATAAATCTTTCTGATATTTTTCATTGTACAGAAAATTGAAATCCAAAATGCCCTTGATATATCAAAGTATTATTTTTAATAAAATAAACTGGGTTTTCTTAGGATTAATTTGATACCATGCTATTTGAATTGTGGAAAAAAATATCAGGTCTTGTTGCTATTAAGTACAATCAGCTTCTAATGATCTGTCTGTATTTTGTGACATTAATTTCTTTGCCTTCATCACCCCATGATAGTTTCATCCAACTAGCCACCAGAGTCATCATCTCCTTAGAGTTATCCATTCCAAATATTCTCAAAACATCCTTGGAATATTTTTATTGAGAAATGAATGTTCTATTATTTCCTTTCATCACCTGTAAACCAAGGAAAAATATCAGTTCACTAATTATTGACATTTCAAATTCAATTTTTATAAATTAAATTTTTTTTTTCACTGAGATTCATCTAATGCACAAAATATTATGCAATTGACATATACCAGCACCATCATCCTTTGATCACTATTACTGTTGATATAAAGATTGTAATAAACTCCACTACATTGAAAACCTTGCTTCTTCAAAATCTGATCTAGAATTGAATACCATGATCTTGGTGCTTTCTTAAACCCACATAGCACCTTCCTCAACCGATAAAATCTATTCTCATATTCATGAATTATAAAACCATATGTCTTCTCAATATAAACTTCTTTATCTAGAACACTATTCAAAAATACTGACTTGACATCCATCTAAAAAACTTTATACTTTCTCTGCACTACTATGGATAAGAATAATATGATTATATCTAGCCTTGAAATAGGTGAAAATGTTTCATTAACATCAATACCATCTATTTGGGAGTACCATTTTCACACTAGTCATTATTTGTTTCGAATCATAACTCCATATTAGTTCATCTTGTTGTGAAAGACCCATTTAGTCCTGATGAAATTCTTATTTTTTGGCCTCAAAACAATATCGTATGTCTGATTCTTTTCAATTTGGTAAAGATCTTAATTCATAGCCTGAACCCAATTCTCATCTCTAGCTACTTCATAAAAAATTTTAGGCTCTACCTGTGATAAGTACGATTCTTTCTATAAAGTCTTCATCCTTCTTATTTTCACCAGTGCTGTCTGATCAATAATTATGTTCTATCTATCAATTTTTTCTCTTATCTTAGATATTTTAATTGATATTGATTTATGATCATCCTTCTCATTATCTGAATCTTCTTTTGAATTAGCCTCTAGAACAATAACATCCCATGATCTATTTATCTCTTCATTAATATCCTCCAAAGACTGATCATGTATTTTTTGAAGATTATAATCATTTTCTACTATAGTTACATCATGGATTTCAAAAACCTTTCCCATCCACTTATTAAAGTATTTATATGCTTTTATTTTGTTTGAGTATCTAAGAAATATTCCTTCATCTCCATGGGATTCAAACATCCTGTGTTTATCCTTATTGAGAATGAAGTACTTACTTATGAAGTTTTGAAAGTACTTAAACATTGGCTTCTTTCCATACCATAGACCATATAAAGTCTCCTATTCTTTTAGACATAGTGACACCCTATTTGATGTGTATACTTATGTCATCACTACTTGTTTCCAAAAATTATCTATAAGGTCTTTCTCAATAAGTATTGTTATATCCATATTGTTGATAATTCGATTTCTTCTCTCAAATACTCCATTTTTTGTGGGATTATTACTACTAAAACTTGGTGCCTTATCCCATGTTTCTCAAGATAATACTCTACTTGTTTATTTTTAAACTTTGTCCCATTATCTATTCAGATCTTTTGTATTCTTTGACCCAACATCTTTTCAAATTCCCTTTAGTAAGACTTTATGCAACTGAACACCTCAAATTTGTGGGTGATGATTTAAACCCATTCCATTCTACTAAAATCATCAATGAAGAGAAAATAATATCTCGTCCCTTCAATAGATATTGGTGAAATTGGTCTGAAAATAACAATATGAACTAACTCAAGTAATTTTTTTAATATTTGATCTTTTTCCTTATATGTTTTTTGAATGATCTTCCCTTGTTAAAAAGAATCACATGTATGGGTAATATCATGTGATAACCTTGGGAGGTCTCAAGCAACATCATATTCCCCTAGATCTTCCATGTAATTTTTTCTCAAGTTACCAAGATGTTTATAACATAACTTCTTTCCTTATTCCTTGGAAAGAAAGCACATATCTTCTTCTCCACTCACAAGGTAGAGATTCCCTTTTATATTATTTCCCTATAAAATGATTGTACTATATTTTTACTTAATGATAGATAATTTATTTGAAAAGCTTATGTCATGTCTTGAGTCACACAATTGACATACACTTAACAAATTGTGACTAATACCTTCAACAACTAAGACATCTACGCATCTCATGTATTTTCCCTAAAAATTGGATTTTATTGAGCTAAAAATATTTAGGCCTTAATAATTACAAAATATTATGATACATTACTTATCATACATGATTCCTATCACCATATCCTAATTTCCTATCATATGATAGGTGCACCCACTATCAATGATCCATATTCCAGTGCGATCTGATTCTTTAAAATAAATATCTACAACCACTACCTATTAAACTATATTTTTTTAGTCCATGTTTTTGTATCCATACATGGTAAAAATTGATAATCTTGATCTTACTTGTGGTATGATGGACCAAATTCATCTTGTAACACTACAAACTGATTGTTCATTTTCAGTTCATTTGATAATCCCTTGAAATTCTTCTTATGAACATATTTAGTCTTCTTCAGAACATTTCTATGCATTATTTATGAGAAATATATTTCCATGTGACTGAATCCTACACACCTAGAGTAGTGAAAATCAAATTATGATCTATAATATTGAGCTCTGTATGGATGCCTCTGTTGATACTGATACCTTCGGTAGTTCTTGGCTATGGAACATAAATTTTATGAGTGTAATTTTTTTAACAATAGTAACATCTAATGCGTGGTGCATTCCTGTGTAGCAATACTGCACTACCGATTCTCCCTTGAGTTCTTTGAATCTTATGATTCTGATTCATTCCCAAATCAATATTCAACCTCAGAGTGTGATCTTATTTTCTAACTTCCACTATTACTAATTTCTATTTATGATTAAGATCCATACCAACTGTATTATTTTGATCAATAATTTTCATTTCATGAAACTCCTTTATCAGCATCACTATATCTATGAATTCTACTTTTCCTTTTTCTATTTCCTATATATCCTGCTTTTCTAGAATCAAGAGTTTCTTCTAATATTTCCCTTTCCTTTGCACACTATTACCTTCCTCTTCATGATCTTTGATACATTTTATTTTATCTTTTATAGTATTAGTAAAACTATTGATCTCTCTTTTTTGTTTTTCAATTTGGAGTTTGTACACAATAACATTTTTTGAGATCTTTGGTATTGAAGGCTTCAGTTTTTCAGTTTCTTCATTCAACTCAGACTTCTCTTATTCCTATTAATACATATAACGTTTGGCATCACGAACCACTTTGTTGGATTTATTTGTTTTTTTATCTCCAAACATATATCTATTAAAGTATAGATTCTAATTTTACATGAAGGTCAATTCTTCCTTCAACTTATCCTTCTTCATTGTAACTTTGTTCTTTTGTTATGGAATTTCTAACAATTTCCACCATAGCATCTGCTTCAAGATCCTTACAGTGCTCTAATTATTCTGACTCAAATTCTTCTGAACCATCATCTTTTCTTGAAAGTAGATTCTTCTTTTTTGAAGAAATTTCTCTTAAAATTTTTCTTGAATTTCAAGTATAATGAATAATTATTTATGGGAGTTTCAAATTAATCCTCTTAATATTCTTGAAACTTCTTAGGGAACCTTTCTGTAATATTTCTAATCTTTATACATTGAAAGCATGTAAGTAGGAGTTTTCCTTTGAACTTTCCATTTCCTATTTAAATATTTGAGAAAAGGAATGAAATCACCTCATCCATCTCTCCATATTTCTGTCCATATTCAATGATGAGCTTCTTTATGTCCTTGAATTCCACTTCTTTAGACCTCCCCTTTTCCAGGACATCATTATCATCATTTCTAATTTCATATTCTACAAGAGTACCGTGAAAGCTATCCAATGTTAGCTCATTTGGATCTTTATCTTCCAATACTAAAACTTTTGGATTGAACCAAGGTGGAAGTTTTCTAAAGATATGTTTAACTATATTTATATCTTTCATAATTTATCCAAGACCATGCATATCTTCCAAATAAACATTTACCTGATCAAATAATTTATCAATATACTCATTAGGGTGCATTATGAGATCCTATTACTTATTCTATTGAACCTACAACTTTGCTTCTATCACTTTTGAGTCTCCCTCATAAATATTCAATAATTTTACCACATTTCATGTGATGAATTTCATGAAATCTCCTTTATATATATGGAATTGGATAAGGATCCCCCTAAAGCATTCATTCCTTTGGTGTCTATATCCAATTCCCTTTGGAAAACTTCTAATAAAGAACTGTTATCGATATTGGCCGAAATTCTATGCATTGATGCTATAAAGACATCCATTCCTAATGATCAGAAGTATTGATGCATTTGAATATTCCATAATTGAAAATTGTTCCCATAAAATATTGAAATCCATTTGTGATTGACAACCTCTATTTCTTTTACTGAGAGAGAAGCACTGAATTTCAACCTTTCGCTCAGATACCAATTGTTTGCCCCACTAGGTTAAATACCCTGAGTAGGGAAGGGGGTGGATCAATGTATGATATATTGAAACCACTTCTATTTTGGATCTTGTTTCGTTGTTAAACAAAACACTCTTATCTCTCTTTCGTATAGTAATGTATGAACAGAAATGAAATCATGAACGAGACACAATGATTTTACTTCATTCAACCTCACTAGGATACATACAAGGAGCATACAATAGTAATGTGTAGATATACCAAATTCACTAAAGATCACTACCAAATTAAAAGGTTTGATCTACATCACTTCTATTCCCAGGCTCACTACCTTTACAATGTTGAGGGTTAGCTCACTTATTTCCCAAGGGTCACTCCCAATGTCTCTTTCTTTGGCTCATTTTTGATGTAAAGGATCACTGTCTTCCTATTCCTTTTCTCAATTCTCTAGAAAGGATCCACTCACAATTTAGGGACATGTAGTCCCCTTCATTTTCATGAATTCACACATCCTAAACTATAAATAGATTCTCTTTTGAAGTCCTGCTTTAACCCATATATGAAATACACTTTTCCATATACTGTTAGTTTGACAAAATTACTTTCAAGAACTATTTTAGTACCTTTGTGGAATTCATTGATTTTTACATAGACCAACTTTAATCCTACATGAATTTCATTGCACCACATGGTGTGAGTTCTTCACAGAACACTTGTTCTACCACAAAATGTCCCTTCTTTGTGGATTCCTTTTTCTTCCGCAAACTATCTCCTATTCCATGTATCGTTTCCACTTTTTCAAACCACCTCCACTTCCGTGGAGGGATGATGCTTTGTGGATTTCATCTGCTACAAAATATCTCTTCTTTTGTGGGTTATAGATCCCCACAAAAACCTTTCACATAACTATACCCATGAACTACTTCACCTTTTATAGAATCCTCCCTCACAAACTCTTTGAGACTTTACTGAATTCTTACTAGAGTGATGATATTCTCTAATGAAATTTTATCTGCATAATTATCAAATTAGTGATCTTTATATAGGAAAATTAATCCAAAAATACCACTAATATGAATCACCCAAATCTTTTATGTGGTACAACCTTTACTGTGTACTGAGATATGCAGTCTACATAGTGATTTGATCTTCTGCAGCGAATGATGTTTTCCACATACAAAAACCTTTACGGCTCCACAAATCACCACATCACTTTGAAAGCAACGAGGCTCTCATGAACTTCAAGACTCCCACAATATGCGAGCCTCCCTCAAACTATTTTTTCTATGCATTCCACGTAGTATGCTTTGCGGTCCGCATGGCACTATTATGTGGAAAACATCCTTTGATAATTTTCGTTTTCCCTATGCACCTCCTTCACAGCTCATGAACTGATCTTTATGGTCCATGGATCATGTTCTGTGAACTTCTTTGCATAAAACCTTCATTTTTCACTTTAACAAACTTTCGATTTTGAGGCCCAAAAATTTGGCAAATACTGGGAAACTACACCTCCTTAAAAACCTACTTCAATAATCACAACCATACTCATTCGTGGTCATATGGCTTCGTCAACAAACACAATCACCCTGAAAACACCAAAAAAACACCTTGAGGGATTTTTTCCCAACATATATAAAAATAAATAAATAATGTTAGTCTAGTAAAAACATGAAAACCCATGATTTTTTTCTTTTCCCAAAAATAGAGCTTTGGGCACATAAATAAAACATTTATACATATAAAAATAAACCTTTTATCATGTAAAACTTTTAATAACCCATTATTAGGCATGTGACCACCATGGAAGAATCTTTAGGCCAATGAGAACTCATGAAAACATTTCTTTGAAAAACAAACCTTTCACCTTTAAAAGTTCATAAACTTTCTTTAACTGATATAATAAAAATATTTCCATAAAACACATTTTTACAAGAATAATATAGGTAAATTATATAATAATATTCATAAAAAATTTTCACTTGTGTTTAAATCATGTTAAAATATCTAAAACCTAGTTAATTATATAAGATTAACCAACATTTTTATCTCTCTCATTTCCTTCTTCGAAGACTACATCATTATCTAATGCATTGGAGATATATATTAGGCTCACCCATTATCATGAACTATATCAGGCTAACTCATAATTATATATAATTATAAAGTATCATATCATGAATATTTATTTTAATCATGCACATTATCATCATAACACAATTAAAAAACTTATTGAACCCATAATCAAAATACTTTCCATTTCAACATAATCATAAAGATAAATATCCTTTTTCTTTAAAATCTCTTAAAAATGAAAAATTCATAGAAGAATGTGAACAATATATAATTTGATAAAACACGTTAAATTTTATAGGAATATTTATAATGAATAATAGATATTATTTTAGGAAATTATTTTCAATCCATATATATTAAAAAAATGACCTTTTTTCACTTTTGTAAAAATTCAAAAATAATCCATACAGAAAAGGTTGAAAAAATTAATTTTTGAACCATTGTAAAGAAATTAAAATATAGTCTAAAATTAAATTTATAATACTTTTAATAATAAATAATAATTTTCTTGAAACATTTAAAATAACATGGGTATGGAGAATTTTGTTTTGAAAGAAAACATTAAAATTGGATTTTAAAGAAAAACACATTACCATAAATCCCATCTAGATTCATACATTCTATAACTGATGAATAATAAAAATTATATTAGTTATTTACTTTATTAAAAAAAATTCATGTTTATTTTATTATCATTATTTATTTTATTTAATTTATTACCATGTATTATTTAGTTACTAAAATGATTAAGTTCATGTTGAATGTTTTGGGGTCGTTCGGTTTATAACCTCAAAATAACATCGGTGCATTTTTTGTTTTTCTATTGGGTTAAAAAGAAATAAATTAGAAAATATTTTAATTTTATAGAATCATAAATATTTTATAAATTTTATATTTATTCATTGGTTCCATCATTATTACCATCTTTGTAATGTGAAAATAAAAAAATAAATCACATTTCTTCATGGAGGTGGTAGTCCACACATACGCATGAACAACATTATCATTTTCCAACAGATAGAAGGGAAAGAAGGAAAGTAATATATTATATTTAAAGAATAATAATTATTACATAAATATAATATATATTTATTTTATTCAATATTTTAACTTTCCATATGAGCTGGTGATGAAAAACAAAACACATCACTTTGTGGTAGTAGTAGTCCACACAAACACACGAGTGAAGTTTTCAATTGATATAGGATGGAAAAGGACATTAAAAATGGTTTTTACATCCATATAATAAAATTAAATTATATTTGACATAGTTATGTTTTTATATCATCATGTTTAAATAACATTTAAAGGATATAGAAGAAGAAATAAACACGAAAACACTCGGTTAAGAGTTATACCTCTTCTTTGGGAAACCTCCTTTGACTTATACCTTGAGCCTTCTTAGGATAGAATTCTAGTAATAAAAAAACCTCTAGGATTTGGGGAGGTATATTGAGAAGGTTTTTGGTGATATATTGATCAAGTTAAATAGCTCTAAATATGTGAATAATAGAGGATATGAGGTTCCCTTTTATAAACGAGGGGATTGACAGTCTTGTAATTATTCAATGTTTTAAAATAATATAATGTATTATTCATTTGAAAGTTGCTATAAAATTATCCAATTTAAAATTTATGGTTATAAGGTTCGAAATTCTATTATAAAATAAGAATTTATATATGATTTTTCACCTTATCACTTAGTTTTTACCTTAATTAACCTGTTTTACCTTTTATAGTGGTAACTAATTTTTACCATGGTAAGTATTCATTATGACAAAAAATGAAATTAATATCATTAATAAAATTGAACCTAATGATTAAAAATATGGAATACAATTTCAATATTAAATATATAAAATTGATAAAAATTAATTTTAATATATGATCGCAAAAGGGCAACGAGAAACCATTTTTCAGAAAAATGTGTTTTTAAGACTAAAAAATGAATTTATACAAAAATAAAGTATAATTATGATTAATATATAATTAATAGGATTATTATTAATAAAAATACTTATTTTAATTTAAAAAATGTATAATATAATGGGACTTTTAAATTACTTGAAAAAATGATTATTTTTTAAAAAATTTTATTTTCAACTGTTCACCCCAAAATCAATATTTTAAAAAAATATCAAAAATTTACCATAAGAAAATTTGATGTGTTGATATAAAAGTTTAATTCCATTTTATAAAATTAAATTTCTAAAATTTATCAATATAAATTTTAAATAAAACCATATAATTTATGAAAAATAATTTGGTTAGAAAAATCTATTTATTTTTAGACTGAAAAATTGCAGAAAATCAGTATAGTAAATATGAATCCATAAAATCTAATCATGAATATTAATATTACATGTAATATATTTATCATTAAAATTACTAGGGTTGTCATAAATAGAACCAGTAGTAATATATTCCAAATTGGATACCCTAGTAACTTTTTCTATTTGAGCGTTGAGGATGAAAATAACTTTGGGCACCAGACACATAACCATCTTGTCTAGAAAAATGACTAGAATATAAAAGAAATATATGGTGAGGGATTTAATATAAATAAAGAAGAAATATTATACTATTTTTTAGACATTATAGAATGGAATTATGGTTAGTAGAATTCATAGAAGAGTATAGATTCAGTCCACCAAACCACTTGAGATTATACACTAATTTATATAAACTAATGAGACATCATTACATGAAGGGTGATCTCTACTTCATCACTTTTATTAATGATTTAACTTAGATTCACAAAATAATTTTTATGAAATATTAATTTGAGGTTGTGGATATGTTTAAAATATTTAAAAGTGAATTTGATAAGAAGATAAGTGTATATTTTTCGAAGTTAATAACATATAATAGTAAGGAGTTTACAAATAATACCTTTAAGTTTTACTTGATGAGACATTAAATTAAACACTAGTATAATGTTCCTTAAACTCCTTATAAAAATGAATTTTTTGAAAGGAAAAAATAGAAGTTTGTTGATATGGGAAGAACCATGCTCACTGAATATAAAATTTTAAAGTTATTCTAGAGGGAAGCTATAAGTAAAACTATGCATGTTCAAGACATATATTTCCTAAGACTATAATAAGAAATTAATTCTTATGATATTTGGTATAATAAGAAACATATAGTCAAGTACTTTATGTTTTTTAAAATTCCATGATTAATGATATTAAAAAATATAGATTTAGGAAATTTTGATGAAAAATAGAGGAAGTTGTGTTCTTGGGATATTAATTCAATGGAAGGAGCTAAAACTACTGAAATAAATGGATACAAAAGGTGATTGATTAAAATTATGTGAAATTAATTGAAAATAAATCCAACCTAAAATATATAGGTGAATAAAATATTAAATAGCTAACATAAGGTGATATCATAACTTTTTAAATAGTCAATAAAAATAAATATGGTTATGAATTAGAGAAGTTTGAGGTAAATACTGACTAGTCTGTTGATGAGAAAAGTAACAGTTAAAGGAAAATATTAAAATTAAAAAACATATATAAAAATAGGCTGAATATGAAAATATCATAGGAATATAGGAATATCTAGTGCATGTGAGAAGAAAATTAAGGCTTGAAAACCAAACTAGACTTAACTCACAGGATGAACCTCAATCAGTTTAAAAATCTACTGAGTAAAAGTAATGGTTATATGTGATTAATATTGAGTTTGATTAAATTGATAAAATAACACCTGGTATCTTGTTGCTATATTGGAAGGAATGGATGTAATAGGAAATAAATTGGTTTTCATAAATAAACTCAATGAAAAAGGTGAGATATCATGTAATAAGTCATGATTAATTTTTAATGGTTATTAATAGGCGAAATATGTTGATTTTAAAGAAAATGTTTTACCCATTACAATAATTTAAACCAACAAGATGTTTTTGGTTATTATAGTACACAAGAATTATAAATTTTACTAAATGGTTGAAAAATACACCTTTCTAAATGGTGATCTTGAAGAAGAAGTTTTCAATGAGAAACCTAAAGGTTTTATGATTTATAATGATAAAAATATGGCATGTAAGTTAAAGAAATATTTTTATGAATAGTAACAAGACTCTAGAGACCAATACTCCAAACATGATAACTTCCTAAAATGGTTGAAATTTTATAAAGGAAAAGTTGATATAAACTTATATTTTAAGGATATGATCATAGTTACTCTATTTTTCATCATTTAAATTGGTCATATTATTTTTATAGGCTACTTAGAAAGTTATTTTTAGGAGTTTTTCAAAATATATAATGATATACTTTGAGATTTCATTGCTCTAAGAAAAGAATTACTTCTAAGGGTTACAAATTCAACAAAAAGGAAGTTACATCTTCCTATCACATGAAAAATATTCTACATAATTGTTGATAAAATTTGGAATGTAATATTCAAAAGAAGTTAATACAACCATTATATTTTGTTTGAAATTGAGTAAATATAATGTATTAATATGTATAAAAAATAATTTCGAAAGTTAATTAAAGTTTGACTTATCTTATGAAATTAAGACTAGATGTTGTGTATATAGTAACTTTGTACACTAGATATTAGAGTGATATGAAGGAATAAAACACGATGGATGCAATTTTTTTTGAGGTATATCATTAGAACATTAAATTATGGTTTTATATATAAAATAAGTGGAAAATTGAAATTATTTTGTTTCACAGATGCTAATCGGGCTAGAGATTGTAATGATAAAAAATAATCATTTATAGGAACTTTTTTTTGGGGGGAAATTGTGTGATCTGGCATAGTAAGAATAAATTTTTTATTCCCTTAAGTATAATTGAAGCTAAATATGTTGCTAAAACACATGAATGTACTCAAATTAATTTGATAAAAGTAAAATTTGAATATTTTAAGGTGAATGTTTTGAAAATAACTTGTAATAAACAGAGTACGATCGATCTTTCCAAGAACCTAGTGAAACATTCCAGATCAAAACTCATTGATATTAAATATTATATTCATCAAGGATAAGGTTTTGTAGTGGAGTTGTAAAGGTGAAGTATATCTCAATAAAAGGACAAAATTTTAATATGATCACTAATGGGTTTCCAAGGGAAAGATTTGAATAATTAAAGATAAAACTTGATGTTTATACTTACCATATCACATAAGGACATTATGGGATTACCCCACTTTTCTCAAGATTCTATTATTAAGGTGGGGGACAATTACACAAATTTATACTTTGTATTTTGTTAATCTAAATATTTTATTTTAGTGGGGAGGGGAGAAGAGTCATGTGTGCTGATCAAGGGGGAGTGTGTCAAAATCACAACGACAAAATTTCTTATCATCAAAAGATGAAATTTTATAAAAATTATTCTTTTTCTAGTAGTTTATTTATAAAACACTTCTCTTTTAGAAAGGTTATGATTTGATTGAAAAGTTGATGGTTGTTGAAAATTGTGATCCATTGGTGTTGACAAAAAATACAAATGGAGAGATTGAAGAACCCATGATTTGAAATTTGTTGAATGTATTGTAATTTTTGTGAGCCTTATAATTAATAATGTTTTTGAGTTAAATGTTATGATGGAGCTATAAATTCAAATTTTTTGAATTCAGAATATGTAATCTGAGGAGGTTTTATTTTGTATGGAAGTTATCATTTTTCACATGTTTAAAGATACTACTCATTAAGTATTGTTGAGTTATAAAAAAGTTATTACCTTTTAGTTAATTTATAATATGTGGAATTCTGTGGATAAGTGTATCTATATGTTCGATAGCTGATGACTTGAAGTTGAGTGTTTAGAGATTTGAAGAGCTGATGTATATACTAAAAATACAAAAAGGAATTAGATATATAATATTCTCTCAGAATAAGTAATTTATAAAAGTATGAGAATCCACTATGATGTGTAAAAAATTTTATATGACACATAATATATTTTATGAGTTGATGAATTTGGAAGGTTCACAAATAAAATATGAGTTATAGATGTCAAGTTTCAATGTAATAGGAAGATGTAGCAGTTGTTATAACTATGAAAACCAAACTATCTAAAGGGTTTTGAAATTAAGTATGATGATTCTACACTGATAATTCATTGAATAAAATATCCTGATGATTGATTATATCAAATGTGATTCAAGATAAGATGAATTAACAAAACCAAAGGGGGATTTTTTTAAAGGCATAAGGATCAGAAGGTTGATCTTGAGAATGATTAGATGATGATTCCTATTACTGAATTAATGTTAGTTAATCAGGTTTATATTTTTAATTGTAATATATAATAGTTAATTCTAAAGGAGTTCAAGATCATAAGTAAATCTCAAAGGATTCACATATATGATAGAGTAACTCTAGTGTTTCAGAGTTACAGAGGATAATCCTTGAATTGAACCTAAAAGGGAATCCCAAATGATAAATTGTCTAAATACATAAGGTTGAATGTTATAAATCTCATATAAGAAGATTTTATATATCTAATGTCATGGTACATGATAGTTGTTTCAACCATAATTTATGGATTCATAATGGTTAGAATATGATTCAATCAGTAGTTATAGTTACTAGTAGATGAATTAGAAGTTGAGAGGATAAAATCTAGGGTTTGAACATGTGTTGTAGAAATTAAAGTTAGATTAATAGAAGATTAAAATATTTTCCATATTATATTTTAAGAATCAAATACTATGGATGACTAAGTTATATAAAGTAAAATTCCGATTTTTTATGTAAATTAGGGTAAAGTATATAATATTTAATACACTAGAAGATTTATAAGTGATGATGTTGAGATAGATGATAAATATTCAAAATTCATGAAGATTGAAGTCATGATTCTATATAATATTTTTGGAAGACTTGAAGACCATTGATACTAAAATTTTTAGGTTCTTTAATGAAGTAAAAATATGAGATATTTGGAGGTATTTAAAGTAGTTTATTTTGGGTTAAATAATGTGAAATATACAAAGATTTAAGATATATTTCATTAGGTAAAGGTTGGATATAAAATGGGAGAGTTTATTTAAAATTTAGTTCTCTATAATATTGAGATAAGAGATCATAAAAATCCTAACATGTAATTTCACGTAGATATGCTTAGTCAAAGAAGGATGTTGAGTTGATAAGACTATAATATGAAAGTTTTAGTGGCTACAATTATAATTATTTAAGTTTCAAAAGTTGATATCATGAGAAAAACATAATTTTATTACTCATTAGGCTCAGAAGAAGATCATATTTGTTATAGAATCAACTGGAGGAAAAATTGATCTTTCTCACTTTGGTTGGAGGAGATGTTGTTATTAGAAGGGATAAGTATAATTTATCATTATGAGATAAAAGAGGCTTTTTAGGAGATATCCTATTGTATTCACTTTCATCATATAATGGATATATGTGTCTTAAAATAATAACTAAAAGTAATAATGAGTTGGTAACCACATTGGGATTGAACCTTTTAAAAATCCAATTCACCTTACATTTAATTTAATGTATACATGTAAAGATGAGATATAAAGTTAAGAGGATTAAAACATTAAAAATTTACCCTAAATGTCCCAAATGCCTTATTTTTATTTATTTTTGATAATCCCCCTTTAAAGGGATGAGGAGGAACACTTACAAGTCCCATAGGCTTAGAGATTACATGAATCATAGGTTTTAGAGGAAATATATAGACTATAAATACATGGTACTTCTCCTCCCTAGCTTCTACATCATGATGTCAGCTCTCCACCTTCGCATGGCTATTCGTATAGGCTTCCCAAACACGCACATGCTATTCTTGATGGTAATTCCATACCCTCTCTTTCTTCCAAATCTGTTAGCTTCTTCTATGGTGAATGCACATGCTCTGAATCCTCATCTGGTATATTACTTTCCAGAGGAACTTTATCTATAATACTTGGATGAGAGGTATGGTATTTCCATGTAGAACATTATTTCTCTGGTCCATAATCCACACTATGTTCTCCTCAAATGAAGCATCCACCTCTATCTTGACATCAACACTATCAATCCTATGCGTGGGATCTGGATCACACTTATAGAGTTGTGACACATGAAGCACATCAATCATAACCTAATGTTGTAGTGTAATATCCAACCAAAAATCCACTGTTCCAACCCATTCCCTAATCTTAAATGTATTTAAAAATCATGGTGTAAGATTTACTTACCTACTAAAACATAGATGCCACAACTAATAAAATAATCAAAAGAATACCTGATCATCCATGGAGAACTTCAAGGTCAGTGTCTCCATTCATTATATGAGGGTTTCCTTCTTTAATTAGTAACTACCTACTTCCAAATCAACTACACTCTCTTGATGGTATCTTGAACCAAGCTCAAACTAATCATCACTAACCCACCCACCTTTAACCAACACAATGGAGAGCAACATGGTCTACTATAAAGGTACTAAAAGGGACCCATAAGAATTTAATCCAATATATTGTTATATTAAAAATATAACAAGGTGAAACGGTTTTCCCATGATTCAAAAAAACAAGAACACATGCCCTGATCATATCCTCCAATATTCAGACCATCCTCTCAAAGTGTCCATTCGGCTACAGGTGATACACTATACCATGGTTTAGCTAAAACCCCATGAGCATATATAGGACTTTCCCAAATATCAATATGAATCATGTGTCCCAATTTTATATTGTACTCATAGGTACTCTATACAACCACACTATCGCACACACGTATAAATTTCCTAACTCATATATTGATTGAGTCTCTCAAATATGAAATAAGTACACAACCTTCATCAACCGGGTGAATACCACCCATACAACATCACGATCTCTGAGGGTCCTAGGTAAACCTATGATAAATTCCATGGTTACCTTGCCTCATTTGTATATTGGAAGTAAAAGGTGTTGAAGTAACCAATAAGGTCAATTATTCTCTATCTTTATCCTCAGATTGATAATCCAGAGAGTGAGAAACCCAACAATATATTTCCTCATACTCTACTATCGGAAACATTACCTGATATCATGATACATCTTGGTAAACATTTTATATACCACCCATTTTAAGGAATCACTAGATCCTTTATCATAGATATGGGTACCAACACCCTGCTATGGATATATATCACCTCATCTTTATCTCAAGACCATCTTGGGACTAGATAATCTCCCATAATCCATCCACGAATCACTTGACAATCAGAATCACGATTTTGACTTACCTTTACTTGATCCCTAATGAATATATAATAATAAAGGGATCATAGTTTATAACCTATTGGTCCATAGACACATCTATTCACTAATAAATGAGTAAGATCATCATCTTACACTACTCACTATAAGTCCAAACTCCCTTACCCTTCATTTTATTAATGAGGTAATCTGAAATGACATTCCTCTTCCCCAAGGTATATTTCATTTAGTAGTAAAAGGTCTAGAGGTACTTGACCCAATGAATCTTCTACTTGTTTAAGTATTATTAAGATAATATGTATCATGAGATCTTATAGTTGGTGTAGATTCAAAACCTCTCACTAAATAGATAATGATTCCAACACTTCAAAGAGTGATCCACATATTCTAGACCAAAATCATGGGTAAGGTAGTTTTTCTCATTGGGTCATACCAGATGAGACCTATAAGTAACCACTAGATCTACATGCATTAGAACTACCCCCAATAAAACTCATGAAGAATAAAAATTTATATTATAACTGATTATTAGGTCTTTAAGAATTAGAATTATAGTAGTAATCAATTATTTCTTCAACTCTTGGAAGGCCTCCTCACATTGACTAGTCCACTTTAAATTCACCCCCTTATTTGTCAGCTTGATTATGGGTGAATCCAAGTGAGAGAAGTTCTGAATGAACCATTTATAATACCCAAAAAATCCAAGAAATCTCCAAATATTGAACACATTCCTGGGTCGTTCCTAAGACATCACCACCTCCACTTTCTATGGATCAACTAAGATACCTACCTCTAAGATCACATGACCAAGGAAATGCATCTCCTGAAAAAAAAGTGACGGTTTGGGAACTTAGAATAAATCCAATGTTCTTAAATAATACCTAATAAAATATCATATTCTTGTAATATTTATCTCTAGTTTGAGAATATACTAATATATCATTTATAAACACTATGATGAATGAATCTAAATAGGGATGAAAAATATGGTTCATTAGAGTTATGGTCACCATTGATGCATTTGTTGAACTAAATGGAATCACAAGATACTCATATAACTCATAGATTCTCCTAAATTCCATCCTCAATATGTATTTAACTTTGAACTACAACTGATAGTAACCAGATTATAGGTCAATATTTGATAACTATTGGGATCCACTCAAGGGTCATCTTTCCTTAACAATAGATACCTATTATTCACTATAACCCAATTCAACTTCTAATAGTCCACACATAATCTGAGGCTACTATCTACCTTATTGGTAAATAAAAATGGATCTACCCAAGGAGAGGTATTCGATTGAAAATAATCCTTCAGCGTAAGGTTTCCAAGTTTTGTATTTATCTCTCTTAACTTAGTTGGTTCTATATGATATGGAGGGATCTATATGGGTTCCACACAGACATGAGGTAAATAAAAAAATAAATCTCCATATCAATAGAGAGTCCTAATAAATAATATATGAAATGTATTGAAACTGGTCCACCACTAGAGAAAAAATAGTTAGAACCATCACTTGATTCACTGCAAGAACCACACTCACCACCTGTGTTGTAATGGATCTTACTCGACTAAAGTTAGGTATTTATCTACCTAATTTCACTTATCACTCTCCCAAGATAACACACTTCTCTCCCATAGATTCTCATAGCCTCAAGTAACTATAACACATTTTGGGAACATATGAACATGGTCTAACCACTTTACAAGAGGAGTATAGATCAGCAATACCCATAGTGAAAACTCCACATCCAAACCCAAACCAGATATAACTCATGAATAAATAAAGGAATGAGATTATCCCATATAAAATAAACTCTTAGAGTGTATTTCAGTAATAAGAATCGTACCTATGTAAATCGATGGACCCTCCACTCCATCCGCTAGGACCTTGCCCAAATAATATACTATTCCCACCTTAGATTCATGATCATGACATCATGATCTTTGGATCACCTTCAGAACTGACCTTTGAAGCATCTGTAATATTTTTCATCCCCCATTCCCTTGATTATATACATGAATTGATCTCCCAAACACAAACCTTCTATCTGTTTGAGCCCCCCCTAACTAGGCCCTCATGGAATATGTTTTCCCCACAACTCTTCCTATAATTTACTAAGTCATCCTTATGAAAAACCACTAGAGATTCCCCATCCTGCCACATGTATGACACTCCTTTTATAGACTCATACAATATTGATGGAAATAATCAATCTATTTCCATTGATAACATATATAGGGACCCCTTGTAAAGGAGACTGATGAACCCCTTACTTAACTAACCTTATTCTCACTAACCTATCTATTCTCATCAGATATGCTCTTCTTTCCACTATAAGAGGCATAAATAAAATTTCATCTCCCTAAAAATTTGTTACATAATCTAAAATTGACATCATCCTTCATTGAATCTCTATAAAATATCAAGCTTAATCTAACCTCAACATCTCTAGGAAAAAATCCTCCAAGAATAGGTCTATGAAGGCCACCCATGATAGTCCCTCGCATCTATTAGCCTGAATCATCACACCCAATTATATTCTGGAGGGTATTTAAAGAATATACTTCATGAGATTCATTAATTTATCCTTATGTATCTCTACAAGATTGGAGATTCCCTTTATAATCTAAATCCAGCCCTCAGTATCCTAAAGACCACCTGTACCTTGGAAGATTGGTGGCTGTTTCATCTTGAAGCCTCATAAAAAATCCACTATGGTAGGTCCTCCCTAATGGGAATCTCTACTACCACTGGTACTAAATGGAAACACCCAAGTTTAAGTGGATCTAATACTTGGAACATGGAAACAACCATCAAATAATGATTATCCTATCCATCAAAAATATCTAGAGGAACAATATAAGAATTCCTCAACTCAGGAACCTCCTCCACCAGACCCCTAGGTGGCACTACAGGACACCATTAAGATGATTTTTTTGAATACCAAAATAGAGGCTCATAAATTCATTTAACAACTTAAATTTAGCCGAACTCAAGAAATTAACAAACATACCCACATACAAGAACCCCAAGAACATGCATTGTGGGTCCAACCACAACCACTAGGTCTAAACCCACATCATTGGTATATATATGTCCTAAACTACATGACTGTTGGAATTTAACTAATGGAGCATGAAATGTGAACCTACATTCCTATCCATGATGTAAGAACTCACCAACTCTCTCCACCCATATAAAGAGAAAAATATCATAAACCAAAAAAACACATAATACTTAAAGAGTAGAAGAAAACTATAATGACATAGCTAATAAAAGAAATCCCACTACCCTAGTAACTTGATCCTCCACTATATAGGTTCTTTCCATGAATAAACATAACTTCCTACTTGAGTTTCAAGAATATTATCTTTATTCTATCAAGAACCAATATAATTTTGCAATTCTCCAACCCGGATCATCATGTAGAGCTGTTGAGTTACAAGACCTCAGGTGTGCCTCCCCCATATGTAAGAGGATATTGACTAGTAGTGAGGGAATTAATAATTTTATAGGGATTATATACCCTCAAAATCAAATAAAAAACAATAATAACACAGTATAAGTAGTAATAAATAATAATTAGAGAACACAGTCAAAGCAATAAATAATAATCTCATGTGAAAGATCAAAAAAGAATACAATCATCAATATATCTAATCAAAATATCCCCACATGAATCAGATCAATATATATAATGAAAATAAAGAACAAAAAATATAACCGAGTCTAATTAAAATAGATCCCAAAGTGTAACACCCCAAGCTTCCACAATACGTTTCTCTTTGAATAAAGTAATAGCTTGCGCTGTACGCAACTTCGAGTTTTAGCACACCACGACAAATAAAACTAGCCGTTATGAATAGTAATATCCACTTTTTTAAATTTTATAAATTTTATTTTTCAAAATGGACTTCATTTTTGGATTCATAATATCAAAATTATCTTAGGATAAATTTTTGGTATTTTTCTGAAAACTTTCAATTTTTGATGAATAGTGAAAACACTACGTTATTGTTTAAAACCAACTTTTTATTTAAATAATTAGTTATTTTATTTAAATTTATTTCAGGTCAAAATAGATACATAATACCTATATATGTTCAATGTAATTCATTGGAGTCATTTTATAATAAGATTATATATATATAATTTTATTGAACTTTTAACGTCTTTTACCCACCTTCTAGAAACATTTGCAAATTTTCATAAAATGTAATTTTACCAATTATTTGAATTGAATTTCAAAAATCCAAGATACATGGTTGTCATAAGTAATTAAAATGTTGTTCAATAGGACGAAAATAGTTTTTGGCGAATAGTAAATTTTGAATTTTGTTTACCACAATTAAAAGTAAATAGGGTAATTAAAGGTAAAAATGATATTATAATTACCATAAAACATGTAATAATTATTTTAGATAAGTTTATTTCTAATAAAATCACCCTTATGAATAAAATATGATCATTTTGGTCCACTTGAATTAGATTAGGACATTTATTATTATTTTATTTAAAGAAGAGTTAAAAGTGTTAAATTCAAAGTTTAATAACTAAATAATTTTTAATATAGGTTAATTCATAAGATAAATTTGACTATAAATATTCATTAGAAAGATAAAAATATTACCTACATAATGGTATTTTATTTATAATTTTTATACATTAAATAATTAAATTTATTTATGACACAATGATGATGTAGTAATTACCTTATTATTGAAAGATTAAAATAGTTGATATTATAAATGTTAATATAATTGTAAATTGAGTCTTTTGGTGTATTACAAGAATTTTATAGGTTAATATGGAATGTTAGGGCTGATTAAATAATTTTTTTTTGAAGTGATAAAGTTGTTATGACTTTCACAAAAACCAAATACTAAATAGTGTCAAAATTGACATAAATGAGTTCTTAAAACAAATACTATATTATTAATTTATATAACATTTCTAAAAATATAAGGTCTGGAAAAAGAAATTATATAATGTTATATATATCAATAATGAACCACTTTAGGTTTTCTTGACTTTTTATAGTAATTTTATTAACCATTTATTATAATAATACAAGAATACATGGTAAAAGTTAAACTATTTAACTAAGAGTTAAATCTAAAATATAAGGTTAATATGATTACCTAAACCTATATAAAACCTATTTTTTGAGAGGTTTTAAACCCATAACCACCTTATCCTGAAAATAAATAATTTTGGATCCACTATAAACCAAATATTATTGTATAATAAAATAATATTTCAAGATTTTCCTAAAGTGACCTTCACCCATCTTATAAAAGTATAATTCCCCTTCTCTCAAAATCTGTAAGAACCCTATTTTTTCTGTGAAAGACTTTGGAATATTCTTGATGATATTCCAGAGCATCTCCTTCAGACGACGTGTGATTCCAAGCCCCGGAGTGTCCGGAATTAAATATTCAGTGCGTTCACACTGGAAATGCCAAATAAATGGGATAACTCCTAAACGGAGTTCCGAATCAGAGATCTGAGTGTACGGATGGGTTCAGAATGGGGTGCTTACCCTAGTAATGACATAAAACATGTCGGCGCGGGATGTTTGGACCCCTCACTCACTTCCGGAAGGTTAAACGGATAAATTAATAAATTAATTTATTCGTTTAATGGAGAAACACTAGTATCTCTTAAGCGGTGGCTCGGATTGGAAAACTGAGGGCACCGTTGAGTTCGTAGCGTGCCGTTTACCCTAGGAGGGGTATAAGTTTTGCGGGCGCGACCCGTCTGTGAAAAATGGCCTCAGGGGCGTTTTCGTAATTTGGCGGCCTCGGGCGCTAAGTTTAATAACTTTTGACCAGGGTCTCAGAATAAAATTCCGAGACCACCGTTGCGCTCAGAGTGTGGTTCTTAGACTAGGGGAGGCTAAATCCCTACCCCGTCGGGAGTTCAGGTACGGGGCCCACGGGCGGGAGTTTAAGTGTTTTGTCTTTAAACACTTCTCCCCCCCTCATGGTTGTCCTCCCTGGCGCGGCAGCCTCTCCCCTCCTCCTCCATCTCCGGTGAAGCGCGGCTCCGACAGATCACGACGAAGCTCCGGGCAATGCCCAGCGAGGTAGGATCGCACGTTTTGTTTTTAGTTTCCCGCACCTACTTTGATCTCGTTTTTCACTATCTAGTCCTTGTCAAAACTTTGATCAAAGCCCATGAATGTGAAGTAGAGTTAATTCCCTTTTCAACGCATCTTTAGGATTCAAATTCTGAGCTCCGTGGCATCCGAAATGATCCGCTGAACTTTGCGGGTTTTCGGGTTCCGGCGAGTTCGAGCAGTGGTGCGGCTCGGTAGAGGCGGCGGCGCAGCTCGGTGGAAGCGGTCGGCAGCACGGGTGCTCGGCGGAGGGTCGGCCGAGCGCGAGGTGCTGGGCGCCAGCGCGAGGAAACGCCGGCCGCGCGAAGCGGCGGCTCCAGGCGGTGAGGCCGAGCCGTCGGGGCGCGGCGACCTCGCGGTCGCGACGTGCGACCCCCGCGCAGGGACAAGACCCGCGCGACGTGGGTCTTCGCATGGACCAAGCGACCGGCCACAGGACGGTCGGTGCGCGGTCCCTTGGTCAGCGGATGGACCGTGCGGTTGGACCGCGGCCCGGCCCAGAACGGCCGGACCGGCCGGTTCAGGCCGGTTCGGCCCAAGGGGCCCTGCCCCCAGGGTTCAGATGCCCGTATTTTCTGCTACGGTCATCCGTTTTGAGTGCCGTCTGCGGCGGTTGAACCGTATCATCGAGGATGAATTTTTGAGATGCTTTCAGGAATTTTTAATTCCCAAAAAGAGAGACCTCGGAGGAGCGACGCGTCTTTAAGTGGACGAGCGTTTTTCCCGAGATTCTTATTTTGGACGGCGCGGACGCGTCTGACGTCCGTTTTGAGCGCCATCAATGGCGTTGCGACCCTCACACTGAGGCGGAGATTTCTAGTGTGGTTCTAGGCGTTGAGGCCAAAGTTGAGGCGCGGGCCCCATGGCCCGTCTCTTGAGCTGCGTGCAGAGTTTCACGACTATTCCATCGGACGTCCGTTCGAGGCGTGCGAACAGTCGATTCTGGATGTTTTTCTGAGAGGATTTCAATGGTGCAATTCGCCCGCCCTAATTAGGCACGATGGTGCGGGGCCCATGAGGGCCGTTTGGGCGTCGATGGTGATTTTCCATCTTTATCACCGGGCGACCGTTTTGGACAAGTGAGTGGTCCATCTTTTGTGTTTTTTCGAGAGGATCACAATGGTGCGATCCGTTCGTTGAGTTTTGGGACCGGGTTTCGGGTCCCACGTGGCACCGCTCGTGTGCGGTGTGCCGAAATGTGTTTTTTTCTCCGGATATCCGTTGCACTCATGTGAGTAGTGCTTTTGACGTGTTTTCCTGAGGGGATTGCAATGGTGCGATGCACCCGACTGTTTTCGGGGCCGAGGCTTGGGATCACGAGACGCCGTTCGGGCGTGAGGCGGTGTTGGTGACCTTTTCCGTTGGATATCCATTGGACGCGAGTAAGTAGTCGATCTCGCGTGTTTTTCCATGAGGATTACAACGGTGTGATCTGTTTGGTTGTGCGGAGCCTCTTGCGTGATCTTGGGAAATGTGGAATGTGAAAGGTGCTCTAGTGGCAGTTCGTCCTACCATGTTTGTAGCGGACCCTTGGCGTGTGATCGCGCATTCTTGGGAGAGTGATATAAATGCTTCACGAGATGTGGTTGGCCGTGCCTGGGCCTTTGAGGTGGCAGGTTGGAGTTGTTATGTCACACCTTCGCGTTGACGTTGGGTGCCGTGTGCATGATAGCTTATGGGCTGGAACGTGGTATACTCAGGGAGTATACGGGAGCGCTTGGAGGTACGTGTGGTTTGTACCTGAGACTATTAGTAAGCTCAGTTGGGGTTGACGTGGGGCCACACATCGTGTAGGCCCCATGTGCGTGCTGTGTTCTGCTTTGCGTACTTGGAACTCTCGCGGCGTAGAGGGTCCCTCTGTGCTCGTTTGATTGACTAGCAGGGTGGAGTTTATTTCCCCTGGCTTTGTGCTCGTTTGTTTGACCAGTAGGGTTGAGTGGTCTCCCCCTGGTTTTGTTCTCGATGGGTTGGCCGGTAGCGGTGCTAGTGACAACCAATGATGGAGAAAACGCTGCACCTCATTTGGGGTGAGTTGTTCTGGAGTTGGGTGGTTGCGCGATACCCACTCCGTGTTCGGTTGGCCAGTGGTGTACCCTTCGGTAGGGATGGCCAGATCAGTTCTGAGTTTTACCCTCCATCGGGGCTGGGCAGTGGGTTACTCATCGACTTCTTCGGGTTTACCCTCTAGCAGGGCTGGGCAGTGGGTTGCTTGCGGACTTTTAGGGTCTACCCTCCAGCAGAGAATGGGCAGTGGGTCAACCGACGCTCTTAGGGTCTACCCTCCAGCAGAGACTGGGCAGTGGGTCACCCGACGACCTCTTAGGGCCTACCCTCCAGTAGGGCTGGGCAGTGGGTCGCCCGTCGTCTAGTTCTAGGTCTACCCTCCAGCGGGGCTGGGTAGTGGGTTGCCTGATGATGTATTAAGGTCTACCCTCCAGCGGGGCTGGGCAGTGGGTCACCTGTTGACGTATTAGGGTTTACCCTCTAGCAGGGCTGGGCAGCGGGTCACCCGATATCTGGTTATGGTTTACCCTCCAGCGGGGCTGGGCAGTGGGTCGCCTGACGATGTATTATGGTTTACCCTCTAGCAGGGCTGGGCAGTGGGTCACCTGATATCATATTATGAATTACCCTCCAGCATGGCTGGGCAGTGGGGACACCGGTTGGCATTCCAGACTAAGTCCTTTCTACTAGGCTAGTCTGAGGCTCTCCTCCATGACAATCGGGGCGGGACCCTTGGTTGTACGGGTCAGTGATGGAACGACTTTGGCTTTGAGGAGATCTCTCGACTACAGGGCAGTGACGAGGTGTGGTTTGACTTTCCCTAGAACTCTCAAGTTCGAGGGGCACTTTCCCCACCGAGACACGTTCTTGTGACGCGATCTAAAACCGTGCGGGCGAGTCAGTGCCGCCCAAAGCGGATAGTGTCGATGTGCGGTGATTGGGCCCTTGGCTTGTAGTTCGGGGCAGACGTGCGGGATGCTAGGAATCAATGGTTTAATTCTGGGACTGTTAGCTACTCTTTCTTAGGATGAGCTACGGGATGGAGATCCCCTTATGACGTTGTTCGGGCTTCTTGATTGGGCATAAAGATATGTATATACCGTGTTTCAGTACCCAATTCTTGGGTTTGGTTACTCTCCTTCCAGGAGGGGCGAAGTCGCGCGGGGTATGCCACATGCTTTCTGTGTCTAGCTTCTCGTGGTTGGATGAGTCTACTCTCCTGCTATAGGCAGCGAAGACTCGACGGGAAGTTCATCTTATCACCGTTTTTAGCTCCTTGTGTCTGGATGAGTCTATCTCCTTTCTCTTGTTGGGTTAAGCTGGACTCTTTACTGCACTCTGTTGTACTTCTGTTCGACTCCCTGTTCTCTCTACTGCTCACCCTTCAGTACCTCCTCTGTTGCTCCCTCGAGCCTTCGGGGTATCCTACTGATTATTTTTATACTCACCCCTGCTTGGGCTTTTCCCGCACTTGGTGTACCCTTGCAGACAACAGATAGGTGGAGCGTGACTTCAGTGGAGCGTAGGAGCTTGGGAGCTTGGACCACGTGCGGTGGTTGTAGCCGGGTTCTAGGTGGGAGACCCTTTAGTTGTTTCTTTTTGTTTACCTGTTGCCGGGTTGTGGCAATTTTCGGTTGGGCGCGTGTTTTTCCCCTTTCCTTTTTAGCTTGTACCCTATACTGATTAGAGGTTGATGAACTCTTGTGGTTTATTTATAGCAGTTTCACTTTTACTTTTCTTTTTACTTTTCACTTTTGCATTGAGTTTTCTGCGTGTGTGTGTACAGGTGCTTAGGAAAAGGCCTCCCTGAGTTATTGTGCCTTCGGCGCTGGTCGCCAGCCCCTGGCCTCTGGAGGCGGGCTTGGGGTAGTTGCGGCTCGAGGCCGGGTAGGGTCGAGACGTGACAAAGTGGTATCAGAGGTGGTTCGTTCCTTGGGGCGTTGTGTGGACGTCCCTAAAAGAGGAATTGGTTGGGATATAGGGAAACGGTGTTAACATGTCTCAAGAGCGGCTCTCAGGCCAGGGAGTCCAGTGATGGTGCGGTGGCCAACATATCCATTCACCAGGACCTTGATAACTTGCTTGTCGACTCGACATGCTGAGAAACTTGTTGCAGGGAAAAATTTTTTGTGCATCACATAGGATCGAGTCTTTGACGGTCCTTCTTGAGTCAGCTCCCCATCATGGTTATTGGTATATACATGTATGCTCATCTGACCGTGACACTCCTTGATAATATTCAGGATATCTCCATGAGGACAGAGAGCCAGGATACTATCTTTGGTTCGTGACGATGACCCTGTGAGCTACGAGGCCACAGTCCAGGACCCATCATGCGAGCCCCTTTCTCCGGGTGGGCCGGTAGCAGCATCCCCACCTGTTGAGCAGCAGGCAGTTTCAGCAGAGCAGGATGAGATTGAGCGTAGGTTGAGCGCGTTCCGTGAGTTCTAGTGGCAGAGACCACTGAGGTTCAGTGGTGAGCCAGACCCTCAGGCAGCAGAGGTTTGGCTCGAGGCAGTGGTTCGCCTTTTCAGGCTTGTGCATATGCCGACAGATCAGAGAGTGGCTTTGGCAGCCACCCTTTTTCGTGGAGAAGCTCGGCGTTGGTGGAGTCTGGTGACTCAGTTTCTTGACGAGTCGTCACTTCCGTGGGACGACTTTCAGTTGTTTTTTCATGAGGAGTTTTGCCCCTCCTGCTTGCGCTCCGTTCGGATTCAGGAGCTACTGCAGTTTCAGCAGGGAGGGATGATGGTGGCCGAGTACACAGCTAGTTTTGCAGACCGTGCACGCTTTTACCCAGACTTGGTCCATGACGACAACATACGAGCGCGGAAGTTTGAGTAGGGTCTCCGCCAAGAGATTCGTGCTGTCATAGAACCCTTGGTCATTTCCACATATGCCGGGGTTCTAGAGAAGGCGCTGGTGACAGAGGGCTTCCTGTCGCATTCTAGTGTTGGTGGTGGAAGCAGGCACATTGGAGCCGAGACGTCTACCGCAACTAGTGGGCGTCGGCAAGCAGAACCTCGACGCAGGTGGCTTACTGAAAACCGGACTCAGGGGCATGGTCGTACACCACAGCGGCACCGGAGGGCACCAGTGTAGCCTGGAGAGAGTCGATGCTATGCTTGTTATGGGAGAGGTCACTTGGCACGAGACTGCCCGACCCGAGTTGCTGAGAGCTTTGGGTAGGCAGCAGGCGCACCACCACGGCAGAGGCAGTGCCGTGATCAGAGTAGTGCCCAGAGAGGTGGTGCTAGCAGAGGAGCGGGAGGAGCTGGAGGTGGGAGACGACGTTATGAGGTCTTCCCATCACCACTAGGCGGTCCATGTCAGGCTTCGGGAGCTAACGGTTGGGACCACGTACTGCCACGAGCTTTGGATGTCTATGATCCTGCAGAGCATGGGATGGTGAGAGGTACCCCTTGCGACTCTTCTACTTCTTGTAGTAGAATTGTTAGGCTTTATGTGTGAAAGACTTTTCTCCCTGCTCCTTGTTTGAGGTGTTACCAGGGTGACGCAGGGCGTCAGGTGTAACCCTGTGTTGGTAAGGGAAAAAGGCGTGAGACCTTTTCCTTTAGTCGATGGTGTTGACTCCTTCGCATTTTGAGCGTGTAAGAGAGAATCGGCCGTGGAATCTTGCGTGACCAGATATCCTTGGGTGTTTCACCATATGGATATTCTGAAGGAGGGAATCACCGGGCCTTGTTTCAGGTGCGGGCGGTGATTCCAGTCGCGACGTGCGACGTAGAGGTTTGACCGGGGAGGTGAGCTACCCCCGAGGGCCTTCAGGCTATTTGAGACCATGCAAAGGGATGGAGAGGTACCCTACCACCTTTCCCTAACCCCAAAGTCTGGAGTGGGTGCACGACATCAGCATGGGCCGACCTCACATGAATGGATCAATCCTTTGGTCCGTGTGCGGTGACGCAGAGCTGTGCGTGGGTTCTTCTGGGTATGGGAAAGCCAAGTGTGGGCTTAGTACCCTGGGTTGCTCCCTAGTTTTGTTTTTCGGGGACGAAAAGATTGAAGGAGGGAATGATGTAAGAACCCAGTTTTTCTGTGAAAGACTTGGTAATATTCTTGATGATATTCCAGAGCAGCGCCTTCAGACGGCGTGCGATTCCGAGCCCCGGAGTGGCCGGAATTAAATATTCAGTGCGTTCACACTGGAAACGTCAAATAAATGGAATAACTCCTAAACGGAGTTCCGGATCAGAGATGTGAGTGTACGGATGGGTCCGGAATGTGGTTTTTACCCTAGGAACGACATAAAACATGTCGGCGCGGGATGTTTGGACCCCTCGCTCGCTTCCGGAAGGTTAAACGGATAAATTAATAAATTAATTTATTCATTTAATGGCGAAACGCTAGTATCTATGAAACGGTGGCTCGGATTGGAAAACCAAGGGCACCTTTGAGTTTGGAGCGTGCCTTTTACCCTAGGAGGGGTATAAGTTTTGCGGGTGCGGCCCGTCTGTGAAAAATGGCCTCAGGGGTGTTTTCGTAATTTGGCAGCCTCGGGCGCTAATTTTAATAACTTTTGAACGGGGTCTCGGAATAAAATTCCGAGACTACCGTTGCGCTCAGAGCGTGGTTCTTAGCCTAGGGGAGGCTAAATCCCGACCCCGTCAGGAGTTCGGGTACGGGGCCCACGGGCGGGAGTTTAAATGTTTTGTCTTTAAACACTTATCCCCCCTCTTGGTTGTCCTCCCTGGCATGACAGCCTCTCCCCTCCTCCTCCATCTCTGGCGAGGTGACTCTGGTGAGACGGTCCGGCGAAGCGCGGCTCCGACGGATCGCGGCGAAGCTCCGGGCAATGCCCAACGAGGTTGGATCGCACGTTTCGTTTTTAGTTTCCTGCACCTACTTTGAGCTCGTTTTGCACTATCTATTACTTATCAAAACTTTGATCAAAGCCCATGAATAGTAATAGAGTTAATTACCTTTTCAACACATATTTCAGATTCAAATTCCGAGCTCCGTGGCATCCGCAATGATCCGCAGAAGTTTGCGGGTTTTCGGGTTCCGGCGAGTTCGAGCGGCGGCGCGGCTCGGTGGAGGCGGCGGCACGGCTCGGTGGAAGCGGTCGGCGACGCGGGTGCTCGGCGGAGGGTCGGCCGAGTGCGAGGCGCTGGGCACTGGCGCGAGGGGTAGCCGGCCGCGCAAGGCGGTGACTCCAGGTGGCGAGGCCGAGCCGCTGGGGCGCGATGACCCCGCGGTCGCGGCGCGCGACCCCCGCGCGGGGACAAGACCTGCGGGACGCGGGTCTTCGCGCGGACCAAGCGACCGGCCACAGGCAGGTCGGTGCGCGGTCTGCTGGTCAGCGGCCGGACCGCAGCCCAGCCCAAGGGGCCCTGCCCCCAGGGTTCGGACGCCCGTATTTTCTGCTACGGGCGTCCGTTTTGAGTGCCGTATGCGGCGGTGGAACCGTATCGTCGAGGCGGACTTTTTGAGATGGTTTCGGGAATTTTTAATTCACGAAACGAGGGGCCTCGGAGGAGCGACGTGTCTTTAAGTGGACGAGCATTTTTTCCGAGATTCTTGTTTTAGACGGCGCGGACGCGTCCGACGTCCGTTTTGAGCACCGCCAATGGCGTTGTGACCCTGGCACTGAGGCCGAGGTTTCCAGTGCAGTTCTAGGCGTTGAGGCCGAAGTTGAGGCACAGGCCCCACGACCCGTCTCTTGAGCTGCGTGCATCGTTTTACGAATTTTCCATCGGACGTCCGTTTGGGGTGTGTGAGCAGTCGATTCTGGATGTTTTTCCGAGAGGATTGCAATGGTGCAATCCGCCCGCCCTAATTCGGCCCGATGGTGCGGGGCCCACGAGGGCCGTTTGGGCGTCGGCGGTGATTTTCCATCTTTATCACCGGGCGACCGTTTTGGACAAGTGAGTAGTCCATCTTCTGTGATTTTTCGAGAGGATCGCAACGATGTGATCCGTTCGTTGAGTTTCGGGACCGGGTTGAGGGTCCCACGTGGCACCGCTCATTTGCGGTGTGCCGAAATGCGTCTTTTTCTCCGGATATCCGTTGCACTCATGTGAGTAGTGCTTTTGACGTGTTTTCCCGAGGGGATCGCAATGGTGCGATGCGCCCGACTGTTTTCGGGGCTGAGGCTCGGGATCACGGGACGCCGTTCGGGCGTGAGGCGGTGTTGGTGACATTTTCCGTTGGATATCCGTTGGAGGCGAGTAAGTAGTCGATCTCGCGTGTTTTTCCGCGATGATTACAATGGTGTAATCCGTTTGGTTGTGCGGAGCCTCTTGCGTGATCTTGGGAAATGTGGAATGTGAAAGGTGCTCCGATGGTGGTTCGTCCTACCATGTATGTAGCGGACCCTTGGCGTGTGATCGCGCATTCTTGGGAGAGTGATATAAATGCTTCACGATATGTGGTTGGCCGTGCCTGGGCCTTTGAGGTGGCAGGTTGGAGTTGTTATGTCACGCCTTCGCATTGACGTTGGGTGCCGTGTGCATGATAGCCTATGGGCTGGAACGTGGTATACTTAGGGAGTATACGGGAGTGCTTGGAGGTACGTGTGGTTTTTACCTAAGACTATTAGTGCGCTCAGTTGGGGTTGACGTGGGGCCACACGTCGTGTAGGCCCCATGTGCGTGCTATGTTCTTCTTCGCGTACTTGGACCTCTCGTGGCATAGAGGGTCCCTCTGTGCTCTTTTGATTGACTAGCAGGGTGGAGTTTATTTACCCTGGCTTTGTGCTCATTTGTTTGACCAGCAGGGTTGAGTGGTCTCCCCCTGGTTTTGTTCTTGATGGTTTGGCCGGTAGCGGTTCTAGTGACACCCAGTGATGGAGCAAATGCTGCACCTCATTTGGGGTGATTTGTTCTGGAGTTGGGTGGTTGCGCGATACCCACTCCGTGTTTGATTGGCTAGTGGTGTACCCTTTGGTAGAGATGGCCAGAGCAGTTCTGAGTTTTACCCTCCAGCGGGGCTGGGCAGTGGGTTACTCATTGACTTCTTTGGGTTTACCCTCCAGCAGGGCTGGGCAGTGGGTTGCTCGCTGACTTTTAGGGTCTACCCTCCAGCAGAGACTGGGCAGTGGGTCACCCGACGCTCTTAGGGTCTACCCTCCAGCAGAGACTGGGCACTGGGTCACACGACGACCTCTTAGGGCCTACCCTCGAGCAGGGCTGGGTAGTGGGTCGCCCGTCATCTGGTTCCAGGTCTACCCTCTAGCGGGACAGGGCAGCGGGTCTCCTGATGATGTATTAAGGTCTACCCTCCAGCGGGGCTGGGCAGTGGGTCGCCTGTTGACGTATTAGGGTTTACTCTCCAACAGGGCTGGGCAGTGGGTCACCCGATATCTGGTTATGGTTTACGCTCCAGCGGGGCTGGGCAGTGGGTCGCCTGACGATGTATTATGGTTTACCCTCCAGCAGGGCTGGGCAGTGGGTCACCCGATATCATATTATGAATTACCCTCCAGCATGGCTGGGCAGTGGGGACACCAGTTGGCATTACAGGCTCAGTCCTTTCTACTAGGATAGTCTGAGGCTCTCCTCCGTGACCACCGGGGCGGGACCCTTGGTTGTACGGGTCGGTGATGGAACAACATTGGCTTTGAGGAGACCTCTCGATTGCAGGGCAGTGACGAGGTGTGGTTTGACTTTCCCTAGAACTCTCAAGTTCGAGGGGAACTTTCCCCACCGAGATGCATTATTGTGACGCGATCTAAAACCGTGCGGGCGAGTCAGTGCCGCCCAAAGCGGATAGTGTCGAGGTGCGGTGATTGAGCCCTTGGCTTGTAGTTTGGGGCAGACGTGCGGGATGCTAGGCATCAATGGTTTACTTCTGGGACTGTTGGCTACTCTTTCTTGGGCTGAGATACGGGATGGAGATCCCCTTACAACATTGTTCAGGCTTCTTGATTGGGCATAAAGATATGTATATACCGTGTTTCAGTACCCACTTCTTGGGTTTGGTTACTCTCCTTCCAGGAGGGGCGAAGACGCGCAGGGTATGCCACGTGCTTTCCGTGTCTAGCTTCTCGTGGTTGGATGAGTCTACTCTCCTGCTATAGGTAGCGAAGACTCGACGGGAAGTTCATCTTCTCACCGTTTCCAACTCCTTGTGTCTGGACGAGTCTATCTTTTTTCTCTTGTTGGGTTGAGCTGGACTCTTTACTGCACTCTGTTGTACTTCTGTTCTACTCCCTGTTCGCTCTACTTCTCACCCTTCGGTACCTCCTTTGTTGCTCCCTCGAGCCTTTGGGGTATCCTACTGATTATGTTTATACTCACCCCTGCTTGGGATTTTCCCGCACTTGGTGTGCCCTTGTAGATGACAGACAGGTGGAGCGTGACTTTAGTGGAGCGTAGGAGCTTGGGAGCTTGGACCGCGTGCGATGGTCATGGTCAGGTTCCAGGTGGGAGACCCGTCAGTTGTTTCTTTTTGTTTACCTATTTCCGGGTTGTGGCACTTTTCGGTTAGGCGCGTGTTTTCCCCCTTTCCTTTTTAGCTTTTACCCTATACTGATTAGAGGTCGATGCACTCTTGTGGTTTATTTATAGCAGTTTCCCTTTTACTTTTCTTTTTACTCTGCACTTTTGCATTGATTTTTCTACGTGTGTGTGTACAGGTTCTTAGGCAAAGGCCTCCCTGAGTTATTGTGCCTTCGGCACCGGTCGCTAGCCCCTGGCCTATTGAGGCGGTCTTGGGGTAGTTGCGGCTCGAGCCCGGGTAGGGTCGGGTTGTGAAAAAATCACACCGCCAAATCAATTTGGCTCGGCCAACACTAGAGAAAATATCCTACTAACTACCCTCACTTAAACCTAGAGGCATTAATTTGATCTTAATCCAACCTAAGGATCCATTTTGATCAAATCAAAAGGAAGCACTTGAAAAATAGGTCATAATTTCATCACCTCTTTCAAAGTTATTTTCTTCTTACACTTCCGTTTTCTTTGTTGTTTCCATACCAAAATAATAAATCTAGTACCTTATAATTACTTTGATGTTATTATAAATATGGTACAACCATATTCATTATTATATCCATCCTATGAATGACAAAGTCACCATACATGCATACGTACGGCTTACCGTCTCCACGTCATGGTGTAGTTTGATATTCAAAACATCATTATTTGGATGGGTATAATAATGAGTATAATTGATTTAAATAATAAATATAACATGTTAATGATTATGTATATATGATATACCATCCAATTACATATTATTTACCCATCAATATAATGGTATTGTCACTCGTGTGTACGTACGAATTACAGTCATCACGAACGTGATGAGATTCATTCCCCATCGTAACCATTAAAGAATGATTTTCATTTTATGATTAAAAATAATGTTTAAGAACTTAATATTATTATGGATATGAATCAAATACATCCTATCCATATCAAACATGGCTTACGTAACAAAACATATAAAGGAAAACGAATCAGTTAACACCCAAAACAATGATAATACTAAAATATTATTAACAAAGAAATATTAGAAGATCATATATGATATAATATTTATGTATGTGGTTATTTTATAATTTAATAACAATGATTCAACTATTATACAGGAGGTTGACTTACCCTTGACCAAGGAAAAGTACAAATTAAGGGTTGATTTTACAATCTCTTTATTATCTGAGGTTGTTTATACGTGAGTATCTACTGGGACCTCTTTATCACCCACATCCCTGTTTCTTAAAAATGTATTTAAAAATATTTTTAATATTTATTAGAATATTGGTTAAAGTCTTTTATACCATTTTTTTACTTTTTATAAAATGTTTTTAAAGTAATATTTCTGTCGTTTTCCAAACAAGGAACTTTATGACCTTTTCTAGAAATTAAGATAAGAATGTTTTTTTGACGTATACGGTGGGTGCAGATATTTTCCATTATTATAACATATTCGAAGTTTACCTTAAAAGATTATAAGAATTTTTTTAAAATAATTTTTTTCTTTTACAATTACGTGACTTTTAAATGATTTCAAAATATAAAGAGATATTTCTCTCGAATAGTTTTTATTTCATCTATGTTAACATCCTTTGATGGATTTTACACTTGTTTGAAGTTAATTTATTATGATACAATCTTCCATATTATATTGAAGGTTTTGTGATATGTTTGACTGTGGATGTTTTATTTTTATACCATTCATGGTTTATGGTTAAAGTATTAATATTTCGTATTCTAGTTTTAATACAAATGTTTATATTATGTTTCAACCTTTTCATATGAGGAATTCACTGGACTTAGTAAGCGACGGGTGGAGCCTGCTATAGCTTCTCAATACATCGGTAGGTCTCATGAAAGAAACTAGTGTCTTGGAACAAGGCCTTGATAAAATCTTATTAGTATTCTTGGCGTAAGGCCTTGACTATGTGGTTATGATGTTCGATATTATGCATTCCATCATTATGAAATTAGCTATTGATATTACATGTGATTATTCGACTAGTAGAATATCCATGTGAATAAGTAAATGGAATTATTTGACTTATATTTTCCATATTATGCTGAAGTTTAAGTTTAAAAGTCTTTTGTCTTATTCTTATACATTTCCTTAAATTTTTATGCATATTTATGAAAGTTTCCGCTATATTGTTATCCTTACTAAGCATCTGAGCTCACCCATTTATTATGTTTTATTTTTCCCAGGATGTGAAGAAGTATATTATGACTGACCTATAGGGATAGGCCAAGGTATATGAGTGTATTCTATGGAGACACAATGTTTCTTTTTCATCTAATCATGTAATGTAAAACTTATGTTTGTATCTAGTACTTATAAGGCTACTAAACTGATCGGTCTTTCAGGATTTGATCCCTTGTGATCATGATAATATTATGTAATAATGCACTAACTCTAGGTAACTAGGGTCGGGGTGTTATAGTTGGTATCAAATGAAGTTTAGTACAAACCTTGGAAGCTATATTTAGAAAAACAATAATTAGAGAATATTACCCTAAGATATATTTTTAGGATTAGTTTAGAATAACTTACTATAATTTTGGTAATGTAGAGATTTTGTATATTTTCCAATAAATACATCCCTTTCTAGATACGAGCATATAGAGGCAGCTCTGGAACATATGTTCCTAGGAGTGAAAACTCTGATAAGGAGTTTTGAGCTTGACACAAGGTATCCTGGTACATGACAATGGGCCATGCTGCACTCTTGGTTACGACACTCCTAGGGGATATGCTTAAGACAATTCAAATTTTATTTACAAACCATTATGAAGGATTTATGAGTAAATAATTCCTCAAAGAAAACATTTTTTTTATGATTATGGATTATATGCATAAACTGTTCAATTTATGTTGAAGTATTTTACTAGTTTGGAATTATGTATTGTGATTCATAAACTAATCTAGTGTATGCCATTGTTTAGAAATGGAACCTAGTTGAAGGAATGGAAACCATATCAATGCACATAATACATTTAGAGATTGAACTCCTACTCAAGATAATTATAGTGGAGCTGGTGATGCAACCGGTACTAAACAACTTATAACCATACTAGGACAACTCACTCAGGTTATGAATAATAACCTTACCCGTATGGAGCACCCTGATCCACAATGCAAAGGATCAATGTTAGATAGATTCATGAGGAAACAACCACCGATATTCAATGAGACTACAAATCTATTTGTAGCTGAGAAATGGATAAGTTCCTTAGAGAAAATATTTCATGCTTTGGGGAGTAGCAAAAGGGAAAAAGTTTTCATAGCTGTTTATCGCCTCACGGGAGATGCAGATCAATGGTGGTCATCAATTCAAAGCACAAAGGAGGATGAATAAGTATCAAATATGAAATGTAGTGAGTTTAAAGAACTTTTATTAGAAAAATAATTTCCTCATGACCATCAAATAGATATGAAAAGACAATTTCTAATTTTGAAAAAAAAGGAGGATGAGAATGTTGCAAAGTATGAGGATAACTTTACAAGATTAGAAAGGCATGCAACATATTATATACGTAACCCAAGGAGTAATATTGATCAATTCTTTGATGGGTTAAAACCATTTCTCCATCGAGAATTAGTCTCACAATCCTTATCGTCATATGAATATATTGTCTCATGTTCTATCAAGATAGAAAATGAATTATCTAAGTCTTGTGACTTTAAAGAAAAGCAAGAGAAGAAGAGATCTGCTAAAAACTCTAGAAATGGAAAGAAGAAGAAGAAGTGAAAAGTTTAATTTCCATCCTATAGTAAATGTGGGAAGAAACACCTTGGTACTTTCTTGAAGGGAATGGGATTCTGTTACAAGTGTGGTAAAAAAGGCCACCAAGATCATGATTGTAAGGGAAAGAAAGAGGCTGTTAATGTTGAATGCTACAATTCTAGAGAAATGGGGCATTATGAAAATTAATGTCCTAAGTTCCAAGGAAACTTACCTCAGAAATTTACAAGGGGGGTAAGGCCAAGCTTATGTGATCACTACTACTGAGGTTGAAGCTCCGAATGACGTGGTTGAAGGTAATTTAATGGTTTCCTCAAATTTAACCTATGCTTTTTTTGATTCTGGATCTTTTCTTTGTTTCATATCTTCACAGTTCTCCAAAAAAATTAGATATTTCTAATTTGATTTACCAAGGGAGTTTTCAATCAAAAGTCATAAGGGAAGTATCATTACAATAAAGTTTTGTGAATTAGTTCCCATTAGGGAATATAAATGTACTTTATCAGCTGATCTCATCTTCATACCCATGATTGAATTTGATATAATCCTTAGTATGGATTGGCTTTCAGACTATGATGTGAAAATTTATTGTAAGAAGAAGGAGGTTAGAATTTTCGATGATGATAAGGAGTACCTTATCTTTAGAGCATAAACTTCACCATCTGATTCTTATCTAGATCCACCCCAAGTAGCTCTACTAAATTCAATTATTGGGAAGGAAGAGAGTGAAATAACTATGGGTGAGTAAAGGAATGTTCAAATAGAGTACATAACTATTGTGCAAGAATATGTTGATGTGTTTCTAGAGGATTTACCTGGACATCCTCTAGAATGATAAATTGAGTTTTCCATTGATTTAATTCCTGGTTCAAGGCCCATATCTAATACCCCTTATAGAACAACCACTATGGAATTAGTGGAACTAAAGAAACAACTATAGGAATTGAGTAATAATTTATTTATTATCCCTAGTGTTTCTCTATGGGGAGCCCCTGTTCTTTTTGTTAAGAAGAAAGATGGATCTATGAGGTTATGCATTGAATACAAGGAGATCAATGCTACAACAATAAATAACAAGTACCCCTACCTCGCATTGATGATTTATTTGATCAACTTCATAGAGCTCAATATTTTTCAACGATTTACCTTAGATCTGGATATCATCAATTATGCATGAAGAATAAAGACATTCCTAAAACAACATTTTGTACTAGGTATGGGCATTAAAAGTTTACCATAATGCCTTTTGGACTGACTAATGCACCCTCTGTCTTCATGGATATAATGAATAGAGTTTTCAAGTAATATATTGATGAATTTGTAGTGGTATTTATTTATTATATCTTGGTATACTCCAAAATCTATGAAGATCATAAAAATCACTTGTGCACTATTCTGAAAACCCTTATAAGTAATGAATTATATGGGAAGTTTAGAAAGTGTGAATTATGGCTTCAAGAGATTTATTTTGTTGGCCATATTGTCTCTAAGAATAAAATATCTATTGATCCTTCAAAGACAAAGGCAATCCAAGAATGGCCAACACTGATGAGTATAATTGAGGTACACAGTTTTATTGGTTTAGAAGGTTATTATTGGTGTTTTGTCCAACATTTTGCCCAATTGGCTAACCCATTAACCAAGATCACCAGTAAAGGGGTTAAATTTGTTTGGAAAAAAGAGTATGAAGAATGTTTTTAAGAATTGAATAGAGGATTAGTCAATGATTCTATCTTGACTCTACCATCAGGGAATGATGGGTTTGTTATTTATAGTGATGCTTCAAAGAAAGGACTGGGTTGAGTCCTTATGCAGAATGATAGGGTTATTGACTATACATAATGAAATATAAAAATTCATGAAAAAACTATCCTACTCATGATATTGAGTTAGAAGATGTAATCTTTTCTTTGAAGATATAGAGACACTATCTCTATGGTTAAAAATGTGAGATATATTCTGATCATAAGAGTTTGAAGTATATTTTCTCATAGAAATAACTCAACACGAGGCAACTATGATGGCTTTAACTACTCAAGGATTTTGGTTGCACTATACACTACCACCTGGGGAAGGAAAATAATGTGACAGATGCTTTGAGAAGAAAGGATCATGGAGTTTTGAACAAGATGAGAGTTGAAAGGGATCCTATGTTCATGGATATAGTAAATATGGATATGGGAATAATCATGAAAGGTGAAACATAAATACTTTTTCAAATGGTTTCCAAACCATCTTTACTAGAAAGATAAAAAGTCCTCAAACTGATGAAGAGGAGTTTCAAAAGAAAATTAAAGCTGTGAATGATGGGATATTTATTGACTTCGCATATGAAGATGGAATTTTAAAATTTGGGAAGAGAATTTGTGTTCTTGACATACCTGATCTAAAATGGGAATTGTTGGATGATTCTCATAGCACTAATTTCTCTATACTACCTAGTAGCACTATGATGTATAGAGATTTGAAGGAAAATTTTTGGTGGGACAACATGAAGAGGGAGATTTCTAATTATGTGTTAAGATGTATGGTTTGTCAACAGGTGAAGGCTGGAAGACAACTTCCTAGAGGATCCATGAAACCTTTTCCTATACCTGAGTGGAAATAGGATGATATTATGATGGAATTTGTCATGGGGCTACCAAAGACTCCTAAAAGGAATGATGAAATATGGGTTATTGTTGATTTTATTACCAAGTTAGCACATTTTCTTGCTATAATAGAAGATTTACCACTTTAACGTTTAAGATGACTATATATTAATGAAGTTATAAGACTTCATAGTGTAACCCTATCGATTGTTTTTGACCGTGATTCTCGTTTCACATCATGATTCTGGAAAGGTCTTCAGAAATCCATAGATACTGAACTTCATTTGAGCACTGCCTACCACCCTCAAACTGATGGACAATCAAAACGGACTATTCAAACCTTATAAGACATGTTGAGATCTTGATCACATGACTTCCATGGTATGTGGGATCAATATTTACCTATGGTAGAATTTTCCCATAACAATAGATTTTATTCAAGTATTCAGATGGCACCATATGAAGCGTTATATAGAAAGATATGTCACACACCAACTTTTTGGGATGATGTTGGTGAAAGAAAACTCATAGGCCCAAAACTTGTCTAGGAAACAATGGAAAAGGTCAAGATTATCCAAACCCACATCAAATTACCTCAAAGTAGGCAAAAGAGATATGCCGATAACTGAAGGAAGGATTTGTAATTTCAAGTAGAAGATCATGTTTTCTTGAAGGTATCTCAATGGAAGGGTATTTTATGATTCAGTAAGAAGGGTAAATTAAGTCCCAGGTACATCAGACCTTTCGAAATTCTAGAATATATTGGAGTTGTATCTTACCATTTTGAAATGCCTACAAGTCTCTCCAAAGTTCATGATGTGTTACAAGTATCACTATTGAGAAAATAGATGCATGAGCCAGTGCATGTACTCACCTATGAAAAAATAGAACTGGAACCCGATCTGTCTTATTGTTAAGATCTTTTCAAGAATCTTGATACTGGATAACAAGTGTTGAGAAACTGGATGACTCGTTTGGTAAAAGTTCTATGGGGAAACCATACGATGAAATAGGCAACGTGGGAAACCGATGAACTTATGACGAAGAACCACTCGAATATTTTAATGTAGTAATATTATAGAAATTATGAGGACTAAATTATTTAAAGGAGTGAATAATGTAACACCCCAAGATTCCATGATATGTTTCTCTTTGAATAATGCAATAACTTGTGCTGTACACAACTTCAAGTTCTAGCACACCACGACCAATCAAACTACCCGTTATAAATTGTAATACCCACTTTCTAAAATTTTATAAATTTTATTTTTCAAAATGGACTTCATTTTTGGATTCAGAATATCAAAATTTTCTTAGGGTGATTTTTTTTATTTTTCTGAAAACTTTAAATTTTCAATGAATAGTGAAAAACACTACATTATTGTTCAAAATCGTCTTTTTATTTAAATAATTAGTTATTTTATTTAAATTTATTTTATGTCAAAATAGATATATAATACCTATATATGTTCAATGTAATTCATTTGAGTCATTTTATAATAAGATTAGATATATAATTTTTTTTGAACTTTTAACGTCTTTTACCCACCTTCTAGGCACTTTTTAAAATTTTTATAAAACATAATTTTACCATTTCTATGAATTGAATTTCAAAAATCTAAGAGACACAGTTGACATCAGTAAGTAAAATGTTGTTCAATAGCATGAAAATAATTTTTAGTGAATAGTAACTTTTGAATTTTATTTACCACAGTTAAAAGTAAATAGGGAAATTAAAGGTAAAAATGATATTATAATTACCCTAACACATATCATAATTCTATTGGATAAGTGTATTTCAACCAAAATAAACCTTAGGAATAAAATATGATCCTTTTGGTCCACTTGTATTTGATTAGGACATTTATTATTATTTTATTTAAAGAAAAAGTAAAAGTGTTAAATTCAAAGTTTAATAACTAAACCATTTTTAATATAGGGTAATACATAAAATCAATTAGACTATAAATATTCATTAGAAAGATAATTTTTTTCTACATAATGGTATTTTATTTATAATTTTTAGAATTTAAATAATTTAATTTATTTATGACACAATGATGATACAATAATTACCTTATTATTGAAAGATTAAAATAATTGATATTATAAATATTAATATAATTGTAAATTGAGACTTTTGATGTATTACCCAAATATTATAGGTTAATATGACATGTTAGGGTTTATTAAATATTTTTTTAAGTGATAAATTTGTTATGACTTTCACAAAAAACCAAATACTAAATAGTGTCAAAATTGACATAAATGGGTTTTTAAAACAAATACTATATTATTTATTGATATAATATTCCTAAAAGTCTAAGGTTCTTCCAAATAACTTAGATAATGTAAAATATATCAATATTTAACCACTTGGGGTTCTATTGGATTTTTTATAGTAGGTTTAATAACCATTTATTATAATAATACAAGAATACATGGTAAAAGTTAAACTATTTAACTAAGAGTTCAATCTAAACGATAAGGTTAATATAGTAACCTAAACCAGTCTAAAACCTATTGGTTGAGAGGTTTTTGACCCAGAACCACCTTATATTCTAAATAAATCCTTTTTTAAGCCATTATAAACTGAATATGATTGTATAATAAAATAAGATTTCAAGCTTTTCCTAAAGTGACCCTCACCTCTCTTATAAAAGGGTACTTCCCCTTACCTCAAAATCAAACCTCCAAAGCCATTTGGTTCGGACAAAACATGTTCACATATCCTCCACACTACCCTCCCTTCAGACTAGAGGAATTAATTTGATGAAAATGTAACTTAAGAAGCCCTTTTGATCAAATCAAAAGGAAGCACTCGAAGAAGAGGTAATAATTTCATCACCTCTTTCAAAGTTCTTTTCTTCTTCCGCTTCCTCTTTCTTTGTTGTTTCCATACCAAAATAATAACTCCAGTAATGTATACTTACTTTTATGTTATTATAAATATGGTATAACCATATTCATTATTATATCCATCCAATGAATGACAAAGTCACCATACGTGCGTATGTACGGCTTACAGTCTCCACGTCTTGGTGTAGTTTGTTATTCAGCACTTCATTACTTGGATGAGTATAATAATGATTACAATTGATGTAAATAATAATTATAACATGTTAATGATTCTATATATATGATATACCATCCAATTACATATTATTTCACCATCAATAGAATAGTATTGTCACTTGTGCGTACGTACAGATTACCATCTCCATAAACGTGATGAGATTCATTCCCCATTGTAACCATTCAAGAATGATTTTCAATTTATGATTTAAAAATATTTTTTAAGAACTTAATATCATTATGAATATGAATCAAATATATTCCATCCATATAAACACGACTTACATAACAAAACATATAAATGAAAACAAATCAGTTAACACCCGAAACAATGATACTAATAAAATATTATTAACAAAGAAGTATTAGAAGATCATATATGATATCATATTTATGTATGTGGTTATTTTATAATTTAATAAAAATTATTTAACTATTATACAGGAGGTTAACATACCCTTTACCAAGGAAAATTACAAGGTAAGGGTTAATTTTACAATCTATTTATTATCTGAGGTTGTTTATACGTGAGTATCTACTGTGACCTCTTTATCACCCACATCCATGTTTCTTAAAAATATATTTCAAAACATTTTTACTATTTCCTAGAATATTGGTTAAATTCATTTATAACATTTTTTTAATTTTTATAAAATGTTTTGAAATGAATCTTTCTGTCATTTTCCAAATAATGTACTTTATGACCTTTTCAACAAATTAAGATAAGAATGTTTTTTTGACGTATACGGTGGGTGCAACTATTTTCCATTGTTATAAAATCTTCAAAGTTTACCTTACAAGATTATAAGAATATTTTCAAAATAAATGTTTTCTTTTATAATGATGTGACTTTTAAATGATTACAAAATATAAAGATATATTTCTCTCAAATAGTTTTTATTTTATCTATGTCAACATCCTTTAATGGATTTTACACTTGTTTGAAGTTGATTTATTATGATACAATCTTCCATATTGTATTGAAGGTTTTGTGATATGTTTGAGTGTGGATGTGTTATTTTTATACCATTCATGGTTTATGGTTAAAGTATTAACAATTTTTATGTTAGTTTTAATATGAATGTTTATATTATGTTTCAAACTTTTCATATGAGGAATGTATTAGACTTAGTAAGTGATGGGTGGAGCCTGCTATAACTCCTTGATTCATCGGTAGGTATCATGAGAAAAACTAGTTTCTTGGAACAAGGCCTTGACAAAATCTTATTTGTAGTCTTGGCATGAGGCCTTGACTATGTGGTTATGATGTCTGGAATTATGCATTCCATCATTATGAAATTAGCTATTGATATTACATGTGATTATTCGACTAGTACAATATCCATGTTAATAATTAAATGAAATTATTTGAATTATCTTTTCCATATTATGATGAAGTTTAAGTTTAAAAGGTTTTTGTTTTAGTCTTATACATTTCCTTAAATGTTTATGCTTATTTATGTAAGTTTGCTCTATATTGTTATCCTTACTGAGCATCCGAGCTCACCTCTTTCTTATGTTTTATTTTTCCCAGGCTGTGAAGAAGTATATTATGATTGACATGTAGGGATATTCTAAGTGATATGAGTGTATTATATGGAGACACAATGTTGATTTTTCATTTCATCATGTAATGTAAAACTTATGTTTGTATCTAGTACTTACAAGGCTAATAAACTGATTGGTATTTTGGGATTTGATCCCTTGTGATCATACAAATATTATGTAATAATGTACTGAATATGGGTAACTAGGTTCGGGGCATTACACAAAGTACATCCCAACATCACCTCACTCCCAAATAGATCTATTTACTCAATAGTTAGACATATGACCCTTGTACTTAGTCAGATCCTCGAAAATAAGTTCAATACACTCATCAGGGTACCTGTGTAGTATGTGAGTAATAATACCCATTAGGACACCACCAACTTGTCCTTAAAAAAACTACATAAGTCATATTAAGTTATATTCACTGATATAAATAAATAAATAAATACACAAATCCCATAGGTCCATTGTGTTCTAACCAAGCCACCATGAACCTTGACCATACTTGGTTTGACCCTATTCCATAATGAAGTGTCACATTAGTCATAATTACAATATAGAACAAGAAAAATACCTCATTAATCAAGGTATGAACCCACATTATCTTCCCATCACATCTCACATTAGGCATCCTAACTGATGATATGTCATGAGATATATCAAATTTTTAACCTAAAAACTACTTAGCTAGTGGTGGATATGGTATCGGACCTTAGGTAAGGTAATTGTATGTGCATACCAAGAAAAAAATATAAAAACAAGTAAAAAAACAACAACAACATTCACATGAAATCAAAAAAGATGAATATATTTTTTAGAAACAAAGATGAGAATAAGAAAATGATTTGAATGATATGAAAAGTCAAAGAAGAAGGAATGATAACATTGAAGTAATGAACAAACAATGAGAAGGAAAAGAGAATTACAATTTCTATTTAAAAAAATATTTATTTATTTGTGGAAATGTAATTGAGTCAATAAATATGGAAAATGAATCCTACCTCCTCTACCAATAAGGATGACTTGCAGTTGATTGAATTTAGTAGTTAATCACTTACAGAATTCATTCAACTACAAAATACCATGAAGTCGATTTTATTTTAATAATAACACAAAATAATAAGAAAGAATAAATTTAGAAAATATAATTACCCTAAAAAATTTTAGCCACTTTTTAAGATTTTAAATAATAATAATTACCAAAAAAACAAAAAAAAAAAACAAAAAACAAAAACAAAATAAGGAAGAATATTACAAGGATTCTTCCCTCGATCTTCCATTATTGATTGAGCTCTTGCTTAGCCTACTAATTATTTTGTCATTTTTCTTTGGCTCCAATCCAAAAGTATCTAGCATAAATGTGTCCCTCCATACCAAGTAAATGAATTCCTCTTAATGAGGAATGTCCCTTTATTTAAAAAAAACAAATAAATATTTACAAAATTGATAGAGGTAGAATGCTCCATGTGGTAGCCTTCACTGCTCAATAAATTCTCAAGGTGAATCAAGCATAACTCTCTCCTCCAATATCATTACTACTATAAATGTATAAATTTATTATTGTTTTGGTCCCCACATGTCTTCCCTAAAATTTCCGCTCTCTTTATAATAATATATTTTCTTGTTATACATTTGTACTTACCTAAAAAACTTCAGTATCTTAGCCAAGGTCCTCTGCAAGCCCACCCCATCCATTATTTAATTCCTTTTCTCAACTATACTTGGGAAAAAATTATTATAGGTTCCATGCTAAATCTAGATTCCATTTACCTCAAACAATTCTTTGAGCCATTGTGATATTAGTTTATTCTCTTTGAAACTCCCAATCAAGCTTGTTCTTTCACCCAATGATGTCTCCACTCATCACGACCTTTGGTATCAAACTCATTCCGCAGGTTTGATTTCATCATCCTCGATGTGAATGATTCATTAATGTTGAATACATAGTAATCAATAATGATAAGGCACTTTATATTCATCAATAACCTTCACAGTGTACACCACAACTCCATTAATATTTCAATAATAATATTCTTCCACAATCGATCAATTCTCAACTCACTTCCAACTTAGATCAGAATCTTCTACTGAATCTCAACCTCAAACCCCAAAATTGAAAATTTTCTTTGAATTGGATTAACTTCAAGAATAAATTCCTTAAAAAATTAGTTCTTCCCAAGTTCAACCAGGATCCAATCATATCATCATTAGTAGTGTTCATTACCTCAACATATCTTTGAAGTAATTAAAGAAATTAAGTGTGTGACATGCTTCAGGTGTGCAACTACAACATGGTAGAACTTGGAACCCACTTCATCAATGTTAATCTTAGACCTTTGACTGATCTTGATTCTTCGTAGGTTGAGTTTGGATTTTAAATTCAATCTCAAAACACTCCAAATTTCATCTTCCCAATAAAATTTAACTTTTAAAATATCTAATCTTCGTATCAATTTTAAAATTCAAGCTTCATGAACACAATACCATAGGGCTCGATGAATTTGGATCTTCCATATTGGGTCAATTTCTAGATTTAGGGATGATGGGATTATCGGTATTGGTCCACCATGATTTAGTGTATTTTTGTATGTGCAGTATTGAATACATTCATTATTTTATTCTTTAGTGCTTGGAACCAATTATAACTGGGTTTTCATCATTAAGAACCACCCTTAAATTCTAGCACATTACATAAAATTTCCATTTGAACTCAGATTGGTTCTTCAATGATCTTCAAGTTTCAGTCAGAGCTCAACCTAAACTCTTGGTAAATCAAATTTGGGCAAACCTGACTTAATTTAATGTGGGTACCTCTTCTATTCTGGTTCACTGACCACTAATATATATGAATGTAAGTAAATAATTATTTATTTTAATAGGAATAAATGTTATAAGAGACCCCTCTCACACACCTACCCTTATTTCTCACACATGGAGCTCTCCTGGCTCTCTTTGAATAAAATGATCTCTCTTGGATCAGATCATTATTCTTAAAAGAGGAAGTCCAAGTCCTCCTTAAATAGTAATGGTGGGAGGTTTAAAGTTTGAAACAACTCTCCCAATAATCCCCCCATCTACCATGGACTTATCCCATGGATTCCACCTACCATGGTGGGTGGAGTTTGTTCACCAGCCACATACCAAGGTAGCTAGAAAATAACAAGCTCCAATAATTCCCCCCTCCAGCTTCAATCCTCTAGAGAATCTTTAATGGTCCATCTTCTCTCGAGAAACCACCTTTGTTAGTATATCCTCCAGGTTCTCCTTCGTGTGGATCTTCACAAGTCTCAATAGTTATCGATCCATCACTTATCATATCCAATGATAATGAATGTTGATATTCTTCTTGATATCCTTTAGGATTCCCCTCATTAGTCATCAATATGTACCATGAATATGGATATTTTTTTGATGGAGTCCTTCCTCATGAATATCATCAAACATGTGAAATGTTATTTTCATGAGGCACAACATCACCTAGCTCCTGTGATGGTTCCACAACATCATGTGGAGAGGAATAGGTCTCCCCATGCTCAATATCCTATTAAACTACATCCTAGTCCATTTTTGATGAGTATTATTGAATATCATCCTCTTTATTGATAGGTGGTTCTTGTACAGGTGTTGGATCATGAATATATTCCTTGACACTCTCCCTTTGAGATATTCTAGTATTTTGAATGTCCTTGATCATCTGGTTCTCTTGGAACATGAAATCTAGGATTTTGATCACCTTCTTCTTTGTCAGGTAGATGGCCCTCTTTCAGTTATGTGTTTGAGTCTCCTATTCCACATACTATATGATGTCTCTCCTTCCACCATGTTGATATTGGATGTACATATCTTCACATGATTTTTGTACAACCTAATGCATATGTGTCCTCATGAAATGAAGATGTATCTTTTTGTCATCTTATATGTTCCATTGCTGAAGATGTTTTCATATCCTTGTCGATCAAATACTATACATGATAATAGGTTGAGTCCAAGGATTGGAACATGCTTCACATCCTTCAGGGTGATTGTGTATCCAAAATTTGTCTTGAATTGGATATCACCCATGCCAAAAATCTACACCAAACTGGTATTTCCCATCTTGACTGCACCAAAGTCACTATCATGATAAGTCAATAAATACTCATGATGAGGAGTGACGTAGTATGATGTTGTAGTATCAAACACCCATTATGTATCTTGGCCTAATTTATGAAAGCACACACCTTATTCATCTTTGGAACAAAGCGTGATTTCTCCAGAGATTGTCACATGTGCATCCCCATTTATTATTTATTGGGTTCTAATTTTACCCTTTTCTTGTATCAAATTTCGATAGTTCTTTTTCATGTGACCCATCATACTACAATGGTAGAATTTTTATGACGGTCTCCTACCATCTATAGACCTGCTCTGGCTTTGGCATCTATTTTTATCCCCTTGACCAGCTCTTATGAATGGTCCCTCCATTGGATCTTAATTATATAAAATTAGGTTCATAATCTAGAAAAATAGATCTCACATTTTTTTCTGGAACGATAAAAAATGGTGGAATCGACTCCTGGATCGTCAAAATCAGACACTGATTGATCAATATTTGATCAAAACTGTATCAACAATCAAGATCAACTGATGACCTGACACTGATGTGTCATAGCTAAGTAGCTATCAGAAACTCATCGAAAATGTCACTAATACTAGAAAAATACCTTTTTCTATAGAAATGGGTTCTATAGTACTCGAGGTTTGACCTAAATTTAACCAATACTAGAAATAATATTTTAGCTCCATTTTATATTTCGTTTGTGCCATTGGAATCGACTCACCACAAACTATTAGAATCTACCTTAAAAAAAGGATTATGAGAAACATGAATTTTCTAGTCACTAGAAAATATCCACTTCTCACCACCATTTCTCTAGAACCTCCTTTGATACCACTTTTTGTGGTTCACTGAGCACTAAGAGAGATAAATGGAGGTAAAGAAAGATTTATTTCAATAGGAATAAATGTTACAAGAGACCCCTCCCACACACCTCCGTTTACTTATCACACATGGAACTCTCCCAAATCTCTTTGGATACAATGATCTCTATTGGATCAGATCAGTATTCTCGCAGGAGGCACTCCAAGGCCTCCTTAAATATGAATGGTAGGAGGTGTCAAGTTTTATAAAACTCTTCCACCAATCCCCCACCTACAATGGAATTCTCCCATGGTTTCCACCTACCATGGTGGGTGGAGTTTGTGCACTAGACACCAAACAAGGCAGCTAAAAAAGAACAAGTTATAACATATTCAACCTACTTTTCACCCATTCTTAATTTTTGTTTATTCATCATCAAATAAAATAAAATAAAATTGATAATTATCTTTGACCAGTTGAATATCTGGACTCATTCATCTTCAAAAATTTGATCATGACCGCTTCTTCAACTCATTTTCATCTTCAAGTTCATTAAAATTTCATTGGCATACAATAGTTATCCTTGAGGTCCTTTTCCTTAGTTTTGGTTTTCACCAGTGGCTCTACAAATCCCAAGTTCCATTTTACTCCCTTTATCTACAAAGCATTTTCTTTGATTTTGAGTTCTCCTCATGTGAGTTCAAAAATGGAAAAGGATAAATTTGTATGAAGCTTGTCCAAAATATCACAAGAGGTGTGAGGTAGTGGTAAATTATCTTACAACCCACCTCAAATTATCTCACAAGCCTCACTTCTTAAAAATTTTTCAAAGGAAAGATTCATACGGGCTAGGTTCAAATTATTATACCGATCAACTTCTTCCAAAATATCTAACATGGACAGATTGAAATTTCTTATAGGAATACATCCAAAAATCATATGGGGATACAAAAAAAGAAAAAAAATAATTAAAATTACTAAAGTGAAAAAAATTATCTAAAAAATCAATGTAAAACACTAAAAAAAAATAAACAATAAATTTCTAGTTTCAAAATAATTTTAAAAAATAAAATTTCCCAGAAAATTGTGTCTAGATAAAATAAAAAAACTTTTAAATTTAAATTAAAAGACCAGAAATATATCATTTAAATCTCCATTAGATTTAACCAAAATATTTTACCTTAAAAGATAATATAATAATGAAAATATCATTCAAAAATTAAGCACTCAAGTACACATAATTTATTGTGAGTATTCAATGAATTATTATTTTAGTACAGGATCACTAATTATCGAATATATTCCCCTATTAAATCTTATTTAGGAATAGAAAAAAAATAAAAATATCACTGAAATCATGTAGTAAACATGTATCATTTTAAGACCACATGAATTATCCTACACTTAAGATATAGTTGCCTCAAGAAATCTATTAGTCAAATTCAGTGGAAAAGAATAAATATCAAGAGTGAAAAATTGAAATGCCACAAAGATTTAATTTTCAAATTAATTTTCCTCCATAGACTCTCTCTAGTTGAAAATTTGATTCCACCTTAAAATTAAATAGTTTCAATGAAAATTTGGTTTCCCATTTTACAAAATTGTTAGATTTAAAAAATTTTCAAAATAATTACACACACTTCAATATATATCCAACTTGAACTTCTAACCTTATTTTTTACTTCCTGGTGAACCAAGACACATAATTAAAAAATTATTAAATAGATTCGACCGAATGCATGATTGAGAATGATAATTAAAATAATGAATAATTAACTCATCCATTGGTAAAATATTAGGAATAAAGAATGAAAATCTCAACCTAGAATAATATTTTTTGTTTCATATCCCACTTGGATGTATATCTTATTAGTTTAATTCCAATAAAAAAGTTTAAATCCAATGATAATTTTAAGAAAAACTCCAAAAAAATTATCAAAAACCTTTTCTTACAAGAGTTAAATAAAATGGTGTGCTCAATTAAATATATAGAGTAATAGAAATTAATCTCCTCAAAGTGTCATCACAACCCTGAATCTTAAGGAAAATTTTCCCCCATAGAAAATTTTGAAAGAAACTTGAAAAAAACCAATGTTGAACTTATTTGGGTATATTTATGTTTATAAAAATAAATACATATTATCATATTTAATACCTTTAATTACCCTATAATTAAAACCAAAAACTTCCCCCAATGTTTAATTTCAAAGTGGATAAAACAATTAGAGAGAATTTATATCAACCAGATTTTATAATCTCAGTAGTTCAAAACCATGTTTAAGGGGTTAAAATTTATTTCAAAAAATATACTTCCATAATCGATAAAGATTTATTAAAATAGAATTTTTGTATATATAATTTTCCTTTTTTCATAGACAATTCAATTTTCAATTTATCTCAAGATATAACATGGTAAGCATTAACTACAGAAACATCAGTTTCATGAAAATAATTTCAAACTTTCTCAAGATTTTAAATTTTTTTTAAGGGGGTTAAAGATGGATTTAAAAGAAAGATCATAAAAATTTTCAATGATAAATAATTTATCCATAACTACACCCATAACTTGTAGCACAATTTACACTTGTAAAAATTTCAAATAGTAAGGGAAATTTCCCCACACTTAATTGCATATTATGAGAAAATTTAAACAAATACCACTATCAAAGAAGTAATAAAGATGATTTAGAACAATTTTTTTTAAATAAGAATGAGAAATAATACTCCCCTAATAGTGAAACTTTAACCACTTTAATTCATTAAAACACTCCCCTTTTTTTATAGAGGTAAATTCCCCGGGTAATAAAGTTATGGCACCTAAAAAATTAAATGTTGAACATGATATTTCATAATTAAATGTTCAATAAAGAAAATAACTAGAGATATGTTTTAGAGAAGTTAATTCCTTAATGATCCAACTATAATCTTGTTTTGAAAATGAGAATTATCAAAATTAAACTCTAAGTGTTAGAATGTTTTCCCCATAAGGTTCTTGAATAATAGTTTCAACCTTCCTCTAAAATAGTGGAGAAAAAAGTGAAACCCTGGGAGAAACACAAGAAAATTATTAGTATTAAAATAAAAATAAAATAAAGAATAACCATAGGTTTCCTCCCTTATAGTGATAAATTTATAGTCTTCATATAAACTCAATGGATTCTTAGTTTTCAAAGATAGAAATGGCATCTGGACCCTTTGTATTCCCCAAAAACTAATGATTAATTCATTGAACATTAGCCAAGAAAGTCTGGTTCTCATCTTCTATCAACTCAATAGCTCCATTGATAAGGACTATAAGGATGATGAATGGTCTATACCACTTGGATATGATATTCCCAAGAAAAATTCTAAGTCTGGAATAAAAAATAATGACCATTTGAATAAATTTAAAATATCTATTTTGGATGATGAAATCATAAATGGATTTAGTCATCTCTTTGTAAATCCTATAATTTCAAGTAAATATATATTCATATCATCAATATCACTAAACTAAAAAAATATCATCTCACCAGTAGTTTTAAAATCAAAATAAAGGGCCTTTACTACCTAAAAAATATTTTTTTAGAAGCTTTATAGGAAAGTGAAAATATTTCCTAAAAATAATTCTATAAGGATACATTCTTATGGGGGTTTTAAAAGTAGTTCTGCAAGGACACAAAGCCTCATCAAGTTTCAAAGACCAGTAATTACTAGAACATGAAATAGTTTTCTATAAAATATTTTTAAGCTCACTATTTGAAATTTTATCTTGTCTATTAGATTGTGGATGGTAATAAGTTCCAATTTTGTGAAGACATCCATATTTTCCATTAAATATTTGAACTTATAATTTTTAGAGTGAGTTTCATTATCCATGATAAAATATTTAGGCACCCCAAAATTGGAAAATATGTTATTTTTAATAAATTTTATCATACTGTTATCTTGATTTTTGAGAGTGATACTACTTTAACCCATTTACAAACATAGTCTATAGTCTCCAAGATGTACTGATTCTCACAAGAAGATAGAAATGGTCCCATAAAGTTTAATCACCAAATATAAAAAAATCAACTTCTAAAATCCCTTTTTTTGATAGCTATTTTTTCCTTCCAATATTTACTATACTATGACACTTATTGCAATTGAAAAGAAAACTAAAAGAATCCTTAACAAGTGAAGGATAGAAGAAACCAACTTGGAAAACATTTTGAGTAGTCATTTATCCTCCATGATGGCCACCCATGGTGCTGAATGAGAAATTTTAGGAATGGGAATCATCTATTCCTCAAGCACACACCTCATTCAAATACCATCATCACACCTCCTAAACATAAAAGGGTTATCCCAAAAGTATTAATTCCACACATAAATAAAATTATTCCATTGGTTTTGTGTAAATTATTTGGGAATGACTCTAGAAACCAAGAAATTTGAAATATTTTTACACCAAGAAGATTGTTTGAGTTACATAACAAGTAGTTTCTAATCTAGAAAAGATGAATTAATCTCTATTGGATCATTGGTTTGAGTACCATAAAACCTAAAAATTTAATGGACACAACATTTTCATCTCTATGATTATGTTTTATTTTGAAGTAAAATTATTATAGAAAAATTATCCATCTAATCAGTCTATGTTTGGACTCTCTTGGAAAGAATGTATTTCAAGGAAGAATGCTCATTGAAGACTGTGACTTTGGACCCTATCAAGCACTAAGTAAAGTCCTCAATAGAAAAAACCACATCTAAAAACTTTTTCTCATTATTTGTGTAATTATTTTGTGCATCATCTAATAACCTGTTAGTATTGTACACAATATAAAAACTCTTGTCTTTCCTATATCCCAAAACTGATCTAACAACTACTTCACTATCATCACATATAATTTCAAATGGTAACTTCCAATTAGGAGAAGTGATAATTGGTGAAGAAGTGAGTTTATATATAATAAGATCCAAATATTTAATACATTTATCATTAATCAATTTTTTTTTATCTTTATACATTTTTAGAATAGATGCCTAGTGATTTTAGAAAATTCTATTATGAATCTTCAGTAGAAACTGACATGATCTAAAAAATTTCTAACACATTTTATATTCTCAAGAAGGGGTAACTTTAGAATGACTTATATAATCACATTTTAAACCTATATAACCCTCCTAGACACTTTTTGACTAAGCACAATTCCTTTTGTTACCATAAATTGATATTTATCCCAATTAAGAAAAATATTGGAATCTTGGAATCTCTTTAAAAAAATACATATTTTGTGAAAAACTATAAAATATACTCCTAAACATGGAAAAGTCATCCATCAAAACCTCTATGATCCTCTCAATAATGTTAGAAAATATAACAATCATATTACTTTAGAAGGTATCCAATACACCACATAATATAAAGGGCGTTCACTGATAATAAAATGTTCAAAAAGGGAAGGTGAAAGTAATCTTCTCCTGATCTTTTGGGGCTATATGGATTTGGTTATACCCAGAACAAGCATCCAGTAAAAAGAAAAATTCATTCATTTCTAGCTATAATTTCAATAATTTGATCTAAAAATGACATTAAAAAGTGGTGTTTCCTAGATATAGAATTTATATTCCCATAGTCTATAAAAACTCCCCACTTATTAGCTTTTCTAACCTAAATTTGATCATTTTTCTCACTTGTCACAATAGTGAAACCTCCCTTATTGGGAATATTTTTTACCGAGCTGACCCAATAGGTATAAGAAATAGGATAAATGATTCATGTATCAAAAAACTTGATTAATTACTTTATAAAACATATTTCATGTTCAGATTTAATCTTATTTTTCCCTCAACTATCGAATTTTCATTTAGTTTTATATAGATTGTATGCATATATAATAAAGGAAGAATCCCTTTAATGTTAGAAGTGTTTCATCATACAGTAGTTTTATAATTTATCAACATAGTTAAAAAACTTTCCTCTGTAATTTCATATATTTTAGTAGATATAATGAAAGGAAGAGATAAATTTTCACTCAAAAATGAATATTTCATATTTACAGGAAAATGTCTAATCTCTAGTTAATGAAAATATTCATGGGAAGGTAAAAACTTAGGTATAGGATTTCCAAGGTCCTTAACATGTTTCTTATAATGAGTATAAAAGTTAATTTTTTTTAAAATTTCAGAAACAAAGATACACTTTTCCTCACTGATGTCAAAAGTGGACAACCCACTACATTGAATATCCAAATTTAGTTTAAAGATTTTTTTATTAGAAAATCCATTAGTGTGTTAAATTATCTATCCCTCACATATATCAAAATTTTCCTCAATTTTTTAAAGCAAGAAAGTCATCCTTAAGTTCTCCTAGAAACTAAAAAATCTCAGGAATAGAAAATTCATCTTCACGAAATCTTTCTAAAGCTATAATAGAATTTCTCTCCAACTCTTGAATATTTCCAAGATTCTCATTTTTAGAATTTTAAATTTTTTTAAAAAATTATTATCATCATCTATATGAATTTGATAAATTAAATATTGTTTAAATAATAACCCTCGATGACCTAATGAGTCCTCAACTTTTAGAATTTTTACTCATGGATTGTTCTATCAAAATATAAGTTCTTTATCATTTTTAAATACATTAAACTCTTCTTGTTGTTCAATAAATTTAAAAATTATTTTCCCTCTCCTACATTGATAAAAACTACTACTATGGTTAAGAAGTTACTACAAGTTTAATAAGTACTTATTGGTTATAATAAATATCTAGAATAAGAGAAATATTAGGTAAGAACATCATACCAAATCCTACAAGTAGGACATATATTCTCCCTAAAGGATGTGTGAATGATTATTCAACCAGTTGTAATTCTATATTGATGGGTTGTAATTCTCCTAATCCCAACCATTGAAATAGTGATAAAGGAAGAAGATTAATTTTGGAACCATGTTCACACATACAGTTTAACTGACCAACATTCCCTAATGTGTAGGGAATGAAAAAAATCCATGTATCTCTATATTTTAGTAGGATTTTGTTTTAAAGAATAACATTACACCCTTTACTGAGGCTGTAATTTGTAAACTCTTCCAATGTTTTCTTATTGGAAATAATATTTTGAGAGACTTTAAATATGATGGGATCTAAATTAAATATTGAATAAATGGAATTTTCATTTGTATATTGTTGAAAATCCCAAGGAATTGAAGAAATTTTGGTTTATTATTTTTGTGTTTAAATCTTTGAGGGAATAAGATGGATGAGGAATATTTATTAGAATAGAAGGAATTTTCCAAATTTATTATACAATATTTTCTTTCACTTTATAAATGTTCATTTTAATTTTTTTATTCTCATTTTTCAGGTTGAATAGCTAGATTTAATTGAGTTTTAGTAGTACTTTCCACAATTCAAGATTTAGTGTATCCAAGATTTTAGTGTTTATATTCTTCTAAATTTTTAGTTTGAGATTTTATAGAGTCATATATAACCTTCCATCATGTTTTAATCCACTCATAGTAACTAAAACCATGATACTATCATTAGGGCTCATTTTTTCAATTCTAGTAAGTTTCCATTTATCTCTTGAGGTTAAATTTCTAGTCAATTGACCCATTTAAAACTCATAGTTGTGTACCATAGAATTAGTTTCAGCCTTTTCTAAATCATGTCGAGAATTTTATTAATAAAATTTCACTAAAATTACTAAAACATACCCCAAACATCTTTATGATAAATATAGGACTCATACCAAGTTTGATTTTGAAAATTTTATCTCATCTAATTTTAGAAACTAGGGGTCATGGGTTGTATCCAAATTCCTTGTTCTTTTCAGGACAAATTTGGATGGTTCCTATAGCTAAGATTTTAGTTATTTGAAAATGGATCATCTCTAGTTTTCATCCTAGGACCATATCCCACTAAATTAGAATCTTTTAGTGTTTTGGATGGCATGTCAATGTTTGTAAAAAAAATTCTTTAGTGTCCAAACATACCACACTATTTTTATTACTCTCTAAGTGTTTAGTTTTGGTTTTGATGAACAAATTTATTAACAATTTTCTTGAAATTATGGTTCATGAGATATTGAAGTTGGTATTTTATTTCATCTAATTGTGAATTAATTTCTACCCCAGAACTAGTTTTATATCCTCATATATTCAATATTATTTTCCTTGATTTTTGTATGTTGGGAATTAAGATATAATGTGTTTAAAATTTTCCTAAGCTCTTCATCAGTTTTATCAGTGTAGTTATCTATAGTAGATTGGTTAACCAAGTTCCTACTAGAAGGTGAAAAAACTTCATAGAAGGCATCCATAAGTAGGTGGGAAGGGAGTTAGTGATTAGGAAACTACCTAATAAAGTAATTAAACCTATCACATGCATCATGGAACTCCTCTCCATCCTCTCAAATATTTGTTAGATTTTAACTTCTTAGTCGCCAATCAATTTTTTCCATTTTCAAAAGCTAGTTTACGAGTTCCCAGTACCCCTCTACATGAGACCAGTACAACCACATTCACCAAAACAAAAGAACACCAAAAACCACAAACCATGTTCAAGAAACCATGAACCAGGGCACAACAACATCATAAAGGTAGGCCAAATCCACCAAGGATTACCTTGAGCATCCCCCGATGCGACCATAGACACCGACCCAAATCCTCCCATTGGAAAACTCCAGAGGAATTCACCCAGCCTTCAAGTAATGAAATGGACCTCTAGGATCCACCCCGAAGAATGTCAAAGAAAACCAGAATGAAGATGACTATATCCTGACGCCATTATCACCCTGACCCGCAGACAACCCAAAAGTCCCACCAAACCACTTTAAAAGCAACGTGAGAAACAAACCCAATCAGTCCAGAGGTGAAGCCTCATAAGAAAATGAAAAGTTACCAAAGCATAGACTTAGCCTATTAGTGATTTCCTCCCTATATAGATTCCAATTCATTATCCATACCTTAGAATCAGGATCTTCCCCAATAACGTCTTCAAACCGGTCTGCCATTTTGTCCCATATTCAGATATATTCTTCTTTACTAATTTTTTGATCATTGAAGCCTCTCATTAGGATAAAATCCTGTTTATCAATCCACTTAGCCTGCTCACTATTGACCTCCACTTTGATAGGTCTTCCCATCATATCAGCCTTTTTTTTATTAAAACAGGAAACATTAATGACTAAAATTAGCAGAAGTACATGTGAAAATCCATGAAGGGAAATTTTCCAGCCAGAGATGGTTGGAGTCGAATGGGCTAGAGGCCACTAGCTGATGGGACGTGTTGTTCCCTTCCCTTTTGTTAAAGTAGAAAGTGCATAAAGAGAAGCATTTGAAAAGTGAGAGAATTCTCTTAATGATGAAGCCAAAATACTGGAGCCCACCATCATTGTGGTTAATAGCATCGATTACAGTAAGGCAGTCAGACTCAACAATGATATCACTCCATCTACATTCCAAGGCGAGAAACATACCGACAAGGATGATCATGGCCTCAACAACTACATGTTCCCAGAAATCCTGATGTGGTTTGTACTTTACAGCATGGATTTGCCCCAGATGATTTTGGGCCAGGAGGCTGAGGGAAACAAGCCCAACCTTTGGGAGCGACATTTCCATCATATCAGCCTTTTCCAATGGGATGTTAACATACAGAAATTCCTCTACCATGTCCTCCTCAGAGAAAATGATAGGTTCTTTTATGTTCTTTTCCATTTCAGTAGCTCTTACCATTTCATTATTTTTCTCCTTGACCAAAACCTGAGAATCCTCCTGCATGACAACCATGGTAGATGACATTTCTTTATCACCTGGCTTAGATTTTTTACCTGACCGTGTTTCCATTGGATTTGGTAAAAATGATTAGTCCTTGAGTTCTCTCCCTTTATTCTTATTAAGTAAATTCCCCTCCTCATGGGCCTTGTCAACTCACAAACCCCCATCAATCTGTCCATCCCCTCCAACCAGAGCAGACTCATTGGCGTCCAAACACCCAAAGGAGTTGTATTTCATAACACCATCCTGGATCAAACTCTTCCCTGTTGGTGTCTTGGTGCTCCCCGAAGAAGCAGCACACTTATCAATAGAGGGTTGAGAAACCTCCACCCCTCCAGTCTAAACCACTATTTCCTTATACGACTGCGAAGTAGTCTCCTCAACCCACTTGACCACAGATTTCCCCATTTCTAGAGCCCTCAGATCATCCTTGATCCGAGTAAACACCTTCTCCACAGAAGGTTCGACCGCCTGCATTGAAATAGTTTTACTCTGCACCTCCCTGCTCACAACCTAAAGACCAGCATCAACCTTACCCACTTGCATTGATACCTTTCCTTGGTGAGAACTTCATCTACAATCTGTAGCCGTGTGACCCAGTCGGCGATAAGCTAAACAGAACTCAACCTAATGCTCAAAAACCACAGGTTGTTCCCATGTTTCAAAATTATTTTTATCTAGTGATAAGAACCAATTTTCTAAATTTACTTTTAGGAAAAAAAATGTAAAAATCTCATCTTAAGTTCATTATCACTTTTCCCTTGCAGAGCTAGTTACAAGACTATATTGTAAAGTTACTCAATGAAGGCCAATGAGTCCTCATTAGGAATTCCATTTTATATTGGAAAAAGTGAAAGGTGTGATTGTTTTAACTCATAGTTTTAGGATCTAGGTTTAATAATAATGTAAGAAGGATTACTTGAAACTTGAGGGACTTTGTGCTATCTCATCCTATACCATTAAACGTTTTTTTAATGATTTATAGTTAATAATATTTTTTATTATTTTCAGAAACCATATCTTTAAATTTTTCCATTTTAAATTTGTTTTCTTTCTTAAGATCACTTAAATGTCTTTTAATTTCCTAGATAAAAGTCTATAAAATATTTTTTTTAGGCCTAGTGTGCACGTAATAATTTTCAAAAAATATTTTAATAGAAAAAACAATGTCTGTTTTTTTATTGTTCAAAAAAACATATATTTTTTTTACTTTTTTAATGTTTTTTGTTTTATGTTTTGGATGCAAGAATCCTTCCTCAAAAATAGTACAAAAAATTTGAAGATATTTTGTTTAATATATTAAATTTTAAATCTAGAAACAACTTAGCTAGTGGTGGATAGGGTATCAAACCTTGGGGAAAGTAATTGTTCATACATACCAAGAAAAAAACCAAAAATAAGAAAAAAAATAACAACACAAACTTACAAATGAAATGAGAAATATTGGATTTTATTTTTAGATATAAATATGATAAGAAGTATAATATTTGAATAATATGACATGTTAATGAAAAAAGAACATAAGTATTAAAATAGTGAATAAATAATGAGAAAGAAAAGGAAATTACAATCGATTGGTTGGAAATTTATTTCTTCCCTCATATAAATGTAATCGAGTCAAAAATATATATAAATGAAGCATGCCTCCTATTTAAAGAAGGTTGAATTGTATTTGAATGGATTTAGTTGTTCTTCACTTATATAATTCATTCAATTACAACAGATCATGATGTTGATTCATTTTTAATAATAACAAAAATAAAGAATAAATAATAAAAAAAGTCAATATTATTCCCCTATGAAATTTTATCCAGAAAAGGTTTAAGATTTAAAAAACAATAATTAAAAAATATGAAAAACAAAAATGAAAGAAAGAAGAAGAAGTTGAGGAGTCTTCCCTTTATCTTCTTATCTTTATTGAGCTCTTCCTCTACCTACTGAGTCTACCTTCACTTAACCCTAGCTCCTCTTAGAAAGTCCCCAGAATTTTTTTCCCTTCAACCTAATTGAATTAATGCCTACTAATGAGGAATTCCCATTTTTTTAAAAACAAAATAAAATATTTTCATAACTAACAGACAAGTAGAACTCTCTACTTGGATGACTTTACTCCTAAAGGATTTCTCTAAGAGACATAAGTAGATCTTCATTGAAAAATATCACCATTAACATAAATTTAACAATTTATGATTACTCTAGGACTCACATGTATTATCAAAACTATCCTCTCTCTTTATAAAAAAATATTTTCCAACTCTAAATTTTTCTTTACCGAAACTACTTTAGTGTCTCGGGTAAGGTCCTATACAAGATCACAACTTCTAGAATACAATTACTTCTCTCAACTATACTGATTCATCAATTTATATAGGTTCCATGCTTATTCAAGAGTCTGCACACATCAAAAAATTCTTTTATCCACTATATTATCAATTTATACTCTTTAAAATTCCCATATGAGCTCAGTATTGCACTCAATGATATATCTACTCTTTAAAAACATTGGTTTCAAACTCAAGATGTGTGTTTGAAGTCACCATCATCAATGTGCATGATTCATTGATGCTGAGTCTATAGTAATCAAGAATAATAAGGCCCCTATCTTTATTGATCACCTTCATAAGGAACACCACAACCCCTTTTTTTCCTACAATAACATTCTTCCATTATTGATCAATTTCTGACTCACTTCCAACTCAGATAATAAGATTTAATCAAATATCAACCTTAACTACAATAATTTAAAACCAATTTCAAATTGGATTAACTTCAAGCCCAGATTCCTTCAAAGCTTAATTCTCCTTAAGTTAAACTATAATGTCTTTATCAATAGTGGTTGGATCCTAAAAATCTCACTGAATTAATTAAATTAACAATTAGTTTGAAACATCCTTTAGCTATGAATCAACAATATGGAATAATTTTAAAGCTCATTTTTCAATATCATTCTCAGACCTTAGAACGAGATTGATTATTCATAGTTCGAGCTTGGATATGAATTTCAACCTCAACACACTCCAAATTTAGTATTTCTATTAAAATTGATTTTTATAAATCTCTAATATTCATATCACATTCAACCTTCAAGCTTCAGCAACATGGTACCAAATAGCTCAATAAATGTGACTCTTCTATCTTAGCTAAATTTATAAATTATAAGATAATGAGATTATCAATCTTGTTCCACCATTCTTTAGTGGATTTTGATATGTTTAGTATCAAAGATATTTATTTTTTACTTTATAAATTCTTGACACTAATGAAAACTAGTTTTTTTTCATCATAAACCATCCTCATACTCAAAAACATTGGTAAATATTTTAGTTTTACTAATATTGGTTATTCATCAATCTTTAGGTTTTAGCTGGAGCTCAACCTAGAATCTCATTTAATAAACTTCACACAGACTCAACTTCACTCAACTGAGGTACCTATTTATCCTACTTTTATTTCATTCTTAATTTCAAGTGATTTATCATTAGATAAAATTAGATTAAATTGAGCACATTATTCAACCAGTTGAATATCTATCATCATTAATTTTCAATAATTCAATCATATATTATTATTTCACATGTCATTGGCTTTGAGTTTTTTAAAATTTCATTAGCAGGAAATAGTTTTTCTAAAGGCCATTTTCCTTAGTTTTGATTTTCATCTGTGGCTCCATAGATCCCAAGATCGACTTTCACATATTTGTTCAAACAAAATTTACATAAATTTTGGGTGATCCTATTTCACAACCCAACCTTGGATTCTCCTTTATTTTATCATTTTCTTGGTCTTGGATTTTTCTAGATGAGGATCGAGTTGAGTCTTAGTCAAAATTTTGAATTTTGAAAGTTTGAGTGGCTTTTTCAGAATACTCATGGTCACCACACGGTTATTAGAAACCATGCATGTCAGCCTAGGTAATTGTGCGACTAGTTCAGAAAGTGGAAAGAAGTGACCTCATTATTTGCACATGGTTGTATAAATCATGTGGCCTAGTCATGTGGTTGGTCCCTGCTTAGTCAATGGCTACGACATGATGTGGTAAACTATGCAGCTAAACCGTGCAGTCGTGCTAGGTCATTAAAATCTTAAAACCCTCTTTTCTATCTCCCCCTATTTTACTTTAACTCAATACCCCCTCCTCCTTGGTCATATTTGGTGCACCACGGGATCCCAAAACCCATTTCCCTTATCTCTTCTTCCCTCCATGGTGACCCCCATTTTATTCTAAGGTATGTTTTAGGGGTTTTGGCGATTTCTCCTCTATTTCTCCTCTCCTCTCTCCATTCTTCAGTTTTTATTTGTGGGTTTCTTTTTTGGATAAACCCTAATGGATAGGGTTTTTTTGGGTTGTGTTTCATTTGGATCTAGGGCATGTTAAGGGTCCATGGGGCTTAGATCTCTCCTCTCTGAAGGTTTCATTGTTTTCACACACCATCGAGGTAGAAATTTCCATCTTTTTTCCTTTCTAGAACAACCCATTAATGTTTGTATTCTTCTAATTAATTTTTAAATGTGACTCTCACCTTTATAATACTAATGGATAAATAATTCTGGTGATTTATTGTATGTATAATTTACTAAAAATAGGTTTCTGAATAAATTCTTGAATTATTCCTCAGTTTATGGCACCTAGGGTATTTGATGAAATTCCATGTGTTCTTTTAGAATAAAATTGTGTGTTTGTAAAATGTTTATCCCCATTATATTATGATGATGTTTTTGGTTTTTGATTTGGAATTATATGTGTGATTTTGTAATTTCATGGATTTTAAAGGGGTTTTTCATGCTTTTTGAACTAAATAGAGTGGCTGGGTTTGTTTTAGAAAGCAAGTGATGTTTTTGAAAATGATTTAAAAAAGGGGTTCTTGGCCCCATATAGGGTGCCATTGGATGTTGGAACATCCATGGGTGCACAAGGTGGACACATGGATGTACATTAAAATTAAAGTGGAACTCTAAAACTACTTTCTCTTAAAATTTTCTCATTCTTACTTCTATACATTTTCTTTAAATGGTTATATGTTTTTCAAAGGAGGGAAAGTGTTTCTTATAGTGATTTGAAAGTGTAATTATAAGCCTGTTCCCTAAATTTTGGCCAGGTTGGCCTAGAAATAAGTTTAAGTGAGTGATTGAAAAGGGGAAATCCCATTTTTAATTTGAGATGTGTGTAGGTGAATGTTGGTGTAAAGGAATGTTTAGAAAATTTTTAGTGATAGTGGTATTTTACATTGTTTGGAAATATATTTTGAAGTGATTTTGGGAAAATTTATTGGGATGTGTAAACTCAAGGGTCTATTTGTCAATTTTCATGTTTTAAGGAAAATATTTAAATGTATTAATGATGTGATGGCCTGGTTGGAACCTTGTATGATGTGATATATATATATATATATATATATATATGTATAGTGGGAACCTCTATAGAAGGGATTTCCATTTATGAGTTATCATATAGTGGTGTCTGTGTTTGGGGTAGGCAAGTGAAGTGACGATAGGTAAGGTGAGTCACGCATGTAAGGGTCTCCCAATTACACAATATAATACCACCATGGGTTCCTGGGAATATTTTAGAGGATCGAGTGATGGAAACTTTCCATCCATTATTAGACAGGTTGGTACCCCCTAGATCACTGAGTGTCCAGGTGGGTTGTGCCATTGGATTAGTCAGTTGAGGGTAGCTTGTTGGTTATAGACTTAGAAGATTCACGATACACATGCATGTGTTTCTGAACTAATTATATCCCATGGTATCTTTAGGGATGTTTAGGATCACTCATGGTTACTATTTATTTCTGATTTCTGATTTCTACTTTTTTGCACTTAGTTTTCTGATTACACTACTAGTTTATTTATTTTTAACAAAACCCAATTTTGTTTTAATTTGGTATTTGGTTTTGTTTTTGGAATTAAAATTATTATCTATTTTAAAAATGGGATTTGGAACGTGTTGGATTTTAAAAAGGTTAATGTTATGTTTTCTTAATAAAATATGAAAACCCCTATTTATTTTTTATAACTATATTTCAAACTATAATTAATGGAATGTTTTTGAGAAAGAAAACACATGGATTATGTGTTGATTTCATACTGAGTGGTTTATCTTAAACCCTACTTGTACCATTCGGTATTGGTAGAACCAAGATATTTTGAAGGTTCAGGTTCTTGGCTTGGCTGCTCATTGTGGAGCAGGGTTAGTCTTGTGGTTGGAGGTGACATTGAGGTCATATGAAGATTGCGTTGTAAGTGTTTTTGGTTTTTTTTGGTTTTTATTTTATTCAGTTTTATCATGTAACTGAATCAATTTGTGTATTTACTTGAGATTTATTTGTTGAATTTGTTGTTTATTATGTTCATTTTATTGATCCTGGTTATTTTTAGGCTAAAACCATTCCCACTTGTATTGTCTTTGATTCCCAACACCAGTTTCCAGCCCGTGGGGATCGAGAACTCCCTTCGGGCCATGCTGTGGACTAGGTTGGGTGTTGGGTTGGATGGAATTCTGGCCTGGTTCGTGACATCCTCTCATGAGTTTGAAAATGGTAAAGGAAAAAGTCATATGAAGCTTGGAAAAAATATCATACAAGGTGTGAGAAAGTGGTTAATCATCTTATTTCCTACTTCAAAGTATCTTATAATCCACACATAATTCAAAATTTTTAAAAGGAAGAAGTTCTATAGTCCAGGTTCAAATTATCATATAGGAAAACTTCTCCCAAAATATCTTATGTGGAAAAATTGAAGTTTCTTATATGGAAGACTTCCAAAAGTCATATGAGGCTACAAAAAATACCAAAATCACTAAAAATTATTGAATTTAAAAATATAATAAAAAAATAAAAGTAAAACTCTTCAATAAAATAATTCACAAATTTCTATCTTTGAAACAATTTTAATTTTTCCCAATAATGTACATTTAAATAAAATCACGAAACATAGAAATTTAAATTCTAGAACCCAAAATATATCATTTAAATATCCAATAGATTCAATCAAAATATTTTACCTGAAAATATAATAAAATAAATCAAATATCATTATACAATTAAGCACTAAAAAAATACACAATTTAATGAGAATATTCAATGAATTTTCATTTCAATGCGAGATCACTAATTATTAAATATTCACCTATTAAATATCATTTGGTAATAGAAAAACATCAAAATATCATTGAAAGAAAGTGTAAAACATGTATCAATCTATGAAAACATATAACTCCCCCAAACTTAAGATGTTTTTTATCCTCAAATAATCCATTAGTCAAATTTAGTGAAAAATATTAAATATCGAGATTGAAATACTAAAATTACAAAAAAGAATTAGTTTTAAAATGAAATTTTCTCCATAGACTCCATTAAGTTGAAAATTTGATTTCCCCATTAAAATTAAATAGTTTCAATGAAAATTTGGTTTCCTATTTTACCAAAATTATTGGATTTTTAAATTTTGAATAAAATTTCTCACACTTCAATCTGAATCCAATTAGAACTTCCAAACTTCTCTTTATATCTAAGTGAACTGACACATATAATTAAAAATTAATTAAATAGATGTAACTAAATTCATGTGTAAAAATAATAATTAAAAATAATGAATAATTAACTCATCCATTAGTAAATAAATTATGTACAAAGAATGAAAAGTTCAACATGTATTAGGATTTTCATTTCATATTCAATATGGATTCATATCATATGAGTTTAATTCATACCAAAAAATTAAAATCCAATAATAATTATAATAAATAATCTAAAAAACCAACCAAGAAAAAGTTCTTATTAATGGGAAATAAAATTACATGATTAATTAAATCTATGGTTGAATAAAAACTAGCCTCCCCAAAGTGGCACAATAAAATTTAATCTTAATTTTCGTTCCACAAACTAAAAATGGATAAGAAATTTTGAAAGACAACCTATTTTGAAACATTTTTGGGGTATCTTGATGGGTACAAAAATGAATACAAATTAGAATATTTAAGACCCCTAATTCCCCACACTTAAAACAAAACATTATACCCAATGTTGTATCTCAAAGTGGAATAAACAATTAAAGAAAATTTAGCTAAACTTTATTTTATAATTTTAATAGTTCAAAACCATGTTTAAGGGGTTATAATTCAATTCAAACAATATGATTCTAAAATCTATAAAAATTTATTTACGTATAATTTAAAATTCAAATTAATTCTGTCATTTTTATATAGACACATGAATTTTCAATTTTTCTCAAGATACAACATGTTAAGATTAAATCCAAAAAAATCAGCTTCATGAAAATATATTCAAAATTTCTCATACTATTCAAACATTTTTTTGAGGGTTTTAAAGATGAATTTTAGTGAAGGTTCATAAAAAGTTTCAATGAGAAAGAATTAATCCAGGATAAACAGCCATGACATATAACACAATTTACATTTAAACAAGTTTAAACAGTAGGAAAAATTAACCCACATTAAATTTAACATTGTGAGAGGATTTTAAAAAATAAAAATATTAAGGAAGTAGGTAAAAATATTTAGAATAAAAACATTTTAAATTAGAATAAAATATAAGAATCCAATGATAGTGAATCTTTAACCACTTGAATTTATCCAAAAACTAATCCTTCTTTTTCTAGAAGTAAATTCCTCTAGTAATAACATTGTAGCTCCAAAAAAATAAAAATATGAACATGAGATTTTAGGATCCAAAGTTTAATAAATTAAATAACTAGAGATAATATTTAGGGAAGTTAAATCCTGAATTATCCAACTATAAGCTCATATTTACTATTAGAATTATTATAATTACACTCTCATTTTTTGAAAGTTCTTCCCATGTGGTAATTGAACAAGAATATCAACATTCCACTAGAATAACTGACAAAAAAGTGAAACCCATACAGAAACACAAGAATATATATTAATTTTTAAAATAAAATAAAATAAAAAATAACCATGGGTTTCCTCCCATGAAGTTATAAATTTATAGTCTTCATCCAAAATCATTGGATTTTTAATTTTTAATGATATATATGGTATCCATTCCCTTTGTATTCCCCTTCAAGTAATTCTTAATTATTTAACCATTAACCAAGAATAGAAAGTTCTCATCTCCTATCAACTAAATAGATCCATTGTTAATAACTATATGGATGGTGAAAGTCCAAGAACACTTGGATTTGAGCTTCCTTGGAAAATGTATAACTCTAGAATTAAAAATAAAAACCTTTTAACGTACTTTAAAATCTTTATTTTGGATGTTTAAGTCATGAATGGATTTATTAATCCCCTTATAAATCCTATAATTCTTATAAAAATCACTCCAAATATCATGAAGATCACTCAAATCAAGTAATCTTCTCTCATTAGTAGTTTTAAAATCAAAATATGTGGCCTTAACTACCCAAAAATATTTGTATTGAATCTCCATATAAAAGTGATAAGATTTTTTAAAAAGAATAATATAAGGGTAAATTCCTATGGGGGGTTTTAAAATAAGTTCTTTAGGACCAAAAAGCATCATCAAGTTTCAAAGACCAGTATTCCCTAGAACTAGAAGCAATTTTCTTTAAAATCTATTGAAGCTCCAAGTTGTCATATTGTCCACTAGATTGTGGATAACAAGTAGTTCTAGTTTTGTGAAGAAATTAATATTTTTATATTAAATATTTGAACATAAAATTTTTAAAGTGAGTTTCATTATCTATGATAAAATATTTTGGAACTAAAAATCTAGAAAAAATGTTATTTTTAATAAAATTTTATCACAATATTAGGTTTAATATTTTATAGTGCCACTGCTTTAAACAATTTAGAAACATAGTCTAAATCCACCAAGATTTACTCATTCCAAAAATAAGATAAAAATTATCCCATAATGTTTAATCCTAAAAAATAAAACATTTCAAATTATAAAATACCTTTCTAAGGAAGATCTTATTTTATTCCAACATTTCCGAACCTTTGGAAATTCTAAAAACCAATAAAAAAACTCCTAACATCTTCAAAAAGTGTAGGCCAGTATAAAACATTTTGAAGAAATTTTTGAGCAGTCCTTTACCCTCCATGATGACCACCCCATGGTGCATAATGATAACTTTCAAGAATGGGAAGCATCTATTAAATATGAACAAACCTCTTAATAATAACATTAGTACACCTCCAAAATAGTAAACGGTCATCCCTAAAGTATTACTTCGACTAAACAATGAAAGTTTTATTTTGGTTTCATGTAAATTATTTGGGAATTACTTTAGTTGACAAGAAATTTTGAAAAATCCCCATACCAATTTTTTTTTCAAGTTTCCCAATAAATAGTTTCTCATTTATAAAAGAATAATTAATCTTCCTAGGACCATCAGTTCAAGTACTAGACAACCTAAATGAATAACTAGTTATAAATTTTTTAACTCTATGCTTATATTTGATTTCTAAATCAAATTCATACAAAAATGTTTTCATATAATCAATCTCAGTTAGAACTCTTTCTTGGAAAGAAAGTATTTAAGGTATAATGTTCAATGAATATTGTGACTTTAGACCCTATCAAGTAATTCTTAAATTTCTATAGAGAAAACAATATAACTAGAAATTCCTTATTAATAGTTGTGTGACTCATTTGAGCATCATCTTGAAACCTGCTAGTATAGTACACCACATGTAGCCTCTTGTCTTTACTCTATCCTAAAACTTATCCAACAACCATATCACTAGTATGAAACATAATTCCAAATAGAAACTTATAATTAGGGGTAGTGATAATAGGTGAAGAAGTGAGTTTTTGTCTAATATCATTAAAATATTCAATACATTTTTCATCAAACAAGAAAGGTGTATCTTTTCTCAATAGTGATCATAGAGGCCTAATGACTTTATAAAAGTATTTTATTAATCTTTGATAAAAACTGACATGTACTAAAAAACTTCTAACAATGTTGACATTATCTGGGTTGGGTAACTTTTGAATGATCTCTATCTTATAATTTTCAACCTCGATACTATTAATAAACACTTTATGTCCATGGACAATTATTAAATAACCCTAAATTGTCATTTACCCAAATTGAAAACAATATTGGTCACAAAGAATCTCTCTAAAACAAGTTAGAAGTTTTGTAAAAAACTATCAAATGTACTCCCAATAATGGAAAATTCATCCATGAACACCTATATGATCCTATCAATCATTCCAAAAAAGATATCATTATACAACTTTAAAAGGTATATTATTCACCACATAATCTAAAGGGTAATCACCATTAAGAAAATTTACTAATAGGTCATGTGAAAGTAGTCTTATTTTGATCATTTAGGGCTATAAGGATTTGGTTGTACCCAGAATATCCATCCAAGAAAAAGAAAAATCCATTTCTATTTATCCTCTTAATAATTTAATATAAAAATGGAATTTGAAAGTGTTATTTTCTAGTTTTTAAATTTATATTCTTATAGCCTAAACAAACTCTCCTCTTAGTAGATTTTCTAACCCAACTTTTTTCATTTTCCTCATTTATCACAATAGTAAATCCTCCCTTATTGGGAATAACTTGGATTGGTTTGGCCCAGAAGTTATTATAAATATGATAAATTTCTCTTTAATCAAATAACTTGATTAATTCCTCTCTAATAACATTTTTATGTTTTAATTTAATAATATTTTTCCCTCAAACTCTCAACATGTGATTTGTTTCCGTAGAGATTATGTACATACATAATCAATGATTAATATCTTTAATGTTAGAAATGGTACATAATATAAAAGTTTTACACTTTAACAACATAGATAACAACTTTTACTCTTGGATTATATCCAGTTCAGTTGATATGATGACAGGTAGTGATGAATTATTACCCAAAAAATGATTATTTTATGTGTTTATGAAAATGTTTAAGCTCTAGTTGAGGAGCCTCTTCACTATAATGTAGAAACTTATTACTAGGAATCCCAAGTTACTCAACATGATTCTTAAATTGAGTAAATATGTTTTATAGATTTTTAATTTAAAAACTAGAAACACACTTTTCCTCACCACCATATAAAGTGGAAAACTCAGTGTATTCAGTGTTTAAATTTTGTTTTAAGATGTTTTTATTTGAAAATTCATCATTATGTTACATTATCTCTCCCTTAAATGTATCAAAATATTCCTCAACTTTTTTTTTAAAATACTAAATTCATCCACCCGCTCTCCTAGAAACTAACTAAGATCAAGAATAAAAAATTAATCTTAATGACAAAATTCCAGAGATGGAGTTGAGATGCTATCTAAATTTGGAATATTTTCAAGATTTTCATTTTTAAAATTTTAAAAATGTTAGGAAAATTTATTCTCATCATGTACATGTGTTTCTTGAGTGAATGATTATTTAAAAAATTATTACTAATGGCCTAATTAATCTCCAACTAAAATAATTTCCATTCTTTAATAGTTATCACCAAATATAAATTCTTTAAAATTTTTAAAGACATGAAACTCTTTCTATTTCTCCCCAAATAAAAAAAATTATCTTTCTTTTTCTTACATTGATAATATATTTTCTAGTGGCTAAGAAGGACCTACAAAGTATGATTAATACTTCTTTTCCACACTGTATATCTGTAATAAAAAGATTTAGTAGGTAAGAACAACTCACTAACTCATATAATAAGGTTATATAATTTTTATAAAGGATGTGTGAAAGATAGGCTAACCCATTTTAAGACCATAGTTTTGGGTTTTAATTCTCATAATACGAACTTTTGAAATAGTGATAACGGAATAAGATTGATCATAGAACCAAGGAAAAATATACAGTTCAACCAAACACTATTCCCTAGTGTTTAGGGAATTACAAAAATATATGTATATTTAGGTTATTGTGATATTTTTATTGAAGAACAATACTACACTCTTCAGTGATGCTGTGAGTTGAAAATTCTTATGATGTTTTCTTATTAGAAATAATTTTTTTAAGATATTATAAATATAATGGGGGTATGAATTAAAGAATTAATGAATAGAATATTCACTTGGATATTTTTGAAAATTACAAGGGATTGGAGAAATTATGGTCTATTATTTTTGGGTTTAAATATTTGGGAGAATGGGATGGATAGAGAAAAATTAATAAGAACTAAAGGAATTTCCACAATTTCTTCTATAAGTTTTTCCATTACTTCATTCATTTTAATTTTAGAGTTTTTTTTATTCTTGTTTTTCTGATAGAAGAAATGAAGTTACTTGAATTTAGTATTGATATCCACAATTCTTAATTCAATGTTTCTAATATCTTAGGGTTTTGATTTTTCCATATTTTTAGTTTGATCATTCTTAGAGTCATCTATAACCTCCTCTTTAGTTTTTAAACCTAAACCAGTAACAAAATCCATGATACTATACATATGGTTCTATTATATAGTTCTAGTAATTTCCCATTTATATTTGGAAGATAAATTTATATCCAATTTTCCCATTTGTAACTCAAGGTTGTGTATATGAGCATCAGTTTCAGCCTTTTTCTGAATCATGTTGAGCCTTTTATGAATCTAATTTACCTAAAATCTACTAGAAAATAACCCCCACGTTCTCTTAAGAATTAAAGGACTTAACCCTAGGTTTATTTTGAAATTTTGGTCATAAATTATTTTTAAAACTAGGGGTATTGAGTTGTCTAAACATTCCTTGTTCTTTCTAGAAAAAATTATGATGGTTTTTATAACTAGAAATATAGTTATTTTTAAAATGGATCATCTCTAGCGTTAATTCCAAGATAATATCTTAAAAAATTGGAATATTATAGTATTTGGTTTGGCATATCAAAGTTTTGAAAATAATTTATTAAGTTTCCAAACATACCGCATTGTTGAAATTTCACTCTAAGTGTCTGGTTCTGGTTTTTAAAACCAACTTGATTAACACTTTACTTGGAATTTTGTTTCATGAGAGCTTGAAGTTTGTATTTTATTTAAGATATTTGTGAATTAATTTATACATCTAAACCAATTTTATATTACCCTATATTAAATCTTTTTGTCCTAGAATTTATGTTCTCGGAATTAAGATCTAAGGTGTTGACAATTTTCCTAACCACTTCATTTTTTTATTAGGGTACTTCCCTCCAGCAGATTGGGCAACCATGTTCTAACTAGAATGTGATAAAACTTCATATAAGGCATCCATAATTAGGAAATAATTGAGTTGGTGATGGTGAAATTTATTAATAAAGTCCCTAAAAATATCTTAGTCCTAATTAAAGGCCTCTCAATCCTATTGAAATAAATTTACTATTTTACTTCTTAGTTCTCTTTTTAATATTTTTGGATAAGATTTCATAAAAAATGAGTCATAAACTTTTTCCCATTTTAAAAAAATGTTTTTATCTAGAGATAAAAAAAATTTCATTCATTTTTTAGAAAAAAAGGAAAACTATCATCCTAAGTTCATTCTCAATTATCCCTTGTAGAGGCAGTTGCTGCACTATGTTATAAAAATATCTAATGAATAACAATGAGTCCTCAAAAAAAAATTCCATTAAATGTAAGAAATAATTAAAGGTGTGATTGGTTCAACTCATAGTTTCATCCTCTTGATTTAATACTAATGGAATAAGGTATTCATAGCACTTGAGGGAGTTTATAATCTCTTATCCTAGGTTATTAAACATTTTATTGAATGATTTTTGGTTGAAAGATATTTTCATTATTCTCAGAAAATCTCTATCACCCTCCAAAATTTTCCATTTTGAATTCGTTTTATTTCTTAATAGGACATAAGTGTCTTTTAATTTATGATATAAAGGATATAATATTTATTTTTATATACCTTGTGTGCATACACAAATTTTACAAACATATTTAAATAGAATATATCAATGTTTTATTTTTTAAACAAAATTTTCCGGATTTTTCAAAAAAACATACTACATTTTCTATATTTTTTATGATTTTTTTATCTTGGAAGCTTGAATACTTCCCCAAAAAAATGTAATTTTTTATGGTATGTGATTAAATATATAACATTTTAAACCTAAAAACTACTTAGCTAGTGGTGGATAGGGTATTAAACATTAGGGAAGATAATTTTCTATGTATACTTAAAAAAAATAAAAAAAACACAAAATTTCACATGAAATCATCAATGATAGATATTTTTTTAAAAAAAAAGATGTGAATAATATGATGACTTGAATAAGGTGAAATGTTTAAGAATAAGTAGTGATAATAGTGAAGCAATGAAAAAATAGTGATAATGAAAGGGGAATTAAAATTACTCAGTTAAAAATATATTTATTCATTTTTGGAAATGTAATTGAGTAAAAAAATACTGAAATAAAGACTTCCTCCTCTATTAAGAAGGATAACTTGTAGCTGATTGAATTTAGAAGTTCATCACTTACAAACTTCATTCAAATACTATAGATCATTAATTTTATTTCATTACAATGATAAAAAAATGAATAAGAATGAAAGAATTGAGACAATATGACCCCCTAATTTTTTTTTTGACTAGAAACAATTTTAATATTTAACAAAAAAATAATAAAAAAACAAAAGAAATAAGAAGATGATGGGTCTTCCCTTGATCTTGTTCTCCCGATTGAGCTCTTTCTCTGCCTTCCGAGTCTGACTTCACTTCACTCTGGCTTCACTTTGGAAGTATCTAGAAAAATTTCTTCCCTATATCCTAAGTAAATAAATTCTACCTAATGAGGAATTGGAATTTATTTTAAAAGAAATAAAATATTTACAAAAATTATAGATAGTTATAAAACTCAGCATGAAAGCCTTTACTTTTCAATAATTTATCTAGGTGACTCGAGCATAACTCCCTCCTAAAATATCACCACTACCATACATTTTTAAAGTGATGGTTTATCTCATCCCCACATGTCTTCTCAAAACTACCATATCTCTCTTTATAATAAAGTTTTTGATATCTATACATTTGTATTTTACCAAACAACTTTAGTGTCTAGGACAAGGTCCTTGGTAAGCTCACAAATTCTAATAGTTAATTCCTTATCTCAGCTATAATTACTATATCTTTTTTTATTGGTCAAGATTCCATCCACATCAAAAAATTATTCTAGTCACTATAATATCAGTTTATTCTCTTTTAAATGCCCACTCGATCTTGGTATTTCACCAAATGGTATCTCCACTCATCATAAACATTAGTCTCAAACTCAATCTGTAGGATCTTTTTCATTATCCAAGACATGCATGATTCATTGATACTAAATCAATAATAATCAAGAATGATAATCCATCCTCTCTTCAGTGAGAACCAACATAGGGAACACCATAACTCCATTCATCTTCCTACAGTAATCTTCTTCCATGATTACTCAATTTCCATCTCACTTCCAACTCAGATTAGAAGCTATATACGAATCTCATCCTCAAATCCCAAAATTGAAAATTGGATTCAAATTCGATTAAATTTAAGAATTTATTCCTTTAAAACATGTTTCTTACCAAGTTAAACTAGGCTTACATCATTTCATTAGTGGGAATGGTTAGAGAATAAAAATCTCTTTGAAGAAATTAAATGAATAGTTGGTGTGAAAAATTCTTCAACTGTGCAATTGCAACATGGTAAAACTCAAAAGTCTACCTATAAACATAAATATTAGAAATTTAACCAAGATTGATTCTTCATAGGCCGATCTTGGATTTTAAACTCATCCTCATCACACTCTAAATTTCATCTTCCGATTAAAATTAATTTTAAAAAATATCTAATAATCATATCATATTTAACCTTAATTATTGAGAAACATAATATCATAGAGATCATTTAATTTAGATCTTCCATCTCAGTTTGATTACCATATTCAAGGATGATGAGTTTATTGGTCTTAGTCCACCATGATGTAGTGGATTTTAGTATATCAAGTGTTAAAGATCTTAATTTTTTTCTTCATCAGTTCTTGACACCAATTGAAACTGGTATGTCTTCACCATAAACCATCCTTAAACTTGGGCACATCACATAAAAATTTCATTCTCACTCATATTGGTTCTTCTTTAATCTTTAAGTTTCAGTTAGAGATCAACCTATAATATCAGTAAATATAATTCACATAGACCTAAATTCACTCAACCTAAGTAGCTCTTCAACTATATTTTCATGCGTTATTAATTCTGTGTGATTCATCCTTAGAAAAAATCAGAATAAAGTGATCATCTTCTTCAACTAGTTGAATCTCTGGGCTTTTTAATCTTTATAAATTTGATTGTGGATACTTCTTTAGCTTTTAATTTTTTTATTTTCATTAAAATTTCACTGGTAGGAAAATTTCTTTCCTGATGTATTTTTACTCAGTTTTAATTTTCATATGTGGATCCGTAGGCCCCGAGATCAACTTTACTAACTTCATTAACAAAGCATCAAATTCAATTTTGGGTGATCCTCACCCATGTTCGAAAATTAAAAAGGATTTATTCATAAGATTCTTGGATAAAATATCATACGAGGTGTGAGACAATAGTGAATTATCTTATGGAATACTTCAAATTATCTTATGATCCACACTTCTTCAAAAAATTTCAAAGGAAAAATTCATATAGTCTAGGTTCAAATTATCATACAAGCTAACTTATACCAAATTATCTTATGTGGATAGATTGAAGTGTCTTATGGGTCAAACTTCTAAAAATCACATGGGGCTAAAAACAAAGAAAAATATCACAAAAAAATCTTGAAGTGAAAAATATGATCATAACAATAAAAGGAAAACTACAATAAAATAATCAATGAATTTACAACTTAAAAATAATTTTTTTTTAAAATTGTTCCAACAAGGTATATTTAAATAAAATCATAGAACTTAGAAATTGAAAATTTAGGACCTGAAATATATCATTTAAATTTAAAATAGATTTAATTGAAAAATTTGACCTTAAAATATAGAAAAATAAAGAAAAAATCATTCAGAAATTAAACACTAAAAAGCACAAAATTTCATTAGAATATTAAATGAAGTATTATATCAGTAAGAGATAACCAATTATCAAATATTTACCTATTAAATATCATTTAGGCATAAGAAACATAAAAATATCACTAAAATCACATGTTAAACATGTATCAATCTAAGGACACATCATTGACACACCCTTCTCACTCAAGGGAGGTCACTCATCACCCCCTCGACCGAACCTTCTCACTCAAGGTTGGTCGCACATCATCATCCTAGTGGCTAACCATATGACTAAAGGTTATTCCACATCATCAAAACACATCCCATCAATATAAACCCACTTTCCTATCTCTTTGGATATGGTTGACCATATATTCTCACTCAATATTGGTTATAAAAAATTTCATAAATACCAACCCACTTTCCTCTCACTTTAAATGTGGTTTATCACATCTTCTCACTCAAGATGAGTCATAAGAACCGGTCTCAACATTTTATATAGAAAAAAATAGAAAATTACCATAATAACATAAATATAAAATTTTCCTAACAACTATTCCATACACAATAATCATAAGGAAAATCCCTTCAGGCTATTCCAGTCACTTCTACCTAAATGCCATCTCATCAAGGCCCCTACCTTAATTGATCCAAAACAGCTCACTCTAGTCACAAATTAGTCTGTAAGAAAAACCATAATCTTACCCATGGTATAATGTGGTATTCCACCATTTCCAAGATATTTACATAGAGCTTCCCATTTAAGTTGTTAACTACACCGATAAAAACCTACCCGATCATTTTTGATACAAAAAATCAGATTTTCATAGGGCTTCACACACACCAACATGCAAGTCAAGACATGAAAATTTATACAAAATTTATATCATATTAAGGACTTCTTAACTTAATCTTAATGAAGTTTAATTTCTAATTTTAACTCTTTGATTCAATACTAAACCATTAAAACCATAAATTCTCACATTTAGGCCTTAGACTTTAAAAAATATGAAATAGAGGAAGAATGAGACATCTAGGGATTATATTGGATTAAACTTACCTAAATGGACTCTATTAAATGACCGATGATATTAAATAACCGAGAGGAGAGGATAAAGGAGATCAAAATTTCAAGGGAAATCTTATAAGTTCATTGAAACCACGTGGAGGTTGAGGGAGAATGAGGGGGTGGGGAGTTAAAGGGGGTTCAAGGTGAAATATAAAATCTACAACTTTTAAATAAAAATACCAAATGAGGAGATCATGATGTGACTAAGAGGGTCACAACATAATACACTCCCCTCTATGACTCATTGCTGAATGACCCCTAGGGGTTGTAGTGCGACATATCCTAAATAGAGGGCTCGAACCTTAACAAAATGAGTCATGATGTGTCCCATATTGGTTATACTATGATCCTCCCCTGCTCTAGGAGTCATGATATAACACCCTTGTACCATGCTGTGATCACTTACCTATAACATAATTTTAGCTGTAGGTTTGGTAAAATTCTCCAAAACTCTCTCCCAAACCACCACCAACACACAAAACAAATAATATTTATAAAGATATATTAACATAAATAAAAATTTATAACATAATGCAACATGAAATTATAGGGGTGTTATAGTGTGAGAACCTCCTTTAGATATGTTTTTTGGTAATGGATAGTAATAAATTGACCATCAAGGTCATGATAGCTTTGTGTGAAGAAGACATCAGTGTTTTGGGATCAATCAGAGGTAAGAATGATAATGGTGGCATGATTTTGAATATTCTAAAAAATCTAGGTTTCTAATGATAAACACATGGTTTGTGTTATAGATACACACAATGTGTATTTCCTAATAGCATTGTCTAGGGATTTAGTTACAGATGAGAATCGCACACCACATGGCTCAAGGGAACACACCATGTAACCCTAAGCTGACCAGTATGGTGTGTATTGGGAGTACTTACCTAAGTAGTCATTTGGCCATACACACTATGTGGTTTAGGACAAGAAGTAATGTTCCTTTGACCACGAACAGTATGGTTTCCCCACTATAACACACCGAGTGAGTTAGCTAAGCCTACATGACATGTATCCAATGGGTAACACCATTTACTTTGGATTTACATGAAATGAGCTGTGGTGGTACACGTTGAGTACCTCACATGACCCACATGTCATGTAACCTATCATATATGTTGTGTAGGTAGAACTTTACTTGTAATACATAATGATGGTGCATGAATAGATAGATTATGTTGGGTTATGTGTTGTGTAACCCTAAAGTATTTGTCATGTACTTTCCATACTCAGTGGATTTTCATATCTCTTTTCCTAGGACCAAGATTTAAGAATGTGAGTAATTCATCCTGAATGTTTTCTCATGTAGAATGTGATGGTATGATTATCATCTTTAATATAATCAATACACAAGGTGATACATGTAGTTTAGTTTCCTTTGAATTGTAGGGTTGATGTCGGGGTTCAAACATGATGACCAGAGAGTTCTTGGGGTTTTCAAATCCTCTAGATGATGATGTTGTGTCAAGGAACAAACCACCCACTCTCCTAATATAGGGTAAATATTCCCCCACTTACTCAATGAATTTTATCCTCTACCTGTATATCCTATATGGATGGAATTATACCATCTATTCAGGGTGTGAGATCCTTTACCTTCAAAGTTGATATTCCCCCCATTTCTGAGATAAATCAGGGTGCAAGATCCGGCACTAGAGTTGATATTCACCCCACTTATGTATTGTCATCCCACTTCACCTTTATTCATCAAATCCATGGATTATAACCATGCCATGTGGATCTTCCCATGTTGACCCATATGGATACTAACTTCACAACCATCACTGACATATCTTTAAGCACAATATTTCATATACACTATATTGAATCATATCAAAAAAAATTCTCCATGATCACCTGGGCCTATAGATTAAGTTTTTACTACCATTCTAGTTCATATTGACTAGAAACATAATTTATTATGTATACTATATTTACCAATATTGACATCACTTTCTCATCTTATTAGAGCCACAATATATTCTCCCCTACCATGATATGTAAAATTTATGTATACATTGACATATAAAGAAAGACATATTATAAATAACTATAGTGTGTTATATATTAGTATATTTAATTCAGTATAACTTCATTGTTGATTCTCTTGTCCAAAACCACAACCACCACAATGTGACAAATAGTTAACACAATGTGATATTTGGATACTATACCAAAACTTCTTGAACTCCATATAAACTTAACATAACTTCTCTAAACCATCATCAAACATTTTATGAGATATTTACTCACAATAAATCCATCTTTTATAGAAAACAAAAATCAAACTTCAAAATAATCATTGATCACCATTTTGGGCTCTATAACAACCCCTATAGATTTATTGGAAACACCACATATTTTTTTGTCTTTGAAATCACTAGAACTAAAATCTATATATGATAATGATTTTAATGAAATATTATTTATTTACTCTAATATTAGGAGAAAAATAATCATTATGTGAAATAAGGATTATATAAATCATCTTAATGAAAATTTATACCGTTATTCTCTATACAATCTATCATCCATTGAACACTATCTTCATACCAATTTTGAAACATCACATATGATCTCTATTATAGTTATAAAATGTCACTCTTAATCTTCACAGTAGTTGTTAATTCATGATAACCATTAAATTTATCTTAATGAGATCATATTTAATGAATCAACATTTAATTTTCAAGAAAATATCCCTCTATGTATAACTCTCTCCTTATGTTATTTAGTAATATATATCCCTCTTTCTTTATTCTAGCCATTTAATATAAATTTATAAAAACTAAGGTTCACCCTAGCCTTCTTAGACACCACTCTTTAGAGTTACTATATATACACATCCACAAATTGATCAAATATAGGTAGGAATTCTAACTTCAAAACTCCTTATTCTACCTTTTCTTAGATGAAATGATTCTTGATCTTAATAAAATTTATTCATTCCTGTAAAACTAGGTTATTTATTATAAATATAACACTACTATTCATATATATGTAAATATAGGTAAAAATACCTCTTATATAACATATTCTAGTTACCACATCATCAAAATTAATTAGGTACATCCTTGAGTAGTCATAGTATACCCACTACTATATGTTGATAAAGATAACATTACATTGTGATAATCCATGATATGAATTTTCTACCAAGAAGGAAATAATATTCAAATGTGGATTTTAAATCATCCACTAAATCTACCCAATCAACATCCTTTAAGACCAAAAAACCATGTTCTTTCATTCCACCATAGAACATGATACAATTCATCATGAATTTGATATATAAAAGTATTTTTTCACCCCTAGGAAGCATATCACCTTGGAATCACTTTGATATCATGTCGATTAACATATAGAAAAATATAATATCATATGATTTAATTATCAATTAAAGTGGTATTCTAATGATTTTCCTATATTTCACAACATTGATCTATTTTTTATATTTATCATTAATCAACTTAATACTTTTCAAAATGGATTTTGACAGAGGTTTGGAATAATCTATTTTAAATTGATTTAATACCTCTATGATATATTTATATTGAGAGATAAACATTCCTTTATTCCTTTGAGTGTTCTAAATTCAAAGATAATTTTTTTCTCTAATCAAATTCTCCTTGAGTGAATCCCAAATTCTTCATGAAAAGATCAATAGTTGAGTAACAACTCTTTGGTCATGATTCAAAAAATAAAATTACTTCTTGATAATTTATATTTTGTGTTAATTAATAATAATAAATCTCTATAATTGTTTAACACATACTTCCTCTTCTAATAAATTATTTATAAACGCCAATTAGGTATCTATTTGGAAGATTTTAATGGTTCTTTGAATAGAAATATCAAGGAATAACCTTATCATTTATGGCCTTTCCATCATGATAAATTTTCTATCCACATAAACTTTATCAATTTAAGAATATCATTTTCACACAAGTTGTGATTTTTCCTTGTCCTTCAAATAATTTTTTTAAATTTTCCATAAATCCACTTTTAGGGTAGTGGACACCCGCACATCATCACACAGAATTCAACATCATTAGCAGGAGAAATCAAAATTCAAAATCCTAACAAAAAATTCAAAATAAAACCCGTAGGAATATCAAATCAACGAAATCCCCATGAATCCCGTGATCGGCCCGAGGATCCGTGCATCGAGGTGAGTCTCGTCATGTCCACACATCATCACCATCATCACATCGCCAACACTATCAACTTATCACCGGCGACCACACCACTGGTGTCCACCACCGCAAACCTCCTACTGTCATCATCATCACCATTACCGACAGTCGAGCAGACACGACACCATTGTGATTTTTCCTTATAACTTGAAAATATTGGTTCATTATTTCTTCATAAAAACCATTTGGTACTCGTAAATTTTTTATTTTTCAACCTTACAATAATATTTAAAGTGTATTTTTTTTAAATTTGATCAAGATCGTTACTCATTTCTTTGACCCAATTCTTATCATCCTAAGCTTTAAAAAAAATTCTTTCTCTCTATATGAGATAAAAATAACATTTTTTATTGCCATTCATAATATTTATATACACCATAACTATTTTATGATAGATTTTATTACCTTGATAAACTTTAACATATTTTTATTATTTTTAAGAGAGTTGGTCACTAATATTTATCATCTTATTTATAACCATCTTATTGTGATTCCCTATTTGATTATATAATTTCATAACTAATACTTTCATTATTATCTTATTAAATATTTTATTCATTATTTAAATCAATTTAAGATTATTCTTTAACCATAGTGTCATACCAAATTTCAATCACCTTCTTGATTTTTTGATAATTTTTATAAGATTTTAAACAGAATGAATAACCAATAAATAAAACTATACGACATTTAATCTTGAATTTATCTTGATTTTATTTATTTTTTGAATATAAAATTTAGTTTTATAGACATGAAAGTATTTGAGACATAGTTTAACAATATAACACATCTAGAAAAGTGTATTCAATTCAAATAGTTTTAATAATTCTCAATTTATAATTTAAAATTCTATAAAGATTTATTCCTTATATAATTTTGAAGGTTTTTTTTCAGAAGTGAAAATTTTATATTCAATTTTATTGTCCATTTAGTTTAACTTCCCAATAAAATTTCTTTATATATGTGTCCTCCCCATTAAATATTGGTGGAATATTCTATATTTTTTAAGGAATTATTTCTCTATATAATTTTATAATTATTTATCATTGTTGGATATCATGGTAAATATATTATTCCCATATATATTTTCAATAATCAACCTAACCACTTGATGTAATTAAAAACCTCCATTTTTCACTGGATAAAAAATTCCTAAGCCATTCTACTATAGTGATCAATGAATAAGATATAGTTCCCATTACATACATGGGTGTTTTGGTGTATAGGACCACAAAAATATATATGAATATGATATAGAATGTCTTTTTCACTATTATTTATGTACTTAAAAGTATTTTTTGATTTAATTTATATCTATACAGGTATAAAAAGTATTCTACCAATCCTGTGTCGTCATAGTAATGTATTTATAACAAAATACATTTAAATATTCTTCACCTATTTTTGATTTATATTCCCAAGGAGTTAATTCCATGATATATTTTCATCCTCATTTGATATAAATCCTAAATCTTTATTATCATTGATTTGATAATTTTTTTAACTTTTCCTCTTCCTTTAATCAAAACATCCCCATATATTTCTTTTATTGTGAATACTTCTGGGTAAAATGAATGGAATGTATGGAATCAAAAATTTAATTCATACTCAAGATATTGCACCTCAAATCTTAAATATAGAGAACATTATAATTTTATATATCTTTGAATCAAATTCAATATTTATCAATTCCCATGATTTATTGGGATCAATCATTTAAAAACCATAACCTTTTATCCTATTTATGTATGATTTTTTCAAGGATCTTTTTATTTCTCATCATATGGGAAGAGAATTTGTTGTTTATGATATATATTCTGGAACCATTATTTATTTTGAGAGACACTACAACAACCTTTTCCTTCTCAATAGAGAAAATTTTCTCTCATCTTCAAGTTCCCTATCTTGGGATAGAATGTCATATTATTCAAGTACATAAAACCAATTTTTCAATATAAAGGGTTATTGTGAACTTCTTTTTTCACAACCTTTGGGGATGAATTTTTTTTATTGGATGCATTTCTTAATCTCCTTGATGAAAAATATAAATACTTATGACTATATCTTATGTATAAAAAATCAACACTCATGGAAATAATAATCCATTTGATAAGTATTTGAGATAAAAATCCTTTGTACTTTTATCCTCTTTAACTACATTTAGTTACTTCTTTACAATGTAACATTATATGATAAAGTGTCCCTTTTTACAAAAATAACCACACCAAATTTTTGGAATATTTTTTTTGAGTTTTCTTGAATGGAACCACCTCATTTTGGGAAGATCCCCAATAAATATTCATTAGTTTGGCCACATATTATTTAAATATCCTTGGTTATTTTGTCACATTTGTTGAATTATGAAACATCCTCATTGTACTTTCACATTGAGATCTTTATTGACACAACAACATATCTAATTTTATTAAGGATTCACCAGCTCTTTCCATTACTTCTATTTTAGGTAGTCTTCTAGATTAAAATATTTTTTAAAATTAATAATATGAGTAAAAATTTGAATTTTATAATCAATCTGCCTTTATGTATCTACCACTTCATCCCCATTTTATTCAATTATCTTGTGTTCCATCTTAGATTGTAAAGTTGAGTTATCAATAAAATAACTTAATTCTTCCTCATTGATCATTAAATACACCACTTGTTTTTTTATTTTATAAAATTCTATATTTGAGTGATTAAATATCTTTATTCATGTATTTGATCTCCATTTATTATTCTTGAATTCACACTACACATTCTGTAAAACACCATTATACTTTATTTTATGAGCACTTTCCATATCAATTTATTAAATATATGTATTGAGTTTAAATTTAAAATAAACCACACATTATTTATCTTCATGATCATCAACACCACACTTCTTATCTTTAGATTTATTGATGATAGAAAAAGGATATCCATCTATGAAATATTTGACTCCATCATAAGTCTCTTCTTCTTAAGTGATAAATATTATCTTTTTTGTTTTTCATTTTTTAAAACTTAACTAATCTTACTTATTCATGGTGTATCTTCTTAGGAATTACTCTTCATCATATTCAACTTGAAATTTATTTAGACACTAGAAAACCTAATTTTTAACTTTACAACATTAAAAAAATGATAGAGAAAGTTTATAAATGTATTTTACTTTACCCCTTTTTGTATTAGAATATATTAAATTCATTAACTCATAAAAATATTAATAATACAAATAATATTTTATAGTAAGGTTATTCAAAGGCTTGAATTAAATATCTTTATATTTACTCTCTATAATTAAAATTTCATCACTTACTTTCATCCCATAAATCATAAGTATACTTTCAATATTATCGAAGAACTTTTTATTGAGATCAACTTACTTGATCACAAAAATTATTATATTTAAGTGGAGAGGTAATCATTGAAGATCTTAATATTTACATTTCTTTTCATTTTAGTTTCCTTTATAAATGTTTAATAGATTTCATATGTAAATTTATTGGATTTAAAAGACATCACCTTTTGGTATGCCACATTTGAAATTTCTCCTTATAGTGCATTTATTTCATTAAGATCAATATAAAATTACATTTTTTACCTATGATTTATATAATATGCATGTCTTAAATAGAGATTCCATAGATCATTTCAATGTAGGTTTCTTTGATAAGTGATCGAAAGTAGTCACAAAACCAATTCTTCCATAGTTAGAAGTTTTGGTCATCAAAGATAAGAATGAATTTTTCAATTAACAGAGTCACTATCATAATATATAACCTGAGAGGAAATACAAAAACATTATCCAAGAAAGTATCTGATACCATCTATAAGGATAAAAAAAATACCATAGAAAGGGGTAAATTAGGCTATAAAATTAATTCCATTTCACTCTTTTCTTCTCTTTATGATCTTTCTAATATAGTTATTTAAAAAATTTAGATTTCTCAATCAATATTCTCACATTATTAAATTAATTATCACAAGATAAACACGATTTTTTACCTCATTCACCTCAAGTGTGGAGTATAGTTCACAAAGTAAAAAATATATCATTGTTATATCACTTGATTCATTATGAACCTTAAATTTATTACAATTTAGAGTGGTCCCACTATCCCTTATGGATCAATATCCATAAATTTTATTTGGATCACTACTATAATAAATAAAAATGTTAAGTACAATAAGAAATATTACACATTTGATACGAGCACCTTTGGTAATATCTAACTTATTTATCTAATATATAATGACTAACTCCTCTTGTAACTATATGAAAACTCTTTCTCCCAAAGGATAATCCCCATATACAAATATATCCCTATTAGAGAACTTATCACACTCAATATCTCTCTCTATCAGTGGGGAATTTGTATTTAGTCTTCTTCCCTCCTATATTTTATTGATAAATCTCTTCATATAACTCTTTAAATCTTACTTATATTATATAATATTAAATCTATGTAATCTATGTGTGAAATACCAATTAAAAAAATATTTTTTTGAGAAGAAATAAGGATAATATTAATGATGAAGATCAGCAGCCGTACATAAGCAGAGTCATGAAGGGAAAATGTCCAGCCATAGATGGTTGACATCGAAGGGGCCTGAGGCCGCAAGCTGATGGGCCGCATTGTTTCTTTACCTTTTGGTAAATGAGAAGGTGCAACAAGAGAAGCCTTGGTGCATCGATCAGATTCTCCGGATGATGAAGAAAAAGTATTGGAGTCCGTCGTCTTTGTGGTTAATGGAATTGATCATAGAGAGGCAGTCAGACTCAATGATAATATCAGCCCATCCACATTCCGCAGCGAGCATCATGCCTGCTAGGATGGAAATGGCCTCAGCAACTGCAGGTTCCCAGGAGTCCTAATGGGATTCAACTTTTACCGCCACAATCTGCCCCAGATGATTACGCGCCATGATGCCGAGAGAAACAAGCCCAACCTTTGGGAGAGAATCATCCACATTAAGCTTAAGACTCCCTTTCCGTGGGGGGGGGGGGGTCCAATGAGGGGGGCAGGAGGGGGGAGCATCTGGAACAATGTTTCCTTTGCGGTCCTTCCAGCCATCAATCCATGAATTTTCACGTTCAATACAGAACTCGGGAGGGTGATGAACGTGGTGGAAAACCGAGTCATTACGCCGAACCCAAATGATCCAGGCCAGGGTACACCAGGAGCTGGCATCGATCGATGATAGAGAGGAACACCATCACATCAGAAGATCTGAGAGATCAGAGACAATATCCAGAGAAGCATCCGAAGCCAGGCCCCATTTGTTCCATATTTCCTTGGCTCCCGACCATTGAGTGATGGCGTGCCATGGAGTTTCAAGAATATTCAGGCAGAAAGGACAAGATTCATCATTGGCCATGTGACGGTAAACAAGGAGGCTCATGGTATGGAGGGTGCCCGGGCACACCTGCCATCAAAATTGGCGTATTGTTTGGGGGACGTTGAGCTTCCAAAGCGCTTTCTATGGTCCATCATCACGGTCGAGAGAGTGAATGCCACGGGCCAGTCTGTACCCGAATCTCACCGTGTAGTCGTCTGAGACATCATTTGTCCAAAACAGATGGTCGAGGCCTTTATCAGGGACATAGGGGATGCTTAGAATAATTTTTTGGTCTCTTTCATTGAAACAGTCTTGGATCTTTTCCACACACCACCCCGGGCCCTGATCCGAAAAGATGCAGCTGACAGTGGCATCTTCAAGACCAGGTTGGGTGGGGGATGTGTCCTGCATTCCATCCTTGTCGACAAGCTAGAGATCGGTCCATATATTGATAGATGAGCCATTTACAATCCTCCAGGCCACCCCTTTCTCAAGGAGATTTCGGGCCCCCCAAATACTTCTCCAGAGGAAGCTAGGACGAGGGCCCAGAAAGGAGCCAAGGAAGTCCGTGTGGGGAAAGTACTTGGAACAGAGTACCCGCGCACACAACGATGATGGATGGTTCAAAAGGAAACATCCTTGCTTGGCCAGCAGTGCGTCATTGAACAGAAGAAGGTTCCAGAATACCATCCCTCCCTCCGACATGGGTTTGTAGAGTTTCTCCCAGGCCACCCAGTGGGGTCTATTTCTTCCATCATTTCCCCCCACCAGAAGTTGGTAGTATGAGAATGGATCAGGTTGATGATGGCTTCCGGGAGCTTAAACATAGACATAAAGTAGCTGGGGATAGACTGAATGACCGCTATAATGAGGGTTCCTTTTCCCACTTTGGAGATACTTTTTGGGGTCCAGCCTTGAATTATTTTCTCAATTCTGTCCACCAGGGCTGCAAAGATTTCGTTTTTGGACCATCCAATCACCGTAGGGAGTCCGAGATACTTTTGGTGTTTATCGACCATATGGATGCCTGCATATACACAAAGATCATCTCTCTTGGCTGGAGGTACCCCTGCGCTAAAGGAGATTTCCGATTTGTTGTGGTTGATAGACTGTCCTGACACCCACTCATATTGCTGAATCGCGTGGCTGATCACCCGAAACTCATTAATAGTGTCTCTGGAGAAAATGAGGCAGTCATCGGTGAAGAAAAGATGTGACACTTGTGGGGTCTTACGGCATAAATTTTCTCCATGAATAGACGAAGAGGATGAATCCTTGTAAATAAGGTTAGAGAAGACGTCAGCCACCAAGATGAAGAGAAAAGGGGAGATAGGATCTCCCTGGTGCAGGCCTCGGTTTGGGGAGAATCCTCTGGTGAGCTCCCCATTGACCTTGATTCTGAAGGAGACGGTCGAGATGCAGTGCATGACGATATCTATCCATTTAGTGCAGAAGCCCATTCTTAGCATCACAACTCTTAGAAATTGCCATTCCACTTTATCATAGGCTTTGGTTATATCCAGTTTCCAGGCCATGGTTCCTTTTTTCGCAGTGGAATGCATTTTCATTGAGTGGAACACTTCATGGGAGACAATTTAATTATCAATAATCAGCCGCTTAGCCACGAAGGCGCTCTGGTTTTCAGAGATAATATCGGGAAGCCACAGACGCAACCGATTGACAAGGATTGTTGAGAAGATCTTATAAGAGACATTACAAAGGCTGATAGGTCTAAAATCCGGGATCGCCTGAGGTTTCTTGATTTTGGGGATAAGGACAAGGATAGTTTCGTTGATGGCAGAAATGCTTGTATTCCCTGCCCAGATGTTTTTTATCATTTTGAAGATGTCGGGACCGACAATGTGCCAATATTGTTTAAAAAATAGGGCATGAAAACCATCCGGTCCCAGGGCCTTAGTGGGGTGGATTTGTTTCAAATCCAGGTGGATATCATCATTCATCACATCCTTTGTAAGTTTCTGGTTAATCTCATTGGTAATCACGGGTCTGATGTAGTCTTCCACTTCAGCTGACATGAAAGGAGTTCCTGTGGAGAAGAGGTTCTATAAATAGTCTACCAAATCTTCGTGTATGCCGCAGGTGTCAGAGACTTTTCTTTCATCAGGTCGTGATAAGATTATGATAGAGTTTTTTGGATGCCTAGATGACGCTTTCAGATGGAAATACCTTATATTAGCATCGCCCTCTTTAATGTAGATGTCACACGCCCGCATAGCCCAGAAGATTTCCTTAACACGAAGGGCCCCGTCCAGCTCTCTTTGAGTAGCACCAATACTGGAGATGTTTCCATTGGATGGTGGTTGCCTAAGAAAGTTGTGAAACTTCTTTTCAAGGGCATCACAATGCCTATCAGGTTGGTGGAATTTATTGTAACTCCAAGATCTCAGATCAGATGCAACCTGTTGGAGATTGAAGCCAACATCTTCATGGGATCTCTTCCAGCTTGATCGGACCACCTCTTCACATTCCTGGTCTTTTGACCAGAAGCTCTAAAATCTGAAGGCTCTGCTGGGTTGTCCCTTACATTTTCCTTGAAAACAATCAATGTGAATTGGGCAGTGATCTGAACAGTTAAGGGCCAAGTGGCCAACATGAAACATGTTGAACAGATTAGTCCAATCAGTAGAACCCAGAAATCTATCAAGATGCTCAGAGATGCGGGTGCCTTTAGTGTTGCCACGGAACCATGTAAAATAATTACCTGTGTATCCCAGATCGAACAGGTTTTCCCTAGAGACCGCGTCCTTGAAATTAGACATCGAGGCTGAATGTCGAGTATTTCCACCTCTCTTTTCCTTATGGAACATGATCTCATTGAAATATCCACAAAAAAGAATTGTTCTAGGTAAATCATGTCATAGCTTGCCCAGAAGGTCCCATGATTGGGCTTTATCAGTATGGGATGGCCAGCCGTAAAATCCCACAATGGTCCAGGGTGGGTGCAAGGTAGTTTGAATAGTTGCAGCCACATGGTGAAAGGAGAAAGGAAAAATTTTAACATCAATATTATCCTTCAAAAGGAGGCAGAGGACCCCAAAATGGCCTTGTCTAGGCACCAGAAATCATCCTTGGAAGCTACACTTTAGATCAATACCATTGATGTCTATGTTTTCCAGTATGGTTTTGGACATGAAAACCATATCGGGGCGACTTTGAGCGCAATTGCGCTGAAGCATGCGAACCGTGCATGGGTTTCCAAGCCCACTATAGTTTCAGCATAACACAATAATTTCTCTAGGAGGGGCTGGGTCTCGCTAGACACCACCTTCGGTTCCTCTAGAATTGTTTTTCCACTTGTCGTTTTCCATCTCTTGGTGGGATTCCTCCCCGATTGGCATGTTTCGATTTGTCTTTTCCTAATTCTGGGGTTAGGGTCTTCCGCGTGATCATTACTTGCTCCATGTTACACCCTTTTCCACGTGCGGTGGGTGATTAGGCCCAGCATTGGAGTTCCCTTCATTCCATGGGCCTCTATTAGTGATGTGTTAGTTACAGACGGTTGTGGTCCCGGATCCGGATCTGGTGGTTCAAAGTGCATTGGCTTTGGTGTTGAGATTTTCCTTAGGGGTTCTTTTTTGCTACGTCACCAACCTTATGGATGATTGATTTTTGTCCTTCCGGGGGTTAGGATGGACGCCAGATTCTCTATGAGTGGGATATTCAGCATTAGAAAAATCCAGAGGTCCCAGCATTAAAAATATGATTAGTTCCATGAAAATATCTTCACCTTGTTTACATAACAAAAAAATATATAAAAAATCTTCAATGATAGATTTAAAATTACAATTGCTTGTTGTCAAATATGGAATGTTAAACATGAGTCAACCAAATATGTTAAAATCATAGATTGTAAAGATATTCACACCCATTAATTTCACATATTTTTTTTGAGAAACATATTTTTAATTCCATATAATATTTTGAAATTATACATGGTGTGTTTACCTCAATTCACCTTTCCTCATCAAAACCATGGCTTATAGATTTGACATGCCAACTCATTTCATTTTGAATTGTTTTGACACAAAATTCATATCCATAACTGAAATAAATTTATCCATAGAACACCAAATAAACCATTTCAAACCATATTGAAATCAAATTCTCCAGGACCATCATGACCTATAGAATATGTCTTATAGTATGCTACCATAATGTGATTAATAGAAAAAAATTGTGTTATACACACCATGTTGTCCTATATCAACCCCACATTTTCCTATAATTATTTCCACACTATATTCTACTTGTACCAAAACAGGAAAAATTTCTTTCTATATTGACATATAGACCAATGTAAATCCCTATGAAATGGTATATACCTATATTTTCACTTTAATATAACCACATGGTAGATTATCTATATAGAATTGAAAACATCATGACTTGTCAAACAACTAACATGACATGGTTTTTTGTTTCTTCAAATTCCATTAAAATTATATAAACCATCATAAAAAATGTTACATAATGTTTATTAATCATTAAAATAACTTTTTATAACAAACAAAACCCAAACCCCAAAATCATTTTTGATCTATATTTTGGGATAAACCTGATAATGTAAACTACTAGTTCTTTCATAAAAAAATCTTTACTTTGTGAAAATTGATTCAAATTTTATTTAATAATGCATTACTTTTTATCTATGCATGTTGAATAAGAATGTGAACCAAATTCTATAATAAATTAATCATACTCTGATTATCACATCCAACTAACAAAAGTAATTTCACTTCAACAATAAGGTTTTAAAATTAAGTTTTCATCCCCATAAATCCAGTTATTTGTTAATTCATATATACATACTAAAATTTTTAAACACTAAATTCTATTGAAAATATATTCATCATGTTCCATGCCACACACCTATCTCCCAAGGAAAAAATTTATTTGAAGTTGATTTTTGATCAAAACCATATTAAAACCAATCTTTAGTGACATATCCAAAAAATATAACTTATCCTTATTATTATAGATAAATATATATTTTTAAATTAATTCAGTTTACCCTAAAATCCTCATTTATATAATAAAATGAGATTCTTTGGTGAAATTTAAGAATGAGAACAAATTGTAACAACATCCTTAAAATTTTCAAGTACCAAATAATTTAAAAAATTATTCTAAATTTCATTTTATTAACTTATTTATCTTCCCCAAATTTATAATGATTTTTTACCACATATATTAGTATATAAATTTAATATTTCTCATTTTGATATTATTTAATAACTCTAAAGTATACTTGTATTGAGATAATATTATGTGATCTTTTTCTTGGATAATTTAGAGACCTAATAAATATATCATTTCTCAAAACACGTACATCTTGAAAAATATCTTCATATTATTTGAAAAAAATTTAAAAAATTATTCTCCCTTTCTTAAAAGTATTATAATATTTACATATACAATAAAAAGAAGTGATTTCTTATAATATTTCTTGATATAAAATTTTCCATCAACTTTTTTATTTATAAAATTCAATAAAATATATCATTTATCTAACTTTAAATTCAAAAATATCATGTAATTTTTTTTAATAAATACCATCCTTTCATTGAATTTCAAATGTATGTATCATTATATCAAAGTAAAAATCCATTGGGTTTCTTGAAACATACTTTTTTATCAAGATCAATATTGAAAATTTCTAGCTTCACACCCATTTCAAAGATCATGTATCTCATTTGAGTGAAAATATCAAGATTTTTTTTTATAATTTTAAAATTTTCTATTAGTTTGGAGATCTTATCAAAATCAACACCTCTAGTTGAGAAAAACCCTTGAATACAAGTATTTATTTATTCCTTGTTACTTAAAATTTTTATTTTATTTCTAGACACCAACATTATCCTAATGGGATTTGGGTTACTCACCTTAAGAACCAATTCTCAAGTATTATTATTATCAATCTTATAAAATTTCATGTTTATTGTATAAACCCATTACTTGTGCTTCAATGATTTATCCAGACACCTCACATCAATTTGGTAGAATGGATAAGAATTAGTAGTTTACCACAATGATATAAATATTAAAATAAATCAACCTTAATAACTAATTAGATTTAAGAATCTACTTTCTCGATCAATAATTAATGAAAATAAACTATCCAATATCTATGTTCATTCCTTTTTAGAAGATTTTAATACTCATTCTATGTTACAAGTTGTTACATTTTCTTTTAATTTTTTTTAAAATATTTTTTATCCTTAGTTATAATAAATTGAGCTATAAATATGGTAAGAAATATTTAGAAATATTTCTTGGTTATCCAAATTTTTAATACAACTCATTCAAAAAATAATTTTTTCTCTATATTCACTATTGATTTTTTAGCTTTTATTAAAACATGTTTTCTTTAGGTGTGTTGCCTCCCCCTTAACTATTTCCTAAAAAACATTGTTAAAGTTTTATAAGGTCTTCCATTGAAACAAGATCACCTTTAACTACAATTTAATCCACCCCATAACTAATAATCACCATGGAATGAAAATATTTTCATTAAAATAATCCTATATTCAATCTTTGAAACTTTTTATTTTTAAACATTTTGAACACTATACTAGGGATTTAATTTTTTTAAAATATATGGGATATTAGAATATTTCACCTATATTTGATTAATATTTCCCCAAAATTTATATACCTTCAATTATATATTTTTTTCCTTAAAATAAGAAACTTTTAAATGAAATTTATTTATTGAATTTCTTTCTAAAGAAAAAACTTCACTTCCTTCTTCTTTGGTTGAGTTGAAACCTTTTTATCAATATATCTACATCATTTTTTTACATAGGGAGTAAGTTATTTTAAAATTTAAGAATTTATAAATCCATTTAATATCCTAAAAATATTTAACAATATACTTTAACTTTTAATAACTTCTTGAACTAATTTTTCAAAGTTGAACATGAACGTATTCATATGGTTCTAAGAATAAAAAAAATTTTATTGACTGATTTCATGTTATTTATATAGTAAATTATATTCTAACTCTATATTAGCCATTGTCTCCTAAAATCTATATTTTTTTACAAAAAATCATGAATTTTAGTCAATTATTAATCATAATCAATCAACAAAGTATAATAAAATTTCCAATCTTATTAAAGGGATTAGAGCGATCCACCTAGATATTCTTATTTCAAAAAAGTCTTTATTTTTGTAATCCAATATCACCTGATGGGATTAAATATTTTGATTCCATAATAAGATAAATGAAAATACATAATAAAACCCATAAGTTCATGCTACTAGATTCACCATGTCTATATTAGAGATATATCAAGAGATAATGAAAGAGAGCAACTCTATATCTAGGTCTTACCTCAAATTCAATGTTTGAAACATGATCCATAGCCATGATCCATAAAGGGGATGATATGAGATCACCAAAATTACTCTAGAATTCACAAAGAGCCATAAAAATATGTAATGATCAGAAAAATTAAAGTTTATAAGACAAATAATTCTTTAAAATTCAAATTCTCTTAATAATACTAAACACACATAGTTAGTATGAATAGTTAAGAAAACCATGCATCTAATACACTAACATTTCTAGACCAAAATTATATGTTCCATATTTATTCATTATGGTTATCCTAATTTTGTTACTAAGTATGTTCATCATACGAGGCATTTTTAGTCATGCATCATAATTATGAAATTTCAAGATAATCATGCTCCTAACCATGATCATTTTCATACTACGCTAAATAATACAAGTCTCAATTAGAAAACTACAAAAAACTAAAATATAAAATATACCTAATTGATATAGGGAAGAACAATTCTACTTACTATATAAATTTTTTTCCTTGACAATCCTTTAGTATCTTCCCTCCATGAACAATAATTTCGATTAATTTCATATCTAGATCCCTATCCTCCAAGTCTCTTCTTTTAACATCATAGGCTAAAAAAACACCAACACCAATGAAATACTCAACTCCTTGAGAATATTTTCTCTATAATTCATAACCTACATTGGTTTCTCTATATAAGATATATTAGGTTCTAACTCAACTATTTACCACTTCAATTCATAAGTTGTGTTTGGTGGAAAATTATTCAATTGAGAAACTTGAAAAATTAATAAATATTAGCAAAATTTGTGTTACCACCAACTGATAACCCACTTCACTAACTTGTCCAATGATTTCAATGAGACCCACATACCATTTAAACAATTTTACTTACTTCCCAATCCACTAATGACCTAATATAGGAATCAAATTAACAAACAAAGAATGCCCCACATCAATTTTCAAAGGTCATTTTTAATTATCAATGTAAGAATTATGCAGGGTTAAATCATATTCTTCTGAATCAATATAATCCACTCCTATTATACTAAAATATATTCCATAAAATCTATCTTTGATTTTCATCCCGAAATAGAGGCTACTTACATGGTTTACCATATAATAATTTAAATGGTTCCTTATAGAAAAAAGAATGATAAGTTTTATTATAAATCAATTCCAAAAATTGAAGATAATATTCCCAATAAACTTTGAAATCTAGAAAACATTACTAAATAATATCCTCCAAAATCTAAATAACTTTATATGAATATTCATTTATGGATAATGCACTGAACGCATGTTTTAACTATATCCCCAAATCATTCTAAAGTCCCTTTTAGAATCTTTAAAAGATCCAGGGATGTCTATCAAAAATTAAAAACATGGGAACTCCATTAAGTCTAATGATATCCTTTATATAAATATTTATAATATCATCAGTTAAAAATGTTCATTGTATTGGTATAAAATAGAGTAACATCATGAGTCGATCTAATATAACTGAAACACAATCACACTTAATTAGTGATTTTGAAGACCCAATCAAGAAATCCATGGAAATATCCTCCAATTTATATATTGGAATTGATAAACAATGTAACAATCCCACTAGCCATCAAGGACCCACCATCACCCATTGAAAAACATAATAGCAAGAAACAAACTTAAAAACATCCTTCTTCAGTCTTGACTACTAAATTTTTTATCAATGTCATGATAATAATTTGTTTATCTAGGATGAACTACCCAACTTGAATGAAGAAAGTATTTCATAACATAACTATGGATTTCCATAGAAGCTACCACCCATAACCTAAAATAAAAGACTGAATCCACTACAAATGATTATCCATCGATGATCTTCCCCCCATCACTATAAAATAGTGACTTATATCGATAGAAATTTAGTGATAGATAATATATTTATCATTAGAAATGAGTAATTATAATAGATATATTTTTTTTGGTATTAATTTCATATAAAAAAAATATTTTTACCAACATATATATCAATTTATATTAATTGTTTTATAGAAACAAATATTTTACTAATAAAAAAATATTTTACTAATAATAAAATATTTTACTAATAATAAAATATTTTACTAATAATAAAATATTTTACATTGTTATACTAACAGTAACAATTATTTTACTAAAAAATGAATATATTATTATTAATTATAATTATGAATAAATATTTTACCATTAGAAAAACATGTGATAATAAATTATTCAATATTTATTATTATTTTACAAAATCGAATATATTTATTAATAATTTAATATCAATACATTAATTTTTAATAACAAATTTTCATATATATTGAATTAAAATATATATAATTTAATAATATTTATATTTTTTAGATAATAAATAAATAATATATATATATATTTAAAAAAATAAAATCATTGATAATTGATAATTCAAAACCAATTGAAGGATTCACTTGGATTATTTATTTAACCCACTCTCGTTCAAGATTTTGAATTTATACCTCAATTGAAAACATTAATTTTTATTAGACATACTGCAATCCATCCTCCTACATCTATCATCCATCCATATCTGCTCCCTCTCCCAACCACATGCCTCTCGATCTATGTCCTAGTCTCTCCACCAATAAACAAAAACCATCCATTTAGTGATTTTTTGATGCCTTCATTTAGTATGTTGGTGATCTATGGCTTAGTGTTGTTAAATATAGTCATTGGTTGTATGACCATGCATTGTTTTAATGGGTAGTCAGTTGGTTGAGTTGAGTTTCTATAACTTGGGCATCAGTTAACCTATGTTTAGAGTAATACCTTGAGATGGTCAACTATCATTTTTTCATGGTAAATTGTAGAGGGTACTTGCACCATGATCTATTGTCTTGATATTTCTTGAAGATGATAATAGTTAGTGTCCATCTTGCATAATTTTAATAATTAAAAGAGACAAGACATCATTGGGAGGAATATTCAAGAATCTTCATTGAGGAAGATTTTTTCTTGAATCATATTTTAATATGATTCTATAGGTTTTTTTTATCATTCAATATTAGATTTGGAATTGAGGATAATAGCTCACATAACACCATTATATGGTAGATATTAATTGATCTATGGGATTTATATCTTCTTTGTTGATATTGGTCAATGGTGAAGCTGGTCACTATTGATTCTCACTACATGTATCAATCACCATTTCTTTTTTCTTCACTTGGTTTTTGATATCATTGTGTTAGGATATATTTTATTAAAGGAAGTGTATATTTTTTTCAAAGGATAATTCTATGGTATAACCAAAAATGATTCCCTAACTAATTTAAGTTTTATATTATGTATGATAGAAAAAATATTTTTTCTAAAGTTTAGTGATTCTAATCTAATAATTTTTCTGAAAAAGGAATCCATGTTAAATACTTAGGGTTGTCATATTTTTGGGGTTCCTAGAAATGGGGTTTCTAGGTTGAGGCATAAAAGGTGTTCTATGTCACATGAAATTAAATTATAATAAAGACAATGATTTTTTGTTTAATTTCTAATTTGGAATTAGTGAAATCATTACATTATATTTAAAAACTATTTTCTAATAACATATAATAATAATTTTTTCTTAATCTTTGAGATCATTTGTGGGGAAAATCTAGTCATATATAATTTTTTAGGGATATCATCCTTTTAATAAAGAATAAAAATATAAAAATTAATTAGATAAAATTGTATAACTTGATTAATTATATTCACGTTATTTTATATGAATTTTGAAAGTTATTTTATACTAAAATTAATGTTTAAGTGTTTTTTAGAAAAAACTACTTATTTTTAAACTTTTTTATCACAAATTGTTAGTGTTATATATATTTTTTGATAAAAAATATCAATAAAACCCTAAGAGTGCTACTTTAACTCGAAATTTATAGTGAGTAATTATGTTCTAGTAGGATTTTAAAATGAGATACACTGTAATTTATAGATTTAAATGAGTTAAATGGGAAAAATATTACGTTT